>OU696488.1:11137500-12437500 GCA_916048165.1 Spilarctia lutea
CAACTGGATTGGTCATTGAAATCCTCAATGCAAATCGATGCCATCCTAAACAGACCCGGCGACGCAATGTTGCAGACGAGGCAAAGAAGGTCGGAAAGACATGGAGCGAGTTAAATTGCTATGGTTAATGAATTGATAGTAGCATAGGACTATAAATCAAGTAGGTCTAGTGGACCTACTTGACTAGCCTGGAAGTCTACCTAGCATCTACTTCTTCACTGCCGAACGAAGGCCTCCTGCAAGGCGCGTCAACCATCACTTCAAGTCAGTGCCAGCAATTTACTTCAAGTCACCGGTCTATCGTGTTGCAGGGCGTCCTACACTACGTTTGCTTAATCGCGATCACCACTCTAACACTTGTTGGTATCAGCGACCATCAGTACTTTTGGATACATGACCAGCCCTCTTTCATTTCCGCAAGAAGAAGAAATAGAAGAAGATGTAATGTGAAAATGGCTGGCAGCGGATGGATGCGCAATGCCCAAGATCGGGATGGTTGTTGCTCTTTGGGGGAGGCGTTCGTTTATCAGTGGGCAGAAGTAGGCTGAAGCAGTAGAAGAAGATGTAATTAATTACCATGATTCATAAGTTTTTTTTTTCAGGTGTTTGGATAGTCCAGACAATCCTCTTAGTTTGGTTTATTATCCAGCGAAAAAGAGTCGGATGATGTATAAGGACAGCCAAAAAATGATTAAGAAATTAAGAGAAAATGATATAGTAAGTTTTAAGATTTTATGTGGTTATATCTTTGGAGAAGTGGGTTTCGAAGTACAAAAATGGATTTTCTCGAGTTATTTGATAGGCACTAAAAATAACGAAAAAGAACGAGCTGTACAATAATAAAAAAACCTATATTGGTGCTGCAATGCTAAATTTTTAGCATATATTCCAATTAGTACCTAATGATACCAATCTATACTAATATAATAAAGCTGAAGAGTTTGTTTGTTTGTTTGTTTGAACGCGCTAATCTCAGGAACCGCGGGTCCGATTTGAAAATTTCTTTCGGTGTTGTATAGTCCATTTATCGAGGAAGGCTAGAGCTATATATCATCACGCTACTACTAATAGGAGCGGAGCACCAATGAAGTATGTTTTAAAAACGGGGGAAAATTTTAACGCTACGGGCAATATAAGACGCAAACGAGGTTGCGTGGGTCAGCTAGTTAGAATATATTCTTCATTTTTAAAATTAAAATGGAAAGCTATACTTATGGAATATTACCAACATAATGCGTCCTCCCTCAGCATTGAGGGTACCGGTGCTGAATTCCAAGGTTTAGCTTGTTGTCAATATATTAAGGGAATTATCTTATTGGCATGTTCATGATAACCAGGACCGACGGCTTAAAGTGCTCTCCGAGACACAGACGTGAAACATGTACCAAGTTTAATGGGATTTTTCAGGGTGCCTTCACCGATGTATGCACATATCACGTCATCAACCAATCGTCAGTCGATGATTTAAACTTGCGTTTAAAAGGAGTTCAAGTTAATGACATAAACTTTAGGCCCAATATCGTGATATCTGGATGTAAGGCTTTCGATGAAGACAAATGGAAATATATAAAAATTGGAGAAAATATATTCGAAGTTCTTTTCCCGTGCTTCAGGTAAAATTAAACTTCAATACCTATAACATTTCAGTTAATTCAGTTTCTAATAAGGTAATGTGTTTTTATAGTTTTACTAGCTGACCCGGCAAACGTTGTTTTCCATAATTAAATAAAATGTAGGGGAGGATCATCCTTATCATTTAAGTGTATGAAAAATAGATGTTAGCCGATTTTCAGACCTACCCGACATGCACACAAAATTTCATAAAAATCGGTCTAACCGTTTCGTAGAAGTTTGGTAACAAACACCGCGACACGAGAATTTTAAGTATTAGATTTTTACTTTCCGATCTAATATATTAAGGCTGAATAGTTTTTTGTTTGAAAGCCATCCTCTTTGGAAAAAATATCGGATTTAATTAAATCTGCTTGTATTAAGAAGATATAATATTTTATTAGGATTATTATAACATTTTGTTATGTTTCGAAAACATAACACCTTTAGGAGCCAAAGAGTAACCCATGTATGTACAACTATGGAGATCGGCTTTTGTTTAAGTAAAATAAAATTACTTGCCCTGAAAATGTTGCTTTTAGGAATTTTCTGCCTACAAAGATTCAATACGGGAAGAACGGTTACAACAGTTAGTAATTTTTAAAGTTAGACCCGATAGAGGAAATAATCACCACGCAGGGGGCTATAATTATAACAGGACACATAATCAAACACTTTATAATAATCATAAAATAGTTAACAATATTCTCACATCACGTAAGACAATGTGTTGGTATTTTGCATATAATCTTATATGGGAACTGGTAGAGCACAGCAAAAGTACTCGTAGTTAAATATAATTTGTCCTTTTAAATACAATTTATACGTACATATAAAGTAAGCTGAACAACGTCAATATATGTACTTATTCATGAGTACATTTGTTTAAAGTGGAACAATGACTTCATACCTAATAATTATATATGACACAAATGTCCTTTATATTTAAACGTTTGTAAACATTGTATTTTTGTTAGGAGCTTGGTCTTACTCTTACTTGGTTTATTGAAACCTCAACCAAAAATTAACGACTAAACTAACTGAACTTTTTATATTATGAAAGAAACACGTTGATATTTACTTACATTTATCCAAATGAATTATTACTATTTACTGAATAGGTTTTTGAAAATATCTTCTTAACGTCAAAGGATTACGCCCTTTTGAAACTCCTAAGACATACGAGTATCTAGATTAAAATAAATATTATTTGTACTAGACTACGGCGTAACCAAATGTGTGTATGTATGTTCATCTGTTCCCTTATAGCTCTTCAACTACTCATTAGAACTAGACAAACGAGATATCATTAGAAGCGTCTTGATCATCCACTAGTTATAGGCTATATGACATATCACTGAATCTAATGTGGCGCCCTCTAGCGGCCATAAAGTAATGAGTTAAAAAATTCATTTGACATGAATATGCTGTGTTTGGTATCATTAGAATGGGCGTTACATGTATATTTCAAAAATATATATATATTATTGGCATTTGCTAGTGACTTTGACCGTATTTACTCAAAAATTTATATTTTTGTATGGTACTTAAAATATGCTTTGCAAAGAAATTAATATTATGACGGCACCAAAACATAAAAAAAAAAAAGTTTTAACTAAAACCCAACTACGACAAAATACGACGCTGAAAAATTATGAAACAAGTTTGAAAAGCCGTAGTCAAACGTTACATTGAAACGTACCATAACACTTTAACAACGTGCTATAACAGTCTATAATAAATTTATCATTAACAATATTTACACACAATATATAGTCTATTCTATCATTTTAATTTGGAACTATTTAATTTTAATTTTTTCTAATTATACGATAAATGTTGAAAAAATTTTCAAAATTGTGTCTATGTATGTTTTCGTAACTCATTTTACTAAAACTGTTTTAAATTTTGTTAGATGCATTGTTACCACCTTGGATCCCTTGACTGGAAAGCGCAATAAAAACGTGGAACCTCTGAAAACTTTAAGAACGTAAGTTAATTGCGTACCACAGTAACTTTTTTAATTTATTTAATTTGAAATGTCAGAAAAAAGTGTGTAAAAAATTGGACATAAGTATTTTTCCGAAATAGCTATAGCATTGAAAAAGTTACAACTACAGTATTTTCATGGAACTGCATGAAAATGCATAAATACAGCTCCGTTATTTCCATGGCTATCATTCACCTTAACTTGAAGGTCAACAATAGCTTCATCAAACTTGAAAAAACTTATTTTACCCAACTACGGTGAAAAGTTCTCTTTTAAATTTACCTTACCAAAATTACTCTACCCTGCTTATGAAAAGTACGAGTAGAATCCTAGAGTGGTGGTTACCATACTCAATACGAACGCGGACGTACTCATTACAGATAACTCAACAATGCAGTATTTTTTTCACGCCCCGCTTAAGAGACAAGGGATCATAACAGGTGGGTAGGTTTTAACCTCTCGGCACAGGAAAGAAGAACCGAAACGTTGCGTTCGATAGCATATATCTACCACTCTAAAACGACGATTTCCAAGGCCAGCAAGTATTGTCCTATAGAGGAAGGCAGAAAAGGGGACCAGTTTTACGAGCTCTTCACAACACTCTCCATGATAAAGGCGATAGAGGACTGCCATAGAAAGTTGAGAATAGTACTCCACACACGAGCGAACCTGAGTCTTGTAAAGAAGACAAAGATGCTCAAGCGAGAAGAATCATATCACCTTGTTTCGTACACCACTACTGATGCTGCCAATGTACTCACGCAGGTTGAGATCACTGCAAATATCCATACCTAGGATACCGATTTTATCTTGCAGTGGCAGTTGTGTTCTAAAAAGTGGTTAAAGGAAGGAAACCATACCTGTGTTTTCTTGGCGTTAAGCCCGACTAGATCTTCACTGCCCCATTTAGAGATAGGTACGCCTTTTTTATGTGGCAAACGAGCAGACGTATCACCACTGGCTTAGAACCAGGTCGAGCTCAGCGACAAGTTCACGTCATTTTTCCTCAAGGTCTGCTAACTTAGCTGTAGGGTGTCCAAAAATACTCCCTGGACTGTGCCCACTGCATAGCCATGTATATTGCTAAGCATCAACAAGTCATTGACATGCAGAAAAAACAGTGTGGGCGATAGGAAAGCGTTTATCTACCGTAAATCAGAGGCCGCAACGTCGTAAATGCGATGTTGTTACAGGAAGGCGATGACCCCATTGCAGAGTTTGGGGGTAGGCCTAATGCGGGCAGTTTAGAGCTGTGCCTAACCCTATTGAAGGGCCTGGCGATGTCACCGATCATTAGCTAGGAGTGATCTTCTAGGTAGTGGGCCAATTGCTTGTTGATGATCAGTTTGAGCACCTTGCAGAGAAAGATAGTGACGGCTATAGGTCGGTAATTGGCAAAGTCAGAACGGTAGCCACGGTTGGACCCTCTTTATGCCGCGAACGGCCAACGGCACCATCTTGGGCATCGGTTCAATCCCCGCCAACCTTACTATCATTTCACGAGCTTTTCACCGCTCACATACTTATCACGATAGCTGTCACCTCTGCTTAATATATCTGCATAATATATGAAACACGACAGCACAAGTGCTGTCATTTTAGGTTGGTCTTCTGTGAGAAGGAGGTGGCTCTACTACCAACGCCATTTCTAACATTAAATTAATTTACTTTATTACAGTTATCGTCTAGCATCTGACTCAGAGATAAGAAAAGTGACAAAGAATAATCCACTGATGGGCATATATATGGCATTGCGCTCTGGCTCCGGTAACGTCGTGGTTAATGAGCCGGTCTATGTTGCGTATTTATGATTAGATATTTTAGATATTTAGATATTTGCGTATTTATAGTAGATTTCATGTGTTTGAACATGCTGGAAATACATACATTATAATTTTTATCTTTCAGGTTTTGAGCAACGTATTTAAATGTTTCTTGTTTTATAAGTCTGACACACTTTCTTTCTGTTCTGTATTCCATCGTGTATTCTAAACATGAAATCGTGAAATAAATGAATTTTTCATAAATTTTATATACATATAATGTAACATTTTAATGTATGAATGAATAAATGTATAATTTAAAATGAAAATATATTATTAAATTAATTTGAGATATTGAAAACATTTACCACATTTACTATACATTGACAATACGATGACTGATGACTAGTGACTCAACAGTTAAGGTTAGTACCTAAGGCTGTAGAGTAACGCTGACCATCTGTCAGCGCAGTATGGTACTGATCGACGCGTAGTATGGTACTGATCGGCGCGGAGTACTGACGCAAAATGTGGATACAATAATCATTGCTGCTTTGTACGACTCTTACATCTGTCTGCAATGACAGCTACGCGTCATTTAAAAACGCTTAAGAGCGCTATCACTGATTTTCGTTCTGAAAGATTAGGTATTTGACGCACGGCGACAACTGGTTACTAGTTGCGTGCGGCGACTACTGCGCGTGCGTGGTTACGAGTCATGATACAGTGCTGTACCTGTCAGTATAAAGTTTTACTTTTTTTATTTTTTTTCTAGTGAGTTATATAAGTACATGTTAATATTTGTATTATTAAATGTTTTATTTACTTGAAATTTTGGTAGAAAAAGTACTTCAATAAAATACAGCGGAGATTGAAGGTAATAGGTATTTCAAAACAAAAATCCAGTAGTTTAGATTAGCTGTATGTAAACATTTTTTAGCATTGTCAATATCGTTTGAGTTCGTTTCCATACGTCGACACCCATTTAGACCTACCGTTACATATATGATACACCCGAAGTAATAAATTATTTTTGAGTACCCTCGATAAGAATTGGTTTACATCTTGTGCTGGTGTCAAGTGCAAGGTCTAAACAATGCTACAAAAATAACTTTAGTGTTATAGTTGCCATAACAAGGTGCATGCGTGCGTGTTTGAATGTGCATTGATAATGAGAATTCCAACATGTCATCAAAACGGTAAGTATTCATAATTTTATCCTAAATATTACGTTTTTTGATATATTTATGATAAAAACAAAAGATAGAGAGTTAATATAGTTGAATCAATTTTATTGTTTTGCTTATGTTAGTGTATTTTTTTTAATCGAGAAAAGAAGTGTATTGTATTTGATACAGTAGGCTTACACACATAATATCATTCCGTTTTTCGCAACCACTAATCTAAACCCCAGATATGCAGAATTGGGTCTTGGTGCCAGTGTGGTCCTCACATACACTGACAAACTTAGCCAACTTGGTCTCGGAGGAAATTATCATTTATTTGGAGACAATTTTTTTACTGGACTGCCATTGATTGCTGAACTGACAAAGAGGAAAATACGAGTAACCGGGACTATGAGAGAGAATAGGACCAGTAATTGTCCTTTATTAGAAAATAAAGAGGCTAAAAAGAAGGAGAGGGGTTTTTTCGACTATCGTGTCTGTGATGAAGTGATAATTTGTAAATGGCATGATAATAGCATGGTGATTGTTTGCTCAAATGCGGTTGGGATAACTCCTTTGCATAAAACAGATAGGTATTCTCAAAAAGAGAAGAAGACAATAACTGTTTTCAACCACTTTCGATACCCCGATACAATCAGAATATGGGAGGTGTAGATCTGTCAGATCAAAATATATCATCACTGAGGACAAGTATTCGCGACAAGAAGTGGTACATGTCCCTCATCTTGCAGCGTATTGATATGTCACTGCAAAACGCCTGGCTTCTATTCAGATACAATGGTGGTAGTATGGATATGCCAACATTTAGACGTCGCGTAGCAATTGCACTCATAGAATCTAATAGACTGAGAAGTAAACCAGGACCTAGTAGACCATCATCACTTACTATTGATGCCAGGTTTGATAATATAGGTTACTACGCCATCAAACAGCCAGAAAATAAAAGAACCAGGTGTGGACTATGTCACCGATTGTGTCCTGCAAGATGCATCAAGTGCGATATTGGTTTATATGTCGACTGTTTCCTAGCTTACTATTCTAAAAATAACGTAAAATTATAATTTGAACAATAAATAACTTCTTTCCTAACTATGGTATTTGTGCACATAAATAAGCCTACTGTATCACATACGATACGGCTTCTCCTACCTAAACCATAGAAATGTATTTTTTTTTTTACATTTTTTTATGTTCTATGATACTCTAAGACTGACAAAAATAGACTAAAAACATCCATTCAAAAAAAAATAGTTTCAGGTCTAAATGGGTTGCCATAATTGCCATCAGTTTTACCAAAATTTTGTTTGGTTTTACGGAATTTTGGTTAGTTGTGTAGTATGTACTTTGGGTTCTCTCTTATGGCCTGCTTTAGAGAATGCTCACAGGAGCACAGATACATAAAGATGCAACGTCAGCTATTAATACTTTGTATATGAGTAATCGTTCCTCTACTGAGCACTAAAAATCTTCAACTAGATTTGCTTGTTCCATGCTGGTGGACGATCGAGGTGTTTTTGGTGACACACCTTTAAAAAAGACGCGAGCACTGATCACACAATATTTGTTATTAGATTCCAATGTGCAGGATCTTTCCGGTATATAATCCAATAGCTGCACATCCAGGTAAAGCTGACTAATTAGTTTTATAACAGTGTTTGCTCCAACATGCTTCATCTGCATCATCAGCTTCTACTGGCATCATTGCTATTCCAGCACAATTGACGTCACCTCAAGATACTGCAGCCACCCGTTCTTCGTTAAGCGCATCTCGCATTAATTCTCAGCAGTAATTCGCCATATTTCAGCAACAGTATCAGTGCTAAATGACCGAAATGACATAGAAGGTAAATCCATGGAGACGTTCGTTTCGTTGAGATTTGACAATCCGATTCCTGTTAGAATAGCTCCTGATACAGCACCAGCATTTACATCAAATTTCGTAATCATGTTTATTGTCATTTTTATAAATATACATTATTTGGACAAAAAAGAGTGAGATTTAAATTTCTTATGAACTGACATTCATTTTGATATAAATTTTACATAATTATAATAATGTAACGAAATAATCCAAAATTATTTCACAGCGTTTTCTCTATCGTCTATCGTTTTGAATAGCATTTTTTTTCTAAATATTCCAAACATATTTCAAAATTCAGGCCGCTATGAATTATATTTAATTAAATATTATTACATATTTTTCATTTTCTTTGCTTTGAACAGTATTTCATTCCAGGAGTTCAAAAAAATTTTGTTGGGCATATAGGTATAAATAGATTTTCGAAAAATGAGAACGCCCGCGTTGGCTATTTAATGCAAAATCGTGGTCGGGATGTGATAGAAGCCTTAATAGAATTTCATATATTTTGTCTATCAGCGCTGACGGTCAGCAAGTGGTCGGCGTGCCTCTAAAATCAGTCAAATAGCTTTTTTATGGAATAGGGGGGGGAAACGAGCAGACCTATCGCATGATGGTAAGCGATTACCGCCGCCCATGGACACCCGTAACATTAGAGGCGTCACAAGTGTGTTGCCCTGGATTTCGAGCCTTGCCTGCCAAGCCCGTGAGCTTGCGTATGCGCGTTCCGCCGTAGCATTCCGAGCTCATTGTCATGCGCTGATTCTTCGTCCTTCCGACCGACAGAACGAATTTGGTCGTAGGAAACCAAAACTATTAGGTTGAATTTATCGTTGAAACACACCAGTTCATTGTGAAGCGTATTCATACACGCGGGCTTTATACCATTATAAAAAAGTAACACTGTTCTTTTAAACAGTTTGCCTTAAATTTCAATGTCTTTCATTTATTATTTAAAAGTCATTAGTATGTTGCATCGATATTATATTTTGTATGTTTGACTATTAAATGCTGTTGACCTGATTTTATAAAGATCATACGTTTTAATGGTGGCAACAGAAACAAAGGCCTTTAAATTGTCCAGTACCCACAAGCCTTTAAAGGTTACAATACCTACATGATAAACAGCGATGAATGGATTCCCTTATAACGACTTTTTATTATTATTATTTATGTAAAATTTAACAGAAAAATAAATCGATAATTTTAACTCCATTTATCACGAAAGATGCGATACACCCCACTGAAATTTATGCCTGATTTACACGTAGACAGATGCGTCCGCAGATATGGTCGGACTGACGCATATGTACTACGTGTAGAAGCGGTGATTTGTTCGTTTGTGGTAGATATTTAACATTTACAGACGTGTCTGCCACTAATCAGTTCGTTGTCGTGCTCTACACGTAGACAGACACAGATGTGTAGAGCAGGCATTATAAACAGGGTTACGAAACGGTTAGTTTCGTAACCAAATTAAAATCAAGTAATAATTTTTACACTTTAAAGATTACTTATTTGTGTCTTGTGATTAGTTTGTGTCCGCAACAGACGAATAAAAATAATTTCATTTTTTTTTTTTTTTTTTATGTAATAGATGGCAAACGAGCAGGCGTATCACCTGATGGTAAGCAATTACCGCCGCCCATAAACACCCGCAGCACCAGAGGTGTCACAAGTGCGTTGCCGACCTTTGGGGGATGGGGAGGGGGAATGAGGGAGGGGTTGGGGTATGGGCCTCCGGTATCCTCACTCACTCGGTGAAACACAGCGCAAGCGCTATTTCACACCGGTTTTCTGTGAGGCCGTGGTATCACTCCGGTCGAGCCGGCCCATTCATGCCGAAGCGCGGCTCTCCCACTTGGCTCAGATTCGATTTTCAACAGGGATGGCCTAAGAGTAGTAGTAAGTTTCTGTGGAACATTGCAAGACAATGGTTCTCGCAGATGTCTATATGCGTCTCTTCGTCTTCCGTTAGCAGCATTAGGTTATAGCATCCCGTGACAAAAGAACACTTACCTGACCATATTAAAAGAATTCATGAAACTTACATAGATTTTATACGGTTCAGTAGGTCTCCTACAGTAATTAGTTACATTTTACCAAATATGTCACACACCTTCAGTGTCGTCATGTTTAAGTACAAAGATAACAAAGTTATTACACATAAAATAACGAAAAATACAATTTTAACATAATTTGAGCATGCAAGTAAGTTTAGTCATAGTAACATTCAATCACTATTTTTTGTCTCATTAGAATAAGAAAACTTATTTTAACATGCTGAAAACAACGAACATTGTCATGCAAATGAAAATTCTTGCGAGTACAACACTATAGAAGATCACTATTCGTTCTTGCATTTTATTGTATTGAAGGAGAAATATTTTACCTTTGAAAAACCTTGGTTTAAACGTGAAAGACGTTTTTGATATTTCACATACGGTTATTGAACTTATCCTACTAATATTATAAACGCGAAAGTTTGAGCCGTGAGTGATAACGCCGCGAGGCGAAGCTAGTATCTTTATAAATGATTACCTATGTGTTATATTCTGATGTATAAGCTGTATTATTGAAAAGTTTCATCAAAATCCATTCAGGAGTTTTTACGTGAAAGAGCAACAAATATATTCTTACTTACATACTCACAAACTTTCGCATTTATAATATTACTAGGATGAAATCTAGTATACTTAATAATAAAAATGTCACATCTCTTTGCATTAGTTTCTAATTTAAAAGAACGTCCCTGCCCCCTGGTGAGCCTCACGTGCACCACACGTTCCCTCCCGTCTGTTATGAAGTTGTTCTATAGATTTTGTTTGAGATGACTTATTTTTAAATTATACCTCAATGCATACGGCACATGTTGTTTAAATTAATTCGATTCTACCACAAAACTCTGCTAAGGTGGCGACTTGATGACAATGAACCTCTTTTTAAAGAATTAGGATAAATGGAATACGAGTTACCTGATAATGAATAACTACAGTTTGATCTCTTGGTCAAAACTGTACTATGAATCCTTTATAACACGAACGAATCAGCGCTTAAAACCACACTTGTGATATCTTAATACCGTAATAATAACAAAAAACAGATGAATTAAGAATGATTGTGATTTCACGTATAATTAACCACAAAACTGAACTTCATATTCGTCACACCCGTAAACTTACAACACGCGAACAACGCATTATCGAGACACTAATTTAAACAGCTAACAATAAGTATACCCATGGGCGTACCCAGGGTAGGGCAGGGGAGGGCAGCTGCCCCCCCCTAGATGTTGACGTTCCTACTATTTTGTTCTCTCGATTATATTTAAAACACACTCAGACGCGAAAAAACGTGACTAAAATCGACTATGGACAAAGACACATTTATTTTCTGTGTTGTTGTAAGATCGGCAATCGGCATCGGCATCGGCATCGGAATCAGTCCTAGGGCTATGCGATGTTCGAGCGTAGGACGATCAGAGATCATGCTCTTTAGCGAGGAGAACTACTCATCATAGTCCTAAGATATCAAATCTTCCGTGTCGGTTTATGTAGATTTTATGGACAGCTGACATGCCCATTCATTTGGAATGTATTTTAGTCACTACAAATAATTCTCGGAAGCAAAATATTATCGTCTAATACATAAGAAATTTGTTGTCCAGTAATAATTTGTAGTTTCGTCCTAGCACCCAGTACAGGTTTTTGTGCCGCCTGGATATACGAGTATCACCTTATTTTGCTTTGATATGGTTTTTCCACCGGTCTATATGTAAGCCCACATTGGCTCGCACTCGAAGGCCGATGGGACACCATTTCCGAAGTCTGATTCCCAAGCTGGCGCAGCGCGTGCTTGGCTCGGTTGCTGCCAAATATGAGGGGGCCCGATAACTCCTGCAGGACACTATACGCGGGCGTTGTGCGGTCCCCAGTATGGGCTGAGGTTCTGAAGGCCAGCAATATTGGGTTATTGCGACGTCCGCAACGAGTGCTGACCTTCAGGTAGGAGACCTAAGACTCGAGAAATCGAAGACCAGAAATTTCAATTCCACCAGGTTCTTGTGGAGGAATGGAAGGAACGACTTGGGCAACCGAGTGCTGGGCACGCCGTTATTGCGGCGGTAAGACCCGTTATGGAGGATTGGCTCGAGAGGCATCACGACTGACACAGGTGATCACTGGGAAAGGATGCTTCGGAGAGCACCTGTGTCTGATCCGCAAGGAGCCAACGTCTGAGTGCCACCACTACGATGACCAGACCGTAGACACGGCATTCCACACACTGGCAGAATGTCCGGAGTAGGGCGAGTCGAGGCGGCCATCGGAGTGGGGGTTCTCTCGATTGGTAACATTATTGCGACTATGTTGCGTAGCGAGAGCGCGTAGAACTCTGCCGTCTTTTTCAGCGAGCAAGTTATGCTTGCGAAGGAGATCTTACCGTCCGCTAGGCCCGGGAACGGGCCAGGTACCGCAGACGACTCGGGCGCCGGAGATCGCCAAACGATCTACGTCCTTCACAAGCGCAAGCTTGGGGGTGACAGGTGAGGATCACCCTTTCTTTTTTTTAACCTGTGGAAACCCCCTCGGGCCGTCACCCCACCGGGGTTTGCGGCGGGGTGGTGTGTCGGAATCGAACCGACTAAAACCACACGGTGTGCCAACTCTGCGCCTGAGAAGGGAGGGGTCCGGGAACTGCAGTTATTAACACGACCGGACCCCTTCCAGCGCCTGCCCGCACTGAAGCGGGCACTGTCTGCTGTTCAAATCTCAATAAATAGGCGACGCACGGCACACGCGTACGTCATCTCCTCGCGGTTGGCCTGTATTGCGGATGGAGGGGAAAACCCGTCCCGTCCATTCGTGGCCACACTTAGGGCGGCATGAGGCGCTTGTATGCGCGCCTCCGCTGCCCGGTTCGCTGGCGGCGGATCGGGTCCGAGTGAACGTCGTCCTCTCGGGCCTTCTCCGCCGCCTCCTTCTGCGAAATTACGTCTTCGCAGAAGGATGCGACCGCGGTAAAATCATATTGAGAAAGGACCACTATCTAGAAAAACGAATGCTACCAAAGTATATCGGTAGATGGCGCTGTTAACAAAAAACATCCGTCTTACGAATTTTTTCGATCAGGACACGTGACCTGACGCGAGTTTATGGTCACGTGACCTGACGCCCTGACGCGAGTTTATACATTTTTACCCATTCCAAAAAAGTACACAGCGCCGCTAATGAAGTTTTCACTTCAAAAATTCGATTTGCCCCCCCTGGCCCAGAACGTGGGTACGCCCATGAGTATACCATTGGTTGTTACGAGTCTTGACAGTTTAGAGTAATTATTTTAGCTAATCGGCATCAGAACTATTTAAAAAAGGAGTAATAATAATATTACGTACGTCTTTGAATCTTATATTTAAAGATAATAATGAAATATCATAAAAAGATTTATAAGAAAAAGATCTGTCAAGTTTTATCAACAGATTTTTTTACCTTGGGGAAGACATATCCTAATTGTTTAGCATTGAATGAGTTTCGGCTGAGATGATGATGTCGGTTGAAGAATAAAATAAGTATGTATATGTATTTTCTCCCTGTTCACGAATATCGTTTAGCGCTTACCCTATAGTTAACTAAAATAATGTATTTAATATAACATATAATTTGTAGAATGATATAAATACATCATTTGTTTAGAACAAATACATTCAAGTAAAGTGATTAATTTTGTAAATGAATTTATGAAAGTATTTGATCATATACATATATAACCACTTTTTTCTACTAGCACATAAGACGGAAGATCATGTAGTCAACCGCTATCAGTCTCAATAATTACTTAGTATGGCGTTATGGGACTTAACTTTTTTTTTAACTGTAAGTAACTGTGATACGCTTACGTTTTATTAAGTTACACAGCCATGTCGTCATAAAATGATTAGTGAGTTAAATTTATTGAAGACTTTCCCACTCCGAAGCATTCGATTCAAAATGGTGATCAAATTGAATTTGTTTTAGCATTGACTTGGAAACCCATTCTTTCCTAAAAAAAACTTGAGAGGTGTCAAGGGACACCCGGATGGAACGAAGTTCGAAATAGAAAGACGATACAAATATTATATTTACTTCAACATTTTACGTAATTTCTAGTTTTATGATATATGTGTACACAATAATATTAATAATAATAATAATGATAATGATGATAATGGTGAAAATGATGAAGATGATGAAAATGATGAAAATGATGAAAGTGATGAAGATGATGAATTGATGAAAATGATGAAAATGATGAAAATGATGAAAATGATGAAAATGATGAAAGTGATGAAGGTGATGAAAATGATGAAAATGATGAAAGTGATGAAAATGATGAAAATGATGAAAATGATGAAAATTATGAAGATGATGAAAATGGTGAAAATGATGAAAGTGATGAAAATGATGAAAATGATGAAAATGATGAAAATGATGAAAATGATGAAGATGATGAAAATGATGAAAATGATGAAAGTGATGAAGATGATGAATTGATGAAAATGATGAAAATGATGAAAATGATGAAGATGATGAAAATGATGAAAATGATGAAAGTGATGAAAATGATGAAAATGATGAAAACGATGAAGATGATGAAAATGATGAAAGTGATGAAAATGATGAATTGATGAAAATGATGAAATGATGATTATGATAATAGTGATGATAATGATGATAATGATGATATGTATATATAAAAGTTCGAAATCTTATCTATCTATCCTATATATATATATATATAGATATACAGGGTCTGTCGTAAATAATGGATAAGTCGTAAACTGGAGTTGGTCCGGCTATGAGACTATTAGAAAATCGTATCTTTTTGCCAGGGTTTCTAACCGTATGGAAATGGCGTAGACTTTTATGTTTTTTTAAAATTTCGCTACTCTTTGCATTCATTCCGTTGCCATTTCGTTAAATTTAGGTATTTCTGTGTCATTTTTTTTGTATTATAGTCTTGAAGATGTGTATTATTTAGTTTTAGTACTGTTTTAGGCGTTTTTAACGTTGGTCATTTTCAAAATTGTCATTTTAAGATTTTTTATGTTTTTGTTTTACTTAGGGTCAACTTTTGATCATTTACTGTGTAAAAAAAAAGTACGGCGCTATAGCTGCCCATGATCTTAATAAATTATCTAGTATGTGTAGATTCTAAAAAGGTATAACAATGCATACTTCACAAGTAATATTAAGCTACATGAGCGAGATCAATATCAAGGTGAGAAAATATTTTTTTCATGCAATGTTGTAAATGGTTATAAAACTTCGTCATAATGATTTATTTCTGCCAAGATTCTTTACACAAACACTATGGGGCCACTATTAAGGATATTCAAAAGAAAACTAGGTTGTTTTAGTACGTAAAAATATTTATTCAACAACTTAAACTAAATGTTCGAAGTGTCCTCCGCCGGCAGCTATGCACGCACTTCGGCTGCACTGTGGCGTTGTGGTCGTCCTTCACTCGCCCCGCCTACGCCGGTCCCAGGAAATCGTCCTTCCAAAAATGTGTTGTGCACTCTTATGAAGACACGATAGTCAGGATGCCGGGCATTTGGATATTTTTCCCGATAAACTCTAGCAGCTCTATTGGCGTTGCCATCACATAAACCATAAATGTAATGCATGTTTACGTATTCGGCCGGCGTGTATTGTTGAGGCATGATATACAAAATTTTCCAAAATAACACGTGCAATCGATAGCACAACACGATGCCCATAAATGAGAGCTGAGTTGTCAATATCACCAGGTTAACAAGTCCAAATCACAAAGAAAATCTAAGTCCGATATTAGAAAGCAGTAACAAATTGACGACAGTAATGAAAACGAGAGCACATGCGATGGTCAAAATCACACTGAGAGATGTATCAGGAGTGCGCCCTAGCTAAACGCATGCTAACCTTTTCACACATCGTGAGTGTGAAAGGGACGGTGCATCATGCAGTGTGCCTAGTAACAATGTCCTTTTCACGCGGGGAGACCCTTTGTATTGCTGTCTTTGTTCATTTTTTACCTGATGATCCTTTTTACGAATAAACTTGTAACATGTTTGTCGCATGTAACTATTAGAGCACATCAATTTTAAAATTAAACACCTTTATGAAATGAGGAGGCATGAAATTTTTTTGACAAAAAACTACCTAGTTTTCTTTGAATATCCTTAATAGTGGCCCCATAGTGTTTGTGTAAAGAATCTTGGCAGAAATAAATCATTATGACGAAGTTTTATAACCATTTACAACATTACATGAAAAAAATATTTTCTCACCTTGATATTGATCTCGCTCATGTAGCTTAATATTACTTGTGAAGTATGCATTGTTATACCTTTTTAGAATCTACACATACTAGATAATTTATTAAGATCATGGGCAGCTATAGCGCCGTACTTTTTTTTTACACAGTAAATGATCAAAAGTTGACCCTAAGTAAAACAAAAACATAAAAAATCTTAAAATGACAATTTTGAAAATGACCAACGTTAAAAACGCCTAAAACAGTACTAAAACTAAATAATACACATCTTCAAGACTATAATACAAAAAAAATGACACAGAAATACCTAAATTTAACGAAATGGCAACGGAATGAATGCAAAGAGTAGCGAAATTTTAAAAAAACATAAAAGTCTACGCCATTTCCATACGGTTAGAAACCATGGCAAAAAGATACGATTTTCTAATAGTCTCATAGACGGACCAACTCCAGTTTACGACTTATCCATTATTTACGACAGACCCTGTATAGTATCTGGGTTGCTTCAAGCAATGAAAAATAAACTAATAACAAATAAAATTTAAAATAGCAAAAAGTGTCGTGACAACAAAAAGTGTCGTGACAACAAATTATGTCGCGACAATTTCCGTCTAGCCCCCTTCGTTTTTTCGTTCATATCGCGCGATAAGGAACTTCGTTCCAAAAATCATGTTTAGTAACGAAACTGATTCTAATTTATTTTTTTAGACACAATATTGCAGATTAATACCAGAAAGCTTGGAAAAGGAAGGTTGCGATGGTTTCAATGCCCAAAAGGTACATAAAAAGCAAACAATTTACGACGATTTTAAAGCAAAACGTAGATACTCTTAAACTAAATTAATAAAAAAAACTGTATTTACATAATTTATTAGTACCAGTGTCGCCATTACAAACTTTATTCATGTGATTACGTAATATGTTAATGATATAATTATCGAGACAATCGTAATCATTAAAGTGATAAGGTTTTTTCATCGTGGTGATAAAATGAACAGTTTAGAACAAATACATTCAAGTAAAGTGATTAATTTTGTAAATGAATTTATGAAAGTATTTGATCATATACATATACAGGGTCTGTCGTAAATAATGGATAAGTCGTAAACTGGAGTTGGTCCGGCTATGAGACTATTAGAAAATCGTATCTTTTTGCCAGGGTTTCTAACCGTATGGAAATGGCGTAGACTTTTATGTTTTTTTATAAATTTCGCTACTCTTTGCATTCATTCCGTTGCCATTTCGTTAAATTTAGGTATTTCTGTGTCATTTTTTTTGTATTATAGTCTTGAAGATGTGTATTATTTAGTTTTAGTACTGTTTTAGGCGTTTTTAACGTTGGTCATTTTCAAAATTGTCATTTTAAGATTTTTTATGTTTTTGTTTTACTTAGGGTCAACTTTTGATCATTTACTGTGTAAAAAAAAAGTACGGCGCTATAGCTGCCCATGATCTTAATAAATTATCTAGTATGTGTAGATTCTAAAAAGGTATAACAATGCATACTTCACAAGTAATATTAAGCTACATGAGCGAGATCAATATCAAGGTGAGAAAATATTTTTTTCATGTAATGTTGTAAATGGTTATAAAACTTCGTCAGAATGATTTATTTCTGCCAAGATTCTTTACACAAACACTATGGGGCCACTATTAAGGATATTCAAAGAAAACTAGGTAGTTTTTTGTCAAAAAAATTTCATGCCTCCTCATTTCATAAAGGTGTTTAATTTTAAAATTGATGTGCTCTAATAGTTACATGCGACAAACATGTTACAAGTTTATTCGTAAAAAGGATCATCAGGTAAAAAAATGAACAAAGACAGCAATACAAAGGGTCTCCCCGCGTGAAAAGGACATTGTTACTAGGCACACTGCATGATGCACCGTCCCTTTCACACTCACGATGTGTGAAAAGGTTAGCATGCGTTTAGCTAGGGCGCACTCCTGATACATCTCTCAGTGTGATTTTGACCATCGCATGTGCTCTCGTTTTCATTACTGTCGTCAATTTGTTACTGCTTTCTAATATCGGACTTAGATTTTCTTTGTGATTTGGACTTGTTAACCTGGTGATATTGACAACTCAGCTCTCATTTATGGGCATCGTGTTGTGCTATCGATTGCACGTGTTATTTTGGAAAATTTTGTATATCATGCCTCAACAATACACGCCGGCCGAATACGTAAACATGCATTACATTTATGGTTTATGTGATGGCAACGCCAATAGAGCTGCTAGAGTTTATCGGGAAAAATATCCAAATGCCCGGCATCCTGACTATCGTGTCTTCATAAGAGTGCACAACACATTTTTGGAAGGACGATTTCCTGGGACCGGCGTAGGCGGGGCGAGTGAAGGACGACCACAACGCCACAGTGCAGCCGAAGTACTGGAAATAGTTGCAGAAGACCCTGGTACGTCCATAAGTGTAATTTCAAGGCGCACCGGTATACCTCAAAAATCTGTACACAGGATTTTAAAAAGGCATGAATTATATCCCTATCATTATCAAAGGGTCCAAACATTAATGCCAAGGGACGCTGCTGCGAGAATAACATTTTGTCGCATAATGCTGCGAAAGATGAGGGAAGACCAAAGTTTTTTTAATAAAATTTTATGGAGTGACGAGTCAACGTGTCGAAAAGATGGTTTTTTGAATCTTCACAACATACACAGCTGGCAACTCGAAAACCCAAGATTTATCCGAGAAGACCGATCGCAATATCAATTTAAAATTAATTTATGGACTGGCATTATTAATGGCAAAATCATTGGTCCATTCGAATTGCCGGCAATATTAAATGCGGATATGTATTTGAATTTTTTAGCAAATACTTTACCTAGTTTACTGCAAGACGTCCCACAAGAGATAAGAAATGAGATGTGGCTACAAAATGATGGGTGTCCAGCACATTACGCTGTTCGTGTCAGGGAACATTTAAATAATACTTATCCAGATAGATGGATAGGGCGATTGGGGCCAATTTTATGGCCTCCACGTTCGCCAGACCTGAACCCCTTGGACTTCTTTTACTGGGGCTGTATAAAAGAAAAAGTATACAGTGAAACAATAAGTTCTGTAGAAGAGTTGCGTGCGCGCATTCAAGTAGCAGCGAGAAAAATTGAAGAAGCCGGTTATGTGCGCCGGATTAAGCGATCGTTTATTAGGCGATGTAGAGCGTGCATAGCTGCCGGCGGAGGACACTTCGAACATTTAGTTTAAGTTGTTGAATAAATATTTTTACGTACTAAAACAACCTAGTTTTCTTTTGAATATCCTTAATAGTGACCCCATAGTGTTTGTGTAAAGAATCTTGGCAGAAATAAATCATTATGACGAAGTTTTATAACCATTTACAACATTACATGAAAAAAATATTTTCTCACCTTGATATTGATCTCGCTCATGTAGCTTAATATTACTTGTGAAGTATGCATTGTTATACCTTTTTAGAATCTACACATACTAGATAATTTATTAAGATCATGGGCAGCTATAGCGCCGTACTTTTTTTTTACACAGTAAATGATCAAAAGTTGACCCTAAGTAAAACAAAAACATAAAAAATCTTAAAATGACAATTTTGAAAATGACCAACGTTAAAAACGCCTAAAACAGTACTAAAACTAAATAATACACATCTTCAAGACTATAATACAAAAAAAATGACACAGAAATACCTAAATTTAACGAAATGGCAACGGAATGAATGCAAAGAGTAGCGAAATTTATAAAAAAACATAAAAGTCTACGCCATTTCCATACGGTTAGAAACCCTGGCAAAAAGATACGATTTTCTAATAGTCTCATAGCCGGACCAACTCCAGTTTACGACTTATCCATTATTTACGACAGACCCTGTATATAACCACTTTTTCTACTAGCACATAAGACGGAAGATCACGTAGTCAACCGCTATCAGTCTCAATAATTACTTAGTATGGCGTTATGGGACTTAACTTTTTTTTTAACTGTAAGTAACTGTGATACGCTTACGTTTTATTAAGTTACACAGCCATGTCGTCATAAAATGATTAGTGAGTTAAATTTATTGAAGACTTTCCCACTGTCGCCATTACAAACTTTATTCATGTGATTACGTAATATGTTAATGATATAATTATCGAGACAATCGTAATCATTAAAGTGATAAGGTTTTTTCATCGTGGTGATAAAATGAACAGTGCAATTAGAGGGATTTTTATAATACATTACTAATCGCGTTCAACATTCGTATATACTTTGAAATAAGAACAATACATATTACAGATAGATTATAAAATCATCACATAAATTCATAGACAATTCGATCAATATTTAAATACATTATTATATCCCATGTTAGAGACTTGATTGCTGCTGCTTGACGCTCGTACATCACATAGCCCTAGGACTGATGCCGATGCCGATTGCCGATCTTACAGCAACACAAAAAATAAATCTGTCTTTGTCCATAGTCGATCTTAGTCACGTTTTTACGCGTCTGAGTGTGCTTTATACAGGGTCTGTCGTAAATAATGGATAAGTAATAAACTGGAGTTGGTCCGGCTATGAGACTATTAGAAAATCGTATCTTTTTGCCAGGGTTTCTAACCGTATGGAAATGGCGTAGACTTTTATGTTTTTTTTATAAATTTCGCTACTCTTTGCATTCATTCCGTTGCCATTTCGTTAAATTTAGGTATTTCTGTGTCATTTTTTTTGTATTATAGTCTTGAAGATGTGTATTATTTAGTTTTAGTACTGTTTTAGGCGTTTTTAACGTTGGTCATTTTCAAAATTGTCATTTTAAGATTTTTTATGTTTTTGTTTTACTTAGGGTCAACTTTTGATCATTTACTGTGTAAAAAAAAAGTACGGCGCTATAGCTGCCCATGATCTTAATAAATTATCTAGTATGTGTAGATTCTAAAAAGGTATAACAATGCATACTTCACAAGTAATATTAAGCTACATGAGCGAGATCAATATCAAGGTGAGAAAATATTTTTTTCATGTAATGTTGTAAATGGTTATAAAACTTCGTCATAATGATTTATTTCTGCCAAGATTCTTTACACAAACACTATGGGGTCACTATTAAGGATATTCAAAAGAAAACTAGGTTGTTTTAGTACGTAAAAATATTTATTCAACAACTTAAACTAAATGTTCGAAGTGTCCTCCGCCGGCAGCTATGCACGCTCTACATCGCCTAATAAACGATCGCTTAATCCGGCGCACATAACCGGCTTCTTCAATTTTTCTCGCTGCTACTTGAATGCGCGCACGCAACTCTTCTACAGAACTTATTGTTTCACTGTATACTTTTTCTTTTATACAGCCCCAGTAAAAGAAGTCCAAGGGGTTCAGGTCTGGCGAACGTGGAGGCCATAAAATTGGCCCCAATCGCCCTATCCATCTATCTGGATAAGTATTATTTAAATGTTCCCTGACACGAACAGCGTAATGTGCTGGACACCCATCATTTTGTAGCCACATCTCATTTCTTATCTCTTGTGGGACGTCTTGCAGTAAACTAGGTAAAGTATTTGCTAAAAAATTCAAATACATATCCGCATTTAATATTGCCGGCAATTCGAATGGACCAATGATTTTGCCATTAATAATGCCAGTCCATAAATTAATTTTAAATTGATATTGCGATCGGTCTTCTCGGATAAGTCTTGGGTTTTCGAGTTGCCAGCTGTGTATGTTGTGAAGATTCAAAAAACCATCTTTTCGACACGTTGACTCGTCACTCCATAAAATTTTATTAAAAAAACTTTGGTCTTCCCTCATCTTTCGCAGCATTATGCGACAAAATGTTATTCTCGCAGCAGCGTCCCTTGGCATTAATGTTTGGACCCTTTGATAATGATAGGGATATAATTCATGCCTTTTTAAAATCCTGTGTACAGATTTTTGAGGTATACCGGTGCGCCTTGAAATTACACTTATGGACGTACCAGGGTCTTCTGCAACTATTTCCAGTACTTCGGCTGCACTGTGGCGTTGTGGTCGTCCTTCACTCGCCCCGCCTACGCCGGTCCCAGGAAATCGTCCTTCCAAAAATGTGTTGTGCACTCTTATGAAGACACGATAGTCAGGATGCCGGGCATTTGGATATTTTTCCCGATAAACTCTAGCAGCTCTATTGGCGTTGCCATCACATAAACCATAAATGTAATGCATGTTTACGTATTCGGCCGGCGTGTATTGTTGAGGCATGATATACAAAATTTTCCAAAATAACACGTGCAATCGATAGCACAACACGATGCCCATAAATGAGAGCTGAGTTGTCAATATCACCAGGTTAACAAGTCCAAATCACAAAGAAAATCTAAGTCCGATATTAGAAAGCAGTAACAAATTGACGACAGTAATGAAAACGAGAGCACATGCGATGGTCAAAATCACACTGAGAGATGTATCAGGAGTGCGCCCTAGCTAAACGCATGCTAACCTTTTCACACATCGTGAGTGTGAAAGGGACGGTGCATCATGCAGTGTGCCTAGTAACAATGTCCTTTTCACGCGGGGAGACCCTTTGTATTGCTGTCTTTGTTCATTTTTTTACCTGATGATCCTTTTTACGAATAAACTTGTAACATGTTTGTCGCATGTAACTATTAGAGCACATCAATTTTAAAATTAAACACCTTTATGAAATGAGGAGGCATGAAATTTTTTTGACAAAAAACTACCTAGTTTTCTTTGAATATCCTTAATAGTGACCCCATAGTGTTTGTGTAAAGAATCTTGGCAGAAATAAATCATTCTGACGAAGTTTTATAACCATTTACAACATTACATGAAAAAAATATTTTCTCACCTTGATATTGATCTCGCTCATGTAGCTTAATATTACTTGTGAAGTATGCATTGTTATACCTTTTTAGAATCTACACATACTAGATAATTTATTAAGATCATGGGCAGCTATAGCGCCGTACTTTTTTTTTACACAGTAAATGATCAAAAGTTGACCCTAAGTAAAACAAAAACATAAAAAATCTTAAAATGACAATTTTGAAAATGACCAACGTTAAAAACGCCTAAAACAGTACTAAAACTAAATAATACACATCTTCAAGACTATAATACAAAAAAAATGACACAGAAATACCTAAATTTAACGAAATGGCAACGGAATGAATGCAAAGAGTAGCGAAATTTATAAAAAAACATAAAAGTCTACGCCATTTCCATACGGTTAGAAACCCTGGCAAAAAGATACGATTTTCTAATAGTCTCATAGCCGGACCAACTCCAGTTTACGACTTATCCATTATTTACGACAGACCCTGTATATAATAGAGAGAGGAAGATAGTAGGAACGTCAACACCTAGGGGGGGGCAGCTGCCCTCCCCTGCCCTACCCTGGGTACGCCCATGTATGTAAAGATTCTAAAACCACAATAATAATCCAAGTGTTAGTTACTTTACAATGAGTTATTAATTTTCTTTTTCTTATTTACAAATACTTGTAGATATGGAAGGTAAATTAATCAATTTATGGATTTGACACAATATTTTATACAGAATTTTAATGTGCTATTTATCATTTATAATAAGTGTTATATTGTTCATCTCTTTAGTGAGAGAATGTACTATGGAGTTTAGGCAGTTTGTCTAGACTTAGAAACGATAATGTCGTCGTTTGTGTCATCCCTTCTTCTCAACCAAATGTAGATTGTCCTTCTACAATTGGTAACTTCTTAATTCTCATAAAGGTTATACTTAAGCACGCAATAGCTCTTGTTTTAACTGCGTGCTGTGTTATCGCCACAGCACGCACAACGTGCGTGTGTATTATCGCCATATTGTGTTCACATCAAAGGTGATTTTTTATTTGATTTATGTTCAAATGCCATCTTGCGTCATTAAATATTGTAAGAGCAGTTCGCAAAAAGAAAAAAATGAAGATGGAATATCTTTTTACAGGTAAATACAAATTATTTGGTTGCTTTAATTATTCATGTGCTCGATAACCGTAGTTCGACTGTGATACCAAATTTTTGTCAATTTTTTTTCCTTTAATTAGGAAAATCACAAGACGGTTTTAAACTTCATCTGAAAGTATTCTTTAGTGATTCATAAAATTATTTCTGATAATAATTACATATGAACATTTGTAAATGATTCCACAAATTGCCGTTTTAGTGCTTTGATGAGTTTTATGTCTATAACTTGTGTTTCACATTACATTTGAATGGTTGAGAATGATCGATACTATGCTACTACTACATACGTTAGCGTCAACGTTAATGGCAATGGTAAACTACATGTTAGGTTACAATGCCGTAAATAATTATTACTTCATGAATTTACGGGTTAACACACGATATAGAGGTTAAACTACACGCAATTGATCTTGAAGCAACAACACTAGTTGCAACCATGAGGATCATAAATTATTTTATGCATTTGGGTCATAAATTTAAAAACGATTGTTATACGACTGCACCTTTAGATTCCAAAGCCATGCGCTTTAATTGATATATTTCTAATATCTTCAAAGCTTTATCATTTGACCAGTCTATTGTTATTCTCGTTGCCTGCCACTTTGTTTTAACAAAGTACACGTCTTGTCAATGCTGTGCGCGCGCGGCTCATGGAATAAGATGGCGATAATGTACGCAACATCAATTAGCGCGCTAAACTACGCAATATAACCATTTGATGTGTCCAAAAAACCGACATAAGAGCTATCGCTTAACGTTTAATACTATTTATAATTTAACACATTAAAACGTTAGCCACATCTACATAATGTCTAAAAACTTGCTAATTAGCGCGTTAAGACGCGAGTGGAGCAGTAGCATTATGAAACTTGATCCCCACTACTTACCGTATAACTGCAGAATATTACCAAAAATATTAATGTTAAAAAAACCTTTTTTCAATGTTTTTTTCAAATCATATTATTTATGACCTTTAAGGTTCTTTAAGGTTAATTTAATTCTGTAATTAGCTAATTTCTACATAATACCTAAATTTATATCCATAAACGTGCATTATACGCTCAAAGAAGATGGGAATTTTGCCGTCGGATTTATAAGATTATTTCTAGTGCCAGGATTCATTTAGAACAGTGTTTCTCAAACTTTTTTTAACAGTCTACTGCTGTACCTACCTATATTTTTCGTTATCTATCATAAAAATTCAAAAGTTTTGTAGGATTTCTAAGATTTTATTCAACCTCGTCTATCGTTGTCATTGAGTAGAAAAAACGAAAACTAGTTTCTTTTACTTGCAGCTTCTACTTCCTCATACAATGCTCCAACGAAAGTGATTTCTTAATACTATTTTCCTCGCCAATACAAACCCAACGGGTATGAAATCTTAATGGCGGTAGTCATGATTACTGGATCGCGGATGTCGTTGGTTTTGTATTAACTTTACAAAACAATTAGATGTGCTACGCCTTATTCTAATGACATTATATATCCTTAATTAAATAATTAGAATTACTGTGATTAACCTCACATTATTATAGTTTAAATGTAATAGCGGATGTTACCAGGTTAGACTCGTCATTCACAGTTATTAAAACATAACTTTGCTCAGAAACAATAGTTATTCAACCTCATATTTTATTATAATAATTGTAAGATACATAACAGTATTCCGCTTAGAAATGTTATAATCAAATAACTTACTCGAGTAACCCTTTTTACAGGACGACAGACATAGTAAATTACTAAATGTTAAAATATTAATTGTTAGCCAGTAACATTTCAGTTTTGACTTTGTAATTGATAATTAAGTTTTATTGAGACGAGACAAAATCATAAGTAAATATTCGCGCCGACATACGTACATAGTTATGTTATTTTTAACGTATACCATTAAACAGTAATATAATAAAATGTAGATATCCTTATAACACGGATTCACACCAATCAATATTCCAGAAGAAATATATTACACGAAAATTGTTTATCATGACAATACCTCGACTGCATGTTAGGCATACGGTCGCCACACTGTTACCTACTTCGCCAAGTGTTGTGGGTTCAAATCCCACATGGGACAACACTTTGTGTGATCCACAAATTGTTGTTCTAAGTCAGGATGTTCTTTGTGTCCGATTTTTTTCAAAGTGACTTATTATCAAACAACCTCAAATCAATAAACGTAGCACGAAAAATCCTGCAAGCGACAGCGTGCTCTAAAATCATTTATTGTAGCACACCTATATTGTTTAAATTCATAACTGGAGTTATAACCAATTTAATAATATCTGTGCTTTGTTAGTCTATCTATAAACTCTATTTATAGATACCAAAGCTATTGTTGTACTTTAGTTACAAAACATCATTTATTTTTAAATTGAACCAATGTTATATCTAATGATGTAAATTTATTTCAATTACATATGCGTCAGAAGGAAAACCTCAAGTAGCGCTTTGTTCTAGGACAATGGTAAGTTTGAGGTTTTTCTTACATTCCTGATTGGGATTAATTATGCGTATTATATAGTAGAGTGCCCTATGTGCAAAAAGTAGTTGTACAATCCCAATATTATAGTAACATCCCGAAAGTTTGAGAATGACTTCCAAACTTTCCAAATTTAAATAACGAATATTTTTAACTAATAGAGGTTGAATATCGATGGTTTCTATTAAAAATATCAGATGTAAAAGACAGAAAATTTGAACATCCACAATTCTTTGATTCTTTTTGAAGTGATCACTTGTTTTGGGAGGGTAAACCGCTTCGTTACGTAACGCGTTACGGCAGTGTAGGCAGGCTCATCCTCTCTCACTCTAACCCACAGTGCTAGCCGTATTTCGGACAGATAATTAATTTTAAATGTTTAAGTTATCATTTCGGTCGGGCGTCCCGAGACGCACGCGTTTTTTATCGTTAAAACACATTGTAAATAGGGACCATCATATGTGTGTCCGTAGTACTTTTATTATTAAATATATTTATATTTTTTTATCATTTTAACTTTAACATAAATGTGTCGATTATTCTGTGCCTTTTTCTTTTCAGGCAGCAATTCAAAACAAGAATAAATGTTTTATACAGATTTATGGCAATTTCAATCACTTTAGTTGTTTTAACTAAATTAATTAGCACCTAAACTGCACTCCATAAGGGTCTTTTTTAAATATATTTCAGCTTATAAGTACTTTTTTCAAGAGATAGTTGACTCGCAAATAATAGTTTCAGTACTTCTTTCACGTGTAAATCAATGAATAAGTGATTATCTTCATTAACACATATCTTGTGTAGTCGTAGAAAAATGCTGCTTCAATAACCATAAATCAAAGTAACAGAATCAGTATGCCATTGTTATGCTTGAATACTCATGAAATAATTACACACATCGTGAAATAGTTTTAACAATATGACGCAATCATTAATGAGACTTTTAGGCAAATATAAAGCGGGAAAAAAAAAATTCTCTGCGATATTGAAAGATAAAAATTTACAAAAATAAACACTTGCAAAAACCTAAATCACAATTAATCTTTTGTTATCTATAGAATCATAATCAATATAACCTTGGTAATCGCGATTACGTCGAGTGCTAATCAGAGAAACGTAACTTTTATGCAATCTATAATACTTATTGTTGTCATAGTTTATTGATACTACAATCTAAAAAAAAATTTTGAAGAACGGTATAATCTATGTAAAATTAGACTACGGTCTACATGAGCAAAGAAATAATTATAAACACAGTTGAAAAGATACACCCATCTTGTTTCAACATTGCTCTCTTAAAACTCTAAATAGAAAAGGTTAAAAAAGATAAAGCCATTTTAAGCAACTAAAAATAAGACACGATTGTCAATTAGACTTTATAGAATAGAATAGAATAGAATAAACTTTATTGTACACCAATTAAATAAGAGTTTAACAATATAATAAGCATGACTTTATTTATTTTATATATTTTTGTTTACTCAAAACTCTGTCTGTTTAACCCAACCCTATCATCGTATTCATTATTTAAAGTGGAAGCGTACTGTACTGGCCTTAGGACACCATTGAACACAATCGACCGCGATACACGGTGCTAAAATTTTAGGTCAAATAAGGCTGACGTACCAGCTGAAAATCAATCACGCTTAAACACAAGGGACAATCAAGAACTAGTCCTACTGCACAGTATATAACTATACTTACCAAAATCTTTGAAATCAGTCTCCTCTGCAATCCACGAGGTGTGAGTGAAGTTTACAAACTAGTTTTATCACAAAAGATTTATTTCACAATATATATTTCACAAATTTCAAACAATTTAATAGTTGTTCGTATCAAGACCGCGGTTCACTTTGGAAATTCAATCAGGCCATGCGGTTGACAATTCTAACTCACGTCAAAACTTTATTAAGCTAACAAATCGACAACAAACCGAGTTATTCTAAATTTTTGTGGTGAGAGTGCGTTTATTGGCCACAAATGTCTTAAACACCGAAAACCGATTAACCACGCGTGACGATCGCGACGTTTCGACAAGAGGGGGTAGCACTTGCGACTTTTCCACAAGACAGGTCCAAACTCTTTTGCATAGTTTAACAGAAAGTGAAATGACAGTTCCACTTGCCTTGGGAAAAAACAAAAGTTACTCGATCATAGACGAGTCGAGTCGGAACGAAACACTATCATTTCAGAACCAATTTTTTTAAGGATATGAGTAATTCCCAGTTACTCTCATTCAAAGTTTTGTGCCAAACGTAGCCGTACTGGTGAGGACGACGCTCTTGCCGAGTGTCATTTTATGAAAAGTGATGATATGAAGGCTACCACGGGAGTTCCTCACGCGGTCTATCTGCGTTTCTTTACACATCCCCCGCAACATATTCATCTCTGTGCTCTGTGAATCTCTAATCTAACTCTTCGCCTCAAATATAATATCCATTAGTCTATTTACAGGTTACTCTATCAATTATTGACAGTCTTTTATAAACGAGTTAAAAATAAGTAATTTATTAAAATAAAAATTACAATGGCGTTAATCGTTATTCTCTTTGATGCCTCCTATTTGAGGCGCTTAAAGCCCAGATGCACTGTGTAGTTAGAAACAAGCACCAAGGGTAAGCAACGGCGGCGCGGTCAATACCTGGATGGGTGACCGCTGGTGGCATGACACCATATATTTATTTGTAATAACATCTTTTACTATTTTTATCTCTTATCTTTTACTATTTCATTCTAAATGATTGTGATTTTTACTTTAATTTAGACAGTTTTTGAACAAAAGAATCAGCATCAACTATTATATAGTTACAACCTTCAAAAATTCCTTTGCATCATCGTCATTTCGTAGGATTTCTCGAAAACGGCAGCATTGCCACATTGATTGGCAACGTTAAGTTCTCGATGCTAGAAATAGGCCGGCCTTCTGGTCACGAGATGTGTCGATCACTTGCTTTGCAAATTCAATATGCAATTGCTTTTTTTTTTCAGCACCATATGTGGCAGCAGCAGTCTCCACAGTTGGTGTAATAGGAGGTGCTTATAATGCCTATCAGCTTTATCAAAAGAACAAAAGAAATAGAATACCATCACCTGAGGAATGGGTACACGTTGGATATCTAAAACAAATTTACGCATACCCGATAAAATCATGTGCGCCTTTTCCACTAAAGCAGGCAGAGTGTTCTGTGCTGGGTTTGAGAGATGGTTGGCTACGTGACAGGTAACTATGGTTTTTATTTTACTATTCGGTGTTCTGAATCCAAAATCGAATTAATTAATGGTTAATTTGTTAATTAATCCCAATTCTGATAGCTTGGTACTTTCATAAGTACCAAGCTGACCCACGCAACCTCGTTTGCGTTTTATATTGCCCATAGCGTGAAAATTTTCTTTCGTTTTTTAAACATTCTTCTTTAGTGCCCCACTCCTATTAGTAGTATCGTCATAATATATAGCCTATAGCCTTTCTCGATAAGTGGACTATCCAACACCGAAAGAATTTTTCAAATCGGACCAGTGGTTCCTGAGATTAGTGCGTTCAAACAAACAAACAAACTCTTCAGCTTTATTATTAGGATAGATAAACTATTTTCCAATCTTCTTATCCGAGTCATAAATGAGACTGAACCTTAAATTTATAAAAAAAATTATAAAGTGTGGACGGCCTCGTAATTGATATTAAGAAATTGTATGTATGTATATATATGTTGTGTTAATCTGTCTGTAAAATAAAAGTGTCTTCTTTAAACGGCACTGAGATACACATATAATGTATTTGTTCCATTTATGTAGCTATCGAATTAAAAGAAAACCGACACCTATACCTAATGTGTATTTATTTAGTCACTCTTCTGTTTAACATAATATACATTCTGTGCCAGAATCGAGAATATTACAATATAAATAAATTATTTTAACTTGTTTTTCAGAATATTAATGATCATAGACAATGACGACAAAAATTTAGTAACAGCCAGAACTTATCCGGAAATGTTTAAAATAAAGACAACTTTCAACAAAGCCATAGTGACACTGCGATATCCTAAAATGGAACCTATCGACATTAACTTAGCTGAGGTATATTGTTTGTAATTTATGAAACTTAATAATGAATATCCAAACTAATATAATAGGCTCATTGAATTAAATTTAGTCAGAAATATCGGAATAGCTGACCCTTGCAACCTCGGTAACGTCTACTGTTGCCCGTAGCGTAATAATTTTCCCTCGTTTTAACACTCTTCGTTGGGGCTCAGCAACTATTGGTTTTAGCCTGATGATATATAGCTTATAGCCTTCCTCGATAAATGGACTATACAACACTAAATTTTTTTTTCAAATCGGAGCAGCAGTTCCTGAAATTAGCGCGATCAAACAAACAAACAAACTCTTCAGCTTTATATTATAGTATACATTTATAAAATGGCTTTTAACTGTCAAATAACCAAATTTTTTGTTGTTTTATTGTTTATTAGTATTTTATTAGTTTCTTATTTGGGTCAATTATATTATTATGTCTCAGACATTATTGTCTTTATTGTATACCAGATAAATTATGAAGGGTAGCTTAACACAAGATAAGTCGACAATCTCTTACAGGCAACAATAATTAATGTACAAAATAAGCATCTATAACATATTAAAATTATTTTGCAATTTCATTAATCCTTAAATATTTCAGGTAATACTGATGAATAAGCTTGTTGATACAAATGTATGGAATGCGCCTGTGACCGTTTTCGATTGTGGAGAGGAAGCTAATAAATGGATTACTGAGTGAGTGTATTTCAAAATAAAATTCAAGCAAATATATTACTCTAAATCTCTTATAAATCACCATGTGATATTTGTATGTAATGTACATCAATATACAACCCATTTACAATTTAATAAAAGAATAGAATAGATATAATAAAAGGTTCACAATAGAACCAAAATTTGAATTAAACTATTGTTTAACTACTCACTTGCTGTCTTAAAAACTCTACACAACACCTTTGATTAGTATGAGATGTCTTTGGTACAGAACATCGAGCATTTTATAAAACACTCCTATTTATTTTCTGTGAGATTACATTCGTTAAAATGCTCATTGCAAGTGAAAATTCAAGTCTGTTGGCGCTTTCAAAATCAAAAAAATTGGTTGCCTGTAAAGTCGGTATACGGGCGAAAGTTTTACGTGACAACGACTTTGAGTGGTAAAATAATTTTAATGTGAATATTCATTCGTATAGTAGGAAGAAGGATGAAATTATGTGTGTCTCTCTCGCTCTTAGGCGGGCTAACCATGCCCGAGTGGAAGGGACGCGTGCCTCTCACTCGCTCTCATTGTGAGCGCATAACGTGAGCGGAGCGTAACGCAGTTTCTTGAAGTGTCACCCGGCAAACCAATTTATAAGACGTTGTCACGTCAAAATTTTATTATGTCGTCATTTTAAATTTAAATGACGCCAAATTTGCTCACTGTCTTTTATAGCATAAGTTTGCAAATACAATAATATATATTTATGTGAAAATTTAACTGCGATTCTAATATTTTAGATTATTGTTTGTTGATACGCCTGATAAAAAATAATATCTTTTTTAACCAAGAAGGAAACTTAAAAAACTTATTTTGTCAAGTAGAAAAAGGTAACAGCTCTAATTTTGTATTTAAAAGTTTATTGTGAGACGAAATGAAAGTAATGCCTTGTAATCTTAATACAGTAAATAAAAAATTGTTTTATCGTAGTCGGGTAAGACTAAATTTGCAATATGGATGTTTTATAAAAACTAGGTTATTTGTGATTGTATAATTATTAAATACCTACTGTCAAATTAGGTTTAAAAATCTAGAAGTTATTTGAATAAAGAAGCTATGCAGACATGATGAACACAACAAAATTAACAGTTGCTCACAAGAGAAAGACAACTCAATTAATTTTGCAATTTGCAATTGATATTAACGCAATTCAATCTTTATATAAAGCTATATCACTTGCACTTTACAAATATTTTTTTAGATAACACTTTATCAATTGCAAGTTTATACAAAACGAAGTACTTATGTATACATTTATATGTACTTAATATTTTAGGGTTCCGTACCATATAAAGAAAAATCGGAACCCTTATAGGATCACTTCACGTCTGTCTGTCAAGACCTTTTTTCTCAGGAACGCGTGAAGGTATCAAGCTTAAATTCATACACGCACAGAAGGTATACATATCACTCAGAAGTATTATGTTGTTAATGCTAGATCTAATTTACGAAACTACTGTTTAAATTTAGACCACTTTTCAACAAACGGAAATGTATCTGTGTAATTTATACTTGGGACTTGTTGGGACCCAGTATCTTTATACTGGGTCCCAACATACAGCTCACGCTAGTTTGGGAATCAGGGCTTATATTAAATTGTTGAATGTAATTTGCTGCTATAAAGAATTTATTATTATTATTATTATATTAAATACTGAAGTCTACTGTCGCCTGAAACTGTGATAAAATCTAACATCTAAGTCAAGGTAATCAAAAGATGCAGCCGTTTATGCAAAAAAATTCCGACACTCGCAAGGGAATCAAAACCTACAGGGTACTTCCCATAAACTCGGAATCTTGAAATTTACTACGAAGAAATGTCTTATAGCACAGATAAAGAAATAATTGCGAACAGCATACATTTTTAGCTACACCATATAATATACCTACAGGTTTGCACAGAACTCTCAGTGTGCGAGTCCGACTTGCACATGGCCGGTTTCTTAATGTTGAAATCATTTTTTCTTATTTTTGTTTCAGATGTCTTAATATTGAGGACACTACGTTTACTTTAGTTTATCACGGACATGAAAAACATCGAGTGATTGAAGGATCGGCAGCCGCATGGCCAAATATACATGATAGGATGAAGCAGAGTGACACAGTAAGCATTTTGTTTTAGAAAATATCTAAGTATAAACCGACAATCTTCCTATCTAACACTACCTATTGCTTTGTCCCGCCTTATGACAATGAATCCCACGGTGAGGTAACATAAATCAGGAGAACAGTAAAAAATTAATGGGCTACGCCCATTGAATTGATACACAATACGTTGATTCCAAGCACACACATTGGGAAAAGTGATGCCTTATATTGACGATTAGTATTTTAAGCAGTACCTCAGTAATGAAATTTTTTTTTTGGGAATAGTGGTTTTTTGCCATGAACACATTCTAAAATTAAACACAGTCGTACGAAGTTTTGCCAATTTTTTGACGTGGCAACGTCTTATAAATTGGTTTGCCGGGTGACACTTCAAGAAACTGCGTTACGCTCCGCTCACGTTATGCGCTCACAATGAGAGCGAGTGAGAGGCACGCGTCCCTTCCACTCGGGCATGGTTAGCCCGCCTAAGAGCGAGAGAGACAGACATAAAAAGTGAAAGGCACGCGTCGAATTATATTTAAAACGTTAAAATTAATGTTTTAAATATAATTCTTTGTATAAATAAATGTTTTAAATTGTTACTATTATTTCATCCTTCTTCCTACTATACGAATGAATATTCACATTAAAATTATTTTACCACTCAAAGTCGTTGTCACGTAAAACTTTCGCCCGTATACCGACTTTACAGGCAACCAATTTTTTCCGCAGTTGCGCTATCATTCACGGCATAATAGCGGATAGCGTGTTGGGTTTCCACATAATGCCAAACAATTCGTTTGCAATACTACATAAGTTCCTATCTTGAACTTCCTTATTCACAATTGTTCTTCATCCCATTACTCATTTCTATCCATTTTTAACATAATGTAATTTCACTATAGAAGTATGTTCAGTTGAAACGTTAGGTTTGTGGGATGATCAGGGCAATTTCAGTTTACATTGACACCATTAGCAATTAAAATACTTACAAATTCCAGGGTGCTTTCTCTGATGAAGTCAACTGCCACGTTCTCACTGAAGCCTCACTTGACGATTTGAACTCACGAATAAAAGATGTTAAAATTACTGACACTCACTTCAGACCTAACATCGTGCTGTCTGGGGGCACACCGTTCGATGAGGATAATTGGAAATTTGTTAAAATAGGAGAAAATATATTTCAAGTCATTAAACCTTGTATAAGGTACGTTTATAAGACTTCCTTACTCGAAACAAAAATATTACAGGATCAAATAGCTTTCCAACTGACAATCTCTTTGTAAACAATCTGTTTAAAAGCTTTTTAGAAGTGTGTGTGAGTGAATACATCCATTCAGTTGAAATTAAGATCAAATTGTTTTCTGTTCAAGAACATTTCTCTTGGAGGTGTACAAAAATCTAACTTCTATTTTTTCTTGTGTTTAATAAATCAAAATCTCTGAGTTCTTCCCTAAACTAAATATTTATTTAAATTTTTAGACAAATTAAATATAAAGAACTAACAGTCGTTGTCAACTAAAATCTGTTTTAGCGTTAACGATATCAAAGGTGAGGTTTCCTCCCAATGATCCATGGTAAAAATATTAAGGTCGGCGTTAATCTCGCTTTTGGAAAATTAAACAATAAATAAAAATCCTGAATATTTTATTTATGTCAGTTATTAATTAAACTCGATTTCAACTTTTAATTTTCAGGTGTATAGCCACTACGATGGATCCTGAGACTGGCGCTCGTGACAAGAACATGGAACCACTCACAACTTTAAGAAGGTAATTTTGTTAACAATTGTATGTCAATAGAAATAATTGATCATTAGTAATTCATTTTAATAGTCCATATATATTGAAACGCAGTAACTGAAGAGCTTGGATGAACTTTGTTTTAAAGTAGGTATAGTCCATTCGCATTAATAATGGGGAAACATCGATCAAGCCTTACTCCCTTAGCCAAGATGCAAGTATTTCATGTAGAATCTCTTTCTTTATTCGCTTAAGCTTCTATTCTCTTGTATTTTGGCTGATATTTTGTTTCGAACACGTGAATTAGCATTGAGATGATTTTCTAAGAACATTTACATTTATAGAATATCAACTTGCCTGGGAGGGTCAACACTGACATTTTTATAATATGACAATCTTTTGTCCAGTTACCGTCTAGCCAAAGATCCAGCAGAACTCAAGGTGGCAGGCGAACATCCGCTGATGGGTTTTCACATGGCCCTGCGCAGTGGACCCGGTGGCAAAATATCTGTTAATGAACCTTTTTACGTCACTTATTAAAGGCTCGATATATAAACGAGAAGATAAAAATAAAATACTGAAATAAACCGTTAAAAATATTGGCATTTTAATTAGAACCTTTGGTAAAGCCATTCTTATGACGAACACATACACAAAAAAAATTGTTGTTGGTAACAATTTTGTGTTGATTTATTAACGTTGTATAAGTAACTCCTTTTCATTTTTGTATTAATAAATAAAAGCTGGTTAGCTAGTCTTAATAAATCAAAATTAACCATGATAACGTATCCACACAATCGGTACTCAAATCTTATAACTTCTTTGACAACTCGCCAGTTAAACTTATTGGTCATCCTTGTACCAGCCCTGATATAGCAACAAATGACTACCGGTGTGAAAAAGCGCTTGCGATGTGTTTCACCGAGTGAGTGAGGATACCGGAGGCCCATACCCCAACTCTCCCACCACCCCTCTTCCCCATCTCCCAAAGTCGGTTAACGCATTCGTGACCCCTCTGGTATTGCGGGTGTCCATGGGTGGTGTTAATCGCTTATCATCGGGTGATACGTCTGATCGTTTGCCCCCTAATTTCATAAAAAAAATTTAGAATATTTATTAAGAACTTCGCCAGCCATAAAACTACTACAACGGCCACTAGCTTTTGTTGGTGAGGGAGGGACAAACTGTGAGGGAACGGCTATCATGTCCCTACAACACAAAGGGAGAATCCTCCGACCAGGCGAGGTGATCGTGCCTGGCGGGCTACGACCCAACAATTGATGTCGGGATGTTGTATATATGATAATCGGCGCGAGAACTTCTACTGCATCATTCAGGATAGGTAGTTGCGTCATGTTCAGTGTGTCTGCGGAAGATGGCGCCATAGTACGTTGCTGTTGCGCTGTGTGTGGAAGTCGCCACAAAACAAATTAGTTGATTGTCCTGCATTGATGAACTAGTGACGTTTTCTTAGTGACTTCCTGTCATACATACAGAAGTGATCGAATATTCAGTTCACGTAGGTTAGATGTTGTTAAGATTTTCAGCAACACATTATACTAAGTAACAAAAAGTTTATGTAAACTAGTGGTCGCCCCGTGCTTGAAATTCGACCATATATCGACAGTATAACGTGTTCTCCGAGGCACTTGAATGAAACACCGCCATCTTCCATACTCCGGACTGCTATTAACAATTTCTTGTAGGAAAAACCCAACATCACTTTTTGGCCCGACCCGGAAAACGAACCCCAGACCTATTGATTGCCAGTCGTTACTAATGCTGTGCTAATTTGTTGTCTTAGGCCGGAACCAAGACAACTTAGCAATCTTTATCTATAAAATATTTTTCACATTATCATACATTTTTCGGCGGTAGGTGTAGAAAAATATAGACGTAATTTCGGAATTAAGAATTAATTACAATTTATTATACACTTGACTCAATTCTTTATCTTGGGACAAGTAAATATAGTTAAATTACTGGTACTCACGTTCGCAACATATTTAATGTAATAATTGGACAATTGATACACACCACCTGCCAGCGCATCGCTTTACAGTGCTAAACAACAACTACGAGTATCTTAAATATATTGAAGAATGTCACAAATCAGTGATATAATATCGGCGCAGAGGACACTTGAAGACACTTTTATGAGGAAGATGTCAGACCTTGAGTCTCAGATTCAGGGTGCTGGTCCCGCCAAAGACACCGTGGCTAAGGTGGCGGAGGAATTTCGATGCTTTCGAGAGCTGATCTTCTCGATGCTAGGCTTGCTCCGGAAGCAGATAGGCGAGTGCTCCAGACAGATCGACGACATAGAAACCAGACAGCGACGTAAGTCACTAATTTTTTTGGGTGTCGAAGAGGCTCAAAAGGAGGACTGCAAGGCTGTCGCGCTGCAAATCATCAACAACCACTTAAGCCTCAAGAGCATAACTGCTTCATCTATCGTGCTCTGCCACCGACTTGGAGCGGCGAGTGGGGAGCGTCGGCGGCCTATATTAGTAAAGTTTTCAAGTGTGGACGACAGATCATCGGTATGGAATGCGAAATCAGGGCTTAAGGGTTCTTCTATCAGTGTTAAGGAGTTCCTCACAAAAACCAGGCAATCCATCTTCGCCAAGGCTAGGATTCATTTTGGGGTCTCTGCTAGCTGGACTCAGAATGGCACCATAGTTATCAAGGTCCCAGGTGGTATCAGACATAAAGTCACGACCATCGACGAGTTGAACCCGCTACTGACGAAGTACCCAAAGCCACAATCGGCTTCCGCGGGTCCCAGTGACCGATCCGCGGGAGATATCAGGTCTCGTAAACAACTAAAATAGTTATTCAAGTTTTCTGTTTTGGGTATTTCAGTTCATTTTATTTATTTTTTCTTCTTTATTTTAACAATTTTAATCCTAAAATCTCCATGTAAACAAAACTCATACCTAAATTTATGTAACACTATCACAAATTGTGTTGATTTCTGCACCTTTGTTTTCGATTGAAACGACAAAATATTAATATACCCTCTCTGTTTTTATGTAACTTAGCAATTGTGTGCGGTGCATTATGAGTGATATCATAGATTAAAGATGCAATCGTTCACTCATTTTACTCATTACAGTTCGGATACGCTGCACCATAAATATTGTTTTGCATTCGTGTTGAGAACTTTTATAAAATGTACCCTGTTTAGTTTTCTGTTTAATTTTCTTATATATATATATTTTTTTTTCTTTTTCTAGTGATGTAAGCTGGCGGGTGGTGCAGAGATACAAACGGTGTACCAGAATATTTGCACATTGATAGGTATTCACATATATTTTAATATATTCTGTTTTATTAATAAGTTTTATTCTCCTAACTTTTATTTTATTATATATTTATAGTTTATTTATATATATGTCATCAGATAGTGAATGTTATGGTTCTGCATGTGGGTCCGAGATCGGCTTAAGCGATGAAAGCTTCTCCTCCTTATCAGATACTCTCGGTGGTGTTCTACGCAATAAATTTAATTTTAATAATAATCATCTATTTAACATATGTCATTTAAACGCCCAAAGCGTTCCTAGCCACTATTCTGATTTGTACGAGGCGTTCAGTGATGTTAATGTTCATGCCGTCCTGGTTTCTGAGACTTGGCTCAAACCACATCTTTTATCTACCTCTTACTCGCTCCCTGGCTTTATCCTTATCCGAAATGACCGGATGGAGGGAAGAGGGGGCGGCGTGGCTATTTACCTACGCAGTGATTTTTCTCATAAAATTATTTCATCTTCCTCTTCTGCTGCCGCTGCTGAGTACTTATTCTTAGAGGTTTGTGTCGGGGGCGTTAAAACTGTCCTTGGTGTTACCTATTGTCCCCCTTCTGTTGACTATTTCACTGAATTCGAATCAGTCCTTGAATCCTTGGGTACAGAGTATGCTCATCACGTCATCATGGGTGATTTTAATACCAATCTCCTAGATCAAACCTCCCGTCGTTCCTGTAAACTCCAACTCCTTCTTGAGTCGGTCAGCCTTAATGTTCTGCCACTACATGCCACTCATCACAACAATAACGGCGAGGACACTTGGCTCGACCTAATCATCGCCTCCAATCCTTCACTTGTTTCCTCTCATGGGCAACTAGATGCTCCCGGATTCTCACATCATGACCTAATTTTCCTCTCCTATATCCTCAAACCCTCTAAACCCAAACCCGAAATCCTATACAGGCGTTGCTTTAGGAGAATGAACATCGATGAATTGAGTGGTGATGCTTCATGTATTGACTGGACACCCTTGATCGACTGTTCTTCCATAGATGACAAGGTAAACATATTCAACGAACTAGTCACTAAGTTGTATGACACTCACGCTCCAATTAAAAAGGTTAGGGTTAAACGACCGCCAGCGCCCTGGATGACCAGGGATATACGGACGGCCATGAAACACCGAAATCGAGCTTTTAGAACTTTTAAGAGGGACCGTGTAGAAGTCAACTGCCAACTGTATAAGACTGCAAGAAATCGGTTTAACCAGATGATACGGAACGCTAAACGCCGCCATATTCTAGATAATATTTCTTCTTCTTCTCCTGCCGACATCTGGAAGTTCCTTGGAACTCTTGGGGTCGGCAGATCGCGGCATGTAGACTTTCCACAATCAGTAAGTCTCGATTCCCTGAATCAACATTTTACTACATCTTTTATTATGGACAGTCTGTCTGAACATAATACCCTTAACTACATTAATAGTCTACCGCGCTCTAACTCAAGCCCTTTTCACTTTGCTCCAGTCGCGGAAGGAGAAATTGAGAAAGTAATCCTATCCATCAAATCCCAAGCGGTTGGTTGTGATGGAATTAGCCGGAGAATGATCACCACATTAATAGTTCACCTCCTCCCTGCTATTTCCCATATTATTAACTTCTCCCTTGTGTCCGGCACATTTCCTTCTCTGTGGCGTAAAGCGTATGTACGCCCATTGCCTAAAATTCCTAATCCGTCTCTTCCCAGTCATTTTCGTCCTATTTCTATTCTTCCTTTTCTCTCCAAAGTGCTAGAAGCCTGTGTCCACAAACAGTTCTCTCGCTTCATATATTGTAACAACTTACTCAGTCCTCTTCAGTCTGGATTTCGACCAGGCCACAGCACAGTTTCTGCCCTTCTTAAAGTGACTGGTGATGTTAAGGCGGGAATGGAGAATGCCAAGGTTACCACCGTGTTACTGATTGATTTCTCCAATGCCTTCAACACTGTCAGTCATGAACTCCTTCTCGCAGTCCTATCCAATTTCTCAGTCTCTCAAGAAGCGCTGGACTGGTTCTCCTCTTACCTTCGGGATCGTCAGCAGTCAGTGAAGATGGAAGATTGTTCCTCTAGCTGGTGCCATCTCCATGCTGGCGTCCCCCAAGGCGGTATTCTTTCACCTCTTCTCTTTTCAATATTCATTAATCTCATCACGTTAAGACTTCGGTGTTCCTATCATCTGTATGCTGATGACTTGCAATTATATTATCAAACTGATTTGTGCGATGTATCGTCCGCGATCTCGATCGTAAACAGTGACCTGGGAGCCATTAAACACTGGTCCGATATGTTTGGCGTATCGGTAAATCCAAATAAATGTCAGGGTATCATCATCGGAAGTAACCGTCGCATGAGCCAGTTAGACTTTGCTTCGCTTCCACCACTTACCTACGATGGTATGGTTATCCCATACTGTGAAAATGTGAAGGACCTCGGATTGTACATCGATACAACACTCAGCTGGCAAAAACAAGTTGCATCTGTGTGCCAGAAAGTCACGGGCTCGTTACGAACTCTCTATAGGCTTAAAAACTTTCTGCCAATGAAAACTAAGGTAATGCTTGTCCAGACCCTAATATTCCCAATAATCGACTATGGTGACGTGTGCTACTTTGACCTGAATGCAGATCTGCTCAATAAGCTCGACCGTCTTCTCAACAATTGCATTCGATTCGTTTTCAACTTACGGAAATATGATCACGTGTCCGAGTATCGGTCTTATTTGAAGTGGCTTCCAATTCGCCAACGTAGACATATACGGGCATTAACTACCCTTTATTCTTTACTCTTCTCTTCAAGCTCTCCTTCCTACCTAACTACTCAATTTCATTATCTAGGTTCAAACCACGATAGGAACCTTAGGTCTTCCAACAACTTGCTTCTACAATGTCCCACTCACTGCTCTGATTTTTTACACTCAACCTTCTTCATACAAGCTGTCCTACTATGGAACGAGCTCCCTCTCACGATCAGGATGGCTAAAACTAAACAAAATTTTAAACACTTGTTGCAGAGACATTTCTTGAGCACCCTATCGGATCCACGCTGATTTCATCATACTCTCTCCCCTTTTAGAATTTATATTATGTATGTATTATATGTTTGTGTGTATACATGTATAATGTATATATATATATATTAGTACCTTTGTATGTATAAGTATTTAATACGTATATGTTATGTGTATCTATATAAATTATTACTAATTATTGTTTAATTTATTATTCTTAATCTTGTTGATTTCTCGATGAGAAATTTATTATTAATTGGTGAATTCCTTGTTGAGAAGTCGGTATAAATTTTTAGTTTGTGCATCTACCTTGTTTGGCTCTGCATCGCCCTAAGGTCGACTGGTAGAAAATGCCTACGGCATTAAGTTCACCTTTGTTACTATAATGTGCATAAAGTATAAATAAAAAAAATAAAAAAATAAAATATTACGTACGCATTTAGTTTTATAAACTTTTCAAATTATGACTAATAGGAACTATTATAGTAATTTCCCCTAGTGTAATGATTTTCCCTAACGAGATCTATTATATACATATTTACGCTCTTCTTCGAGTCAGTATGAAATGCTAGCATTTGTGAGGATAACGTGTTACTACAAAGAGGTGTCGGCGTTGCTCCATCACGCTTATTATAAGCGTCTCATTATTGTGAAGATTGAAACATTTTGAATTAGTTCTACTCACAAAAATGCCCAAAATATACGATTCTGGTAAGATATGTTCATTTCTTATAAACATTACTAAGATAAAGAAATTAACGAGTCTTGAAAAATTCAAAAAGATCGTGCGCAGTGATGGGAACAAATATTTGTACTGTATATTAATGAATATAGTAAAATTTCTTAATAAGTAGGTATAGAAAGCATTTCAACTATATCTTCCAATGTTATTGCAATGAAAAATATCAGAGTTTTTAAGGAAAAATGCTCAAATACTCGGTAGAGAAGACGGGATCGCTAATGGACAAACGAACAAAGAAGATTAATTTCCTTGCCCACATTTTGTGTAACCATAATATATATCCCTAAAGCCTGACTCATAAATACCTACGTTTATTTAAGGTCCCCATTTTTTGCACGAGATAAGGTCATTGTTTAGATGAAAAACATATCATCAGTTACATGTTGTTTATCATATTTCTGGTTTTAAAACACTTTACCCTAATAAAGATGTTTTTTTTTTTATATTTTGTCCGTTTGTGTGTGTGTGTATAGATTATTTTAACTTAAGATAAAATATAATTATTATTATAAGTATGTATAAAATAAAGTCGATATTCATTCTTGTTCGCTTCTCTCAGCAGTGCAACGGTCATTTTTGTTGAGGTTTTCGTTCATAGCTTCTAATTTTGATTTTATTGTATTTTTGTTTAGATTTTGATAAAAATTTTGATTTTGATTTTATTTTGGATTTTGATTTTATTTTGGATTTTGACTCGAAAGTGTTTAATGTTAACTTTATTTTATGTTTTATTTGCCTGCGTTCCCATTGAGGGACCACATTGGAATTTGAAGGTTTTGAATGCACCAGGCTTTAGTAAAAGTTCTCAAACAATTGTAAATTAAGTAATTAATTTGTAAAAGCAGTAACTTAAAAGTTACAAACGGTCAAAGGTGGTCCCTCAATCGTGACCCATAGACATCCATATCTTGTAAACTAGTTAAAATTTACAACTGCACTAAGTGACTACCTTTAGTAAAAGATTTGTAAAGACCAATTGACTAAATATCTATCTTTTTTGTTCACTGTATAAAAAGATATAGCATGCGGAAGGTGGTCCCTCAATTGATCACCCTAGGTTCAGTTTGAGTGAAAACTACAACGAAATCTCTCATTCTGTGTGCTTCTAGTGTTAGTAAAAGTATCAGAACGATTGTAAATTCAACCTCTGGTTTGTAAAAGCAGGCTTTCAATAAGTTTTAATCCATTGAAGGTGGTCCCTCAATTGAAACGCTTGTCACAAAAGAAAGTCAATTTACAAATCATTCGGCAATTAAATAGATTAAGGATGCAGTCTATTCGTTAGTAGTATTTTTTTACTAAAGCTTACTTTACTAAAACGTCTCAAATAATGTATAGTTTTGTTGCAAAATAGTAATTAAATTCTTACGAAGAAATACTACGTCAAGGTGACCACGCAGCAGGATTTTCTTGGATAAATAAAAACTAACGACTGCTTCATTTAATTTTTTTTAATATCTGACATCATCTACAAAATTTAAAACATATAACAAAATGTTTACTGTACTGTCAATGAACAATTTATAGAAAAAAATAATTCGATTTTATAACTTTTTTTTTTCTTGTCATTAAACAGAACTAAGTAAATTATATAATTACTACATTAATTACGTTATAAAGAACGATCCATAAAATAACAACGATCAATAACATTTAAGTCCTACTCCATTAAAAACCTAACGTCAGTAGATACCATTGTTTCGTATTTATTTCAGAATATTGTCTTTGCCACTCAAAACGCCCTAAAATTGTGGCGCGCACTATTTTTCCATGTAATTATTATTAGTAAATTCTTATTTTGAAGTAAAGTATTTTGAATTAACAATATTTTAAAAATGATATAACGCAAGAACATCATACTTTAGCCTCGATGATTAATTTTTTGTAGATTTATATTACAATGATTCGTGTTGACTTTCTTTGATGATCTTTAAATATTTATGTATACATATTTATGGTTTACGCCAATTCCCTTTAGCCAGAGCGAGCGGAGTGAGCCTGATATCCACTGTAACTACACTACGATGCACTCCCACATCAGTTTGTAGAAAATATTCTCTAAGATTATCTCGCGATTGTGTAGGGTCTTGATATTTAGTAATACACGACCCCCTAACCTTCGCGGGATATACAATCTCTTAACCGATGAACGTGTATGGTGCATTCGAAATGCAGTTATCAATGTACGGACTCTCCTGTCAATGGCATCTAATTCAGTCTGAGTCCATCTAAGTACACCAAAGGAATACATCAGCACCGGCATAACCTAACCATTGCAGGCTCGTACCTTGTTACTTTTAAGTAGGTACTTTTTGAGGCGGCTAAAGAAGCGTGCCCGCAACGATTGTTTCATGTCAGATTCTCGTATGCCTCAGAACTGTGAAAAACCTAGATATTTGTAGGTTTCGGTTGCAGACAGAGATCTGAGTTTTGTGGAATCTGAAAGCTCTAAACCTTCAGATTCCACAATCTCACCTTTTTTACATACATAACTGCACACTTGTCTACACCAAATTCCATTTTGATAGAATTACTAAAGTTTTCCGTAACCTTTAGTAATGCCGTCAATTGTAATTTAGTGGGGGCAAGTAGTTTCAAATCATCCATGTAAAGGAGGTGAGATATAACTAGATATTCTTTCTGCAACCAGTAGCCTAACCCTGAACCCTCTAATAGAGTGCTGAGAGCTAGACAAAACCACAAGGGGCTCAGACTGTCACCTTCAAAGATGCCTCGCGTTCATCGCAGACTGCCGACATCTAGGATAGCGAAGTACTGTTCTCCATTGCCCCATACATAACTTCAAGAAAGTGCACAGAGTTGTATCAATTTTATACAACTGAAGCACTTTCAAAAGCCATGTATGAGGAACGGAGTCAAAAGCCTTCTTGTAATCTATCCAGCATGTCGCCAGATTACGACGCACCTGCTGGCTAATGGTCATATCTATGATAAGGAGCTCTTTTGTCCCACTTCTACATCCATTCTGAGAAATAGAAAGTATCGAATTGTGATTAATATGTGTAATAATTCTAATTGAGTCTCAGAATAGATGTCAGAAGCTTGTACAAAGATTGCTTCTTTTTTTTTTGTTTTAAGTAAATTGACACAAACAGACGCCACAACACGTGCTGGATTGCTAAGGTAAACATGGATCGATCGATATATAACTTTCAGTTTCCAAAGTGTGTAGGGTCTTATGAGAAGATTACTGGCAAAGAAACTTATGACCAGTCCTTTTAATAGTCTGAAATTCAGGTACTAGTATTAGTATTAAATGAATGGTAAACAGGTACGCAAGCTGTTGTCACCCGGATTTTTTTTTCTAATGCTCCAAAAGATAACGTACCAACATAAGAAAAAAATAAATTATTTATTTTAAGTTCAGTTAACATTCTGTTTTAAATTTGGTAGATGATATGAAATAGTAAAAAAATATTGAAATTAAGCAGCCGCTAGTTTTATTTATCCAAGAAAATCCTACTGTGTGGTCACCTCGACGTCGTATTTCTTCGTAGGAATTTAATTATTATTTTGCAACAAAACTATACATTATTTGAGACGTTTTAGTAAAGTAAGCTTTAGTAAAAAAATACTACTAACGAATAGACTGCATCCTTAATCAAATTAATTGCCGAATGATTTGTAAATTGACTTTCTTTTGTGACAAGCGTTTCAATTGAGGGACCACCTTCAATGGATTAAAACTTATTGAAAGCCTGTTTTTACAAACCAGAGGTTGAATTTACAATCGTTCTGATACTTTTACTAACACTAGAAGCACACAGAATGCCAGATTTCGTTGTAGTTTTCACTCAAACTGAACCTAGGGTGATCAATTGAGGGACCAACACCGCATGCTATATCTTTTTATACAGTGAATAAGAAAGATAGATATTTAGTCAATTGGTCTTTACAAATCTTTTACTAAAAGTAGTCACTTAGTGCAGTTGTAAATTTTAACTAGTTTACAAGATATGGATGTCTATGGGTCACGATTGAGGGACCATCTTTGACCGTTTGTAACTTTTAAGTTACTGCTTTTACAAATTAATTACTTAATTTACAATTGTTTGAGAACTTTTACTAAAGCCTGGTGCATTCAAAACCTTCAAATTCCAATGTGGTCCCTCAATGGGAACGCAGGCGTTTTATTTCATTTCATTTTAATTTGTAATTGTATGCATACTTCAAATATGGATTTATGTGGTCTGAAATAAATGATTATTATTATAGAGAGATTTAAGAGGAAGGTTTAAATCTATACTAATATTATAAAAGTGAAGAGTTTGTTTGTTTGTTTGTTTGAACGCGCTTATCTCGGGAACAGCTGGTTCGATTTGAAAAGTTCTTTCAGTATTGGATAGTCCATTTATCGAGGAATGCTATCATGCTAATAGTAATAGGAGCGGAGCACCAATGAAGAATGTTTCAAAAACGATGGAAATTTTTCACGCTTCAGGCAATATAAGACGGAAACGAGGTTGCGTGGGTGATAGATGGACATGATGCGGAGGATTTTTTTGGAGCTTGTATATAAATATTGTTATTTATTTTTTTCTTTCTTCCGCTAGCTCGACGGTTTGCACGTTGTTCTTTAGAAGGAAAAACGACACTATTTCGTTCATACTGCACATACCTACTGCCCGCCAAGTCCAATATAATAATGCGTTTAGGCTGTTGATGAAAAATAATTAGATTGAATTTAATTATTTTTCTTATTTTAGTTGTTATTTTTTATTTTAATATTTGAATTATTCAAATGTTTTATTATTATTTATATCATTTGATTTTATATTATTGTCATGATTGATCTATTTTAAAATAAAAAAAATAACGTTTACTAACAATAGAACAAGCTTAACTCTCTAAGAAAATGGACACAAAGTGGTCCGAATGAATGAATATTATTAGTTTGCGAAATAGACCCATACGAAGATACCTATGAGGACAATAGGGAACTTAACTTGTTCTAATTACGCACCAAATTATGAAAGACATGGACCCAAAATCATCTAGTTTTTGGGTTCGCCAAGGACCTTAGGACTAGAAGCCATACTGAAGTAAATATTACGTAAACAAAGTGGCTTACGTCAAATGTAAACTTTGCAACGTCAGCATGCCAGTACGCTTGACCTGATTCAGTTACTTTTACGTATGGGTATGTTTCTACATTATTTTCCTTATTTATATGTTTTAACATAATATGCGAGTTGTATTATGAAGATATTTATATAGTATAACTACGTTATGGGACTGGGGGATTTTATAAACGGTAAGTACTGGTATTGGTGGCTTCGGTTTCTTGATTTAGATACTAAATGGTAAGGTTAGCTAAGTTATGTCAAACCAGGTCTTTCAAAATTATAATTATATTCCTTCTAGGGTGATCACGGGCTTACAAGAGTGGCTTTCAAATCATACTAACAGGAAGTACTTAAATCAAACTAATTGATTTTGAAAACGGTACGACAATAGCCGCGAGTAACGCCGCAAGGCGAAGCTAGTATCTTTATAAATTGTAGCTTATGTGTTATTCTGATGTATAAGCCATCCATTCAGTAGCATTTGCGTGAAAGAGCAACTACATAGTCAAAAACTTTCACGTTGATAATATTATTAGGAAGTAGGATACTTCTAGCGATTGAAGTCGAGACCCTCTTTGAAAATCTTACACAAGAATATCAACATTGTTCTTCTGATAGAGGAGGTTTTGGTCTTCTGATCCATGGTATACCACGTAGGCCAGATGTGTTGGTTTAGAGTTTATTTCTTCTCTTTACAGTATCATTGAACCTGCGAGGTTCGTCGCCTTAGTCAGCTCTTACGACACCCAAATAGGAGTGTGGCGACCTCCACATACAACTCTACAGCATCTACCGAAGTTACACTGAACTACGGAATAAAGTAAAATAAGAAGAAACTACCAATCCTTAATCGCGCAATAAAAGTTTTCGCGCCGATTATCAAATATACAACATCCCAACATGAACCATTGGGCAGTGCTCGACTCACCTCATTTATTAAAATCGGTTCTATAGTTTAGGCGTTACGGTGGAACATATAAACATAGACAGCAAGCACTCTTCCTTTTGGATTATCCGTAGTCGAGTAAAAAACGAAATACGATGAAACGAGAAACGAGTACGCTAAATGGTATCATCATCGACCACCCATAATGTCCCACTACTGGGCTTGAGTCTCCTCTCAGGAGAGGGTTAAGGCCATACATCCCCTCGCTAAATGGTATGCCAGTATCAAAATGTCAATGTAAGTAGGTATGCTTAATAGGAAATCCACATTGGCAGAATACTATAAAAGTGATTTTATAGTATTCAATTCATTTAATTATTATTTGGTTATAGACCACAAAAATATTTTTTATATTCCAGCGCCATATATGGCAGCAGCAGTATCAACAGTTGCTGTATTAGGAGGAGCTTATAATGCCTATCAAGTACATCAAAAGAACAAAAAGAACAGATTGCCATTACCCGAGGAATGGGTACACGTTGGACATCTGAAACAAATATACGCATATCCGATCAAATCATGTGCTCCTTTTCCACTGAACCAGGCTGAGTTTTCTTCGCTCGGTTTGAAGTCTGGTTGGCTCCGTGACAGGTAACTGAGGCTTTTATTTTCATATTTAGTACCTAAAAGAATCTGAATATCTAATAGGTATATATGATTTTCGTGTCACGTTGTTGACGAACGACAACACGATAAACTCCGAAACGATCTAACCGATTTTATAATTTTTTTTTAAAATATGTATTTTGGTGGCATGCCTAAGATAAAAGTTCTTTCGTTTATCCAAAACATGAGTATGCATAGAGCATGCAAGATGTTAGAATAAGTAGTGGAACAATCATGTTTTGTCTTTTCGGCATACAGATATACACAGTCATAGCATTTTCGGTCAATAAAGAAAACAATGAACAAAAACACGTATTTACATCATTTATCGTTATAGTCTAAATACAAAATTTATCAGCAGTCCATTATTATGTGCAATATAAATAAAACTAGATATCTTTTTTTTATATGTTTAAAATTAGAATTTGTCTGTTAAAAATCATTAATGTTGTAATAAGTTTTCTCTAATAATATATCATTTGAATTTATTTCTCCGTCTTAGGGCTATGTATTTTCTCCAAATTGACTGTAATTTCTTTAATATAATTGGCGCCATGCCAGTGTAGTCTTGGAATCATGTGTGTACACAAAGTTCGCTATTGTCACGTCTATTTCGAAATACTCTTTCAGATCACCGGGGAAACGGATTGTGGTTTAATTTGACAAATATTAAAGTTTCTAAAATGTACATCGATGGCAGGGTTAATATTTTATACTGTATAAAATAAGAATTACAACGGTCAGTAGTACGTAGTCGAAACATAATCCTAAGATACCTCTTCCGGGCCTCCAAATGAGTTATTTACTGAGTTGCCGCAAAAAATTGGTCCATATCTTAAGTTTGATGACACTAAGCCATCACACGCTGTTAACAGCGCATCAGAATTCAGTACGGGAGCCAATTTATATGCATATATAAAACTACAATTTTTTTAAGAAGGTTTTCTATATGGGCTTTCCAATCGAGTTTAATTTAGTTTAACTGTCCATTATTATTTCTAAAAATGTTGACATTTCAACTCGATTTATGACCTTATTTTGGTAGTGCACATTAATATTTTCAGCTATCGGTCTATGGCTAAATTGCATGATATTAGTTTTAGTAAGGTTAATTTTTGAGTTATGATTGTCTAACCAGTTTACCATTGATTCTATAGTATTGTTCATCATCATCATCATACGTGTTATTTCTATTTCTATATTATGCGCTATTGTTATGATACTATCATCGGCGAATAATGTAATTGGATAGTCGATAGATTTTAGTAGGTTATTTAAAAAAAAATTAAGATGAGTGGTCCTAAAACACATCCCTGGGGTACGCCGAATTGTACTATACGTTCAGTTGACATGAAAATTTCTTCACATTTAGTGATTTTATTTACTGTATTTCTTTAAATTTATGCCTTGTTGTTAAATAACACTGAATGAGATTTGAGATATTACCTCTAAAGCTATATGCCTCTTATTTTTAACTAATATGTCATGACGGACACAGTCAAAAGCTTGTGTCATATCACAGAATACAGTACCTACACACTTGCATGTCCTTGTCTATTTTCTGAATGATATTAAATAGAAAGTCATACGAGTACATTGCAATATTTATCGATTTACCGTAACATATCATCAGAAAAAATGAATCCGTACGTTTTTCTATTAGGATGATAGTTGTTTTACCAGAATATGATATTAGATTAATCTTGTCTGCAAAGTAGATGTTCAATGCTTAATAGCAATATCATTTAGGTCCGTAATAATATTTTTGTCAACTCTGATTTTGTTGGCACGGTCTTTAGGGATGTTCAGTTTTTCGTTATTAATTATTATATATAGAGATAGAATAGTCCATACCAAGCTTAGACCAATAGGAGCTGAGAATGATTTAAAAAAGACGTAGTGAAAGTTGTGTTAGTATATTACAAATGTTACTTTGACTGTGTTAGACCATTTGACATCGGATTTAAATATTGAATTATATCATTATTACGAAAAGAAACTTTCAAATGATGCAAGTGCTTGCCGTCAATTATTTCTACAGTCGCTAACATTTATGTTTTGTTTAGATCACTTGGCTTAGCGTTGGCAGACATCATTCGCATACATTCGTTAGTTTTCTATTAACATTTACATTTTTAGAATAACAACTTGGCTAAGATGTCCATAGCCACTTTGTGTCAGGTGACTTATAAAAAATGCTCTTTTTCTATATCATGTGGATTATTACAAACTAGCTGAACCCCGCGGTGCTACCCGCGGTACGATGATAACTGCGGGCAACGCCGCGAGGCGAAGCTATATCTTTATAAATAGTAGCCTATGTGTTATTCTGATGTATAAGCTATATTGTGGTAAAGTTTCATTCAAATCCATTCAGTAGTTTTTACGTGAAAGATTAACAAACATCCATACATACATACATCCATACTTACAAACTTTCGCCTTTATAATAGTAGTAGGATATTGGTTAAGACTGGATTTAATTCATATCATCATCATCTTGTTCTATTTAGCCTTTATTATCCTCGAAAATATTTTGGGGTCGGCTACTAATTAGCTAACTTCGAAGGTTGAACTAGTTGTAAGTATATTTGAGAGCACTGACTTCCTAATAACGATCATCGTTATCAACGGCCTATCCCACTATCTGAACATAGGGCTCTCCTTGAAAAATACATTTTAGTCTCCTATACCCTCCAGTTTTAATGTAACATCTTGTAAAATAAAACACTAATTAATTATTTTCAGAATATTAATGATCATAGACAATGAGGACAATAATTTAATAACAGCCAGAACTTATCCAGAAATGTTGAAAATAAAGACAACTTTCAACAAAGCCATAGTGACACTGCGACATCCTAAAATGGAACCCATCGATATTAACTTAGCTGAGGTACTCGTATTTTTTTTTACTATTATAATTTAAAACTCGATGACACTGATTATGTCTAACTTTCTCAAAGGCAATCACACATATGAATGATTTAAATGATGCTGTAAAAACTACAGAGGATCTAGTAAAAGTTTATTTCACATTAACTCGTTCTCGACCACGATTGCGTTTTGCGTTTGGCTAAGTAGTGTTGGAGTTGCAATTTATCACCAGAACATGGTCACTGTCGAGAACCGAGTTTAAAGCCGAATCCATACTGTCCATACTAATACCAATGGGCGTACCCAGGGTAGGGAAGGGGAAGGCAGCTGCCTCCCCCCCCTCCCCCCGGATGTTTACGTTCCTACAATTCTATATATATTAAGCACACTCAGACGTGTAAAAACAAAAAGCCCAGGTGCTTCACACACTCTTGTTACGGCAACATATTTTCCGCGGACAGTTACCCTTTTTTGTGCGGTAATCCCCCAGATACCACCGACTGCTCCTGGACCGAACGACTGGATCATATTTAAATTATATTGCAAAATCATAACACAGACAAATTACAGGTCATACTGATGAAAAAGCTTATTCATACAAATGTATGGACAGCACCGGTGACTGCTTTCGATTGTGGGGACGAAGTCAATGCATGGATTACTAAGTGAGTATTAAAGGAGCACGCATTTGTTTTGCAACAAGTGTATCTCTATATGAGTACATATCATGTGTGACGTGTCACATAAATAAAACTTTTTAATATATTTTACATTTTATGCACTTTGTACATCGGCGGACTTCATGCCCATGGCATTCTCTTCCAGTGAACCTTAGGGTGGTGTAGAAATCTTGTAGGGAGGTGCACAGGGTTACATAATAAGTGAGAAATATTTATACCATACATAGACTTAAACATTTATACGATAGAAATAGAGATATATTTACACAAAGATATATATATACATATACACACATTTATAGGTAAAATATTCGTACACTATGACGACTTGATTTAAGGTGTACCAATTATCGATTTGATTGTTCTGCCATTTCGTTGAGAAGGAGAACGTGTACCTTCTTTATGAAAGTACAATGGTTTGTGGACATCCTGATTTAGAGCGGGAGCGCATTCCAAAGTAATACTGCCTGAACGAAGAACGATGAGTTCACGAAGTCAGAATTGTGGGGGAGGCATAAGAGAAGCAGATTATTTTCTGAGCGAAGATTTCTATTGTGGTTAGAGGACAGATAACGGAAGTATGGGGCGAGGTACGAAGGTGAAAACGGTGAGTTGAGAAATGAAAATAGGGAGGTAAGTGCTCGCTGATTACGGCGTAGGCGAATAGGTAACCATTACAATTGGGAACGTAAAGCAGACACATGGTCATACTTGCGATGCTTAAAGATATGTCGAGTCGGTCTAGTTTATTCAAGAGGTCTGCATTCAGATCGAAATAACATACATCACCATAGTCGATTATTAGGATTATTAAGGACTGCATGAGAGTAATTTTGGTTTCAGGAGGCAGAAAGTTCTTTAGTCGAAATAAAGTGCGTAGGCTTCTAGTTACTCGCTGGCTGACGTGAGTAACTTGAGCTTGCCAGTCAAAGGTCGAGTCAATGAGTACTTGTTATCTGTTCCCTAATTCTCATCCAATCCGATCAGACGGTTAAAACTTCAACTTTTAAACTCGGTTATTAAGCATTTACATAGTCAGAAAATATCAATTGATAAAAAAATCCGATCGACCCGGAAATCGAACCCGAGACCTCTTAATCGGCAGTTGAATACGCTAATCGCTAGAGCGGCTAGACTAAAGAAGTTGTGTGTTCTTGTATGTATGTGTTATTTCTTAGACCCTCCTTATATGTATGGCATTTGAAGTATCGTAATGTTCGTCTTAATTGTAAGATTGACACAAAATTATAGCAAATAAAAACATCAGTTCATAAATTTTATGCATTTTTCTACAATAAATTAACTTATTTTCTTTTATTTTACTTTAAATAGACTATAAAGCGCTACACAGAGAAGGAAACGCTTTATTAATATTTCGACATGCAACCATTAAAACAGTTATTTACAGCCAATACCACGGCATGGTATTGGCCGGTATTGACCGTTAGGGTTATCAGATTGATTGACGAACTATCGGTAACGCCGCAGGGCAAAGTTAGTCTAAAATGTAAAGTGAAAGTCCTGTCAAAACCGGTCTGGCCGTTCCAGAGATTAGGCGGAACAAACAGACGGACAGACAAAAATTTCAAAAAAATGTATTTTGGTACGTGTACCATGTATAATTTTTTTATATATATGCATTTAGTAAAAAGTGGTTATTTTAATATTACAAACAGACACTCCAATTTTATTTTTTTGTATAGAAGATAACTTTTGACCGCGGCTTCACCCGTGTATATGTCAGTTGGCGCGGTGATTCTTTAAACTGGCACAACTGTTTTGTTTGTTAAGTGAAGTTTGAACACAAATTGTAAAGTTAAGTGAAGATTACTACAATGCATAAGAGAACCCCGTATCTATTTCGGGTAAACCAATTCTGAGTTAAGCGCGCAAAAACACACACTAACAGACATACAAAAATTCTAAAAACTATTGTTTTAAGTTCCACTACTTTATTAATATTCATTTCGTTCGTTTTTTCAATTTCTTTAATGTATATGGACCTCTGACAAATTATAATACATAGCTGACCCACGCAACCTCGTTTGTGTCTTATATTGCCCGTCGCGTGAAAATTTGCCCCGTTTTTTAAACATTCTTCATTGGTGCTCCTCTCTTATTAGCAGTAGCGTGATGATATATAGCCTATAGCCTTTCTCGATAAATAGACTATTCAACACTGAAATAATTTTTCAAATCGGAGCAGCGGTTCCTGAGATTAGCGCGTTCGAACAAACAAACTCTTTAGCTTTATTATAAGTATAGATAGAGGTACCTATAGACTATATTTGAGATCGAAGAAAGGAACTATAAAATTGACCTTCTTTTGTTTTCTGTTTTCAGATGTTTAGATATTGAGGACATGACATTCACATTGTTGTATTACGGACATGAGAAGCATCGAGTCATAGCAGGAGGGGCAGCAACGTGGCCTAACATATATGATAGGATGAAACAGAAGGACACAGTAATTATGTTATTTTTCTTTTCTTTGCTAAACGTACAAAATAGCAAACTAAACACTTGTTGTTTATTATCTACTACCCAAGGAAGGAAGGAAGTGTCTCTACTGCCCAAGGACGCCCAATAGTCCATGGGCTTAGAGACACGAGCTCTGTCTCGGTTTAAACGTTCAATATCAATTAATACATAATAATAGTCCTATTTCAGTATTATAATAGTAAATAAATATATATTAGGAATATACTTATACTAAACATAAATGTCGCCTCGTTAGTCTGACGCTTTCTTACGTGTGGAAACCCCCTCGGGCCGTCACCCCACCGGGGTTTGCGGCGGGGTGGTGTGTCGGAATCGAACCGACTAAAACCACACGGTGTGCCAACTCTGCGCCTGAGAAGGGAGGGCTCCGGGAACTGCAGTTATTAACACAACCGGACCCTTCCCAGCGCCTGCTCACACTGAAGTGGGCACCGTCTGCTGGAAAAAATCTCAATTTAGGCGACGCACGGCACACGCGTACGTCGCCTCCTCGCGGTTGGCCTGTATTGCGGATGGAGGGGAAAACCCGTCCCGTCCATCCGCGGCCACACTCAGGGCGGCATGAGGCGCTGGTATGCGCGCCTCCGCCGCCAGGTTCGCCGGCGGCGGATTGGGTCCGAGTGAACGTCGTCCTCTCGGGCCTTATCCGCCGCCTCCTTCTGCGAAATTACGTCTTCGCAGAAGGCTGCGACAGCGGTAAAACTGCTGTCACTACCGGCCATGGACTGTATGACGGCCGGTAGCAACAGATCTCCTCCGATGACTGCAGTGAGGGCCCGGCGCTGCACCACCCCAACGGGGCAGATCTCCAGCGTATGCTGGGCCGAGTCCTCACTGCAGTCGCAGTGGTGGCAGGCGGGACTCAGTTCCCTCCTAGCGACCGAGTGCAGGTACTTCCCGAAGCAACCGTGCCCGGAAAGCACCTGCGTCAGTCGGAAGGAAAGAGTCCCGTGCTGCCGCCCTGCCCACTCGAGGATGACCGGCTGTAGCGCCTCCACGGTGGCAAAACCAGCGCGTGGAGCCTCTAGCCGGGACGACCATGGTGGCTCGACGAGCGGCTTCACGCCACTCGCGTATCTCTTCGGGCGGAGGCCGAAATCCGTTCTCCGCCCGATATTCAGCCGCTCGTCGATAAACTTCGGCGAGCACTTCCGCCTCCAAATCCCACGAGGGTGTTCCGGCCAAGGCGCACGCCCCCTCGGTCGACACGGTGCGGTATCCGCGTATGGCTCTGACCGCCAATACCCTCTGAGGGCGCCAGAGGCGCGCCTTGTTCTGGGCGGTCAGAGCCGCCACCCACACCGGTGCACCATACGAGTATAGCGCCATCGACCGGACAACCCCCGTGTAGAGGTGTCTCGTTGCGACGCTGGCTCCACCCAAGTTGGGCAAAAGTCGCCCAAGGGCAGAGGCAGCGCCGACCAGCTTCGGAGAAAGCTGCCAGAAGTGCTCGTCGAAGAGCCACCTACCGTCGAGGATCAGGCCCAGATACCTCATCTGAGCCCGAACCGGTACGAGGACCGAGTTGACTTCGATGGAGGTGCCGGGGGGTGGACCACGACGGGGCCCATGGAATAGTAGGTCCTCCGTCTTGTCCAGGGCTACCCGCAAGCCAAGCGCCTCAATGAGCCCAACCACCAAAGTGACACCCCAGGTGGCCAGGCGCGCCGCCTCTTGGAAATTCGCCCCCCGGGCTGTGACAAGTGTGTCATCGGCGTAACAAATTACGCCCAGCCCGGGGGGAAACGACTTCGAAGGACCCAGTCGTACCCCACGTTCAACAGGAGTGGTCTCTGGCACCCCGTGGTAGTGGAGTGCTTCCCTGATGCAGCTGAATGGCAGACTATTAAAGGCGTTGGCGATGTCCAACGACATCGCCAACACCACGCCGCCACAGCTCACTGCCTCTTCGGTCACGGCCCTAAGGCGCATCACGGCATCGACCGTCGAACGCCCCTCTCGGAATCCGAATTGGGCGTCCGACAGGTCGGGGCCCACCTCGCTGAGATGCCGGACGATGCGGGCAGAGAGAATCCTCTCAAACAATTTGCCCGCCTCGTCCAGCAACACGATGGGCCTATAGGCCGCGACCGAATCGGCAGGCCGTCCCGGCTTCGCCAACAGGACCAGCTTCCCGCATTCGTTAGTCTGACGCTAGTTCAACCTTCGAATTCAGTTCGCCCTTAAGGTTGCGGAGGTCTGATGTCAGTCATTCCGTGGAACATAGAAAATAATGTGTGGTCTTCCAGTACAACCAGATTTTGTACTGAAAGTATGAAATCAGGTTAAGGCGTCACAATACAGTCATGTACTGCACAGTAGCGCTGACTACACGTGCACTGTAGTTTTGTTGGTTCAAAACCTACGTTAGACAACATTTTGTGTCATCAACAAATTCTTCTGCGTCTGGGTGTTCTTTGTGTCCGGTTCACGTATGTTAGTAAAGTCAGTGAATAAGACACAAGACACAAATATACACTTTTCAATTGCTTACTGCCTCTGTGGCGCAGTGGTGGCGTATGCGACTGCTGTGCTTAAGGAGTCGGGTTCGATTCGTTTTGGTGTAAAAAAAACACATTTCGTTTTGGTGTAATCCCCGACCGCAAATAACACTTTCAATTACATTTCCAGGGTGCTTTCTGTGATGAAGTTAATTGCCACGTTCTCACTGAAGCCTCGCTAGCCGATTTGAACTCGCATTTAAAAGATGTTCAAGTTACTGATACTCACTTCAGACCTAACATCGTTCTATCTGGGGGCAAACCATTCGATGAGGACAATTGGAAATTTGTTAAAATAGGAGAAAATGTATTTCAAGTCATCAAACCCTGTATAAGGTACGTTTTACGCCTTGTCTAGATATTAGTCAAATCGATCAAACCAACCGAGTTACTTAATTCTTATTATTACCCACCTAAGTAAAGCGAAAAGGAAGGGCAATATTTTTGTCAGTCCATGTCTTTGTAGTTCCACCGTAAAGCCTAAACTACTGAACCGATTTTGATGAATAAGTTGGTGCCTGGAGGAGGTGAACTGGTGACGTTTTCTAAATTGTATTATAAGTTTTCACGTAGTCAGGTTATTTCTTTTTCAGATGCGTATTTACTACGAGAGATCCTGTAACCGGAATCCAGAATAAGAACTTCGAGCCACTCACAACATTAAAGAGGTAATTTTGTCCAATGTGTTTTTGGTGAATCCTAAGTAACCTTAACATATGGACCATTCCATTCTGGGAGGGGTCCGGTTTTGTTAATAACTGCAGTTCCCGGACCCCTCCCTTCTCAGGCGCAGAGTTGGCACACCGTGTGGTTTTAGTCGGTTCGATTCCGACACACCACCCCGCCGCAAACCCCGGTGGGGTGACGGCCCGAGGGGGTTTCCACTCGTTAAAAAAAAAAAAAAAGGGACCATTCCATTATATTAAATTTAATTTAATTCCATGAAATAAAAAGCCTAAAAATAAATAAATTGATTAAACTCATTCCTGAGGCGGCAATGGACATTGGCCCATTATCCATCAGTACATTACAATTTATGTACATTACATTAATTTTAATATGCATTACATAAGTTATAATAAGTGAAATTAATTATTTCGTAGGTATTTATTGAAAACATATTGATATTCTTGTAATTAAAATTATTTTTGTCCAGTTATCGTCTAGCTAAAGATCCAGCGGAGCGAAAGGTGGCGGGCGACTCGCCGCTGATGGGCATTCTTATGGCCCTGCGCAGTGGACCAGGTGGCAAGGTGTCTTTAAATGAACCTTTCTACGTCACTTACTAGAAGTAGTACACATATAATATAACACCCGTACTTAATTTATCTAAAGTTATTTATTTTATGTAAATAATGAACTACCAATAAATACATAAATGCTGAATGAAAAACTTGAAATGTTATTTTTCTGTCAAGATGTATATCACTTTTGTCTTGCCTTGTCTCACTGATCTCGCTCGAATCCTTCCTTAAACCGTTTTTAGAAGTAGGATAGGAGTGCTTTACAAAAAACAACGGGTAATTAGTGTGAAAAATTGTTGCAAATATTTGGAACGTTCAAATGAGACCGTTCGCACAGTTGGAAGATTTTTTTGTAGAGACAGTGCATATTTTTCTTTGGGATTTTGTGAAGTGTCGGGTTCATATACATACAGTCATAAACCAGAAACAATTCCTGAGCTCAAAGCCGAGATTCAACGCGTCATCGGTAAACTACAGCCATATCCAGAAAAAGTCATGGATAATTTCATGAAAAGAGTAATGACTCCTCATCAGAGGCGTGGGTCATTTGACGAATGTATTGTTCCATACTTACTCAGAAGATGTCTTCTTTACAATCCAATAAAAAATTACAACTCTCTAAAAAAAAGAGTACCTACCTACTAATTATTTAAAATGAATAAATGCACTCTTACTGGGACACCATTTATTAAGTAAGTATTAGTTTTAGAACATTTTGAACCAGATGGTTACGAATTCCCAATCTTTAGAACATTTCGAATCCTTCGCTACCAGCCTTGACTCAAAAAAAGTAATAAACAGGCCTAAAAACTTTCTCAAACAGACTCCAATTTATAGAAATAGCCATTTCAACTTCGTTCCTTGTTCCTTACCTAAACCCATAAAAAACCACAAATATGATTGGTGTTCGCATGATGAACAGTTGGCCTAACATATGTCAAATAGCTATATGGTTGCCTGTAAGATATTGTACATATTTTATAATAGTTTTAAGTTTACCGTGTAATTACCTATATAAGCTGGTGTACAATAAAGAGATTTATTATTTTAATATAGTTTTTGTAACGTACTTGAAATTCAAACTTAAAATAAGTTCCTATACCTTTAGTAAAACGCCCTAGTATATCTTCAGCCTGATGCCGTCCACTATTGAACAAAAACTTCCCAAACGCAAACCATCCTTATCTTGGGCAATCCGTATTCAGTCGGTGCCAGTCGTTTTCTTTAAGGTATCGGTCAGCGCCTTAGTAAATAATGATAGCAAACACACCCTGCATTACTGTTTACGTTTTCTTTAATAGGTACTTCAATTATACTTATCCAATTGTACTTATATACGGCAACCAGCCGTATCACTCGGATCAGCTATTTCTGCCAATGTCAAGTATTTATAGTCTTCAATTATAAGTCTTCAAGTCTTCGTCTAGGTGAAAATAATAATAAAAAATATATAAAATGTGGATGACATGAAATGGGGACCGTTTTTCGAAAAAACAAAAAACGATCACCATTATACTTGTTAATAATATTAAATGTTTCAATGTCAGATCAAGACAGCACGGTTGGCCTAGTGGTTTAAGCGTTCACTACAACGTTTGCTATGCGCCAAGTGCCGTGGGTTCAAATCCCACGTGGGACATCACTTTGTGTGATCCACAAAAATGTTGTCCTGAGTCTGGGTGTTCTTTGTGTCCGTTACATGTATGTTTGTAAAGTCCCCCGCGACACAGGATGTATAATCTTAACGCGGGAGTTGTCTTTAAAAAAAAAAAAAAAAAATTGACGAAACAATTTGATTGTTTAGATACGTATACCTACGCCATTACCGTGGGAGAGCTATGCTTCGGCATGAATGGGTCGGCTCGATCGGAGTGATACCACGGATCACAGAAAACCGGTGTGAAATAGCGTCTGTGCTGTGTTTCACCGAGTGAGTGAGGATACCGGAGGCCCATACCCCAACCCCTCCCCCCATCCCCCAAAGGTCGGCAACGCACTTGTGACGCCTTTGGTGTTGCGGGTGTCCATGGACGGCGGTAATCGCTTACCATCAGGTGATACGTCTGCTCGTTTGCCCACCATTCGATAAAAAAAAAATATAAAAAGGCACCCTAATTTCATCTAATTTACATGTGGGTACTAATAAATATAGAAACACAAGTTTATTAGTACCTACATGTAAATAAGTTAGGCATTAGTAAAGGTTATTAATGATGTTGCCGCATTTATCAGCACATCATTAACAGCATTTAATAAGCTCTGCTGGATATAGGCCTCTCCTTGGAAAGAAGGATTCGGTGTACCATGGCTAGCCGGTTGAATATAGAGTTTATTTTCTTCTCTTTGTAATACTCTTGTCCTGCGTATTTAGCTCCTTCTATGGGCTCTTATTAAGGTCAATCAATAACTTATAATGTTCCACTGCTGGGCTCGGGTCTTCTCTTAGGAGAGTGTCAAGGTCATAGGTCTCCACGCTGGCCAAGTGCGGGTTGAGGCCTGGGAAGACAACGTTGTGGCTACGTTATCTTGCCGTTGGATGTTTCAAGCCACTCAAAGACTTAACGTGACCTCGGAATCACGGGGCGCTCATGGTATTGTGCCACCAGCGGTCACCCATCTAGGTACTGACCGCGCCGTCGTTGCTTACCCTTATTAAGATACTCACGGGATAAATAGGGGTTGGGACACTCCGTATTCTAATATCGACACAATGAAGGAGTTATCACATTGACCCTGTTATCTAAGTGCATTGCAATTTGATTGATAAAGAATGTTGTTCATTGAACAAAAAACAAATGCATAAATCGATATAAAATCAAAAACCCAACAAAAGTAATAGGCAGTCTATGTATATTTATATGTATAGACTCCATTTTAATGTACGAGGTGACAATAGATTCGAAATCATGGCCCAAGCGACATGTGTTATATATATTGGTCTTAGATCCGAATAGAAACGACTTTCAACCTTCTGTTTATTGGATAAAAATATTTTATAACATTTTTACCTTATATAGCGGGTGGGTATACTAATTAAATTGAATTTATTTAGTTTACCCGCCCGCTATATATGTTAAATAATAAAATAATATATATTAATAAAAATAAATAAATAGCTTTTTATTAAACAGTGTACTCATGCATTGGGTTGTCTATTTGTTTCCTGTTATACTACTGGCTTGGCAGGTATAAACAGGTATGTCGATATTAGTTATATTTATTTAAACTTTTTCTTGTTGTTCTGAAAATTATAAGTACTTCAAATAGCAGCAAATAATGCAGCTACAAATTGAGCATAATTGACCTTCATTAAATTGACACAGCATTGCAATAAGTAAAAAGTGCCATATGATTGGATCACCACTAATAAAAGACGAGCAAACATTTGCGTAACCGCGTTTTAATAATGATAACTTCATACACGATTATCGGCCTAAAACTACACAGCCGTGTGAGACTGCTAATTATTATATGTTTCTAAAAAAATCTAATGGCTATTGTACTCGTATGTAAATTACACTCAAACACAAAAGAAACGATCTCGGTCAACACACAATTATTTGAAGTTATGTGTGCTAGATTCGAATCGAACCTCCGACTCCAGTAGGCCTAATGATCAGAAAAAAACTTTGATGAATTGCTCGATAACTACGTTTGTAAAAAAGTTCAGAATGCAATACTTTCAAGTACAAGAAAATTCAAGACAAGCATATAAGTTCAAACTACTGAAACACGTATAAATTACGTACCTATCTTATTTTACTGAAACAAAATTGAAACTAAGAGAATACACACAGTATAAATTACATTGCTTTCAGTCTACTATAATACTTGAAATACATTTCACAAGAAAATACTTGGTAAAATCGAGGCAAACAACCCGTCGCATCGTTAAATCTGACAGCAACTGTCTCGGACACGTTTATTCGAGCAACATCTATCTATCTCAGTTCGTCGGCTTGTCGGTATTCTACGTCCTACTGTCCTACACTATTATTATAGTTAGTTTGGCTGCGGTGTGTGCGGTTGCCGGTTTCTTACTGCTCTTGTCATTTGATAATTCTTGTTTACTTTATTAAAGAAGGTGCTACATTCATCTGTTATAAAAATGTCAGTCTCCAGTCCTGGTAAGTTATTTTATTGTATTATATTCTAAGATGCTCGAATCTCGATGTCGATAACTATGCAGTGTGTTTCTTTTTTTCAAAGAATTTGATTGACCTACAAACTTTAACAAAGTTTAATTAAATTACATGGATTTCATCATGACATCTTTTGATTTCTCCTATACACTAATAATGATTCATAAACGACTTAAACACAAATTAAATTAACAGAAAACAAAATGTTTGATGTTTCTCTGAAGTCAATTTAGCATTTTATTTTCAAACCACAAACTTGTTAACTTTTAAAAAAGATTTCAAATAAATTATTAATAATAATAATATATCTTTATTGTACACCAGGTAATTAAATAAATTACTTAATACTAGGTCAGTACAAATGGCGGTACAAATAAATAAATAATATGAGATAAAACTTCCATGGCAAATTGAAATACCTAACTGTAAATTTATTTGTATGTAACCAGCTTTTGTAAGCGTGCGTAGGTATATACTAATCAGTGTACTTTAAACTACATTCAATATTTTTTTTATTTAATGCAAAGGTACCATCAATATCATCAAAGCTTCAGAAAGGTACTAAAGTATCGATATTTTGCCTATCAGAAAAATATGTCACGCTTGGGTTATCGGTCCCTTAACCTTAATCAGTTTGTTTTTCAGACGAATCGATTTCTTTGACACCATTTTTAGTAAATAATGACAAATATAACTTCAATAGGTTAATAATTTTAACAAATTTATTTTGCGTTTCTAAAACTACTGTGACTACTCAGAACACAGGAAAATCTAGTCGCACACTTACACAACACACACAACCGTGTGAATAACAGGTAGAAAAGAGGTTACGACATTGACACGCGCAGATGCACAATAATGCGCACAAGCGCATGTTTACCGACAGACACGTTTTATTTAGTCATATTCTACCTTCTACTTTTGCTATTTTGTTTTCATCATAAACTTCATTAACAAACACTGATACTGTTTTTTGTTACACTACACTACACACAAACACACTGTCAATTGTGAGATGTTTTTTTATTAAATGTTGCATGCTAAGTTTTTTTTTTTTTTCTAGTTCCATATTATGTTACCGCGGCAGTGTCTGCAGTAGGTTTATTAGCATCTCATTACGCCTTTAAGCGTTATCAGGAGAATAAAATAAGCAAGCTACCTGAAGAATGGATACATGTTGGTCATCTGAAACGCCTTTTTGCGTACCCTATAAAATCATGCGCACCTATTATATTAGACCAGGCGGAGTGTTCTATTATGGGGCTGAGGGACGGCTGGCTCCGTGACAGGTATGACACAATCTCTAGTACATACTAAGTATTTATTTATTTATTTAATACATCATGCACTTTAGGTGCATTGGCGGACTTAATGCCTAAGGCATTCTCTACCAGTCAACCATCGGGTGATGCAGAGAAGACAAGAAGTGGGTGCATCTTGTAAACAAAAATGTATTAAAATAAACATATCTGGCAATATACTAAATACAAATAATGTATACAAGCTAATCATACATACAAGAACTAATACATACTATACTCACAACTAAATACATATAAACTTTCATAGAGACATACATACGCGAATAGATGTACTAGGAATAATAGATGACAGTTATGTAGATGTTGATTCTGCAAGTTATTTAATAAGAAACTGCTTTACTTTTATCTTAAAAGAAAAGATGTTGGTGACCATCCTGATTTCGAGACGGAGCTCATTCGAAATCAGAACGGACTGAACAACAAAAGATGAGCCAACAAACTCAGACGTATGGGAGGGACAAAGAAGAAGGAGGTTATTAGTACATACGAGTATAGTGTATTTAGATGAATTAAATGTTTCTGATTCTATGTATTGCCGAACATAGACAGGTGTCACTAGCTGTATTTCCACAGCAATAAGAAGGTTTCTAACCAGAAATAATTCAAATATTAAGCTAGAAATTTAGCCTTTTCTTGAAAACGTACACCTGTATATTTTGATGCGTGGTCTCACAAATTCCAGTTCCAAGTGCAGAACACTGTGTTATTCTGATAATAAAACAAACTACTCGTATTATTTCCTTATTAAAGGTTGTTATGAAATGTAGTACTTTTTATTTAGTAGCATATGTAGGTAAACAACGTAGTTGTTTGTGTGTTCACTTATTTACCTGTTATTATATCAGTTCAAGTAATAATAGGAATGTTGTAAAAACTTTTAGCTGGTCAATACTTTTTATTGTTTCGTAACCATAATAATAATAGCAGTTCGGAGTATGGGGAAGATGGCGGCGGTTACCGCCCGTGCATCGGAGAGCACGTTAAGCCGTCGGTCCCGGTTGTCTTGAACATCTATGACAATCGTTATTGGGAAGTCAGTGCCCTCAAATATACTGACAACCAAGTTCGCCTTCAGGGTTGCGGAGGTTAGATGCCAGTCGCTCTGTGTAAAAACTCAACCCAAATAATCTTGGAAATAATAAAGGCAAGGAAGATGAGGAAGATAAACTCTAATTAGGAACTCTAATAGTGTAGCTCTGTTTGTACGTTCGTCCATGGCAGCTTAACGACTGTTAGTAATAGAAAAGTTATAGTTTGCATGGTTAAGTCGGCAACAATGATCGTGCACATCACACAAATTTTTGTCTTTGTTAAGAATCAAACATATGAACTCTGATTCACTAAACACTAATCAACAGGTTAATCAGTACTTATTACCGTCAATAACTTAATGAAGTCTCACTAGATAGATCTTCAAAACTATTGAGGAACTATGTACTTAAATACTCATTATTAGTGCGAAATTTTTGCTAAGCTGAGTTAACTTTCGGAGATTAAGAACAGTACACAATAACCTCCCAACTTATAACGTGAACCTAACTGACAAACGTACAAAATACATAGATACCTAATGAAGGTTTTTAAAACAGGTATTTATAAATGCTCGTACTTAAGCTACAATGCGGTTTAGTATAGTTATACTTCCTTCCTTGTAATAAGTACTGGAGTACGAGATTCACTGCAATGGTATTTTCAATAAGGCTAGTTTTTGATACAGCTACATATTGGATACAAGCCAGCCCGCGGCTCTGCCAGCATGAAAAGAGTAGCCTATGTCTTTCCTCAAGAATCAAAGTATCTCCATGCCAAATTTCATTGAAATCGGTGCAGCTGTTTACCTGTGAAAGCGTAACATGCAGACAGTTATTTTCGAATTTGTAATATTGGTATGAATTTTTGTCCGTAGGATAATGATGGTAGTAGAGGGTCCTGAAAACAATTTCGTCACAGCTAGAGTTTATCCGGAACTCTTAAAAGTAACATGTTCCGTTAAAAAGGCTATTCTGACCTTGAAACATCCGAATATGCCACCCATCGAAGTTAACATGGCCGAGGTAAGTAATACACGTTTTTTTGCATCTTAGTAATTAATATAATAACCTTATGGAAAATTTCCAAAGAGCGATTCGTGTCGGAAAGACTTTTATAACATTTAAACGATATTTAATCGTGTTCACGGTCTTTGAAGTCTATATTACTAAGTGTGATTATGATCCCCTGTCGGCAACGGCCATAGAGCAACAACGGAGTGAGTAGCCATAAGCAATCGTTTCCCTCTGTCAAAGTTTAAGCCCAAATGTACCTATACATTACATTACACCGTTATGACTCAGAATGTATTTATGTATGTGAAATTCTGAATGTTTTGTTTTATTTGTTATGAGTTTGTCGTAGTGATAAGCGATTGTATTTGTATGTAAGATTAAAATGTGTAGGTGAAGATTTCCACACTGTTTAGTATCGGGAAAAGACGCTGTGGCTACAATACTGCCATATGGCCCGCAGGCCTATATTGCTCTATGGCGATTGCGGTCGAGCGCCTGACTACACTATTTCATATCATGTAAAAGTACTTCCCACCGAGAGAGAGCAATACACTCGTACATTATTCTCTTATCTGTGCTGCTTCTGATGCGCCTGGTAGCCGTCCGATGAAAGTCATATTTAAAATTATTTATCAGAAATTTAACATCGGTTAGATCTTTAATCTTCTTCCACCTGTGTGACTAATAGACTAAGCTCAATAAAAGACCGAACACCTGGCAGGAATCTTTAATTTGAAAAATTAACGGATAACAATATACTTAGTTCATTAACAATAGATAGCTGATAGAAAAGTACCTACATACATACTTCAATACTCCTAATTGTACTTGCTTGGCTCTTTTCTCACAGGCGTCTGCACAAAGTATTAATATTGTTGCTACCTACAATAAATTAACCTATTCTAATAACATCAAATGTTGTAGGTTATGGTGACGCAGAAACTTATAAAAACAGTCGTTTGGCATACACCCGTGACCGTTAACGACTGTGGACAAGAGGTCAATGAATGGTTAACCAAGTACGTATTGATACAATAATGTCTATGTGTATTTATAACTACGATATCATGTAGGTATATATGCATTTATAACGATATTGTAACTCTTATTTTTCTTTATTATTATCTACCAAAGCGACGTTATATTTTATCATTTACTATGCAAATAATTGTTATTGGATACAGTTTAAACAAAAATATAAATAGGTAGATTATAGTTATTGTGGTGACTTTCACATATGGCTTGACAGAAAACGTAGCGTGTTTTAAGAAAAGTTGTTTAAGTTGTAAGAAAAAGTGCCATCTACCAGAGATACCTTTAACTACGAAATAATGAACAAAACGAAGCAACTACTAATCACAATATAGATGTTCTCGCGCCGATTAGCATGAATATACAACTACCCAACATCATTTATTGGACTGTGACCCACCAGGCATGATCACCTCGCCTGGTCGGTGGGTCCTTCTTGTTTTGGAGGGACAGACATTCGTCCCTCCACAGTGAACAATTGTGTATTTAATGCATGTTCTAATGTTTTTAGAGTCCTGAGTCAAAGTGGTGGTACCACATTCCGTTTGGTGTACTATGCGTCACAAAAGAGTCGCCCCGTAGTGGGAATGCCTAAAGTATTCGACAGAATGAGAGACACTGATGCAGTAAGTTATTTTGTTTAAATTATATTTACCTTTACTAATATTATTTGCGTTCATCTCAGAAACTACGGGATGGATCTTCATTTTTTTAATAATTAATAAAAACAAACCGGTAGGTACTCAATACCTAACGCTACCGCCGATAGGAGCTGAGCATCAATGGATAATGTTGTTAAAAATTGAAAATTTATTTCTTTTATGAGACTTTAGTGATTTTATGAAGAAGTCGGGAGAAGCCGGTAGGTATACGTAATAAACATGCCTATTAATTTTGAAAGCAAACATAAGAAGATACAACGTATCTTGGCAATTAAACACATTATGTATTATTAGTGTAATCCTGTAGTCGTCTTTAGTCATTATCTTATTTATGCATTTACGATTATGAAAGCAGGTAGTATTACAGCGAAGTATTATAAACCTAATCTTATATTTAAAAATCAATTGCTCTTTATTTGTCTCGCTAAAACTGGGAAAAGGCTGGGCCTATTTATAAACTCTGGGAATGTAATCTTTAGTAAAATGAATGTAACATAAAGCTGAAATATGATATATAATATGAAATAAATATATATATATAATAGATGAACCCCGACGTACCTCGGGTCACCCGTTGTTTGTAGCCATGTGTGTAAGAATCCTAATATTCCTATTTTAAAAAGGGAGCACTTGACAGAGCTCGCGCCGCTGCCCCGGACTGCTTCTGCTAGGGTGATTGGTGGTCTCACCTGTCACCCTCTTGTGGCTTACGTTTATGTAGGACAGAGATCGTTTTGCGACCTCCGGCGCCTGAGTCATCTGCGGTACCTGGCCCGTTCTCGGACCTGGTGGACAGGCAGAGTCCTAAACCTCTCCCGGTCCTAAAATCTCCTTGGCAAGCATTACTTGCTCGCAGAAAGAGAAGGCAGAGTTCCACGCGCTCTCGCTCCGCAACATAGCCGTTATCATGTTACCGAGCGACAGAACCCCCACCCCGATGGCCGCCACGAGATCACGCCTCGCCTCATCCCAAGCCGGACATTCTGCCAGTGTGTGGAGCGCCGTGTCCACGGTCTGGCCATTGTAGTGGTGGCACTCAGGCATTGGCTTTTTGCGGATCAGACACAGGTGATCTCCGAAACATCCTTTTCCAGTGATCACCTGCGTCAGCCGGTATGAGAGGCTTCTGCGATGCCTCTCGAGCCAATCCTCCATAACGGGTCTTACCGCCGCAATAACGACGTGCCCATGTCTTGGTCGCCCCTAGTTATAGATTTAGTTGCAAGATTTGTTGTTGCGTGGCTTTTACCGTGGGACAACCACGTTTCGGCATGCATAGGCCGGCTCGACCGGAGTGATGCCTTACAGAAAACCGATGTGAAACAGCGCCTGTGCTGTGTTTCATCGAGTGTGTGAGGATACCGGAGGCCCGTACCCCAAGCTCTCCCCCTATCCCCTAAATGCCGGCAACGCACTTGTGACGCCTCTGGTGTAACGGGTAATCATGGGCGGCGTTAATCGCGATAAGGCGATACGACTGCTTGTTTGCTCTCTACTCTATAAAAAAACTAAGTAAAAAGTCATTAAATTCTATCACTCGTCAGTTTACTATCCGACCATTTTTTCTACGGTAGTCCTCTACTCTTATTTATTTACTTTCTTTTAAAGAAGGCTTACATACTGATAATACAGATAACTTGAATAGATACATAAACAACTAAATTGCTTATGTAAAGCCTCCACATATACATTGTATAGAGGTTGTAATTTTAACAAAATAAAACAACTTCAAAAATTGGATCAAATTAAAATGGGACCACACGGGATGCATCGTCTTTCAGATAAAAAAAGAATCATCAAAATCGGTTCACCCAATCGGGTACAACACTTTACTGAAACATGAAAAAATTACAGTCGAATTGAGAACCTCCTCCTTTTTTTTAAGTCGGTTCAATAAAAAAAAAGAAAACAATTAATCAATGAAAACTACGAGTACTTTTGTGTCAGACAGACAGTTGACCAAAGTATTTATTACATAAAAGCCGTTTTACCGCGGGGCTAGAGCAAAATACATAGTTCAATGTCTAAATTTTGACTAAGACTTTAAATGTTACTGCGCTGCGAGTGAAAGCATTTCGTTATTATATCCCTACTACGTACTAATACGGATAAATACTACTCGTACTACGTTTTGATCGCAGATTATATATTAAAAGAAAATTAAATAATTTCAGGGTGCCCTTGTAGATGAGGTGGCCTATAATATCGTAAATGAAGCCTCAGTTGATGAACTGAATACACGCCTCAAAGATATCAAAGTCACCGAGGCGAACTTCAGACCTAACTTTTTACTGACGGGATGTACTCCTTACGATGAAGACAAATGGAAATACGTCAAAATTGGGGAAAACATTTTTGAAGTTATAAAGCCTTGTACGAGGTAACTATCGTTATATACTCTGTGTTTTTTTTTAACTCATAAGGTATAAGTTCGTAATCTAAAGGAAGCGTGATTTTGTTTTAAGGTGCGTACTTACAACTATTGATCCCGAGACAGGGGTGCGAAACAAGAACATGGAACCACTGGAAACACTGAGAAGGTAATATATTATATTCTAGAACTATACTACATACATATACACATAAAGCTATTGACTGATTCATGAAAGCAGAGGCTTAATTAAGGATATATATGGCGACTTCCACATACAACACAACAGTAACCTACTACAGCGCCATCTACCGAAGACACTAAACTACGAAGTAACGCACTAGACGGAGTAACTACCAATCCTGAATCGCACAATAGAAGTTCTCGCGCCGATTATCATATACAACATCCCAACATCAACTGTTAGGCAGTAGCCCGCCAGGCATGATCATCTCGCCTGGTCGGAGGATCCTCCTTTGTGTTGGGTGGAACATAATACTCGTTCCCCCACATATATATTGTAAGCACACACTAAGTAAGGATTTCTAGAAATTTAACCCCTTATGAGAAAAATAAGAATATTCATCATTTTATTTAACTAATTTATAAACTTTAGGCATAAACTTGTAGGTACATCGGCATACTTAATGCCCAGGGCATTCTCTTTGGGTTGTGTAGAAATCTTATAAAGGTAGATGAAAAGTCAGAAGCATGAAAATAGTTATTTGTTATATAAGAGTGCAAAGTTGCTTTTTAATCGCGTGCTCGAATTTTGATTCCCTCGCTAAGGATTCTAATTTTAGAATCCTGAGCGTTAGCGAGGGAATCAAAAGAGCATGAGGTGAAAAATCTTGGCGCTCGAGTGCAACGCGTAACTTTTCATCCCACCTCAGCGAGGAAATGACTAAATGCAAAAAAACATTTAAAATCACATGATACTTTTATTTCAGTTTAGGTATTAATATTTATGGCATGAGGCATGAGCTGAATAGAAGAGTAGTGGTCACCATACTCATTGCGAATGCAACAATGCAGCATGGCACCCCACACTTTAGTGACCTATTTAGATGCTTCTACATCATTGAGGATTCCGATCTCACACTCACCAACGAAACATGACAGCACGAAAGCTGTTCTTTTAGGCTGGTCTTCTATGAGAGGTCTTACGCCCCGTTGAAACCCGACCGCTCGTGCTGAAATTAGAGTGGCTTTACTATCTAGTTTCGTTTAATTTTGACTGCCTCGGTGGCGTAGTGGTAGCGTATGGGACAGCTAAGCTTAAGGTCTCGGGTTCGATTCCTGGGTCGGACCAAATGTTTGTATGATCTGCAAATATTTGTTTCGGAGTTTGGGTGTTTCATATGTATAATAAGTATGTATTTACAAAAAAAAAGTATATAAGTATTTATATCAGTTGTGTAGTACCCATAACACAAGCTCTGCTTAGCTCGGGACTAGATGGCGTTGTGTGTTAGGTGTCCGAAATATTTATTTATAAAATATTTATTTATAATTGTACTATTTATAGCTTCTTTTTGATAAAACCGTATCGATCGAAATACTACTATACTACTGATAAAATAGGTATCAGTAATGTTTATATTTAACAAAGGTGGATACATTTTCATGGCATTGCGTAGTGACATCATATTACGTATTCTTAAAAGTTATTTTATTTTTTTGATCTATATCTGATGATATAAGGAATAACTTAGGCTACTATTTTTAGACTAGCTTCGAACCGCAGCATTACCTACGGTTGCTATTGTACCGCAAATAAGACCGCGGGGCTCAGCTAGTTTCTAAATATATAAATTGTATTAAATCCTGATAAGCGGCACTAATTCGTGTAAAATCTTAATAGGCCTGTTGCCTAAAAAGTTCAAACCTTGTAAATCGTATAGGTACCTACACCTAATAAATGAAATAATTACTTGCATTAGCTACAGCAACAGCGTATGATGTTTTGTTTAAAAAACATTTACATGGTCGATTCTGTAAGCTTGTAACAGATCCTGTATTTATATAAGTCGACCAGTATTGAAAGTGATGTTCTGTAAATCAGAAAATCATATAAATATCATCAAAATTTATCTCTGATCTACACAAGACTTGAATTACAAACTTCTGTAATATTTTTGAAGAAAAAACTTTTTTGGCCGCTTTGAGAACTTTTTGGTAGGAGAAAATGTTATGGGTTCGCATCACCGACAAGCTAATGTTTGATGTTGATAACTTTAATTTAAACATTATAAAATTTCTAATTTTACATATTCATTTATAAATAACTTTCTAAGTTATAAGTCAGAGATTGGAAACAATTTTTCACTAATCTATTAGTGAAAATATTATAAGTAGTTAAATCTATTTAACTATTTATAATATTAAATTAGATGAATAAATTAATGCTAGTTTACGCATATTCAACAACCTGATTGGTTCTCTTCTGTTAGTAGGTAATCTGATTTTACATAAAGGATTTTCTATGGTAATTTCCGTGGTATGTGATAATTTGGTCACGAGATTTGTATCAATCGAATGTACCGACTCCTTGATACAAGCTTACCTACGTGGGTACTTTCTTCGTTTTCAATGTACCTCTTATGTAAACAAGTTAGAGGCCCTTTTTTGAGGTTACGAGAGCCTGACGTTTTTAGCCCGGCCGGCCCCTTAAAATGTTAAGAACTGCAAAACATAAGGAAATTGAGCTGCTAAAGTTGAAATATACTTCTTGACGCAAATGTACTACTTTATACTATGACTGCCTCGGTGGCGCAGTGGTAGTGAATGCGATTGTTGTGCTTGAGGTCTCGGGTTCAAATCCTGGGTCGGACCAAATGTTTGTGTAATCTACAAATGTTAGTTTCGGAGTTTGGGTGTTTTCTATATATATTTACAAAAAAAAAAGTATATATGTATTCATATCAGTTGTCTAGTACCCATAACACAAACTCTGCTTAGCTTGGGACTAGATGACGTTTGTGTGTTAGATGTCCGAAATATTTGCCATTATTATTATTATTCATTAATAAAACCCAATATCATGGGATATATTAACGTTTTGTAGGACCCGTATGTCGGTTATTGTTTTGATAATGTTCTAATTCACTGTTTTACAGGTACCGACTAGCTGATGATCCAAAAGTGCTTGAGGCGACCCGTGATTCGCCGAGATTGGGTATACAAATGGCTCTGCGCAGCGGCCCAGGCGGCTTCGTCTCTCTCAACGATCCTATTTATGTTGCATATTAAATATTATGTTTAAAGAATCACAAATATATTTACGCATGCTAAAAATGATCTTCGCCTTTAATTTATTCTCTTAGATTTTTACAACAATTTAAAATATACCACTGCATATTTGGAAGGTTAAATGCATAATAATAGCATCAATACCTACGCTAAATTGAAAGTGGGCCAGTCACAACTCCAAACAAACTGATTGTCTCTTGACCCGAAATGTGCTAGATAGGTAGGTATGTTGCGGCACTATGGACCGATGACTTGATAAGTGTCTGGCTGCGAATGAAAGCAAATTGCCCATAAGATAGTATGCGTTTCATAGAGGAACCCGTCGTTCATCAAGGGATAGTGAGAGGATGATAATAAAGAGCATCTAATTCTCAAGAAAATTTACGAGTAACGAGAACTTATTCTGGTCTATTTTTTATCTTATAAAATAAAAATGTTTAGGCAACGCCTACCGGTTGAGAAGACATAAAAACGATTCTTCTAAAAATACTTATATCTGAAGCGTTATGTGTTGTTACACTACTCAGGGCAATAGATTTAAAACTGAAAATTTTGAAACTGAATATTTTTTAAGCCCAGTAAAATGTGAATAAATATCCAAATTATCAATAGCCATTTCTTTAAATGATAATTTATTGTGAAAGGTTTGTTTTCCTTGTTTACCACTATTTTCCGGACCATTGTCTCGGAAAATATGAGAATCTCGCTTGAAGGGCTGCACCGAAGGATCTACACTAGACATGCCACGAATATTCGGCTACTATTCGGTATTCGGTCTATTCGGCCACTTTGTTTGGTATTCGGTTTTCGGTCGAATACCGAATACCAAATCATAAAATCAAGATTTGTATTATTAAATTACAATACTTTAATAGATAAAATTCATCAGCATTTGATGGTAGCAAACGATTCCGCTTTTCGTCGTAAATGATACCAGTTTCAGAAAACAACCTCTCACTATACACGCTACTCCCGGGAGAAGATAAACTTTAGCATATTTCGAGACGTTTGGGTATTGTTTTTCGTTTGCTGACTATGAATTGATTTCAAATAAAAATCCGTCTTATTTGCCACAGTTTTCTTCTCCACGTTCTCCTCATCATTACTATTTCGCATATTATCTGTAGCAACTTCCTCAAAGCAGTTCCAAAAACTGTCGTGTATTTCAAATGACTTGTCATTTTCATTCAATTTCTTTTCTTACGAAGTGGAGAAGAATCGTCATCGGTACTATTAGATTCATCATTACAACTTAGTTTCAGAGCTTCTAGAAGAATTTTTTGTCTTGCTCTTTCTACTTGAACATAACTTAGGAAACTTGTTTTGAAGCGTGGATCAAGAAACGTAGCACGATGGAGACAGGTCGCGACCTGTCGCTTTATGCTTTACGCGCTCGACTAGCATGAACTTTGTGCAGAATATCAGGCCGCCGAATATTCGGCGCTTCGGCCGGCAGCGTTGCTGAATATTCGGTATTCGGCCAAATCACTTTTCATGGCAACTCTAATCTACTACTAAGGAAGAGAATGTTGGAGAACATTCTCTTCCTTAGTAAAACTACTTATCGACAGATTTTTTCTAACCAGTCATTATATTGTTGGAACACCTTATCGTTGTTCTTAAAATAAAACTAATATTTAAGTAAACGATTAGTTTATGTCTCATTTAATTAAATGCGTACAATTTGTGCTGCAATGCTCTTTTGAGAGTTGTTGTCGCTCGCTATAGAAATGCGCGCGAATGTACCACCCCCAGTTCCTTTCGTCAAGTGTTCTGGATTCACCACGACGCAGCCGTTGACCTCCTACAAAGACATGGTTTTTATCATTATTTAAATTGACATAAAATAGAATAGAATATAATAAACTTTATTGTACACCAATTAATACAGTTATATATAAGAACTTAACAAGATAATAACCATGTACAAATGGCGGCCTTATCGCTGAAAAGCAATTTCTTACAGGCAACCTTTGGATGAAAAAATCGACTGTAGAAACACAAATTATAGGTAGTTTTGGTGTTAAAAATAAATACGGAAGTATTCAGATAAAATTACATAAGTAAAAACATAGATATTCTATTACACATTAATACAAACGAAAAAACGTACAATAAAATAATAAAATAAATAATAAAGTGAATAAATGTACAATGTCCACATTCTCATAATAAAAAAAATCTGAAATGCAAAACGAAATAAAATTAAGAGGGCATAAATTCCGAAGATAAGAAATCTTTGACCATTTTTTTAAATATAGGCAGAGATTTAGCACGCTTTATAGCCATTGGCAAAGTATTCCAAAGTCGGACAGCCTGTACGGTAAACGACTTGTCATATACTCGTATTCAAAATATTCATCACATAAATACTAGTTATTAATATTTTTGTGGTTTAACTAGTTTTCAATAATTTTCTTTTTTTTTTATTTTTTTCTTTTAAAAGACAACTCCCACATTAGGAATAAACATCCTGTGTCGTGGGGGACTTTACAAACATACATGAAACGGACACAAAGAACATCCGTACTCGGGACAACAATTCGCGGATTACACAAAGTGTTGTAGGTACCGCGTGGGATTTGAACCCACGACACTTGGCGCAGTAGCAAGCGGCATGGCGACCGCTGACACCACTCGGCCAATCGTGCAGTCAATATTTTATATCAAAGGACACAAAAGCTGAATTGCAGGAATCATGCCCTGTCAATAAGTCTTTTTGGAATAAACTACTAATTTACCTACTTATAATTAAATATCTTTGGTAGATTTATATTGGTGTGACTAATAAAAAAGGAGTGTATTAAGCGAAAATCATCTTAGATGTACTAGTTACTTACGCAGACATATCATAATTTAATAATACTAATAACAAGTCTAGCAAACCTTAACAAAGTATCTAAAGTTAGATGGCAGCACTAGCACGTGAGGAGTGGTCGACAGCTGCGCGTGCGCAGACCACAGAGCGGCGTCCAGCGCCAGCGACGGTGCAGCAGGACACAACGGGTAGTACGTCTGCTGCATTAGTACATGGCCAGCTAAGCGCGATAGTTTGTCACCTGCCATTCCTCTGGAGAATACAAAAAATAACCACATTTCATAACATATATTCTTTTATGAAAGATATCTTGACAAAACAATTTAATTGTCAGATGCATCGTATTTGAAGCACTTTGAAGTACCTTTACAGATATTAGAGTACAGTACATTAATTTGTTAAGTATTATATCACTACTATCACTTACTACAAAACATGTGATGAGGGATTAAGAGTATGGAGTGCAACAACCACTATGTATCCCGTGAGTATACATTACAGACCCAAGTAATAATAAAAATGATATATTTTTTCAGACAACTAACACACAACGCCATCTAGTCCTAAGCTAAGCAGAGCTTGTGTTATGGGTACTAAACAACTGATATAATAACCTATATACTTTTTTTGTAAATACATACATTGTAGACATAGAAAACACCCTCCGAAACAAATATTTGTAGGTCACACAGACATTTGGTCCGACCCAGGATTTGAACCAGAGAACTCAAGCACAGTAGTCGCATTCACTACCACTGCGCCCCTGAGGCAGTCAGTAAGGGAGCAAACTATGCAGAACAGAACTGCAAAAGAAAATAATACTTGAAAGTCAACTATATACTATGTCAACTCAACTGGCCAGCATGGTATAGTAGGCCAAAACCTAATTTCTAAGTGTCCAGCAGAGGAGTAATAAACATGATTATGATGACATAAAACATACTTACGAAGATATCTCTTCTTGACTGATATGCATCAGGACGTCTGTGCTGGTAACACCAACGATTATGCCATTAATGTTCAATGTGCAGGGGTCTGGTATAAAGTGAAGATTGTTATGTTTCCGCCGACTGGAGTATGCTGGTGTGGGATAGATGTTTACGTGAAAAGCGTCCTTATTACTAGATACTATGTATATTTTTGTGAATGGGCTGAAAGAAAAATATAACAATCATTTTAATTTTTAATTACTTCTCTAGAACAGCACTGTCGTTGTCAAAATACTCTAAGGGTCAGTTACTCAGGTTTGTAGACGAAAAACTGTTAAACAGAGTTTCTAAAAATGCTGTATAGAAGAAAATTTATTAAAACAAAACAAATTAACAAAAAAATCTTAAAAATACGATTTAATAAAACGAATTGTTGTTCAATACCAATATGAATAGCTTACACAAATAGGTACCGAGCATTAACGAAAAGACACGTAGATGAAGTTGCGTGGGTCCCCAGTTTAACTATAAAAGTATTTATTTGTTTGATCGCTTACCATCAGGCGATACGTCTGCTAGTTTACCCCTATTCAATAATAAAAAAAACATTAACTTATAGCCCAAGAGTGCAGTTTCATCCTAAAAATCAGGGAGTATGTAGTCTAGTTAAAGAGAAATCGAATTTAGAGATTTAGGTAATCGACACCCAACTTTGCTCAAAGAATCATTGTTCGGCGAAATTGAAATACAAAGTTGAGAAGGTTATCCTAAGTTAATTAATTACATTATTTTATCAGTAGTTTTAAGTCTTAAAACTAAGTAACTAACTTTTAACAAATCTTTAATTTTATATTTTACTTTAATATTAACATATTTTTTTATTTTGTCTCAAGGTTGCAGTCAGTCCAGTAACCAAAAACTGACTCATGTCCAAATATTTTTAAAAACTGAAATCGGTTTAAATTATATCTCACCTTGAATTACTTAAGTCACCTAAACTATCGACTAATTTGTCAAAAAACGATTTGTATGTCTCTGCCATAGTGTTGTCCTTTATTTTAGTGTGGTCACTATCTAGGAATGGCCCAGTCATTATAACTATGTGAGGTTTGTAAGAGTTTATGTACGTGATTAAGTCTTTGAGAGGTTCATAGGCCATGTTGTCAGATGTTGTGTAAGGTCCAGCTGCTATCACCAACGACATTTTACCTAAAACATTGCAACATGTTATTTTATTCAAAGGTAGTTCCATACAATTCATTTGTGTCAACAAATAATGTGTTTTAGTACCACTACATACCATTTAATGTATTCATCATATCCGCTTTATGATCCGCTACTGGCAAAGAAGCATCACAGAATACTTCATGAGCTATAAATTTGTCTCCGCGAGGGTTCACACCTCGCATTACAACAGTTTGTCCAGGAAATAACGAATACTGCTTTACACTGTCGAAAAAAAACCGTATTCAAATAAGCCTGCTCGTTCTGTTATGCAAATTAATTAGAGAGATGAAAGAATATTACAAACTTGTCTAAATCTACAGGTACTGCTTGACTGAGTGATTGTTCCCATGTTCCTTGCAGTACAACACTCTTTGGGTTCAGTCGTGCGTCTGCGTCACACTCTATACGACCGGCAACTGCTACCTCCGCCTGTAAGATATATTTTGTATATTATAGCTACAATCACCAAAAATGTTTTTTGTCAAAAAAACGTACCTACTTAGGCGACAAGGCTTTGTGTGTTACTCCTATATATATTAGGCAGTAGTAGTTGTGAAAAATATACATTTTCTAATGGTTCGCAAGTGTGAATATTTAATTTTTATATCTGATGCCCTATAGTAATGCCACAGACGTTTTCTTACCTTGCAATTTACTCTAAAAATTGCAGAGCTAATCCGAAAAAATCATAACGGTTGTTTTCCATTTATCCTCATTTTAAGAAACAAAATTACAATTTCGCGTATTAAGTTGGCGCTGGTGGACACAATATCCAAGTGTATGAACATTCAAGAAAAGGAAGAAATCTTTTCAAATCAATAATCATGAAACCGGTTTATCTTGTAGGAGAAATCGAAAAAGAGATTATTTGGACAGACGATCTTTATTTCAGTGTTTATGGCTACTCTATAATTTAAAGCTAGTAATTTTAATATCCAATTATTTTATTGGCACTGGGTTATTCATATCTAAAGAAGGTATATTTCAGGTAATACTCGAACAGGCAACTAAATGATGATCACACGGCGAAATTTGAAAATTTAAACGCATTTTATATTACTTATGAATTCAATAAATATTTACTGTTTTTATTGGTATTATGGATACTTTGGAAAAATGTGTGTAATATTCCATTGTTGGACAAATTCAACACTTTATTTTTAAATATCTAAATGTTTTGATATTTTAGATTAATAGTCTTGCCCTGATCACATACGTAGATACATCTTGACGTATTTTTTAATCTCGAAATAACATTGATGTATATTTTAACTTTTGGTACGGATTAAATGTTTGTATGATACGCAAATATTTGTTTCGAAGTTTGGGTGTGTATTTACGAAAAGAAAGTACATATGTATTTATATCAGTTGTCTAGTACCCATAACACAAGCTCCGTTTAACTTAGGACTAAATGGCGCTAGGCTAAATGGTGTTAGATTGTCTAAAATATTTATTATTATTAGTTCAAGAAATGGAATTTTTGCTTACAAATATTTTTTTCAAAACTTATCTTATTTTTACTTCTTAAATTCCAAAAAAAATATGTTATAAATACCTGTGTTTTGTGTCTAACTGATGTGACATCTGAGATTCCAAACTTTTTTATAATAACTTGGGATATATAGCGAATGTAGTTGTCAAACGTACTAGCTTTCTCGTGAAGCATCTCAAAGCCAAACCTAAAACAATAGGTATAAATCTAATAAGCATTTTCTAAGTTAAATAAGGAAGACGAAGGAAAGGAATACAGATTTCTAACAGTAAGTAGGTACTATATGAAGAGCAAAATCGTGAAGCGTTCCACTTTTTTAAAAGCATCCCACTAGTCCACCTTACTGTTGGTCACCATGCTGCATTGTTCTTATTCGCATTGAGGATGGTGACCATCACTCTTGGATTCTGCTTATGCTTTCCATCAGGCAGAGGTCATTTTAGCAGCTAAAATATATAAAGCTAAAAAATAAAAAAAGAAAGGTTGATTTTATGACGAAAACATTAATTATTATTGGTGTATCCAAAAAGATTTTCTAAACGTTATGTTTTTCTAGAAACGTTTGAAAAATATTTTATCGTTAAATTAATACATTTATTTTTTTGTGTGTAAGTTGTTAATTAAGAAATTTCAACAATGTTGAATCATCAAATATTTAAGCCTGAGCGCTAATTCCAATAATTCATACTTATTTTATGAACGCGAAAGTAATTCTGTCTGTCTGTCACGCTTTCACCGCAAACCGCTGCACTTGAAATTTGGCATGGAGATACTTTGAATCTTGAGGAAGGACATAGGCTACTCTTTACTGCGAAAACCAACAAACACGTAGGCGGAGCCACAGGCAACAGCTAGTTTAACATAAAAGAACTGGTTTTTTGTAAGTTTTCTTTGTGGCGTTTTTCTAGCAATACATATTATAATCATAGATACATTCAAGTCTGTTACTACAAATAATAATTAAATTTTGTATTGAATAGTTACTATAATTTTTAAAATACATAAGGGAACAGTTGCGTACTTTACAACAAATGCAAGTACTAGCCCTCCGTAGCCAAGATCAAAGTGTTCCGCGTCAAATATTTTCTCTTGTATTACTGGCTAACATTTTGTTTTGATCACGTGACTTACTGTTGAGTGACGTCATACCGAAACATTTGTTAGATCTGCCCCCCTAGCCAAGTTGCAAGCGTTTTTCTTTCTGCAATCGTTCAGGCATAAATTCTCGTGTGTCATCGGCTAATACTTTATCTAAGACTAACCAATGACACACGAGAATTTATGCCTTAACGATTGCAGAAAGAAAAACGCTTATAACTTGGCTATGGGGACAGATTTCTATTATCGTTTATCTTTGTAGAATGTCTACTTGGTTAAGGGTCCAGGTTACTCATAGATAAGGTATGACAAACACTTGTGTGCTGCGGCTGTACATCTTTTTACTTACATTGCTTTTGTATATAGGTCACCATCGTCATTAGCAACTTGTTTAATTGTTAGATTTAAAATGTCGTTAGGGCCACAAGGTTCAGCAATTGTTTGTAGTAACTTCTCATCTCCATAGGAGTGGACTACCACTCCTGGATTATTCCTTGTTGCGTACTTTCCAGATCCACTGAAACAAAATATATTGACATGCAAAAATAATAAAAACAAAATTTAAACTGAATTAACGGCCTAAGTGAGTTTCACCAGTTCCTGAGAAAGTTTCAGATAGTTCCCTGGCATATTACCACTACAGAAGTACTTCAACAGATAAAAGTTACGGATAAAAATATGTTTATCTGACATACATGTATAACCCCCGCGCGTTGACATTGGGATTGAACGTTGTCATAATAAGAGCCGCGTGACGTCATCCATCGCAAAATAGTAACGCTAGTAACACAATCTAAAAGTTTATTTTTAAGAAATTTAATTTGATAGTTTGATTGATTGATTTCAGTTGATAATTCTTGTAAATTTAACTGTACTGACGGTTCACTGACGTCACCGCTCTTAGCTGTCAATCCCAATATCAACGCACGGAGATAATACCTACTAGACTCATGAAGCCGCAGGTTGACCAGGGACTTTGTCAGTTAGTGGTGAAACTGGCTTTAACTCCTACCTACTTCATATAAAATATTAATGATTGTTAATTAAGTTTATCTGTGGAAAGACTTTGCAATTTTAACGTTACAAATTAATGTCTTGGATTAAATTTTAAAATTTCGTTTAGATGGTGGATACAATACTGCTGGGGTTGGTTTGTTTCAGGTTCAAAAAAGGTCTTTTAAAAACCTTTTGTAAATAGACGAATTGGAAGGGATAAGAAACACCCTGTTTAAAAGAAATATGTTAAAAGTGTGGAACATCTTGAAATGACTAACACCACATGGTGGTCCATCATTATTGGCCTTATTGCAATTGCAATTTGCCAGAGATTCTATTTTATAAAGACATACACAAACACAAATATTAGGACCATTAACCATTCATTTGTTAGTAGTGTAATTCCCTAATTGAAAGAGAACAAGCCACGTGTATTTTGTATTTTTATGCTTATCTTAGTTATATAGATCACTAGCTGACCCACGCAACCTCGTTTAAGTCTTATACTTATTGCCCGTAGCGTGAAAATTTTCCCCCGTTTTTTAAACTTTCTTTATTGGTGCTCCGCTCCTATTAGTATTAGCGTGATGATATAAAGCCTATAGCCTTCCTCGATAAATGGACTATCCAACACCGAAAGAATTTTTCATATCGGACCAGCGGTTCCTGAGTTTAGCGCGTTCAAACAAACAAACAAACTGTCCAGCTTTATTTATTAGTATAGATTTGTTGGTAATCCAAAATAAATAACATAAGTCCATTAGAATAGGCATTAAATACACGCATGTATATTATTCTTGCTTTCGTAATCTCATTCTTGTTTATTGTTTCTCTTTTCAGTGAAATATTAACTCTGTAGTTTGCATGATGTCATTAATCCCGGTTCGCAGATATTTCCGACGGATTGTACATGTTTCGAAAATAAGTAAATCCTACTACTATTATAAAGGCGAAAGTTTGTAAGTATGGATGTATGTATGTATGGATGTTTGTTACTCTTTCACGTAAAAACTACTGAATGGATTTGAATGAAACTTTACCACAATATAGCTTATACATCAGAATAACACATAGGCTACTATTTATAAAGATATAGCTTCGCCTCGCGGCGTTGCCCGCAGTTATCATCGTACCGCGGGTAGCACCGCGGGGTTCAGCTAGTACCTAATAAACCGCGCGGTACGTAATTACGCGGTAAGGCTGCCGACAGTATTTTAATTTTATCTAGTAAAATACTTTTACTCATTATGTTACATTTCTGACTATAAAATTATAACATTATCAACAGTATTTTTAACTGGTAAAATCGGGTACAGTATTTTTGACTGGAATGTCATTCTATTGCAACCTCATCTGATCCGGAAGAGACGATAACAGTAGATATCTGATACCACCTCAGATTAAATGAAAAAAGGTACAACGCACGGCCTTTGTTCTTACTGAAGCCAAAAAAACTCGGCTACTTCCAAGAAATGTGGGTAAAGTATGTGTGCATCTAGAGAGCCCATTTTTAATTTTTTTGCGAAATCATATAAAATTCAAATGGAATTTAGTTAAAAATAGTAAAAACCTAAAATAATGGGTCATAGATTTCTTAAAACGTATTTCACTTCTAGTCATTTATTTTTAAAAAAAAAGACATTTTGCTAAGCCACGTGGACTCTAACTGTCTGGCCTTTCCTTTTTTCGATACCTGTTAGGTTGCTTCGTTTCTTCTAGGTGGGCTATACTCGCTAAAAAGGATTTGTCCTAAAAGACTAAAATCTCATGTATACCCTTTTTTTTCCTTCGTGCGGAAATCCCCTCGGATACCACCTACTGGTGGCTGGTGGCATGTTGGACTCGAACCGACTAAAACCGCACGCCGTCTTGGGTACTAGGAGCCGAGGAACCAGGTGCACCCTAGTAAGGAAAACCCTGGAACCCAGACGTATCTCGGCCCACCAACCAGTTTGCAGGTGGCCCCCGACAGTGTGGGAACCCCGATGTTCCCTTTACTGTCCTCTAGGAAACGCACGATCCGCAGCGTCCGCGCCGGCGAGAGCCCTTGCGGCTCTTTACCAGTGGCGCAAGGAGGCGCGGGAGCTGGGTTTGAGTCCTGAGAAACGAGAAGTCGATGATCAGAAATCCCAACTCCGCCAGGTCCTCGTGAAAGAATGGAGGGAACGACTAGGGCAACCGAGCGCTGGGCACGCCGTTATTGCGGCGATAAGACCCGTTATGGAGGATTGGCTCGAGAGGCGTCATGGTAAGCATTGCATTGCAAGCGTCTGAACTGAGGGCCCAAGTTAATTGATATTGCTTTATTTCACGTTTAAGAAATTTATGACCCATTCCTTCAGGGTTTTACTATTTTTAAATAATTTCCGTTTGAATTTTATACCGTTACGCAAAATTAAAAAAAAAATGGGCCCTCGGTCCCTTTGCACACAGTAATTTGTAGGTAAAGTCAGTCAAATAATGAAGTAGAGTGAGACATAAGTATTACTTTATTTTTTTAATCACGGATTTTTTGTGTTATATATGTACAATCTAAATTATAAAATACAGATTTATTTTCGCATATTATCTATTTTTAAGTAATTTTCAAGTAAAAAGTGGCACCACTAGTCACATACACAATTAAAAAAAAATTACCTTACTTTCTTATTCTGCGTGTGTGTAACCTTTTTGATTTGATCTGATGAACAGTACTATTGTCCAATGGTTGATAAAATCTTAAGACTGGTTGAGAGTTCTACTGTTAACATTTATAAAGTAAGACTGGTTGAGAGTTCTACTGTTAAAATTTATAAAGTTCTGTCCTAATGATGCATCTCACTAGGCCGCCATGATGTGGGTTGCTGTGCTGCACGGTTGCATTGTCTACATTCACAATGAGTATGGCGACCACCACTTTTAGATTTTGCTTATGCTTTCCATCAGGCACTTTGGCAGACCCATACATAAAAAACATCTATGCAAAGAAGCAAAGTAAATAGAAATCAAGTTGAATCAAACAGGCTTATATTTTTATTCATATGAATATGTACTTACACTGTTGGTGAATATGTGGCAGGACATAAACCATTTTGCTGATTCTGTGCCGATTCATTTTCCACTTTAATACTCTGTAAAATAATTGTCGTAAAATATTTTTCTAAATGACATGGTGCATTATGTATAACATTGATAGTTTGAATAAGTTCTAATCCCTTCGGAGCAAAATGTACAAAACGTAAAATGATCACCACACGCAAAATGTGCAATACCACCCCCCTCTTCTAGTTATTATCATTGGAAGGGCTAATTATAATCTTATTTAAACTTATTTATTTATTGATATCCCTACCTTATTTCTTGTGTGAAGATTCTATACATTGTTTGTAAAATATCTTTGCTGACATACAATCCAAAGGAGTTGTTAAGCAATAAACCAAAAAAACGAATGTCCATACTAAATGTGTACATGTCCTTTTGGAGACAGACCCATGCTTCACTAAGGATCTCCTCTTGGGTGAAGCACAGGAACTAATCTATATAGGGTTATGTTCCCATCTCTTTTTTAATAAAATTAAATTAAACTTATTCCTAGCAGTGCAAACTTACAAAACTTATCTAAGGTAAGTTTCCTTTAAATATTATTATAAAGCTTGTCAAGTGTAATTGCCGAAAAATTTGTGGATCACGTGTGTTGTCCCATGTGGGATTCGAAAATTTGAACCCACAACACTTAGCCCAGTAGAAAGTTGCATAACTACCACTAGTCCAGACATTTGACAGTTAAAATTTACATGATATATTATTCACAATTTCGACCATAGTATGGACCATTAAGAAATAATAATAAATATTTCAGACATCTAACACACAACGCCATGTAGTCACAAGTTAAGCAGAGCTTGTGTTATGGGTACTAGACAATTGATATAAATACATAGATACTATTTTTTTGTTAAATACATACATATTATACATAGAAAACACCCAAACTCCTAAACAAGTATTTGCAGGTCATACAAAGACTTGGTCTGACTTGGGGATCAAACCCGAGACCTCAAACACAGCAGTCGCATACGCTACCACTGCACCAACAAGGCAGTCAGTCATCATATTATATTTATTAGTTCAATAAATTTAAGATAACATTGTTAAACTTTCGAACACTACCAACTAACAATAGTTTGATTATATACATATTTTAGGCAAGTCATCTTACTACCTCCATTAAAATGTTGCTGGTTGCAAGTGCAACTTTAAAAACCCATAACTTAACCTAATGAAAACATTTTTTTTTATTACATAGTCTATCACTCGGGCCCTTATCGTCATTAATTAAATTATTAGTTTAGTATTTTAGGCGCTTTGGTGAAACTCATAATCAGCTACAATACATAAATTACCAAAACTTTATTTGGCTTAGATATAGTTCAGGAAAACATGGAAGGTTGCATCCAGTTAAATAATTCAATAAAGGAGCTAATCCTGACTTTTGAGCAATTTACAATAGGTACTTCTTGAATAAAATGTCAATGAATATATCAATGCTTCTAGAAACATTTATTGCAGCAATATATGTGTGTTACGCAGATTAAGTTGATGGCTGCAGACGAGTATGGATCTAGTCATGATTTAATGTGAACATGAAACCAGAAGCAAACTCGCCCACAAATATCATCAAGTTAATTTATATAGAAATGAACAAAGAACGAATGACACAAATATACTAAGATGTATTCTGAAACTTCTTAAACTCTTCTTTGTTGTCTAGCCCACATGCAATCAATGAGTGTAGATCTAGTCACAGGATTAAAATGTACTGTGCTTCTAGACCTAGACCCATTGGCAGCAAATGGGTTATTTGTTTCTTCATTCTTCAAGTAATTGCAGCTTTAACATTTCTTAATTTTCAAAACTTGTCTACATAGTAGGAATTTTCAGTTTCACAAGAACAGTTGAAGGTGTGTTAAACTAAAGTTAAACCCACCTTCAACTGTTATTTTCTAAAGATAATCCGTGTAAAATAACATAAATACAATAGAAAATGGTAATCTTGACATTTTAAAATTACAATAGAATTGAGAATCTCCTTTTTTGAAGTTGGTTAAAAAAACAACAAACTTACAAAAAAGTTTTTTCATAAAGCTTGTCTAGTTGTTAATAATAAATAAAGACAACGAAAAGAATTTCAAATGCCAAATTATATCAGTTAAATACAACAAGAAATAAAAATAACCCTAAAACAAAGAAAATTACAAGAAACTAAGATCATAATACCTTTGGTGTTGTTGCCATATAATTTGATAGGACTTCATTGTCTGCGGATCTGTATCATAATTAAGGATTGAAACGTCTGAATTAATGTCGTAGCACGCTGCAATTAATAGCATTAAAAACATTCTACATTAAAGAGCTACACGACTACTTACATCGAAAAAATCTACATCAAATTTGACACTACCATACTAAAATATAAAAGTAAATAAAGAACACGTGGAGCATGCGCTTTAAAAGGATACTGAACTGACGCTGGTGCCCCGTAAACAGTCAAACTTTTACCGGCACCAACTTGTCCGTTGTCTTTAGAGGGTGCGTTATGAAGAGTAGCCGCCGGCTTGGAAAATTCCTTTCTTGCAAATGCATCCAAGTTATCCAAATTCGGAGCTGAACCATTTAAGTTGTTTAGAGTAAAGGCCATCCATTGTTCGATAAAAGATTCAGCATCAATCTTGTATTCTTCACATAAACTTACACCTTTGAAAAAAGAAGTGAGTATTGGAGCAACCTTGAACATTCATTTTGTAGCGGTATAACTTAGACCGTAAGTTGTTATCAAGTTTGAAAGTCTGTAAAACTTCTAGCTTCGAAACATAATGCGAATTAATTAAGTTACTCACATTTATTAATAACTTCTTTAGGTACTTCTATACCGAAAAATTGAAATTGCTCAGTCACCAATTCTTCGGAGGCCATTTTCTGTAAATTGAAAGAGCGAATGAAAGGAAAGGAAGTAAAAGAGCGCCAACGCCAATCAAAAAGTTTGCGTGTGTTTCGCCCAATGACTAATGTTGCCATCATCTGCTTCTTTTTCCCAGAAAATATTGAAAAACTCCTAAAATTATTGTAACAATATTACGCTCGAATAAAATGTAAAATAAAGTTAATATTTTTAAATTATAATTAAATTTTGTTTACAGTGACTCCATGGTTGCAATCGCTAGGCATGCACGTTTTCATTTTTCTAAAAATCTTCTCATATGTCATAGAATTATTTACCATTGAAAATTAATATATGACAAAGGAAGATTAATATTAATATAAACATTCTACGTATAAGTGTTCTTAAATGTTGTTCATTGTTTTTTTCTTGCATATTTTTATAACATATTCTTTTTACGTGTCATTACACACTATTGAAATTATTGATACGAAAGCCTCAGAATCGTAGTGGTAAACACCTTACCTTAGAATTATGATAAAATATTATCAAACTTTGTGAATAGTTGTTACACTTAACGCAAACATAATTTTCAAATATATAAAATAAAGCAGTTTTATTTACCGCGAAAATGATTTTATCTATTCTACTGTCAACACCACCACAGATCAAAGACGTTAGCCGGTGATCATAGTCAACTCATATCTAGTACTCATACTGTCCAATCACGAAACTATGACAATAAACAACGATAGATTCATTTTTGTAATATTTTAATACTACATAAAAGCTATATGTCTGTGCTATAATGACAAAAGTAAAATATTAATTCCTTCATTAGTTACAAAGATAACCAATTTTTTTTATATAAGGATAAGTTTATACCTTGATCTCAAGCTGGACAGTTGCTATCGCAGCCCTGCTACTCTAATAAATCTCTATCCCTTTAATCTTCGAGTTATTGCATTCTCCGTTCCTATTTCTCCTTCGGGGCTTGAGTCCCCTTACACTTTGTTTTCTCTGTGCAAAATCACCCGCGTATACGACTTACTAGTGGTTGTCCGACTCGAACCGATCGAAAACTGCACACGATCGTTTACTAGTAGCTGGGGAACCAGGTGTAACCTAGAAAGAAAATCACCGACGGACTCCATCCTGAGTGGTAACTCTAATGTTCCCGTTTTGCCTCCAGAAAAGCATGCGCCAGAGTGCCTCACGTTGCCATCCCGGCATGTTTCCGTTAGGGTCATGGGCGTAGCCAGCCATGGGCTCAGGGTGGGGCAGCAGTCTAAAATAATACGTAACTAGCAAACTACTTAGTCTAACTCTTGTCGGTACGGTCGCGATAGGCCCATCGTGTTGCTGGAAGAGGCGGGTAAATTGTTTGAGAGGAAACTGCCCATATTGTTCGGCACCTCTGCAAGTTAATCTGTTCTCTGCAAGGTAGTGATCTGTTTGGATTCCGAGAGGGGCGTCCGACTGCCGATGCCGACACTTCGACACTTAAGACTTTGGACACGTCGCAATAAAGGCGTACTCAAAAAGGTTTTTTTTATGTATGAGCTTGCCGAAGTGACTCTACAATACCTGATGGTAAGCATGAGCCCAACAGTAGTGGACTCCATATTCATAGTTATCCATGTCCATTATAGGAAGGATTTTTTCAGTCAGTCACAAATGTAATAAGCCAGTATTATTTGTAATGTTATACTTAGGGGTTTGCGGCGGGGCGGTGTGTCGGAATCGAACCGACTAAAACCGGCGGTGTGCCACTCTGTGCCTGAGAAGGAAGGGGTTCTGGAACTGCAGTTATTAACACGACCGGATCCCTCCCAGCGCCTACCCGCACTGAAGCGGGCACCGTCTGCTAGTAAACTCTCTATTTAGGCGACGCACGGCACACGCGTAAGTCGCCCCTTCGCGGCTGGCCACTAAAGCATATGGAGGGGAAAACCCGTCCCCACCATCCACGGACACTTTAGTGACCCCTGACCAACTTGGGGGAACCCAGTCGTTACAAGATGGCTGTACCTATCTACACAGAGGTTGTACAGTCAATAACACTACGGTGCATTAGCGAGGCAGGGCTCAACCTCCAGAATAGATATTTGAAGCCTTTGGAGGGTGTAGGTGGTTAAAGCTCTATGCAGTTTATCACCGGATTATGTCTACGAAGGCTGCGCTTAGCTGGAACTCTACTATGGAAATTAGAGGCAGAAGTGCACGCCGAAATCGAGGGATGTTCCTGAGTTCCAGGCAGTGAATAGGCCCCGCCGGAAGAAGTAGGTACACGAGTAATTCGCACTCAAATAGTCGTCATTTCATGCCTCTGCACACTCAAGCTGGGCATTGCATGTGAAGCTCTGTGTTCAGGAATTGTACTATGGCACTCAGGAGATGGCTCTTTGTGGATCACTAATGTAGAACCGTGGTACACCTGAGAGAACTAAGAACACTATTGTTGAGTCATGGTACACCTAGATGGACCAAAAACACTGATGGACACCTACGTAGACAAATAATAATGAAGTAAATATGTAATAAAAAAAACTACTATAAGCTTGACTCTCGAACTTAACTCGACCAGAGTGCTACCACGGCCGCACATACCACCGGTGTGAAACTAATAATAAGATTAGATAGCAGTTGGATAAACTGAGATCAGCAAGGTAATAAAACATAAAAGACATTAAAAATACACTGGGCTTCTTTCAAAGATTAAGTTTTTGTATTTTATATTTTTATTTGATAACATGCCAAAGTGACTCTGCTCAGCCTGATGGAAAGCTGGAGTAGAATCCAACAGTGGAGGCCACCATACTCACTGCAAACAGACATTGCAGTATCACATTCCACACTATAGCAGTTAATTTTTCAAACCCGGATTAAAGGAACTAGGATCATAGTTGGAGGGAAACACATGCAGTTTGTAGTACTAGTTTAATGCTTTTGTCTTTTTTTCGATGCATAAAGTTAGGTATGAATAAACTGTAGAAATAAGTTAACTAATTATTTATCACCTATGTATAATAATAACAACATGTGTGGGAGAATGGGTGTCATGTTCCTACAACACAAAGGGAGGATCCTCGGACCAGGCGAGGTGATAAAGGAGGCAAGCCACGGCCCAACAATTGACGTTGGGTTATTGTAAATATGACAATCAGCAAGAGAACTTCTATTGCGTGATTCAGGATTGGTAGTTACTCTGTGTCGAGTGTTGCTTCGTAGTTCACTGCATCTTCAGTGGAATTCATGTAGAAGTCGCCACACATGTTTTAAATAAATAAGTATAATTTTCTTAACTTAAATGGAATAACAATAATATCAAGTGTTCCTTAAATATTTTAAATCACTGAAATTAAAAGGTAACAACTTTAAACAAGATAGAGATATTAAATTTTTGACCCACTACTATCAGAATTTGCTAGCATAAAATAATTTTCTTTCAATCTGATTCATTTCAAAACAATGTTTAAATTTTCATGTAAAACAAAATTACTGAACTAACAAAGTAGGTAGTTTGATTTTATTTGTCTGGCTACTTTCGAGTGTCCATCATAGTAAGACCATTATTTTCTTTAGGGGCATAGGTGACTAAAGAAATATAGGCATGAAATGAAAAAATATGCTTAATATATTATTAACATTGTTATGTCCTTTGAACATGTATATGAAATTTACATGACGGCATGGATTGTACTTCAGCTGTAACAACGCTATTAATGCACAGGTTTGCCAAGCCTCCCCTAATAAGGCCGCAGGTATAAGCAACATACTGAAACAAAAAAAAAATTGTGAAAAAAATATTTAAAAAGAATAGAATTAAAAAACTAACAAAGTTGTATACTTACTCTCGGTGCAAATTCTAAATATTGATGTCCATTCGAGAAGTTAGTTAAAAACCGGAATGCATTATCTTGCAGGACATAAACACCTTGATGATTAGTACGCAAATTATCTATTTGCTTCTTATAGATGCAAGTCCAAAAGTCAGTGCAAATGAATTTCATGGTGTCCAATTCATCCTTAAATCTAGGCCACTCTCTAGTTAATCTTTCCATTATTTTGTAACCAGCCGCAAATCCGATATATTCCACTACTGATAGATCCACCTCCTAAAACAGATGTCAGAATTATTGAAATTTTCTATATTCACTTTTGCCATAATTAAACGAAATATAGTTTCTCTTATTTTTTAATTTACCTTTTTTTCATTTTCGTTATCCTTTGTTTCCTCTAAAGCATAGTTAATTATTTCTGAATGAAGTAATTCGAAGACAATATCATCAGCCATTATAAGATCTTATAATCATTCATTGACTCCTCAAAAAATACTTTAAATAATTAATAAAACGGATTAAGTAATAACTGTTGATGATAGTATCAAAAATTGTACTATTAATTTTTATTGTAGTTATAGTTTCACTGTTTTTATTATCAATAGGTACGTCTCTGAAGACAATTTTCTGACATCTAAATGACAACTTGAATAGAGCATAGAGCTGAGCACAATGAAAAAAAAACCATATTAGAAATCTACCACAAAATGTGTCATAATAAACGGTTTATTCTTAAGATTTTAGTTGAATTTTGAAATATATGTGAGCATTTTAGGAATAGAAAATGAATATCGTTCGACGTTTATTATGCTAAGTGTAAAGCGCGAAAATTCAATTTAATTAAACATCTTTCTTGTTGCATTGTTGCGTGAGTGGACGAATCGCCAGCATGAGTTACCCCTATAGACCGCTCCTGTATGAACATTAACTCTATGCCGCTAGATCACAGCTCAGCATTGTTGTTTACCTGTCATCAGGGTGTGCAGCGCAGTATCGTCTTTGCGACAGCCACCGCAACTATAGACCTACCCGATGCCCGATATCGGATATGTCTGAGAATCGGCCAACATCTATTTTTCATACCCCTAAATTATAAGGGTGACCCATCCCTATTTTTTTTTTATTTCTATGGCAAAACAACGTTTGTTAGATCAGCTAGTCTGTTTATAATAATAATTCTTAGCAAACGGCATGTAGTCATAATACCTACACATTATATATGCAGCCGTGTGCAGGCAACCCCGGTGTACCGTGTCATAAAAAGACTTTTTGGCGGGAAGTCAAACGAGGCGGTAATTCTGATTTCGCAAAAATTAATTGAATAGATAATTGTACAGAAATACCACATAAATTACGTCAATTTAGGGTCTAAATAACCATGAGTGCCTCCAGTGGCGGTGAGGAGCCGCCAAAGCCGGGGGAAAAGAAGAAAAGAAAATATCTCAAGACTCGAAAATCTGACTCCGATACTAAGTATAACATTTTTACTAAACCAAATTATAAAAGACTGTTTATAGAAAACACCAATTCAGAGTATGTAGTATACGTCGAATCAACAGAGCAGGAGAAGGTAGGGAATAAAAATCCTATCACACTCACCAACTTAATATCAGAAAATGTTAAAGGAGTCTTAGGAGTACATAGAATAAATGCGCACAAAATAGGAGTAACATTCAGAAAGGCGGCTGCGGCCAATAATTTTCTGAAGATGGAAGACTTCCTATGGAAATATAAGTTTAAAGCATTTATACCATCGTATTTGACCGAAAGGATTGGTGTATTGAGGTTTGTGCCCAACGAACTTTCCAATGAAGAAATATACAAAAATATAGTGTGCGACTCTGAAGTGATTTCAATTAAAAGATTTATGCGTAAACTAGAGGGAAAATTAGTGCCCCTCAATACAGTTGCTGTTACATTTGCATCAACATCTTTACCACAATACGCATATATAAAGCTGTTTAGATATGAGGTTAAAGTTTACATACCACCATTATTACAATGCTATAAATGTCTTAAATTTAACCATTCTGCTAAGGCTTGCAGAGGTGAACAACACTGCTCATCTTGTGCTGGTCGTCACTCCTACAAAGATTGTGATGTCGATCAGATCACCTGCATCAACTGCGCAGGTAATCATCTTGCCATTTCGCGAGACTGTCCCATTAAAAAACAAAAAATTGAAGAGAAAAAGGCCAAATTTCGGCAGCAATCATATGCCACTGTTGTGAACTCACCCCCTACATTTAATGAAAAATCTTTCCCTACTTTACCTAAGGTCACTGATAAGACCATTGACACTTTAGATATTAAACAAATAGCAAATAATGATATTGTAATTAACGCAATTGTTAAATCATTGGTTGCATTAGGAAACAAGAGTGACTCTGATGGGCCACTCACGCATAAGAAAATAAAAGAAATATTTTTATCAAATTTAATTTAAACATGGATAATTATTTAAATATTTTACAGTATAACATACAGAGTTTACAGAGTAAAAAAAAATAATTTATTAATTGATATCTAGAAGTCTTCTTAATAATCCTTTAATTAGAAAAGTAACTTTACATCCTGAAATCTCACATTCAATAGCTTCCAATGCCATTTCTGCTACCTCTCTGGTTGGTGGAACTCTACCTGAAATGCCAATAATATTTAAATATTTAAACAATAATTCAAAAGATATTGTTAAAAATGATATTTGGCCTGTATACAAAATTCCTTATAATATGCATAATCAATTTGATTTGTTACAATTTAAAGACAATAGACCAGAACATTATGTGATATACACAGATGGATCTAAAACAGACATTAATGTACATGCAGCTTTCTATGATACACAGCTAAACTTCACTAAATGTGTTAAATTAAACAGTGTGTAGCGTTTTCACTGCAGAATGTGTGTTTCTATGCAATCTATTGTGCACTGGATTATATCAATAGCCTTGTAAATAATGTACATAATATTTTGATAGTTACAGATTCCAGTAGTGTTTTCTCTACTCTACTTAATGTAAATATTTCTTTTAATCTTAATCTTATTTAATCTTTAATCTTATTTATAATCTTTTAAACAAAAAACTACTTGATAAATATGTTAAAGTAGAATTAATATGGGTACCTTCACACAGTGGCATTCGTGGAAATGAAGTAGCTGACACAGCGGTCCGTTCAAACCATGACGAGGATCAATCCGATTTGCTCAAGGTTCCATTCACCGATTACTATAGCCTTATTAAATATCTTAATAAACAGTTATGGAAAGAGTATTGGGACATAACCCTGGAAACGAAAGGCAGATGGTATGACGGAATACAAAATGAATTACTGATTATACCTTTGTATCATAATTTCAAATATATATCAAGAAGATTTATAACTATTATATCACGCATGAGATTGGGACATAGCTTTAACATTCAACGTTTGATTTTAGACAATTACACTAAAAGTGAACAGTAACAAAGTGTTCCTCGCCGCGTTCAGGATTTATTAGCATATAAGATTTTTTTTTAGTGTGTTGTATAAATGAATTTGTAATACGTTTGAAAAAAATTAGTTTATTGTAATTATAAATGTATATAAGTGAATTAGTTGTAATTTAGATTAATACAAAAACTATGATAATATTAACACGGAGATGTACCTAGCCAACCTAAGAGCCTGAAAGGGCGGCAAGTAGGTAATATATGAAAAACATATGTGAAAACAGAATGAATAATAGATTTATTAATATTTACCTAATGAAAAATGTAACTTAATAATAAGTAGTTATCCTCATTTAATATTTTAAGTTTAAACCCTTTTATGTATGCGACTGAAAGACTTGTATCTATGGTCATGAATAAAAATTATTAAAAAAAAAAAAGTGTCATAAAAATTTTAGGTCAAGTAAATATAAAAGATGGCGGATTGTGTCTTCGGTGTTGTATTGCTCCGTGGTAGTGTGTTTACCTTTTATGAACCTTAATAAGTTTTTCAAGACTCCTGTTCCTTGGAAATTTTAATCAAAGCAAAGTGTAAAGTACTTTCTGCAAAACAGTATTCTTTTGTATTTTATAACATTTCAAATGGAAGAAAATACAATTACCGCAATTAAAGATGGCGATGCTAAGCGACCTTCGCAAGCAGAGGCGCCATCTGCAGTTGATGTGTCGAACATCAAATTGGACGGAAATGCAAGAAAGAAGAGAAGGCGCGGGAAATCTAAACGAAAATTATTGAAACCTTTTGCAAAAAATTCATGGCAAGAAAGAAGGAATGAAAAATCTAACAGAAATAACAGGTTTAGAAAGCTAGTATTGGCAAAAACACATGCTCCTTTTAATAACAACCAATTTTTAATGGAAATCCATAAACCAGAACCCGAAAATACATTTAATAATTTACGGACTCCATCAGCACGCACCCGGGATTCTAGTTTTAGTGTAGATTCAGAAGACAACTACTTTTTTTCTCTACCCGAAGACGAGGAGGAATACTTGACCAAAGAGTTCTCAAGCGTTTACGAAGATGCGCAAAGTGAACGCTTATCCAGTATGTCCAAAGACGATCTAATCCAGGAGTATTTGTTGTTGGAAGCAAAATATGATAATCTTGTTAAAAGAACCGAACGTTCTAAAGGCAAATGCATAGAAGATGACAAAGAAGCAGTGACTGACAAAGATGCATCCATTACTGATAGAGACAGCATGATAACAGACAAGGATACTTCACTTACTTCTTTAGGCTCCAGTGCAGTTGACGAACACTCTTTCAGTGAGTTAATGCAGAAAATGAAAGATCAAGAAGACCAAATACATGCTCTGCAGTTGGACAATGAGAAATTAAGAGTTGAAAATGAACATTTGCGTCAAAGGTCTCAGTCCTCTTCTAGTGCTGACTCTGAAAGTGATAGTTCTTCTTCATCAGACAGTGATACCAGTTCTAATCCGAGTAATAGCCCTGTACATGTGCCTGTCTTTGAAAATAATTCCGTTTCAAATGGGAATCATATTCACATTAATGGCCAAAATGAAGAGACTGATGGTTTAGAAGTGATTTATCCCGTGGTTAATGGTACTCATGATTAAGATGTTAATAAATATCTTTATTGTACATTTATATCTATAAGACTTAATTAAGTACTCTGTATGTTAATTTAAGAATATGTTATAGTGACTATATTAAAGTTTGACAAACTGCATTTACTTCTTGGCTTCAAAAATGTAACAATTTGTACATGCCCTAGATGACTTTGTATTGTGGAGAGAACTTTAATATGTGATATAATATAGTGTTCAATTCTGTGATATCCCTATGGATATTATTTCAGTTAAGATTTATGAATTACATTGATTTCTTTCCAAATAGATCTCAGGTTTGTTTGACCGGTGGGATATATTATAATAATATATTCTATGTTAGATTTAAGGAAAGCTGTTGTAATTCAAGATTACTTTTTATTTTCAATAATTATGCAAGTACTATCTTTTTTATGTTTGCTGTTAAACTTTTTCATATGCTTAAAGCCAAATTTATTATATAAAGTGCTTGGAAAGTGTTATATTATTTATAAAATAGTGTCATATTTTAATAGTGATTGTATTATGGTGCATGATTAAATGCAGTGAAATGTCAGGTCTTGTAAAAGTAAAATAGTTTATTTCTTTAGAAACAATAAAAGAATATTGAAACACCCCATTAAATAATTTATTTCTTAAACTATCAAACATTAAAATAAATGCAACAAAATTTATTAATCATCAAATTTAATAAACAAATAGGTTGATTTTGTTTGCTTCAAATCACATGTTTTATCATCATCTCAGCCGAAAGATGTCTCTGATAAATGCTGCCCACATTGAATAACTTGTTTATCACTACCAAATACGACATAGTAGGGATGTTCTAGATGTCCGTATTCACTACATATGAAGTGACTGTATTTCTAATTTTGATCCATTCTTTTATTTCAATGCATTTTAATACAATTATGAAATTAGAATTTATTTGGTTTAAATTAAATTCACAAAATGTACACTCAGTAAGCAATATTTTGAAGTGTAGAGCCCTCGCTAGATGGCGCTGTCTGGCCTAAGAACTAAAGTGAGGTCTGTATTTTTTAAATTATTGTACTTATTTTTTTACTAAAACATTAATTATAAACTTCAAAATATTATCTATGCAGTATTATTTATGGTCTTCATTGGATGAAACTTTAAACACAATAACATGAAAGGTCACACAAATCATTACATGTAATGCCAAAAATCCAGTACATCACTAATAATACTCAATCTGAGACAATCACGAATATATTAAATACTCACAATGTTAGTTTATGCCAGCAATAAATGATTTACCTCTCTGCTATTATATATAAACTCCGGTTCAAAAACATCAAAATTATTGTTGGCTTACAAGCTTAGCATGTATTTACACTTAAATCATAACACATAATTAATCAAACATTTTGTTTCTTGACTTTGGCAACAGGAGCATTGGGATTGGTTCCTTTATAAAACTGTTTCAACAAAGCCATCGCTTCATCAGCTAATAAATTGCCTGTCAACGTGTAGTTATGGTCATAAAAATCATTTACATCTAACACAGTCTTTCCACCAAACCTATCATTTGGACATCCATATACTACTTCTTTCACATTGAGATTATGTAGTGCAGCAGCACACATAATACAAGGTTCGACAGTAACATATACTGTTACATTTTTAAAATATGCAGTAAAATCAATATCATTAAGCTTACAGTTTTCTATGACAGTATCAATACAATTCATTTCAGCGTGTCTTGTAGGGTTATGTGTTTCATTGACTGTGTTTCTAGATTGTGCAATTACATCACAGCCATATGTGAACACACAACCTACTGGCACTTCCTTAGCAACTAATGCCTCAGAAGCCAACTCTAGTGCTTTTCTCATAAAATCTTCCATTTTACTTAGCTATCTTATGGCACTTAGATAAATAACCTTAGTAACTATGCAGTGTGCATAATGAAATATATTTTTTTTAGTTATTCTATCCTAATTATTTTATTTATTGTAGCGATTTAAAAATTATTCTGAGATTCATTTGCATAATACTTAAAAAGATTTGAAGTTTTCAAGAATTCTGTAGCCCTGTCCTCCCAGTTGTTTTCATTCACTGTTCTTGGGCTTGGATGTGGCAAGTACAGGATCTGGAACAAAAAGAAAAAAAGAGTATTAAAACCTCTTTTCACTTCATGGGTCAGATAATGTTAAAAACATTTACAGTATAACCCGTTTAATACGATCACGCTTAATACGATTTCTCGCATAATACGCCGCTTTACGCCAGTCCCTGCAACTTGAGACATATTTTCATACATTTATTAACGCTTAATACGATTCGTCATCCCGTTTAATGCGCCCGGCCGCACTCGACACCTCGACACGCGCTCGAGCCAGCCGTCGTGTTGGAAGAAGAAGAACCCGAGATACTGCAGGGTTTTCCTGGATATTCTTCCATTGATGACAATGTAGCACCGTACGAAATTCAATCAATTGAAAATCTTATTGAGAATGTGAATAACACACAAAACGAGGCCCATATAAGTGATAATGACGAAGATGAGTCAACTCCGGTTTTGTCAAATGCCCAGGCATTATCAGCTGTTAATGTTATGATGATATCAGACGCTATGTAGCTTCTTTGGATCAAAGTGAAGACGCACTGCAAAATCTTTCTCTCAAACCAAAATAAGTGATTATTTTAAATAATGTATTGAATGTAGTTACATAATTTAAAATAAAAAGAACAAAATACATAATAATACATATGTACATGGTACGCTTTATTTTCCCTATCTCGCATAATACGCTTTCTCGCTTAAGACGCGTTTTTGGTCGGGTCCCTGAGAAGTCGTCTTAAGCGGGTTATACTGTATATTGAGTCGCATCAACTCGCATGTCTTCATAATCTATATAATAAAGCTGAAGAGTTTGTTTGTTTGTTTGTTTGTTTGTTTGTTTGAACGCGCTAATCTCAGGAACCGCTGGTCCGATTTGAAAAATTCTTTCAGTGTTGGATAGTCCATTTATCGAGAAAGGCTATCCTACTACTATTATAAAGGCGAAAGTTTGTAAGTATGGATGTATGTATGTATGGATGTTTGTTACTCTTTCACGTAAAAACTACTGAATGGATTTGAATGAAACTTTACCACAATATAGCTTATACATCAGAATAACACATAGGCTACTATTTATAAAGATATAGCTTCGCCTCGCGGCGTTGCCCGCAGTTATCATCGTACCGCGGGTAGCACCGCGGGGTTCAGCTAGTAGGCTATATATCATCACGCTAAGACCAATAGGAGAGGAGCCCCAATGAAGAATGTTTAAAAACGGGGGAAAATTATTAAGCTACGGGCAATAGTAGACGTAAACGAGGTTCCGAGGGTGAGCAAGTATCATAATATATTTAGTCTGGCCATAAATACTTTAAAAAAATAAACAAAATATTATTTTGAATTTGGAATCTGTAATTTTTATACGATTGATTGTATTTTCTTATTTTCGCGCGATTAAATTGTAAAATGTTTGTGATATTATAATGGACGATAAAGAGAACTATTATAACGCGGTGATTGCATTACATAAAGTAGGTATGGAGCCAAATACAGTCAAGTCAAATGTTTGTGTACCGGGCTATTGATAGGTACAATGAAACCTCTGTTTGTGACCGAAAAAGATCTGGCCGTCCACATAGTGTTCATACGAAAAGGGCAATAAAAGCAGTAATAGACTACGGGCCCGTATCGAAAATTGATGGGTCATGTGAACCACCAGGAGACTTCTTTGTAGAAGGTTGTTTTTCTTTGAACAATATTTATGGCAAGACTAAGTACTTTATGCTAGCATTTGCCTGCGGCTTCACTTCCGTGTATATCGGATATCGCGGTAAAGAGCCTATATTCTTTCTCAAGAAACAAAGTATTTCTATGTCAAATATTGAAATCGGTGAAGCGGTTTAGCGGTGAAAGTGTTACAGACACTGTTACTTTCTCATTTACATTAGTCTGGATTGTTTTTTTTCTAACATTAGAACCTTCTTGATCCCTACAGACCCGCCAGTATAATCTGAAAATAGTATTTTTTCAGACGTAATATGTCGTACGAATTATAAATATACGAGTACATAATTACAAATAATACAATACAGATCAAAACTTCTACCTTGTGGGAAAAAAATATTGTTTATTACCTGAATAGGCCTTAAAGATGGATATTTTTCAAGTACCTTCTTTGCTCTTGTTTCACAGAATCTTCCAATAGCAACTATACTTTCAACTTGATATAACTGAAGAACTTTACTGAATATTGGATCACATATGTTGTACAATTCTTTAATCTCACTGGCCTGGTAATAAGATAAAAGTTTACATTAAAATAAATATAACACAAAAACAATCAGTGAAATCACGTCATAGGGCAGAGGCCAGCAGGGCATAATGCTCATACTTCGGCATAATGCCACCGCAGGCATGCACAACTTAAATGACAATTTGCGGCCTGTGTGTCGGCGGCATAACGATATCGACGGCATACCCGATTGGCTTAAGGCCGTGCCGGTGCCGTGGATGGTGTAGCGCCGGGCCCTCACTGTAGTCATCGGAGGAGATCTGTCGCTACCGGCCATCATACGCTCCATGGCCGGTAGCGACAGCAGTTTTACCGCGGTCGCGACCTTCTGCGAAGAAGTAATTTCGCAGAAGGAGGCGGCGGAGAAGGCCCGGGAGGACGATATCCACTCGGACCCGATCCGCCGCCGGCGCACGGGGCGGCGGAGGCGCGCCTATCAGCGCCTCATGCCGCCCTGAGTGTGGCCGCGGATGGACGGGATGGGTTTTCCCCTCCATCCGCATTACAGGCCAACCGCGAGGGGGCGACGTACGCGTGTGCGGTGCGTCGCCTAAATTGAGATTCTAACTGGAAGAAGGTGCCCGCTTCAGTGCGGGCAGGCGCTGGGAGGCGTCCGGCGTGTTAATAACAGCGTTCCCGGACCCCTCCCTTCTCAGGCGCAGAGTTGGCACACCGTGTGGTTTTAGTCGGTTCGATTCCGACACACCGCCCCGCCGCAAACCCCGGCGGGGTGACGGCCCGAGGGGGTTTCCACACGTATAAAAAAAAAAAAAAAAAAAAGGTAACTTTAAGGTTTTTTATTAATTGTTTGGTTGCTATTCACTTTTTTTTTAAGTGCGGTTACCGGCGGCGGTCAACATACCCTCCTAATTCTGGGAGGCATGGACGGGTTAATGACGGACGGTCAAAGGGCCGCTAAACAACAGTGTCTTGAGTTGCAGGTGATATAGACGGGGCGGCGGGAATAAATAAATAAAATAAATATTTCAGACATCTAACACACAACGCCATCCAGTCCCAAGCTAAGCAAAGCTTGGGTTATGGGGACTAGACAACCGATATAATTACGGTATATACGTTCTTTTTTGTAAATGCATACATATTGTACATGGAAAACACCCAAACTCCGAAACAAATATTTGTAGATCATACAAAATTTGATCCGACCCGGGAATCGAGCCTGAGACCTCAAGCATAGCAATCGCATACGCTACCACTGCGCCACCGAGGCAGTCAAATACCTAGTCACATACCTTGAATTATGTCTACCTAGATACTTTAAAAATTTGTGGTTGCCCTGTATATTGCTTACAAACTCTGACACTAACTTGACTGTTTTACCCTTAAGGCTTTAACAAAAGATATCATAAGGCAAGCCCTAATAACGTTTGATGTATTAATAAAAATATATAAATATTCTATCCGTAAATTTCATTTGCATAGTATAAGTTCTGCTTAGTTGAAACTAGAGAGAACTGTTTATGGCCTTGTCTCTCTCGTTTACTTTAAAGGAGACGATGATTCATGACTTTGTTTCGTCCTTTCTTCTCAGAAAAGTTAGTCTAGTTAGGAAAGGCCGAACTCATTTCCTCAAAAAACGTATAACTTGTAAAAGTGTCAATGTAAACTAATTGCAGAATAAATTATTTAATTTCTCATTAAGTTTCTGCATACCTACCTGTAGGGCTGGTTTATTTATTTCAGTATTTACTATCAGCACGACCGGGCGGGTTCGACCGGGGCGGGACTACCCTCGCCCAGAAAATTTACTTTTTTTTATGGTGGCAAAAGAGGAGACGTATCACATGATGGTAACACGAGTGGCGTAACAAGTGCGTTGCCGGCTTTTGAGGTTCAATGAAAGCCTTCGTGCAGGGTTGTTTTGTTGGTTGGTGCGAGACTGGAGGCCCAATAATGCTAAAGCATCACTAAACTGTCATGGGTCACCTTGCTACATTGTTACATAGTCTGCATTGGCAATGAGTGTGGTGAATGCGACTCTTGAATTCTGATTATGCTTTCCATCAAGCAGAGTAGGGTCACTTTGGCAACCAATTCATAAAAAAAAATACTTGTTCCTATCAGTCGGAATACGAGTTACTGGCTCAAAAACAGTTTCAAGACTAAATGTTAGAATGAGAAGAATTTTGATTTGGTTAATTATGCATTTTTCCAATTTCTTGATTTTAACTATTGTTAGAAAGATGTCTTACTTTGAAATCTCCGGGGGTTAGATTGCGTCCAGTCTTTGTCATCCACTGTTGAGGTAGGTAGTTGAACACAAAACTGGTCTTAAAAAAGTTTTCTGGAGTCCCACATACACTCTTGAATAATCCCCAAAATCTCTTACCACTTATCTGAAATGTGAATAAATGTTGAGTTAATCAATTTCATCTGTGAAAAGATGTTTATAACTCCACAAAATAAATTGGTATGTGCAATTTGAATAAAGGGGTTCACTCCGAATTTTCTAGGTGCTCATACCATTTTTATGTTGTCACAGATCTAGTCATTCTAATTTTAAAATAATAAGGCTATCCCTGGCTTCAAGCACCCATAAAATTAAATTGTTGACTCTCTTCAAAATTAATCATCTCTTTTGTATCAATTTTCAGTAAGTTTTTTAAAATGTTCATAATATCATTATAGTTGTTTATTAAGCTTTGGCACGATGGCACAGCTATCTTGTTTGGCTTAACATTTCAACTTAAATTTTAATTGATGATAAATAGTTTATATCAATGGGTCACAAGACTATCTTGTTCGGCTTAACATTTCAACTTTAATTTTAATTGAGGATAAATACTTCATATTTATGGGGCACAACAAAAACATTTTATGCAAACTCTAGAGCTAGACAATATACTGATACCAATTCTAAGTATGTTTAAAGCCTTTAAGTCCTTCTCCTTTTTAAAATTAATGACAATTTAATGTAAAAGTTTAAAACATAATTTTTCTTAGTATTGTCTAGTATTCAATGGAGAATGGATACATCGGAAAAATACAGGACTAATTATAGTTTTGACAAAGTGTTTTCACATCTTTTACATATTAACAAGGGTCTATATACATCACAATAAAAAATATTGTACAAAAACATCCAAGGTAATTATGAAAAAATACCTGTTATTTTTAAGTTCATATTTAAAACACTACAATTAATTAAGTACTTCTTATGCTACTCACTTCAGATCTACCACATTCAAATCCCATAACCTGACGTTGAATGATTTCATGAGGCGGTTTTCCAACAGGTCCATTTATCCCCAACCAGTCTCTTACTGCAGGAATTTCACCAAATGGCACCTGTAAAAACAATTTTAATATAGATATATTTTACATAGTAGATTTTCACAGACATGCAGTTTTTACAATGATGATGTAGTCAAAACAACTCATGCAAACTACGGCTAACTAATCATTTAAAAAATTATATCAGTTTTTCTGGTTCTTACTCCAGTTTGAGACATTCCCCAGGGTCCAGGATTCATGCCAAAGTACATAATAGGTTTCGTAGTGTTACAATATTTTCGTACATACATTTCAAATGTATGTCTAGCGTAAATAGTAGGATTGTACACAACTGCCACTTCAGAGGGCAATTGTAACTGTTCTAGTTGAATATTTAATTCATCAACTAAGTTTAAAAAATCTTCGCCGACTTCACTGTTTGAAGTAGCGGCTCCTTTGCAGAAAAACGATGAGACAACATTTTGCTCTAACATGATTAATTTAATTTAAAACATGAAACAACATAACAAGCGCGAGCCACCTTATACAGAAAACTTACTTTAAATAAATGCGTAATCACCTACATGCAGTCCTCGCGCGACTGCAAAAAACTCAACAAAAACAAAATTGAATGTGTTGTTGTTTTTTAACCGACTTCAAAAAAAGGGGAGGTTTCTGTAGTTTCTCAATTCGACCATAATTTTTTTTTGTCTGATATGACAGTTTCAAAGGGAAGTGCAAAAAAAATCGAGGTTCTTTCTTAGCCCCAGCACTATAAAAGAATAAAAGTGTTTTGTGCTCAGAACTCGACTCGACAGACTCGAACTTGACGGTGTTGATATTCATCATAGATTATTAAGGTCGTGATGAAATTGTGTATAAACATATCAAATTAGACCAAATTTATAATATGTGATATCTGTTCTTATTCCTTCAATTTGAGGGACTGGGCTAGTGATGGTCAACTCGAGTAACTAACTCGAGTTAACTCGAGTTGGACGTAACTCGAATCCACTCGAGTTGAATTCTCTCTAACTCGAGTTCGAAAACCGAATGGAACCGACATGGAGAGAAGTTTGCGGATCATTTGAGACTATATTCATTCATTCATAACAAACAAACAAGTGTCATCACATGTAGATTTGAGGTTATATCCTAAAAGAAAATCTTTAGTTTGGGATGTATTCGAATCGCCAGTGAGTGGACGTGTTACGTGTAAACAGTGTTCAGAGTCATTCAAATATTGTGGAAATACGGCCACATTATTAAGCCACATTAAAAGAAAAGCATCCTACCAATGTTGCCATCGAGGAAAGTCATTGTTCATCATCAACAAATGAAAGTAATACGAGTACTTCGGTCGATCTCGATTCATCTTCATCGCAGTTACTGGTATCGACAACCACATTGAATGTTGACCCTCCTCAAAAAAGGTTAAGGCACACCCAAACCCGTCTTGGTGTGCCAAAAAAAATAACGCTAAATTCTGGTGATAACGCTTTAATTAATCTGAATAATATTAAACATAAAGAATTGAAACAGATGAAAATATAATTTGTCTGTTCCAATTTTTTAAACTATTAATGCAAAGCTGAGGGAATAAATTAGTAAAAACTCAAAAAATCATAAACTTGTCCATCCAGTTAACTCGAGTTACGTAACTCGAGTTCAACCCGAGTTACGTGGATTTTAACTCGGGTTAAATCGAGTTTAGTTTTTTCCGAGTTGGCACATCACTAGACTGGGCTAATGATCAGACGAAAAGAAGAATCCTGACAACCAGACACTATTCAATTTATAAGTGTGTTTTCTTTTAAAAATAATATCTAAATATAAAATCAAAGTCTTTGTGTTAAACATAATTTCTATATTAACTATATTTAATATGGATAAAATATAATGTTAAGTAGGAACAATTTTCATAAAATTTCCAATTAAGTCATTTAAGTTTCATTTACTATTAATTTATTGTGCGACAGTAAGATAAAAATAAGATTTTGTTATGTACAATTTTCGAAAAAAATAATCATATTCCGTCACGAAAACTTTTTCTAATAAATCCTGAATCAAGTCTTTTTTCTTTCATATCTAAGGTAAAATGCTCGTAATTTTTAAATTTATTTCTTGTAAACACTTGTTACTGAGCTTTATTCCGCGTGTTATATCAATCTAAGAATTTGGCTTTTGTCCAGAATACTTTGTTTTTCTATTTAGATTTGTGTAAAAATAACATTTCCAATATCATCACCATCACCAGGGTCATCACCAACTGATGAAGTACGAAAGAGAAAGAGGAGAACAATTTTTTAATCTAAAGTTCTTAATTATTCAACATTTTAAAATTACAAATACGTAAGTTAAGCAATTTCCTCATAACGCGATTGTAATTTGAATTTTAACTAAAAGATAATCATCATTTCTTAATTACAAGTGTGATTAAGTATATAATATAATATTTTGAATATTGATTTTATGAGATAACATTTACAACTTCATTTAGTCGATAGTAGTTATAAATTGATTTGATTCAATCGGCACCGTTAAAACACTGCCACTTTGCTCATATTGATGGTGAATATGTTCTAAAATTCATTTATTTCAGTTATATGAATGGTTGTAATTTAACTACACACTTTTCGATAGAATTAAATTAAAAAAATACTATTTTATTGAATATTTTTTATTTAGAGAAATGTACCTAGATTGTTATTGAAAATTTATGTGAAAAGAAAAATGCGTAAAATGAATACAAAAATGTCACAAAATGACATTGACATAACAATCACATCTGTTCTGGTTCTGACTGAGATTTGTTTTTGAGTTAGTGTTGACTTGTGTTTGGCTGGGATATATGTGTTTAACATCTTGGCTCTGAAGTTTAACATTTTGCCGCCTTTACCGGTTTGGAAAAAGGATTATATCTTTTTTAATTTCTCTTAATATTCAAATAGATGTTTTTATAAATGTCTGTACTAAACGAGGATATCATTCGCAATATAGTAAAAAATCACAATATTCCTTTGGTGTTTCGAGGTTTCATTCAAAATTGGCCAATATGTCAGTGGAATGTAGAAAAATGGTGTTCAGTGTTTGGAGAAAAACAAATTCCATTTCGTTGTTTAAAAAAAGATTTCCTATCAGATGAACCATGCTGGGAAAGACGGTGCTCTGTTAAAAATATGACATTTAAGAGTTTTGTTGACAATTCATCTACAAGCGACGAGTGGATGTATTTCGACTACAAATATGTTTATCAGTGGTTTAACACTGACGATGAACTGTACAAGGTACTTTTTACTCATTATTAGATGCTTCAACTTTAATTTACGATCTGCGTAGACGATTTTACTAGGGGTTCATGTTTTTTCTAGGATATAAGTTGGAAGCAGTTCGGTTACGCTGACAAAGGTGCTTCAGATGCGACCCTATGGGTGGGCAGTAGTGGAGCTCATACACCAGCCCATCAGGATACATATGGGGTTAATATTGTTACCCAGTTGCTTGGAAAGTAAGTTCTCATAAACACTAGACACTAAATTAATTAACAGCAATTAATTAAAAGAATTAGCAGTAACAATGAAGGTAGAAATGGAAATTTAGAAACATTTCATTTATTTTTATTTTCTGTAAATAAATTGCGTAAGACAGACTTTATACTTACACTGACATGCATGGCAGTTTATATTTAAAATTTAAAAACTTTAAGTTAGTCTAAGATATAGCATATAATGCAAATAGAATAACAATAAAAACACTCACATACACATAAGGATAGCTGTTTGTGAATCAATCCCATCAAAACGGATTGACATATCTTGGTAAAATTTATCATAAGGCTAGATAGTCTGGCATTAAGAAATTGTATAAGGTACTTACAACAAAACAATTAAATAAAAAAAAATACAGTTTGTTCCAGCTAATCTCTGGAATGGCTTTATCAACTTTGATGGAACTTCACTGACGTATAGCTTTTTTTTGTTTTTTTTTTTTTTTATTATCTGCAATCAGCCTACTCGATTTTAATCAGATACGATGTTTTCATGTTAGATTTTGCGAGAGCACATCCTATGATGGGTCGTCTCTTATTTTCTCTCTACATGGAGTGGTCAGATTGAGGCTAGTGGCATCCGTTTTAGCCGAGATTTTGATGTATCTGTATTCATAAGGTTTATAGCCAGTTGATTTTTATGTTGCTCAAGTCTATGTTTATAGGCTGTAGAAAACCTTTCTATTTCTTCCTTGACTGTGGCAATTTCCAAGTAATTGTGCACCTCAGTGTTCCGTATGAACCATGACGCATTGCTCAAAATCTTTAGTACTTTATTTTGGTATCGCTGGAGGATTTCTACATTTGAGTGGCTCGCACAGCCCCAGAGTTGTATGCCGTATGTCCAGACTGGTTTTATGATACATTTGTATACAAGTAGTTTATTTTCTAGGCTTAATGTAGACTGTTTGCCTAGTAGCCAGTACATATCTCGAAACTTCTTGTTTGCCTGTTCCTTTTTAGCCAGTATATGATCTCGCCAGGTAAGTCTTCTGTCCAGATACAGAGACTGACTGGCTGATGTTGTAAGGAGTAACTTAGGTTACTTTTACTTAAAAAAATACCTTGGAAAGAAAAAGGAAAAACAAGAACAAATTAAAAAGTGAATAGTGAACAATATCTGATTCGAAAGCAACAAAACCTGTGGGTAAAATAAAAAATAAAACTATAAATATATGTATATATTTATTAATAATAATGATGTCAATTGTGGAGATTAAATTACATACTAGTTGATACCCATGGTTGTAAAGGTAAAACAATAACCGCAGGTAACATAGTGGGGCAAAACTAGTCTAAAAAAAGCTTAGCCTAAGTTACTCCTTATTGCATTGGCTATCTGCCAGTGAAAGTCCCTTCAAAATCGGTCCAGCCATTCCAAAGATTAGCGAGGAAAAACAAACCAAAAGACAGACAAAAATTGTAAAAAAAAATATTTTGGTATATGTACTTTGTGTAAATGCATTTAGTAAAAAGTGGTGATTTTACAAACAGACATTTTATTTATTTGTATAGATTTATATTCATAGCTAGTTGTGTATTACCTGCGGTACAACAACAACTGCAGGTAACGCTGCAAGGCGAAGCTAATCTAAAAAAGTAACCTAAATTACTCTTTATATCATCAACTATTTGCCAAAGTCCTGTCAAAATCTGTCTAGCAGTTCTAGATATTAGCTAGAATAAACAGACAGGCAAAAAATTTAAAATTTCATTTTTAATGTAAGTACGGTATATACTTTCTTATGCATTTAGTGAAAAGTATTAATTTGAAATTAGAAACAGACATTTAAATTTTATTAATTTAGAAATGGCTACAGATTAATTTAAATAGTATGGCAATTGATGTTTTTGTTATAGAAAACGTTGGATACTGTTTCCTCCTGGTACGGGAGGTCTAAAGCCCACTAGAGTGCCATATGAAGAGTCGAGTGTGTACAGTGAACTAAACTTCTACTGTCCCAATAATTTAGAAGTTTTTCATAGTGAGTATGGAATTTACATAACACATGTTTCAGGAATGTTGCCATTTATTTTTTATAATGTTACTTTTCTAACTTAAAATTTATCCTATTATTATAAATTCGAAAGCAACTCGCTAAACCGATGCACAAATTTCAATGACATTTGGCATTGAAATATTTTGATTCTTGAGTAAGGACATAGGCCATTATATACCGCGATAACCGATATACACCCAGGAAGAGCCGCGTGCAAAAACTAATGGGATATATATATCCAAAATGTATCAGACATCAGACAGTTGAGAAGCAGCAGGTTAATCTGGTGACATGTGATGCGTAGAGATGAGCAAAATACTGTTAGGAAGGTTTTAAGTATGGAAGTCGATGGATATAGGAGTAGAGGACGACCAAAGTAAAAGTGGATGAACTGCGTAAAAGAGGATATGGCCAGAATATGTTCACTGCTTACTCCCTGTAAGCAATGAACTGACGAGTAATAGAAGAGAATGGAGAAAGAAAACTCATTGCACCGACTCCAAATGAATTTGGGAAAATGGTAGGAAGATGATGATGATCAGAGATCAGACAGATCTACTCGTATATATAGACAGAAGTTGATCCTATGATCAACGTAAGGATTTCTGTCTTAGTTATGTTAGCATGTTTAGTTTTGAAAAAAAATGGTAATAAAAATCTACTTATAAGTAAAGTAATCGTGTTAAATATAAAAAAATAGGACACTGTAGCTATAGAGTACGTATGAAAGATCAGTTATGAATTTGATGGTTTTATTATTATCTAGCATTTTATATAACCAGTGCATGTAGCTTCTCTAACTGCACTCAATCGAAAATATATTCGAAAATAGAAAGATTGGTCTAAATCTGTTCTTTGTTTTGGTTATTTCTACGCTCCCAGGGCATTCGTTGTGTACCTAGGCACCTGGCAACCCTCCAGTTACGACACTAATTAGGAAGTGTCAAGTACTTCGGTTGCTACGGAACTGTGAAGTACTTCGGTCGCGTGACTATTTCTTCTCCTGAATTTCTAATTTTGAAAAAGATGATGTTTCTCTTTATTTGAATTACCTCCTTACGGGCAAAAATCCAAAAATCCTTTTTAATCGCTTACAATATAAATAGCATCAGTAGATATGTTTGATTTATATTAAAAGGTGCAGGTCGTATTAGGCAGGACCATGAACCACGATATGTAAGTAAAATTGCTTCATTCCAACCGTTCGTTAATACTTGGTTGCGATTATTATTATTATCATGTCCATTATAATTTCGGTTATAACATAGCTCGGTGTCCGCTTTCCGATCCACATACGATCTTCGGCATTCCATGTTGGGATACTTTAAAAACAATAAAAAACTAAATTTTCTGCCGCGCACAAGAAAACTGTGGAATGAGCTGTCGCCTGCGGTGTTCCCCGAACAATACGACCTTCAAACCTTCAAGAAAAGAGCGTACTCCTATTTTTTTTAATTCCGATATTTAAGACTAGACATGCTAGACATACACATATCCCAATGTTCGTCGTAGCACCAGGTATTCCACTTTCAATAACCAGTCTATTTCTAGTGCCTTCAATAGAAACAATGGTTTTAAACATAATCAATTTTCTAGGTTTGACAGGTGGGCGTATGGTGGAGTTATCCGCTGGCGACGCTCTCCTCGTACCAAGAGGCTGGTGGCACTATGTACAGAACGTAGATCCAATCAACATAGCCCTCAATACTTGGTTACCTCATGTATGTTACAATTTAATTCGTTAAATTATAATTTGTTTTTTTATTATTCAAGATATATTCTAAAGATTAATCATTTTGTTAGTGTTGTTTGATGTTTCTTTTTAAAACAGCTGCAAGATAAAGTATTTACATATGTGGCTATTTTTACATATGATCAAATAATTTAAGAATGCACCCGTATTTATTAGTTTATTATTGTAATGAGTTTCGTTTTCTCACAAATTTTAACAGGAAAAAGATGGTTCAACACGAGTTTCTGAAGCACTGATTAAAATATTTGTAGCGCAAATATGCAAGGATCTTCCCCAGGAAACCGCAAAGTTAATAATTAATCCTAACGAGGTATGTATAATGACGATAGTTTTTAATTAAAACGAATGGTAATTACTTGATAATTAAATCTAATTATGCATTAATATATTATTCAATTTATTGTATGTGTGTAAATATATTAAATATAGTTCACTATTTAAATTGTAAATTGAAATTACCATTTAAATTGAGTACTTTTAGGTTGATGTTTTCGGCTAATGTTTAACCGACACGTGGCTTACTATCGATTAGCCAATCAGTGGTGTGGTAGAAAAACAACACACGATTAGGCAGAGATGTGAGAGGCGTCAGAGAAGTGTTGCCCTTCAGAAAGAGGGCAATGAACTAGTGTTTTGTGCACAGTTCTTAATATTGTATTCAAGAGCTGTTTCCATTCTGGTTTTAGTGGCATATATGTAGCTTGTGTTTATGTTGCCTCTTTTTTTTTTTTTTTTTTTTTTTTTTTTTTTTTTTTTTTTTTTTTTAAGACAACTCCCACATTAGGAATAAACATCCTGTGTCGTGGGGGACTTTACAAACATACATGAAACGGACACAAAGAACATCCAGACTCGGGACAACAATTCGTGGATCACACAAAGTGTTGTAGGTACCGCGTGGTTGCTATTACTGACGTCAAAACTTCATTGTCGCTTTATTCGTTTTAGGGACCTTAAAACTTTGTCGTACATTTCATAATCTTCAACAGCCTTTAATAGTCCATTGCTGGACATAGTCATCTTCTTGGAAAGGAGGTTTTTGACCCTGGCCAGAGGGGCTGGTATAGGGATTGTTTCAAGTTCTCCTTCTCTTTGCTGTGATATTATCCTGCATAGTTTACTCCCATTGTTGCCTCTTCAACACCCATGGGATGTATAGGAGTGGTGCCATTTCGTATTCTTTATGGGTCACCAATCAAAAAGATTTTCATTCGAAATTAATCAAAACTAGAGTGCAATTAAATTGTAAACATTTACGTTAAATTAGTATTTGAAAATAACAGACAACAACAATTAAACAGCCGTTTTAATGAACATGTGTGCATATTATTTTATTTCGGTCGAAGTTTAGAATTGATTTGATGTAGCAGACCATGTTTCCTATGTTGAAGTTAATTCGAAGGGCAACCTTTATTAAAAATGCTGATTTTCATAATTAGTTAAGTAGTTTAGGCGTAAAAGGGTAAGAGAGCATCCATTAATAGGGTAGTTAACTGTATCGTAAATAAATACATATGTGTTCTTCCTTAAAACGAATATTACAAAACATCTTGGAAAACATTAATATTACAGCTTTTCATTTCTATTACAAATTTTAATTAAATAAACATTGTAATATATTGCTCAATTGAGTAGTCTAAAACAGTGACGTCACAAGTTTGTATTTAGTACATTTGTCATAGAAAGTTATCGTTTTGACAGATGATAAAGAGTAATTAATTTGACTAAGGTGTCAACTACCCTATTAGAGACGTTTTTAGCGATTTTGCTACTAACGTCTCCACCTTGTGAGGTGACGTGAGATTTGGTGGCTCGATCCCCGAGCCAAGCCCCAAATATTATTGTAAATGATATATTATGTTATAAAAAAAAATTCTTTACTAAATAATGCTTAAATATATACGACGCTCTCCTCGTACCAAGAGGCTGGTGGCACTATGTACAGAACGTAGATCCAATCAACATAGCCCTCAATACTTGAATACATATACATAAATATAACTACATACTATACAATTTCGAAGGGGAGAGGCTAAGATTGTGGTGGATCCGAAAATGTGTCTATAAAATTCCGCAACAGATATTTGAAACTCTGCCGAGTTTTACCTAATATTTTTCAAAATGTATGTTTTAAATGCATTGGGTTCTTTTCTCTTTCTAAAGTAACATTAGATGAGATTATACTCGGTCCTCGCCCTTCCCTCTAATCGCTAAAGTCGCTTCCTAAGGGGCCATCCATAAAGTACGTCACACGAATTTCATGATTTTTTGAGCCCCCCCCCCCCCGTCCTTGTCACAGGTGGTCACATTTCTGAGACCCCCCCCTCCCTAGTGTGACGTCACATGTTTTGCAATTTCACATCGAAAAATTATTAAATTAAAACAGCAGTTCCGAAATTAGTTTTATTTCCATTTAAATTAAGTACTTTTTTTATAAAATCAACACTTATAAATTCGGATCGAATACTGAATACGCAAAAAATCAGAACTACATCAGACCTTGTATGAAAAAGATTAAATACTGATTATCAACAAAACAATTGAAACCGTATTGTCCTAAAGATAGAGTTGGAAATATTTTTTAGTTAAATTAATATTTCAAATTACGCGATTAGTACCTCTAGATACGAGTAGGTATATTAGATTTTGAAATGTGATGTCACGAAACTTAGGACCCCTCCCACCCCTTGTCACACCATGTCACACTTTGTCGACCCCCTACCCCCCTTTACGTGTGACGTACTTTATGGATGGCCCCTAACAAACAAACTCACATTTGCAGCTATAATATTATTTAGCTAGCTACAATATAATATTAGTTTGGCTTTGTCGAAGTAGTGTCAAATCCTTTTTACAATCCATCATTATTCATCACACATAAGAATAACAAAAGTAAAAAACCTCAGTTCTGCAAAACACTTGTAAAGAAAATCATTGCTTTAGCACAATTCATATACATGGGCATTTAATATAAGGTCTCGATTTCTGGATCTGATCGAAAGCGTTTTAGGTTTTCTTTTAAGAAATTCTTAATGACAACCCGGAGTATGGAAGATTAGCGGTGTTTCAAGCGGTGCCTCGGAGAGCACATTAAACCAGCGGTCCCGGTTGTCATGAATGCCTATAGTAATCGTTATTGGGAAGTCAGTACCCTTAAATATACTAACGACTAGTTAAATCTTCGAATTCATTTCACCCCAGGGTTGCGGAGCTCCGATGTCAGTTTCTCCTGGCAGTTTTACCCGGAGCAACTGACATCGGAATAGGTACACATATTCGACTCGACATATTCAGATGAAACCGGTTGAACTAGTAACTGATCCCAAATAATCTTATGAATAATGAAGGCTAGGAAGATGTTATATTAAACATTATGCACTCGTAGTAATATTTCAGAAGATTACAACATCAATGATATCATTAAATGACATCATAAAGGTTATTGTTATACGACTGCAATTTGTTACGCCTCTTTGAAAATGATAATTAGGTCGGAAAGGTCATATTTTATGACAAGCTGCTTACCTATGACTTCGCCCGCATGACATTTATACAGAATTCACTATTTGAAAGAATGAATACTAAAATTATTTTGTTGATCGCACATTATTTGAACCTGAACTTTTATAAAATAGCGTGGATTTCTTTTATCGCAATCTTATGTATTATAATGTTATAACCTTGTCGCTATCTGTCAGTAAAAATCCTATCGAAATTTGTCCAGCAGTTGTGAAGATTAGACTCAATAAGCAGACACACGGCTAAATAAACTAATTAAGTTCCGTCTTGAAAACAAATTATTAGCCAAATACTAGAGAATGGAGGCAATATCGATTGTAGAAAGATAATTAAAACACTTGCATCTTGCCTAACGATGCTTTACAAATTTCAAGCGTCATGGGATTTATATATGTATATATATTTTTTATTATATAGAGGGCAAACGAGCAGACGTATCGTCTGATGGTAAGCGATTATCGCCGCCCATAGACACCCGCAACACCAGAGGCGTTACAAGTGCGTTGCCGGCCTTTTAGGAAGGAGTACACTCTTTTCTTGAAGGTTTGAAGTCGTATTGGTCCGGGAACACCGCAGGCGAGGCTCATTCCACAGTTATGCTTGATTGTAATTATAGTGTCTTATCTCCAATATCTATGTTATCATAACTTAAAATTAGTTTTCACGCCAAGGCCGTTTGTAATTGTAGCCGAGATCTAGAATAAACTTCATTGACCCAAAAAAACTCAAGAAGTCTGTATGTTATACATTATTACGGCCTTGAGAAGTCAAGCATTTCAATACGGAAGATAATCTTCTTTGTTTCGCTTCCTTATTAAACACTCGGAGACCAATAAAGATATTATATGAGACTAGCTAGCTACCAGTTTTTGCAACAATTTTCATTGCTACTCGGTTCCTATTGGCCGTAGCGTTATGTTATATAACTGCCTCGGTGGCGTAGTGGTAGCGTATGCGACTGCTAAGCTTGAGGTCTCGGGTTCGATTCCCGGACCAAATGTTTGTATGATCTGCAAGTATTTGTTTCGGAGTTTGGGTGTTTTCTATGTATAATATGGATGTTTTTACAAAAAAAAGTATATAAGCATTTATATCAGTTGTCTAGTACCCATAACACAAGCTCTGCTAGGCTTGGGACTAAATGGCGTTGTGTGTTAGATGTCCGGAATATTTACGAGTATTATTTATTTATATAGCTCTCCTTGATGAATGGACTATTTTTAAGTTCGAACAAGTTCTTCCAGCTAAGAACAAGTTATTTCTTCAATTAGCGCGTTCAACTAAACACACACACTCTTCACCTTATCACTTTTTATTGTTAGTATAAATTGTTTTATATGCTATATCGAGGAAGGCTATAATAACCTTCGTCGGAATGATGTGATTTTTCTGTTGAACTAGTTCAAACATTATTTGTCCTTTAATTATGCAAATTTGACTCATAGCTGTGTGATGAACATACGTTTCCATAAAGAAACTGATGTCACGATACTATTACGACACTATTCTTGCGTGAGTCAACTCTAATACGACTAAATATCTGTCATCACTTAAATGCATGATATATTTCATCGATCGATCTATATAATCTGCTAGTATGGCGGTATAAGCGGTCGCCACGCTGCTTCGTTCCATACTGCGTCAAGTGTTGTTGTTTCAAATCCCACGGGGTTTACACTTTGTGTGATCTACAAATTGTTTTTCCGAGTCTGAGTGTCTGTTGTGTCCGTTTCATGTTTTGGAACGAAGTTCCTTATGGCGCGTTGTGTAAGGGGGCTAGACGGAAAAATTGTCACGACACAATTTGTTGACACGACACAATTTGTTGTCACGACACAATTTGTTGTCACGACACGACGACGACACACACAGAAATTTTCGTTTCCTCTTTCTATTTCGAACTTCGTTCCGGGTGTCCCTTGACACCTCTCAAGTTTTTTTTTTGTTAAGACCCCCGCGACACAGGAAATCGGGTACGAATAGTAGTATATTATACGGGGCGTAAGCTAAAATCGTCCCTATAAAAAATAAATTGAGGAACGGTATTTACGACTCGTAGTCGGTTGTAGGAAATTTTTACACGATGACGATTCGTTAAATATAGGAACCGTGCATTAGTGGCACAGTGGTAATGTATGCGACTGTTGTTCTTGAGGTATTTTTCGGTTTCATATTTGCACTAATATACGGCTTATGTAATACAAATACCAACGTCATTTTGGAGCCGCTGCTTTAACCGATGGGGATCTATTCCATTTCCAAAAAGATTCCCTGGGGATCAGTGTGAACGAAAATTCTAAATGAATCCCCCCGGGATCTAAGCAGAGGATCTTAGTGGACGGAGCCATTATTATTAAGGCGTTAACAGATATCCGTGGGTTTGTTTAGATGTAATGAACTAATGAGTCTGTGAAATGTAATGAGTAAATCTAGGTTGTAGAGAGTCGTAAAATGCAGTATGTGTACGTACTTCTTTCATAATCTAGTTTATGAAACGTATGAATGAAATATACCTAATATTTTGTGTGTGATGATGTAACTGATGCTGCGTCTGAGTAACACTATACTAAAGTAGGATTATATTTATACTAAGGGAAGTCCGTTGTTTACTACATAGCAAAATATTTGATTGATTTCAGGATGATATAGCCGATACGCCACTGTCAGTACTATTTTTACAATTAGAAACAGTAGCTAACGCGTACTTAGACAACAGGCGCAAAGTTCGACGTGCGAAGAGACAGAGGACTCGCGAAGACGAACCCATACCGACTGAAGTCGAAGACATCGATATAATGTCTTTGATAGAAGATAAATCGAACAATCTGGAAAATGCTGCCTTGATTACAACTGAAGAGTTGGTAAAGTTAATAAAACAGAATCTGAAGGATTACGTGAATAGAGATAGACCTCTTTGTGATGACGAAATAGATGGTTCTACAACAGGATTGTGTTTAACGAAAGCAGTTATAGATGCATATAGCGAAGCTAACGTGATTAACATGGTGAAACAAAATTTATTGGCCCGACTGAATTGACGTATGTATCGTACGTGTGAATAATTAGGTTGTGTTAGATTACCGACTTTATTTTGATGATTTCACTTCTTTCGTACTACAATTTAAGAAGTGGGGGAAGAAAAATTATTTAGAGATGCAATAAGGTCTTATAACCACTGGTGGACAGTAGACTTTTGTTAAAACTAATCAATGTGCACTCTTTGTAGCATTACTAACGTTTATATATTTTATGAAGATACTAACTAGTCAATAAGAACAAGATATACATCTGTATAAGAAGTACAATGCAATATTTTTTAATATGTCAATAAGTTACAAAAAGACCTATACTCACTCCAGTGTCAGAGACAGGAAACAGTCGCATTATGCTAACTATAATTTTCGTTTCACCGAGTAATAAGGTCCCGTGGGAGAGCCACGCTTCGGTATGAATGGACCGGCTTGACCGGAGTGATACCACAGCCTCACAGAAAACCAGTGTGAAATAGCGTTTGCGCTGTGTTTACCGAGAGAGTGACGATACCGGAGCACAAACCCTCTTCCACCTCCTTCCCCATCCCCGCCAAGGTCGGCAACGCACTTGTGTGCCTCTGGTGTTGTGGGTATCCATGGGTGGCGGTAATCGCTTACCATCAGGTGATAGGAAAAACCTATTACCTACCGCTTCGCCGAAAATAAGGAAAATTTGAGAGGAATATATTGGCACAAAAAGTTGACTCCGAAGATAGATTAGACAGTAAACAATGATTCGATAAATTCAATGTTGAATACCTATTATTACAGCTACCTATTGTCGCAACTAATTTGGAAAATAAACTTGTGTTAATAAAATGTCGCATTAATTCCTCTTCGTAAAGCTAACTTCAACATAAATATCTTAGGGTGTATGTACTTATATACCCTAAAATTTTAGATAAAACAAAATTATTATAAATTCAATCTTTTCAGTTTCATAATTGAAGTAAAATTGATTAAATTGTAGTGTGTTGAAGTATAAAAACATATTATAACTAATAACATTATCTAAAAACATCATTGCTAAAATCTAAACCTTACGTGTTCAACTGACTTAGGTATTTATCTGGTTGTTATGTGTGCACTTTAGAAACTACAATTTGTTACAGTCACGCTACGATAAAAGCAGAATTATCAGCGCATAAAAAAGTGTAATACACTATGGTCGTAATACGAGTTATTATATTTAATAATCTAATTATACATCAAATTTAAAAGCTTTGTAAATGATGTGGTGTATGAGTAATTAATTGTTTCTTATTTTTTGTGGCTTCTGCATGCACGTAAAATAAAATTGTAGTCTTATGATTTGAGAATGGTCTGCATAAGATCACAATACATATTTATACCATCTGAACCTGCCGCCTCTCCGCCCCTCTTCCGAAGGTGGGGGGGGGAACTAAGTCACGTGTGGCTCCAGTCGGAGGTGTTATGTCATTTGTGACAAGACGGCGGTGTTGTGTCATTTGTGACTTGAGGTGGGGGTTTTGTTATTTGTGACATAGTCTCAAAGGACTCGCAGCTATGTATGGGCAGCGTTAGTCGCTTAACATTACATTAGCCGTCTACTCCATTGTCCCCAATACCATCGAAACTGTTAATCTATTGTTATCGCAAATGTTTGTCTGTTGTACCAACTTGATTTGTTTACTATTACTGTTTTAAAGAGAACTGATAATGTTTGTCATGTGGTGTGAGCCAAATTAAATGATACTGATACTTTTAAAGTAGTAATACATAGTATTGTTGAAAACAATTTTAAAAGTAAAAAAAAAATTGTAGGCGCTGTTAGTAACTACTTACAGAAGGTCTGTAAGAACTAAAACGAATGTGATATTAAAGAAAATATTTTGATGGTCTACAATCTACATAGTAGATATATTGTTTAAAATATATATTAATAAGTTTCCTTTATTTGTTTTTTTTTAAACTGTACCTGTTTCCTTGATATTGCCACAGCAAAATAAAAGTTGTCTTGACTGTTATATACTTTCTGTGGTCCCCATGTGTATAAAAACATTTAAAATATTATAGTTGGCTACTATTGGCTTGGTAGAATTAGTGATAATGAAGATAACAGAAAAATATGACGATATAAAAACATTAAAGCGAAGGTTAAGTAACTAAAATACGACTCACAAGTACTCATCATCATGCTCTTTCCCTAAAATAAGACGCAAATACAGCCTTCTTGGTAATGTTTCAGTATTTAAATTTCTACATTCAGGGAGGTCTGCTGCCAGTTTGTCCTTAATCTTATAATAAAAAGAAAACAGATTAACTCGTTTTTTTTGTAACTTGACCTTAAGCCGCTTTCGTTTCAGTCCTTAATATAATAGGGGGAGCTTTCGGGGATATCGTGTTAGAAATAAGTAGGCATGTTATTCTAATGCAAAAAAAAAATATTTTTTTGGGTTGGTAATAATGGCTGTCAATCACTTTCAATTTCTAATTGGCAATACCGAACAACATAGAAACAAACAATTTGTGGAGCTGGTTATATACCCACTTTTATATATATATATAGATAGCTGTAAGCCCCTATTTAAAAAGTGCAACATCTTGCTATTACCGTCCATGTACAACACCCAGAATGCTTTGCCAAACATGAAGAAGTTTCCAAACGTACCTATTGTAGCATTTAGAGATAAGTTTAAGCTGTATTTCCCTCAATGTAGGCTCGAAATGTTTAAAAGGAACTCTTTTGTAAATGCTATAAAAATTTCAATCGATTAAAAAGAGCTTCCTCCAAATAAATTTAGTTCAAAACACAGTGGTATCTTTCAGATAGATGTTTTTACAATTTAAATGAATTTATGTCATATCACGAGGACAGGAAGTAATTATCAGTTTATATTTAATTTTTTTTTTTTGCATTTTTTTTTCTTGTTCATTGACATTGACATCTGTGGACAATTTGTTATTGCTGTTAGCTAGACATTTTTGATTTTTATTAATTTGACTGTATTTTTAGTTTTTGACATACATTGATATTTTTGACATTGCATGCGAGTTCAGTTCATTCATATATTCTTAATTTAATCAATGTCATTACTAAATATTTGCATACCATGAATATACTGGTAGAATGTATATAGGCCATGTATAAATTTAAGATCGTACTGTGTACACCTATATTCTATATATTATATATATATATATATATATATATAATATATTATATATAACGTCATTTCGTGTTGGATTACTATTTAGTGTTGTAGTTACTTTATACTTATTTACAGTTTTAATTGCTATATAATCATGGAAGAAGTTAATTTTTCTCACAAACACTACTAACATAGTATGAATCTCGACACCGATGATTTCGATAATGTATAAATAATAAATATTCCGGACATCTAACACACAACGCCATCTAGTCCCAAGCTAAGCAGAGCTTGTGTTATGGGTACTAGACAAACTGATATAAATACTTCTACTTCTTTTTTGTAAATACATACATATTATACATAGAAAACATCCAAACTCCGAAACAAATATTTGCAGATCATATAAACATTTGGTCCGATCCGGGAATCGAACCCGAGCTTAGCAGTCGCATACGCTACCACTACGCCACCGAGGCAGTCAAAGGATGAAGTGACCATCGACGTCACATTTCGTTTTGACTAATAGTGACGCGTTTTGTAAGTTTGAATTTCCCTCCCTTAATTTTTACTTTTTATCTAGTATTTTCTGGGTATAAAATTATCACTAAGTACTTAAAAAAATACCTTTTAGGTAAAGACAATAATGAATCTATCAAATACAATTTTTATGCACATTCCCTATTGCTACTAATATAATAAATACAAAAGTTTGTCAGGACGAATGTATGGATGGTTGTTACTCTTTCACACAAAAACTACTGAACGGAGTTAGTAGGTAAAAAATGTTGTAAAAATTACTAGTTTTGAGTATACATAGAATGTTTATATATAGAAATACCTACTACAATATTAGTCGTTATTTTGAATGAGTTTGAACTATTATACATCGACGTTCTGTAGGTTTTAATAAATACTACGGAAAACTCGCAATATTTTATTAAATTACTGTAAAATTTTATAAGTGACTTAACATGTTTTACTGTTTTTTAGATTTGACATATGAACGGTAATAGAAATCGGAGAAAAGCAAAAACATGAATAAGTTCTGCGGCAACAGAATGTAGGCAGGCACACGAGGGTAGGCACAATCTCGGACCAAGAGAATTGTAAAAAAGTGTACAAACAGCATGGCGAACTGGAGCTGAAAATTTTTTACATATGTTAGACTTCTTAGACTTTAAGAAAATTTAAGAAAGGAGGTCTACTATAAGACGCTAACCAGAGACCAGACAAGTTTGTATAGGGTTAATTTTAAGTTTCCTTTTTTTTGTAGTACTGTGGGGAACGGGTATAATGTTCCATCCAACCCAAAGGGAGGATCCTCCGACCAGGCTAGGTGATCATGCCTGGCGGGCTACTGCTCAACAGTTGGTGTTGGGATGTTGTATATATGATAATCGGCGCGAAAACTATTTATTTCGCGATTCAGGATTTGTAGTTACTCCATGTAGTGCGTTACTTCGTAGTTCAGTGTATCTTCGGTAGATGGCGCTGTAGTATGTTATTGTTGTGTTATATGTGGAAGTCGCCACAGTACTGTTATCCTGCGTAGTTTGCTTTCAAAGTTAGCTCTTACGAAGCCCTCGGGATAAACAGGGGTGGTTTTACTTCGTATTCTTAATCCTTCGTCACAAGGATATGCAATGTAATAATATTTACTGACTTATTATAATAGTAAGATGGATATCTTATTTTTCTTATGTCCAAAATTCAGGAATATTAAATTCCAAGGTAGGTATAGCTATAGCTACGATCTATAAATTAGGTATAACAGTATTTAAATTTATCGGAAATGCGGACCATGCAGCTTTTGTCGACTTCCTAGCCATTTTAATTTTGAAAAAGTTGTAAAAAGTTATTTCAAAAAATAAAAACCACTTACTATTTGTATCTGGGTAATATGCTTTTTCCATTTGCTGAGTGCTTGCCTTTTCGTTTCATCCAGTGCGGTCAACAGGTAGTATCCGTACATTACAAAGTGCACAATGGAGTTTAGTATTATCAACGATGTGCAATGGCCGCCTGAAATTGTACAGTTAAAGAAGAAAATTATTACGTAATAGATGCATATGATAAAAGTAGATAAAAACTACTGGCTTCGGTGGCTTGGGCCACATCGAAAGGATGAGTGAGGATTGAGCCGTCTAAAGAGCATACCTCGGGCAACCCATCGGGCGGCGGTCGGTAGGACGATCCAGATACCGCTGGAAAGATGAGGTTGCCAGAGATATGAAAGTGCCCGATTGGTCTGAATTGGCACAAAAGAGGAAAGATTGGCGCATTGTACAGTCGGAAACCAAGACACACTTTGGGTCGCTGAGCCAGCAAAATAAATAAGTTAGTAAGATCTTTCTCAGAAGCATGTTGGACATCGTGTCAAGACTATAGATTAATTGGTGTTGAAAGAACATTGCGTTAAAGCGTCTAGTGAAATAGTTTTTTTTTACTATGGCGACAAATCTCAAATGTATATGGTTTAGTTTAGGGCTTAGGTTTGAATATTATTTTTACGTACACTAATGTAAACGTATAAATTATCTAACTAACAAAAACGAGCAAAAAATCACGTTTTTGTATGGAAGTCTCCTTAAATATTTATTTTAATTTAATTATTATTTTTTAAAGTGGATATATATCGAAGCATTCTGTGAATATTTCAAGCGTCTACCTGATGCCGTTATCAATATCGATCGAAAACGAGCAAAAATCACGTTTGTTATATGGGAGCCCCCTTAAATATTTAATCTGTTTTTTTAGTATTTGTTGTTATAGCGGCAACACTGTTTTTTTAGAGTTCCCGTTTGCGCTATGCCCTAGAGCCTAAACGGCTTGTCGTATTTTTATGTGAGTGGTGTTAATAGATTCGTCTTAGTCGTGAGAGTGACACTGGGTACATCAAAATAAAAAAAAAACATGAAAAAAATATGCGCAGTCGTGTTTTTTTAAATTAAATAATTCATTACTTGTTTATACTTGTAGTCACTACACACATTAGTAGTTATTTTAATTTGTTTGAAAATTATTATTAAAAGTTATTTTAGATCTACTTGTTCGAGATGTTTTGCGCAAGATCTATTCAGGATGTGGAAACCATAAATGTGTAATTTATAATGAGAAGTTCATTCTATGGAGAAAATTGTGAAGTAGGTCATATTTATGGAATATCGGTTTGGGTTTGTCGGCATCAACGGGAGCCAAGACCACCCATTACATATTTGTATAATAAGAATTTTGGTATTCTTTTAACGTCCGTTTTCAGTAACCTACCTCTGGTTAAAACTGGATATAGTACCTATTTTATTTTTTCAAATTGTTTTATTCTAATGTCATTGATATGCACTATTATTACTTTTTGACAAGATTTAATTGTCAACTTAAATTAAGGTAAAAGACCGCTTTAGGTCATTGAGTATGGTCATAGGTCAAAATTCCTATTAGAATTATTGAAATTGTCAAGCATACCTGGTAACCATTTCACCATACCCCAGGACACAATTACCATGCCCCAGTGATGGTATATGTGCAGAAATGTTACTTGATTCTGTTTCTTTCTCAAAACAAAGAATATCTGAAACAACGAAATAAAGTATTGTAACAATATCGTATACCGTGGGAGAGCTTCGGCATGAATGGGCCGGCTTGACCGAAGTGATACCACGGCCTCACAGAAAACCGGTGTAAAAGAGCGCTTGCGCTGTCTTTCACGGAGTGAGTAAGGACACCGAAGGCCCATGCCCCAACCACTCCCCACATCCCTTATCCCCGTCCTCATCCATTAAAGGCAGGCAACCCACTTGTGACGCCTCTGGTGTTGTGCGAGGTGTCCATAGGCGGCAATAATCGGTTACCATTAGGCGATATTTCTGCTCGTTTTCCCCTATACCATACAAATATTTATATAATAACTAGACATAAACTATCTGACTCCTGACTGGTTAACCAGAGGTCGTGGTCGTGGATTCTTTTTCTACCGCGGTCAAATAATTGAGTGGTGAGCACAATAATTTGTTCTGTGTTTTGGTGTAATTTCTCTATAATACGTATGCTTTTAAGAAATATTAAGTAGGTATGTTTATAAGTACAGGCTCTGCCTAGTTTGGGAAAAGACGGCGGCGGTGTGTAAGAAGATTTGTGTAATAGTAATTATTAGTATTGTTACGAAGAAAGATGATTCCAGAACATCGCTCGATACGTTGATTTCTTGAGGCATACAATAATGAACCTTATAACAATATTAATAATACCAATTACTCTTTGGCTTTGGCTACTTTACTTATATAGCTGATGATATAAGTATCATCAGCTATGTGCCAATGAAAGTCCCGTCAAAATCGGCTAAGCCGTTACAGAGATTAGAAATCACAAACAGACCCTCAGTTTTATTTACTTGTATATTACAATATACATAGATTATGTAATCTGGGATGATGTTTATTAATTAAAATTATCATTACCGTATCTAAGAGATCAATGAACTTCATGATGAAGTATCCATAGCACACAACCCACGCGTATTCCAGCGCATTGGGACCATCATCCAGACCTTGACATACTAGAGCGTAATTATTTAACCATCCTAGTCTTAGACCCTGTAAAGAAAAAATAAGGCGTTTGAAAATAAAAAAAAAAATAATTACCTACTTTTACTCATCAGACAATCGTATTTTATGTTGTCGTTATGACTTATTCTAAGCAGACCTAATCTGATAGTGACTACACACTTATAGGTATATAGATATATACATGTCTATAAGAGCGTAGGCTTATATTTAGTAATCCTTTACGACTAATAATAAACGATTAATAATATTATACACACATAACGATACCTATTCTAATTCGAACAAGAGATTTAATTAAATTTACTAAACTTCTATTAGAAATAGGTCTCACTTTTAAATGCCGTGATCCTAATTTATTATCTCAAAGTTACTGTCTTAGAAATGGATTGAGCAAATGGTACTAGTTTCTTGTTAATTTAAAAATAAGACATTTGTTTTGTCAAAACACAAATACCTATTGTACATGTAATCAAAAAGTTTGACGTGTCTTACTTTTCAACACGACACAACTTTCTGTACGTGACGTAGCACACATTATGAGGTTATTTTTATTTTATCACAAGATTTACAATTCTCTAATGCAGAAAACAAAAATATATACAACATATGCTTTTTTTTCGAAGTCTCATATTCTTCGATATGTCAGAAGTGTCATATGCTACTTCTTCGATCTTCTTTTTCTTTTGATGAAATGGCAACCAGCCGGACCACCCGGATCAGCTATTTCTGCCAATGTCAAGTGTTAATAGTCTTCAATTATAAGTCTTCGAGTCTTCAAGTCTTCGTCGTGATAAAATTAATGATAAAATATATATAAAATGTGGATAACATGAAATGGGGACCGTCTTCCGAAAAACAAAAAACGATCTCTTACTTCTTCGATTAGATGGACTATAATGTCTGTCGGCCCCAAAATGTCAATCTTCAAAATATGTCTTAAGTTTATCAAAGGAATATTTCCATTATCAAAAAGATTTCCAAAATAAGTTCAGAACAAAAATTATTTTGTAGTCGGTTAAAAATATAGGTAATATAAAACAAATCAACTCTCTCTACATGAGAAAAATACGAACAACATTAATCGGCATCAATAATTTTGTGAAATCGAATGCATTATAAATATTTTGGAACACCACTATGCCTGACATTAAATAAATTCGGGCGAAATAAATCGTCCGATGCAGTTCATTGCGTGATTCTGTAGGTATCTGTTTTTTTTTTATGAAATTAATTTTAAATGAATGTTGAGGAAGTATTCAATGTATTAGCGATAGGTTGCATATAAACAAATAGCCGCAATTACCTTTAATAAATTTTACGTCATTTTAAAGAACATAAAGTTAAGAATAGAAAAAAGACGGTTGCCAGCTCTCACTCAGCCGCAACGTTGGGGTTACCAGGTGTAAACAGGCATATTGTTATTAATAATTTCCAGTCATCTGTTTTGAGAAATTCTTCGAACAAAATTAAAGTTTTATATTTCCTGTTTATAATATTCCATGGTTGCCAGTAAAAAAAGGCCACAAACAGAGGTTATCATGCTTTCAATCAACGATTCTTCCTCCGAGCAACCATTTTTTGTTGTTGTAAGGTTGTAGTTGTCAGTAGATTATAAGAACCAATAGGTAATTCATACCTTTATACAAAAGTAAGGACAATGCGTTTTTGTTTAAAGAAAACTCCCCCACTAGTAATATTCCTATGTGGCGGGATTTTTACACGCATGCTTACATGAAACGGATACAAAGAACACTCAGATTCAGTACAACAATTTCTAGACCACTCGGTGTTGAGACATGTGGGGTAGGACCTTAACACTCGCAGTAGAAAGCGACGAGATGGACGATTAAACCGCTACGATATCGCGGCGATTAAAATGGAACTGAGCTTTGTACTGTCTTCTTAGGGACTTTTCTGTTTCTTTTTTGCATGCCGTAACTGACTGTTTTACTGTTGTATGTATAGTAAGTATAGTTTTAACAGAATACTTTCCTATATTTTGTCTCTATGACCGAGCTCGGTATATATTTTTTGGCAAATTTTCTAAAAATGAATCGTTGCTAGATCGATTTATCGCCCCCGAAACTGAAAGTTTAAAAAAGCGAAGGGCGCCAAATAACTGCTTACAAAACATCAGGCGCTTCGGGATATTCATGGAAAAGTAAATGAATTAATTTACTTACAACTATTTTATTGTAACTGAGAAAACTAGGTCAGTGTTTATTTATTATTCTTTTACTACAAAACATATTTATTGAAGTAACAAACAAACAATGTAAATTAACCTTGAAAATTAAACATAATAATTCGGATTTAATACCTGTATTTAAAAAGAATATTACCTTATAAGCTATGTAGATGCAACCGACCATTTGAGCTGCGTTATATACTGCCATTATATTTCGCAAATCATATGCAGGTCGGTTCTTCATAAACGCTGGCAAACATCGGAGCACCAACAGCAAATACAGTGAAAGTAATGCTAATCCTGGCCAAGGCGATCCTATTAAGAACCAGTCCTGTGTTCTCGGATCTAATTGTAAACATAAAAATAAATTGTTAATTAAGAGCTGCTTCTAATTGTTAGAGACAATTTTCCGTAGGAGAGCCACGCTTCGGCATGAATGGGCCGGCTCGACCGGAGTGATACCACGGCCTCACAGAAAACCGGTGTGAAATAGCGCTTGCGCTGTGTTTCACCGAGTGAGTGAGGGTACCGGAGGCCCATACCCCAACCCCCCCCCCATTCCCTCTCCCCATCCCCCAAAGGTCGGCAACGCACTTGTGACGCTTTTGGTGTTGCGGGTGTCCATGGGCGGCATTAATCGCTTACCATCAGGTGATACGTCTGCTCGTTTGCCACCTATACAATAAAAAAAATAAAAATAAATTGGGTTCCACCTATTCAGCCCGTGGGTATCGTAAGAGCCGACTAAGTGGTAAACTGCTAGTACTAGACTGCACGGTTGGCCGAGTGGTGTCAGCGGTCGCCATGCCGCTTGCTACTGCGCCAAGTGTCGTGGGTTCAAATCCCACGCGGTACCTACAACACTTTGTGTGATCCACGAATTGTTGTCCCGAGTCTGGATGTTCTTTGTGTCCGTTTCATGTATGTTTGTAAAGTCCCCCACGACACAGGATGTTTATTCCTAATGTGGGAGTTGTCTTTTTAAAAAAAAAAAAAAAACTACACGTGACAACAGCACTGCAAGAAGAAGAAAAACTTAAAACAAGCTTTGTACTAATCTAGTATGGCCACTGTGGTACATTTAGTAGGTACGTCAAAACCTACCTTTTTTTCTGATATGAAGTTTTACATTTTCATATGTGATATACCTAAATAATTATGGTGATTAGATTTATGCATGTGTTTGTGTACGTATGTATGTATTTGTATGTAAGTGGAGATATATGTATTTACACCCGATAATATTCATAATAACTTAAATATTTATTTTGTTTTCTTTGTTTTTTAATTAATTGCATCGTCAACTGCTACTGTCTTTCCGATACTTTTGATCCATCCTAAGGTTGCCTGGAAGAGATTGCTTTTGGCAATAAGGCCGCCCTTTGTACATTACAATAAATATTATTCATCTCTGTACTCTCTTATATATTTGTTAAACGGTGTACAAATAAAGAGTTTTCTATTCTATTCTATTCTTCTAACTAAGGAGAGGCCTATGTCTCGCAATGGATTTCCAAGGGCTGTTGATAATGATGAATTGGGTTTAAGCTCATTTGCATTAACTATGAAACGCAAACAAAAACTAAGGAAGTATTTATCATTAAAATATTGCAATTCATGGTAGCTTTAGCGTAATAAATCCAAATGATGACTGTCAATAATAGATTTGCATGTCATTCAGGAATTTAATAATTTATTGGTAATGTTTATTCAGTATTTTTAATAAAGTAATAGTTTTTCTTCTATTTAGTTAATATGCTTTATTGTAGTTAGATTTTGTATCTTGTGTATATTTATTTATTATCCGACTACAGCGAAGTCAAAAGGAAGGAAGTTTTAGCAGTCTCTGTATACTCGTATATAGGTATGTTTGTATGTTTCACCGTAGCGTCTAAAATAGGGAACTAATTTTAATGAATGAGGTGTCAATAGATTCGTAATAATAACTTGGTTGTCACATAATCGTACTAAGTTATAGATACATTTATATTGTAATGTTTTTTGGTGTATGTAGGTAGGTGTGTAGAGTGTGTGAGTATGTATGTCCATTACTTTGGCACGGCCTACAGCCTAAACCGCTGGACCTGACGCTGACATATGAGGTATCGTTAAATTCAACAGAATCGTGGTAGTAAACATTATTTTAACACAAATAGTTATTCAGCAAACTCAAAAAGTTCTTAGATTGGCCTTATGAGCAAAAATGTTTGAATGAGTTGGAACGACTACGGGATTTGAACCCTACCTACAAATTAATATTTGAACTTGTCGGTAAATTAAACTAAAAGTTTGAAAAGGAATATTATTATAAAAATAAAAATCCTACAAAAAGTTATAAACTGAAAAGACCTTTAGACAAGTATTGGATCAGCCCCTTTCGTTTTCGGTAGTCGTCTTTTTACACCCTGTATGTATGTTTAAACAAACTATTCGACCTTCAAACCTTCAAGAAAAGAGCGTACTCCTTCTTAAAAGGCCGCCAACTCACTTGTAACGCCTCTGGTGTTGCGGGTGTCCATGGGCGGCGGTAATCGCTTACCATCAGCTTACGTCTGCTCGTTTACACCCTATATGATAATAAAAAAAACCAAATACTTTATGGTGCTGTAAACGGGAAAAAATTGTTCATGGTAACCTACGGGGCAAAAAAAACTACGAGTACCAAAACTTTTGTGACCACCGTTTGTCACTACATGCGACACCATAAAGTATTTAGTTTTACCAATTTAAATATATATGCATAAATGTATGTATATTGTAATACCTACTTACTTGTTTTGACTATAACTAACACCTGTTTTAAACACCACAAGCGAATGCTATACACATGGTCATTTACTGGTGATCGTTAAAGCAAAAAGATAGACTATATCGCGATCGCAAATAGGTGGAAGTGGTCTGTAACAAACACCAGGACTTTCCCGGGTGCGGACTATGAAACTGACCATCAACTGCTAGTGGCAGACATACGAGTACGTCATGTGGCAAGAAATCAAAATCCTTAACTAGACTTCAAGTACCGGAATGTGAATTCTTCGAGATATACACGGAACCAGAGTTGGCAGAAATAATCCCTAAAGTAGCACAGATGAGTCCAAAAGAACAATGGCAGTAGTTAAGGCAGAAAACCCATAAATAAGGAGGAGGAGGAGGTTTGGTCTACTGTGAGATTACGCAAAGTGCTTAAAAGTGTAAGATCTAAAAACTTTGAGGGAGAATGTTCCCAACTCACCAGGAAAATCCAAAGACTATGCAGAAGAGATAAAAATCAGTTTCTGGAAGATGTATGTACTGAAATCGAACATCACGCAATAAAATACCAAACTGCTGATTTCTTCCGTTAGGTCAGACAAATAACTCGTAAATTCAAACCATCTTCTTGGGTTATTGAGAATAAAATGGGAACCCTATACCCGAAGTTGCTAAAATAGCTGAAAAATGGTAGCAATATTGTGAGGAACTCATGATCATTGATCGATCCGCAGTTGTTTAACGCACCAATCTCCTACATGACTACGAAACCGTAACCCGATTCCAGTACCTTGGCCCCATGATCACCTATAGAGGAAGTACCGCCCGAAATAAGGTGACGTATTGGCATGGCAAAATCTACAATGACCCAATGGAGCAAAATTTGGAGGGACCGTAACATAACCCACCGGACTAAAATACACCTGGTCCGCAGCCTCGTCTTCTCCATTACTCTGCACGGTGTGGAGATGTGGACTTTCAAAGCCGCAGATATTGAATTAACGCTTTTGAGAGGGGTACCAGGGAGCACATGATAAAAAATAACGTGCGTGCGACGCAGCGGTGGGCACCCACCGCACCAACATATCTATTCTCAAGTAACTTGAGATAGAAAACACCCAGTGTCTATCCACAACCTGCCTATAACGAATACTGCGGTACTTTGGTCATATTGCACGCAGGGACACCAGCAATTTGGAGCGTCTAATTGTGACTGGTAAGATCGAAGGGAAAAGACCTAAAGGTAGAGGTCCTAAACGACTGTCGGACCAAATATCGGAGGGACTGAAAATGCCTGTCAGCGAAGCACGCCACCAAGCTGCAGAACGGAACCGATGGAGACAACTGGTTGACAAAATCAAACAGAGTCACGATCCTCAGCAGTGAGCGAGTGAAGAGAAAATATTAAAGAAATTTTTTTAATATTATATTATTTTCAATTTAATTCACTTAAAAATATAAAAAAAATATTAAGAAACTACCAATTCTTCTGGGGGAGTGTAATTGTTTTCAGACGGCATCTAGACGGGTCTAAGGTAGAACGTAAGTGAGAGTAAATAAAACGTATAGGGTAAAGATCTCAGTGTAAAGGGTAAGTAGGTAAGCTGTACTACTGCAAGTCTCGGATGGGCCATGAATTGTAGTGGCTTGTAGAGACTTGAGCAGCGTACCCCTATGACCGTACTCTTAAATAGTTTTCTCTTTTTAATATTTTAAAACTTGCTCTTAACAAGAGCATAGGAATGCGTTAATCTGTTTTATTAATATGTTGTGTATTAGTTTTTTCACAGTGTTTATAATTTTCTAGTCAGTAAAACAAATACCTGGTATACAACCTACTTTGTAAAAATGATTCGTTTTTTAGGTTTTGCTAGTCATGTCTAAATAATCTAATTGGGAAAAACTTTTTATTATCTGAGGATGTATTTTTCGTTTTTTTTTTTTTTTTTTTTTTTTTTTTTTTTTTTTTTTTTTTTTTTTTTTTTTTCATCATTAACAAGTACGTTAAAAAAGGTGGAAAGACATCTTGGACTAAGGAGTTATGTTCCTTGGTGTTGCAACCCCTTTGTTGACCGAATGAATGTGTTTATTGTCGTTTACATTACTTGTTATTAAATTGGTCCATACGTTTTGAAAGTCTCGACGTCACAAACAGACACACAGATACACAGACACTGATACAGATGTTTAATTTTTACATCGTTCCTTTTTACGCCGGGGGTTAATAAAAAATTAAGAGATATCCGCATTATTTACCTTGAATTTCTTCATTTAAATAATAATACAATTTCACTGCACCTCTTAAAATTACCGACATAATTTAATTAATTAATAATGACCGGATGGATTGTTGAGTACCAATTCAGAACACGTTGTCAACGGACTTAACGGCCACTAAACATGTGTGATAGCGTGTCATGAATCGACGTCGGCTATAACCATACTCTATGACGTAAAATTTATAGTAAGGGTACATTCACACACTGATTTTATTGAATATATGTTGTATGATGATATGATGATCAGGATGATGATGATGTCAAGTAAATTATAACCTTGACATTTTAATATAACGTGGTATAATGGTCGTTTAATGAAGACAAACTACAAAGTAAGTAGTTGCGTCATTCTTTTTTTTTAACTGTTGATTTATGTATTATCATCTCTCATACAAAGAACTCTCTTTAGAAAAGAGATTTCAGCTTATAACTATCATATTATACTACTCTGTTCAAGTTTGTACAAGATTTCCTTCTCTAAGCAGTTATTTAATTCTACAGTTTACACCCTAAGTCGGCTTTTATCACACCCACACCTAAAATTAGAGATAGAATCGATGATGTCAGCTAATCTTGAAAGGCTGGCACACACAAATACATCAATCGCCGGTTACTACTACTACTGCTGAACGACGGTTTTCCCCAAGCAGCGCCAACTACCCGGTCATGGGCAGTCCGCATCCATCCTTATTAATTAGTAGTAGACATTAGAACTCATAATACCTATATCTATTGAAAGAACTATTTTACAGTAAGAGGGCCTTTTTGAAGTGAAACTTCTTTATCGGGGTTGTCAAAAAATTTAGTGTAACATTTTTTCGTTACGCGTAACATTTATCCGTTACGTTACGTGTAACATTTATTCGTTACGTTACGCGTCAAATTTATAAAATAAAACAAAAAACATTTTCAAACACAAACAGGACCAAATTAATACTACAATGAAATATCACAGTACAAACAATATTATTTTATTTAGTCCACAATGTAAATAACTACACACATCACATTCCACAAACTTACTTCATTCACACCACAGATCGCGAAATATTTACTCAGGTCTCGCTCCTTAACTTTTATTGCACTTGAAATAAGAATTGTCACGAATATTGCTGGTTTATAAGTCTTTTGTCGTTATACCTTACGTCGACATATGATATTTATTTTTTGAAAAATAACGTCATAAAGAAGTTTCACTTCTTACGAGTGTACGCTAGTACACGCACACATTTTTTTTTTGACTGGCTCAATATTTATGTGGTGAGGCCACTAAAACCACCCCGGTGGCCGGTCTCAGGCGCCCTGCTCTGGGGAGGACCCGGACCAAGTTATTTCAGGTCCCCCCCAGGAACGACACCGCGTCTATAGAAGACATCCTGGGGGAAGCCTGGGCTTCCCCCTGCCTGTTGGCCCAACCGTTATGTTGCGGCCTTACGCAGTTTTGCGGCACGGCCACTCCCCTAAAGCTGACAGCATCAATTATTCAGCTACCAGAGGTCCCCACTTTCTGGCAGTTTGCGGTCTTGTCGGCGGCTGGTATCGCCGGCGACGTCGCCTACGCTCGGGATCGGCCCTCTCCCGATCCCGTCCAGCAGTCTCTTTCTGGAGCATTACTGCCTCACAGAAAGAGACCACTGCGTCCCAGCCCTCCTCATCTGCCAGCATGCCAGAAATGATGGCTGGTGGGGACGGATCTCGTCCGATTTGACCGACTAGGACTTCGCGTTCAGACGCCCACGCGGGGCAATCTTCCAGCGTATGCTGGGCGCAGTCCAAGTCGGCTGCGCAGTGGTGGCATTGTGCCGTTTCCTCCCTCCCTTCCTACTCAAGCTTCGAGGTTAGGCAGAACGGCACCAACAGCGCGTTGGCGCGCATTTTGCGGCTGTTCCAACCATGCGCGCCACTGAGCCAGTGCCTGTCGGTGAGCGTTCCGCCGCATTTCGAGCTCGTCCTGCTCTTCCCCGCTCTCACCCCGGCGGATGGCACGAATCTGGTCATAGACCTTCGCGTTCATATCCGCCTACAGTAAGAGGGCCTAGTGTGAGTTTATTGTACGTCAAATCGATCAACACGATGAAGAGTTCACTGCAAGCCAAAATGTTAGGCCTCTGAGGATCTGAGCGTCTAGGGATGGCAGAAGGTGCCGAAATGTGAAAAAGAAACGCGTTTGCCTTATTACAATCATGTCATTGTATAGCAATAACATATGGATGCATGGAGGTGTGTTTTATTTCCGTGCAAGAATCGATTCTGATAAAATTTAGCACAGTCTATGACATGGATTAATACAAACACCTAATGATAAACGAGTCTCGAAACGAGCCTAGGAAACAAACATATTTTATTGCTTTAACTAATTGAAAAAGACGCTAATATTATTAGGAAATTTGGTAGATAATAGGTATTAGTAGGAAGGTGAGTAAAATATGTATGTTTAGAGCTTTTCAGTTTAATTAAAATATTATCTATAGTCGTTCCAATAGTTTATTTAACTTTTGACAGCTCTAATACTTAATCAAATAGTGATACCCTGACCCGTTACCTATTCGATTTCTTTCATCGATCGATTTTATGCATTAAGAAGTTTTAATCGATTTAACAAACTCATTATTTTATAGATAATTTCGTACTTCATATTTCTATGTGTTTCAATGTGCGACCTCCTTTGTCAAAATAAAGAAGAAATGGATTAAAAGAATGTTGTTCAAATATGACGGTTCTATGTCATGAAAAAAAAATATAAAAGGAACTGAATTTTCAAAATGTATTATTGTATTGTGTTGTAATTCAGTGGTTAATATTGTATTTGTTAAACTATTGATGATCTTTATTAAATCTCTCTATGTCTATTTTAAAATAATCTACAGTATTTCAATGAGTAACCTTCAATATAGTTGAGTATTTATATTCCTCCGTATTGATTTATTTGTGAATTCTCACGTTTGGTTGAGTTGAGCGTATCGTTCCTGCCTTCGTTACTGTCAAAATGCCAAAAAAGAAAGTACTCAAAGGACAAACAAGAGAGTTTGTCTTGCGACTTCGTGAATACTTTGAAAAGGAAAGCCGTAATGGTGGGCCTCTTATACCAGTGACTCAAGTTAGAGACCGTGTTGCAGCAGCATTAGGTATTAGTGCTCCAACAGTGGCAAAAATAACAAAAGAAGGCTACGGCAGCAGTGGCATGGAACAGAATAAGCTATCTACACCTAAGAAAAAACGTCCGCCTAGTAAAGTTACAGCCGTTGACAATTTTGACGCTGATGCTATTCGTCGTCATATATACGACTATTACCAAAGAAAAGAGATTCCAACATTAAAAAAACTAACACAATCTCTTCGAAATAGTGGTTTGTTCCGTGGTCAAAAATCTTCTCTGACAAAGGTAGCACATTGTCGTACATTGAAAGACATTGGAATGTTATTCCAAAAATGTGACAAACGAAAAATTTTAATGGAACGCAATGATATTGCTTTGTATAGATGCGATTTTTTAAGACAAGCAAAAAAAATAGAAGATTGGTCGAATGTTGTTTTCACAGATGAAACTTGGCTCAATGCGAATCATACGCTGTCAAAAACTTGGACTGACAACACCGTTGGCTCCACTTCTACAGTACTAATGGGAAAAGGCGAACGACTGATTATTTGTCATGCAGGAACAGTAAAAGGATTTGTGCTAGGCGCTCTATTAGCTTTTAAATCCCAGAAAACAGGAGATTATCATGAGGAGATGAATTCGAACGTGTATGAAAAGTGGTTCAGAGAAATGCTTACATCACTCGAAGAGCCATCAATAATATTTATTGATAATGCACCTTATCACTCTCGTCAAATTAATAAAATACCAACACAGGCCAACAAAAAACATGAAATTATAAACTGGCTCCGTGACAATGGCGAAGAGGTGAATGAGTCCCTACTAAAAGTAGAGTTAGTAAAGATATTAAAAACAAAGAAGCTGCCAAAACGATACGTCATAGATGAAATGGCAGCAGAGCATGGGCATACCGTCCTCAGAATTCCCCCATATCACTGCCAATATAATGCAATTGAAATGATCTGGGCACAAGTTAAAGGATATGCTGCGAGGAACAATACAACTCCTCCTTTCACCGCAAGAAAAATGCTGAATTTACTGAAAAATGCGTGTGAAAAAGTAACTCCAGAAAACTGGGCGAATGTTGTAGAAAAAACAAAGAAGGTGATAATGTCGGATTGGGATCGGGATGTTGCATTCGAAAATTTATCTATCCAAGAAATGATAATCAATATTACTGAGAACTCAAGTGATGATGATTCCTGGTCATACGCAGAAGACGATTCTTTATAATTAAAATTAGTATTACAGTACCTCTTTTGGTTGTTTTATTTTTAATCCGTAAATTACTACGAATTTCAACATTTTGTACCTGTTCATTACAAGTAGGTACCGCAGGTAGTTTTTATTTGAACCAACTATAGTAAGTCTAAACAATTATTTTAGATTCATTAATTTGCGGCGAATACATTCGATCCCATTACTAGGTACGAGTACGATGGAACTGTTTTCATTACGCAAATTATTTATGCATTGAAACAGAGACATTTAGGGCATTTTAATGCAAAATAATAAAGCTTTTTACGTGATTTGATATAAAATATAATCACAATAATTTTATTGTATGTTTTATTAATATAATCGATAATCGATTTATTTCAAAACCGTTTTTATAGTCTGTGGTCATTAATTACGAATGACACATCCCTAAGTAGGCGGAGCCCGCCCATAAAGTACAGTATTATCTGTAGTACATTGTATCAAAAATTATTACAAAACTTTATGTGCGTGATCGGTCAAAAGTTAAATAAAGTATTGGAACGACTATAATTATTGACATTTACAATGAAATTCGGGTTCTGGTTAATCCTTTGGTATTCAAAAGTTATTAAATTTGATCACCGTTTGGACTCTATATGACTGCCTCGGTAGCGCAGTGGTAATGAATGCGACTGCTGTGCTTGAGGTCTCGGGTTCGAATCCTGGGTCGGACCAAATGTTTGTGTAAATTTGCAAATATTTGTTTCGGAGTTTGGGTGTTTTCTGTGTATAATATGTATGTATTTACAAAAAAAAAAGTATATATGTATTCATATAAGTTGTCTAGTACCCATAACACAAGCTCTGCTTAGCTTGGGACTGGATCGAGTTGTGTGTTGGATGTCCGAAATATTTATTTATTATTTATTTATCTTATCTTATCTTCTTATATATAAAATTCTCGTGTCACGGGGTGCGTAATCGAACTCCTCCGAAACGGCTCGACCGATTTTGATGAAATTTTTTGTCTTATATATAAAATTCTCGTGTCACGGGGTGCGTAATCGAACTCCTCCGAAACGGCTCGACCGATTTTGATGAAATTTTTTGTGATTATCCGGTATCTATGAGAATCGGTTGTAATCTATTTTTCATCCCCCTAAATGTTAGGGGTAGTCCACCCCTAAATTTTATTTTTTATTTTTTTGACAAAATTTTTAATTTCTATTTTTTTATGATGCAGCATTAGAAAATACATACAACCCTAGATTTTCAACCCTCTACGATCAACCCCTATTTTTCCATATTCCCTTTTATGGCAAAGCAACGTTTGCCGGGACAGCTAGTATATATATATATATAAATATTCATCGTCTTCCTAGCCTGTATTATTCCCAAGATTGTTTGGGCTCGGCTACTAGTTCACCCGGTTTTTCCTGAATATCAGTTTTTTCACGGGGCGACTGGCATCGGACCTCCGCAACCTTGAGGGTGGACTGAATTCGAGGGTTGAACTAGTTGTCAGTCCTATATTTGAGGGCCCTGACTTCCCAATAACGATTGCCATTGATGTTCATGACAACCGGGACCGACAGCTTAACGTACTCTTCGAGGCTCTCTATATAAATATTAATTGACTGCCTCTGTGGCGCAGTGGTAGCGTATGCGACTACTGTTCTTGAGGTCTTGGGTTCGATTCCTGGGTCGGATCAAATGTTTGTATGATCTACAAATATTTGTTTCGGAGTTTGGGTGTTTTCTATGTATAATATGTATGTATTTACAAAAAAAAAGTATATATGTATTTGTATCAGTTATCTAGTACCCATAACACAAGCTCTGCTTAGCTTGGGACTAGATGGCGTTGTGTGTAAGACGTCCGAAATATTTATTATTATTATTATTAATTAATAAATGTTCTTGTCACTTTTGTATGTAATCAATGTAACTGACAATGTACAGGTACTATTATAAGTATTATTTTTTTGATGGAATGCATCCGAAACGAAGCTGAAATAAAGCAATTATTTTGTAAACCTAATTTTAATGTGGGTGAATGTAATAGCATTCTCGCTCTTCCCTGCACGGAGAAAGCGAGAACACTGTATTATATAGCTAAAATGTATAATGTTAAATAGTTCATAACTTATATTTTTATGAGGGCGACATAATCACTTCGTGACTCAGCTTAAATAAATAAAGAAAAAAATATAAATTAATAAATTTATAAGTAAACTAAGAAGGCGAAATAAATAAAACAGATGGAAAAACCATTTATGATAAGCAGACGCTAGATAATAGATTAAAAGATCAAAATATAAGTTGTCAATTGTCAACAACTTTAGTACATAATAGAACGGCCCTAATGGTTAACTTGAAACGATAACGTCTCACTTTAAATAACTACATATTGTGAATTTAAAATAAGGGCAAAGATCGAATGTATTTACAATATTAATGTTATACTAACCAAGTTATTTTATACTTAGATTCGACCTGTGACTTCTTCATATTAGCATAATACGAGTATAATTGTAATTTGTCCAAAAAATTCGCCATGTCAATCCATTGTTGTACGAGTACTTACCTATTTAAACAGTATAAATTTTGTGAAAACTTTCGAAGATTTCAGATTGTAACAATTATGGTGTTTGATTTTAATTCAATTGTTAATTGTTTGAAATCAGTGAGTTATATCGGGGTCCATAGGTCAGGTGTATAAAGCAACTAATGGTACCAAACGAACTGACAATTCCTACTAATTATTATAAATTCGAAAGTAACTCTGTCCGTTACGTTATCACAGCTAAACTACGTATTGTAAGGTAGGTAAGCAGGATGGCGGTAAAGAAACCACGGTATAGTAGCACAAACTTATAATAATTTCCAATGTACATCAACCAGTACGGTTAGAATATGAATGTGTCTGAATTATTCTACTTCTTCTTCTTTTTTGATGAAATGGCAACCAGCCGGATCACTCGGATCAGCTATTTCTGCCAATGTCAAGTATTTATCATCTTCAATTATCAAGTCTTCGAGTTTTCAAGTCGTCGTCGTGATGAAATTAATGATAAAAAATATATAAAATGTGGATGACATGAAATGGGGACCGTCTTTCGGAAAAACAAAAAACGATCTCCTGAATTATTCTAACCGACGGTATTTTATAGTGTTTGACAGGCCATCTATCAAAAGAATACCTACTCGATTTAATAATGAGGTTGTAATATATTTTATTGTATGCCTGTATGTATAAGATCTAAAGTAACTAGGCATTTATAGAATTTTGGAAGTGTTACTTGATAACAGTATGTTTTGTACCAGTATTATCATTATCAAAATCTACCGCCAATGCAGGATATAGGCCTCAGTAGAAAGAAAACAAAAAGGCTAGAGGCTACCAGTAAAGCAATTTTTTATGGTATAGGAAACAAACGAGCAGACGCATCGCCTGTTGGTAAGCGATTACCACCGGCCATGGATACAAGAGGCGTCACAAGAGCGTTGCCGGCCTTTAGTATACCCACAGATCACTCCCTTGGGGGTGATCTGTGAGTATATCAAATAAATAAAACCACGTTTCTTGTATTTCCTTTATTTGACATATATTATTTTCTTTATTTTATTCTACATTCAAATTTTGTATGTAGGTACTGTCATTTCTTGAATGGAAATTCGGGATGTTTGTCAGCACCAATGAAAAACGTAAAATCGCATACGCGGCCGTTTTCACCGCGGTCTAGTGTCGCCAACTCACTCATTTCAGAATCGCTTAGGCAGAAGTCGTAAACTGAAATGTTCTGAAAAAAGTATGTAAGTACATTAATAATTATATAAACAGTATAAATTAAGTTTAAAAAGACTAGAGTATATTTTTATTAAAAACCTAATAGTATTATTTTTTACAATGTATTCGTTCGAGTTTCTCAATTTTACATTTTCTTAGAATGTTAATTAAGAATTCTAATGTACCGTTGTTAGTCTCGAACTTATAACTTGTGCAAAGTATTAAGTCATAATTATATAAAGTCAAATAGGCAAGGGCATTTTTATAATTACGAATAACGCCGAGTAACGGACACTTTGGACCACTCCAGTTTTATACACCCGCCTATTGCCGTCCTCCGGGCACAGGGACAAGAAAAGTTAGAAGCGATGTGATTGATGATAGGAAAGGGAAATTGTGGATAGATTAATGGAGAAGTTAAAATTTAGTATATAAAATATTTTATACATGTTTGAAGTTTGATCATTTGGATTCCGATGCAATCGAGTTGAGAATAAGATATGATGAAATTTAAGGTGGATGGACAGTGTCTATGTGTAATGATACAATATTTTACTTATACCTGCTTTATGCGGATAGCGTTAATGCTCTTCGGGATTGCAGCCAACCCTCTCTGGAGACTGTACCTCAGAAGTACTTGTGCTGGAGTACGCCCATGTGACTGCGCAATACGTTGCACTTCTGCTAACTGCAGCAAGTCGGGGTATGTATGCCTTTAGAACAAAATTATTCGGATGTTAGGTGAACTGTAATATACAAATAACTGATGATATAAGTTGTTGTTACGGGCAAACATGATAATAATTTAAGAACTAACGTTCTGTCTGTCTGTCATGGTCTTGAAAAGAGAATTTTCAAAAAAGTACTTTTGTAAAAAATTTCGAAATTCGACGCTGTGAAAAAGGTGTATCGATTTATAATACTGTCGCTGTCGGTGCGTCTGCACGCAATTGTGGTTATTGTTGTGAAATACGAGTAAATTAATTCATACAACGACGTAAACTGTAAAATCATACTTGCTTGTGCGACGGCGCGGTAATGGTGACAATATTTTTGAGTGAAAGGGAATGAACTTAAAGTACATATAACTACACAAATATAAGCTTACCCTGTTTGAGCTGCTTTTGCATCGGCCAAGGCCTTAGATCCAAGAGGTGAATAGGCGACAATAGGCACGCCTAATTTATTAGCAGCAGCAACTAATTCTGGCTGTTGACATAAAATATGATTCTCGATTTGCAAGCATGCAGGTTTCTCGACACTGCACAAACGTTCCAATTGCTCTGCATTGACGTTAGATACTCCAAGAAGGCGAACACGACCAGAGTCCTTCAATTTTAATACAGCCTGAAATACATATTTACTTTATTATATTTGATAATTACAATAATTTATTAATTAATTTCCGTTGAACAATTATTACATTTCTTTACATGATTTTATATAACATACATTGAATCTTTGTTAGCAAAAAACGATTTAAGACTTTAATAAATAAATTAATATGTATTTGAAAAACATCTAATTATGAATAACGTATGAAGTTAATACTAATACAAATAATTCAGAAATAGTAAATTTAAGCCCTCTACCACGAAGGCTACTTAACCTTTAGACGATTTGATTAAATGTATTTTTGCCATGGTTCCATATCCTTTGATTTAATTACACAATTTGCATTTTCAACTTCTGGGGATTTGATCGTTGCTAGTAAAGGTTTCTCAGATACAATTAATTTAGTGCTATTGTAACTCGTAGAAAGGGGGTTAGTAGTGGAAGTAGTGAATTTTCTAGGCACGGGAAGAATCACAACATTGTTTCTTTTGCTTCTAGCTAGAGTTTTAGAAGGTATGTTTTTCACTTTTTTACCTAAAGTATAAATCATTACTTGAAAAACACTACATGACTTTCTCTTTGGTTTTAGTAAATTTCTACTATTAAATATGCTTCTTATTGATGAAGTCTGGGAGGTAGGTTTTGACAGCATATGAGACGTGATTTCAATACTTTGATTTGATTTCAAGTCGTACTGGCAGCTGAAATCGTTAGTGGTCCTTTTGAACAGATCCATTACGAGTTGTTTATGTTTTTCATTATCTATCGCAGTTCCTTTCGCTCCTTTATTTTGTTTCTTCTTCACACAACAGAAAAATATATTTGCTAGAACTTTGTGTATAGTACTTTCCGTCGAATTCGAAGAAATCGGATTCGTTGGAGCGTGACTGGTAGTCTCCAAACTTAATTTCAGGTTATCCCTATTCCCTCGCAGGTTATGTAAAGAAACGCATCTTACCAGAGATAGATCACTTTTTGATTTTTGTTCAGTTCTACTTGTTAAAGGCGTACAGGCGCGTTGAGTCATTGTAGTACTGCTCAGTATCGTTGGGTAATGTAAGTGATTTAAAATATTGCATACATAATTACTCTTAAATATTGTATCTTTTAAACAAACGTTTGAACGCTTACGATGGCATGACATATTATTATGATTTTTTATGAAGTTTAATTCCTCCAAACCTGTTTTCCCTACGTTACATCTGTATAGCCGCCTCTCACGATTTTTCTTTTGACGAATTTGGTTCCGTTTAAGTTTTTGATACCATTTACAAGTAAGTATATATTTGTAATAAAATTTAAAGTCTTTTTTTCTAGAACTTCTATAACTGTGTAAGTAATTATTAGTACGTTGTCTCAAATGCAGGACGGTCAGTCTTGGTTTCATGATCGAGTGTCATCAGGGAGCCGTTTTATGTTGGTTATTGCAATAGTATAGCAAGTGAAAGCCATATTTGAAAAATGGCTTGGCTTACTTTAAATATCCTGTACGTCTATTTCTCATTATTACATTTCACACATGGGTAAGAAGTGAGAGCACATTATTTGAAGTCACAAAAATCGGAATGTCATTTTGACTTGATCACTTGTCAACTTGTTTTCTTCTAGGAGTGATAAAGCCTCTTTTCTGTGATATTTACGATATAGTTCTGCTTGTCTATAAGCGTTTCAAATTGCTAACAATTTCACACGCACTACGAGCTACACAGCTTTGGAATTTGCGATAAATTGTCGAAACATTCCGATTACCAGTCTTGTACATATGATAAAAACTCATTACAGAAGCATCTAAATCTAATGAGTCTAAGGGCTTCAATTCAATACTATCAAATGATTCAACAGGTTCTTTAGATCGGTACGGTCCAACATCATTATCATCGCCACCAGTACAACATGGACATAATGACCTTGGAACAGACTTATAGTAGAAAAATTTAGCTCTTTTAATTAAATTTTGACTCGATCTCTTGAAAGAATTAGTAGATGTAGCTGCGTTCCTTCTTGTTATATCAAAATAAGAGTGCGGTTGAGTACATATCTCGTTAGAATTAAGTTTTGCGGGTTGGTACTCGTGATTCACAGTTTCCTTAACTTGTCTTTCGACGGGCGAATGATATACCTTTGACCAAGAATGTTGTGAGTTAAATATTTTGCCGATACGGGCATTACGCTTCTTTGATTCTTCAAAAGGATTTGTTATAGTGTTTCTCTCTTTCGTACACTTTATTAAACTGATCGAAGGTGGAAGAAAGTTACATTCATTGTAAGCTGTAATATTTGTATAGTTCACATTATAGTTATTAAAAATATCACATTCTTTAACTTTCTTATCTTCAATATTATGTTTCTCTACATAAGAAACCCCCATTTCAATGTTTTAAATATAAAGATAGGATGTAATATTCCGGTAAGAACCGTCTTAAATTTGAATATGCGTGGAAAATGAATGGGTAAATCAGCAAGGCATATTGACATGGCAATGAAGAGACTTACAATTTATGATTTGTATCCTAATGAGAAAAGAATTAATGTTTTACTTAGAATCAAACGTTATAATGACATGCATGACAATGTCACAAAAGTTTCTTCTAAATATTTATTATACCTATACTCGTATACCTTCCATAACGCAAGCAGGTCAGTTGTATGATCCATCTTGGCGCTGCCATCCGGGTTTTTGGGATGAAGGTCTCCAGGGACATGCTCGAAAGCGAATGGAGTGTGTATCAGATACATATCCAAATATTGCAGATTGAGGTCTTCAAAAGAGCTATTAAAATATTCTTGGACCAGCTCTGGTTTATTACCTGAGTGTAAAATAAAATAAATAATTGAAAAAAATGCACGTCTGTAGGAAATATACATATATGTATATGCATTTATTTCTTAATTTTATTAATGTTTTTAATTTACCATTCTATACATAGTATAGGAGAGTATTGGTAATTTTTTTTCATCATCTCCACATAGTATAAAACAAAGTCGCTTGCGCTGTCTGTCTGTCCCTATAAATGCTTAGATCTTTAAAACCACGTAACGGATTTTGATGCGGCTTTCTTTAATACTCGTAGATAGAGTGATACAAAAGGAAGGTTTATATGTATAAATTTGAAATCCACCCGTGCGAATCTGGGGCTGGTCGCTAGTTATTCCATAATTGACACATAAATCATATAGTACCCAAATTAATCTTTAGAATCACCCAGATTCTAAGTAAACCTGTGTCAACTTAGGTTTACTCCGTCTTCTAGTCACATACTGAACATATATACCAGTAAAAAATACACACTGTTGTAAAAGAAACTGAAAATTATTTTTTTAAATTGAACAGACACAAATTGAAAGTATGTCTTTCCAAATAAATCGAATCCCGAATAAATAAAACATAAAAGAAATACAACCGAATTTAGAACTTTATCCTTTTTTGAAGTTGGTTAAAAAAACATTAACTAACCTTATATCTAAAAAAGAAAATATATAAAGAACTGTAACCGTACTACGTAACCAATTTTGAAGAAATTAATAAAGCCTGTGTCACCTGGTCCTTTGTTACGAATCTATTGGCACTTTATTCATAAAATTGATTCAGTAGTTTAGGTCCTACAGAGAAACATACAAAAATATATAGACTGTCCAAATAAATACTGTAAGAATCTACTAACCTCCTGGCGGTAATTTTGTGACAACAAATAGTTCTTTTCGTCTTTCAGGGTTTCCTCCAATCCATCGGTTGAGGGCACGTCCGAGAGTCGCTTCATTTTCATAGGCACGCGCTGTGTCGAAATGCCGGTAGCCTGCTTCCAGTGCTGCCTCTACAGCTTGCTCCAGAACATCACTCGATGCCTGTAATATATTTTAATTTTACATTCTACAATTACTTCTATCAAAGGTTACTTTGTACTTGTAACCTACCTTGTAAGTGGAATAAGTACAAGTGAGTTTAATTCTAGAATGTATTTAACAGGTTTCATCAAGTGAGGACAATCGAAAGTATAATTTTATTTAAGTTAGTTGAGATAGTTGATAGTCTTTGAGGGAGGCCTTCGTTCGGCAATGGATGGCGATAGGTTGATTGATGACATTTAAGTCCGCTGCCATAATAGGGTTTTAAAGCCTTTAAAGGTCCTTTTATAAGCCCTTTAAAACCTTTTGTAATTTACAGTACATTAGTTCTAAGTTTTCTTTTATCTTGAAGGAAACAAGCAAACAGACCAGTCACTTGATCTAAATGACCATTGTTAAGCGATCATGTAATGGTCACCTACGCAAGTGCATTAATTTATTTATTTATTAAGGTAATTACAACAGGTAACAAACAAGTCATCATTTTTACGATAAATATAGGTTCAGTACTGATTGGTACCCTACCGTTATCACACAACATGATATTTATTTTATTTTATTTATTCAGGATAACAACAGTCTTATACAGAGTCAAAAACTTATATTACTCGTATAATTACTGGGATATGACCAATTATAGTTATCCACTTTACATAAAATTTCCAAAAACTGCAAAGAAAAGATTTATATTAGTCACACAGTTAACCTATAACATTTACAATTTACTTTTATATTTAATAAACTTTAAATTGTTAAACTAAATTAAACAGTTCGCAGAATTTGTAAAATATAAACAAATAAAAATATTAGCGCATTGTGGAATGTAAATTATTTCAAACTATCACCGGCGCATCACCGACTCGCCGCTCGATAGGAATTCGCGACCGGTTTGTGGGTGGTAAGTAAGTAAGTGCCATCATAGATATTATTTACAGGAAATTAACACCCGTGATTTCTGATTTCTCTCTCTCAGTAGGTACTGCAACATTTTTTTTTTGATTATTCAGTAATACAGGTACATGTGTGCGTGTGAACTGTTATTTATCGCTGATTATATATTTTTTATATTAGACATGAAAGTTCAAAGTAAGAATACATCATAACTTTTTTTGTTTTCAGTTTAGCCAATAAGACCCAAACAGATACAATGATAATGGTTTTACTACACTTAAAAAGCGATAGAGCGAGAATATTTCTTTTAAAAACAGTAGCTCGTGAGTTGAAAATGTCGAGTTTGCTATCATTTATATCCGTAATTTCATTATAAAGACGACATCTGACAATAGGGTTGTAGTAAGAGGTGTTGTTTTTGAAAATGTTTAGTGAAAAAGTTCCCGGTGATCTGGTATTATATCGAGTGTTAATATTGATGTGGTAAAGCAAAGTGGAAGAGTCAAGCGTACCATGGAGAATCTTATGAAGATTAATCAGGGCCCGCTGCTTACGATGCACATGTAGTGGCGCAATTTCAAATTTAACCAGTCGTTCTATATAAATCCACTTTAAACACTTTTTCTGGACACTCAATTTTATCAGAGTGCAGCGCGTAGCGCCCTTAGAGCACTTTCTCAGAGTTGGAAAGGGAAATGAGGAAACCCTCTCCAGGTTTGATCATCTGGCAACCCTTACTCGCCTGGTCATCTTTCTAGCCTTTATTATTTCCTAAAATTATTTTGGAGTTGGCTAATGCTTCAAATGGGTTTACCTACCTACAACAGGAAAAAAGTCTAGCCAATGACTCGCAACCACTTCCTGCTATCCGACAAATAGCGGAAATAATATATATATACCAATGCGGAAACGGGTTAAGAAAAACACTAAAATTACTAAATTCTTCATTTATAAATATAATACTTGTTGTTATTGTAGTGTTTATATAGGTGTAATTTGTTGTTGAGAATCACTCGGTAATTGTTACATGCTATACATAAACTTTTACTTTTGTTTAGTTCTAGCTCTCACGGCACACTTCGTCCGCGAGACCCATAGAAAAAATAGGTTTGCACATACTACAGAGATGATTTTTTGAAAGTAGGTATTCCTAATAGTGGAGTGCCGTAAGGTTAAAACCTTGAAACCCGGGTCCACTGAACTGAGAACTGAACCAGCAATAGGTAGGTACTCATCTAAAAACTTAAAATCAGTATTAGGTACCAAAGCGTGAATAGCATATTCTTTTTATAAATTATTTAACTGGTTGCAAAACGACGTCAGCTTTTTACCAGTGAGGAAGGAATTTCTTTTTAAAGAATTTTGAGAAACTGTTTGATTTTTAATTCTATTTGATTTAACAATGATTCATTGAGAAATCTCATTTCTCTCTCTCTCTCTCACAACAATTGTTTGGTGGGTAAACTTTTTACCCGACTGCGGAAAAAGTAGGGTTATGTTTTTCGAGTATATGTATGTACAGTGCGACTAGGAACGAACAGGAACGTCAATAACCTCTATCTGTCAAATGTCCCCTAAAAAGCACGGTCTGCAACGAAACCTTATTTGCGTATAAATAATGTTGTTATTATTAGTTGTTTATGGACTCTATTTCGCGTGTAGAGTCAACGCAGAGATTCCGCCAATTTCAAGTGTTTCGAGAGACAGTAAATAATGTTTTTTCAAGGTTTTTAAAAGTGTTTAATAATATTTTTTCAAGGGACATTTGACAGATACAGGTCATTGACGTTCCTATTCGTATAAGAGTCGCATTATATGTATATTAGTCTTTACCTATGAAATTGCCGTTTTGTATGCAATAAGTGAAAGTACTTATTTTTTCAAACTTTTTTATTTCTGTTATTCGAAGTAATCACCCATGCAATCGACGCATCTTTTCCAATGCATTGGCAGTTTATTGATGCCCTTCTTGTAGAAATCAGCTGGACGGGAGGCAACAAACTCTTCAAAGGCATTTTGTACTGCCTCTCGGGAATTGAATTTTTTACCCACTAAAAAGTTGTCTAAATTTTGGAAAAAGTAATAGTCGGTAGGTGCAAGGTCTGGTGAGTATGGCGGATGAGGGAGAGCTTCCAACCCCAGCTCTTGCAGCTTGGAGACTTTCTGTTGCGCAGTATGGGGTCGCGCGTTGTCGTGAAGGAGCAGTGGGGACGACCGATTGACCAAAGCTGGTTGCAGATGTGCAAGCTTCTCCATCATTCTCTCCAGTTCTTCACAGTACACATCTGCATTAATGCTCATGCCGTTTTGTAAAAAGCTGTGGTGAATCACACCCGCACTAGACCACCAAACAGTGACCATCACCTTTTTAGGGGTCATTTTTGGTTTAGGGCATTGCTTTGGTGCTGAACCAGGGTCTAACCAACTTGCTGAGCGCTTTCGATTGTCGAACAGAATCCATTTTTCGTCGCACGTAACTATACGTTTCAAAATTCCTTCATTTCTTTGCCTGTTGAGCAGCGAAAGGCAGGTCTCGACGCGTACGTTGCGCTGGCGATCGTTAAGGTCGTGGGACACCCATCTATCAAGCTTTTTTACCTTGCCAATTTGTCGCAAATGGATCAATATTGTTTTGATGCTTACATTAAAAGCTGCTGCTAGCTCAGCTGTACATTGAGTTTCGTCAGCTTCCACAATAGCCTTTAATTCATTATTGTTAACCAAAGTCTCCGGACGACCACGAGCTTCATTTTTCAAGTCAAAATTTCCAGAACGGAACCGGGAAAACCAATAAAGGGTTGTGCGTTCGTTTGTACAGTTCTCTCCGTAAACGTTTTTCATGTTACGTGCCGTTTGTGTCGCGTTGGTGCCACGACGGAACTCATATTTCATAATTACACGAATTTTTAAAGTATCCATTATGACGAAAAATGTTCAAATGTAATGAAAATACAACGCTAATCAAAAAACAAAAGACTGAGTTTGTAAATAGAATGTCATGGTTTTAAAACAAAATTAATTTGAATTTAGAATACAGAGCCATTACAAACTTTTTTTTATTTGAAATGACCAGTACTGAAGAAACGCAATTTCATAGGTAAAGACCTATTATTTCCTTGGCACGCCTTAATACACAAAAAAAAAAAAATAAAAAAAAACCCGACTACGTCAATATCTGCCACCTTAATTATGTTTATTGTAGAACTGAAAACAAGATTTTAATTTTAAATTGTAATTTATTTTGGTTTAAAATAGTAAAACAGTCAACTAACTGCACGGTTGGCCTAGTGGTTTAAGCGGTCACTACGCCGCTTGGTACTGCGCCAAGTGCCGTGGGTTCAAATCCCATTTGGAACATCACTTTGTGTGATCCACAAAATGTTGTTTTGAGTCTGGGTGTTCTTTGTGTCCGTTATATTTATGTTTGTAAAGTCCCCCGCGACACAGGATGTATATTCCTAATGCGGGAGTTGTCTTTAAAAAAAAAAACTAAGGTTATTCAAAACCATCATCATCATCTTCCTACCCTTTTCCCAAATTTATTTGGGGTCGGTGTAATGAGTTTTCTTCCTCCATTCTCCTCTATCACTCGTCAGTTCACTGCTAACTCCCTTTCTGGCCATATCCTCTTTTACGCAGTCCATCCATTTTTTCTTTGGTCGTCCTCTACTCTTATACCCGTCAACTTCCATACTTAAAACCTTCCTAACAATATTTTGCTCATCTCTACGCATCACATGTCCATACGAGGTTAACCTGCTGCTTCTCAACTTTTCAGCCACTGGTGCAACTTTCATTCTTCCTCTGATGTACTCATTCTTCACCTTATCCATTCTAGTCACACCACACATACATCTCAACATTCGCAACAGGCATCTCTCATCCGTTATCTTCACTGGCCAACACTCAGATCATCAGAAACGTGCTGTTCATCAGAAACTGTGCAGACCTGCGTCTGATGATCGTTTTGTATATTTATCCCTTTAAGGTTAAATCTTGGGATCGCACTTAGTTCCTGTTACCTGCCGCCACTTCATCCATCCTGCATTGATTCGATGTTGCACAGACCTATTAATTTCGCCATTATTTTGTAACAGCGAACCGAGGTACTTGAAATCTGTGCAGACCGGAATCACCGTTCCACTTAGCGACACGGCAGCAAGACCGGCGAGATCGCCGAAATCGCATAACATATATTCGGTTTTACTCCTGCTGATTTTTAAGCCAGCGTTCTCCAGTCGTTGCTGCCATGTCTCTAGTCTGCGCTGGACCTCGGGCGCGTCTTCACCGACCAACACAATGTCGTCCACAAATAGCGTGCACCATGGTGCCTCCTCCTGAATGTCCGATGTCAAAGCATCCATTATCAAGGTTATTCAACAATAAAATATTCAAATCAAAATCTTGTTTTTTAACTCACTTAAAAAAGAAGGAGGTTTGAACTTGATTGGTATTTCTTTTTGATCTTTTCAATTCCTCAATGAAAGATGGCAGATATTGACGCAGTTGGGTTTTTTCTTTTTAATATTTTTTTTAGTTTACTTTTACTTTTTGTCTTACGGCACTCCACTATAACTCCTTTTTTTTTGGCCGCTTAGTCCTAGGTATATACTTATATACGATGCTCAAAGAAGTTATTCGGTAATTTAGAAAATATTCACGAAAATAAACATGGCGATACCAAGTTCGCCGGATCACATGTTGTACATTTCTACCGATGAAATGTTAGACAAAGTTCCAATATATTTTGAAGGATTAAAATATACTTTAATAAAAAATTCAATAAATATATTTCTAAGAAATTATTATAGATCAATAAGAAAGAAATAAGATTAAGTATAAAAACTTACTTGCCAAGTACCAAATCCAATTCTCGGAATGCGATAGCCTCCTTCTAATTCGAAATATTCAGGTATACTCGTAGACATTTTGAAGTAGAGATACTTGGTATCTTTAAGTAGTGGTACTTAATATGTATTTAAACAAAAATATTGATATCGCAGTTCACTGACTGTGAGAGTACCTTGTAGGTCAACGAATCACAACACAATGAGAGGCAGCGAGAAGCGGCCACAATTTGGTTCTTGGTCGGCCTCGCTTGCAACATGCAATCCAATTAAACTCCAGATACCGGTTTGTCTCAAATAAGGCTTGCGTTCATTTAATTGTAAACATTTAGGCGTTATATTGTGATTACGTCATGAAAGCCTAAAGGACCCTGAATGTTTTTAGTGTTTAACAGTTCCTTGTTGTCAAAATGTCCATGTTATCTACGTAAACCTTGATAAAGTTATTATTATTATTTTTCTTATTTTACACTTTATTTACATCTAATCCTCGAGTTTTAACACTGGCGATATATATACTCATACAAATTTATAGGTATACATATGTTTGCTAAACATGCCAAATATAAGAATTAAAATAATTGTGATGTCCATGATACACGGAGTAGGTATTATAGAACAGTTTAAACATTTAATGTTATTCTAATTTTGTACGAGGTTCAGAGAGCTGCTGAAAACAATAAATAACAAAATACTTGTATAGAACTTCTAAAACTTAAGTTTAATGTAATAAATACAATAATATAAAAAGGTTATGTCTACCCATGCAAATCAAAGCACACACAGAACAGTTATGCTCAGAGAGTATATTCCTGAACCTAACGCAAAAAGAATTTAGGTAAATTTTAAGTGTTTTTACATCTTTATTACCGTGTGTTTACCTGCGGCATCGTTGCTCCTAAAGTTTATCAATTCACATGAAGACGACTAAACTTAGTATTGAAGACAAAAACCGCGAGTAGGGAGTCGCTCGACCAGTTTTTTCCTAGTCTGGCTTGACTCTACCAAACAAGTGAAAGCAAAGCATACGACAGAGATAAAAGGTATAGATAGGTACAGCTAGATTATCTGTACTGTGTGTATACAATGAATAGGTACATGACATGATGGTCATCACCTGCAGATTAGAACGGTGCAGCCTTTCGACCCTGACGTGGAATCACGAAGATGGGATGTATGTAACCTAATTAAACAAATGTCTTTAGACATTAAGAATAAATTTTAAATACACTGATACTTATTATCGCATCGTCATTCAAACTTAAACCAAAAAAAAATATCGACAGTCTTTAACAGACATCTATAGGCGTCTCCTTAGTATGGAGGTATTCGCTTACTATACCACGCTGGTAAGACTCAATCTACTAACCATAAAGAAATTAATTCATAAAATTAGTCTGACAAATTATTTTATTTTTTTTCAATACTAAATCTGGTCAATAATACAATAAAACATCTGCGCCCAATGTTTCTTATCACAGTGGCGGATCTTTGTACGGTTTAGCCACAAGTGGCCACATAATCGTTGCGTTCAATTACCTATACTGTATTGTTATTCTGTTGTTCAGCACTATTGTATCTTGTTGTTGTTGTGATACTTGTCATTCAATGTATAACAATAAAATCATGTAATTGTTAAACTGTTGCTAACACACAATGGAATTGTCAACGGACTATCACAATTGCAGACAAACCTGTGTTCTATATTTGTAAACGTAAAAATACGTACCTAATAAAATAAATAATTTAAACGCTATTTTCAATAGTTCTAACTTTTTGTATTGCTTCAAGATCTTTATTAGATAAGATTTTACGAATTACTTTGTTTTCTATATGGGTTTTTAGTATTATTGAAGTTCGTTTAAAGATCAAGGATATTAGTCTGCAGTTCTACGAAACGCGGCTCGGCTATAAATCAAACTTTAGGTTATACTCATATATATGACGTGCGTCAAATAAAATTCTTCGCGAGCTGTATTTGCTTTACACTGATTTTTTGTAGCGACTGGTTTTATTTGTATAATGGCATAGATATATTATATATATTTATGTATGAAATTAATTATTAGTAGCGTCTACCAGTGTCTATTGATGACGTGACGAAGACCACACATCATTGACTATTTACCTGACTAGAAGGAGGTTATGTTTTTGTTTTTTTTTTTTGGATTTTATCGTGCTGTAGTCTAAATGTCTCGGCGGATTTTAGTTCGTTTCATCATAAGCGTATTGCCTTCGACTGCTGAACGAAAATCTGACGAGTCTAACGAGGTATTGTTATTTTTGTCGTTTGTAAATTGAATGTTAAACTAGCTGACCCGGTGGACTACGTACCGCCATATTTACATATCTCTCTCAGCTTCCCACAGGCAGGGTACAGTTGCGGCAAAAAAAAAAAAAAAATTGCTCTGTTAACTTTTTTTTGTACACAAACCTTAACTAACAGTAAAGAATATACAAAAAAAATTGGTGCAGTCGATCGGAAGTTATGCGCGTTCATACATTTCGGCGATTCATTTTTATAATATAGATCAGATACATTTTGAATTGATTCGGGTTTTCTTAGTGATATTTCTTCTTGAATTATAAATTCACATTAGGAATTATTATAGGTAAGCAGTTCTCTTGGTTAGATCCATCCATTATTTCTATTTTTGTGACAACCACGAGGAGCATAAAGTTATACCTACTCCTATACAAATAATACATAATAAATATAAGTGTTACGAATTATGCATTTAAAAATACTTTGTATATTTTTTTATGTAGAGCCGACTATCCAACAGAATGCTGTTATAAACTCGTACTAATATTATAAACGCGAAAGTTTGTGAGTATGTAATCGAGTTTGTTTGTTGCTTTTTCCCGCAAAAACTATTGAATTGATTTTGATGAAACTTTACAACATTATAGCTTATACATCAGAATAACACATAGACTACAATTTATAAAGATACTAGCTTCGCCTCGCGGCGTTGCCCGTGGTTATTGCTGTACCGCGGGTTTCAGCTAGTCTACAATATAAATATTTTCTCAAGAAACTCTGAAATACACCATAAAAATAAAATACTCTCGTGTTTCAAGTAAAAACATACTAATGCAAATACTATTGACCAATGAAACATATACGTGGTTCGTTTTTATAATAAAACTCAATTTACAAGCATTTATTTTACTTCAAACAAAATATCAGCTAGTTATTTATAAATGCGAAAGTTTGTGAGGACGGATGTGAGGATGTTTGTTACTTTTTGACTTTGACTTTGACTGCCTCGGTGACGTAGTGGTACGCGTATGCGACTGCTAAGCTTGAGGTCTCGGGTTCAAATCCTGGGTCGGACCAAATGTTTGTGGAATCTACAAATATTTGTTTCGGAGTTTGGGTGTTTTCTATGTATAATATGTATGTATTTACAAAAAAAAAAAAGTATATATAAGTATTTATATCAGTTGTCTAGTATCCATAACACAAGCACTGCTTAGCTTGGGACTAGATGGCGTTGTGTGTTAGATGTCCGGAATATTTATTTATTTATTATTATTTATTTTTCATGCAAAAGCTACTGAACGGAGTTAGATGAAACTTTACAGTATTAAAAGTAGGTAACATAATTTCATATAGGCTACTATTTACACGCGGGCGAAGTTAAGAGCTAAAGCTAGTTAGAGTGCCTAGATGACCGTGTCAATTCAAGGTTCGCTTCAAATACCCCTGTGGGCATGGATGGATGCTGGAAACATAGGCGAACTTGTTCCTATTTCTCCTCGTCATAACGCTATCAACTATGTCGATTTATTGGAAGAATCAATGTTACCGACTTTGCGAACAGTTTACCCCCGTGAAGATGTGCCAGTATTCTCCTATGTTCATGATAACTGTCGAGTGCATATTGCCAGAATTGTCTCAAATTGGTTAACGGAGCATGAAGATGAATTTACTCTCATTTCATGGCCGTCTAGGTCACCAGATCTTAACCCAATAGAAAATTTGTGGGGTTTGATGGTTCAAATGTGGGATAACAGGAACGAGAGTAACAAACACTGCGACACGAGAATTTTATATATAAACCTATTCACCACCTGCATACCCAACTGTATGTCTCTAAAAAACTTTTTGATGTAGGAGACACATCAGGAGAATATATTGTGTGTTCTAATATATAAAAGTCGAATTATGCTTTTGATATTGAAAACGAAATTATTGGCAACGTATTAATACAATTTTAATAACTAGCCTATAGTGTGGATCACATTACAAGTCGATTAACATCCAACAAAAGCGGTGTAATATAAATACAAATTAATTTTCTCACAAACCCTTAAAGTAATATCCCCCTTTGTGTCCAAATAGTATCCATTTACAATTCAATTTGCAAAACGTATGAATGAATTCATGTCACAACACTCGAATGAGCATTGGTGCGTACACAGAAAGATTGCGGTCATTGATAACTATTTTCGTTCTACCCTTATTATAAAGGGCGGGGCTAACAGTCATCCCGCCTCTGTGGGCTTGATACTTTAAGGGTAGAATATGAATGAATGCAAGTTAGTTATTCGACAATAGCCATGGATACTTCACCAGTGCAGTCAACTTCAAAGTGCGGGTCCGATTTCAGCATTGAACGGATTCTGAGTAGTGATAACACGAGATGTACAAGTAGCCAAAGTGAGAATTTGCAAGTTCCAGACTGGCTGTGCTGTACTCGATATCGACCACCTCGTTTTCCACGTAAGAATTTATATACTAAACTAGCTTACCCTCGCAACCTCGTTTACATATACTATTGCCCGTAGCGTAATAATTTTTCCCCGTTTTTTAAACATTCTTCATTGGGGATCCGCTCCTATTGGTCTTAGCGTGATGATGATATATAGCCTATAGCCTTCCTCGGTAAATGGACTATCCAACACTGGAATAATTTTTCAAATCGGACCAGCGGTTCCTGAGATTACCGCGTTCAAACAAACAAACAAACTCTTCAGGTTTATTATATTAGTATACAAATGTGAAGTGAAGAAAAATCAACTAGATTTCAAAAGGAATTAGGTTAGCAGTTACGATAGATGACAGCCTAATCAAATTAGTTACTTTTTATCGTCTGTCAGACGTATAGATAGGATAACTTTGTATGAAAATGCACGAAATACAAACTTGTGAATTCACTGTTTTAGAGTACCTACTCAATGTTTATTTGATTATTTTTTTTAATAGAAATGAAAAACTAATAATTAATTTATCTGACATTTATTGTAATATTCGCTTTAATGAAAGAGACATCGGCATTTATTGACGATACGGTCATCTATCCTATTTCAACCAGACCTTTTAGGGTGTCATTGTACTGAATGTTTATTTTCACATGTTATTGCAAGTAAATGCAAATATTTGTTTTTGTCTCAGGTGTAATGAACAGTGGCGGCTGTCGAGCACGTCGGTCCGGACGTCACGCACGGGTGCCGTTCACGGCAGCTCAGGCTGCGGCCCTGGAGGCTGCTTATGCTCGAGCGCCGTACCTTGCACCACCGGCACTTCGCGCACTTGCTGCAGCCTTGCAATTACGAGATGATAGAGTACGTATTGAGTAAAAAGGTTATAAAATTTCCATAGAGGTCATTCAATACAAACGTGGCGTCCGTTTAAGTTTATTATGTATTATGTACATAATCTAAAATTCCAAGATTTTAATGTCGCCGTTAAATCAACATTTTAATTTGATTTGTATACCTATCACAAAATGAAATAGCCAACGTTACAACATCGACATATAAAACAGCAACAACAAAATGTTTTTTCATAAGTGTCGGATAGGTTATCCAACAATTTACTTTTCAAATTTATTTATCCAAAATACTTTTCAAACTATTTTATTCGCACTTTTTTCTCTTGTACCTATTTCACATCTACTTACTACATAATTTGAATAAGTATTAATGACTGTGGGTTAAAGAGAAAGGTTTAAAAACCTAAAAACTTCAGTGCATTTTACTTATATTTATTCAATATTTATTAACTACATAGGTACTTAGCGTCACTTGAAATCACTATTAGAGTTAAATATGAGATTTGAAATTGTCGCCATGATCAACAGCCTTTATGTGTTCGCTGCTGGAACTAGACTAGGCTTTAGGCCTCTTCTTAAATGGACCGCAAGCTGCCAGAGAGTGGGGACCTCTGGTAGCTGATTAATTGATGCGGTCAGCGATAGAGGGGCGTCCTGGTTGCAAAACTGCGGTAAGGCCGCAATATTTAACGGTTGGGCTAACAGGCAGGGGGAAGCCAAGACTTCTCCCAGGATAGAGTCTTATAGACGCGTTGTCGTTCTTGGGCCTGAAATAACTTGGTCGGGGTCCTCCCCAGAGCAGGGCGCCTGAGACCGGCCACCGGGGTGGTTTTTAGTGGAATCACCACAAACCTGGCTCCTCGGTCCAAGAGCCAGAGATCCGAAGGGATTTTCCACCTCGTCAAAAAAGGCCTTTTATAAAGAAAATTTAAAATGTTATAAAAATTGATTTCAAATACTGACGTCAACACACTTTTAATTCAATGGAAACGCAAGTTTTCAAGATAATGCAATCTGTAGAAACAAATGAAAACATTAAAACAGTAGCGTTATGTTAATTATGACACGGATTATTATTTAAAAAAAAAAATCGTTAAAAATATCAACAATTCTAGAATACGAGGACTTAAACATGTTTAGGTGTAGTAAACATGAATTAACTAAGTTTGTTGATAGGTATACATTTATACAGACAATGCATTTATCTTAATACTAGCGACCCGGCCCTGTTTCGTACTGAAATCCTTGAATATGAAATTCTCAGCTTTCCTCTACTATAAACTACGTAAAGAAGATACGTATATGATATACTTACCAGCACATTGTTATGTATTTTGATGTTCTTTTGTTTTGGGTTAACAATACCTAATATTCCTCACAGTCATGCGACTGTCTTCACATAAAAATGATAATTAGGTTCCAATGTATGTATTAACCTTAACCTTACACATCGTGAGAATGAACTCGTGTGAAAATCATAAATATCTGTTGTTGTAAATTAACTTATGTGAACTTTTCACATAAGTATTTTCTAAATGATAGATGTTTTTACGAATTAAACGAATTTATGTCGTATCGCGAGGACAGAAAGTAGTTATCGGTTTATATTTCAGTTAGATTTTTTTTTTTTTTTTTTGCATATTTTTTATTTATTGTTTTTTGTTCATTGACATTGACATCTGTGGACATTGAGTGATTGTTATTAGCTAGACATTTTTGTTTTTTATTTAAATAAATAAAGAACAAAAATGTCTAGCTAATAACAATTGATTAATAAACAAAAATTAAAAGTACTTTTAATTTTTGACATACATTGATATTTTTGACACAGCTTGTGAGTTCAGTTCATTTATATATTTTTAATTTAATCAATGTCATTACAAATATTTGCATACCATGAATGTACTGGTAGAATGTATATGGGTTATGTATGAATTTAACTATTGAGGGGAACCATAACATGCAAAGACTTAAAACTACCCCGAAAAAATTTCAAGCAAGCCAACCCGGGGGGAATGATAAGGGGGCGTCCATAAATTACGTGAGGTGTTTTTTAAAATTTTCTGCCCCTCCATCCCCCCTGGTGAGATGTCGTGAGATTTTATTCAACCCCCTCCCCCATCCCCCAATCTCACGTAAGATTTTTCAAAATGTGAGTTTTTTACGTAAACGCGTTGGATTGTTATTGTAAAAAGAAAAAAACAAATTTGCTTCGTGCTTTTATTTACGACTAGTTAAGACTATAGTCGTTCCAATCGTTTATTTAACTTTTAATAGTTCTAATACCTAATCAACTAGTGATACTCTGACCTGTTACCGATTCGATTTCTTTTATCGATCGATTTTATGCATGAAGAAGTTTTAATCGATTTAACACACTCATTATTTTATAGATAATTTCGTACTTTTATCGATTACTAAACGGCAACACCGGACGCGGAGCCGACGCGCGACGCCATTTTGATGTCAGTGTTAATCCACATTTTCATACGTCGAGTTGAGTATTTATATTCCTCCGTATTGATTTATTTGTGAATTCTCACGTTTGGTTGAGTTGAGCGTATCGTTCCTCCCTTCGTCACTGCCAAATGTCAAAAAATAAAGTACTCAAAGGGCAAACAAGAGAGCTTGTCTTGCGATATAATCGATAATCGATTTATTTCGAAACCGTATTTATAGTCTGTGGTCATTAATTACGAATTACACATCTCTAAGTGGGCGGAGCCCGTCCATGAAGTACAGTATTCCCTGTAGTACATTGTATCAAAAATTATTACAAAACTTGTATGTGCGTGATCTGTCAAAAGTTAAATAAACGATTGGAACGACTATAGTAATCAATATTGCTGGATTAAATGGACCAAAATAATAAAAAAAAATTTTTTGTTTCAATCAAAAAAAAAATTGCGTGATATTTGCCGAGACCCCCCCTCTCTCCAACGTAAGATTAGATGAGATTTGACTCGACCCCCTCCCCCCCTTAAACACCTCACGTAATTTATGGACGCCCCCTAATGTTATCAGAACAAGATATAAAAAACATGAAAGAATCTCTTGACAACATTAAAAAACAATGCAATGTACAAGAAAAATACGATACTTTAGACAAAGTTCTATTGAAGGTGATAGCACACACAAAGAAAAATGTAAAAGACAAACTCGGTTTAGAAGCTAGAACTAAAATTAAAGAGAGAAGAGAATTGCTAAATAACAGAAAAGAGAATCGTAAAAGAATTGCAGATATTAGCAAAGATATATCCAAATTAATAAGAAAACATAGAAAACAGATTCGGTTACAAACAATAAGGGAACAAGTCTTAAAAACCGGTGGTATCAAAAAAGCTTTAAAAGAATTAAAGGATCATTCAAAATGGATAGCAAAAACAACAAAAACAAACGAAAACCAGACCAAACTTACAACAACGAAACGACAAGAGATCTTAAAAACAGCAACTGAGTTCTACAAAAAATTATACACAGATTCAGATAAAACTACAGACACAAAAATAGAAAGCAACAACACTGACCAAGAAACAGTCCCAAATATATTACAAAGCGAAGTAAGAAAGGCTATTCAGACACAGAAAGCAGGAAAAGCACCCGGAGACGATAAAATATCAAATGAATTACTTAAATATACCATGGAACAAATATTAGAACCATTTACAAATATTTGCAATGAAATCCTGGCTTCAGAACAGATACCGTCTCAATGGACATCGTCCACAATAATATTATTGCATAAAAAGGGGGATAGAAACAATATGAATAATTATAGACCCATTAGTCTGATGACCAACCTGTACAAAGTTTTTTCAAAAATTTTATTGTTACGGTTAACCAAAGAACTTGATAGTAATCAGCCTAAGGAACAAGCAGGATTCCGTTCTGATTTCTCAACAATTGACCACATACATGCTGTTAAACAAGTAATCCAAAAATGTAACGAATATAATCAACCATACTATTTGTCATTTGTGGATTACAATAAAGCATTTGATTCTTTGAAACATAACTACATATGGCGGTCATTGGAAAACCAGGGCGTTCAAGAGAAATATTGTAACATCATCAAACAAATATATGAGAATAGCACAGCAAAAATTCAATTAGAACTCACCGGAGATGAATTTGAAATTCAAAAAGGTGTAAGACAAGGGGATCCTCTATCACCAAAAATTTTTAATGCTGTATTAGAAAATATATTTAGACAACTTGACTGGGACGAGCTTGGAATTAATATAAATGGAGAAAAACTACACCACCTTAGATTTGCAGACGATCTCATTCTATTTGCAAGTGACCCAACAACACTACAAAACATGTTGCAACAACTGTCATCAGAAAGTCAAAAAGCAGGATTGTCAATGAATACAAGTAAGACCAAAGTGATGACGAACAAAGCTAAAGTTATAATAGAAGTGGGACAAGAAGAGATCGAGTATGTCGACGAGTACATATATCTGGGACAAATAATAGCAGTAAAGGACCTATCTAACAAAGAAGTGGACAGAAGAATAAATAATAGTTGGCAAAGATATTGGTCCCTCAAAGAGGTCATGAAAAATAAAACCATACCTATTTATGAAAAAGCAAAATTATATAACACTTGTATCCTTCCGTGTCTTACATACGGTTGCCAGACCTGGCCATCCACACAAAAGATTGAGGAAAAATTAAGAGTATGTCAAAGAGGCATGGAAAGAAGTATGCTAGATATACGACTAAAGGATAAATGGAGGGCTACAAAAATTAGAGAAATAACCAAGGTGGCAGATGTAGGCATAAAAACAAGGTCATTGAAATGGAAATGGACAGGACATATGTGGAGATCGAAAGCAGAGAAATGGACTAAAAAAGTTACGGAATGGTATCCCAGGTATGGGAAGAGGCATAGAGGAAGGCCGGTAAAAAGATGGGAAGACGATCTGCCAAAAGAATGGAGAAGAACTGCGTTAGACCGAAACAAGTGGAGTGAATTAGAGGAGGCCTATGTCAGAAGACAACCTGACCTGGTTACTGATGATGCTGGTTGATTAGATATCATTTTATTTTAAGTTATATTATACACATATACCATCAACTAGATTTATATAAAAAAAAAATAAAAAAAAATGTATAAACAGGTTACAAGAAATAAAGGCTATTTTTATTTATTTATTTTATTTTATGAATTTAAGACCGTACTGTGTACACCTACATTCTGGCAAATAAAGGATTATTATTATTATCTTTATGACTTCATCATCTTTTAACTTTTAGCTATGGCTCCGACCGCATGTTTGTAAAGATTAGCGTATGTCTTTCCTCCAGAATCAAAGTATCTCCATGCCAAATTTTATTTAAACGTTGCAGCAGTTTAGCTGTGAAAGCGTGACAGACAGACAGATAGAGTTACTTCCGAATTTCTAATATTCGTACAGCTTTCGGCAATATAACAGAGCTACTGTTTTTAACATAAAGACTACAAGAGAAAAGAAGAGGGTTTGGCGTGTAGGTTTCCACACGCAGTACTATATCTGCGTGGCTTGCCCATTATAACCTTTAAAATGGCTCTCTACGCGCGTTCTAGTAGTGGAAGCATAATTGAGCTGTTGATGCCACCGATGCAATATTGTATTAGGCTTTGAGCAAGTGTATAATAAACATACATTGAGGTCTCGTAATCTGCAGATGGTCTAATTTTCCTAAAGATCTGAATTAATTTACGAATACGGTAGACAACATTGTTTATGTGTGCGTCGGTTAACCGTTCTATCGGATTATGAGAGAAAGGGAACAGAGAGTGCACCTGTGTTTGTGCACACACTTGTGCACTATAATATCTCCTGCCTAGTTGGCTGGTCTCCGTTGAGACTGACCGCCGTGGCCGTTATCGGCTAGGAGAACCTATTATGTGTGCAGACCAGTTTATTGAGCTGTCCCAGCTGACCCAGGTATTATATGTTGGAAGTACGAATTAATTTGGGGTACGTACAGTCAATTTTTGCATAGCAGCCACGAGCCACAATGTGAAAATCAGTGGGTGGTTGGGTATTAGCACGATGGGTAAAAGCAATGAATTTTGTTGTGTTAATATTCAATGTCAGGAGATTATCATTTAACCATCCTAACACCTCTCTAGGTTCATTTTCTGTGTGATGTTTGGCATCATCATAGTTTTCCCCATGCACAACTAGTGCTGTGTTAACAGCGTAAGTAATAATGTTACAAATTTGGAAGAATCTTGGTACATAAACATTTGACGTACACAAGAAAAAGAGTGGGACCGAGGACATTACCTTGCGGAACACCATAGGGAATGGAGGCTTGGGAACTAGTATGTTCTTTTCTCAAATAGTGCTATATTTTGCCTTACAAACGCCATGTTTGTAAGGCAAAATATAGCACACTCGATGTTATACATACATGGGACAGTTAGTAAATTATCTATATATATATAAATGTTATGTTGGTTTGTGTTGTGTGTGCACCGATCGAGTTGAAATTTTAGAATGATATATAATCCGCATCAAGGATTGTTTTTATCTAGTTTTTGCATCAGTCACATATCCGCGACCGCGAAAAAACACGACAAAACCGACATAAACGCGGGCGGAGCCGCGGGCAACAGCTAGTTTCTTATAAAGTAAGATCAACAACTATTTGGAATTCTAACGTCACAGTCCTGAAACGTTTCTGAATTTTGAATGCTGAATGCCAATCAGTAGAGTTACCCCTCGTTAACGTTGCGGTATGAGCTGCAAAACTCCGGTGGGTTGACGGCCCATTGGGATTTCCAAAGATTAAAAAAAAAAGATACCTTACCGCAACGTTGACGAGACAAATCCGTGATAACTTATAGACTTATCAAGGTTGATCTACTCGCTATATATTTTTAATTCATAGAATCCATAATTTATCGATAAGACTTACCTTAGTACATACATATTCTTTATGTGCTTTCAAGTTCAATTTACTATCAATTATTATACCTAAAAATCTAATTTATAACCATTGTAATTTACATCTAAGTTATATTGTACAGTATTGATTCTTTGCATTTGCATTGGTTGTCGCGCCAACCGAAGTTGACATAGTAACACGAGACAACAACAATCATTAAAATGAGAAAATGCGTAGTGAAAGAATGCGATACAAGGCTACAATGAATCCATTTTTATTTATAAGGTCGAGTCCCATTTCGAATTTTATTCGTAACAGTTGAAACTGTTATCTCTTAAACTTTTACAACTAAAATATATCTCAAATAAGTCTCAAATGTATAACCTGTACTTATCCATAGATTAAGTAGATATATTAGTCCAAAAAACCAGAAAGAAATCATTTATGTATTATAAAATAATATTAAAATAAACTTTACAAAGTATATATCTCTTGCAGATAAAAATCTGGTTTCAAAATCGTCGCGCTAGAGAAAGAAGGGAGAAATGTGTTAATATTGCACCGCCAATGGCAGTAACTCTGCCTCCGACTGCCGGCGTACAAGCACCTTGGATACCGACAACGTACTCTTGGAAGGGAAATAGAGTACCAAGTGAAACTATAAACATCAACACCGTTATGAACAGAGAAGAGCAAATTTCCAATGAAGGAACGAAAGATTATGTCCAAAATGTGGCGCGAATTGATAGGTCTTCGTTTCGTCAGTCCATGGATGAAGATCATTCTGAGTTACCATTAGATATTGAGACGATTGAGGACTGAAGAAGAATGACAGCGTATGTGCTGTTGTCTTTCGTTGGTGAGTGCAAGATTGGAGACCTAATGACGCAGAAATATCTCACTAGGCCGTCATAGTGATGCATTTTTGCAATGTGTGCATTCGTAATGAGTATGGTGACTACTACTTTTGGATAATGCTCATGCTATCCATCAACATCACTTTGGCAGGCTCATATATAGGTATATATATATAAAATACAAGCTTGAAAATAGGTACTTAAGGTTTTTTACTACTAAAAAAATTATAGAAAAAATGTGCTGTGATACACGAGACTAACTGTTTAGTATAAGAATAAAGTATATAATAGAATTATTAAAATATATTTAAATTGTAGAACGCTTTTTATTTACTAAATTAACGCTACTGAACAAGTAGAAGAATCACTTATAGCATTCTCAAATCTGCTATCAAGTATTTTCTTATACATTTTTATGATATGCTATCCCAATGCATGAGAGATTAGCATTGTGTCACCGATTGTAAAATTATAATCTATTTAATAACGTTTGCTTGTCTTAGCTTGGTATTAGCAATAGAAACGTTTAGCAAGTCAAAATGATAAAAAAAAACGACGGGTTGCATTCCGGGAGTGCCGGCAGAAGTGAAAACTTGAATATTAACGTTGTGCATTTTTGATATTTTGGAATGGTTAGAGAATTATTTTGTACGAATTGCTTTCATTATCAGAATAAAAGTACTATTATTTATGTGGTGGAATACAATATTCATTTATTGCGCTATCGAACACAAACATGACAATTTATATTACATACACACACGAACATTCGCGCAAGCTCCCTGCGCCGCCTGTCCTCTCTCCATCCGTCTTACGAATTTTCGATCAGGTCACGTGACCTGACGCGAGTTTATACATTTTTACCCATTCCAAAAAAGTACACAGCGCCGCTAAAGAAGTTTTCACTTCAAACAACCCGACTGCGTCAATATCATCTTGATGTACCCAGTGTCACTCTCACGACTAAGACGAATTTATTGACACTACTCACAAAAAAATACTACAATCCGTTTAGGCTCTAGGGCGTGCCAAAGAAATACGAGTACATATTATCTCCGCGCGTTGATATTGGGATTGACAGCTAAGAGCGGTAACGTCAGTGAACCGTAGTACATGTGAAATTTACAAGAATTATCAACTGAAATCAATCTATCAAATTAAATTTCTTAAAAATAAACTTTTAGATTGTGTTACTAGCGTTACTATTTTGCGATGGATGACGTCACGCGGCTCTTATTATGACAAGATTCAATCCCAATGTCAACGCGCGGGGGTTATACTAACATACACTTGAAAAACATAACCGTCCTTCTTTCGCATTCGTGTAAAAACGTAAAGGACTGAACGGATGGCATAGTGCCCTGGTCGTCAAATTGCGGCCCGTGGGCGTTATTTGTGCGGCCCGCGGCAAAGTTAATTGTTTCAATAGTCAACTACATTACAAATCATAAACAAAATTTCCCCAACTGCAGCAAAATGACTGGTGGACACTTGCGGCTTTTTGACCGATATCACTATGAAATTCAATAGTCTTAATTTAGAGATGCAAGGACCTAACAAATTAATTGGGCAAATGACAAATAAAGTGTTTGCATTTGAAGACAAACTGCAATTATATATAAACGAACTCGAAGCAGATTTTTCAAATTTTCCAACTGTTTCTACTCTGAAATCTGAAGTTTCTATTCCCGACAGTACTATTTATCAAGATTTGGTATCCTATTTGAAAGAATATCTGAGAGAAATACAACATAGATTTGACGATGTGCGAGAAATTAAGAATTGCTTTATACTTGTGGAAAACCCTTGGCATGTTGAAAACGAAGATATGAAATTATTTTGCCAGTTTGGATTTTCTAAAACAGTTAATGAATGAAATCATTGAACTAAAGCACGACACGCAGCTAAAAGCTAGTTTCATTGAGCACCGTGAAAAGCAGAAGTACAGTGAATTTTGGAAAAATGATCCTAGCAAGTATAAATCTTTACAAGACTGCGCACAATTCGTTTTAACCATACAATTATTTCTTCAACATATTTTCTCAGCTTCATTTCCGAAAAAGAGCTTAAAAATAAATACCGTTATCGTCTCTCCACTCATTTAGAAGACACCATGAGGATTGCATGTAGTCCAAAAGATGCCAATATACAAGAAATAATTAAAAAAGTTCAACACCATAATTCCTAATTATAAAACATACCTATTTATGATTACGAAGTTGAACTTTTTTAACCATTTCTTATCTACCTGTGTTTATAAATTAAATTACACGTGATGCACGCGAACGACGTCGCATGCATCACGGGCACAGCTAGTGTGAAGTAAATAACGAAGTGAGCTGAATACGTTTGCAAAGGCTTTATATGGCGCCTTCACATACTCTGGCCCGGCCCTGGCACTCACATTGTTATGTGTGGCCCTTGGCCAGTAAAGTGTGACGACCAATGGCATAGTGGTTTAAATCTTCACCGCGCCTATTTTGTAGTTCAAGCCCCACACGGTTCTAGCTGTAGTTGTAGTTATAGTTCTAGCTGTAGTTGTAGTTCTAGCTGTAGTTGTAGTTTTAGTTCTAGTTGTAGTTGTAGTTATAGTCCCAGTTGTAGCTCTAGTTGTAGTTGTAGTTCTAGTTGTAGTTGTAGTTCTAGCTGTAGTTGTAGTTATAGTTCTAGCTGTAGTTCCAGTTGTAGTTCTAGCTGTAGTTGTAGTTATAGTTCTAGTTGTAGTTCTAGTTCCAGTTATAGTTGTAGTTCCAGTTGCAGTTCTAGCTGTAGTTATAGTTCCAGTTCTAGCTGTAGCTGTAGTTCCAGTTGCAGTTCTAGTTCCAGTTGTAGTACTAGCTGTAGTTGTAGTTATAGTTCCAGTTGCAGTTCCAGTTATAGTTCTAGTTCTAGTTCTAGTTCCAGTTAAAGTTCTAGTTCTAGTTGTAGTTGTAGTTCCAGTTGTAGTTCTAGTTGTAGTTTTAGTTCCAGTTGTAGTTCTAGCTGTAGTTGTAGTTCCAGTTGTAATTCTAGTTGTAGTTGTAGTTCCAGTTGTAGTTCTAGTTCTAGTTCTAGTTGTAGTTCCAGTTGTAGTTCTAGTTCTAGTTGTAGTTCAGTTGTAGTTCTAGCTGTAGTTGTAGTTATAGTTCTAGTTGTAGTTCTAGTTGAAGTTCTAGTTGTAGTTCCAGTTGTAGTACTAGCTGTAGTTCTAGTTGTAGTTCTAGTTGTAGTTCCAGTTGTAGTTCTAGTTATATGATCGGCGGGAGAACTTCTACTGCGCGATTCCTGAATCGGTAGTTACTCCGTGTAGTGCGTTACTTCGTAGTTCAGTGTAGATGGCGCTGTCATATGTTTTTGTTGTCATTGTTCTCAATTTACTGTAGATTATGGTGCCAAATATAAAAATATTGCTTTTGTATCTTTTTGCCGATTTTATCTGAGTTTTACAACAATTATTTGTATGCATGAATATGACAATTTCCATTAGTCTGTGTTCCATTAATATGTACGTACAAACCCATTCGTGTACAAGCTCGGATCAAATCTACATTCATGAACATTATTTAGCTATAAGCAACGGTTCTGTTATTTTCAACCACAGAGTTGTAAGATTTAACTTAAAAATAAGACTGAAGCGTCCTTAAAGTTAAATAAAACTTTTGAATGAGAGGTTTACTGTCCCTAGTAACTAAATAATTACGTGGTAAACACTGCTAATATTTTTTTACTTTTTTAACACATACAACACTTACACACATACACTTCAAAGATAAAGTTATTTACATAAAAAGAATTTTATTTTATAAAATAATGAGTTTTCTTTAAATTGGTTGACTATGTAACTGGTGTCATTGGTCTACTTGTACAGCGCGCATACCGTCACTGAGAGGACATTTGTCTTCAGACTGTGATGTCTCATCCGGAGGAGCGCCGGTTAATTTGCTTAAGATCTCGTAGTGGGCGGCATCGTCTAGGGATGGGCTGGTTTCGTCTAAACTGTATCTGGGGATGAAATAAAATATAATAAAGATCTCCTCTCTGTATGGTGACGGATTAAGAATACCCAGTGTCAGTACCCCTATGTATCCCATGGGCTATACCAACACTTCTGGCGAGTGTGGTACAGTAGACCAAAACCTTATGAAGAGAAAGAAGCCTATATGTGTGGACCGTTAAAAGTTGATGACAATAAGGATTATCGAATTGCCGTTTTCACTCACTTCACTTCACCGACTGCTAAACTTGAGGTCTCGGGTTCGATTCCCGGGTCGGACCAAATATTTGTATGATCTACAAATATTTGTTTCGGAGTTTGGGTGTTTTCTATGTATAATATGTGTATGTATTTACAAAAAAAAGTATATCAGTTGTCTAGTACCCATAACACAAGCTCTGCTTAGCTTGGGACTAGATGCCGTTGTGTGAGATGTCCGGCATATTTATTTATTTATTTATTGCCGCAAAGTAATAATCTTTTTTTAAAAAAATTGTTCCTTTATAAACTGTGTCACTGCGGATCACATTCCTTTTCTTAGTTTTAAAAACATGTAATTTGTTGACTACGGTTTGTTACATACTAAGAACACTTCGGGAAATGGATGAGTATGTACTCGTAGATAAACTTTGAAACCCAACAAGCTGTATTGTTGGTGACAACTAACTTGTAACGTGGACATACACTAGTAACAAGACATGGGCAGAAGCGTTTTAAGCGCGTGAAGCGCTTGTGTGCAATCATTCCTCTGGCGCCCTTTAGTAAGCTTAGATTCATTAAAAGTGCCGCGGTCGGCGCCATTGTCACTGCTGCGTACCGCACACCCTGCACTATAGGTAAAGATTACCTTGGACATGGGCAATGAGAACCGGATAAACGAGGTACTAAGGTAGGTAAGTGTCTGTAGTGGCATAAGCATACAACTTACCCGCAAGCTTTGAAAAATGCTGACGCAGACGGATTGTGAGTGAGGGCAGTCAGTCGTACGTAGCGCATTTGAGTAGCGTGAGCAAGTTTCTCGAGCACGGAGAGAACCCGCTGTCCTAATCCTTGGCGACGACCACCAGCCTCTACTTGAACCTCGTAACTGTAACAAAAAATATATCTATACTAATAATAAAGCTGAAGAGTTTGTTTGATTGTTTGAACGCGCTAATCTCAGGAACTGCTGGTCCGATTTGAAAAAAATATTTCGGTGTTAGATAGTCCATTTATCGAGGAAGGCTATGGGCTATATATCATCACGCTACTACAAATAGGAGCGGAGCACCAATGAAGAATGTTTCAAAAACGGGGGAAAATTTCGTAAGTTCGTGAAAAGTGCGTAAGACGCAAGCGGGGTTGCGTGGCTCAGCTAGTTACTTATATTGATAGACACGGGCAGTACTTGTGTGAAGAGTTTTGTATGTTGTATTGTGTAAGTAATAAGAACTGTAAATTCTGCTTTGAAAGCAGTTATTCAAACATTTAAAAAAATATCGTTTGAAATAAATATTTTGCTAAAATTATTTTAAAACATAATTACGTTGCCGTTATTGTATATTTCCAAATTTTCACGCATTTTAATTAGAGATACTTTATTGTAAAACTAAAGTATACGAAGTTAAATTAGTAAAATTAAATAAATGAATATCGTTTAACAGTGCTTTTCACCTGACTGCGTCAGAAGGCAATGGACATACATACATCCTCCGTATGGGAGGGCTATACATAGGGGGGAGGATGTAAATGTAAACTTTCAAAATGGCGTCCGCAAATGAAAAAAAGGCGTGAGTGTGTGTGTTTTTTTTTTCATACCTTAGCAATATGGATATCAAATTGAATATCGTTAAAATACCATTTCAAAAATATATATCTATACATACTAACAGGTATTATAAAGCTGAAGAGTTTGTTTGTTTGTTTGAACGCGCTAATCTCAGGAACCGTTGGTCCGATTTGAAAAAATATTTCAGTGTTGGATAGACTATTTACCGAGGAAGGCTATAGGCTATATATCATCACGCTAATACTAATAGGAGCGGAGCACCAATGAAGAATGTTTAAAAACGGGAGAGAATTTTCACGCTACGGGCAATAGAAGACGCAAACTAGGTTGTGTGGGTCAGCTAGTATATTGTACAATATCACATTTATATTACTTACTGTTTTAACACAAATTGACAATTAGTAAACTCAAACCAGAAAAATATAACCTTTACGACACTTGGCGTTTAAAACAACGAAGAAGCTGTAGATTCGGTCGAAACTTGGGCAACACATAATATGCATGTCTAATATATAATTAGTTATATTCTCTTTCAATGTTTTAATATTATTAATTTCAATAGTGTAGAAATATTCCGGAGGGGGGGGGGGGGGGGGGGCTGACTACGCCCGTTTAAAGTAGTCGTCTAGACGGTTGGCAGTCCACAACTGTGCGATTTTCCCGAAACTTTCTGCCGCGCACAGCAAAACTGTGGAATGAGCTGTCGCCTGCGGTTTTTCCGGACCAATACGACCTTCAAACCTTCAAGAAAAGAGCGTTCTCCTTCCTAAAAGGCAAGCAACGCACTTGTAACGCCTCCGGTGTTGCGGGTGTCCATGGGCGGCGGTAATCGCTTACCAGCAGGCGATAGGTCTGCTCGTTTGCCCCCTATATAATAATTTAAAAAAAAAAGTAATATTATTTTATTTTCATTTCCTGTGCTTAGAATTAGTGATAATTTAATGATATGTTAATTTATTGTTATTTGCATGCGATGTCGGTACTCCTTGTCCTTTGACTCCTGATAGTTATGAAGTTTACAAGATAAAAGTGCATTGATAGTTCACTAATAAGTTAATGTGCAGTTATCTGGGAGGTCAATTTTTTTTAATTATTAAAGTTGTTACAAACTTGAAATATTCCTATATGAAATACTAAGGCATTCTCATTAGAGTTTCATATTACTACTATTTCATATTACATTTCGACAGCCTTGTAGGCGCATTGGTAGCGTATGCGACTGCTTCTTGAAGTCTCGGGTTTGATTCCCGGGTCGGACCAGATGTTTGTATGACCTTAAAATATTTGTTTCGGAGTTTGGGTGTTTTCTATGTAACTATAACATGTATGTATTTACAAAAAAAATCAATATATATATGTATTCATTTCAGTTGTCTAGTACCATAACACAAGGTCTGTTTAGCTTGGGAATAGATGGCGTTGTGTGTTCGATGTCCGAAATATTTATTAATATTAATTCATAACTTCGAAATATTAAAAAAAATACATAGGTACATATTATACATAGAAAACACCCAAACTCCGAAACAAATATTTGCAGATCATACAAAACATTTGATCCGATACGGAAATCAAGACCGAGACCTCAAGCGCAGCAGTCGTATACGCTACCACTGCGCCACCGATACAGTTAAATATTTAACTACAGTAACAGCTTCTCATAAAAAATAAAGTAAAAAGGTTTTTTCGTTTCCTAATTATTATATAGTGTAACTACCAAGATATATCAAAATATGTGTTTAAGGACAGGACAAGTATCCGTAAAACAAGCATATAATCGACCAATGCATGAAGCGAATGTTTAATGTGCCAAAATGCGATAACCTGATTTATCAAGACTAAAAATTAAACTTAAACCAAGCATAAAAAGTTTATTTCGGTTTAATGATACCTTGCCTAGGCCGGCAACGCACTTGTAACGCCTCTGGTGTTGCGGGTGTACGTGGGCGGCGGTAATCGCTTACCATTAGGCGATACGTCTTCTCGTTTGCCCCCTATATAATAAAAAAAAACCTTTATTATAGTGATGTCAGTGAAGCCTAATGATGCAGAAGCACCCCAATATGGCGACGTAGTGTGGGTCACCATGCTGTTTTGTTGGCATTCGGAATGAGTTTGGTGATCACTACTCTTGGACTCTGCTCATGCTTCCATCAGGCAGAGTAGAGTCACTTTAGCAGGCCCATATATGAATAAAGGAAAACTTATATATATATTGACTGCCTCGTTGGTACGTAAGTCTATTTAGTTTATGGCTTGTAATGATAACGCATAATATAATAGCTACTTAATTACCAACAATATAATAAATCTTTCTTACACCGAGAATTCAAACAACAATATTGTTTTGTTTTTATACAAGATCGTCATCCAATATTCTTAGAAGGCTATTATTTTTTATGAATGAAAATCTTTGGTTCTGTCAAGGAAATAATATCGGCTAAATACTCTCTGTCACCCAGTTTTTTCATGTATAGCTCTGCTAAAATGACTCTACATTGCCTGACGGATAGCATAAGCAGAATCCAAGAGTGGTGATCACCATACTCATTGCGAATGCAGACAATGCAGGTTACCCACACCATGGTGGCTTAGTGATGCTTATTTGTACCCGACGACGGCGAAAGGAAGGGTAGTTTTGGCAGTCCATGTATGTTTCACAGTAGTTCCTAAACTACTGAACTAATTTTAATGAACGAGGTGCCTATAGATTCGTAACCATGGGCCTAGCGACATCGGCTATAAAAAAATATCAAAAAAATTTACGCAGTTGGTCACAGAATTTAAAGAAAAAAAATTTAGGACGTTGAAGTTGTGTAATCGGTTCACTTAACATGCAAGCGAATGAAATGCAACGAATACTGATATGCTTAAACACGTATCCAAAAAGATAAATTCGAGTTAACAATCACCCAAGTGAATCCCCAAATTGTAATTAACTTCTTTTTATTTACTAATAGAATGTCCTTGGCTAGAAGAAGATTATCTGGACTTTAATAGAGAACATGGCCCCTGAGTTTGTTGCGATCTTTCTTCTCAAGGCTAGTCCAGTCCAGTTAGGAAAGGCTGAACTCATATGCTCAAAAAAATAAAATTGCAATAGTGTTTGTGTAACCTAATTGAAAGAATAAAGGTTTAATATCATTTCAGTGGTCTATCTAGATTCAGGATTTTTACATTATCTAGATATGTCTTCAAAGTAGATTACATTATGTTGGATTGTTATTTGTAATAAATTGTGAAATGAATTTTATCGACATCTTTCACTTAATAACGTCCTCTGATCCAAATACATACCAGCACCAGGCTGCTGATACGTAGTTGCTCTTCAATAGAAATGGAGCGCGTGCCTGAAAATTTACAATTCCCTTTGTGTCGTTCGAAAGGAAACTCTAGGTCATTGGTGGAATACTTAAAATCTTTAATGTAACCTGACAACACTCAGAAAACAAAATAATTTTTCAGACAAATTATAAGTTTTTTAAGCAACTTTAGGATATCTGTAAAAATACGTTGAACAAGAAGAAAAATTATCTTGATAAAACAGTACAACCCAGCCCATAAAAGTAACCACACAACCTAAAAACTTCGTTTAAAACTTAAAGGCTAAGAAATTTATTTCATAATTTTGGATTATTCTGTATCATTAAATCAACTTAGCTACGAAAACAGAAAGCTAAGAGACAAAACACTTATAGACGATTTACACTATAACTTCACGTGTTACACATAAATAAAACTATACCGAACTAATTTAGGTCATTTCTAATTCAATGCAAATTTCAAAGTAATGCATATTCGAACAAACAATGTGACAAGTAGAATACATCAACAAAACATTGTCTGGTAAGAGAGCGGGAGGATATCAACGGTTCAGAGGTTCCTACCGCCACTATTATCGGTTCACTCCCGGAGCAATAATGTCAGTGTTTATCAGTAGTATGTCTGCGATTTCAGACTAGACGGCTTCACAAACCGTGCCAAACAGCAGCGAGATGCAGGCGCGGCTCCTAAGTGTAGTACTGTTGTGGACGGCTGTGGCTCATGCAGCTCGACTGCTTGCCGTGTTACCGACTAACACTAAAAGTCACTATGTCATGTACGGACGGATATTAGAAGCTTTGGCTAAAAAAGGCCACGAACTCACAGTCATCACTCATTTCCCTATGGTACGTACTAATACTTTATTGTTTTTATTTACTGTTGTGTGTTATTTTTTATATATTTCATTTAAACGTGAAATCTCTCTCATACGAATCAAAACTTACCTATTACTAAATTTTTAAATCAAAGTGTTTTTTTCATCACTTTTTTGTGCCGTAAACGAATAATAAAACTTATTTTTTCAATCTTTTAACTATTTATGATTTAATGACTGCCTCGGTGGCGCGAGTGGTAGCGTAAGCGACTGCTGTGCTTGAGGTCTCGGGTTCGATTCCCGGGTCGGTCCAAATGTTTGTATGATCTGCAAATATTTGTTTCGAAGTTTGGGTGTTTTCTATGTATAATATGTATGTATTTACAAAAAAAAAAGTATAGATGTATTTATATCAGTTGTCTAGTACCCATAACACAAGCTCTGCTTAGCTTGGGACTAGACGGCGTTGTGTGTTAAATTGTCCGAAATATTTATTATTATTATTATTTATTATTATTTATGGTTGCTGTAAAGTCGTTAAAATTTAACTTCAGGTATAAACTTATAATTTATCAATTTCTAAAGTGCTTTTACGAAATTTAGAGTAAGTAAAAAAGAGATTTTATAATCCTAGATTACAAAATCTTGTTATCTACAATTACAAAACCTCCCGGCGTAGTAAAAATGATAAAATTATATATAAGAAATGCTTTTAAGATCAGCGTCTCCTACAAGTTCTTATCAACATCCTGGAAAGGTTTATTTTCATATTCATATAGATATCTTACTTGAAATAATGAAAACTTCGTCGATGTTTAAACAAATAACAAATATTTTGGTTACAGAAAAAGCCGCTGCCGAATGTAAGAGAAATAAGTGTAGCGGGAACAATACCCGAAATCAAGAATGACCTGAACTCCATAAAACATGACTCTATTACACCAGATTTTATACGAAACTTGGAGCAAATATTTACTGAATGCGTTCATTCGTGTGATATTGTATCACAAGTGCCTGCAGTTGAAGCGTTATTGAACTCATCGCAGACTTTTGATCTAGTCATAGTAGAAGTATTTGGTAGCGATTGCTTCTTACCACTAGGCGTCAAGTATAAAGCGCCTGTTGTAGGTCTATTATCGAGCGTGCCACTCCCGTGGGTTAATGTGCAATTAGGTAACCCAGAAGCTATATCTTATGTGCCCTCCTACATGGTTGGGTACGGACAAAGGATGAATTTGTGGGAACGATTTTCAAACACTATATCTGTTATTATCGCCAAAGTGTTATACACGTACAAGTCACAAGTTCCTTCGCAGGTTAGTAACGAGAAAACTTTTAAGCGTCACTTTTTAGGATTCCGTACACCAAAAGGAAAAAACGGAACCCTTATAGGATAGCTTTGTTGTCCGTCTGTCCGTGTGTGAAGACCCTTTTTCTCAGGAACACGTGGAGGTATCGAGCTGAAATTCATTGCAAATAGTTTTACATTGCAAATCAAACTTCTAAGCCAACGCAATAAAAAAATATAGCCGTTTATACTGCAAATTTTCAACACTCGCCAGGGAATCTAGACAGGGTACTTCCCGTGAACTCAAGATCAAATCAATCAGAATAGCATAGAGAAAGGAAAAATTGAGAAAAGCATAATTTTTTTGTTACATCATATAATATTCCTACAGGTTTGTACGAAACCCTCAGTGCGCGAGTCCGACTCGCACTTGGCCGGCTTTTAATTGAAAGCAGTAATAGTCGAGTGGTTAGAACAGCTTGCAGCGCGATATAATGAGTATTTTGCTTTGATGTTTAGAAAATGTAATTCTTGATTTTAGGTTATCGCAGATCGTCTTTTTGGCCCAGGGCCGAAGTTGGAGTCGCTGGCACAGAACTACAGCTTGGTGTTATCAAACAGTCATTTCAGTATTAATGAAGTACGTCCTCTAGTTCCAGCTTTGGTGGAAGTTGGAGGATTACATTTAAGCGACTCACCGACGCTGCCTAAAGTGAGTTGATTTCTTGTCTTCTCAAAATAGAATATAGGCACTTTTTGACATTTCTCAGAACGAGTGAATAGAAGTATGTAGGCATGAGCACTACAAAAATAGTGCTCTTTTTTTTAGTGACGATTAGGATGGGTAAAATTTTGAAACCACTGTTTGTAACTAAGCCAGTTTTGGTATAATGCGGACTAGTGCAGTGTAACAGATATAGACGTTTGTCTATTATGTGTACTTTAATTAGAAAAAATAAAAACAAAAGCGAATAAGAAAATAATTTTCATCAAGATCAGTTCGGAAGTTTAGGCACACAACTTCAAGAACTGGACCAAATTCAAATAGGACCACACGGGAAGCACCAGCTTTCAAATAAAAAAGAATCATTGAAGTCGGTACACACAGTCGACAGTTCTGTGGTAATAAACATAAAAAAAACAACTGAGAACTGAAAAATTCCTCCTTTTTTGTACTCGGTCAAAATACTGCTGTGGGAGAAATTAGTAGGTATACAGTGGACACTTCATTTTCATAATACGTCAGTAGGTCATTCAAAAAGCGCGATGAGTGAGCACGCTGTTATTTATCACCGTTATTTATTGTTCGGCCAATCGCATAACTCAAATAATTATCGCAAGTACCAGATTCTAGTAATTATGAAATAGATTTATGTCTTTTCGCGATAGAACTAATAAAGGTGACAGATCCTTTTTATGAATAATCCAAATTAGACCAAAGGTCATTTTTGTAGTTCAAAACATTGAAGATAACCATTTAATTTGTCTGAGTAATAACAAAATAACAAATTCATATTGATTCCATATTCTAAATCGAGGCATTGATGAATTACGAAGGAATATAAAAGCACAGCCGCTCTTTATAATGATTTTTTTTATATTTTTAATTCGACACAGTAAGTATTCGAGTAATCTAAGCTCGAGGACGCGGAGGCAAATATAGGGCCATGCCATTAATAAATTTTACTTCGTCTGTCCATAGAAGTATTATAATTTAATGATAGGTATTATCTTGATTCGGAGACAGTCTGTCTCATATACTTGTAATTACAATTTACCTTATCTCTAGCCATTATACGTCACCAGACCATTCATATATTTATTTTTAACTAGCTTTTGCCCGCGGCTCCGCCCGAGTCGATGTCGGTTATCGCAGTAAAGTGTAGTTTGTCCTTACTCAAGCATAAAACGTAGCGGTTTAGCCGTGACTTTGAGGTAAAACACCTATTTTTCGGACGTCCTCCTTTTATTATAAAAACGTATGATGCTAATCATTTAGAACGCGAATAGAATATAAAACCAATCCAAATATTACAAAATAAAATTATTAAAATCCTATATCATTATGATTATTTAACACCAACAAAGACCATATTTGAGGAGACTAAACTAATGAATATCCAGCAACTTTATACATATAACACATGTATACTGATATATAAAATTATGGATAAACACATACATTCACATATCACGTTCACAACAAAAGGAAATACACAAAAGTACTCATCTCGTAAGCCCAGTCATTTCGTATTGCCATCAATAAGAACTACGGCAAAAACTCTTTGACTTTTGTGGGGGCACAGCTATACAACGCACTTCCAGCGGACATGAAAGACGCTCTCTCGCTAAACGTATTTAAAAAGAAATTACAAAATCACATTTTAAATAATGAAAAATATTAATCATTTGTCGCCCTTTTAATAATAATACTAATCATTAACTTGGGCCATACAACCTGGATCGCAGCGAACCTACATCTCAAGACATAATAATATGTACCGTTTCGCAATATTTATGTAAATGTATTTTTATTTTGTAAGTACCCACTTTTATCGGGATAATAGCATTGTTAAATATTTTTGTTCTCATGTAAGTGATTAAGTCTTTTTGAGAAATAAAGATCTTTTAAACCGAATATGATTAACAAGTGAGACAAAAAATTGTTTCTAATATATTTTGTCCGATAAAAATAAAAAAATTTAAATCAAATAATTATTATATAATTGGAAGTTACATTAAATGGTACATATTTTAAAGCAGTCATGATCTTGCTTAGTACTCGAGAAAACGACATTATTATATTTTTACTTGGGGTATGGGCCTCCGGTGTCCTCACTCGCTCGGTAAAACACAGCGCAAGCGCTATTTCACACCGGTTTTCTTTAAGGCCGAGGTATCTCTCCGGTCCGGCCCATTCATGCCAAAGCGTGGCTCTCCCGCGGTAACGATTAGCCGCAACCAACAAACAGACAGACAGATCGAAAGACAAAGATTGTAAAAAAAAAACATTTTGGTATATGTACATTGTACAGTGTTTACATACATATGCATTCAGTAAAAAGCGGTTATTTTAATATTACAAACAAACACTACAATTTTATTTATTTGTGTATAGATAATTAATTAACGCATAATATTATATATAACAATAAATTAACAATAATGAATCAACATCACTGCAAGTAAACTCTTCAAAGAACTATTAACACGGCAATAACAAGTAAACATAAAAGTATTAGATAAAGTTATCGTTGAGTATATTACAGTTCATAAGTTACGATGAACCTTTCAACCAGCAAGTGTCTTTAGTAAAAAACATCCCAACTAAAACATCGCACCCACATAATGTGTATGTATAATTCGCAAACGGATCTCAGGGCCGAAAAACTATTATGTATAAAACAGTAACAATTATATAAAAAAAAATCACAAATTTAAACTTTGGCGCGGGGCGTGGAGGGACATGATTAAACTCGTAAGTTATACATTTCTTGTAAGTTAAGGAAGGCTGGAAATTACTATTTTTGTTCGAATTACAAATGTCATTCTATTCGATTCAATAAAATGAACAAAACTTGATAACGTTTCAATTGAATTTACCTTTATTAACCCGAATAATATTCAAAAGAATGAAAAATGTACAAGTGAATATGTATATATAAAAAAAATTGTTGAGCTGTAAATCTTCTATCAGAAAATTAAATTTAAGGAAAATACGAGTATTTATTTGTGAGTGCCATCATTTGGAGACTGGATAATTAACCTATATTAGATAGTGCAAAGGTGTCCCCTTTTATCTTACTGACCCAGGACCTAAGGGCAGCAACAACAGATAGTGTCAAATTATGATTAATTTGAGCAATATTTGATGTTAATGACTGTTTACTATTCAAGGAATCTAGAGTTGTTGATGTCTGGCTTCTTGTTTTGATTTGTCTCTACACACAACAACCAGTCGGCCGCCCTCAGGCAAGCGTTGATGGAGACCGGAGATAGTTTTAACCTTTTCGACATTTATTGCGTCTTCTGCGAAAGGGAAGACTAGTAGTTCTCCATTTCCAACGTTTCTTTGATATTCACCGCTAATTACGAGAGTACGCTTGTTAGCGAGCATACTCTCACTCATTCTGGATTAAGGCAATAACTACCCACATTGATGGCTGCTATGAGATTTTTTTTTTATCTTAGTGAAAGTGGGAAAATGTTAAACACAAAAAAAATGTATTATATTAAAATACACATGAAAGCAAAGTAAGAAATAATGGTTTATTACCTTGCAGAAATTAAAAAATCTATTAGACGCTGCAACAGAAAACGTAGTCTATTGGAGTTTTGGATCGATGTCCAGAATTGAAACTATACCAAACGACGTGCTGTCAAAAATATTTAACGTGATCTCAGAATTGTCTCAAACAGTTCTCATTAAAATGGACAGGAGGATGCTGTCTCAGAATCTCACCGTGCCTGACAATGTCTACGATATGAATTGGATACCACAACAAGCTACGTTATGTACGAACTTTTTAAATTTTAAGCCGTTTAATAATGCTGCTTATCATTAATGTTTTAGTGCTAAATTTTCCAACATGTTTGTACAGGTCATCCAAACGTGAAATTATTTATATCTCACGGAGGTTTACTTGGAACACAAGAGGCTGTAGCTTGCGGAGTGCCGATGCTAATGGTCCCGCTTTATGCTGATCAAGCGCTTAACGCACGAGAAATGGCTGATCGGGGTGTAGCAGAAATCGTAAAACTCGACGAAACAGACGTAAACACTTGGAGAAAACAATTACGAAATTTATTAAATGATCCAAAGTAAGTGAAAAATCGATTTATTGTAAAATAATCTTCTTAATGACTGATTTGGCAATCGTAGTTGTTGTAGTAGACAACAGTCTTTCTACAGAACTTCGTTTTCGCTTAGTTAATAGAAATTAATTTAGAGACTCAGATTTTTTATTTTAGGATTAATATTTTTACATTATTAGAGTAGTATGTATATTTTGCTACTTTGCATACAAAATAACATAAATTTCATTCTGTAATAACAGGAGCGTTTCTTACAAATTTGCATACATGTAAATCTATAGGGTAAAGGACAGCAAGTCTGTATTTATAACAATGTTTACAAGTTTCCTAGGAGACAATAGTTAGTATAAAAGATAACCTTAGGTTACATTTATTAAACCAATAACCTACTTAATTAGCGAATACCTTTGTTATCGTAGTATTTACTTTAGAAAGAGTATCGCGAAAACCGAGGACAAAAACGTTTATAAATATACGTATGCTTATGTATGAAATTGTATATCCATAGAAAGAGAATATGTTTTCACACTACTGTACTGCTACATTACTAAGTTTTCATGTGTGTTTTATACACACACACACACGCACGCAAACACAAACGCACACACATTTTTTCCGTGGGAGAGCCGTGAATGGGCCGATTCGACCGGAGTGATACCACGGCCTCACAGAAAACCGGTGTGAAATAGCGCTTGCGCTGTGTTTCACCGAGTGAGTGAGGATACCGGAGGCCCATCCCCAACCCCTCCCCCATTCCCTCTCCCCATCTCCCAAAGGTCGGCAACGCACTTGTGACGCTTTTAGTGTTGCGGGTGCGTCTGCTCGTTTGCCCCCTATTCTATAAAAAAATAAATAATATGGCAGCAGCTAAGACGAGGTAGTTTTTGCGAAAATGGACCAGAATATATCCATGCACTGCACATAAATTTCCAAATCATTCTTTTGTCTTTCAGGTACAAAGAAAACGCAATTAAATTGAGAGAAGTGTTCCTAGATAGGCCAATGAAACCACTAGACTTGGGAATCTACTGGATCGAATACGTACTAAGACACAAAGGCGCTACACATCTTCGGTCGCCAGCGCTCGACCTGACGGTCTTCCAATATCATTTGCTTGACGTAATCGTACTTGCGACTGCCATAGCGTTGCTAACCACATTCATATTACATAAGCTATTTAGATACCTATGTACCCGGTGCATCAAATGGCGCCCTAAAGAAAAACTTATATTTGAAAAGAGACTGTTAAGAAGACAAATTAATTACTTTCTATGCATCCTATGGCAGTATAAGGTGAAGACAAACTGAGTTTAATTTTTTACTTAGCTTCAACTACATGTATTATAATTTTGTTAATTTGTAAATAGGTAAATACTATTATAGAATTTAATATTATTAAAATTAAGATACTAAAAAGAAAGAAGTTTTCATTTTGTGGAATTGTTTACATTATCATGATCAGTTTTTGATTGTCCACCGGTAGACATAGGCCTCCTATTAGAAAGGTTTTCGCTAGAGAGACTGGATAGGGTTTGTTGGAAGAATTATTCTCTTTGCTATGATGTTGTTCTATGTAGTTTGTTGTTATGATACCTATGGGATGAATAAGAGTGGTGATTCTACAGTGTTATTCTGTCACCACAAAGACTAGAATCAACATAAGGTTATTTATTCGGAGGCAATGATGTTCAAATATTATTATATTTATCTTCATTATATTTGTTACCGGCAATCTGTATAGTTTAGGTATTCTGTACAATACCTAGGCAATGTATACACAATACCTGGGATGTTCAGGCAATGTATAAAATATAATGAACATTATTGTCCATTACATACTTTGCCTAAGTATTCCTTACAATTCCTAGGGATTGTACAGAATACCTACTGATCAACCAGTAATGTGTAAAAGTAATGGATTTTGGTCTATATTTATTAATTTTATCTAACTACTGACATACCTATGAAACGAGGAGCAAAGGAAATGTGTTCTGTTTGCTTTAAATCAACTTTTTTTTTTTACACACCATCTAGTCCCAAGCTAAGCAGAGCTTGTGTTATGGGTACTAGACAACTGATATAAATACATACATATACACTTTTTTTTTGTAAATACATACATATTATACATAGAAAACACCCAAACTCCGAAACAAATATCAGTTGCACACGCTACCACTGCGCCATAGAGGCAGTTGAACTTAATTCAAAATTATCTAGGTTTTGATTAGGTTAGAACAGTGACCACTCCAGATAAGATAAGTTTGAGTGGATTGCTTGTGACCTATTCATGTAGACAACACATTACCGACTCCGCATTAGGCATTGTATAGAATACCTAAGCAAAGTACGAAATTATTTTTATTTTATTTTTATTTTATTATTTTATTTTATTCGGGGAGCTTACAGCTAAATTTACAATATAAATATGACATTGTTTCTCTATATGCCAATTACAAGCTTCCGCATGTAGAAATAACATAGTGCTGTACAATTTAATCAAAAATTATAACAGAATGTAGATTACTAGAACATTTTCTCTGGTTCTTGTAACATAACACTTTTGACATCATTTGGGACACCGCAGAATAAATCAATGCGTTCCAGATGGTTAAGTTCATTAAATGACCTGGAAACTCGTGGTAGGAAGCTATTATACCGATAATTACGGTGGCAAAGTGGTACGTGGATTAGGTTTTTGGAACGTAAATTTCTAGTGGGCACATTTAATTTAATTTTGCAAAGTAAATCAGGACAATCTAGTTTGCTCTGAACTATTTTCAAAAGAAAGCAGATATCAGATACTTTTCTACGACAGAAAAGAGGTAAAAGATGAAGTTGATTACATTGTTGATCGTAGGCAAGATGAGGCAATTTAAATTTAAAGCCTAAATATCGAATAAATCGTTTCTGGATTCTTTCTATGTTATTACTATATACATTATAACAAGGACTCCAAGTTTGACAACAGAACTCGAGGTGGCTGCGTACATAGGCACAGTAAAGTATTTTTATTGTTTTCATATGCTTAAAAGGTCTGGAAACACGAATTATAAAACCAAGTGCTTTGTACGCTTTGTCAACAATATGTTCGATGTGCTTGTCAAATAGCAATTTATTATCATGGAAAACGCCCAGGTCCCTGACCACGCCAGTCGACTGAAGTTCACAATTCTTTAGCTTGTAGGCAAAAGTGAAAATATTACGTTTCCGAGTAAAGGCGATGCAGAAACATTTGGAAACATTTAAGTCCAATTTGTTACGTTCACAATATATGTCTAATCTATTCAAATCTTCCTGGAGAAGTAATGCATCGGAATCATTATTAACAATGCGGAAAATTTTCATGTCATCAGCAAACAATAAAAATTTGGAATTTAAAAAACAAGATGCTATGTCATTAATAAATAATACAAAAAGGAGTGGTCCCAATAATGATCCCTGCGGAACGCCGGACGGGATGTCCACCCAGTTGGAAGAACAGCCATCAAGAACAACAGCTTGTGTTCTTTCAGTGAGATACGATGCAAACCATTTAATAAGATTTCCTCTTACGCCCAAACCCGCCATTTTCCGTAATAAAATCCCGTGATGTATTTTATCAAACGCTTTAGTATAATCAGTATAAATTGCATCGATTTGATTATTGTTGTCCATATTACTAGTTAAATACTCATTAAATACAACCAAGTTGGTGTTAGTTGATCTACCCTTGATAAAACCATGTTGCTCGAGAATAAGTTCACTTTTTAAACATTCATATGTTTGATCAAATACTAATCGCTCAAAAATTTTAGCTAGATGACAGAGTTTCGAGATGGGCCTATAGTTTACAACCTCATTTTTTGCACCTTTCTTATGTATTGGGGTAATGAAAGCAGCCTTCCATATCTTGGGCATTACTCCTTCGTTCATAGAACGTTGAAAAATTATAGAAACTGGCACCGACAGCTCCTTACTACATTTTACTAAATATATAATATTTCACACATTACCTACATGTTTCAGGTATTATAAACATTGCCTAGGTAATGTATAGAATACCGGATTATACTGATTGTGTAACATATAATTGTCATGTCAAGTGGTTGATTTCAAGGTCAACTCTAGAACCACCTAACTAATTTTCACGTTTTTCATCAAGTGTGTTTTAAGATAAGACAGGATAAGATGTTAGGATAGGAGATTAACATCACACTAAGACCAACTGAGGCCGAGCATGATTGAAAAGAGATGCAGATTAAGTTGCGTGTATCAGCTAGTAAATATGAGTCTTACCAGTACAAAACGGGGTCACCAAAGTCCATGTCAAATCGGAAATGTGAAAAGGCTAAAAGTGTTCCATTCTTTTCTTTAGCAATAAGGTACCATGCACTATCATCTGTCATTTCCTCTACTTTGCGCTCTTTATTCCAGCCCCAAGCACACGTAGCATATCTGAAATCATAATTTCATACCAACTGTTGATATTTGTTTGCGTTAGAGGAAAGCGGGTGTGATCATTGGATTAAACTTATATATTTTTTAATGTGTTCACCAATAACTGCCGATTATGATGATTCTTTTTTTAAAGGAGAGGAGATATCCCAACGGTAGTACCATGTTAAGGACACTAGGATTTGATGATAGCATCCAAGAGAAATTGACAAATTTCGAAGGTACCCACCTTCGAAATTTGTAGGGGTGACTATTGCATTTGTTAATTTTTTATTTTATTTGGAAGCTGGTGTTTTCGTTGTGGTCCCATTTCAATTTGGTTGTTCTTGAAGTCGGTTTGGATTTTTGTTAAAATTTTACTTGTGGCTCAAGTTACTTGATGTTGGTATTGGTTATAGTGACTTTTTTATTATTTATATAGGCTATATGTATATTATTGAGATCCAACACACTATTGTTATAAGAATGTAACTTAAAATCAGAACAAATGCAGCTGTTTAACTCATCTAAATAGTTGTATGAAAATTATGACAACCAAAATCAAATCAGTACTTAACTGTAATTCTGAAACTGACGCATTTTGCCAAAATTATATTTATTGAAATGACGAAAATTGAGTAGAAGGGTACAACAGATTAGATTTGATCTTAAAATTAGAGAATTGCATGCTGCATCATTTCGATTGCTGCAGTTTAAGAGGACCCGTTTTAAAGTAGAGCAGAATAAATTATAATAAAGTAGGTAACTAGACTGTAGGTTATCTAAGTATTATTGTATCTGTTAAAGTATTTATTACAGTCCTGTCAGAATCTTTATCTATTCAATGATTTAAGCCGCACCTATCAGCTAGGCAAGTTGTCTAGCTAAAGATAATCAGTTTATTTTTTAATTATCAAAGACAATGCTTACAATTGTTTCATATTTCTTTCAGTCAAATCTATAGCCCACTGGAGATCATTTTTGTCAAGTTCAGTGACCCGTTGCACGTACATATTAACTTCGAGATCTTTATTCCGGTAGACTAAAAGCTCCTTGCACAGTGATGCTAGGTCTTTTATTTTGTTAGCTGAGGTTACTTGAGACATCCCATCCGCAATACGACGTTGTTCAAGCTTCCGTGCTTGACGCTTTTCTTTGTTTTTGTTGACATTTGCAGGTGCTTTCTTCTGAAATTGTACATTTTAGTGAGATATAATATACAAGTTTTCATAGCTTAGCTTCGTGTTTTTTTTAATTAAAATATGAACTTACTCCCATTTTACAAAAATTTAAGACAGTACTTCACGATTGCGAATTAAGATCTTAGGTCTTAGATAAACATGAATTTAAGCGGGAAAACACTAAAATGCTACGAATAAAGTTTTACACAAATAGAAATATGTCATGTGTCAACATGTCACTATTGTCATCATTTGTCAATAAATTGAAAAAAAATTCATCATTGCCAGCCTACAAACCAATAAATAAATCACGCGTTTTTTCGAAATCTATCACTTTAAGTGATACAAAAATACTGATAAACTACTTGTTGATGGTCGTACCAGCCAGCACGGATTAGTAGCTTAGACTCAGATAGAGCAAGGGGATTGCCGGAATTGGATTGACAAGGATTGCCTTGTGACTTGTGAAATGTCAAACAAAAATTTCAACAAAAAAAAATCGACTCAGGAAGCACCAGCTTTCAAATATAAAAAGGAATCATCCAAATCGGTTTACCCAGTCGAATTGAGGACCTCGACCTTTTTCGAAATCGGTTATTGATCGCGATGCCTCGAGGTTTCTCTATCATGCTCAATTTTGTCTAAGTGCAAAACAAAATTGTTTATACTTCAACCGGCTCGATAGCTCGCACGATACTGTGCTAGGTCTATAACCCTAGTTCTAATGTTTACGGTATTGTCTTTGATTGACAATGTCCGCGAATTTTGAATATTTCAGATTACGTCATTGGTAAATCAATAACGTTGAGCATGTTACAAACAAATTGCAATTTTGTATGAATGACATTTATTACTAGAAATAATCTGAATAATAGACGACTTATATATTCACTTGCATGTATTTATTTTTTCAACGTATCGTTCTTTAAAATAAAATGCGATTAACTTTGCTGGCCGACTGCCAAATTTAATTCTGTCAGTATTCTTTCAGCTACAGTCTCTGAATTTACGTCTCAAGTGCGCTGGTATTTTGGAAATTCAGTGATATACTACCACTGTTGTAGTAATTTGAAGAACATGAAATACATAAAACTGTCTCAAAAGAACGATTTAATGCCTACATTAGGTTTAGGGACATGGCAGGTATGAATGTTTAAGAAATACTAGCTCCGTATAATGTAAAATTAATAATTAGTTAAGTATTTATATTTTTAGGCACCACCAGACGTCGTAGAAACAGCTGTTTATAAAGCTTTACATTTAGGGTACAGACATATAGATACAGCTTTTAATTATAACAACGAAGAAGCTATTGGAAAAGCAGTGACGAAATGGATCGATGACGGGAAAGGTGCGCGATCTGATTTGTTTATTACTACTAAGGTATGCATTTATTATAAGCTTGTTAGGCAACATTTTACACAAGGCTGACTGAAATCTATATTATTTTCAGCTTCCACATGTTGGGAACAGGGCATCAGATGTGAGAAAATTTCTTAACTTACAACTCGAACGGCTGCAGATGAATTATGTAGATTTGTATCTTATCCACGTGCCTTTTGGATTTAAATGTGATCCAACATCTCTTACTCCCACTGTCAAAGAAACTGGAGATTATGAATTGGACATGGATACTAATCATGGGTTAACATGGCAGGTATACTACTTATTTATTGTAATTTTAATTATCTTATCTTATCTCTGATACTTACAGTTTTATTTTCTATTTAAGGTCATGGAAGAGTGTCAAAAAGAAGGACTGATTCGAAACATTGGCTTATCGAATTTTAATGAGAAACAAATTGAAAATATTATAAAAAACGCTCAGTTGAAACCTCAAGTTTTACAAGTCGAACTGCATGCTTACTTTCAGCAGATACAGCTTCGCGAATTTTGTCAAGTCAACAACATAGTTTTAACTGCATATGCGCCTCTCGGTAGCCCTGGAGCAAAGACTCACTTTGTTACAAAATATAAATATAGGTATGTAATAAGACGATATATTCAGCCATAATGACATTATAACGAATTAATTCTTACGACATTATTTGTTTCAGTCCTAGTGCATTTCCAGACTTATTTAGTTTACCAGAAGTAAAAACGATTGCAGACCGTTATGGGAAAACACCTGCTCAAATATTGCTACATTTTTTAGTACAGGAACAAATTGTAGTGATTCCTAAAAGTACGAATGAACAAAGACTAAAGGTAATTTGTGTACATACATCTAAATTGATATGACCATTCCGCGAATCGCATGCCTATTAAATGTATCGGGACAACGACAGAGTAATATAGATTTATTGCACTATAAGCATTCCGTGTTTCACTAAGAATTCATTCACTTTCGGAATTACGGGTCACGCTTAGGATGATTGCTCATGATCTTGATATCCTGTTTCCAATCAAATAATGTAATCATTATTGCATACCGGAAATATTAACTAAAAACGTCTATCCTAACACTCATCTAATCATCGTCAATACAAATAAATAAAATAATTAAAAATAAAGTATGATTTGTACAAAAATGTAAAAAAAAAAATGTTTTCTTTCAAAATCACTAAGGGGCCATCCATAAAGTACGTCACACGTAAAGGGGGGGAGGGGGTCGACAAAGTGTGACAAGGGGTGGGAGGGGTCCTAAGTTTCGTGACATCACATTTCAATATCTAATATAATACTGATTGAGTTTCTTTCTTCTTTTTCTTTATATTCAATAGTTTATTGCTTTGTTATTGTTTCAAATATTTGATGTTAATGTTGATTTCATAAAAAAAGTACTTAATTTAAATGGAAATAAAATTGATTTCGGAACTGCTGTTTTAATTTAATAATTTTTCGATGTGAAATTGTCCCCCCCCGTCTCAGAAATGTGACCACCTGTGACAAGGACGGGGGGGGGGGGTCTAAAAATCATGAAATTCGTGTGACGTACTTTATGGATGGCCCCTAATCTGACCTTTATTCTTGCTACTTCAACTTTCTTTTTAGGAAAATATGGATATATATGATTTTGAGTTATCATCAGAAGAAATGGATTCTCTGAGGAAGTTAGACAAAGGAGAAGATGGTCGGATTTTTAATTTTTTGTTTTGGAAAGGAGTCGAAAATCATCCAGAATACCCTTTCAAGTTGGCTCACACTGCTGAAGCATAGAATATTCATATCATTACATTCTATGTAGTTGGTTGAAATATATATTCTATCATGAAGGTTATTACTTATTATTGTTCTGCTTAGCTTTAAAGTATAATTCGATCAGTTAAACTGATTTAAAATACAGCTTTCCATTTGCTTTAAACAGATTTCGATGGGACGTAGTCTTGTCAATATATATTTTTTGGTCTTTAATAAATAAATTAGAAATTACATTGTTTTTTTTTATTTCAACTGGTATCTTACTCGAAAAAAGTACAAAAATGCTTTAGAAAACAATATCATATTATGAGAGCCTGTAAAGCATTTTTCTTTGGAGTCGATGCTGTAGTTCTCCACGTCTTATCATTGTATGAATGACCTTCTGGATAGCTCTCTCAGGATACTTTTGTTTCAAGAAATCTTGAATAATGGTCTGTTCTGATACTTGTGAGCCTACAGCGAATCTGCGCTTTAATTGTTTCTCGATACGAGATAGCATCTCATGATCTTCTTCCGAAGTAAAACCTTCTGCTCCTAAAGAGAAAATATAAGGTTAAATATACTCTATAACCATTCAGATTTTATGTTAGCTACTGTTGGGTTGGACGATGGTGATATTTTAAATAATAATTAAGGCACATTTTATAGTATGCTATCGCCTTAGAATATTCTGTAGCTAGTAATAGGGTAGGAAGTGCCATTATAAAAATTTCGTGTTCTATCAACTTAATGTTTCAAAAAACGGGGGGAAAATTATCACGCTACGGGCAATAGGAGACGCAAAAGATGTTGCGTGGGTCACAGTTAAAGTCACTTGAACTTTTATTGCACTATTAAAACAAAAATTAACCTGATAAAATTCGCCCTGTGGCATTTTCAAATATTTTATTAACATATACTATAATGTCGAGGGGCGAAAACTGTTAGTTAATTTTAATTAAATACTTATAACATTGGACTTGCTGTTTACATTTATTTAAGTGACACTGAAATGAGCAAACTGGACGACAGTGGATACAATTATTTATTAAAATAGGTACGTTGGTATCGTTTCTGTGCTGCTGTTCAATGCCATAGCATTGGACGAAATAATGCTAACCAAATATATTATTATTGTATTAGTATTGTGTCAGCGCTTTATTTATTAGAATAAGTACTGGCATAATGTGTAAAATTGTAGCTTACCAGCTAGGCTGCCAGTCATTGCTGCATCTAAAGTTGAAACTTGGAATAAGCGAAGAGATTCAGTGACGTGGGCTTCGATCGCAAACGGTAGTAGTTGCATCTTGGCTAAGGCTTCAGATATTCTTATGATAGCTTCTAATTGTCTGAAAATATTAATACGCCTAAATTTAAAATCAGTTCAATGGAAGTAAATGTAGACGATATTACTAAAATAGGCGTCGTAATATTGTTTGTCATCATAACTACACTGCACTGCCTGGGAATGGTATCTTCTTCAAGGGATGTATTTCAATGGAATAATAATTAACCTGAGTTTCGAAGTACAAAATGAACAGTGTGAAACAATACGATTATAATAACTTTAAATTAGTATCCTTAAATTTTAATAATCTACAACTTTGTTATATTCTAGCAGTAACTGTAAAGTTAATTTAGTAAGAGCAAAGGTGCAAGGTACCTCACTGTGATAGGAATGGACAGGCGTTTGTCGACCTGTCGCTCGTGGTGCGAGGCGCCGCTACGCATGAGCACGTAGCGCGCGCGTAGACGCTCGGCAGCAGCGGGAGCAAGGCGCGGGCCACACCGAGCTCGGCAATACGCCGCGTAGCGTCGTAGCAGTGCCAACGGCAGCTCGCCAGCACTCACCTCGCGCTCCGCACTGTCACCGCCCATGTGCACCGATATTATGTGTTTCGCTAATATCTGCAACACACATAACTCCCGCATTAGGACTATATTCTTGGGAGACTTAAAAACACACATGAAACAGACATACAAAACACCTAGACACAGAACAATAATTTGTGGAATTCACAAAGTTTTGTATACATATAAGTTTCTGGAATCCATTATATTTGAACTTACAATACTCAGCGTAACCGCTCAAGCCTCTATGGCAGTCTCATTTAAGCAATGCACTACCATTTTAACTATACCTTTTCTAGTTTTAACTATGTATACTAACGATATCTCTATTTTGATCATGTTCATCTTTAACTATAAAGATCATGTCAAATCTTGACAGAATAGTTGGCATGAAGTCAATATTGTCGTCCGCCTTGGTGTCGTCCCATCGCCCGAATACCGAGTTGGCAGCCGCGAGAACGGAGCATCGAGAATTTAGTGTTGTCGTAATACCGGCCTGCGAACGAATAAATCAGTATTAGTTAACGAAAAGTATGTATTATATTAATGTATATGTTTCGGTGCCTTCTATACAATGTACCTTGGCAATCGAAATTGTTTGTTGTTCCATAGCTTCGTGTATAGCCACACGATCGTCTTCACGCATTTTGTCGAATTCGTCGATACATACGACGCCACCGTCTGCGAGCACCATCGCTCCACCCTCCATTACAAAATTGCGCTGTGAAAATAAAATATGGCACTTGAAATTTGTGAAAGCATTTTAAAAATATTATACTTTCTAAATTTGAGCAAATTATAATTACGCTTGCAGGGTCCCTGATGACAGAAGCAGTAAGACCAGCTGCACTTGAACCTTTTCCTGATGTGTAGACGCCAATGGGAGCAACTTTTTCTACAAACTTCAAAAGCTGAGACTTGGCAGTTCCAGGGTCACCCAATAAAAGTATATTAATGTCTCCTCGACGAGTAAGCCCATCTGGTAATCTTTTCCGTGAACCTGAATTATAATTATGATATTAAATTATAAAAGTGATCAAAACATATCTTGGTTTAGCTTTTGAACGCGTGTATTTCTGTTTACGCGGTAAAGATTCGAAGAAGTACTTTCGATTTTTTATATTAGTATGGATACCATATCTTATGTGTACTTAGTCTATGAAGAAGTGATGATGTTCTTCTCGCCGTTTACGCCCACGGCGGCCAGTCTCGTTAGAGACCAGCTAACTACGTCGGAGATATTATAGTGCACAAGTGTGCGAAAACACAGGTGCACTCTCTGTTCCCTCTCTCTCATAATCCGATTAGACGGTTAACCAACACGATAAGGAAGAGATCAGGCGCAGTGCCGACTTCTTTACTCTCCGAGACACGGGGATTCAGACCCCAACTTCGAAACTCCGAGCTGTTATTAAGTATTTCTATAATCAGAAAAAATCAATAACCCTTTTGGCCCGACACAGGTGTCGAACCCGAGACCTCTTGATTGGCAGTCGCATATGTCAGCCGATAGACCAATTAAAGTTAAAGTTGAAGAAATAAATGTGTACTGAAAATATTCTAGTACATACCACCAAATAACAGAGTAGCAATAGCTTTCTTCATATCAACGGCACCAAATACACTAGGTGCTATCGACTTTGCGATACGTTCATATATATCAGGAGACGCCGCCAATCTTCGGAACTGTTCTTCTTCCTCTGCAGTGAAGGGGCGTAGACCTCCAGTCACACCTTCCTCAGCTGTGAGGCCAACAGCACGTAAGTATGAAGACCGGACACCAACTGAACCTTTATCTCTGCCTTCTCTCTATAAAAATAATACTGATTTTAGAAGAATTGGTATTTTGTGGTGAAGTTTCAACTTCATTTTATTACTTTTTATGTGTGCCACCACAGACTCACCATCTTACCGCACAGAAGTTGTACGTCGGAATCGAACCGATAATAACAACTATAACCAAACAAGCTTTGGTCACGTTACAAATGAGAGGAAGCTACATCACATTAAAGACTTCGTGTTTTTAATGTAAAGAAATAAATAAATATTTCGGACATGTAACACACAACGCCATCTAGTCCCAAGCTAAGCAGAGCTTGTGTTATGGGTACTAGATAACTGATATAAATACATATATACTTTTTTTTGTAAATACATGCATATTATACATAGAAAACACCTAAACTCCAAAACAAATATTTGTAGATCACACAAACATTTGGTCCGACCCAGGATTTGAACCCGAGACCTCAAGCACAACAGTCGCATTCACTACCATTGCGCCACCGAGGCAGTCAAAAAATTGTACCTAATAGATTTTTTTTACAGTATTTTTTGAATTTAATTTCCAACCTAAGATAGTTAACATTCATACACAGTTGATTCTCGACCAAATATTATGAAAAGGCGTTAGAACTAAACATGAATGCATGTAAACTACTCACCCCAAATTTAGCAATTTTCTTGATGGAATAAATTCCAAGTACTATAACTCTAGCTCCAGGCGCCACTCGTTCACACAAAATTCGCTCACAATATACAGTCAAGTGACGCGGCATTTCTCCTTGTGGAATACTCTCTGGCGCTTCTTGCAGTTTTAATACCTAAATTGAAATATTTTATCAATTGTATGTTAATATAATGTGAAATCCAATAAGAAAATATGTGTCCAAAGTACCTGATAATCAATGCATTTGCATTTGTCAGGAATAATGAAGTATGGATCCAAAGGACATTTGGGTCGGCCTGCCTGTTCCCTATAAAACATATTTATATTTTTACATTAATTAAAAATTAAAGAATAGTTTTCATTTTTGGTTTGTAATGTATTGTTGCTGTAGTCGAAAAAAAAAAGACTTAAAACTCTCTTGTTTAGATGGTGGTGCAATTTCATCTTTAACTGGCAAGATCTCCAGTTTCAAATTCATTGAAGTTAATTTGAAATTATGACCTATGTTGTTAAATTTCTGAATCATAAGTTGAATGGTTGAAAATTGTAGCATTCAGTAACAGTTGTTTTATTTCACAATGGTGCTAATTCTGTTGTAGAGTCACTAAACAAAATTTTCTCTAAAACTTTCTTCAATACTCTACGTGAAATGATTTCCAAAATGTTTCTTTTTTGTTTTGTCTTAAGTTTTAGCCAATTTTTAATTTTATATTAAGAACCTTTTTTGAGAGGATGAAATTCACTTTTTGTGACTTTTAGTTTAAAAAGTTTGAACATCGGACAACAAAATAAGCACCAATAATTGTAATACTTGACTCCCAATTATGTCATTTTCTTATCTTTTGATTTTGATGAAATTTCTTAGTCTCCTTTGAAGTCAATCTGCAGGTTCAACATGTGATAAATGGGTGCAACCCATGTGCTGGGCTAGGGCTTGCAACCCAAAAATAAATAAATAAATATGCCGGACATTTAGCACACAACGCCATCTAGTCCCAAGCTAAGCAGAGCTTGTGTTATGGGTACTAGACAACTGATATAAATACTTATATACTTTTTTTTTGTAAATACATACATATTATACATAGAAAACACCCAAACTCCGAAACAAATATTTGCAGATCATACAAACATTTGTTCCGACCCGGGAATCGAACCCGAGACCTCAAGCTTAGCAGTCGCATACGCTACCACTACGCCACCGAGGCAGTCGAAATAGGTTAAGGGGATATAAAAACTGATTGATATACTTACGTATTACATTTTCTCGGCATTACATATCCTTCCAAACCAGGTTTTACAGGCAAATTGGGAATTATATTACGGCATGATCTACATTGGATTGATATTTTGGTTGCCTTAGCTTTAATCCCAGATGCTGATATTACTATACCAGGAATTTTTACTAGCCTGGATACAGTTTCAGACTGAAACATGAAACATTCTTAATTAGCAGTTTAATACTTTCTTAGGATTCTAATGTTCTTAGTATTTCTTATTTGTTAGTTTACTTTTTGATGATGTTAATAAGGATTTGATGAAATGTAACAATCTATTTTTTTGGAGAAGTTACATTAATTTGACAACACGTTGGAGAGAATATAATGTAATAACAATTTGAAAACCCAAAAGTAATTCATTAAAGGGTATATATAAAAATTTGTTAACTTTAAGACCAGTAAGAACTGAAATGTGTCCTTTGTACAGTAACTATTTAACTTATGGCGAGTGAAATGGAAACTAAGCAGTAGCTTAACTTATATTTACCTTTAATTCCCTTAAGTTAGCAGCATGTGCGTCTGACGTTAAAAGAACCTGGATGTCTTCTACTTTTTCCTCTCCCTCAGGCCTTGGTGCAGTCAACTCATCAGCCAACTGTAAAAAGTGTACCTATATTTGTAGTGTAGGCTTCACATATAGTCTCTCCAATAGAGTGAAACAACTTTTATGTACTGACTGTATTACATTATAATCTGTTGGTTACATGATCCACATAATTTCAAACTGTAAAGGGCTTGAAACAGTTTGTAAAGAGTTCATTTACAACTAATATTTGATACTGAAAAAGTTACATAAATTTTTTTTCAGTATCATTTTTTTTTTTGGTTAAAGTATCTTATTACTTTTAGGTCCCTTTTGTATCTCACTTCAATTTCTTTTAGTTTTGAAATTCTATATAAGTTTAAGGTCTTAAATTAATTTTTACATCTTTTGCTGCTTCTTCTAAAATAGGCAGATGTTCAGTAGGCTTCTTGTATAACTTCTCAGCTAATACTTCGTCGAAACTGGATAGATCTTCAATATTAATCTCTACCCAATAGTGGCCTAAGTTGTAGTTTCGTTTAAGTGCATCTCTGAAAGCAAAGTAGAGAGAGAGAGTAGGTAATATTGTCAAGGTAATCACAGACATTTTTAGGAAATTTCAATATGTTTATATGAAATAAAATGTATCAATGATAAGGAGTTACCTATATTTATAATTGAAATTGCCTGTGTGAAATTGTCGAATGAATTCTTTAAATTTCTTTTTTACAGCTTGCAGGTTAATTTGATCCTGAGATTCATTTTCCTCCACACCAAAGTTATCCGAGAAAAATACACCGGGATCATCAAATCCTTCCATGTTTAATGTACAAAATTACTTGTTTAAGAAAAACTTTAATTAATTTATAAAACAGTTACTGACGCTCTTCACAACAACCAGACAGATTTTAGCGCGTAAAATTGACGTTTGTTATGTCAATGTCATGTCAGGTTAAATTACAGTTCTTGAACGTTGAGTGTAAACTTTTTATTTTAATTTTAATTAATAGTTCAAATTCCGTTGAAATTCAAAAGAAATTTTGAACTAATATTTTGGTCAATGTATGTAAAACACTGATTTCTTATTTTCTGCATAATTTCACTAAAAGTGTCGTAGACAACAGTAAGGATATCAGTACTCAAACATTACATTATTTTTTTGTTTACCATTATCACTCCAACAAATCTTTTTTTTTACCTATTGTTTTAGATGCTGAAAGAATGTAGTTCATAATAATTTGTATATAAATAGACCCTATTAAGGATAGTTTTTACGGCGAGAATAAATCGAATAATGGCCGGAAAACCCCTAAAAAGAGCCCTTTTCTTTTTCCCATACAAACTTTTTCTAACTATAACGTAAAGTCAATTTGAGCTTTATTGCTATTGCATAAAGTTCATAAGTTGCCGCACCCGAGAGGTTAAGGAGTGTACTGCTATTTAATTTCAGAAAAAAAATAAAAATAATGAAAGAGAGAACAACACTGAACTTCATTATTTATCCAATGTTCCACTGTAGGTATTTTTTTATGTATATTCACTGAATGTCAATTGTGGACCGACTTTGAAATTCGTTTTGTATTCGAATGAGTATGCTCCCGAGGTGGTCCGATTGTCACCATATCAGTATCTGATCATAGGATCCCAAGGCAATCGAATGAAGCCTTAAATTTCTTAGGAGCTTTCTTTTTTAAAAACACAAACAGATTTCAGGTACCTAGCACACATTATAATACCACTATTTAAATGAATAAATAATTAGGTACAGACAAGAATAGTCACATAGAAATTTATGAAGAGCCAGTTTATTTTACGCTTTTTAATGTTTCTAGGCAGGGAGATTTCGTTCAATGTTTTTTGAAGTCGGTTTGTTTGTTTTTGAAAGTTGTTTAATTTAAAATAACTTAAACCCACAGGTATAAGTTGTTTGATTATAAACTTTATACGAGTACCTACATAAATAAAATTTAAGCTGTTTGTGGTTTTTAATTTATAGACAATCATTAAATGCATATGAAAGTATTTTTATATGTACTTACGTATTAATTTTTATATGTACTTAAATAATATATAAAAATTACGAGTATTTTCTAAATTTTTATCTGTCGGTGTGTCCGTCTGTCTGCTGTTCCGATTAATCTCTGGAACGACTGTACTGATTTTGACAGGACTTACACTGGTAGATAGCTGATGATAAATATATGAAGTAACTTAGACTACTTTTTAGACTAGCTTTGCCGACGTTACCTGTGGTTGTTGTTGTGAAGGTACAACAATAAACGCGGGTAACCGCGAGACTCATCTAGTTACGTGATAAAATGAGGGCAAGTTAAAATCACTAACCAAGCTAGTGTTCCAAGGCTTTTAATACTAAATTTAGGCATATTGCTACTTTTTTATAGCTACTAATAAAGTAGAGGTTTAAGACTGGTAATTTTAATAGCCTTTTGTGAATGGTATCTTTTTTCAAGTGTTACAATATGTACCTATTAACCAATAGACGAAGAGATCGAATCAGAAATGAGGAGATCCGTAGACAATCTAAAGTTACTGACATAGCAGAGCAAATCAGCAAGTTGAAGTGGCAGTGGGCAGGGCACATAGCCCAGAGAACCGATGGCCGATGGGGCAGAAAGGTTCTTGAGTGGAGACCACGTGAGGGCAAACGCAGCGTAGGAAGACCTCCCGCGAGGCTGCGGCTTGCGGCTGATATGATGATGATGATGATGAACCAAAAGACAATGCAAATTATTAAAATTGAGCGGACTGAGAGCGCACAACAAACGTTTCAAACGTTGTAAGCAATTTATGTTCTACAATTTTTATGGTAGTTGTTTCTAGCATTATAACCATAGGATGCGAGATATTTACAAAAAAATTGTCATTCGTGGTCTATGACCTTCAATATCGTCACACGACACGACATTTACTATTGAGACATGTTTTAGAGTGCTAAAGGCATATGAGGTACCTACCTTCATAGGTATTAGCACTCATTACATATACCTAAGGTATATGAGTAAGCTTAATATCTCCATTTTGAGATAAAATTCCTGACATAACTTTGTTATGACTAAGGGTTCATTTTTTTAGCTTTCTGCTCTTATCTCTTATCTACCCATTACATATAAACTTTAACTGCCTTGAATTTTATACTTCTCCGTTTGCATAATTTTCGTGAAAATGGGTATAAAGGTTATGCTTCACGTATTTAAATAATTAAGATATAGTTTCCTACTTATTTTCAAGTAATTACTGTAAAGAGGTTTATACCTATCCAGCTTTCAGGTTAATAGAGTCTGGCAAGAATTATTATCAAAATAAACGCTAAACGAAATCTATGTTGCCAAGGATACCGCAATAATATACGCCTTATTATACGAATTCAGAACTTAAGTTATTTTTATAATAAAGTTTTATTTTAATAAAATGACCTAATATAGACTAATTGTGTTGATATATTTGTTTGCTTATGGTTTAGCGCATCATGGGTGACGTAAGTAATAAGTATTATTAATGTTATTCACAATATTCATGTAATAATGTATTTTTTTACTATTTTAGAAAGTGTTCGTAAGTTTCGTTTAAAAATGAATTAATGACAAAGAGTCGCATAGTAGTATCTACTCTACTTTTTAGATTTATTATTTTGTGCTACATGTATCTGAATCCACATCCCCTATTTCTTGCAGCAAAAAGAAGACGTAGATCTTCGTTTGGAGTTTATGTGCGAATATTTGCTTCGTACGCTGAAACAAAAAACTGAAAAATGGGCTAAGTTTATAACTAGTGATGAACGGGTAATTTTTGTTTTCTAACGAAATGTAGATATTTGTAAATAAATAAATTTACCTACATACATGACCAAGTTTCTTTTATATATTTTTCTGATGATTGTCACGACTCACCTATTGTTCACTGATTTGATCACCCGTTACTGACTTGACTTCGGGACATCTTGTGTACCAGTGTGTTGAAAACTAGTAGTTCTAAAAAAATATCTTGTGATTCAGTGAGAAGACTGTAATTGCATGAGAATAGATTTTTAGTGGACAAAGAATAGACAAGTCAGCTGATAGTGACGATTACCGCCTATGGACATGCATGCACGCATCTCAAAGGCCACAAGTTCCAAGGCCCTTTGAACGACTGCCCCATAGAGAATTGGTCGTCTGGTAGGCTCACTTATTAGATGAAAAACATCAGAAGAATTGCTTAATACTGGTTTTCTATCATAGCCATCAACAGTTTTTAATAATCCACTTCTGGACAAAGGCCTCTCTTTAGCAAGGAGGTTTTCTGTAAGTGGTGTCAGTCCCATCGATTCGACTCACATGTGCCGAAACATGGACCTCGAATGTATTATTTATTTATTTATTTATATAAAGTACTACCACATTATACATATTATACTTATAACTAATTATACTAACATATGGGATTGTATCTGATATGTATGACAATTACGGTGTACATAGCATTTACTGCAATATGACAACATTATTCCAATCTACTTAAATCATCTACTTAAAAATAACAAACTAACTATATTATACTACTACAATTTTTTTTTTTATTATATTTATATCCACATTTTATATTTACCGTATAATATAGGTACATATTTTAATATAGAATTTTATGTTTCAGCACATGTTATTCAGATTCTTTGATATACCGAAGTTCGAAGTAATAGTGTTCCGTATGAGTACAGCGGGCTTGTTAACTTGTTCCACAACATTTCCGCCCATTAGCAGAGGCAAGGTAGTATATTTTCTAAGAAATGAACCTGACAAAGTCACAGCTACAAATTTTCGTACGGTAAGTATTTTTTTTCTAAAACACCTTAAGGCTTGGCGCCTACAATCGGTACGACGTATAGTAAGGGATCCTTCGGCATACCTGCGCGGTGACGCACACTGACAGCAACTATTGCCGAGTAGTCCTCAGGCATTGCGAGGAGAGCAGAAGGTCCTCAATCATGTCGAAGATGTGCTTAGTAGTTTTCAGTTGATATGATATTAATATTTTAGAGATCTCTACATATGTATGTAAAGTTTGTGAGTTGGTAAGGTTCCAGAAGGTAATCTCTGGATCTACTAGACAGATTTGTTTTTTTTTTACCTGTTTGAGACTAGTTATTAACTTAAAAAAAATCTCATAACCAAATTTTGTTCGATATCGCGTTAATATTTTTTTTTCAACACTCGGGTGAAGTTGCGGTCAGGAACTAGTAATCAATAAAATTATTTTCTCTGTGCCGAGAATTTTAGACCGACCGAGAATCCAACCAACTTAATATTTTATAAGTGAATTGGACTTATCGAGCCATTTGTTTCGAATCTGATTCCTGTTACTGAGAATAAAGTTTAAAACGATTGTACTATACAGCTGATTTTTATTGTAGATGTTGACTATGGGTGAACTATCTGGAAATGTGTTGATGGATTTGGGTGTGTTAGCGGACGAAGTGATCGGACCACTATTGTGCAACCCTGAGAATCAAAGAGGATGGCCCAAAATAGTACAGCATGACATGAAGAAACATGTTAACGACTTGAGGAATTTGATGCATCAGGTGAGTCTGTCTTAAAAGGCAGGTAAAAAGTATTGAGCGATCGATTTGTTTGTTATAGCATAGGTAACACGCGTCGCTAGTCTACCTTTTAACGCAGCGTGCATAAACTTCAGTCTATTGGAACAAAAAATATTAAAAATGTTTATGCGCAAATGCATTTGATATTTTTAAATGTTGCTTATTTCGCATAAAATGCCATAGGTAACTATTGGTCAGGTTAAATTTTAAGTTCTTTATTTAATGGACTTGTATTAAGTAACCAGCACCTGCACTGAGTTTATTTTCAAGAATGTATTCCAATCAGTTCTATAAACCGACTGCCGACTATCGAGATTAAAAATTCCTTAACATATCAAAAGGAAGTAACATTAACGTGGACATTATTCAACAACCGTTTATTTTTGTCTCTTTGTTTTCAGCAACTAGATCGAATTACTGATCTGCTGGTTTGTTGTTAAAAATGTACCTACTCTTTTCAGTTAAAAGGCGAAATGACTAGTCAAGTACTCTTGGCGATGCCTGCTGGAGTAGAAGATATTTATCTTGCGGAATCGAGGCTTAAAGAAACGTGAATATGATTATTTTTAATAACCTCACACAACCCACACGCGGCCACTATTCCCAGACTAGACAACTTGTAGGTTCTACGGTATTCCGACTGCTGACAAACATACACATACGAGTATACCTATATGTTACTAGCTGACCCTGCAAACGTTGTTTTGCCATAAAAAACTTAGCTTTTATAAACCTAGTTACGTGAGCGTATCTACAAATAAGTCAAGATAACTAACGAGAAACTGTTTTTTTTAAATACGATCATAATAAATTAAACCCTATGAAATCTATATATTAATATAATACTCGAAGCAAAACTTCGTACCCCTTTTTAAAAAAATATGCGGACGGACGAGTATAAAATTTGGCACAATTAAAGTTTATATGGAGTAGGAGTGCAGAAAGAAAAAAATAAAAAAGAATACTCGTATTCGAATTTAGAATTTCTACCATAAAGTTTTTTAGTGACCGCTAGTTACGCTAGATTCAAGGGGTCACTGGGCGTTAAAAAAAAGTATTAAGTTAGATGGGATACAACTTATGCTAAATTTTAAATTCTCACATAACAAAATACTTTATTTTTGTATATTTATAAAATAATGCATTCCTATTGCAAAAATGCAATTTGTATTTCAGTTCACTTTGTTCTCCACTTGGTGGCAGTGCCAGCGAGTGGTCCATGCATTTAAAAAAAATGGGAATTTTGGCTTTGATTTCTCGATATTTGCCCCCTTGAATTTGATATTTTTTTTTTTAATTATATTTTATAGTGACGGAGAAGAAGTTGATTTGTTTCTAAAGACGAATATAGAAGGTGCTGTTATAAAGTGGGCTCAACAAGTTCACGACCTATTATCTGAGGATTCATACTTAGGTGAGTAGTATATTATTAGTGAGATACATAATAGCCTTTTGCCTTTAATGTATAATATTATTATATAATAATAGCGTGACATACCTACGCTACTATGCATTTTCCATTGTGATCTCAATTTTTACCCGACTGCGATAGAGGGTTATGTTTTTCGAGTGTATGTATGTATATATATTTTTTTTGCATGTCCTAAAGCCTAAATGGATTGTCGTATTTTTATATGAGTGGTGTCAATTGATTCGTCTTAGTCGTGAGAGTGACACTTTGTACATCAAAATTAAAAAGAAAACAAATAAAAAAGAAGGAAAAAAAATATTTTCACTTCTTTCTATCTTTTCAGTTCTTCTATGAATTTAATAAAGATGGCAGATATTGACGCAGTCGGGTTTTTTTATTAATTCGTTACTTATTAAATAAACATTCCATGTATATATGTTGTAAAGGGTTTAAGTTTCAATATTGCTTTTTTATAGCTTTCAAGAGAACTAAGTTCCCAATGCCGCTTGCGGACGTAGAATTCTATAGCCAACGTCTGCGTAACCTGGAGGGTATTTACTCACAATTGAGGGACCCTCGCGTCAAGAGGATGGCGCACTACCTCGAAGACACACGGAGCGTTTATCTCGGTTGTTTCAAAACAATGCTGACTAATGTTGTCGCAGGTTGTTCATTCACGATATTACCTACATTTTTTCTTCTTTACAGAATACTACTACATAAAAAACCCGACTGAGATATTTATTTATTTATTTATTTATTTATTTATTTAAGCTTCCTGCAATTACATTGCGTAAGGCGGACTTAATGCCGTAACTTTTGAGAGACGCTAACACACGCAAGTGTCTGCGTCTCTCAAAAGTAATAAATATTACCGGTTTTGCAACGTTTTATATTGATTCGCGGTGAAATTCTTTGTTTTTTTTGCGAAACTAGCAAAATAATTCTAATTTAATAAATTGAGATTGCACAGAAACTTATCTTCAGTATAAACCTAAAAGAAAGAATTAGAGACGACAGGAAGAAGAAGAATAAAATATAATTATTTTAACATCATAAAGATTAAATTTTCTATGAGTAGATCTGAAAAATAGACACCCACCATTGTAACTTTTGTACACCAGAAGTAAACAACAATGACGCACGAACATACCGTGCAATGGAAGTCAGAAATCTATAATAGTCCACGGGCCCACGTATAAGGGATTTCAGTGATTAATAACAGGCTGAAAGTTTATACACAGCTTCGTTTTGACGAGACCCCTAACTTTCATTATTGTACCAAATTCTGATAGTGGCAGGAAAAAGCGGGATAGGGAGCGAAACACGTCGATTTGATGAGTGTCCCAAATTAATAAAAAACAGTTTCTAAAAATCAATACTTCGAGAAAATACGATAGAAACTGAGAAAAACTTGTGGCATACAAAGTGAATGGTACCTTCCCGAGTGACCCCCAGCTCTAACGTGTCAGAATGGTGAATGAAAAATGCATCGGCATACAAATTCACGCCATTCACTTTGTATCTAAAGTTCTAAAAATAAATCATCATCAAGGCTTTAGTCTTATCATCAAATAGAAAGGAGGTTTGTACTACCACGACGGTTTGACAATTGGAATAATGTTTGTATCAAGTTTACCTTCTTTTTGTCGTCGTTTCTTACGACAGCCATGATACGAATAGAGGTAGTGAAGTGATACTCTGTATTTTTCATGTATCACTACTCGAAATAATGATTATTTCTTTTCCAGCTATTGTTGAATGTCGCGACATCTATGTTTATCAAAGACCTTTGGTATCTCATTTTGAAACGTTTGAAGCCACAGATTTCTCAGACAGTAAGCCTCTCATCAGGCCAATGTTTCATTGTGTTGGGTTGCTGTGGGGAAATTCTAGATATTTTTGCAATGTTGAGAAACTTATACGTAAGTGACTTATTATTATTTCAGTAACAGTTTATTCTTGTTTGATCGTTATGTATGTCTGTGGCATCATAGCTTCTGAAAGAATGGTTAAATTTGGATGTGAATTTTTTATGCGGAGTTTTCTAGCGATGGTTCTTAGTGTGCCTACAATATCGAATCGGCCAAAGCTCTTTTAAAGCAAAACAAATGACTTTAATTTAAGTATAAAAGTTAAACGAATGTAGTTTTTGACTTTATAGGTCTAATAGGGGCCGAAATATTGTTCAAACATAATTTTATCATCAGATCAGCCAATCGGCAGACATCTATGTCCATCGCAGTCTACTGTTTTACGCTAGCCTTTTCAATTGGCCAATTCTATCTGCGTAAGAGACCGCTCATGAGCCCTACGGATACCCTCTGCTAACCTCCAAACCCCATTTTGAGGATGGCAGCCCATGATGATGATGATAATAATGATCTGCGTTACTCGAAAAATAATATCGTGTTATTGATAATTTTACATATATTGAAATTTACACTTTTATACACCTGATAACAGACAGAAAAGGGACGGTCAGTTGGGGGATCGCTAAATGAAAAAAATATTAGTTAAAAGCCCATCAACGGACAGTGTCAAGTGTTTTCTTGTTCACTCTGGACAAAAAGACCTTAGTATTTTAGCATGCAATACTTTTTAAGATTGAGACTGAAGACAAAATAAAACTTTGCGCTTTAAAAAATACGAGAAAAGGGGTAAAAAATTACGATAAATACTTTTTAACTGTAGCTAAAAGAGAGATTAAATATAACAGTTCATATTATACGTAATTTTGTATTAATAATTGAAAATTAATTAAATAAAATCATAAAATTACCAGAGCCATTACCGGAATATGGTATTAGAAATATCACTTTTAATGTAAAGTTATTTACAGCGTTGCTACGGGAAATGTGCAACTTAATTATACAGCAGTGTACAAACTCAATAGAACCATCGGCTATATTTCAAGGAGATCCGGAAGAACAGTTACTAAAGATAAGAAAAGCTATAAGCACACTGAATCATTTTATGTTAGTAATGTCATTGCATAACTTATGTAATAATTCAGATATTAAGGGCTAGTTTTATCACCACTCCCACACGCACCACTCACATAAAAATACGAACACACATAGATAGCCTGTGATAGAATATTCTGAACTTATCTATCAGATTAACTACATATTTCGGTTCTGAAGGTCTTGGATGCATACACACATTTAACCACTAACACCATGCAACCATTAATATATTTACATAGTAATATTATAAATTAAATTCGAAAGTAACTCTGCCTCTTTATCTGTCACGCTTTCTCGTCTAAACCGTTGCACTGATTTCAATGATATTTGGTATGGACATACTTTGATTCTCGAGTAAGGATATACACGTGTGCAAAAACAAGCGTTATTACTATCTCTTACATACAACGCCATCTAGTCCCAAGCTAAGCAGAACTTGTGTTATGGTTACTAGACAACTGATATAAATACATATATACTTTTTTTTTGTAAATACATACATATTATACATAGAAAACACTCAAACTCCGAACCAAATATTTGTAGATCATACAGACATTTTATCCGACCCGGGAATCAAACCCGAGACCTCAAGAACAGCAATCGCATACGCTACCACTGCGCCACATAGACAGTCAATCATCAAGATAATTGATTTGTTTTTTATTATCATTAGTAAACAGAATCCGAGTCATCCCCCATCCCCTTCATAACCTAAAAAAGATCTTGTATCGCCCCGTGGATCTGATGTTAGATATGAACTACTATCTCTGATCTTATCGGAAATTGATGAAATCGTCTCCGAGACATCTAAATTAGTCTAATTGCATACTATTTCAGTGATACATACGAAATGAATCGCAATAAGGTGACGTCGTTTTTCCCCGCCGGCGTATTACCAGTGCGTTGGTCGTTTGACTTCGACCGCGTGTTTATGAGGTTTAATGTTTATATGAAACGCCTTAAAATGATTGAAAACATCTTGGAGGCTACGGTCGAGATTCTTAAGTTGGAGAAAGTTGAATTTTGTGGACTTAGAGGCAAGACATTAAGCCGTGAGTGCATGAAGGTAAGAGCTCTAGTGACATTACAGATACTATACAGGTGTAGACCAGGAGCCAGGGTGTTTTAATCTGCGCAAGCGCCCTACGTGTTGTCTGAGGACTGCTGCTCCGGATCCAAAGCACCGCACGCCGTGCTTAAATGTCCTCCTCCTTGCGTCGCTATCCTCAATTCTGAGGGTCGTGACCTCTATATGGAGTTATTGTGCGAGTGATATCTCGCCACCTGTTTCTATCCTGAGCAGTGTGTAGGGCAGCATGGATCGTAGTGCCGAGAGTAGTGCGAACTTGTTCCGCTCAGCGGAACGGGCTACGGCCCCTGGGTCTCTTCCCTTCAGCCTTACCCGTCACCATCAGTCTTTCAAGGATATCCCTTTCTCTCCGCTTAAATGTAGATGGCTGTTATATATGCTGACTATGTTTATGGGTAAACTGATACGTTAGTGTTCTGAAAACTTTCCTACCTAAAGACGATACATTTTTAGAATGTTTTTCTACATTGTCTTCTTAAGCTTCAATTCTTAAATACAAAGATGCACAACTACATTCACTAGTTTCGGTATAACGTTGAGTTCGGAAACTTTACAGTCTACTTAGTACTACTACAGAGCCAAATAACATTTGATTGTGAAAAAGTGTGATTTCATATGTACCTACGTTTAAAAGCATTTTCGTGTTGTCGTTACAGGTATTAGATGACTACCAGCAATCGTATGTGGTTTTAGGCAATATGACTTATGATCCAGCTGATCCTGAAAGTAACAGATTTCTAGTTGATTATGAGAAATTTCAAGGTGTGCTAGAAGATACTGACCGCAAGTTGGCATCCATATTTACACAAGGACTTGATGAATGTCATAATTTTGAGCATTTCTTTAAGGTCAGTAGTTTTAAAAGTCAAATAGGAGTTAATAATTTTCTTGTACAATCGAACCAAAAGAAGTATGAGAGCTTTTATTTCTTTCCAACTATATTGTATTTTCTTATGAAATTGTGTCATTTACCGTGGGAGAGCTATGCTTCGGCATGAATGGGTCGGCTCGACCGGAGTGATACCACGGCCTCACAGAAAACCGGTGTGAAATAGCGTTTGCGCTGTGTTTCACCGAGTGAGTGAGGATACCGGAGGCCCATACCCCAACCCTTTCCTCTATCCCCTTTCCCATCCCCCAAAGGTCGGCAACGGACTTGTGACGCCTTTGGTGTTGCGGGTGTCCATGGGCGGCGGTAATCGCTTACCATCAGGTGATACGTCTGCTCGTTTGCCCACTATTCAATAAAAAAAAAAAAAAAAAATAGACTAGACTACAGATTTTTGCATACTCTACTTAATGTATACCTACATTTCAAATGAATTAAAAACCTTTGATTTCTATAATGTCCTCGTGTTTTGTGGTTATTAATGTTCATTTTTATTCTAGTTCTTTCAAATCCTTGGTGACTTGTTTCATCGCCCTATAATTAAAAATGAATTGAAGCCCAAACTGGGCAGATTAATTACTTTGATGGATAACAACTTGGATGCTGTGAAGGAGATATTCGATGAGGAAATGGCGGTTAGTATTACATTTATTTCCTAATACATTTGTCACCTCGTGTCCTTTTCTGAAACCATGCATGCATTCAAAAACATCTGTGTCAGAAGCGCATCTGTGTCAGAAGCGTCTCTAGTATGTGAAGCGCCCGTGTGCAATCTTTACTCTTGCACTCTTTGGGAAGTGTAGTGCGCTTACTAGCTTTTGCCTGCGACTCCACCTGCCTAAAAACTTTTTTATTTACGAAACGATTGAAATGAAACAAACACTAAATGTTAAGTTGAGCAAACCGTAACGCATTAATGAAACATCCTCTCATTAAAACCGTAAATGTGAAATTAGCGTGCATAAACGTACAGACAAACAGACAACAATTCTAAAAATCATTATTTTGGGTTGCGTTCACAAAACCCTCGTTTCATACTTTTTTATATATTTTTCACGTAACGATTTTATTCTATGTATTGATTTCAGAAATTAGGCAAAGGTCCCGAAAGGCCTATGGTAGATAATTATCTTCCACCGGTCTCAGGCGTGATATGGTGGGTCCACAAGTTACGACGGCGAATTTTATCTCCCATGGAAGATTTGATGGTGTTTGAAGACCCGTGAGTGTTTTTGTAATTATAATTAATTTTCATAACAAACATTTATTGATTTTACGAATGTTATGCAATATTTCACTTTAGATTTATTTGATGAATAAATCTAAAGTGAAATATTGCATTATATTTTACTAGCGACCCGCCCCGGCTTCGCACGGGTGCAATGCTGATACTAAATTAAATACACTACAGAAAAACTATGAACGGCCCTATATACTATACCATATTATATACTATACTATAGCGGCCCGCTCCGACTTTGCACGGGCATAAAATAGAAACCTCTAAAATTAGCAATGTTGCCTTAATATATGATGCATGTATTATACATATAAACCTTCCTCTTGAATCACTCTATCTATTGGAAAAAACCGCATCAAAATCCGTTGCGTAGTTTTAAAGATTTAAGCGCACATAGTTATATAGGGACAGAAAAGGCGACTTTGTTTTATACTATGTAGTGATTTAGATAAATCATTTTGTTAATTTACTGACAAATAAACCAATATTTTAGGAAATCTTAACACACAACGCCATCTAGTCCCAAACTAAGCAGAACTTGTATTATGAGTACTACACAACTGATATAAATACATATAGCCTTTTTTATTGTAAATACAAACATGATGTTCTCCTAGCCGATTTCGGCCATAGCGGCCAGTCTCATCGGAAAACCCAGGTGCACTCCCTGTTCCCTTATTCCTATAATCCGATGGGACGGCTATCCGTCTCGATCGGGGAAAGATCAGGCGTAGGACTTTACATGCTCTCCGAAGCACAGTGGTTCAGACCCCAACTTCCAAACTCGAGTTGTTACTAAGTATTTCTATAATCAGAAAAACTCAATAACACTTTTGGCAGTCGTATACATCAACCGCTAGACCATCGAGGCAGTATTCATAAATACATACATACATAGTAATATTTGCAAATCATACAAACATTTAGTCCGACTCGGGAATCGAACCCGAGACCTCAAGCACAGCAGTCGCAAATGCTACCAATGTATGACCGAGGGCAGTCAAAATAAAATTAAACCATTATAAATGTAGCAATATTCGAAAAAAACTTTTGAGACAGACTACCTACTACATAAATGTGTGAACACGAACATGTAATTTTTTCTAAACAAAGTTCAAGTATTAAATAAATAAAATACCTACAAATGCAGAGTCATTTGTATTTTCATTATTCTTAACGAAAAATAAATTTTAATTATTCTCGTTGCAGTTATTAATTAATAACTATTGCTTACAGTATTATAGAGTCAGATTATGCAATGTATATGAAGCAGAAGACCAATGAAATGCTTGGTTACTTAAATTCAGTAGAAGACAAACAATTCAAAGTGTGGTGCGTCACTGTTCCACCCACTTGTAAAGTGCACTTGGCGAAAAACCTAATTTATAGAGATCCTCCTTACGTCAGAAATAATTTCAGTGTTGAGGTAAAACTTTACATCTCAAATCCGTTATTTATATAAATAAAATTGCTCTTTCTATCAACTTGATACTCGTGCAGTGATGGATTAAGAATACAGTTCATCACGTGGGTGTCGTGTCGGTCGGGGTTGACTAAAGAAGCTCTGCAACCCGTCTGGACAGCGTAATATAGTAGACCAAAACATCAGTTCTAAAGAGAGACCTGTCCAGAAGAGGACTGTTAAAGAATGATGATAATTTTATTATAGAAATAACTAGCTGACCCGGCAAACGTTGTATTGCTGTAAAACAAAAGAAATTAGGGTGGGGTATGAAAAATAGATGCAGCCGTTTCGGAGGAGTTTGATAACAATTACCGCGACACGAGAATTTTAGATATTATGATTAACTGCTTGAAGTGGAATAAGAAACTTCAAGAAACTGGCTTACTTCGTTCCCAGTCACAAACCGGGGAAATTTTTATATGAAGCGACTTTTGCTATCTTTCAATATTTGTATGCCTTTCATATTATCATCAAAGTGAACAAAAATGTAAATAAATAATAAATAAATGTTTCGGTCATCTAACATACAACGCCATCTAGTTCCAAGCTAAGCAGAGCTTGTGTTATGGGTACTAGACAACCGGTATAAATATATATAAACTGTTATTTTTTGTTGTAAATACATACTTATTATCCATAAAAAACACCCAAACTCCGAAACAAATATTTGCAGGTCATACAAAGATCTGGTCCGACCTGAGAATCGAACGTAAGACCTCAAGCACAGCAGTCGTATACGTTACCACTGTGCTTATGAGGCAGTCAGTCAGTATTTAAAAAATACAACATGTCCTTGAATTTAACATTTATTTTATCGTTGTAGTTGGCAATACTATTACGTGAGATACGATATATGAAATATTTAGATAAGCAAGGAATACCAGCCGAAGGTTTGGAGTTATTTGCGAGAAATGAGAAATTGCAGGTAAATTTTATCATTTGTCATTGTACTCGTAATAATCGAAAGAAGTCGAATGTTACTTATGTGACAGTTTTGCTAAGAATGTTATAAAATATACTAATTACATTAATTACGTTTTAGTACGATTTAAACCGTTTGAACCGGGCGATCTCGTGGTACAACGCCATTCGAGAAGGAAGCCATGAGACGGAAGTAGCACTCATTGAAAAGGAAATCTCCGCCATAGACAATCTGCTAGGAAGAGGCGTTGAAGAACTCACGTGGAATGATGACTGTATTTATTCTATTATTTTTATTTGTTTTATTTCTTACATTTAAGTCGTGGAAGCACCGTTAATATTATGCCATTTTTACTGAACAATGCACTAAAACGATACTTTAGACAAATTGCACAATTATTTTTTGCATTTTGTTATAGAAGTAATGTATTCATTATGCGACACTTGTACATGTTATAATTAGAGGTAGACCCAAATCACAATAAATTATCTGTTTTTTTTTAATAAGGGTCAAACGTATGATGGTAAGCGATTACCGCCGCCCGTGGACACCCGCAACACCAAAAGCGTCACAAGTGCGTTGCCGACCTTTGGGAGATGGGGAGAGGGAATGGGGGGAGGGAATGGGGGGAGGGAATGGGGGGAGGGAATGGGGGGAAACACAGCTCAAGCGCTATATCACACCGGTTTTCTGTGAGGCTGTGGTATCACTCCGGTCGAGCCGGGCCATTCATGCCGAAGCGTGGCTCTCCCACGGAAAAAGTTTCTGATTCTCAATAACAACAAGAGAAACATAAAATACATATATAGTAGCGTAAACTTCTATCTTTCTTTGGTCGATAACTGTACTGTACGGAACGATTGAATTGATTGAGCTTGAAAATATAAAATAATTTATTGTTTTTGTTGTTCAAAATAAATATGAATAAAAAAAATGATAACAATGAAATTGTTTTATAAACACACATAAAAGTACTTGTATATTGATTCTTTTAGTCACGGACTGGATGGCCGAAGTGTATGCTGCAATTAATACTTTGCAAGAAAGAGTGTTGACTGCACAGAATAACGTCAGAGAAGGTCTTGCGGACATTGCTAAGTGGGGAGATATACCCTTGCATAATCGCAAAGTAAATCCTGACAAAATGGAACTACTTGCCGTTGTCGAACGCCATCCAAGATTTGTTAAGAGGTACACAAATGTACTTAATAGTTACTTAGTTAATAATATATACAAAGGCGTACATGTGTTATAAATATTTATTATAAGTGACAGAAGATTGCGATATAGTGATTAATAATGTATGTGTGTATTGGCAGACGCAACAAGATACTAGAGAGCTGGGATGACTTTCAAGATATCTTGGAAGAGAATTATAAACTATTTTTCAATATTCAAGACGATGAAGATGAAGAATCATCGGAAGAAGAATTAGAAGAAGTTGATGAGTCAACTTTAGACGATGATGAGAAAGCGGCACGAGGAGCTAAGCTCGCTGAAATAGAAGAGCGTAAAAATGAAAAGAGAATTGCTAGAGAAGAACGCGAAAGGGTTAAGGCTGAGGAGGAGGCGATCAAGTTTGAGAGGCGAGAAGCGCGTAGGCTAAAAAGAGAAGTAAAAGCAGAAGCAAAGGCTGAACGGGATAGGCAAAGAGAAGCAGGTATTTTACCGTTAATTTTAAAGTTGCTTAAACTGGTTGCATTAAACCAGCGCTACAAATAAATTTAGATTTTGGACATATATATATATATTTAGGATTCAGATGTAGAAATCATTAAAAAAAACAATTATCTTACATGCTACAAATGATTTAATAAACTAACAAAATTTAGTAATTAATAAGCCTTATAGATAATCAAATATTTTCATACATAAACATTAATATCGAAATAAAACACCAATCACTTATACAAACAAAAAGGTCTTCTACTTACAGAGACTAATACTTTCAGCAATTTAAATAACAATCGTAAGCACTTACAAATCGCGTCGACAACTACCGTTCCGTACCGAGGGTAACGAGAGAATGATCGTTTCTTAGGCATGCACCGCCTTTTATAGAAATAGTCTTACATTACAAATGAGTTCCCTAAATATATATATTATTGTAATTTGAAGGCGAGGAGATCGAATCACCAGCAGAAGATGAGGAAGAAATAACAGATCCAGAAGAACTGGCTGATATAGAAGCTGAAAGAATTGAAATGGAAGAGGAGGCTTTCAGAGCAGAGCGTTGGCCAGCTTACGTTAAATACGTTGATTCACTGGTAACTATTTTTAATAAGTAACAGCATTATTGTAATGACATATCATAGCAATTTTGAAAAGTATTTTATACGTGCACCAAACAGATCGTTGTTAAGATTAATAAAACTAGGTCGTTTTTAAAAAAGCACGTTCATGCAATCGTTACCCTCCTTATTATCGGTTACGTTATTTTTAATTATATAAATATTAACTTCTGAAACATTTATTTTTCTCTTCTTCTAATTAAAATACAAAAGTTCTTAATTAAAATTAAGAATTTTTGTATATTTTATAATTAAGGTATTCATTAATTGCCACATCATTTTATTTTTATTAATTTATTACAGGTTTCGAAACAAGTTATGAAAGCTGTTCAGTCGAGTTTAGATTTGTTTGAAACTCAAACTAACTTGGAGAAGGGGCCGAGAGTCGCTTTTAATGAAGTAATAGCGGAGCTAAGGGATCCATGTACGTATTTAGATATCAGTAAAAGGGTTTCGTTTATAGAAACGTCTAATATTAATAATATCATTGTGACTGTAATTCTAAATTCTTTGAATGATAATTTGATCTTGTATGGCACACAAAAGATTATAATTTCGGTAGGAATTGTTATTTTGTGAATTTTTAGTTTCTAGACTTTGGATACTTTGAAATGGAACCTATACCTCCGATAGAACCTTATTGTGAAAAACTTAGTAAACTGGATTGCTTTTGTACCTTATAGACATATACTTCAGTCCATCATTAGATGTTGAGGAAGATGACGGGTTATACGATACGATGAAAGAGATGATGAAAGATACGTTTCTTCAAGCTACACTGTTCCCTAGAATAGACCCGATAGTGCCCATACAGACTTACGAAGGTAAAATAGTTTATATTTCCATTACCTAGAGTTTCCCTTTCAATAACTTTTTGTACTAAAACAATTTCTATCTGCATTTCAAGATGATCTGGCTAACGAAGATGCAATGATAGATCTGTATCATGAAATATTGAAGAGAATAGAAAATAGTATTCATGATATAATAACATATTCTTCGGTAAGCAATTCAATGTTTTTGTTACTCTGAACACATTTAGACACACATTAAAAACCAATAATTGTGATAAGGATTTTATCCAATATATTTTGTTTATAAATAATAAATAAATATTCCGGACATCTTACACACAACGCCATCTAGTCCCAAGCTAAGCAGAGCTTGTGTTATGGGTACTAGACAACTGATATGAATACATATATACTATATACTACTATATACTATACTACTTTTTTTTATAAATACACACACATTATACATAGAAAATACCTAAACTCCGGAACAAATATTTGTAGATTTCACAAACATTTAAAAAATTTTAATATATACAGGGTCTGTCGTAAATAATGGATAAGTCGTAAACTGGAGTTGGTCCGGCTATGAGACTATTAGAAAATCGTATCTTTTTGCCAGGGTTTCTAACCGTATGGAAATGGCGTAGACTTTTATGTTTTTTTAAAATTTCGCTACTCTTTGCATTCATTCCGTTGCCATTTCGTTAAATTTAGGTATTTCTGTGTCATTTTTTTTGTATTATAGTCTTGAAGATGTGTATTATTTAGTTTTAGTACTGTTTTAGGCGTTTTTAACGTTGGTCATTTTCAAAATTATCATTTTAAGATTTTTTATGTTTTTGTTTTACTTAGGGTCAACTTTTGATCATTTACTGTGTAAAAAAAAAGTACGGCGCTATAGCTGCCCATGATCTTAATAAATTATCTAGTATGTGTAGATTCTAAAAAGGTATAACAATGCATACTTCACAAGTAATATTAAGCTACATGAGCGAGATCAATATCAAGGTGAGAAAATATTTTTTTCATGTAATGTTGTAAATGGTTATAAAACTTCGTCATAATGATTTATTTCTGCCAAGATTCTTTACACAAACACTATGGGGCCACTATTAAGGATATTCAAAGAAAACTAGGTAGTTTTTTGTCAAAAAAATTTCATGCCTCCTCATTTCATAAAGGTGTTTAATTTTAAAATTGATGTGCTCTAATAGTTACATGCGACAAACATGTTACAAGTTTATTCGTAAAAAGGATCATCAGGTAAAAAAATGAACAAAGACAGCAATACAAAGGGTCTCCCCGCGTGAAAAGGACATTGTTACTAGGCACACTGCATGATGCACCGTCCCTTTCACACTCACGATGTGTGAAAAGGTTAGCATGCGTTTAGCTAGGGCGCACTCCTGATACATCTCTCAGTGTGATTTTGACCATCGCATGTGCTCTCGTTTTCATTACTGTCGTCAATTTGTTACTGCTTTCTAATATCGGACTTAGATTTTCTTTGTGATTTGGACTTGTTAACCTGGTGATATTGACAACTCAGCTCTCATTTATGGGCATCGTGTTGTGCTATCGATTGCACGTGTTATTTTGGAAAATTTTGTATATCATGCCTCAACAATACACGCCGGCCGAATACGTAAACATGCATTACATTTATGGTTTATGTGATGGCAACGCCAATAGAGCTGCTAGAGTTTATCGGGAAAAATATCCAAATGCCCGGCATCCTGACTATCGTGTCTTCATAAGAGTGCACAACACATTTTTGGAAGGACGATTTCCTGGGACCGGCGTAGGCGGGGCGAGTGAAGGACGACCACAACGCCACAGTGCAGCCGAAGTACTGGAAATAGTTGCAGAAGACCCTGGTACGTCCATAAGTGTAATTGCAAGGCGCACCGGTATACCTCAAAAATCTGTACACAGGATTTTAAAAAGGCATGAATTATATCCCTATCATTATCAAAGGGTCCAAACATTAATGCCAAGGGACGCTGCTGCGAGAATAACATTTTGTCGCATAATGCTGCGAAAGATGAGGGAAGACCAAAGTTTTTTTAATAAAATTTTATGGAGTGACGAGTCAACGTGTCGAAAAGATGGTTTTTTGAATCTTCACAACATACACAGCTGGCAACTCGAAAACCCAAGACTTATCCGAGAAGACCGATCGCAATATCAATTTAAAATTAATTTATGGACTGGCATTATTAATGGCAAAATCATTGGTCCATTCGAATTGCCGGCAATATTAAATGCGGATATGTATTTGAATTTTTTAGCAAATACTTTACCTAGTTTACTGCAAGACGTCCCACAAGAGATAAGAAATGAGATGTGGCTACAAAATGATGGGTGTCCAGCACATTACGCTGTTCGTGTCAGGGAACATTTAAATAATACTTATCCAGATAGATGGATAGGGCGATTGGGGCCAATTTTATGGCCTCCACGTTCGCCAGACCTGAACCCCTTGGACTTCTTTTACTGGGGCTGTATAAAAGAAAAAGTATACAGTGAAACAATAAGTTCTGTAGAAGAGTTGCGTGCGCGCATTCAAGTAGCAGCGAGAAAAATTGAAGAAGCCGGTTATGTGCGCCGGATTAAGCGATCGTTTATTAGGCGATGTAGAGCGTGCATAGCTGCCGGCGGAGGACACTTCGAACATTTAGTTTAAGTTGTTGAATAAATATTTTTACGTACTAAAACAACCTAGTTTTCTTTTGAATATCCTTAATAGTGACCCCATAGTGTTTGTGTAAAGAATCTTGGCAGAAATAAATCATTATGACGAAGTTTTATAACCATTTACAACATTACATGAAAAAAATATTTTCTCACCTTGATATTGATCTCGCTCATGTAGCTTAATATTACTTGTGAAGTATGCATTGTTATACCTTTTTAGAATCTACACATACTAGATAATTTATTAAGATCATGGGCAGCTATAGCGCCGTACTTTTTTTTTACACAGTAAATGATCAAAAGTTGACCCTAAGTAAAACAAAAACATAAAAAATCTTAAAATGACAATTTTGAAAATGACCAACGTTAAAAACGCCTAAAACAGTACTAAAACTAAATAATACACATCTTCAAGACTATAATACAAAAAAAATGACACAGAAATACCTAAATTTAACGAAATGGCAACGGAATGAATGCAAAGAGTAGCGAAATTTTAAAAAAACATAAAAGTCTACGCCATTTCCATACGGTTAGAAACCCTGGCAAAAAGATACGATTTTCTAATAGTCTCATAGCCGGACCAACTCCAGTTTACGACTTATCCATTATTTACGACAGACCCTGTATAATGGGTATTAGTTAATTCTGATTTTTTTTACAATTTTTTTAAGATCGTTATTATAACATCTCATGATCATTATCTATTTTTATGAACAAATAAATGTGAAATTGAGCATGGTGCTATGAAACCACATATCGAGACATTTTACATCATACTATTTCTAAATATTTACAGAACTACTCATTATAAACAGATTATGGGATGATTTCCACTGAACGGTTCACATCGTAACTTTTAAATTTTAAATTGTGTAAACATAGTTTAGAGTTTATATAATCTTTTCCTCAACCAACCTAATAACCCCCAACCTAATAAATATACAACCTAATAAAAATAAGTACTGACTTTGCCATAAGGTTCTATAATAGAGGATCTATTCTCTTAACGTTCTCTCTAAACATTCGCTGGAAGAAGACTCAGTATTGGGTTAAGCTTGCCCTTGTATATATACTTTCGTTGCTACTTAATTAATCGAAATGTGTGTATAATACTTAATAAATGAAAAGTACTATGTTTGTCTGTCTATCGGCTTTGTAATCTAGACTTTAAGCACTGGATATGCGATTAAATATTGTTTTAACATTATTTGAAATGCAAACTGTTCGGTGAAAATCATCCTTCATAGGGAATCGGAATATTGCAGATACGCCGCATTGTTTACTGCAAAAATATGTCTTTTTGCAATTTTTTTTATTGATTTGTTTGGTTTTACATTTAGAAATACGAAAAATATACATATTTGTGGTTGGAGGATCGACAGGAAGTTCTTGCTGGATTTCTAAAGTATGGACGCTTCATACCGCCTGAAGAGTTTGACGCATACAGATTTGAGAATGGATGTGACCCCCCTGAGGTTAAACCCAAACTAGAACAGTATCAGAAAGAGGTAATCTTGATATTATTTAATTACCGTGGATTAAGGTGATGATAGGATCAGCAAGCTGGAGTAGCAGTGGACTAGCCATATTAGCCACAGAACTGATTACCGTTGGGGTAAACGGATTCTTGAGTAGAGACCACGTCGTCGTCGATCAAACCAAGTGGTGTAAAATTGGAGAGGCGTAATGCTCAGCAGTCGACTGCGATAGACTGATGATGATGATGAAGGCGATGATAAAATCAGACGAATGGGCTGGTTGGCCTGGTGCTCAGTGACCTTGATTGCTAAACCAGACGTCGTCGCGTGGATTCGATTTTCACGAACGACAATTGTTGTAGGATGAGCAAAGTCATTTGTTTTGTGTCTGGATGTAATTTACATTTTTTATAGACTAGTTGCAGGTGCAGTCTATCAAAAGTTATGCACGTATATACATTTCAGTAATAAGAGCGATTAACAAAAATAATGACGATAAACATTGTTTTTTGTTAATCGCTCTTATTTAAGTTTGAAATATGCATAAGAAAGATATAGTGATAAAACAAGAAAATTTATGTTTACAGATTGATAAATACAATGCTTTATATGACGAAGTGGCAGCATTACCTTCTGAATATCTTTGTAATGGGTGGTTAAAGTTAGACTTAAAACGACTGAATCAAGCTATTAAGAATATCATATGCAAATGGAGCAATTTGTTTAAAGAAAACTTGAAAGAACATGTTCACAAGAGGTTTGTTAATTAATATTTATTTACTGATAACGATTTAGCTAATTCACATAAGTTTCATTGATGCTCAGCTCCTTAGCGTCATGTTATATAGTTTATAAACTTCCATTAGACCTTTTGATTTCTGAGATCAGCGAGTGCAAACCAAACAAACAAACTCTTCAGCTTTATAATGTTATGAGACGCGCTTGCTCAAGTTATTTTGATTTATTCACCGGTTTAATAATTATTATTAAACACGATTTCTTAGCTTGGATGATCTCGAAGCATTTATAGCATACGCTACAAAAGAGTTGAACGTAGAATTAGACGATGATGACTACGAAGGGTTGCTGAATGTAATGAGGGTACTGAATGAGGTTCGTGCTAAGCAGGACGCCGGCACTGACACCATGTTTGAACCTTTGAGAGACATTATTGATGTCCTTAAAGAGTATGGCGTGGAATTTTCGGAGGAGACCTACGAACAGGTAAGTCTATATATGGCTTAATTTGTTAAACAAAAAATCTGTACCCTTTTTTACCCGACTGCGTTAGAAGGAGGGTAATGCTTTTACAAAAATTATGCGAATGGAGGAGTATAAAATTTAGCACAATTAAAGTTTTTAACGAGGAGGAGGAAGACAGATAAAATAAATTATGGTGGAATTTCGATAACGGGGCGACCACTACTAATATTATATAGATGACAACATTGGTATCTATTAGCAATTAATTAATGTGTACAAGCTCTATTATCAGGTAATTGATAATAATTTTCACAATGATTAGAAACCATTTTCTTTATGTACATTATATCTAATTATATTTCTAAGTAAAACACTTTATGTTATGCTTACGTTATGGGTAAAAAGGATGCGTCGGTTCACCAATATTCAGTATACACTTTGGTAAGACATTTTATATTTCATTGTCATTCTATTATTTTGTCGTGTTTTCGTTCATTTTATAATCGACTAGCTCTCGGTTTCGCGCGTAAGACTATTTCGGAATTTCAAAATATGTAACTTAATAATTGATTAATACTTTATTTTAACTTTAACATTTCGATGGTATCTTAAAAAGCATTAACTTCCAAAATTTCAAGTATGTAGCCTCAATGGTTTCTATATTGACGAATCAATCAGTTTCTCAGGGCAATTAAATTGACAAGTGTGCATTTTTTGCGAGACTCGGAAAAGTATGTGTTGGTATTTGGTTTCTAGACTTTTATTTTTCTTTTAGTATTTAATTGATTTTCTGTAAGTGACTCTACTCTGCCACCATATTCATTGCGAATGCAGACAATGCACCAATGCAGCATTGTGACTCACACTATAGCGGCCTATCGAGATGATGCTGTATCATTACATCTGTGTCTTTAGTATCTGCTTTTTATTTTCTCTAATTATGCCAGTTAAATCTCAAATGATTAAATCCTGAATTGTCCGACATTCAGTTGGAGCTCTTACCTGAGAGATGGAGAAATCTAGTGAAGCTTGCCACAGTTATGAAGAACAATGTGGCACCTATGCAGGCTGCGCAAGCCGCTCTCATAGCTAAACGTGTTGCACTTATCAACTTGCGGCTCACCATGTACAGAGAACAATTCAAAGTAAAAGAGGTGGGTACACTGTTAATAATATAATTAGTGTTAATGAACAAAAGATTCCGATATTACGAACATTTCATTTTGTATTCAGAAAAAATAAACCACATTACCTAAATGATTACAATCTCAAGTTTTTGAGACAATGAATTGTTGCTTTGTTAACAGGTATTTTTTGAGTCCTGTAAAGAGCCTTACAGTAGTATTGATAAGGTTAACCTAGAGCTGAAGCATTTCGATGATATCTTAAAGAGTCTGAAGAAGTCGTCTTCTCTTTTCGACATTCAGCCACCAGATGAAAAAAATCTAAAAACATGTCAACGGGAATTAAAACTTGCCAAGGTGCGTAAACGATATATTAAAATTAAGATTATCTTAATCTTTACTTCGTCAAAATTTGTAAAATTGAAATTTATTAACAGCAACTGTGGGATTACTATTATTTGGTTATGGGAACTATTGAATTTTGGAAGAAATCATCGTGGAAGAAAATTGATGCCGATGGCATGGACCAGGAATGTAAACGATTCACTAAAGAACTACGACAACTCGACAAGGATATGAGAACATGGTAACATATAAGCAATGTTGTGTTGTTTTATAACTTGAAAATTTCATTATTTTGACTATTTTTTATCTTAGGCAACCATACTTATCAATTGAGTCGACTATTAAGAATTTGATAACATCCCTAAAAGCTGTGACTGAGCTACAGAATCCAGCAATCAAAGATAGACACTGGTTGGAACTAATGATGCTTATTAAGGTTTGCACGTTTTTAGTGATTCTTCTGTAACTTACTGTATTACGTATCTACATAATCTTCTTTATCCCCAAACTGGTTTTATGTAATCTATACTAGCGCGCTAATCTCAGGAACCGCTGGTCCGATTTGAAAAATTCTTTCAGGGCTGGATAGTCCATTTATCGAGAAAGGCTATAGGAGCGGAGCACCAATGAAGAATGTTTAAAAATGGGGATTTTTTTACGTTACGGGCAATATAAGACGCAAACGAGGTGCGTGGGTCAGCTAGTTGCATGCAACACGGAGTTTCTTCAATCCTACCTCAGACTTTTTTTAAAGGGGACTGGGAGATCCTGTACCGGTGGCAATATGTAACGGATGGTTATGAGATTTATACCGTATACAAAGTAAATCATCCTAATTATTGTCATATATTTATATTATTTTTGGAACAGTGCCAAAATAATTTTATTTCTGCTCAAAAAGTTGTTAACTGTATTAATAAAATGCATTTCAACGTTAAATGCTATGCAATGTAAAGTCTACTTAGTTACTTAAAAAACCGGATACATATTTAAATCGTTAAAAGAAGCCAAATAAATACAAAAACATTCATCATCTCTACCATTAGGTACATAAGGCCGTACAAAAGTTCCGTACAAACCTGCCATTGTCCTTTAAAAAATGTGATAATACTTACTTGACTGTTCAATATAAAAAAAATGTGAAGCTACATTTTTTTTTATTGAATAGTGGGCAAACGAGCAGACGTATCACCTGATGGTAAGCGATTACCGCCGTCCATGGGCACCCGCAACACCAAAGGCGTCAGAAGTGCGTTGCCGACCTTTGGGGGATGGGGGGAGGAGTTGGGGTATGGGCCTCCATTATCCTCACTCACTCGGTGAAACACAGCGCAAACGCTATTTCACACCGGTTTTCTGTGAGGCCGTGGTATCACTCCGGTCGAGCCGACCCATTCATGCCGAAGCATAGCTCTCCCACGGTATTTGAAAAGAAAATAAAATACTGGAAATGAAATAATTAACTATTGAAAAACTTTATACGGCAGGTTAAATTCCATATTGACGATGATACAACTCTAGCAGATTTACTTGCACTGAATCTCCACAAGTATGAGGAAGAAGTGAAAACTATTGTTGATAAATCTGTGAAAGAGGCTGCCATGGAGAAAACTCTAAGGTAAGAACATAATTTCTTTGGCCCCTTGAATATATTCATTCCTATCACCTATCTTTTTATAATAGGGAATTAGAGATAACCTGGTCCCAAATGGTATTCGAGTATTCGCCACACGATAGAACTGGCATTAAACTTCCGAAAACCACAGAGGAACTCATTGAGATTCTGGAAGATAACCAGGTAAGATTTTATTTTAGCATTAAAATAAAAATAACAATAGGGAATATGGATGTGAGTTCGAAATGGCCAAAAAAGACATGTGTAATCTTTCTAAAAAGAAATATACATAAATGTTTTTAAAAATAATCATGTTTTTATAAATAAATAAGCTGAACTCCGCGGTACTACCCGCGATACGACAATAACCGCAGGCAACGCCGCGAGGCGAAGCTATATCTTTATAAATTGTAGCCTATGTGTTATTTTGATGTATAAGCTATATTATTGTACAATTTCATCAAAATCCATTTAGTAGTTTTTGCGTAAAAGAGTAACAAACATCCATCCATCCATTCATCCATACTTACAAACCTTAGGATTTAATTATTTGAAAGTAGTATTTTTAAATTCCCTCGCTCTTTTCCAAAATTTTGAATGGCAATGGTAAAATCATCATCGGCGGGTATTTTATTGCGTTACGTGTTACGCTTAATGTTATTTCTTAAGTTATTTTGTTTACTTGTGGGAATGAAACAGCTTCTTGTGTAGCGAAATGTTCACAAATAATAAATTTTTGTTTGTTTAACCACCATATTTTATGTTTTTAAAATAAAACTCATTTGTCATTGTATTGGTCATTTAATTTAAATTGACATTAAATTGGTTTGAAAGTGGTTTTATTTGCATTATGTATTTTAACAAGTTACCTCAAGTGGCGATATTCGAGGGTATTAAAATCTTTTATATCAGTTTCTAAAGGTTTCTTTCTATATCAGGTACATTAGACATTTCTTTTATATATAAAGTTTATTCTTTATTTAGAGTCAAGTGCAAAATATGATGTCATCCAAATTTGTTGGTTTTTACCAAAAAGAAGTGACAGAATGGCAGAAAAAACTTGGAACAGCAGATGCCGTAATTGCGTTGTGGTTTGAAGTACAGCGGAAATGGCAATATTTAGAGAGCATTTTCGTAGGATCTGATGATATAAGATCCCAACTGCCTGAGGACTCTAAGAGATTTGATTGGATCGATTCCAGTTTCAAGGTCAGATTCTTTACGAATATGTTCATTTACATCTGTTAAATATAGTATTTTATTGGCTGACATTCTAAATACCTCTTTAACATTTCAAAAAGTTTAATATTAAAAATGGAGTCATCGATCGTCACAGTGACAAAATTCACCGTTGTTTGTCCCCTCGCCCTTGGCCCCCAGAGCAGTACTTGGACAATGATATCATGCTTTTTAAGTAAACTAATCATCTACATATAAAAATAACACTGAAGTGTTCGTTATTTTCAAATTTGCAGCTTTTCACTAAATACTTATGAAGGCATATACGGTACTTCTATAAAAAAGCTATTTTTAATTTTATTTTCTGTCTATTTGTTACGGGTGTTGCGGTTTCAGGTACTTTTAAAAGATATACTCACTACCCCAAATGTCGTTGAAGCAACAAACAAACCGGGATTATTAGACAAGCTAGAGGACCTAATGGCTGCGTTGAACCTGTGTGAAAAAGCGCTTAACGACTACCTTGAGACTAAGCGATTGGCTTACCCTCGCTTTTATTTCGTGTCGTCTGCCGATTTGCTCGGTAAATTACATATTAATAATTTAACTGTTATAAATTGAAATTTTATTTTGTACCCAGGACAATTTTGATCAACGTGAACTTTTGTATCATCGTTATATATACATGATATCATCTTTGTCACAAATATTTTACTTCACTAATTGTTATCTTGACACTTTTACTCTCAACAAATCTTGGTCCACAGATATATTGTCCAACGGTAACAACCCACCAGCCGTGTCTAAGCATTTGACCAAGTTATACGACAACTTAGCGAAGTTAGTATTCCCGAAGTCTGGTAGCAAGCAAGCGATTGAGATGATTTCAAAAGAGAATGAGGAGCATGTACCTTTTAAAGCACCATGCTGTGACTGTTCTGGAAAGGTTGGAAAATTTTACAACAATTTCCGCGATAAGAATAAATTCATTGTCGTTTTTACCTCTACAGTGTTTATAATATTTTTTGAGCCTGCCAAGGTGACACATTGCATAAGTAGAATCCAAAAGTAGGGGTGACCATATTCTTTGTGTACGCAGACAATGCAGCATGCTGCACCCTAATAGGAAATGAGTGCTAAGCAATTTCTTTCGTTGCTTTGCTTTATCTTTCGAACGACTGAGATTACCAGAAGTCCTCATAAGTTTCAAGTGTCGTCGACTTATACCCTTACGTTTGCTCTCTATGATACACATCACATCTTCATTACATCAACAGTCTTTAATAACCCATTGCTGGATATAGACCTCTCTTTAGAAAGGTTTTGGCCTACTTACGCTGGCCAGGCTCATGAGGCAATATTTGAGGTATAGGGTTTGTTTCAAGTTTTCCTTCTCTTTGCTGTGATGTTGTCATGCGTAGTTTGCTTCCTCAGTTACCTCTTACGACACCTACGATTTGAACACGGGTGGTGACACTCCATACAGTAAGATGCATTCATAGGAAACATTCTGATTACTAAAATGAAATTCTCTGTCATCCTTAACTACTACCATTCTAATATCTGTAATCATTTCACACAGGTGGAGACATGGCTCAATCGAGTGACAGATTGCATGCGTTTAACTTTAAGGGACATATTTGAGCACTCTGTCAAGTCGTATGAGGATAAGCCTCGAGATGAGTGGGTATTCGATTGGCCCGCACAACCCGCGCTTGTTGGCACTCAAATATGGTGGACAACAGAGACGAATCAGGCTTTTGAAAAATTAGAAGAAGGTACTGTAGAATTTTAGAATCTGAAAATAACAAAAGTGTCAAAGATTCATTTGTAATTTTTTTGTTACACAACACATCTTTTGTCCTAAGAAAAAAAAACCTTTATTTTTAAATCTGGACTAACCACTAAATCCACAGGCCATTTGGTTTCACCATAATTGTTGTGCGAGAGATTGCGAGAAATTAGTGGATCATCCTCATTAACCAGCCATCCAAAGAAGTGACGAATTATGTAAAGAACTTAAGATGTATTCTATATCTATTCTCACGATACCAGTAAACAAGGCTCCAAATTTAATTTAAAAACCTAATTCTTTTTAAAACATTTTAAGGTTACGAGGGCGCTCTAAAAGATTATCAAAAAAAACAGATAGCTCAGTTAAATGCTTTGATCGTCTTGCTGTTGGGCGACTTGACCTTTGGTGATCGACAAAAGATTATGACCATCTGTACCATTGACGTACACTCGAGAGATGTCGTTGCTAAGCTTATATCTGCTAAGGTGGAGAATTCCAATGCTTTCCAGTGGCAGAGTCAACTAAGGTTAGGATAGAAACTGTACGATAAAATAAATCAATTGCCATTAGGACAAAATATTCTCAGCATTTTTTCTGGTTATAGACATCGCTGGAGCATTAGCCTTAACAATTGCTATGCAAATATATGTGACGCACAGTTCCTTTATGACTACGAGTATTTGGGAAACACTCCCCGGCTTGTCATCACGCCACTAACTGATCGTTGCTACATTACATTAACACAGGTAATACCTAAATAATAATTGTTAAAAAACATTTTAGAATATCGTAGGCTGCTAGACATAATACTTAGTATCGAAAAATGAACTGAGAAATACGCTCCTACGCAGGGTTATTGTTACTAAGTACAAAAACTTAAACACCTCAAACATTTCAATAAAAGAACGTTAGGACGTCAAGGAAGAGAAAGAAAAAGTTGTTTTGCTTGGATTTAATGCATGGGTTTGGTGTCGAAGAGTGACGGTATGAATCTAATTTATTTATGTTTGGAGATAATACAGTGAATAATAATGGTGAAAGATTATCGGAAGTATGTGTGGAGAATAATGTCCTTGTGAGCAACACAGCACATTCCAGAGACAGGATGAAAAAATGTTGATAGGTTTGATCAGTAAAGTTACAATAGCGAGACCATTTCGTGGGGTCAAAGTTGGGACCAATCAATCCGGGTTATCAATTGGTTTATAGACGCTTGGGATAAACTATACCTTGATTAAAAAACGTATTGTAATCGAGTCTATTGCCGAACATAAACAAACTATTTTCGGGTTTCTTAATAATGCTGTATATTTCTTAGCAATGGTAATTAGAGCTTCACTTTGTTTTACTTAAAAAATGTTTAACATTTTTATCGTTTGTCTTGTTATTGACAATTTTATTACTTTCATAAGTTGTTCGTCTAATACCTATAAATAAATTGTATGGATTGTGACTATTTAAAATAAATAAATTAACTGTTTTAGTTTATTCTTAATAAAAGTATCGCGTCTATCTGTAATTAAAATTTTCAGAGTTTACACTTGGTAATGGGCGGTGCGCCAGCAGGACCTGCCGGTACTGGTAAAACAGAGACCACAAAAGACTTGGGCAGAGCTCTTGGTGTCATGGTCTACGTATTTAACTGCTCAGAACAAATGGATTACAAGTCTTGTGGAAATATATATAAAGGTTTTATCTTTAGCACCAAAGTATTATTTTTTAAAGTAATTATCAATTTCAAGGTATAAATAAAAATAACATATCCAAGATTAATTTCAGTTGATTTGGTTTTTTTCGTAGCTGATATGTAACAAATTTATAATAACCGATAAAAGTTTTAATTAATTTCATATTGAATTAATAGATTATTTATTAGAGAATATCGCATATATGTGAAATAGAATAGCTAACAGAAAAATATAACATGGTTATTACGATTGTGACGAGTACACACGACACAAAGAGTACATGGTTATGACGTACTTGAAACTTGATAGATAGCTACTCGAGAAGTTGATATATTCAATCTTCAAGTCATCATAACTATTATTCTAACACTTCTGTCCCTAGGTCTCTGTCAGACCGGCGCATGGGGTTGCTTTGACGAATTCAATAGGATCTCTGTAGAAGTCTTATCTGTAGTATCGGTGCAAGTAAAGAGTGTGCTAGACGCAATCAAGGGCAAGAAGAAAAAGTTTGACTTTATGGGGGAGTTCATAACTTTAATACCTACTGTAGGCATGTTCATCACTATGAACCCGGGCTATGCTGGTAGAACAGAGTTGCCTGAGAATTTGAAGGCCTTATTCAGGTAAGAACGTCTTGAACGTATGAATTTTATTTAATAAATAATTCAATGTTATTAATTAAATTTAATTAGTTAACTATCAGTGGATGTAATATATAAATAGATAGATGATGCGTCAAATAGTTATGAAATTATTTATTTATTTAAAATCCTAAACGTAATCGACTGCACGGTTGGCCGAGTGGTTTCAGCGGTCGCCATGCCGCTTGCTACTGCGCCATGTGTCTTGGGTTCAAATCCCACGCGGTACAACACTTTGTGTGATCCACGAATTGTTGTCCCGAGTCTGGATGTTCTTTGTGTCCGTTTCATGTATGTTTGTAAAGTCCCCCACGACACAGGATGTTTATTCCTAATGTGGGTGTTGTCTTTTAAAAAAAAAAAATGCATCACCTAATCGATATCAAAAAAAGAAAAGTTAACGTAAAAAAATATACTGCTATTCCTCTGTAATTTTAACCTGATGGTGTTCTTTACTTTTATCACCCCGTAAAGATTTATTATTAATTTATTTGATTTATGATTATTTATTTATTTATGATTTATTTATTATTTGTGTCATGATTATTTTACACTTTTCACACTAAAATAAATTACACATAAAATAGTTTATTTGGTGTCGATTTGTCTAAAATTCTTAAGGCACCCGCGGAATGAATAGGAATTAACTCCGTATTCTTAATCATCCATACACAGACAACTCAGTGAAAACATGTACTGTAAATTTAATTTACAAAATTTCGCAACTAGATTAAATCTCCAATATATTTTGTTTAACATGAGCATTTTTTTTTTCTTTTTGTTTTGAATAATATTGTTTATTTAGCACTTATATTTTTTTCAACAGGCCATGTGCTATGGTGGTACCCGATTTTGAGCTGATTTGTGAAATTATGTTAGTGGCCGAAGGTTTCCAGGAGGCTCGTTTGTTGGCGAGGAAATTCATCACACTGTATACTTTGTGCCGTGAACTACTTTCTAAACAGGATCATTATGATTGGGGCTTGAGAGCTATCAAATCTGTGTTGGTGGTCGCTGGGTCTTTAAAGGTAAAACTCTAATTAATTTACCATATTCAATCAATGTTTTGTTCCATTTTTTGTTGCTAACGCAGGGCCACCACATAAAGCATGTTTCTATATTTTATTAAACACTTTATCGTCTTCCTAGTCTTATTATTCCCAAGAGTATTTGGGGTCAGCTACTAGTTTAACAGATTTTACCTGAATATCAGTTTTTCCATCGAGTGACTGGCATCCGACCTCCGCAACCCTGAGGGTGAACTGAATTCGGAGGTTGAACAACAGCTTAACATGTTCACCGAGGCACGGGCGGGAAACACCGCCATCTTCCATACTCCGGGCTGTTATTAAAAGAATCTTGTAAGAAAATCCCAACAGAAGCCCGACCCGGGAATCGAACCCGAGACCTCTTGATCGGCTGTCGCTTACCGCTAGACCAACTATTAACTAATAAACACTTATAGTAAAAAAACGTACGCATAAGAATGATATGAACTTGATGTTGAGTAATGTTTATTTTTATAGCGAGGTGATCGACAGAGACCTGAAGACCAAGTACTCATGAGAGCGTTGAGAGATTTTAATGTGCCAAAAATTGTTACTGATGATACACCTGTATTTATGGGCTTAATTGGCGATCTGTTCCCCGCACTAGATGTACCGAGAAAACGAGATTTCGATTTTGAGAAAGATTTAGTGGCAGGCGCTTTATCGATGAACCTGCAACCAGAGCCTGGATTTATTTTAAAGGTACCATTATTTTCATGCTTTCATTTAAGTTCTTTTTTTACTCTATTGCCTGCTTTTATTTGAATATATTTGTGTCTTTAGATGGTACAACTTGTAGAGCTGTTTGCTGTGAGGCATTCCGTTTTCATAGATGGATTTGCTGGTACTGGTAAATCTATGGTATGGCAGTGTCTCAATAGGACTTACCAGATGCTAAAGATGAAGCCGTTTTATAATGACTTAGATCCTAAAGCCGTAACCAATGATGAGCTATTTGGTATAATCAATCCGGCAACACGAGAATGGAAGGATGGTCTGTTCTCAACGATTATGAGAGACATGGCCAATATGCCCGGAGATGGTCCGAAATGGATTGTGCTTGATGGGGATATTGATCCAATGTGGATTGAGAGTCTAAATACTTTAATGGACGATAATAAAGTAAGTACTCACGGTTTTGATGATTTGTAATTAATTTGATATGTTAAAATGTGATTTAATAATATGCAGCTTATTGAAGTTTTAGTGTAATGACATTTTATTTTAAGGTATTGACGTTAGCGAGTAACGAACGTATCGCTTTGAATAAAACTATGCGGTTGCTATTTGAGATCTCGAATCTAAGAACTGCAACACCAGCTACTGTATCTCGCGCTGGTATTTTGTACATCAATCCTCAAGATTTGGGATGGAACCCGTGAGTAATGGTTTTCAATAAGTAGGCAAGAGACACTAGTCAGTTATATAGAATAGAGTTATTCTGTGTTTTATATATCATAATTTCTAATTATGCTTTTCAAATTTAGATTCGTAGCATCATGGATAGAAACAACGCGTGACGACGAATCAGAAAAAGCTATGTTAACGGTGATGTTTGATAAATATATTCCACCACTGCTAGAGTCATGTAAGAAGTATAAGCGTGTTACACCGTTGACGGAGCTACAACAAATCCAACTCACTTGCTACCTACTAGAATGTTTCTTCAATAAGACTTTGCTGCCTTCTGAATGCCCTAAGGAATGGTAATATTTGCTTAAATATATTTTATGTTAAATAATTATATTTTTCTCTATTATACACACTCACACTCGCTCACAGCGATCTCTTCCAGACAACATTTGTACGGATATTGTGAAATTGGATTTTGGGTAATCTAAGGTGAACCTAAGTTAATGATTTTTTCTTCCTTGCAGGTATGAAATATATTTTGTATTTTCCGTCGCGTGGGGCTTCGGATCGGCTTTATTCCAAGATCAATTAGTTGACTGGCGAAATGAGTTCAGCAAGTGGTTCCTTAACGAGTTTAAACAAATTAAATTCCCTTCTACTGGGAACATTTTCAGTTTCTTCATAGACCCTGAAACAAAAAAGTTTCTTCCGTGGTCTGAGCGAGTTGAGTCTTTTGAACTGGACCCTGATTTACCTCTTCAGGTACTCATGCATTCCTTATTAATTTCTATACAAAAACAAAATAAGATAATAATATTATAGGTAATTTTTTTTACAGTCATGCCTTGTGTCAACCTCTGAGACTACACGCACTAGGTTTTTTATGGATTTGTTGATTGCAAAAACAAAGCCAGTCATGTTAGTGGGCAGTGCCGGCAGCGGTAAGACTGTCACTGTGGCAGCGAAGCTCAATTCATTGCCTGACTCCTATGCAATTACTAATGTAGGACTCAATTTTTACACTACGTCAGGTATGAATATGATAATTCCTAACCCAAAATATTACTTAAACTATCCACCATGACAAAAAAAAATTAGATACATTGAAATTCCGGTAGTGAAAGAACACTGTTTCAGGTGCCTAAAAAAATAGTGCGTCTTTGTTAACGTGAAAATGTTCTTAAATAATAATACTGTTGTAAACATCTCAAATTTCCTATCCCAGTCTATACAGAACTGATCCTCTGTCAAAAGCAAATCAAAAGTTCGGAATACATACATACTGCAGAAATAATAATTTTTTTATGTAACAGGGGGCAAACGAGCAGACGTATCGCCTGATGGAAAGCGATTACCGCGGCCGCCGCTACACCTGGAGCGTCACAATTGCGTTGCCGGCCTTTAGGGGATGGGGATAGGAATCGGGAAGGGGTTGGGGTATCGGCCTCCGGTACCCTCACTCACTCGATGAAACACAGCGCAAGCGCTGTTTCACACCGGTTTTTTGTGAGGCCGTGGTATCACTTCAGTCGAGCCGGCCCATGCATGCCGAAGCGTGGCTCTCCCACGGTAAAATTATCTCTCCCACGGTATTTCTTTAAGAGAAGATCGCAACACATCAGGCAATACGTCAGCTGGTTTGCCCCCTATAACATAAAAAAACCTTTTTCCCAAACAAGGTGACGTATTAGTATGGCTGAACACAATCTTATAGAAAAAAATACTTTGTTGTAGAAATGATACAAAAAATATTGGAGAAGCCTTTAGAGAAAAAGTCAGGTCGAAACTTTGGCCCTCCTGGTGGTAAGTTCATGATCTACTTCGTGGATGACATGAACATGCCAGAGGTGGACACCTACGGCACTGTGCAACCGCACACACTTGTTAGGCAGTTCATGGATTATCGACACTGGTAATATAAAAAATTAGATCCTTAATTTGTACAATATAAAAACACGTTTTTAATAGCTTTATTATTATCTATGTTACGGAAGCTTCATGAACATGACTTTGACCTCCTTCAAAACGTCGCTTTAACTCGAAATTTGGCATTCTAGTACCGATGATAATTCGATATTTTGAACAGTTAGACCTATTATCCTTGCTAAGATAATCGGGATCAGCGATTTTTAATTTTCTAAAGTATTCATTAAAAAAAGTACAAAGTACACATGTCAGAAGTGAAACTTCTTTGGCAAATTCATTTTTAATTCTTGTTTATATTTATAGAAATGTAAAACTTGATTAAAAAAATTTATAAAAAATAGTATGTATATTTCTGTCTCATTCTTTGCCGGCTTTATCCTACACATTTTTGTATTTGTGTCTCTTACCTGTCGTTTTTTCCGTTGCATCCGGTTTGAAATCACAACAATTCTCAAGAAGTTTCACTTTAATAACCATGTAACACGATACTACAAACGTAAAACGATGGTAAATATGAAATAATTAGTTAGATTATTTAAACTTCTTGATGCTAATGAGACTACTTTCCGACGTGAAATATGCTCACTGTCTATATGTAGTAAGAGGGTTGGAAGTTTGTTAATAGGAGAAGTATTCGTTTTCTAATAACAAACTTCCATTCAATTCGTTGACTAGATGACTCTCGCAACTTTGTGTGCGTCTAAAGAAATGAATAGGTTTTGCCGATTTCTGCTAGATTTTTCATTAATGCTTGCTGCTTATGGTTGTAGCGTAATATATAGCCTTTTTCGATAAATGTGCTATCCAAAACTAATATAATTTTTCGATTTAAATCAGTCATAAGATTAAACGCACTGTACAACCAAACAAGCTCTTTAGCTTCATAAGTTCAGATGTAGATTTTTTAATATATATTATTCAAAACTAGAACTTACTGACCATCATCCAATAATTAGAAGTTAAGGGAGGTGTATTGTTACCAGATTCTCATTACTAAAATACAACTTCTATAAAAAAGGAAACCAACGTTATAATAAATAAATTAAACATGTACGATTTACTCAAGTCATGATGAAGTAAGGCGTAACGGTGAAAAAGGAATGATTCCTCGTAGATGCACTTTTTTAATCTTCCGCAATCCTTGCTTTTATTCATGTTTAATCCAAGAGCATGTTCCAGGTACGACAGACAAAAGTTGTCACTTAAAGATATATCAAACTGTATGTTCATGGCATGCATGAACCCAACAGCTGGATCTTTTACCATAGATTCACGACTACAACGACATTTTTGCACATTTGCCATCAGGTATACAGTTTATTTTATTTTCTTAGCATTTATTTTATGTTTTCTTTGCTCAATGTAGACTTCTACTAAAAAGTAGATTAGCGTCGCCTCAGCTTTATTGCATCCCCTATCTGTTAAACCAGTATAAGCGACCAGCTTATCACATTCGGGTTAATATATAACCCGAAAATTAGAGTTCCAATTTCGCTAAATTATAATCTAACTAAAAATAATACGTTAAATGGTAATCAGTTACTTTACGGTTCAGTCGTTTGACAGTTTACAATCTCGTGAGATATATTACAATCTAACGGTTTTGACAATCTGACGGTGACATATTTAAATAAAAATTAATCACTGAAATATATGTACGTGCATAACTGACTGCACCAAATAGGTAATTCTTTTTTTGTGTTTTTTAATATGGAACACAATAAAAAAAAATCGAAAGTGTAATATTTTCTCAAACCGCGACTGTATACTAATCGTGGGAAGCTGAGGTGGGCGTAAATACTAGTTCGGAAATTTAGAAAATATTCACGAAATAAAATGACAGTACAAAGATTGCCGGGTTAGCTAGTACTAGTATAAATGATACACCTATAAGGAAGACAATTATTTTTCTGAAAAAGAATAGGTACAACAAGGTATTTATTGCCATGTTATTCTATGCCGTTCGCTGTTGTATGCCCAGTTTCACCACTCCTATAAATCTCTTGGGTGTCAAACGAGTTGACAAAAGGAGCAAACCACGCAGAGCCTCGATTGCAACTCTTTTCATCTACGCCACGCTGGCCGCAAAGATTAGTATTATTTTAACTATTAGTATTACTATTAGTTTAGTTAACTATTTAAGGCTGTTAATAATTGATGAAATACAATATACAAAAGCAATCTAATATTTTTGTATTTAAGTTTTCCAGGTTTGGACGCTTGTCAACACATATACAAACAAATTCTGTCGCAGCATGTTATGAACCCGCTTAACAAATATGGAATTTTAGTCATTCGCTACGTTGATGTACTGGTCAATACTGCTCTCGCACTGCATGTTAAACTAGCTTCTACATTTCTGCCTACTGCTATCAAGTTCCACTACCTATTCAACTTGAGGGATCTGTCTAATATATTCCAGGTACCGCTAATAATTTCAAATTAAAATTTAATTGAAACACCATATAAAGAACCCACATCCATCTATTACAAACACAAATTCATGTGACCCACAGGGAATATTGTTCACTACTGGGGATGCAATCAAAACTTCGTCTGAACTTATAAGGCTATGGATGCACGAGGCTACACGAGTTTACTCCGATAAGCTAGTAGATTCTGCAGATAACGATGCCTTTGCTAAACTTATCGGTGACACTATAAAGAAAAATTGCGAAGTAAGTCCATAATAAATAATTATATTAGACCAAACACATTGTTTGACATCAACGTTTTTTTATTTTTTTGTTTCTTTGCTCGAATCCACAAAAACGCTCTAAGACCGAAATTGCTCATTGATCGAAAAAACAGCCCACAAGTGTTGTAGACAAACAAAGAAATTTGATTTTCATTGCATATTAGAGTAGGTACTGCTGATTGCAGCTTTTCTTTCAATGCATATAAGACAAATGTACAGGGTGTAAAAGGACGACTACCGAAAACGAAAAAGGCTGACTCAGCAGCATCCCAAAACGCATTAAAAAATATCTGTTGACCGTTAAACAATTATAGCCTGAGAAAACAATGTGTCAAGATTTTTATTATATTAGATAGCCGGCAATGTATTGCGCGCTCCGCGTTTTTACGTGAATGCCTATTTATAACTATTTAGGTTGTAATTGTTAAATACCCACATGCCGATTCATTAGTTGATAGCAAGTAGCAGTACCATCACGAGTCATGCCATATATAGATAACTGTAACTATGAGTCATGCAAGTAATTTTATTTTATTCTTATAGGACTTTGACGAAAATACAGTTTTCGAGAAACCATTGATATTCTGTCATTTTGCGGAAGGAATTGGAGACCCCAAGTACTTCCCTATTAGAGACTGGCCACACATAAAAAAGTTGTTGGATGAATCTCTGTCAGGGTATAATGATTTAGTTGCTACAATGAACCTAGTGTTGTTTGAGGATGCTATGTATCACATTTGCAGGTGAGGGTTAAAGTTCACAAACATCATCTTTTATTAAATCTAATCACTTGCAATCGTTTATGTCATTGACTTTTAACTAAAAATAATATTAAATACGAGTAGTACAGTCATTTATAAATTACCATAAGTAAGTTAATTTTTTTTAATGCTCTAAAGAATAATAGAAATGTACATTTTCTTGTATCAAGGATCAATCGCATCATGGAGAGTCCTCGAGGTAATGCATTATTGGTTGGCGTGGGTGGTTCTGGCAAACAATCCCTGTCCAGACTCTCAGCCTTTATCTCTTCACTGGAGGTCTTCCAGATACAGCTGAGGAAAGGCTACAGCATTAATGATTTAAAAGTTGACTTAGGTACATTTATTTCTTATTTACTATTGAAAATTTAGCCTAGAGAATGTGGGCATCAGATTATCATTCTTACTGCTATACCTATAGAAATTTGTCTAATGCTCACGTTATTTGTATTTAGAAGAATTATCACACGAAATAAAACACATAAATAGATAATATAAATGTATGAAATTTCGTTCTAGCTGGATTAAATTTAAAAGCGGGCTTGAAGAATATAGGCTGTATGTTCCTAATGACAGATGCTCAAGTGGCCGAAGAAAGATTTTTGGTGCTCATCAATGACTTACTAGCCTCCGGTGAAATACCAGAACTGTTCGCAGACGATGAAATAGAAAACATTATAAACGGTGTTAAAGCAGAGGTCTGGTCTGAGCTACTAATTCAATTATTTACTTTGATTTAATTATAACTATCTGACCCTACTACGCTTCGCTGTGTCACCTGACGAACAAATCTTCGAAGAAGTGCTTACAAATCAACCTTAATAAAATACAAAATAAACTTTCGAACCACTAATTAAACAAAATAAAAAAACAAAAAAGTTTTTATTGAAACGTTTTCATTAAAAATAATGTACTAAAAGGCCTGTAGTTTACGCTACGCCCAACGATTTTATTATTTTGTCTGATCAATGCTTTATATTGATAAGGGAGAGGGGTGTGATGACTGGAACCTGGGACCTACCGAATTATTTTTTGGGTTTTAGTAAATTATTTGCAATTAAACCGTTTAAATAATTTTTTTTTTTGGTTTTAAGTTTTTAGTTTTTAATTTCATTACATAGTACTTCTCATCTGTGTTCTATTGGTCAAGGCCTTTTATTTGATACCCATAGTGGTAGTCGTGACAAAATGTGTAAACTGCCATTTAGGCGGCTATCTTGGATTTATAATAAAACAGAATTTACTTAATTGCAGATCAATATGCCAATAGAAAATGAATCAAATTCTAATTACTATATTTGACCGAAGCAAACAAATAAATTAATAAACAAATAGGGCAAGCTAAATAAAAACTAATTTATACTTTAAAAAAATAGAATAAAAAAATATTATATTTATGTCGAAGTCAGCGTATGGTTCTTTTTAATATAATTTTATCTCTCTAAATCTGTTATTTAATAATTTCAGACTAAAGCTAGTGGTGTACAAGACACACGTGAAAATTGTTGGAGATTTTTTATCAATCGCGTAAGATACATGTTAAAGGTGAGTACGAACGAGGATCAGGCTGTTTTGAACAATCATCACTATAGTAGATTTCTATGTTATTCCAAATACCCCATGTGAATTAATATAAATATAAAAAGTTAATTAGATGTTTGTATCTACAATGTTATGATGATATTAATTAACAATAAAAAAAACAATAAAGGAAGATCGATCCGGACTATTTCAGAAAAGGGTCTGGTTCACTAGGATCACCTGGTTACATTCATTTGCAAGTTTTTATAAAGAAAATTTGGATCCCCTTGCTTTTTTTTTCTTTTTATTTATCACTTCATCAATGGGGGATCAAAATGGCAATGAAATCCAAAAAGATCCCCTAAGGGGTCAGTGTGGATGAAAATTCTAAATAAATCCCTAATGTGATTTAAGCAGGGGATCCTAGTGGAAGGAGTCTTCAAGAAATAATAGCGATGGCACAGAACAATGATCTTTATTACTAAACACATGAGATCGAATAGTTTGTTATTGGAACGAAGTTCCTTATCGCGCGATATGAACGAAAAAACGAAGGGGCTAGACGGAAATTGTCGCGACATAATTTGTTGTCACGACACTTTTTGCTATTTTAAATTTTATTTGTTATTAGTTTATTTTTCATTGCTTGAAGCAACCCAGATACTATATATATATCTATATATATATATATACTATATATACTATATATATACTATATATATACTATATATATATATAATAGATAGATAAGATTTCGAACTTTTATATATACATATCATCATTATCATCATTATCATCACTATTATCATAATCATCATTTCATCAATTCATCATTTTCATCACTTTCATCATTTTCATCATCTTCATCGTTTTCATCATTTTCATCATTTTCATCACTTTCATCATTTTCACCATTTTCATCATCTTCATCATTTTCATCATTTTCATCATTTTCATCACTTTCATCATTTTCATCATTTTCATCATTTTCATCATTTTCATCATTTTCACCATTTTCATCATCTTCATCATTTTCATCATTTTCATCATTTTCATCACTTTCATCATTTTCATCATTTTCATCATTTTCATCATTTTCATCATTTTCATCATTTTCATCATTTTCATCAATTCATCATCTTCATCACTTTCATCATTTTCATCATTTTCATCATCTTCATCATTTTCACCATTATCATCATTATCATTATTATTATTATTAATATTATTGTGTACACATATATCATAAAACTAGAAATTACGTAAAATATTGAAGTAAATATAATATTTGTATCGTCTTTCTATTTCGAACTTCGTTCCATCCGGGTGTCCCTTGACACCTCTCAAGTTTTTTTTGTTGTGACTTTCAGTGCGGTAAATGTGGTAATGTTATTAAGTATCTAAACGAATTATTATTTAAAATAAAACGTGCACTCTTTCTAGAACACCTTTATTAATAAAATTTGTTTATCTAGGTTGTGTTGTGTTTTTCTCCGGTTGGTGCGACTTTGCGAGTGCGCGCACGAAAGTTCCCGTCTGTAGTGAGTTGCAGCGCCATCGACTGGTTCCATCAATGGCCGCAAGAGGCGTTGCAGTCTGTCTCCAAGCGGTTCTTATCCGAAGTCCATTCATTGCCGGTTAATACATTACAAATTTTACATGTTATATATATTAAATTTATATTTTGTAATTTTTTATAAATACTGTCTTTGCATTTTTGAAATTAATCTTTATTTTGTATTTCTGTAACGACTAGTCTGAAATCTTCAATTAAATGATTTGTGCAGAGAAATAAATCAAATATATAGTTAGGTACAATACGGTGTTTTATCGTTAAAGTTTACTTATTAAGATTTAAGCTCAGTATTCAGCACATGGAATTTATATTTTAGATATTAGTTTTTGTTATAACAACTACATTTTATTAACGTAATTTCACAATATTACAGCCTGAATTGGTCGAGCCAGTGGCGAATTTCATGTCACATGTGCACCAAAGCGTGAACCAAATGTCAGAAGTCTACTTCCAAAACGAGAAGCGATATAATTATACCACACCTAAGACCTTCCTCGAACAAATAGCTCTCTATAGCAAACTACTTAATGAGAAAACTACAAACTTGAAGATGATGATCTCAAGACTTGAAAATGGTCTGGAAAAGTTAGCGTCGTGCGCTGCCGACGTATCTGTTCTCAAGGTACGAGTAAATGATAGTTAGAATAGTTAGTTAACTTAGAAGTGCTCATATACGCGAATAATAATGTAAAATATCAAAAAACTAATGAATAGTAGTTTATACTTTGAAGCTAAAGTTTTACAGATAATATTTAATCTCTGACAACTGACAAATATTTAGTACTAGCTGACCCACGCAACCTCGTTTGCGTCCTATATTGCCCGTAGCGTGAAAATTTTCCCCCGTTTTTGAAACGTTCTTCATTGGTGCTCCCCTCCTATTAATAGTAGCGTGATGATATATAGCCTATAGCCTTCCTCGGTAAATGGACTATCCAATACCGAAAGAATTTTTCAAATCGGACCAGCGGTTCCTGAGATTCGCGCGTTCAAACAAACAAACAAACTCTTCAGCTTTATTATATTAGTGTTACGAGCTGAGTATTAGATAAATTAAAGTACTCGATTAATTACCAAAAATAACACACTATTTATTAAGAACACTTTTTACAATAAGAAATCACTAAATCACTTGTTAGTCGCACTAGAAGATCTCTTCGATGTTTATTCGCTGTATCTTGAATCAATACTGTCCCTGCGGCCAACATGTTCCGCTTTTATATGGCCGTGGAAATTACTCGAAACTACGAAAATATTCGATCGATGTTTCTAGGCTAAATAGATTACTCTAGAGCTGCTTGTAGCGCCATCTAGCGTCGAGTAAATGTCATAATGCCCACAGTTGCGCGCTTTCCGACACTAGATGGCGTTGTCCTCAATGGTTCTCGAATGTTCTCGTATAAACGAGTTCAATCTGGTTATGGCGCAACACTGCCCCCTCCTAAGACATGCTCGTCCCGAGCATTATCGGTTCCATAGTATCGCGCCAATCGATCTACATGAACTATTTTTGGGGCGCCTTTTGGACACTTCTGTATCCGGTAGGTAACATCATTGATTTTAGTGACTACCCGGTATGGCCCATCCCATTTGGCTTGTAGCTTCGGAGATCTCCCTTTACTGCGAACTGGATTATGTAGCCATACTAGTGAACACTCTTCGAAGCCCTTATTATTCACTTTCCGGTCATAACGGGTTTTCATCTTTTCAGACATTTGTTGGCCCGATTGTCTGACATGCTCATAAATGTCATTCATCTTGTTCCGCAAGTCATTCGCGTACTCCGTTATACTTCGCGGGGTATCAGGGGGTATTCCAGTGATCAAGTCTGCAGGCAACCGTAGTTCTCTTCCGAAGTTTGCAAAAGCTGGTGTTACGGAAGTACATTCGTGGACTGCACTTCGGTATGACAGAAGAAACGGTTGGATGTGTATGTCCCAATCTTTTTGCCTACTTTCAACTACTTTTGCCAGATACCTCTCTAGTGTTTGGTTAAATCGTTCCACCATTCCGTCCGATTGTGGGTGGTACGAGGTGGTTCTGGTTTTGTGAGCACCCATCACTCGACACATTTCTTGAAATATTTGAGACTCAAAATTTCTTCCTTGGTCACTGTGGATTTCTAAAGGCACTCCAAAACGACAGAAGACTTCGTGCACTAATTTATCTGCAACTGTTGATGCCTCTTGGTTGGGAATGGCAAAGACTTCTGGCCACTTAGTGAAGTAATCCATTACGACCATGAAGTACTTGTTTCCGCTTTCACTTTCAGGAAACGGTCCCGCTACGTCTATTGCAATTCTTTCCCAGGGTGCACCAACATTGTACAATTTCAATGCGCCTCTGCTACGTGTATGAGGTCCCTTCACGGCCGCACAACTGGTACACTTGCGACACCAGTCCTCGACATCATCACGACAATGAATCCAGTAGAATCTTTCCCTTATCTTTAACAATGTCTTCTTGACTCCCATATGACCTCCTGAACATCCGTTATGGTAGAGCTGCAGGACCACTGGTATCTTAGCTTTAGGAACAACCATTTGCAGATGACAGCTGTCTCCTCGAGCGTTTTCCCATCTACGGCACAAAACTCCATCCTGGATGACTAGACTATCCCATTGAGCCCAATAACTCTTCGTGGTTGAGCTCAGCGATGCAACTTCGCTCCAGTGTGGCTTAGGAGTCTCAGCTTTAATCCACTCGAGAATTGGTTTGATATCTGCATCCTCTTGCTGTGCTTGCTGTAGGCTTTCCTTCCATTCGTTGCTAAGGTCCGTCTTTATCGTCCTTATAGGAACAGCTTCCTTTACTTCTTGCATGGCGCAGTGCTTGCAGTCTTCAGGGCAAGGTCTTCTTGATAGTGCGTCTGCGTTACCGTGAGACTTTCCACTGCGATGTTCAATCATAAAGTCATATTCCTGTAGTAGCTCAATCCATCTCGCGACTTGTCCTTCAGGATTTTTAAATTGTAAGAGCCACTTTAATGCAGCGTGGTCAGTTCGGAGGTGGAATTTACGCCCAAGCAAATATTTGTTGAAATGTTGCAGTGTCTTCACTACGGCCAGTAGTTCCCTTCTTGTGACGCAGTAATTCCTTTCCGGCTTCGACAAAGATTTACTGAAATATGCAATAACAACCTCTTGATCACCTTTCCGCTGGGATAACACACCGCCAAGCCCAGTATCACTCGCATCCGTGTCAACTATGAATTCATTTTCAGTATCTGGATACCCTAAGATGGGTGTGTTGCATAGACGTCTTTTTAGCTCTTGAAATGCAATGTCACAACTTTCATCCCAGCAGAAATGTCTTTTCTCTTCAGTAAGTTTATGAAGGGGTTTGGCAATATCCGCAAAGTTTTTCACGAATCGCCGATAGTAGGAGCACAAGCCCAAAAATGCTCTTACTTGGGTCTTATCTTTTGGAACTGGCCAATCCTTGACGGCAGCGATCTTTTGCGGATCTGTTTGGACACCCTCTTCCGAAACCACATATCCTAAAAAGCTAACCTGCCGTTTGAAAAATGAACACTTCTTAGGACTTAACTTTAGGTTGGCACTTCGGATTTTCGATAAAACGTGCTCCAGGTTTCGAATATGTTCTTCAAACGTACGGCCTACGATGACAATGTCATCCAAATAGACCAGGCAGGCATCTCCAGTTAATCCGGTGAGTACTGATTCCATCAGTCTTTCAAAAGTTGCTGGCGCGTTACATAATCCAAAGGGCATTACTTTGAACTGCCACAATCCTTTCCCTGTCGAAAATGCAGTCTTCTCTTTGTCCTTGGGATCAATTTCTACCTGCCAGTATCCACTTTTTAAATCCAAGGTGCTAAACCACTTAACCCCTGTTAGCATGTCCAGGGTGTCATCTATTCTAGGTAGTGGATAGCTGTCCTTCTTCGTAATGTCGTTTAGACGGCGGTAGTCAACACAAAAACGCATGCTGCCATCCTTTTTCTTTACAAGCACTACAGGTGAACACCATGGGCTGGATGAAGGCTCTATAACACCATCCCTGACCATTCCATCAATCATGGTTTGCACTTCCTGTTCTCGTGCTACTGGTAGTCTTCTTGGTCGCTGACGAATAGGCATCTCACTCCCAGTGTTTATTTTGTGTTGAACCAAACCAGTCTTTCCAATATCAGCGTCATTAGTAGAGAAAACATCAGTGTACTTAACTAACATTCTCTTAGCCTTGTCAATTTCTTCCCTAGACAAGACATCTCGGCAGTCTTCTAAAAGTGTTGACACGTTGACTCGTGCATCCGTGCTAATATTCGAAGTAGTCAAGTCTTGGCATCGACGCATCCAATCCACATCTTCGCAAGTGCCAATCAGTGTGCCCTTATGAATCACATGTTGCTTCTCACTAAGATTTAGCACACGTACTGCAGAGGTGTTAGTGGTACTTACTAGAGTTCGTGCGGTCTTCCATGGAAGATCATTATCTACCCCTTCAATAAGGACACACCGATGCATTCGTCCAGAATTATGAGGGAGACTAACTGGCATTATTGTCTCTGATCTGGGAGGAAGAACAACGTTCTTTAAGCTGTACACTTTTCCTGATGATGCTCCTTCCATGAACAGTTCTTCTTGACTACATCTCATTACACCTTGGTTGATGTCGATCTCACAACAATTGTTCTTCATGAAGTCTAGGCCAAGGATACAATCGTCAACTATATCGGCCACAATGACGTTATGCAGGTAAACTTGGTTGCCCAACTTCAACTCCACCTTCTGTTCGCCTCGGACGGGTATGCGCTGACCAGTGGCTGTTACTAAGTCTATTTGCTCACGGTTACATGCAATGTCCCTCAGGAACCGATTTGCAAGTTGGGAACTGATGACTGTGCGAGAAGCTCCCGTATCAATAGTCAGCTTACACGACGTTCCGTTGATTTCGCCTCTGATGACCAGGCTGTTCCCATCATGAGTTTGCGAGATCGAAATCCTTGGGGCTCTTTGAACACCAGCCAGCACCCGCCCCGCAGTCCTGGCGTTTACTCGTTTCCCTGCTGTTGTTGGGCAGTACTATCAACCGCCCTATTCTCCTGAGACCGCTCGTATTCACTTCCTATGCTTCGCTTAGGGCAGCTGGACCGAAGGTGACCTTTTTCACCACAGGCGTAGCATCTAGGGCTGTACCCCTTAAATCGGTCCCGCGGAGGTGATGCCACAACCTCCCGGACCCGATGAGACCGATGGTCTTGTCTCACAGCTTCCACCTCCAAAGCATGGGCCAGAGCGTCCTTGAGAGTTTCATGGTGCCCAAGTCTCACAGCAGCTCTAACTTCGAGGTCACGGATGCCATCGATAAAAGCTTGCACCAGATTCCCGTCAACGAGCGCAGGTGCAGACTGGTATGCCTTACGGACCAGTTTCTCAACTTCCAGAGCCCACTGTTGCAAGTTTTCACCGATGCGTTCGGCACGATCCTTCAGCTGTGCACGAAACACGTGCTCCAGATGAGCGTCACCATATCTTGCCTCTAATGCCTCCAGCAGTTGCTCATAGGTTACCTTCTTACCGAGGGCTTCGAGGACGGTTAGAGCCTGGTCTCGAAGACCCAAGGTGAGCGCGGTCATAGCTTGTTCCTTTGTCCAGCCGTTTGCCGTCATAACAGCCTCAAACTGAATCTTGTAGGCTGACCACGAAGATGTTCCATCAAACGGCGGTACTTTGAACCCCCGTACCGAAGGAGCAGCAGTTACTATAGTCGCCGCTCCGTCTCCAACTTTAAGGTTTCCTAAGGCCTTCTTCACGTCAGCAATTTGAGTTTCGGCCTCAGTGATACGATTCTCGTGTTGAAGAACCTGATCCTTCACTACCTTGATTTCTTTGCCGAAAGTCTCATGTATGCCTTTTAACAAGAGCATCTGTTCCTCCTGGCGGCGTGCCTGGTCTTCCTTATCCCGCTGCATCTGTTCTTCCAAACGGCGGGCCTGCTCCTCCTGGCGGCGGGCCTGCTCCTCCTTGTCCCGCTGCAGTTGCTCTTCCAAGCGGCGGGTCTGCTCCTCCTGGCGGCGGGCCTGGTACTCCTGGCGGCGGGCCTGCTCCTCCTTGTCCCGCTGCAGTTGCTCTTCCAAGCGGCGGGCCTGCTCCTCCTGGCGGCGGGCCTGCTCCTCCTTGTCCCGCTGCAGCTGATCTTCCAAGCGGCGGGCCTGCTCCTCCTGGCGGCGGGCCTGCTCTTGGAGCATTGCCATTAGGGCCGTGATATCTGGAGCTGCTGCCGATGTGGACGGCGTGGTTTCCATAGCTGGCTGCTGATCTTCCGATGTAGGCAGTTGTGCACTGCCAAATCGCCTCTGATCAGCCTCTTGCTGGCGCTGACTCCTAGTTCGGATACCTTCCGTGTCTTCCTTTGGTAAAACCGGCATACTTTAATCCCACTTCTGACACCAAATTGTTACGAGCTGAGTATTAGATAAATTAAAGTACTCGATTAATTACCAAAAATAACACAATATTTATTAAGAACACTTTTTACAATAAGAAATCACTAAATCACTTGTTAGTCGCACTAGAAGATCTCTTCGATGTTTATTCGCTGTATCTTGAATCAATACTGTCCCTGCGGCCAACATGTTCCGCTTTTATATGGCCGTGGAAATTACTCGAAACTACGAAAATATTCGATCGATGTTTCTAGGCTAAATAGATTACTCTAGAGCTGCTTGTAGCGCCATCTAGCGTCGAGTAAATGTCATAATGCCCACAGTTGCGCGCTTTCCGACACTAGATGGCGTTGTCCTCAATGGTTCTCGAATGTTCTCGTATAAACGAGTTCAATCTGGTTATGGCGCAACATTAGTATAGATATCGAGCGCATATTGTATTGTTTATTAAGTATCTGTTTCCTCTGTTTACTCCAATATAATTTAGCTCTAGTCTAATGATGGTCTCAAACAGGCTGACTATGGGTAAAACAACCTGATAAGATTTAAATAATTCAAAAATAGGTAATATCGGGCTAACAGTAGGTAATACCTATTTTTCATCTTTAATTACAATATTTTAAATGTTAAAATAGTCAATTTTACATACATAGAAAATAAATAAATTAAATGTACAAAAAACGTCTTTAAACAAGGTTCCTTGAAACCTATTACTTTGTCATTACACAATTTATATGATAAATAAGCTTGCCGTGAAATTTAAGTAGGTACTCATGAAAACTTTTAAAATATTACAATAAATTACATGCTATTATTTTTCTATATACATATTTGTTTATCTACATAGGGGAATCTCGCGATAAGTTATAATTTCATGTAAATTGTGTTACATACGTACAAACAAACGCTGCAACGTCAAATCCTAAGTGATCTTTTTACGAACTCAGGTAACGTTAGCTGAGCAAGAAATTATTTTAAAAGAAAAGAACAAAGCAGCGGAAGAACTGATCGACGTGGTAGGCGCTGAAAGCGATAAAGTCTCAAAAGAAAAGGCATATGGTGAGCAATAGTGTTATTATAGTATATTGAATACTAATTTTTGCCTCGAAATAAGCCCGAACCAATAAGTACAGGATACATGGTGTTGTTACGCACACATCACTCGTGGCACGACTAGTGTGATATCACGGCCTTACAGAAAACCGGTGTGAAATAGTGCTTGCGCTGTGTTTCACCGAGTGAGTGAGGATACCGGAGGCCCGTACTCCAACCCCTCCCCCATCCCTCTCCCCATCACCCAAAAGTCAGCAACGCACTTGTAACGCCTCTGGTGTTGCGGATGTCTATGGGCAGCTGTAATCGCTTACCATCAGGTGATACGTCTACTCGTTTGCCCACTATAAAATAAAAATAAATAAATTAGTATTAGTGTAGTATTTTACAAGTTCCGAAGTCGGTGACGGTCAAATATCAACACACTGAAAATATGATTATTTTCTTAATAACTTTATTAGTTTCATAACCTAGAAATTACCTACGTTTAAAAAAGTAGTAAATGATTTAAAGACATTTGATGTTTGTATCAATTAAACCTTACCACTATCTGTGACTGTCATTACTAAGATCCAATACCTAAACTTATTTATTTGCAATAAATATACCAATTTTATTTTGATTCGATTTAACAGCTGCCGAAGAAGAGAAAAAAGTAAAGGTGATAGAAGAGGATGTAACAATAAAGGCTAAGATCTGTGCGGATGATTTGGCTAAAGCTGAACCTGCATTGATTGCGGCCCAAGAAGCTTTGAACACCTTAAATAAGAATAACCTGACAGAATTAAAGGCTTTCGGTTCGCCACCAGAAGCGGTCGTCATGGTCACCGCTGCAGTACTAGTACTATTTTCTAAGAAGGGTAAATTACCCAAGGATAGATCGTGGAAATCTTGTAAAGTAAGTTAATTTTGTTATTACATATTGTCGTATAAAAAATGTCACTACGAAATTTTTATTTTAATTACATTAATTTACTTGAACATGTTCTTTTGATATTTCAGTTAATTATGGCCAAAGTGGATCAGTTCTTATATGAGTTGATTTACTATGATAAGGAAAACATTCATCCCGATGTCATCAAGGCAAGTAATAAAAAAATATTTAAAAAAAATAAATTATTAAAACATCTTTGACAACTTTTGCAAACGTTACAAGCTATTTTATGTTCAAACCTACTAAAGTGACTCTACTAAACGGTCAACCTGATGAAAAGCATGATCAGAATCCAAAAAATGGTGAACACCACAGTCACCATACTTAATGCAAAAACAGTCAATGCAAGAATGCCGCTTGGTGGCACTGTGGCACCCTATTGAGATGCTTTTGCGTCATTTGGCTCCTGGTCTCACACTCACCAACGGAACACGAACGCTGTCATTTTAGGTTGATCTTCTGCGAGAGGTTAGTACCGCCCCAGGCGAGCCAGCCCGTTCGTTCTGAAATCAGTATGGCTCTTCTAATTGCCGCAAAATAGTCCTGCTTGAAATTTAAACTTTACATCTATATAAGAGCGTTCCAATAAGCAAAGTCAGATTTTTAATAAATGTTTTTTCACATTTCGGACAGGCCGTCCAGCCATACATCAAAAATCCCGAGTTTCATCCAGATTTAATTCGTGCAAAATCGGCGGCCGCTGCTGGTCTCTGCGCTTGGGTGATCAACATCGTAAAGTTTTACGATGTGTATGTAGTGGTCGAGCCCAAACGACGTGCTCTCAACGCCGCTAATGCTGAGCTGCAGGCAGCCAGGGATAAACTAGCTTTTCTCACGGATCAAATTGCTGTAAATATTTAACTATTATGATTTGATTCATGATTTGATTTATGATATGAGTTTGATATATAAATTTGATTCTGTAACATAGGAACTAGAGGAGAAATTGGGAATTCTGATGAAAGCATTCCAGGAAGCTGTGAATGAAAAAATGAAATGCCAAGCTGAAGCAGACGCCACTAATGCAACAATTGATTTAGCTAACAGGCTTGTCAATGGACTTGCCTCAGAGAAAATAAGGTTATATATACCCATATTAGATGTATAAATATTTATATTGTGTAAATAACTTATTGTGATCATCATTAATTGATTACAGATGGTCAGCAACGGTAGTTAACATGAAGGAGTCTGGAGTATTATTACCGGGTGACGTGCTATTGGTGTCAGCTTTCATTTCTTATGTTGGCTGCTTCACACGTGGCTATCGTCTTCAGTTGATGTATGAAGATTGGGTACCTACTCTTGGTAAAACGAATGTTAGTTTATTACATTTAATTTCTAGCGTAATCAGCCCAGATGGTGTATGAACTTGCTGTTTAACTTTATATTTCAAAATTGTTGTTCATAATCCGCAGAATATAATTTACTCTTGCAGCCTAAAATAGAAATGACGGAGGGTCTAGACCCACTAACGATGTTGACGGATGATGCTCAAATAGCAACTTGGAATAACGAGGGTCTTCCTACCGACACTATGAGTACAGAGAATGCTACTATTCTTACCAACTCTGCGCGCTGGCCACTAATGATTGACCCTCAGCTGTTAGTAAATGGTTTTTATTGGATAGTTTTCATTACTATTTTTAGTAGGTTTATTGGAAATTAAGGTTAGAAAAATACGGGTACAGGAGGGTGCTGCAATCGGTCCGCATGGGCGTACACGTTTACTTCACAGAGGACTTGAGGCGAATGAATACAGCTTATTTTCTATGATTACATTGGAGTATTCTATGTTATCACTGTCCTCTTTCTCGTGCAAGTACATGTACAATTTTAGATAATAAATTAAATTTTACAATATTACTTATTTTGAGCATGTTCAGTCAAGGTATCAAATGGATTAAATCCAAATACGGCGATTTTCTTGTGGTAATTCGACTAACGCAGCGCAACTACATGGACCGAATTGAGAGGGGAGTCTCTAATGGAGACGTGTTACTACTAGAAAATATTGGCGAGACTGTGGATGCTGTACTCGAACCTCTGCTTGGCAGAGTCCTTATACGTAAAGGAAAAGTGCTCAAGGTAGGCTAATGAAAAAGTGTAGAAAATTTCATAAACAACGGCAATGGGGTAGATTACTATATCGTAAATAAATGTCGATGTCTCCTTCATTAAAACTAATATTACAATATATCTCGTAAAATATAACTATTATATCTTTTCATTTCTATTACAAATTTTAATTACGTAAACACTGAAGTATATTGCTCAATTGAGTAGTCTAATACAGTGATGACACAAGTTTGGATTTAGTACATTTTTCATATAAAGTTATCGTTTTGACGTATGATTAAAAGTAATTAATCTGACTAAGGTGTCATCTAACCTATTACATAGATAAAGACCAAAGAACCCATTTTTCTAACCACATGCCTACATATAATAGAAAACATACATCTCCAGACATTATCCTGGTGGGGAATATTTTCACTACGTTGGTATTTGTGTGTAGTTAAATATCTTACTTCAATTAGTTACCTGTATTACATATATTTCAGATAGGAGACAGAGAGATAGATTATCACCCCAATTTCCGCTTTTTACTGCAAACGAAATTGGCAAATCCACATTATCAACCGGAAATGCAGGCGCAGTGCACTCTTATTAACTTTACTGTAACGAGAGACGGGTGAGACATATTAATTTTATCATTCCAGCGCCCTTAGGAATGTTACAAGTGTTTCCCCTCGATTCTCTTTCTACAATCGCCAATGCCCCTTTTCACTTGTACCGGGATTTATACCCAAACATATTAATGGGCAGTCGCATACGACAACCGTTACACCAATGAGGTACCAGTTAATGAGTCAGTGAAGGTAATAAAAGTGTGTTAAAAATATAATAATAACAATAAATTTATTCGGACATTTAACACACAACGTCATCTAGTCCCAAACTAAGCAGAGCTTATACTATGGGTACTAGACAACTTATATCAATACATATATATATTTTTTGTAAATACATACCTACATATTTTACATAGAAAACACCCCCGAAACAAATATTTGCAGATCATACAAACATTTGGTAGAACCCGAGACCTCAAACACAGCAGTCGCATACGCTACCACTGCGCCACCAAAGTAGTTAAGCACTTTTATTTGACTACGAGATTAGATGATTACATGTATTCATAAATTTTCAGTTTAGAGGAACAGCTTCTCGGTGAAGTAGTGAAAGCAGAGCGTCCGGATTTAGAAGCTTTGAGGGCTGGTTTGACCAAACAACAAAATGATTTCAAGATCACGCTGAAGTCTTTAGAAGACGATTTGCTTAAACGATTGTCATCTGCAGGACCAGATATTTTAAGCGATGCGGCTCTGGTTATTAACTTAGAAACCACTAAAAAGACTGCCGCCGATATCGAGATCAAAGTAGAGGAGGGTAAAATTACCGCCGTCAAGATTGACGAAGCTCGAGAAAGATATAGGTAAATATTGGTGGTAGCTAAGTTGGTACTGAACTAAATATAGTGAAAACTGAGATGTAAGATATCAAAAAATGGACTGGAAGCAGTTGAGATGAAAGTATATAATCCAACAACAAAGTTAAGTGAATTTTAGTTAAGGGATGACAACGACAGAATTACCGCCATCGTCTTATTTATTTTAGCAGTAAACAGTAAAGGGAAAGGTAAATGTAGAGATAGGAAACCTGCTATACCTCTAACAGTTCTCAATCGCGTTTTGGAGTATCATTAGAATACGTACGACGTTTCTGAACATCCTAAGAACGTAATACCTAACTAAATTTTAATAGGATTCAACCGCTATTTTCTACATGTCGTTTTGATGTACCAAAAAATAAAAATAAAAATAGAGAATTTTGCTTAATTTTAATCTGTTATAAATTTTCACAATTTTGACTCATTCATTTCAATTTGTAGACGAGCGGCTACAAGGGCGTCTATGTTGTATTTCATTCTCAACGAAATATGCAAGATAAATCCAATGTACCAATTTTCACTAAAAGCATATAGTGTTGTCTTCAAGGAAGCTTTGCGTACTGCCGAAAAGGCTGACGATTTGGAGAAGCGAGTGCGAAGCTTGCTCGACAGCATCACATTTTCTGTATACGTGTACACTTGTCGAGGTCTTTTTGAAAGGGACAAACTCGTGTTTCTGTTTCTTGTAACGTTACAGGTGAGCTAAAAACATCTTTTTATCATTATTAGGTACGTATACGCATTTTTTTTAAATTATAATACTAATATGTGTTTATTCAAATGACAACCTAATTTTAGTGTCTTTTAGTCTTGGTAAATGGTGAATGTTTATTCGATCATTAGCACGTAATTTATTCTAATCATAATTTACGTTTTACTTTAATGTATTTTTTAAATTACCTATATAGTAAATGTGATTAAAGTCTACAACTTAAAAACAAAACATATGCCGTAAATTGGAATTAAAACACATTACCTACATGAAAATAACCATTTTAGTTTGCCTAGTCATGTCTTTTGACTTTCTTGAGATACGTTTGTTTTTATTTTAAGATAGTTTGATCATTTATTAACCAAAAAATACAAAAATGGTGTATATACATTTAATAAAAATCCTCACTCTTAAACACGTCAACTTAGTCAAATGGCACCAATAGTATTTCAAAAGAATATTGTGTATCTAGGACACACCATGACAGTCATGGTGTGGAATTTACATAATGATAGAAAACTCCACCTTCAATTATAAAATAAATCAACCAAAAATTTACGTTAATGAATAGTGTCCGATGATACACTCGTAATAAGTAGCTATGGAACTAATAAGTATTAAAACAAATAATAATAAATAATGTGTTTAAACATAACCAGAAATGTATTTTGTTACAAGGTTCTTCAAACAGAAGGTAGACTAAATATGCGAGAATTAGATTTCTTGCTGAAGTACGCAGTGGCGCCAGAAAATTCACCGTATTCGTGGTTATCTAACAACTGTTGGGGTGGCATTATAGCACTCTCCAAAATGGATGCTTTTGAAGACCTTGACAAGGAAATAGAAGGCGCTACTAAAAGGTAACCATTAGTGCCCTCAGCTTGGTTTAACCGTCAGGGTGAAGATCAATGATGAAATGAGTCTTCGGTGTATTTTTTATTTTAACCGAAAATAACAAGTTTAATAAAATGTGGTCTTAGGTATAAATATGATCTTGGAACAGGTTGGTCAATCATTCAGAGGTTGTAACAGAGGACAAAAATTTAATTCTCCAGTAATTTTACTCTCTCTATTGAGGTTCAATTTTGATATAACATATAGTACGAGTACGCATCAAAGATCTATCGGTTTGTTATCAAAGGTTTTTACTATCTATTTTTTGCAGTAAAGTTTAGAAAAGTTGTGTCAATTAATCATGGATTGTTAACATTCGTTTATGTATTAATATTTTAGATGGGAGAAATATACGGAAGGGGAAGCTCCGGAAAGAGATAAGCTGCCAGGTGACTGGAAGAACAAAACTTCCCTACAACGTTTATGCATAATGCGAGCTCTACGACCGGATAGAATGTCTTATGCTTCGACGTAACCACTTTAAATATTATTTCATCAGCTTTTCGCATATTTTTTTCATACGGTTCTGCTAGACACGCAATTGCCAAATATTCATTGGCATGGCTTTCAACCTTAAATATGTTAATGATGTTATTCATTTGTTTGGTTATTAATTGTTTTGTTTTAACAGTGCCTTTTGTGAGGAAATTTTGGGTTCAAAGTTTGTTGAAGCCCGTACTCCTCCTTTGGAAATATCCTATCAAGAGAGTAATTCCCAAACCCCTATGTTTTTCATCCTATCACCTGGTGTGGACCCGCTGAAGGTATATATAATTTACGTAATACATGTACCTTGTAGAAATGAGAAAAAAAAAAGTTTTTTTTTTTTGATATTTCTTGTGTAGTAATGTATTAGCTAAATACTTGTTTTAAGATACCTTCAACGTATTAGTAATTATGGTTAATATTATTGCAAATTGCCTGTATACTGTTTAAATCTTACAAGTTTATGATTGTAGGATTTAGAAAAATTAGGTCGCAAGTTAGGCTTTGCAACTGACAAGAAGAATTTCCACATAGTCTCATTGGGCCAAGGTCAGGAGGTAGTGGCTGAAGCTGCTATGGGTATTGCTTCTGTTAATGGACACTGGGTTATATTACAAAATATCCACTTGGTTGCCAAATGGCTTGCCACATTGGAAAAGAAAATGGAGGAATGTTACGAAAACCCTGAAGAAGACTATCGGTAAATTCTCATTAAACATCTTTTAAATCAAATCATTTTATAAGATTAACATATAACTAAGTATATGTTGTTTATAGATTGTATCTAAGCGCTGAGCCAGCAGGTGACCCCGCGTACCATGTCATACCGCAAGGTATTCTGGAGTCTGCTATTAAAATAACAAATGAACCGCCTATTGGAATGTGGGCGAACTTGCACAAGGTATACTTTTACTTAACTACCAATAATTATCTTTTATAAATGTTATTGTTTTTTTTTGGAGTATTACCTCTTCTTACATTCGCTAGAGAATGATTTAGTGCCAGATTGGATACCACTTTTTACGACAATTAAATTATATTAAATTAATTTACGTCTCATGGGAAACGAGGGGCATTGTCGTTGGTGAACTTCGTTCGAATTGACAAATCTTCGTTTTGCCGACGACATTGTACTTTTCGCACCAACGGCTGGAGAACTACAAAAATGCTTCAAGGACTAAGCACGACAAGCCTTGAAGTTGGACTTAAATTAATCGATATAAGACCCAACTTATGACCAACGGCAGAAAATGTAAGTAGAGGTTGACGGGCAGGAGATACAATATGTCGAAGAATACTTGTACCTGGGCCAGTTAGCATCCGTCGAAAACAGGCAAGAAAAGGAGATCGATCGCCGAATCGATAACGCCTGGAAGAGCTACTGGTCCATGAAACAGTATATCAAAGGAGATCTTCCCCTTTTCCTTAAAACGCCGACTCTTTGACGTGTGTCTCCTGTCCATCGTTATATATGGCGCCAAACTTGGTCTTTGACAGAGGGTCGGAAGTCCAAGCTCAAGGTTTGCCAAAGAGCAATAGAACGTAGCATATTGGGTGGGAAGCGACAGGATTGTATTAGAAACACATGTGGGCAAGAAGACTGCCAGATTGAAATGGGATTGGGCTGGACGCGTATGTCGGATGAATCCGGACCGTTGGGCCAAGGTCGTCGAACGCTGGGTGCCTCAGGGTGGACGCCGACGACGAGACAGACCCCGTAAAAGATGGCGCGATAATCTTGACGCGTATCGCAGAGGCTGGCCGGAACTGGCTTTAAATAGTGAGAAGTGGCTTGTTGCAGGGGAGGCAAAGGCCCAGCAGCACAACGGGTTCATAAAAAAATATATATTTATAAATCATTCAATTTATTTTATTCAGTCCCTGGATAACTTCAGTCAAGAGACATTAGAAATGTGCAGCAAGGAGGCAGAGTTTAAATCTATTTTGTTCGCACTGTGTTACTTCCATGCCGTCGTTGCGGAGAGGCGCAAATTTGGTCCACAAGGCTGGAACAGGTATGAGAGAGTATTTAATATTCTGCTCTGAGAACAGGATCTAAGCATGTTTGTTAAAAATAAATTTCAGAAATCTAAACTGACTATTTTTGGTATCAACTAATATTCTTTAGCAGTATTATAGTAATCTTCTGAAATAATTTCTGTTTGTAATATTTTCATGTATACTGTACACATGTATAATATTGTATGTTATCAATTATCGAGAGTATACTTTGCACTGCATCAGTAGTCTCACATTAAATCATTTCGCAGAGTTTATCCGTTTAACTTCGGCGATCTGACGATATGTGTCTACGTATTGTACAACTATTTGGAAGCGAATCCTCGTGTGCCCTGGGAGGACTTGCGCTATCTGTTTGGAGAGATAATGTACGGAGGGCACATTACCGATGACTGGGATAGGCGGTTGTGTCGCACATTCCTGCTTGAATATATGGCACCAGAACTGGTATGTAAAAGCATGCTAAATGTGCTAGTATAGTATATTCAATGTGCTTCGTTTTGCCATTCATTTAATGTACTTGTAAACTGTTTTAGGTGGATGGCGAATTGCAACTGGCACCCGGGTTCATATCACCTCCGAACTCTGACTATGTTGGTTATCACGCTTACATTGATGACTTTCTACCAGACGAAACTCCATATCTGTATGGGCTACATCCTAACGCTGAGATCGGCTATTTGACCACAGTATCTGAAAGGTTATTTGGTGTAAGTGTTTTTTTTCCATATAAAATCAAGTATCAACTCCGATACTCATAAAACTAATTTAATTTTATAGGTAGTGTTTGAAATGCAACCAAGAGACACAGGTGCACAAGCTGGTGGTGGAGCAACAAAGGAAGAAATAGTGAGTAATTGGCTGGTTTAAAATATAATCACATACGAACTGATTCCCCGATAGTTATAATTACAAGATACGGTTAGGACACACAGGCTTTAAATTACGGGGCGGAACGGCGTATCCGTTCCTTACAGCCATCGTCGCGGCGAAAGCCGAAACAATGAAAATTGACGTTTCGGTTCGCCGAATATTCTTTAACGCTATCTTTAATCGTAGCAAGAGGCATGCGAGAAAAGGATAGGGAGCGAATGATTCGTTTACCAATCGGAAGTTAGCGATAAATATGGCGATATTATAACAGTTGCGCCATATTATGCGCAACCAGTTTGACGATGGATGGCGTGGTCACAACTTTCTGAATTACGCTTGTATTTGTATCTAATACTAATATTTAAACTGACTGAACATTTGTACGATGATGGTTCTACACCCATTAAACATTTATTACAGTGTTCTAGTATTTTAATTAAATATTAATTATTTATTATATATTAGATGTCTTTATTTCTATAATATTTTTTTAAGTTTGTTTATTAACTTTTAATACATTATCCTTGATGGTATAATATTATTAGTAAAACAAAATAGTTTACAAAGATAAAACATATATATATATATATATATATATAGAATAAAATATAATAAATAACATTTTGCTATCTGTTTTCTTGTAAAGATACGCTTACTTTTGGATGACTTCTTGGATAGAGTGCCTGAGCCTTTCAATCTTCAAGAGTTGCAGGCTAAAGTGGAAGAACTGACCCCTTATACTATCGTTGCGCTGCAAGAGTGCGAGCGAATGAACCGTCTCATGGCAGAAATTCGTAGATCTTTGAAGGAAACAGAATTAGGTCTTAAGGTAAACATTCTTGACAATTGCGTTGTATTTGTACATTTTTAGCTTATGAATATAGTTTTTCCACTTTGATATCAATACAAATGATGCGTATGTCTGTCTGAAGCGCCTCTTTTTATAAAGCCTAAACTTAAAAATTAGATTTGACTGGCTCATTGGAAAAATATTTTAAAATATTATACTTAATTATATACATAAAATTCAGTCTTCCTAGAATAACCTAAGTTAGCATGTTTTTTTTTCACTTTTGATACCTTCTAACTGTAAAACGGTTCCGCTTTCAGCTTAGTATCCATTCCTTTCTGAGTATATGTTAGACTACCGATCTAATAAATTTTATCTTTCCTAAAATTACGTTCTTGACTATAATCCTACTACTATTATAAAGGCGAAAGTTTGTAAGTATGGATGTATGTATGTATGGATGTTTGTTACTCTTTCACGTAAAAACTACTGAATGGATTTGAATGAAACTTTACCACAATATAGCTTATACATCAGAATAACACATAGGCTACTATTTATAAAGATATAGCTTCGCCTCGCGGCGTTGCCCGCAGTTATCATCGTACCGCGGGTAGCACCGCGGGGTTCAGCTAGTTACACATAAATGGAGGCCTTTTTTCACATCGATGTTGATTCACCCAAGCGAATATAGGCAACTTTTTGAATTAGCTTGTATATTTTAACTAATAAAGCATTATAAGAAAACTTTCTAATTTTCTGTAGGGCGAACTGACAATCAGCAGTGACATGGAGAAGCTAATGGAGTCACTGTTCATGGACAAGGTGCCCGATTCATGGACAAAACTTGCCTATCCCAGTTTGTTGGGCCTCGCCGCTTGGTTCTCCGACCTTTGTATGAGGTTAACCGAATTGGAGAACTGGTCCGGCGACTTCAATGTTAGTTAACCTATCCGGTCACTATTTAGCCTGGAGCTCCTCTTGTTATATTTCATGCAAATTTTTTTTCTTCTTACCTTTTAGTTGCCACCGGCGGTATGGTTGGCAGGATTTTTCAATCCTCAGTCATTCTTAACTGCCATTATGCAGCAGACGGCGCGAAAGAACGATTGGCCGTTAGATAAAATGTGCCTCAACTGTGACGTCACTAAGAAGAACAGACAAGACTTCAAGTAATTCAAAAAATTTGCTAACACTTTATATACTACATATTCTTATGGTTTGCTCTGAAAGTTTGACTAGTAGTCAATTTAAATATCCCAACATGCCAAAAGAGTTCATTAAAACCATTAACCGATTTGAAATAACTAATTATTAAAACACTAATCATAGTAAAACCACAATGTACGATTCCACTTGTCTGTTTAACAAGAAATTGAAAAAAATCCTTAATATTTTTAAGTATTTATTTTAAGGCCACGGTGATTTTAGTATGAACGGGCCGCCGGCTTCTCCTGAGCGATACTACCCACTTACAGAAGATTTACCTAAAATGACAGTATTCGGGTTGTCGTGTTTCGTTGGTGAGTGCGAGACCGTAGGCATAATGATGCAGAAGCATCTCAATATGCCGCCATAGTGAGCTCACCATGCTGCATTACTGCATTGTCTGCATTCACAATGAGTACACTTTTGGATTCTGCTTATGCTTTTCATCAGGCAGAGTAGAGTCATTTTCGCAGGTGCATACATATACAAAGCAGGGAGCTATGTGAAAAACTATACAGTACTATAAAAAAACTTAAATATATCTGATTAACGACTGCGGTAATTATGGTATAGGTAAAAATTAAGTAACTTAAATTCATACCATTTCTTAGTGCTCCGCCACGTGAAGGTGCGAACATATGTGGATTGTTTATGGAGGGTGCTCGTTGGGATACAACCACTGGCGGCATTGTCGAGTCACGCATGATGGAACTCTTCCCGATAATGCCTGTGATGTTCATCAAGGCAGTCACTCAAGATAAACAGGAGGTTCGCAACGTATACGAGTGCCCTGTCTACAAGATTCGGTTAGTTTTACCTTCAGAGCCCCCACAGACTACAAACTTTATAATCGGCCGATAGATTGGTCGGGTTGACTTTTAGTTTGTTTGTCAGCCGATACCAAATCGTTACAAGCCCGTCTGCGGGGCTCTAACATTTAGCATTATGCCGTTACAGTCAACTGCTAGACTTAGGCCAAAGTAGATGGACATTCTGGACAAGCCTAAAGCACAACATAGTACCTGGTCTGCTGTTTTTTATATCTAGTCTTAACAATTGAGTCTAAAAATAGACTAGGTTAATTTTTAACTCAAAAACTACAAACAAGAAAATCAAGTAGGCCGACTGAAATTGAAAATATTTATTGCACTTGATTGTTTCAGTCACGAGGAACGCTATACAGTTCCTTTGTTTCCTTTACATGACAGCTAGTTAGTTATAAAGAAAAGTTTACAGATCAGTCCATCAGTGTGAATTAAATTAGTTAATAATGTAATCTTAGGTTAATATTGTGGATATTTAAAAGTTTGGGAGTATGTAAGCGAGTATGTTTGTTGCTCTTTCACGCAAAAACTACTGAATGGATTTTGATGAAACTTTACAATAATATAGCTTATAGCATCAGAATAACATATAGGCTACAATTATTAAAGATACTAGCTTCACCTCGCGGTGTTGCCCGTGGTTATTGTCATACCGCGGGTAGCACCGCGGGGTTTAGCTAGTTGTTAAAAAAATGGGTCCGGTCGTGTTAATAACAGCAGTTGGGCAGTTCCCGGACCCCTCCCTTCTCAGGCGCAGAGTGGCACACCGTATGGTTTTAGTCGGTTCGATTCCGACACACCGAGAGGGTTTCCACACGGAAAAAAAAAAGAAAAAAGTTAAAATATAATTTTAGGTTAAATATAATGGACATTTACTATTCACTATATTGTTCAGTTATCATAAGCCTATGAAAGTCCACTGCTATACATAGACTTCTCTAATTGCACACCGCTTAGATTGATCCACGGCTTCTCTTATTCAGAGAAGAAATTAATATTCAGATTGTTCTATTCAACTAAGAAAGCAATATAATATATAGTCATTTAATCACTCAGTCAGTATCGATCTTTAATGTCTTTATATATCATCGTAGCTAATAAAGGCTAGGATCTAGCCTTTATTCAAAATTTAATTGAATACAAGCGTCCTCAAGTCTGAAGGCGAACTAAGGTTTTAACTAATTGTCAGTATATTTCAGGACACTGACCTGTCAATAACGATTGCCATAGATGTTCATGGCAACTGAGACCAACAGCTTCACATACTCTTAATGTCTTTAATGTAACTTTAACTTTTGATGTCTTTTTTTAATAGAATGCGCGGTCCAACATTTGTGTGGACATTCAACTTGAAGACCAAAGACAAGCCAACTCGCTGGACGCTCGCAGGAGTGGCTCTACTTCTCGGCGTTTAACCAACTAATCATTAAAGTTATTAATGCCTATTATTATTATTTATAATTATTATTATTAGGTTAGTCTCCATTACTTCTAGTCAATAGTTTAGAAGACATGTTGCCAGTAATTTTGCTTTATTATATTACATTATATTCTTAGAGGAATAAATGTTTAGTTTCTTTTGAATTGGCGTTTTATTTTGACTTCATTTTTGCTGCAAATTAGTGGTGTATTATACCTACTACTGTTATTTACTGTTTTTATTCACTGTCTCTATTAAATTCACATTCTAGTATTTCTTGAAGAGAATACACGTTTAGACTGGTCTGTTGGTCCTTAGACCTTAGTATTATTGATTACTACGAGTGAGCCAAAGATTCCCACCTAGGTGTACACCAACTCGTAACAATAAACACAAAACAAGAGCACTATTATTTGTTATATGTCTGTTTGTAATTTTTGCCTGTTTTTTATTAAACCTAAGTAGGAGATTGTTTTTCGTTTTTTCGAAAGACTGTCCCTATTTCATGTATCCACATTTTATATATTTTTTATGATTAATTTCATCACGGCGAAGACTTATAATTGAAAATTAGAAATACTTGACATTGGCAGAAATAGCTGATCCGAGTGATCCGGCTGGTTGCCATTTCATTAAAAGAAGTAGTAAACCTAAGTAAGGTTAAATATCTAGTTATTTTATATATACTGGTTATTTTAATGAAAAAGAAAGTAGGATTATTGTTGTGACTATACTTAAATACAAAATATGAAATGGTCGAAAACAAAAGTTGTCTGAACCCCACTGCCCCATATCCAAGCTGATATTCTACAAACGCAAACTTTTTAGAAAACTAACAAATGTATGGGAATTACGTTATCACCATGCATCATTAGTCAAGAGAATAGAGCGTTAGCGATTGTAGAAATAAAACTGACGAGAGCTGGGCGTAACGTGTGGTCAACTGCAGATGTATTAATTTCCGCAAAAGTATAAGTTTAAGAAATTGTCACAGACCGCCTAATCGTTCCAGCCTGGCGTGTGCGTTTTATTAAAACCATGGTATAACATTATACTTCGCCATATATGTTTTCTTAGACCATCGTCAAAACTACACACGCCAGACCATACACCCTACGCATGGAACATGAACAGTAGATATACTAGGTCATAGAATAGCACCGTTTCGATACGACATCATACAAGTGTAAACTTTAGTAATTTTCCAATAAAACACTGCTTTAGGTATCCCCAATACGCCGATCAACCTTCTTTTGTTTTTTTCGTCTTCAGTGTTCCCCTCCACTCCCTGTGTTGCTAGTTGAAAACCTACTAACTATCCGAATATAATCAATTTTATTTTAAAAACCTTACACAAGTAATTTTAAGGATATAAAATTTCCAAGACATCTATTCAATTTCCTTTCCTGCTGATGAACCTCTGTTACAACCATCAACAGGAAAGGAAATTGAACTAATTGTCTTGGAAATTTGGGTGAACAACGGTTTACTTAAGTAAACAAAATTTGACTCTGTTGAGTATTGCAATACGATTTCGTTTTACTCCAGTCAAGTACTGAGACCGGTGGTGATGAAAATAAAGAATAACGTAAAAGAGGATGTTGTCCAAAGAGTACGAAGAAGATTATGAAATGTAACTTGGCAAATTAAATCAAAATTTAGATCTTTATTCAAAATATAAGTATTATGTTAGAGTTACCAAGGATACAGACGTACGAGTATATGTGATTCGAAGTAAACAATACGTTTTTAAAGTATATGTTTTGTACTTGTGTTTATAATAATAATAATAATAAGCCCCCTAAAATCCCACCTTACGTCCGTGCTGAAGATCTAGCCACGTGGGGGGCGGACATGCATACCATTGAAACTTATGTAGCTAACAAGGCAAGGGTAACCCTAAAATGGAGAAATGAATGATAAAGCATATAATTTGAGGTCGCTGCCCGGGGGTCGCCGGGGCGCATCTGGAGCCGATGCTGGATGTTCCAGCATGCGAACCATCGGTGGTGAGACGTCGAGCAGGCGGGCTCTCATCAAGCAATCTACTACAGCCGGTCGCGATGAGTTGAGCAGGCGGGCTCATCGCGTAGAAGTTACAGCCGAATCAACGGGCGATGATACAAAAACGCTATCTTCTTTTACACCTTCAACTCGCCCTTCTTACATGACAAGAAGATCAATACGCTTGGCAAGCACTAACAACGCTGTGCAACACCTAACAACCGAGCGATCACCTTCACCCTCATTTAGTACCATACAATCAGATCACTCACTTTTCTCTAATATTCCATCACCATCTTCAACCCATAGCTTATTTAGATCACCCAACTCATCACCGTCATCTACATATTCATCCCGAACTACAAGGTCAACAGCTGTTGTGCAGGAGGCATTAGTCATTAACCCTGTACCCACTGCTGGCTCTTCTCGTACGCGAAAGAAATGGACTGAAGAAATGAACCGTTTTATATGGCGTACATACCTTCTCAAAACCAACTGCGAAACGTCAGAACTAAACAATTACTTGGAAACTTTACATAGAGAATTTAACAATAGGTATCCCGACATGCAAGCCACTCGACAACGGTTAGGAGATCAAAAGAGAGCTATAATAAGAAGAAAACTGCTCTCACAACATGTGTTAGACGAAATAGCCTCTGAAGTAGGAAAACAAATAGGAGATGAAAACGTAAACCATTCACACATACATAGCCAGAACGAACATTCACCACACACACAATCAGTCTCTAGCAACAATAGGATGAAATGGACAAAAGAAATGAACGATGATATTATTAGATGTTACCTTGAAGCAACGGATCTAGAAACAAATATGACTGCTTATCGTAAAAAACTTTATGAACTTTTTATAGAAAGACAACCAAATTTATCTAATCTAACTGAACAGAGAATTGCAGACCAAAGAAGAATAATATTCATTAATAAGACATACGCCAACAGAATAAATGAAATAAAGCAGGAAGTACAATTATCACGAACAAATTTGAATAACCAAAGAGTATATGACTTAAACCACTCTTTTGCGGGTCAAACAAATAACACACCTGAAAGCATAATGGACACCATACTTACACTGACTGAACCTACGGCAACAACACACAATGAAAACAACATCACTCATAACACCGATACCAATAGTAGTAACAGTACTGTTAATAATAGGATAGAAGAAGAATTTAGTAATGCTCTTACACGATTCAGTACAATCAACCCAGAAGCAAGACCATACATCCCGAAACAAAAGACATCACGAAAATTTGCTGAAATAACTCAATATTTAAATTACAATATTTTACCGAAACACTTAAACCTAGAATTAGATTTTAACTCACTACACACTTTAATTTATTCAGCAGCCTATACGGCAGCTCTTTGTAACGGCACTAGATTTAACACTGAAGATAATACAACTACTAATAAACGAGCTAGGAAACCTGCGTGGCAAAGAAGAATCGAAAGTAGAATAGAACAATATCGATTAGAAATAGGAAGATTAACACAATACATGTTAGGAAATAGAAGTCAGAGAATATTAAAGACTATAGAGGAAATAAAGAAAAAATATAAAACTCATTCACAACACGAAGAACCTAACACTGACCCCCAACATTTTCTTGACACACTGAAACAGAAACTAAGCGCGGTTTCAAATAGACTTAAAAGATACTTAAATTGTACAAAACGCAAACAACAAAATACAAACTTCACTAATAACGAAAAACAGTTTTATAGAACCCTAGGACACATTAATCAAATAACATCAAAATCCACAGAATTACCCTCACCTCAAGACCTTCACCAATTTTGGGCAGGTATCTGGGAAAACCCTGTGCAACATAACACACATGCAGATTGGTTACAAAAAATAGCAGACACATCAAATATCAATGAAATGGAGTTCGAAAATATCCCAATTGATACATTCACTCAGGTTATTAGTCGCACACATAATTGGAAGGCACCAGGCACTGACAATATACACAATTACTGGTACAAAAAATTTAGCTGCACACATCCATTCATCCACAGTCATATTTGCAAATTCATACAATCACCACACACTATGCCAACATTCATAACACAAGGAATCACATATATGCTACCCAAAGGTTCAGACCCCAAAAATCCTGCAAATTACAGACCTATCACATGCCTGCAAACTATATACAAAATCATTACAGGATGCATCAGTGAAATTATTTACAGTCATCTTAATCAACAGAACATCCTAGCAGAACAACAAAAAGGTTGTAAAAAAAATAGTCAGGGTTGTAAAGAACAATTAACCATAGATTCAATAGTAATGAGGCAAGCCCAAACTAAAAATAGGAATATTCAGATGATGTACATTGATTACAAAAAAGCTTTTGATTCTGTGCCCCATAGTTGGTTAATGTACATACTAGAACATTACAAAATTCACCCCAGACTGATATCATTTCTAGGAGCAGCCATGGTTCATTGGAAAACAAAATTAAAACTATTGAACAACACTTCATCAACTACTCAGCTGATTAAAATAGAAAGAGGCATATTTCAAGGAGACGCACTTAGCCCGCTTTGGTTTTGTATGGCACTCAACCCCTTGTCTAAGTTACTAGATGATACAAATATAGGTTTTAAATTAAGATACAATAATTCATTCCACACACTTTCACACCTACTTTACATGGACGATATTAAAATTTATGCAACTAATTACACCGAACTTAGTAAACTAGCTGACATTACACAGTCATTTTCAACAGACATCCAAATGCATTTCGGGGTAGATAAATGTAAAATTCACTCTATCAACCATGGCAAGACAGAATACAACTCTTATGCACTTAGTACAGATGAAAAAATAGAACCCTTTGACGAACATACAACATATAAATATTTAGGATTCCATCAGTCCAGACAGATTCAACAAAAACACACTAAATTAGAATTAACAAAGAAATTCAAAGCCAGATTAAATCAGATTCTTAGAACCCAATTAAATTCACGCAATAGTATCAAAGCCATCAACACATATGCAATTCCGGTCCTTATTTATTCCTTTGGGATTATAAACTGGTCTCAAAGCGATCTTATTAAATTACAACGCACAATCAACACACATATGACAACCAATAGGAAACATCACCCCAGATCGTGCACACAACGCCTTACATTACCCCGGGAAGATGGAGGCAGAGGCCTCATCGATATACAAAATTTACACAATAGACTCATAGATAAGCTACGCAATTACTTTTATGCGAAAGCCGAACAATCCCAACTCCATAAATTTTTAACCGAAATAGACAATAAATTTACCCCACTCAACTTATATGACAGAAACATTCACCCAAAATTAGCAAGTAGGCAGCAAAAAATAGACTTATGGGCACAAAAGTCTCTACATGGCAGGCACCTCGCCGATCTCAGCCAAACACATGTCGACAGAAAAGCGTCGAACGAATGGCTGTTGCGCGGGGAACTCTTCCCAGAAACTGAGGCTTTTGTGATCGCTATTCAAGATCAGGTTATAGATACTCTAAATTATCAAAAACACATAATCCGTCTCCCTAACCTTTCTACCGACTTATGTAGACGGTGCCACAGTAGTTCTGAAACCATCCAACACATCACTGGCGCTTGTAAATCTATTGTACAAACTGAATACAAACACCGGCATGACCAAGTTGCAGCAATTATCCACCAAAACCTGGCTCACAAATATTCATTCATTCCCAATAAAACTGCTTATTATAAATATAAACCCAGTACAGTTCTTGAAAATAATGCATTTAAAATATATTGGGATAGGACAATAATTACCGACAAAACCATACACTACAATAGACCTGACATAACAATCCTAGATAAAGTTAACAGGACAGTTTTTATTGTAGACATAGCAGTATGTAACACTCACAATCTTCTTACGACGCACACAGAAAAAGTTTCAAAATATATAGATTTAGCTACTGAAATCAAAAGACAATGGCAGGTAGAAAGAGTTAAAATTGTACCCATTATCATATCTACTACTGGTGTGGTTCCAAAGACTCTTCAAAATAGCCTCAATACACTGCAAATGCCGAAATCCACCCTAATGTTGATTCAAAAAGCAGTTCTACTAAATACATGCCGTCTCACACGAAAATTTCTTGCATCGTCATCATCCTAATCTCACATCATTTCCCCCTGGCACACTTGGCTAAGGCCCGTGTGTTAGATTTAGCTTCCCCTATAAATAAAAGGGAGACCACAAAAGGTATAAAAACAATAATAATAATAATAATAAATATTCTGGACATCTAACTCACAACGCCATCTAGTCCCAAGCTAAGCAGAGCTTGTGTTATGGGTACTAGACAACTGATATAAATACTTATATACTTTTTTTTTTTGTAAATACATACATATTATACATAGGAAACACCCAAACTCCGAAACAAATATTTGCAGATCATACAAACATTTGGTCCGACCCGGGAATCGAACCCGAGACCTCTTGCTTAGCAGTCGCATACGCTACCACTACGCCACCGAGGCAGTTAATAATGAGTTAATAACGGACTGTTGTCATATTTTTGTGTTTTGTACATAAGTGTGCATCATGGGTGACGTAAGTAAACTATGCTTTATACTATAGTCTACGATTGTTACTTTGCTATAATATCCCAGTAGTACTAAGTTATAAACCTAAATTATAACAAACTAGCTGTTGCCCGCGGCTCCGCCCGCGTTTATATCAGTTTTAATCGTATTTTTTCGCGGTCACGGATATGTAACTAATGCAAAAATTAAATAATACCAATCCTTGATGCGGATTACATATCATTAAAAAATTTCAGCTCAATCGGTGCAGAACTTTTGAGTTTTTGAAGCGTACACAAACCAACATAACGTTATTTATATATAGATGGAAGTTTATCTTATCGACAATAATGTCTTTTCAGAAAAACGACGATACCGATCTTCGCCTTGAATTCTTGAGTGAATATTTATTCAGGTTTAAGATCATTTTATTTCTCATAAAGAATAAAAATACACATTCACTTATATGAGAAAATTTACATAACACTTAAATTTAATTTAAATTGAATTACTGCGATACAGAAAAAATAACTCACGTTATTCACAGACAATCTATTTAACAAAAACATAGTGAGGGTACATTGAAAACATACATGCACTCCGAATATCTGTAGAACCGTGCCAACAGTAAATACAAAGACCCAGTGAGCCTAGAAGCGACAGAATGGTTTGCACACATAACAACCTACAATTACATAAGTACTTGAAAACTATTAGTATAAGTGCTGATTAATGTATTCATTACAATATATGAATACACTATCACACCATATAGAATTCATTGTATTATAATATGCCTGTATTATTTATAAAGTCACTTTTCAAAATTTTTTTAAAATGTATCATATTTTTTGTTTCTTTTATCACATTGGGTAGCTGATTATAGATTTTTGCACCTTCGTACATAATGCATCTCTTGCCATAGTTCGTTCGTGATTTTAACAGAAATATGTCATTTCTACTTCTGAGACCAATGCTATGCACATCTTTTTTTTTAGGTAGTTTTATTTGTGTATGTATATTATTAGTTAATATTTTTCTTATAAGTAAACAATTATAATATTTGTATGTCTGTACAATAGTCATGATATTGGTCTCCTTGTAAATTTTTTGAGTTGACGTGAAAAAATCGTAATGAAACAATTTCTTAATTAATTTGTTTTGTGCTGTTTGTAAGGTTGTTAGATTGCTTTTAGCCGCTGTACCCCAAACCTCTATTAGGTAGTCTATATGTGGTTTTATAAGTGTATTATATATGGTGTGCCGCAGTTGACGCGGTATGCAACGTACGAAGCCACTCAACATTCCTGACAATGAAATAAATTTATTTTTTAGTTTTTGTATGTGCGGTTTCCATGTAAGATGGTTATCCAAAATCAGACCCAAGTATTTATCTTGATTAACTTGATTGATTTTAACATTATTTATAGTTAAAAATGGAAATTTTGAATTTTTTTTATTTTTAGCAGAGAAAATAATATAGTTCGTTTTAGAGGTATTAATCGTCAGTAAATTACTGAGAAACCACTCATTCAAATGTTCAAGATCACTCTGTGCATCTGCAATCACAGTTTCAATCTGGTGGCCAAAATAAAATAATGCAGTGTCATCCGCGTATAAATTCAAGTCCCCTTTCAATCCTAGTCGGTGTACATTATTAATATATATAAGAAATAGCAAGGGGCCTATAATTGACCCCTGCGGCACACCGTATGTAATGTTTTTAGGCTCGCTCATAGTCTCACCGACCCCAACAGCCTGTCGACGATCGGACAGATATGATTTTAACATGATATATGCATCCCCACCAATACCGATGTCACCAAGCTTTTCCAGAAGAATTTTGTGGCTAATTGTATCAAACGCCTTCTTCAAATCAATAAAAATACCCAGTGCAATTTGTTTGTTGTCGATATTAGTCCTAATTTTTGTTATAATATCTATAGTTGCCGACAACGTATTAGATTTCGCTCTGAATCCATATTGCTTCGTATAAAGAAAATTTTGTTGATTTAGGAAAGATTCTAGGCGGCTATACAAAACCCTTTCCAAAACCTTGGACATGACAGGAAGAACCGATATCGGCCTATAGTTACTTGGATCACTCTTTTTACCAGATTTATAAACAGGTGTTACCTTTGCAACTTTCAGGCTTTTAGGAAATATTCCCCGATCAAGACAGGTGTTAATGCAGTTTGTAAGTTCTTCAAGCACCAAAGGGGATACACACTTAAGAGATTTGGTATTCATACCATCCAGGCCTGTGCTGGTATTATTATCCAGACTCCGGATTATCTTGGCAACTTCGGTTGGATTAGTATGTTCAAATTGAGTTATTCTGTGATTACTGTCTGCTACTCCCAAAGGATTAGTGTAAATTGTACGGTTGTGGTATCGTTTTGGAATCTTATTAGCTAGGATTGAACCAATATTTGAAAAGTACTCGTTAAAATAGTTGCTGATCTCTTTTTCGGTGGTAATATATCCTTCCGGTGTCAAAAGTTTCGGTGGCCCAGTATTGTCTTTTATTTTATTCTGAGATAGATTGTTTATGAGGCTCCACATTTTTTTTGGCTTGCTTTTGCAATCAGCAAACTGCTTATGATAGTATTGGGATTTCTTTCCTTGTATCATGCACGCTACTTCGTTACGTTTCACAACAAATCTTTCTTTTTTTGCTTCATCATCGGGGTTGCCTTTATATTGTTTCCATAGTATGTTTCTTTTATTTATTTCTTCTATTATTTGTTTATTTATCCAATCTTGGCGAGGGGGATTTTGGGTTTTAAATTTAGTAGTTTTGCTCTTGTTAATGCCGTATAGTATTTTTTGTTCAAGTAGATGATAACAATAGCTGTCATTATTTTGACTCTCACTTTCTGCTACAACATTGTAAAGTTTCTTATAATCGATTGCTTCATATTTTCTTTTCTTAATAGGCTCAGATTGGTCTTTTCTAATTTCAAAATATATTTGCTTATGATCAGACATAGGTGTATCTATTAAAGCAAGATGGAATTTATTGTCTGTTAGGCTGCAGCTTACGTGATCAATTATTGTTTTTGAGGATACAGTTTCTCGGGTGGAATATTCGATGTCAATGTTAAAAACATTGAAGCAAAAAATTGATAAATGGCACAAGTTCATGTCAAGCGATGACCGGGTAATACTTCTTTTTAATGTATCCTGGTACCCACATACATCTATTCCTTTTGCTGGAGTTATAACCTATGCCTATGCCTTTTTAAAAGAGAAGAGAAAGACGTTTAGTGGTTATAGAATTCATCTTGATAAATGTTTAATAAAATATAAACTAAGTTTAAAGATACAAAATGGTCTCGGTGGCGCAGTGGTAGGGTATGCGACTACTGTGCCTGAGGTATCGGGTTCGGTTCTCAGGTCTTACCAAATATTTGTATGATCTGCAAATATTTGTTTCCGAGTTTGGGTGTTTTCTATGTATAATATGTATGTACTTACAAAAGCAAAGAATATAAGTATTTATATCAGATGTCTAGTACCCATAATATAAGGTCTGCTTAGTTTAAGACTAGATGGAGTGGTGTGCCAGATGTCCGAAATATTTATTGATTTATTTTATTTATTTAAAATTAGGTACCATGCTAGCGGCAAGTAAAACTTATTGTTAAGTATTAAGTTATTATTTACTTGAGTATATCATTGTTTCAGCATATCTTGATGAGATTTTTTGAGACGCCTAAATATGAGTTGCTAGTGTTTCGTCTCAACACGGCGGGTTTGCTTACTTGTTCTTTGGTATTTCCACCTGTCAGTAGAGGTAAAATGGTATACTTTTTGAGAAATGAACGAGAGAAAATAAATCAACACAATTTTCGTACGGTAAATAGTCAACATATAATTTTTCTATTGTTTTTTTTTGCTTTACAAGAATAATACTTAATACTGAGAACCTACTTGTGTTAGTTTAGTCCTACTATCCTACTAATATTATAAACGTGAAAGTTTGTGAGTATGTAAGTATGTTTGTTGCTCTTTCACGTTATAACTACTGAATGGATTTTGATGAAACTTTACAATAGTATAGCTTATACATAAGAATAACACATAGGCTACAATTTATAAATATACTAACTTCGCCTCGCGGAGTTGTCCACGTCTCCGCGGGGTTCAGCTACTTTTTCTTAATCAACTTTTTTTTTTTTTTACGTGTGGAAACCCCCTCGGGCCGTCACCCCGTCGGGGTTTGCGGCGGGGCGGTGTGTCGGAATCGAACCGACTAAAACCACACGGTGTGCCAACTCTGCGCCTGAGAAGGGAGGGGTCACTACCGGACCCCTCCCAGCGCCTGCCCGCACTGAAGCGGGCACCTTCTTCCAGCTAGAATCTCAATTTAGGCGACGCACGGCACGCGCGTACGTCGCCCCCTCGCGGTTGGCCTGTACTGCGGATGGAGGGGAAAACCCAAACCCGTCCATCCGCGGCCACACTCAGGGCGGCATGAGGCGCTGATAGGCGCGCCTCCGCCGCCCCGTGCGCCGGCGACGGATCGGGTCCGAGTGGATATCGTCCTGCCGGGCCTTCTCCGCCGCCTCCTTCTGCGAAATTACTTCTTCGCAGAAGGTCGCGACCGCGGTAAAACTGCTGTCGCTACCGGCCATGGACAGTACGACAGCCGGCAGCGACAGATCTCCTCCGATGACTGCAGTGAGGGCTCGGCGCTGATCCGCCCAAGCGGGGCAGATCTCCAGCGTATGCTGGGCCAAGTCCTCACTGCAGTCGCAGTGGTGGCAGGCGGGACTCAATTCCCTCCTAGCGACCGAATGCAGGTACTTTCCGAAGCAACCATGCCCGGAAAGCACCTGCGTCAGCCGGAAGGAAAGGGTCCCGTGCTGCCGCCCTGCCCACTCGAGGATGACCGGCTGGAGCGCCTCCACGGTGGCAAAGCCAGCGCGTGGAGCCTCCAGCCGGGAAGACCAACGAGCCATCGTGGCTCGGCGAGCGGCTTCACGCCAATCGCGCACCTCTTCGGGCGGAGGACGATACCCGTTCCCCGCCCGATATTCAGCCGCTCGCCGATAAACTTCGGCGAGCACTTCTGCCTCCAAATCCCACGGGGGTGTTCCGGCCAAGGCGCACGCCGCCTCGGTGGACACGGTGCGGTATCCGCGTATGGCTCTGACCGCCAATACCCTCTGAGGGCGCCATAGGCGCGCCTTATTCTGGGCGGTCAGAGCCGCCACCCACACCGGTGCCCCATATAGGGCCATAGACCGGACCACCCCCGTGTAGAGGTTTCTTGTAGCGACGCTGGCTCCACCCAAATTGGGCAAAAGACGCCCAAGGGCGGAGGCAGCGTCGACCAGCCTGGGAGAAAGCTGTCGGAAGTGCTCGTCGAAGAGCCACCTACCGTCGAGGATCAGGCCCAGATACCTCATCTGGGCCCGAACCGGTACGAGGACCGAGTTGACTTCGATTGAGGCGCCGGGGGGTGGACCACGACGGGGCCCATGAAAAAGCAGGGCCTCCGTCTTGTCAAGGGCCACCCGTAAGCCCAGCGCCTCTATGCGCCCAACCACCAGAGATACATCCCTGGTGGCCAGGCGCGCCGCCTCTTGGAAATTGGCCCGGGGGGCAGACGACTTCGAAGGACCCAGTCGTACCCCACGTTTTCTTAATCAACTAGTTCAACCTTCGAATTCAGTTCGCCCTCAGGGTTGCGGAGGTCAGATGCCAGTCGCTCTGTGTAAAAACTGATATTTAGGTATAATCGGTTGAACTGGTAGCCGACCCCAAATAATATTGGGAATAATAAGGCTAGGAAGATGAAGATGATGATGAGGCGAATTTCTTACACTGACACACTGATATTTCCTTGTACCCTGAGGTATTAGTACAGTCATTTAGTATTTTTACCTGGAAAGTTTTCCGGGAGTTTTGAAATTTGGCAATTTTATAGATTTTGGTATGCTCTTGCCAAATTTCAACTTTGCCACCTCGTATGGCTGCCGCTCGCACCGCCATATTGAAAAAATGGCGCCCAAAAGCAGTTTTTTGATAATAACTCCTTTCTGGCGCATTTTACAGGAAAACATATTTATTCAAAATAAAAGTAGAGAAAATTTCCTACAATTTATGTCTTAACGTTTTCTTTCCTAAAATCAATAGTTTCGGCGTAGGAGCGCCGTAAAGTGTAATTCAATACACGTTTCGGCAGAAATACTCGTTTCCACACCACCATGAGGTAGAGACCGTACACCTTAGACCGAATATCTTCTGTAACAATTATTGCTGCTGCCTTTTTAATACGCTTACGTTCTTCTAATTTGTTGTCACTTTTTTCATTGTACCAGGCATCCGTTAATAACTTAAACCCTGTACTTCGAAAACAAACCACAGGCGACTTATTGGCTGTGACAGCAATTAAAATATCATCACCATATTTTTTAAACAGTTGTGCTTTCACTGTTTTTATGTGTGGACGGTAATCACCTTCAATTTTTGTCATAAGTTCGTCCAGAGAAAACTGACATTCTTCGGAATTTTCTTCGAGATATGAATAAATGTATTGCATCGCGGTATCAATCTCGCTTGCATACGGACCTCTTTTTTTTCTTTCTTCGGTCGAGGGCGTTTGATACAATTTCTTCATACACGAATTGTGATATTGTGCATCGGCTGCGACTAAGTCAGTAACCTGCTCAAGGCGTTCAACTATTGCTTGTCTCCAATCATCGTTACGAGCCCGAAGCAAGTTGCAAGTTCTGAAATACTATTTTTCATCGACAATTTACGCACACTATAAACGATATTACGTTCACATAAACGCGTCTGTTTTTGTTTAGATATGAACTCCGCTGTTATCTCAGCAGCACATAAAAAACAATGATTTTTGAATGAGAACGTTGGACGTGTAGATCTTAGTTGTACTTGAGAAGTTGTACCATCACTTCCTCTACGCAAAGCTGCAGCGATTAACTTCTCATTATTATATCGTTTTCGACACGCATCGTGAACTACTATGGATTTTAATCCCACCAAAAGTTTGTATTTATTGTCTTTTCTTTTTATACTTGACTTACGAAAAGTTTCCAATCCTTTTTCCTTCACTTCAATAACTTCACTTTCTTGCAGTATATCACCACAAATAAAGCAGTTTACTTCATTAGAAGCCATGGCTCTGTAAATGCAAACGACACTGTTAAATGATAAACGTATACTGATGACTCAGACTAAATATTTCTATTGAGCTCAGCTGGGGCCAGATGTTTCTTAGAAGGGAAAGAAGGGGCCTGACACAGAAGGGACGCATTCCGTTATACCTGCGGAGACAACAGACTAGCTAGACATGGTAGACTAGTAGTTAGCTAGGTTTTCATTCTATGGAACAATATTTAACCTTCGTATAATTTTTATAATTTACAAATCACAGTATGAGCAGTTTAAAGTAAATATTGCACGTTGGTGTGGATGTATAATGGTTTACGGTGCTCGTACGCCGAAACTATTGATTTTAGGAAAGAAAAGGTTAAGACATAAATTGTAGGAAATTTTCTCTACTTTTATTTTGAACAAATATGTTTTCCTGTAAAATGCGCCAGAAAGGAGTTATTATCAAAAAACTGCTTTTGGGCGCCATTTTTTCAATATGGCGGCGCGAGCGGCAGCCATACGAGGTGGCAAAGTTGAAATTTGGCAAGAGCATACCAAAATCTATAAAATTGCCAAATTTCAAAACTCCCGGAAAACTTTCCAGGTAACCTCTATTTTTTCGACCAAATGACTGTACTATATTAGGTTTTAGATATAAAGATTTTATAAAACCATTAACCTTTGATAATGCCATAAGGCGAAACCGGACAGGTGTAAAACTAATTAAATAGTGGAATAAGTAAAAGTGATTTTAATTCTAGAATATATTATATAAGAATGTATAATAGCAAAATGCAATAAAACGGGCAACTGATTCTAGTTGCCACCGGCGGTATGGTTGGCAGGATTTTTCAATCCTCAGTCATTCTTAACTGCCATTATGCAGCAGACGGCACGGAAGAACGATTGACCTTTAGATAAAATGTGCCTCAACTGTGATGTTACTAAGAAGAACAGACAGGATTTTAAGTAAGTTCAACAATTAATGTACGACTATTGATATAATAGGACGAATCCTATTATAATATCGATTGTTTTACTACTGTACTACATTTTGCTATCTAAGGTAAACTAGTAACTCGTAAGCTTTTTTTATGAAATGGGGGCTCAAACGAGCGGACGTATCACCTGATAGTAAGCGATTACCGCCGCCCATGGACACCCGCAACACCAGAGGCGTTACAAGTGCGTTGCCGACCTTTGGGGTTTGGGATGGGGAGGGAGATGGGTTGTGGTTCATAGGCCTCCGGTATCCTCACTCGCAGAAAAACAGCGCAAGTGCTGTTTGACACCGGTTTTAGGCTGTGGTATCACTCCGGTCGAGCCGGCCCGTGCCATATAATCTATGACAATCATAGTCAGCGTTTTTTTTTATTTATTAATAAACTATGTAACTTAACAGTGTGAATTTGTATTAGTCAAAATATATATATTATTGATTTCTTTCTTGATTCTTCTTCATAGCTCATAATATGTACTTCAGAAATCTGCGTCAGATGTGACGCACTAACAACAAAAATTTTATTACTCTACCTCACCTAGGAATTAAACATGTTAGCGTAATGTCCATATTGTTCGAGGCTTTCACTCTTAAGGGACTAAAGTCTAATAGTTAGGCACTAAAAATTGCACCAGGTCACGTATGCAAGCCACCAGCAAGTGACAAATGATCACTTGAAAAGTTTAAATAGTAAGAGATTTCAGCTATGTTACATGTGATGCTGCATGGTGTGGTGAGGCGCACTTGCAATGAATTTGGTATTTGATATTACTAAATACCTTCCAGATTACGAGATTGAGAATGATGATGCAAATATTATAGTTATTTTCCATATACATATCTTTGCTTTTTTATGATTTACTGGTAAGATAACTTATTAAGGTATTGTCCACATAAGCTACAACTCTTTTGTAGTGCCCCACCACGAGAGGGTGCCAACATACATGGACTGTATATGGAAGGTGCACGCTGGGACTCTAACACGGGTGGTATCGTCGAGTCACGTATGATGGAGCTGTTCCCGGTCATGCCGGTCATCTTTGTCAAGGCGGTAACGCAAGATAAGCAGGACACACGCAGTGTTTACGAATGCCCTGTCTATAAGATTCGGTTAGTTATGAAAATTCAGTTGAATATAGCGTACTTTAACTGTATTTAAATATAAAAGAAGGAAAATGTTACACAAAGCACAGGGTTTGGCCAACGTAAAGTGGACCAAAACCTAGTCACCAAGGCACTCCTTAGAAAGGAAGTTTTGGTCCACTTGATAATAACAACAAAGACAGTGTGTGACACTGTTCGATAAAGCTTTTAATACTCCCCTACTGGACCAGGAGCGCAGCTGGACATACCTACATTATACAAAGTTGTATACAAACTTTCATAAAATTAAAACGAAGTGACTAAGTTACAAACTTATTTCAACTTTTTGATACATTCGTCCGTTAGTCAAGATTTTTTCTACGCAGCATCAATGTAACTGATTATACTATTCATTTTACAGAATGCGTGGTCCGACTTACGTGTGGACGTTTAATTTGAAAACCAAAGATAAACCAACTCGTTGGACACTCGCCGGAGTCGCTCTTCTTCTAGGAGTTTAATCGCCTCCCGTGTAGGCCTGGATAAAGTGTTACGTTAATGCTATAATTGTGAATACTCTTAACTATAGCGATCGTATAGCTAAAATAATTTATTATACCATTAGAGTATATGTTACCAAAGAGAATGCTTCCTTACATTTATGTAAATTAACGCGCTCACGGATTATGCCCTATATTTCAATAAGGTTACGTGACACGCTAAATTCATCGTGAGCGCGTTGATTCCCGTAAATATAATAATTATATTTTTGTCTTCAAAGTTCTTTTATATTGGCATGTACCTGAAGATGAAAAGTGAAGTGAAAGATTTAGGTGTATAGACCCATCGCGATGAAAATGGTACCCATGTGATGTTATTTATATTCATGTTTGTGGTTCAAGTCGAATGTCGCTATTAAGTGGTTATCCATGAACGAGAGGTATCTCGATGCACAATACATCATCAATACTATTTCAATTTCGGAAGCGAATTCCATGATTTTCTAGACATGTACATTTTCAGCTATTTAATTTTTATTGAAATTTTGAATCAAACACTAGCTTTTGCATTCACAATGAATTTATTTGAGGTAGTCTGTGAAATCTTTCTTATAGAAGCCGTACAAAGCTGGCCTTACAATTTAACGATCCGATAATTTAGCCAAACTAAAAGTATATCAATCAAATATATACACAGCGATAAACAAACATAACAACTGTAACATTAATAGAATAATATTTTTATTATTGCCCAATTGTTACAAATATCCAACAAATCGCTTTTAATTTCTAACTCATTCTTTATTGATATTGTTGTTTTCTTTTTTTAGATACATAATAATTAAATTATATATTAAATATATGACTATTTGATTACATAAGACTTTTAATGAATAACATTTCTCGTAATTGGCCAATGATGAGGATCATTTGGTTTCTTCAACTTTAGATCCTAGTGTTAACAAAAATTATGGGTGGTAAAAAAACTGTCGAATATGCGTCAGTCCAGAAAACTACGAAATTGTGTATTCTGAAGTAGGAATCGTAATATAACATTATATAAATCTATAATTGACATACGGGCTGCGTCGGAGTATTATAAAGGTCACACAGAAAACCAAGGTTGGGTAATTCTTTCTTAGCAATTTGCCGAGTAAGTAGTAGTAATAGTAATTGCATTATTATATGCACCTGGATGTAAACCGCAACTGATATAGCATTTGACCTGCCGTGTAGATCGCCAGAGTAAAAGAGCGTTAATCTATCTAAATCTTAGGTACACAATGGAAGAAAGCGTGAACAGAACAAACCAATAAATTGTAATGCGTTAAAATGTCCATAATCTTTCCCTTTCATCCGCGTGAGGCGTTTAATGCTAGTGGGGAAATTACGAGTCTGGCGACGAATTCCACAGGGTTAGCGCGGCGGTGGAGCGTAACCCATACCCTTTCGTGAGAGGTGCTGATGGTTCTACCGAAAACGCCTTGTAATATTTTATTTTATTTTATTTTATTTTATTCGGGGAGCTTACAGATAAATTTACAATATAAATATGACATTGTTTCTATATATGCCAATTACAAGCTTCCGCATGTAGAAATAACATAGTGCTGTAAAATTTAATCAAAAATTATAACAGAATGTAGATTACTAGAACATTTTCTCTGGTTCTTGAAACATAACACTTTTGACATCATTTGGGACACCGCAGAATAAATCAATGCGTTCCAGATGGTTAAGTTTTTTTTTTTTTTTTTTTTTATTGAATAGTTGGCAAACGAGCAGACGTATCACCTGATGGTAAGCGATTACCGCCGCCCATGGACACTCGCAACACCAAAGGCGTCACAAGTGCGTTGCCGACCTTTGGGGGATGGGAAAGGGGATGGGGGGAGGGGTTGGGGTATGGGCCTCCGGTATCCTCACTCACTCGGTGAAACACAGCGCAAACGCTATTTCACACCGGTTTTCTGTGAGGCCGTGGTATCACTCCGGTCGAGCCGACCCATACATGCCGAAGCATAGCTCTCCCACGGACAAAAGTTCATTAAATGACCTGGAAAGTCGTGGTAGGAAGCTATTATACCGATAATTACTGTGGCAAAGTGGTACGTGGATTAGGTTTTTGGAACGTAAATTTCTAGTGGGCACATTTAATTTAATTTTGCAAAGTAAATCAGGACAATCTAGTTTGCTCTGAACTATTTTCAAAAGAAAGCAGATATCAGATACTTTTCTACGACAGAAAAGAGGTAAAAGATGAAGTTGATTACATTGTTGTTCGTAAGCAAGATGAGGCAATTTAAATTTAAAGCCTAAATATCGAATAAATCGTTTCTGGATTCTTTCTATGTTATTACTATATACATTATAATAAGGACTCCAAGTTTGACAACAGAACTCGAGGTGGCTGCGTACATAGGCACAGTAAAGTATTTTTATTTTTTTCATATGCTTAAAAGGTCTGGAAACACGAATTATAAAACCAAGTGCTTTGTACGCTTTGTCAACAATATGTTCGATGTGCTTGTCAAATAGCAATTTATTATCATGGAAAACGCCCAGGTCCCTGATCACGCCAGTCGACTGAAGTTCACAATTCTTTAGCTTGTAGGCAAAAGTGAAAATATTACGTTTCCGAGTAAAGGCGATGCAGAAACATTTGGAAACATTTAAGTCCAACTTGTTACGTTCACAATATATTTCTAATCTATTCAAATCTTCCTGGAGAAGTAATGCATCGGAATCATTATTAACAATGCGGAAAATTTTCATGTCATCAGCAAACAATAAGAATTTGGAATTTAAAAAACAAGATGCTATGTCATTAATAAATAATACAAAAAGGAGTGGTCCCAATAATGATCCCTGCGGAACGCCGGACGGGATGTCCACCCAGTTGGAAGAACAGCCATCAAGAACAACAGCTTGTGTTCTTTCAGTGAGATACGATGCAAACCATTTAATAAGATTTCCTCTTACGCCCAAACCCGCCATTTTCCGTAATAAAATCCCGTGATGTATTTTATCAAACGCTTTAGTATAATCAGTATAAATTGCATCGATTTGATTATTGTTGTCCATATTACTAGTTAAATACTCATTAAATACAACCAAGTTGGTGTTAGTTGATCTACCCTTGATAAAACCATGTTGCTCGAGAATAAGTTCACTTTTTAAACATTCATATGTTTGATCAAATACTAATCGCTCAAAAATTTTAGCTAGATGACAGAGTTTCGAGATGGGCCTATAGTTTACAACCTCATTTTTTGCACCTTTCTTATGTATTGGGGTAATGAAAGCAGCCTTCCATATCTTGGGCATTACTCCTTCGTTCATAGAACGTTGAAAAATTATAGAAGCTGGCACCGACAGCTCCTTACTACATTTTACTAAAAATAAGGCGGGTAGAGTATCAGGCCCGGCTGATTTATAAAGATCCAGGGCCTTTAGTAATTCATATATTCGCTGAGTGCTCACTCTAACAGTTGATATGTCACACCTAGTGTTTGATTCTCTAAGTTCATTAAAGTAATGTAATTTGTCATCAACCAGAAACACGGAATTGAAATAGGAACTAAATAACTGGCAAATACTCTCAGTCGAGCTGCTTGTGGCAGTCTGATAGTTCATAGTCGATGAATAGGAGCTACAGCGACGCACATTTTTTATGTACGACCAGAAGAGTTTAGGATTTTTTAAGATGGAGTTTTCAACGGATTCTATGTATTCTTTATAACACCTATGCTCAGTTTTTTTAACCCTGTCGCGAAGTAGACGAAAAGAATGGTCATCAGATAGATTACCATAAGTTTTAATTTTTTTAAACACTTTAAATTTTTCTTTAATCATTTTAATCAGCGATGGTTTATACCATGGGGGATATCTATCAGAAAGTGTCATACGTGTCGGCACAAAATTATCCCTAATTTTATAAATTAAGTCATAGAATATCTGTACAGCTTCCTCGACCGACCCAGCGCTTGTCAAAACTGACCAATCGGTTTCCGAAAAGAGCTTACAGATTTCATCATAATTTGCTCGATTATACATATGTACCACTCGTTTGGGAATAACTAGGGCGTCGAATTCCGTCAACAAGGACTTAATAATAAGGGATTTGTGATAGGAGTCCTCGGGCACTAAGGGATCCGAGCATGTTAAGACCGACAAATCATTGTTACATAAAATAAGATCCAATATACCACCAATACTATTTTTACAATAATTATATTGCTTCAGATTGCAATCATATAATGCATTAATTAAGTTATTCGCGAGAAAATTATTAGTATTAGAAGGCTGAAGGCCCAAATCTGTTGAGGTCCATTGAATGTTACTCATATTAAAATCACCCATTAGAAATTCGTCTTCTTTAAATTGTTCAGTAATATTAATTAAGTTGTGTAAGAAGTTATCTAGTTGAATACTGAACGTGTTACCTTTGTTTTGATTACATAAATATAAGGTGCAAATGTGAAGTTTAATTGGCTTTTTGTTATAAGGATTACGTAAAGTTAAAGTTACCCATAGGACCTCAGCCGAGGAATTCCAATCAATTCTGTAGGTACTTTTATATTCTCGACGCACCGCAATCAAAACCCCGCCACCCTTAGTCTGCTGTGTTAAGTTGTAGTCCCTATCGCGGCGATATACTAAGTACCTTTCGTCAAATAGTTCACTGTCAGTAATACTACCTGACAACCACGTCTCAGTTAACGAAATTATATCATAATTACTCATACAGAGATTACGCAAGAAAACATCTGTCTTGGATCGAAGTCCTCTGCAGTTCTGATAATAAATATTAATCATTTTTATAGCAATTATTTTCAACAAAATAAACCAGTAAATAAGACACACTCGCCCTAATAACAGCCACACTTATGAAATTTACGTTCCATACCATGTTATTATTAATCATTCTACAGAATATATCCCTAAACAACAACACCGGCATAATTAATTTATAAATGAGTGTTTCACACAAGAGACAGAGAATTAGCTCTTTCTTTCTTTCCTTCAGAATAAGGGTCACAAGTATCGCAACACAAGTCATAACTCGCAGTAAACAAATGAGAATATGTATTATTAATATTATAAAAGTGGGTATCGAAATAAAAATGTAAAAAATGTTGAACCAGCGAGTACAAAATATAATAATCTGAGTCACGATACAGAATACACCCGTATACAACAATTTCAACACAATTAATATATATATAAGTATTTTGCACAAGATATAGAAAATTAGGGTTTCTAGTATCTCAATACAAGTCCTAGTCTGTAGTAAACAAATTAGAACAAAAGATATTGATAATATTATAAAAGTGGGTATCGCAATAAAAATGTAAAAAACGTTGAACCAGCGAGTACAAAATACGATATTATGAGTTAGACTACAGAATACACGCGTACTTAACAATGTTAACACAATAAATATATATATAAGCATTCTGCACAAGATATAGAAAATTATGGTTGCAAGTATGACAATATAAGTCCCAGTTAGTAGGAAACTAATTAGAATAAGTGTTATTGATAATGTTACAAAAGTGGGTTTCGAAACAAAGATATTGCAAAAAATACACACACAACATAATAGAGTAAAATTCCAATGTTTTGCTACTACTAATGAGATGACAATGGTTCTCAAAGTATAAAGTTTGAAATTGTGAAAAAAATAGTTTATCACAACTATTAACACTACTCTAATTGCAAAAGCTGATAGTGTTGTGGGTTCATTCTCCACATGGGACAATACTTCTGGGTGTTCTCTTTGTATATTAGACGTATATCTGTAAAGTCCCCTGTGTTCTTGGTTCAGGTGTATTCTTGGTGCAAGTAAAGAAAAAAAAGGAAGTCAATTATACTTTTCTCTAATTTATTTCCTCTGAATATTTAGACAAAATATTTAGTGCAGATAACATCACAATATATCAGGTCCTTTTAAGTGGCTCCGTTAATTGTTATATTAACGGAAATAACAGCAAACTCTGTACTTTTTCAATAAAACCACAAAAGGCGATGACGAAATACCTTGTCACAAGTTATTGTTTTAGTAATGTGCAATACAACGCTTAAACAGGAAGACTACACATTTATTTATATAATGCTGAATTAACTTTAATTCACATGAGCTCTCTTAAGTATACATAATAATATCTGTGTATATTTATAAAAATAAATATGCTTTATTCTAGTGGACGGATTCTCTCAGTCTAATGACAGAAAACCTGTGCAGACGCTTCATAGCAGTCATTAAATAAGAAACTAATATACTAAAAATAGTTATCTAAATCAATAGAACAAGACAAAGGAATCAACCGTCCTTCGATTTGATTCTCGTTGATTGCAAAAGGGAACGGCTACAATGTTATGTACCCGTAATATTAGTTTTTATTTTTTTCTAGTAAAACCTCATCAAAAACAAAAAGGGAGCTGCCATTTTGTCAGGAATGATTTTAGGCCAACACATATAGTTACACAGTAAGACAACGCTAAACATGTGTGCCTACACACACACATGTATTTCACATTATTATTTTTTAGATTACATATCATTATCATGTACATTGAGATTGTGCGGAACCCAAACAATTTGGCGGATCTCCTTTACCAGTAACTTAATAAAATAGCAACTAAATTGAGATGATAGCCAATGAAGTCACAGTAACTTCTAAGTAGCTGGCAGTGATTCACATTTTGTGCATACGGAAAGAAAATTTTAATATCACAATCAACCATTACGTACGCTCTTAGTACTCGTATTATTTGCGGCGTTAAGAGTACAGTTATCGTTATCCGATGTTGGTTCAGAACCTTTTACAGTAAATGTTACATAATATCGTTTGTTCTTGTCAAGTTTCTCAGCCGGTAGTGCTATCAGCTGCTTCTCAGTACCATGGGATACTTCCAGCGTCACATGCGCCTTAGATGTACCAGGTGGCGGTTTTGAGCTGATTTTAGGCAGAAATCCTTTTGATTTTGAGCTCGAACCGGCAGTCATAGGTTTCGGCATAGTGTGGTGGTCCCACTTATGCGGAACTGTAAGAAAAAGTCTATCTTATTGCCCATTATTAAACAAGTTTCTACCTAGTACTGTAAAAGCAAAACACTTACTGTACGCGGAACATGGTATCCCTGTATATGCGTGTACAGCATGAAAACATCGATGTGTTTTGCTAGTACAAAGACAGGGATTATCTGGAATACCAGTCATTTTGTAAAGTTCACTCTCTCCATAGTCAAAGTCTATAGGCCTTTCTGGTAGCTTATCCAAATGCTTTTTGCCACTTTTTTGTAACTTTCGCAAACTTTCATATAAAAACTTTTCAAAACTGCTAAAAGAGTAATCTGGGCTGTTGTAGGGCCCTAACCCCACATGCGCTAAACTTGACCTATTGTAGTCTTCAATAGCTCTCTTTATTAGGACAGCTTCATTTGCTTTACTCGTTCTTATTTGCAGCCTTTTAAGTTCCAATAATTGTTGAAATATCTTCCTCTCACAGTAGTATCTGAAACAGATTATTTCTAAATTGGCAAAATTTAAAATATCTTGCAACTTTTATATCAATATTTAAATTATTGTGCTTGCATTTAAATGTAGTTCTAAGCTGTTAATGAAAACTAAATTGATTTTGTTTCAACGTACCGTCTCATATTAGTTTGAATTCTCTGTGTTACCGATTTCATGTCTACCGCATATTTATCACCTGGCTTTCGAACAGGTATTCTGCTATCAGACTTTCCTGAATATCTTCCACTGGCGTTTCTTTGCTGGTAATAAGCAGCAAGACGCGGGCTCGCTATACAACGTTGCTGAGCTCTAGGACTTGGTTCAAAACCCGAATCCATTAAACCACTCGACTCATATCCACGTTCTGAATTTTCACTCTTCGATCTAACAGTTGTTCGACTCTTAGTGCGGCCTTTTTTACGAAACTTTTTTCTGCGTCCATCTGCTTCACTATGACTATATAATTCGTTATCACTGATGCTTGGAACTCTTCCTATGTAACTATCGTCTTTAGAGACCTTTTCCCTTATAAACTCTCGTTCATCTTCCAAAGAGCCATCATCTATTTTGCTGGAGGTTTTTTTTAAGATTCCCGTGACATCGGGTGCAGTAGCAACATCAGAAAGCACTTTGTAACTCTCTGTTTCGTAAATACTACTTTTTCGACTGCTACCTTGACCTTCCTTAGAGATTTTTCTAACTTTCTTTGGTGTTTGTGGTAATATCAAATTAACATCATAGTCACCAGAAATGTTTTCCAGAATAACTTTTTGTACTGCTCGATCACTAGTATCTGTATTGTCATCAAATACTCCTACAAGGCCTTTGTCTTGACTTTGTGTATTTTCAGTACTGCTTCCTGTAGCAGAAGTATAGTCTTTACGCTTCTCTTCTAAACTCATGGCATTGCTCTCACTACTGTCTTTTTGCAAGATACTGTCTTGCACTTGTTTATCCGTTTCGGGGTCTAAGCTGTGATCAACGGATTCTCCCATATAATGATCTGCTTTACATTCTTTACTTACAATTATTTCGTCTTTATTTGAAAACGACACAGCCGGTAAACTACTCTTCGCCTGCGTTTCAGTTTGTCCTATACTAGGAATATCTAAACTTGTCTTTGACTCTACAGAAACCTCTTTGCTTACGGATATATCGTCCGGTCCAGAGAGAACTTGAAATGATTTTCTACGAACTAATGCTACATTTGAATTAGGAGTAGCTTTGATTTCACCATTGATGTTTTCTGTTGTTTCTTCTGCGTCGTCGGTTCTTCCTTCTTCGCATTCTTTAGTATCATTTTTGGAAATATTTACGTCAGCTTTAGTATCTGTAGATTTTACTGCTTGTATTTGATTGCCTTGAATTTCATGACTCTGTGTTCTAGTCTGTTCAGCTAGTTCTATACTTTTGTTACTGTTTTCTTCATTTTGAATTTTATTTTTCATTATACTTTCTTCACCAGACATGTCTTTAGTTGCATCGTTTTTAGTAATTGGCAGTTCATCTTTCTTTAAAATACTTGTATCTTGTTCTTTAAGAGTAGATTCTTTATTTTCACTTTGTTGGTTAATACTTTCACTAGCAGCTTTAGGTTCTTGAGTCAAGTCTTTATGTGTAACTGATAAATTTGATGTTTCGATTGATACATTATTTGATGAGTCCACACTTACGTTTAATTCGGAATTACCAAGTTGATTAGATTGCCGTTCCATATGAATTAGAGCTTCAGTTGTAATCATATTAGTTTTCACCGAGAGAGTGTCTGTTTCAGTTTCACTCTGACCAGCACATTTAATGGGTTTAACTTCTTCCTTTTCAGGCTCTAATTTAATATTTTCGCTTCTCACTTCAAGCTCTGAAATTGTACCGTCATTTCTTTCATTAACCTGAGAATCTGTACTCCTATACTTAATTATATTTACACTTTGTTTTTCATCATCGTTCTCTATATGAATGGAAGTTTTTTTACCCTTTCGTTTGGTGTTACGCCTCTCACTCGATTCAGAACTACTAGTTTCTGAAGGTGAAGTTGATTTTCTTTTACTACGTTTGTGATGTCGTCTATTTTTCTTTCTGTCGGAATGCGTTTCAGAATGTGATGAGCTGTCCGAACGTGATCGATAGCGTCGACGATGTTTGGGGCTACTCTTATACCGTCTCGAAGGCTCACTTTTTGACCTATTCTTTCTTGAATGTTTTCTTTCTCGTGAATTTTCTCTCTCATAGCCATCAACTTCACTGTCATACCCATCACTAAAACTCTTTTGGGTACGCATTAATCTTTTTCGCCTCTCCTTGTGTTTATCCGCGTATTTTTTTGATTTGTTTCTTTTCCGACTTACTTTCTCACTATACGAAGAAGATTCATTAGATGAATCACTATCATCCCTGTACTTTAATTGTCGTCTTTCTGGAACTGGACTAGGCAATTCCAGTATTTCCTTCTTTTCTATACGTATTCTATCATGAACGTCTATTTTGGTACTTGTAACTCGACGTGTTGGTAATCCTGTTATTGGTGCTCCATCTATTACAATTTCCATGTTTGACAATTTTGAGGCTGGTAACCCACCATGCATTTGAAGATATTTAGCTGTAGATCTATGCCCCCGAGTCGTTGCACAGTCCAATGGCGTCATTGGTTCATTTCTCGATGACCTGGCTACTAGATTCACTTCAGCTCCCCTATCTAATAATAGTCTACAAAGATCAGCATTATCTGTAGCTGCTGCTATGTGCAGCGGAGTACGACCTTCATGGTTAGTAGCATTAACTTGAGATGGTCTGCCGTCTAATAACCATTTTACTAACTCTCGCCGTCCCGATGCAACCGCTTCATGTAAAGGCAAATCACCTTTAGAATTACGCAACCATAGGTTTGCGCCTCTTGCTCCTAAAAAGTAGAAAAAAACTTTGGTATAAAATCTCGTTTGTACAACTTCCTACAACCATTTAATTTCTTGAAACTGAAAAAGCAATGACTAGATTTGACTATAAAGAGTAAAGAAACGATTCTCAATGATTAGATACTGACCAAGAATCCGTACTGTTTCAATTTGTCCTTTAGCTGCTGCTGTATGTGCAGGACTGCGTCCCCTTCTGTCTTGGCGATGGGAATCAGCTCCATGTTGTAACAAAGCCGATGTTGCATCTGCATGGCCTAATGCAGCCGCATAATGCAATGGAGTGCAACCATGGGAATCAGCGACATCGACTCGTGCACCACATAGGCCTACTAAAGTTTCTAAGGCTTCAGTATGGCCGCGAGCAGCTGCACAATGCAGAGCAGTCAACCCATCTCTGAAATCGTTAAAATGACCAGTAATAAAATTTGTTTGTCTGTAATTTGAGTTTGTTTCTATCATGAAAATTTACAGAATATTAAATGACACTATTTTATTACCAAAAATTGTATTTATTAAACGTAAATAATCTTAATAGTAATACATACAAATGTATTATAATAATATATTAATTGTTTAATAGATTGCAACTAGTCCTACATATGCATGCATATGAAACCACAATTTGCTTAACAAATTTAGATACGTCTAAAATTAAAGTTATAGATATTTTTCTAAAAGATTTCGGATAACGTGATTTTCAACCCACTTAGTAATCGTTAGAATGATGAACGTAATTAAAATCTAGAGGAGACTAAAAAAGACCCATGACTGTAGACTCGATAAATAAAAAAGTTTATTAAGCAACTAGTTAATCCACGCAACTTCTTCTGCGCCTCTTTTAAATTATAGTCGGCTTCTATTGGTCTAATGGTGATGTTAGAAATCCTGTCTTAGGCCCGCCAGCCAAATTTTAACAAACAAACGACTTCAAGAACTCGACCAAATTGATATGGTAACGGGAAGCACCAGCTTTTAAATAAAGCAAGAATCATCAAAATCGGTTCACCCAGTCGAAAGTTCAGAAGTAACAAACATAAAAAATACAGCGAATACAGAACCTCCTCTTTTTTGAAGTCGGTTGAAAAACATGAAATACAGTTAGTTTCCGAGTTCATCGTGAGCAACAATATGATACGAGAATTATGATAATTGATCCGGCTGGTTGTCATTTCATCAAAAGTAGAAGCTAATGCCTGTCCGTAAGTCCTCCTCGTGCAATTTAAAAAAATAATTCATTTTTTCATACCTATCAGCATCATCAACTTTGGACCCTGCTTGATGTAAAGCTAGTACTGCGGCTGCTGAGCCTGCTGATGCTGCCCATAACAGTGGTGTCCGTCCATCAGCGTCTCTCACATCCACACGAGCTCCACCCTCTTTCACTAACGCCCGCAACACTTCTAAGGCAGCACCTCTACTCTATAATTAAAAATTGCATTTTTAACGTAACTGCATCATTCCATGTAATTAAAGAAACTTACTAATTCTACTCTCCAAATTCTATATAAATATTTTTTTTAAGCCCATTTACCGTTAACATTTTGGAACAAAAAAGACGTGTGGCACTCGGAGACTGCCGCGGTAAAGCTATTGCATAGCATTTTTTATCAAGCGCAGTAACGTTGATACAACCAATGCCACCTAAAGGGGGGTTGCTGAACTAAAGAGCCAAGCGTGATATTTCAAAAAGTTAATAAAAGTTCTGATATTTATCGATAGATGGAAAAACTAAAAAAAAGGTACTAAATAGTACACGTGCTTGGTTTAATGGTTTCTGTTATATACATAATGAAAAATGAATTTACACATATAAATATATACATACATATTGATAATCTAAATTGAGAATTTAATCTATAGGTATGTGTGTGTATATAAAAGAGGGCTATTTTTAATATCGCTTATTTTAATAGGTATAAAAAATTTTGGTTATCTTTATAGCAGTATTATATACAAATTAACAAAACAAAAACTAATACTGCATTTGTGATAACAGTAACGCCGATACAACCAATGCCACCTAAAGGCGGGTTGCTGAACTAAAGAGACAAGCGTGATATTTCAAAAAAGTCATTAAAAGTTCTGGTATTTATCGATAGATGGATAGAATCTTACTTGATGATCGGTAGCAGCTGGTGCCCCGCACATTTGTGCTGCGTAGTGTAACGGATATCCGCCGTGCTGATCTGAAGTAGCTGCGTCTGCGCCAGCTGCTAGCACTGCCCGAAGTGCTCCAACTTCACCACACACTGCAGAAAACTGCACTTTGTAATATCTAAAACTACAAATGATAGAGGTAAATCGCTAGGAACTTCGATAATTCCTAAGCCTTTTATATAGGAAAGTATTTGATGTAAAAATCGCTGATCTGACCTTAGGAACCGTTTGTAAGACAGAGTTTTTAATGTTTCTGTATGCGCCTATACGACAACACACGTTAAAATTTTCAAAAGTTTTACATACCCATTGCTAAATATGGAAAACTAATAACACTTCGAACGTTTCCGCTATATGTTATGTTACATGTTATCGTGTTGAAGAGTCCATAAAAATTGCAAGCAAGTTGCCAAGTTAACCATGTTGCAATTTCTATAACCACTATGACAATTGTTCTATGTTCAGTATTCGTGGCACGCAACAACATACCTAAATTAATTGTTACTTGAGGACGCTTAGTATGTGCTCCTGTAAAGCATTTCGAGTCAAAAAGAAATACAAACACCGAACTGCTAAGTATTATTCTTCCACATCATAAGTAATGTTAAATGATAAATATTATAAAGGGAATCTAATTCAATTAGCTCAAGCCTTATTAAATATATAAGGACTCATTACGTTCAATCGATTCACAACCATCTAATATGTCTACTTGTTCTGCATAAAACATTAACCTGTCAGTCTGACTCGACCTTTTAACTTATGTTTCAGAAAATCCTAGTTCTGAATACCCGTGGACTGCGGTCCGATTGAGTTCAAGGCTTTGTCGACCTTGCTAGCCGCTCAATAACATCGTGCTGGACACCCTATTCTGACATCCCACCCATACTTAGGCAACCTAACCGCCACCATCGTAGAAGGTCACTTTTAAAATGATTTATAATGCGGTATTTATTTGAACCTTTCTATATTTTTAATAACCATATAAAAGAATTTCTGCAAGTAAGAATATAATTCATAGATATAAACAATAAAATATAAATTTAATGAACAGTAGTAAGAAAAAAAAGATCTCTGAAATGATCTTAAAAAGCAAGCATCTCAGACGACCTAAATTTAAAAAAAAAGTGGAATAAACATATCAATTGGTTCGCATTGGTTATATCAAATTCCAAAAGCAATATATAGCGGTTAATTAACGAAGACAACAGATCTCAGTATGTTCTCTGCTAAAGTTATGAGTCATTTATCGACTTAATATAATAATAGTATAAATCAACTCTTAGCACTCATTCTTTTTACATCAAGTATGGTTTAACTAACAAGCTACGGCATCGGAAGTCCGTTTATATTAGTCACCCGTGTTCCTCGGAATACAAGTCCGTGGCCCTGGACAAACATTGCATATAATCATAGCAATCTCTGACGTAATGTATTAAACACACATGCATGCCAACTGACATAACCTTGCGCTATGATAAACCTCATACATTACCCATATATTATGTGATTTCCTACGTTACTTGTTCTTCTTTATTGATGTAAACCTAGTGTTTTGTAATCTGTTATGTCTACGACTACCTTTTGTAATGATAAGGTACAACACTACAATTTTTTTTCACTTGTTCTTGTATCACAATGACAGCAGAACACTTACTACGTCACAGGATTACCTAGTTTAGGAGTCAGGGTTTACATTATTCGTATTACCTTTAGTTTACCAAGACATGTGTCCTAATTTTAATAAATTCAAAGGTTTGACACTGACCTTGTTTTATGCTAAAGGTGAGATTTATTGTTGGCAAGAAATGATAAGTTGTGTTCTAATGTTATTCTAATGTGACGACTGCCTCGGTGGCGTAGTGCTAGCGTATGGGACTGCTAAGCTTGAGGTCTCGGGTTCCATTCCCGGGTCGGACCAAATGTTTGTATGATCTGCAAATGTTTGTTTCCGGATTTGGGTGTTTTATATGTATAATATGTATGTATTTACAAAAAAAAAAGCATATAAATATTTATATCAGTTGTCTAGTATCCGGAACCGTATTACTAAGACTCTGCTGTCCTAACTTAGCTTGTGATAAAATTTATTATAAAACTATTTACGCTTCTACAATTCGTCTCTGTTCTAAAAGTCCAAAAAAAACCTTTTACTTAACTGATCAGAAAGTATTATCAATATTTAAAGTAGATACTGAAGTTCAGCCAAAATTTATACGTGGCATATTTAAGTGTGAATACAGAGTCATGTAAAAGTACGTGAAATACATATGGGTATGTGGAAAGTACCTGTCATTCAAGAAAATTATTTGTAAATTTCATAGAAACGAATAAAAATTCTGTTTTTACCTAGAAATCCCGACGGGGCATCACCTCACTGAGGCTCAAGGTGAGGGAGATGAAAGTTAAGTTTGTCAATTCGAATAATAAAATCGATTTCCGCCATTAAATGAGCTGTTTACAGACTGAGACAGAACTTATCCAGTTTTTAGCTCTCTAATGCCCAGTTCCTATATTTGAAAAACGATCCGTTCTAGGTACGAATAGTAGTATATTATACAGGGCGTAAGCTAAAATCGTTCCTATAAAAAATAAATTGAGGCACGGTATTTACGACTCGTAGTCGGTTGTAGAAAATTTTTACACAATAACGATACGTTAAATATAGCAACCGGGCATAAGTACATAAGATATACTTCGAATTAATTGTAATATTTGTAGCTGTCTATAAACGACCATTTAATTCAGTATTTTATAAAACCAACCTAATTTTCTGACACGTTAGACATGTATTTCTACTGATAAGGAACAACCAGACGGCTAGACTATGAAATAACCATGTTAGAAAAATTCTTTGCGATACGCGATTAGTTCATGAGGTATGTGCATATGATTGACGGAACGTGGTGAGTAACTAATTGGTTCGCGTGCCACTCGGCATCAGCCCTGATGATAACCACGAAGGCATAACTGCGCCGCACACCACCGAGTGACACCAGTTTGATAACGTCTCACTCTATGGTATCTATTATAGCGTCGCCTTTACAAGCTGTCTATGGATTAATTGCACTTAGTTTAACCACGCAACGGTGTGGTTTAGATTGTATTTGTGTACAGTTGGCAAAAAAAAAGTATTTTTTTAATAAATTTACATTAAAATAAATGTATCTAACGTACCTGAGTTTTAAAGTTACGAAGTTTTGCGAATTTCCTTGCAACTTTAATCATCTTGACAGTTTAGTAGGCTGGTTCGGATTTTTAAACAGAGCCACAGTTGTAGCTTGACAATTTAAGTAGTTCGTAGAGAAAAACACATGATACATACACACACATGAGCATTTAAAATATTTTATAGTACTTACCAGTTGCCCAATGTACAACAGTATGATGCTCGTCGTCTCTCGCGTTGACATCAGCGCCGGTAGCCAAAAGGGTCTGAACAAGAGGGACGTTGCCGTGTACGACAGCGAGATGCAGGGGAGTGAGGCCATCTGCGTCACGAGCGTCTGCTAGTGCCGGCGCCGCCATCAGCACGCGGTCGGCACACGCCGCCCTTGCAGCAGCAGTGGCACCAGCGCCACTTGAGGCGCAGTAGTGCAGGGCACACCGTAAACCTCGGTCACGGACGCGCACTGACGCCGGCTGGTAAACGATAATTAGGTTTCGATTAATCGATTTCATTTTTATCAAATTCATCTATACTAATATTATAAAGAGGAAAACTTTGTTTGTATGTTTGTTTGTTTGTAATGAATAGGCTCAAAAATACAGGACCGATTTTAAAAATTCTTTCACCATTCTACAGCTAAAAGCTACATTACCCACGAGTAACATAGGCTATATTTTATTTTGGTAAAAAATAAGGTTCCATAAGATATTGGGGTTTTTCGGAGACAAGGTGTAAAAAATCAACCAGAAAAGTTACTTATTTTGCGTACGCTTTGTAAAATATAAAAGATAGAACCATAAAATGTTCTAATTAATCGTAGATCTTATAAATATCTACAAAAAAGTCCACGACACACGGAAAATTTTTCGCTACGGGCAATAAAAGACGCAAACGAGGTTGCGTCGGTCAGCTAGTTAGAAATAAATCTACAGATAACCAAACTAAGGTAGCCAACCTCATTTATTACTCTATGTGTTGGTAGCTATTTACTGTTTTGTAATGAATACGCCCACCCTTTCTAAAAGTACAGCCAAAAAGCAATCAATCAATGATATAATATCTAACATACAAGTTCCAATTAATAAGTTCAACCTTATAAAAGTTTTACTACATAAGTTTCATTTCCGTACAGACAATAAATGCTGTATATTAACAGCAAACAAAACACACTCAACAACAAAACCCAGTACCCTAATAATATACACTAATAAATAAAGGGGTCTAGAATGTCAAACAAAATAAACTGCTGTCAAAAAAAGTGTTTTGTTCCCGCATATTATAGACAGCTTTACGAACATGCCAAATATGATTGAATACTCGTACAGTAAGTATGACTGAAACCCGCATATCTGTTTAATGAAAAATGATTCCTTCGTGGCAACACGTTTGCGCTTGTGTTTCGTTGACAGGTACACACCAGTGATGTACCCATAACATTCATAGTACCCATAACATTCATAATTCAAATTTTATTCAAATACTTGTACAAAGTGTTACAGTAATTGCTGGTGGCACCCAAAGCTAAGTTACGCTTGTATCTTGAACTGTCTTTTAGACGCGTACAGGATACATTTTTTCAAATTATAAGAATTAAGTTAAAATGACATAATGTTATGAAAACAAAAGAATTTATAAAATTAAAGTAACAACACAATTGTTATTTCAAAATGTTGTTACTTTAATTTTATAATTTCTTTTGTTTTATTATACTTTATAACATATTTTAGGAGTTCGTAAGAAGTGGATAAATATATGTTAAATTTGCCAATTTTGGCCACTGACATTTTTGAATGCGCATGTTTAGTTTACATTATTGCTGATTTAAGTAGAAATGAAACTATACAAATACAGGTTAGTTGTCAAAATTTACCCGTAGGTCTCAATTTTCACTATACTTACTGCCTTATCCATTAAAAGCTTTATAGAGAATCATCTTTTTTGTTTTGTTTGTTGTAAAATGTTTTTAAGTTCCAAATTAAATAAATTTAGACAAAGCTTGATAAATGTTTGAAAATTCGTTTTTGTTTAATAGATAATATTAGGAATTAAGGAATGTGTAATGTTAATTTGTAAAGGAAAAATAATAACTTATAATACGAAACTAACAAATCGCAGTATAAAGTAAAGGCTGATTGCAATTAACGTAATTACAATATTAAAGATTGTTTCTTTTAAGTCCACTCACAAATCTCTGTTTTTATGTGTTCATATTTGCAAAGTATACGCATCAATAGCAAATTCGAATATTTGTAACATCACTATTGCACACGTTATGATAGACACGTGTCGATAAACTACACAACCGTATTTATTACACGTACATATCAAAGCGTTTCCTTCCTATTGTGTGCCAGCCAATGTTAAACCTATTGATTGACTACACCCCCACCCCCACCCCTTGTCTTACCGCGGGTTCAGGTGCATTTCCATCATTGACAGTGCGTATATTCGATAACTCTATCAATGCGACAGGGGAAAATGATGTTATTCTCTTTGCTATTTTCAATATTGTCTGAAGTAAGTTTTTACATGCACTCTTAATCAACAACTATGTATTTAAATTATAAACGTTTCAAATAGATTAAAAGAAAAGATGTTCAATAATGAAGGAAATACAGACTGGAGGTAGGACGCCGCTTGTTGTTTACATACAAATATGAAGCGAAGCGATCGACGGTCGCCTGAAATCGCGTGCTCTGCTCAAAGATAAAAAATTGAACCCATGTTATACAACTAAATTTAACCCCTAATATCTTCAGTCAGTTCACAACAAAGCAATTTTATTGGTCTAAAATTGCTACCAACTTACGAATGTATTCATAACAATTCAACCATAATATAAACTCGTCATAAGTTTTATTCACACGCTCAAGGTGGCGATGAAACTACAAACGTTGAACTCACGTCCTTGTTGACTATGTCGACAACTGCCTTATAGTCTGCTTGCTGGCAGGCATACATAAGCGGGGTGCAACCCTGCTGAAGTGGCGCATTCACATCTCCGTTTTTCTTCGAACCCTCCGCCTTCTCACGTTTGATCTTTGTACTTTTATCGAGAAGGTCCCCCTTTTGCCGGCCTTTGGGTTTTTTAAGTATGCTTGGGATGGGCTCGCCCCGGCCGCTAGTAGCGCGTTTGTCCATTACAGAGCAGGTTAGAGTGGCTCGCTCGCCATGTGTTGTGTCGTGTGTCACGGCGGCGTGGGCGTGTGGTGAGCGCTAAGGAGCTCGCGAGGGCGAGTGGGCGCGGAGGGCGCGTGCCTCAGACTGGCCCTCTATCGCTGCTGCCCGCTCGGACAGAGGTGGCGCTGGGCGGTGGGCGCCACGCAATGCCGCCCAACACCTAATCTATTAGCGTGTTCAAAGCAGGTCACCGTTTCGAAACTAGTCTTGAACGGATCGAACATTTATGTACGTCTTAACATAGGTTTTTAAATGTTACAATAAATATCGAGACGGTGATTAAGAACATAGTTAAGCTTACCCTGATATATAGAATTATTTACACGGGTACAAAATCCAGCGATCTAAGTTAACTCCGTTATTGTTAATAATTTTAATATATGTTTCCTTATATAATTATTTGGTCCTTAAAACATCTTTGAATTGAGGTAAACATATAAAATGTATCACGTATTAAACGTGATAGAATATTTAAACAAATACCTCAAATTGCAAAACCTAACATGAAATAGGGTATAATGCAGGTATATTAAATATGCACGTATTAATTGTGCTACATTTTTCACACTAGATACTTCCTTTTTTCTTTCTTAGATTTATTTTAAAGAACCTATGAATAATAACACTAGCCACAACCCCTGAAGACGGCGTATTATAACTTATATCTCCTATTAAATCAACCTTCAAAAATGTTTTCTGTGTACAGTAAGATTCATATCATTAGACGACCTTGAACCAAAGGCAGTACACAAAAAAAGTATTGCGTGTGATTGTAGTCATTAGTAAGTCGAATACAGTGCTCTCGTAAATGTCAAAAGTTTTCATAATCACTGTCGAGGACTGGCAATCGCAGAGCTTTGCTAAGAATCAATAACGATATGTGACTTTTATGCGACACGTTAGGACTCAAGTTTGATTGAACATGTTTGTAAGTTTATAGTGATCGTTATGAGACTAGTTATAGTTTATTGTTGCTTGGTGTGTCGGGTAGATGTAAATTGTTGGCAGAGCGGAGTGATGCGTGACGTAAGGCCAGCACGCTACCGGCAGCCCTGAGCTGATCGTAATCGTACTAACATAATTTGCGAGTTATGTCCAATGATTTGCAAGTTGATTAATTTTGATGAAATAAACTCGATGGATGTAAACAGAAGGAAGGTACTAAAGGAACGTCGAAGCGCTAAGGATTCTTCTTATTTATAGACCGTACTTATTAGGTGGTAAACTTCATCTATATCTGGAAGACATAATCTGACCGAAATCTATGTTAGAGATAAGGAAAGTTATGATTATCTACATCATATTAATATTATATTAAGTTTATTTGTTGATGTAAAACGGCTGATAATTATCTGAAACTCTATCAGAAACTAGTGAAACTGGCCTTAACTGTTATTCGTGGCATCGAGTGGCGCACGGATAAATCTTTAATTTATAATTATCATCCTTATATGCGCCTGTAAGGTGGGTAGTCATGATGGCGGTAAAGTAAACACGTTATAGTGGCACAAACTTATAATATTCGCCAATGCACATCAAGTAGAACGGTTAGAATATGAATGTGTACGACTTATTTTAACCGATATTTTATAGTATTTGACAGGATTGACGCATTGAATACTAAATTCACAAACTTAGTAGATAATATTATTAATAATAATCGCTTTATTGTACAGTCGACCAAATTGAATCATGACCCCCCTTAAAGTCATTTTCCTACAATTATTCTATACCATTAGGTTGAAATTAGCTTGAACATACATTTCATAAGTAACGAACCGTTATCATTCTACTATATAGACATTGACAAAGCCATGACATAGACATAGACGTATACTATGGACTATGATAAGTATTGCACGAAAAAGTTTGTTAGCCAGTGAACGTCCTTATCTATAGGTATATTAGGAAAGATTTGATTGTATATTTGTTTGAGACATAGGATTGACTTTATTTCGAATAATGGGTAGACTTGAGGTAGGAGGGTAGAGGTACCGTAAAGGTAGCGTAGGGTAGGTGTAGAACAAAAATAGAAAAGCATTTATTTGACAGAACGAAGTCTGTCGAGACAGCTAGTCATACATATTAATAAAATAAAACAGTAAAATTAGAGACCTTTGTTTATTTCATACATAACTCACAAAGGTAACTTAAAACTAAGAGATACCGTTTTAACCGTGGGAGAGCTATGCTTCGGCATGAATGGGTCGGCTCGACCGGAGTGATACCACGGCCTCACAGAAAACCGGTGTGAAATAGCGTTTGCGCTGTGTTTCACCGAGTGAGTGAGGATACCGGAGGCCCATACCCAAACCCCTCCCCCCATCCCCTTTCCCATCCCCCAAAGGTCGGCAACGCACTTGTGACGCCTTTGGTGTTGCGGGTGTCCATGGGCGGCGGTAATCGCTTACCATCAGGTGATACGTCTGCTCGTTTGCCCACTATTCAATAAAGAAAAAAAAAAAAAAAAAATACAATTGGCGGCCTTAGCTCCCGAAGGCAATCTCTTACAGGCAACCATTAAACAATGTTTACCATTATTATTCTAATGAGTTTTAATATACAATTATTATTTGATAGTACAAGATTGTGTAACAATAAAGATTTATTACACAGGAAGTAGGAGTAGCATAATTAAATTATACCCAACCTAACATAATCAGTACTTAAAATAATAATCTAATAGCTCAAAAGTTAAATATTATTTATTCATGGTAATGCAATTTAGAATTGATTTATAACCAATGTATAGAAAAAGTACAGACGTCAATAGCCATAGGCACTGAAGCACCGGAAGCTGACAAGCGGAAGGCGCCAAGATATTAATATTATATAAATATGACTATTTACTTGATTATAAAATCACCAATTAAATTATAAGTTTAAAATATATTTTATTGTATGCCTAGTAATTATTAAGATCCAAACGAACTAGGCATATCTACAAGGTTGGATGTATTACTTGATAACACACCATAAGATCGTAATTATCGATAAATTATAATCTACCCAGTGAAATAGTAAACTGTCTAAAGACAGTGAACTGTGACATACTGCTTACAATTTAACGTACCATTACAAATCACAATCTATTGCGCTTCGAATTTTCAACTGTTCCTGATTGGTCAGTCTTACAGTAGGCCGTTATATGGTCATAGTGTTAGGTTAAGTTAGAAGTTCTTTGATTAATCACAAATTCATTTTACTGCCACAGCTATTTTATGTAACTAATTCTAAAGCTGTAAGGTATTTTCAACATTTTCATCATCAACTTTACATTCGGCATTATTGGCATACAAACAAATTAACAAATAAATATGGCGGAGCGGAAAATATGCTGTTCAAACAATCAGCGTGCGAGATGCGGTCCGTCAGATACCATATCACAATTTAACGGTTTCACTTCGATAGATCATAATGCAACTAAAATAATACGATAACTTGTGAGCAGTATGTTCCAGTTCACAATCTTTTGACAGTTTACAATCTCGCGAGATAGATTACAATCTAGAGAGATAGGTTTTGACCATCTCACGGTAACATGTATATTTATTTTCGTACCTATATAGGTACAAATATTTCTGTTTTACTTCTTGTTAAATTGATGGATTTAATGTTAGGCTTTATTCTAAGAATATAATTAATCCATAAATAGATTTCGATACGACATTGGGTTGAATCACATATGTCTACACTCTTGACCGCAGTATGTTTTTGGTTTCTTTATTATACACTAGCTTTAATCCACGCGCCGCCCGCGTTTATGTCGGTTATCGCAATAAAGAGTAGCCTTACTCCTGACTCCTTTCTCAAGAATCAAAATATCTCCATTCCAATTTTCATTGAAATCGGTGCACTGCTTAACAGACAGACAGAGTTGGTTTCGAATGTATAATATTAAGTATGAATTACTGAACTAAATAAAAATACTGTATTAAAATAAATAGTTTAGCCACCAGTTTCCTTTTAATTATGAAAATTCATAAGAAAGAAGCACTACCCATACTTCCCCAAGTTTCATAGATAATTTATCTTCTTTATTAAGCTTTTGTATGTTCACAAATCAATGTGATCTGCTGCCTCGGTGGCGCAGTGGCAGTGAATGCGACTGCTGTGCTTGAGGTCTCGGGTTCAAATCCTGGGTCGGACTAAGTGTTTGTGTGATCTTTAAATATTTGTTTCGGAGTTTGGGTGTTTTCTATGTATAATATGTATGTATTTACGAAAACAAAGTATATAAGTATTTATATCAGTTGTCTAGTATCCATAACACAAGCCCAGCTTGGGACTAGATGGCGTTGTGTGTTAGATGTCCGAAATATTTATAATTATTAATGTTCTACAAAGCATTTCTTGGAGTTTCAGCAAGTTACTTTAATGTGGATTTTAAGTGGCCAATATTTTGTTTGAAAAAGACAAGTCCTCACTATCAACTGTGATAACTTCATACACAAAAACCAATTAGGCATTTAGATTTATCTGTAACAGCTCATTGCTTTACGCCCCATAAACATATTCGACCAACATACAAGAACATCGTTCACGCCTGGACTTCACGCAACGCCATTATTTGTATCGCTACCTAACCTCACGCAATCTTCAAGGACTCATTTGAAAACAAAATGATTTTCTCGTGCTTTGCTGTAGTTTCCCTAACATCTGACGTTCGGCTGACCCACTGCCCTCAATTTAATATAAGAGCCAGCAGCGTTGTAGATGTAAGGTTACAACTTCATTTAATGTTAACAAAATCTAGACTTTTATATGAAATTAAATAGCTATATACTTCTTAATTAGTTACCTAAAGTTCCTACTAACCTAAATAAAAACAATTGAAAATTAGAATATGATGAATAAGTTTCTATACATACTTATAATAATATACAAGTTAAACCAACGAATTGTTATAGTAATATATATACCCAAGCTCACAACTTCAAATATTTTTTAAGATCAGAGATATCACCAGTTGCTGATAAAGTTTTAGATAGTTATCTACCATTTAACATGCTCCGGTTTCCGCATGTAGACTCCAAGATGGCCCCTATGCGTGCTTCGTAGTGAAGATTGGCTAGGTGAACCTGTCTAGTTCCTTAAGACCTCCTGTGGCATTCACAGGTTTCAAAGAGTGATTTTTACATATTTGGTATTTAACGAACCATTTGAATAATATACAAGTGGCGTATATATGGCGACCGCGTACTGGAAAATGCAACGTTGGTAGATCCCCACAAGGTTGGATGAAGATCGCAGGAAGCAGTTTTGAGGCAAGCAGCACAGTTAGTGTTGCCCAAATGCAAGAACAAGACGAGACTTAGCCAGTCTTGGTCTTGGTCTTGCGCCAATACACCTGGTCTTGGTCTTGGTCTTGGTCTTGCGCTCCCAGTCTTGGTCTTGGTCTTGGTCTTGCAGCAAGAGTCTTGCAAGTCTTGCAATTACCTATTAGTCTATTACTATTTATTAAAGTTTACTTTAAATCTTAGAAAAACGTATTAGAATTGAAACATTGTAAGCTTGAATTAACATAGCCATAGTAAAGATCAAGCAGATTAATAAATAACTGAGGATTTGATAAGAAATTCAAAAAATCAACTGACCTATATGTCGTTTTCCATGGAAGTAACTGTTTCTTAATAAACATTTATGATTTATAAGCTTACATTTGCTAAAACATGTAAAAAACAAATTAATTACAATAACTTGACTGTATTTTAAAGAACAATATCTGTCTAGAAAGAGATTGAACCCTCAACTTATATGATATTTAATAAAAGAGTTTTACTTACTTACTTACTACTACTTACTAACGGGTGATATTTGAACACTTTTTTGCTATTTTTTCTTGTAAAAACTTAAGAAATATAATGACTAAATGTACAATAATAGTACCTAAGTAATTAGTTTAAAACCATATAATCAATATTATAATATATACTTACTAGAATAAATTATTATGACATCTACTACCTACCCTTAACATGTTTTCCTATCATAATACTACTTGCGTGATCAGTATAATGTATTCATTTTCATTCTAAGCACTCTGAAACTTATTTATTCTTTGGAACACCTGTAGGTACTCTTAAAATTCGAAATTATTTTGCATGAGTATACCTACGCCCTGTGGCGGCAATCAAATAGTGTCAAATGTTGTGATTTCGGCGCGGCGGCAACGATTGTTGTATATGATTTCAAAAGAAGCCGCCGGCGCGTGTATCATAACCATGTACTTCCGAAAAGCGGCAAATTTCTTTGAGAAGTAAGTACAAAACCTTTGATGCCGCATTATCAAAGTGCCGATGGTTAAAACATAACTATGCATGCACTCAGTTTGATTTTAATGGATATGTTTTTATTCGCTATGTAGGTATGTTTATGGTATAAGTCGTAATGCGCATAGGTCCAGTTTTTCATATTCTTTGATACAGTTTTTTGCGTCTCATAGAATTCCTAAGCGTACCTATACACCGAACTGTTACACCTAACTACTCCGTGAAATAGCGCTAAGTCCCTTGCAGGCTTAGTCTTGTTCTTGCTCAAGTCTTGCACGGTCAGTCTTGGTCTTGGTCTTGCTAAAAATACGCGGTCTTGTTCTTGGTCTTGGTCTTGCAAAAACGCAAGAACAAGACCAAGACTGCAAGACCAAGACTGAATTTGGGCAACACTAAGCACAGTACTGTTGTTGTGGAGAACCTTCGTGGAGTCCCTATGTACAGCCATGGACGTATTTTTACTGAGATCATTCTAATTGGAATTCTTTATCGCTGAGAATCTTAAAAGACCCTTATTTTTTATATATATTACTAGCTGTCCCGGCAAACGTTGCTTTGCCATAAAAGGGAATATATGTTGTAGAGGTGGGTCAATAAAAATCGCGATGGAAAAATAGGGGTTGATCTTAGAGGGTTGAAAATTTAGGGTTGTATGTATTTACTAATGCTGTATCATAAAAAAATAGAAATTAAAAATTTTGTCAAAAAAATAAAAAAAAAAATTTAGGGCTGGACTACCCCTAACATTTAGGGGGATGAAAAATAGATAACAACCGATTCTCATAGATACCGGATAATCACAAAAAATTTCATCAAAATCGGTCGAGCCGTTTCGGAGGAGTTCGATTACGCACCCCGTGACACGAGAATTTTATATATAAGAGAAGATATTATAAATATTTTAATTGTTTTTTTATTTCCTAGTATTTTATTATATATATCTGTGAAATAAATAGTGTCCAACTTCTTACGAGACACCGCCCTCCCCCCACTAAAAAGTATCGTTGTTTTCTTAATTTTTTTAAATAAATTTTAAAACACGCTGTGGTTTATGAGAGTAATTCTAGTAAAGGAGGATTGATTGAAAAGGTGATACGGCAAGCTCTAGTAACAGAAAAAGCAATTTAAAATTTTCCTCTACAACTGAATTTACCATCCGAATGGAGGTAAATATATGGCGGCAGCAATGCGTATTCCTTGCAGCGTATTTAACAGAACTGGGAAGTTAAACCTAGGAATGACTTGAATTTTATACAAGTCACAAGTCCGATCCTAAAATTACCTCGTAATTATTATCGTTTTGCTAATCACATAAACAATTTTAGTTTAAAAAAGACTTCGTGACTTGTGCATGATTTTATCGCCTAAATTAACCGGAGAACTGATTCATGTTATAACTACAGCATTTAAATATCATGTTACCATTTTCTGTCTGTATATGGCGTTACCGCAATCTCTCGGTCTGAATGAAGTTCTCCGTAGAGGTTTTCTAGTCAGAATATATCTAGAGATTCTTCGATTATTTTATACTTCTTTGGTATCTTCGTACGCTTTCGATACACAGATTAGTGATGTATGCAAGGATAGCTAAAGTTTACTGTGAAGCGACTTACTGTAATAGCATTCTATGTCAGCTAATGTCAATCCTATAGAACAAATATTATGTGAGGCAATAAGACTTTCTCAGTAACTTTATCCATGTAATTACTTATTACAAAATCTTGTTGAATCACCGGTAAAAAAGAACTGCCTAATAATTTGACACACAACAACTCAATTCAGGTTGTTTGCTACTGTTACACTACGGTAAAGGTGCTTCATCTTGTGTAACTTGTGATATGTACATTTATTGGTCCCAAATAAAATTACAGTAAGAATAAAGTAGGCCATATGTCGACCTGGTTCTACACAATGTTTACTTTTCCCTTCGTGTGCGAAGTATCAAGTATTTGACACGTCCGTCCAGCTTACAGTGCGGGTACTTGCACATGTACACTGAACACGTAATTAATCACGGATAAATTGAGAACGCCTACACTATACTAGACTTTACATGCTATTGAACAATTAGTAAACTTCAACAACATAAAACATGGTAAATAATATTATCTACGTTATGAATTTTACCACTTCTAAGGGAGAAATAATTTTAATGTCATTTATAGAAATTTAAAAGTCAAGGACTTTGGTGACGCTAACACAGCGTGCATGTTTATTTTCAATTATGAAAAAAATGTTTAGACTGAGCAAATATTTTATGTTCAAGGGCTCTTTTGAAGTTTTTTAAAATACCTTTTCACATTTCGTTGTTATAGCTTTAAATATTTCAAACATCTGTAAGAAAGGTAGTAGAGCTATGCTGATTTCAGCATGAATGGATCGGCTCGACCGGGGAGGTACTACCCTCGCACAGAAGACCAGCCTAAAATGACGGTTTTAGTACTGTCGTATTTCGCTGGTGAGTGCGAGACCGGAGGCCCAATGATGCAGGGGTGACAGTTATCGTGGTAAGTGTGTGAGCAGTGGAATGTTCGTAAAGTCATGTTGAGGGTGACGTGGATCGAACCGTCGGCCAGGGAGACCCGTAGAAACGGTGGTGCCGCTGGCCGCCCGCGGCATAGAGAGGGGCCCAACCACGGCTAACCACCCTGGGAGGCTGCCCCGTCAGGTCACGCATAATCCACGGAGTGGCTCGTCGTGCCGGTTGGTGACCGGACGGTGGGACCAGGCGACCACTTCCGGGAGGGTACGGGGGCTCCTTCCGTCCGACGGTTCGGTCACCGTCAGGCCTCACTATTGTATGGCGACACAGCATTCCGAGCCTCAGTATTACAATGCCACGATGACTGTCACGCCTTTTACGCTCCCACTTCTCCCCATCTCTTTTTATCATGGCAGTAAGGAAAAAAAAATATAAACGTTCAACAGCGGCACGCCATTCTCCCACCAACCCGCTTTTTGAGGTGGAGTTCACTAACATCCGTGGACTCCATGCAAACCTCAACGCCGTCCACCAACATCTTGAGACCGCTCGGCCGGCCATGCTTTTCCTAACGGAGACACAAATACGCCGCCCTGCCGACACGACATATCTTCTCTACCCCGGCTACGTGCTTGAGGAGCGCTTCCTCGCCAAGGCTGGAGTGTGTCTTTTCGTCAGGGCGGATGTTTGTTGTCGCCGATTACGTTACCTTGAAGACCCATCCTTCTCCACTATATGGCTACACGTGGATACTGGCTCCTCGAGCCGAATCTATATGTGCCTATATCGATCCCATTCTGGAGACTACGAGACAACTAAGCTCTTCGAACATCTCAGTCAGGCAGTGGATAAAGCGCAGGAACAGTTCCCGACCGCCGAACTGGTGTTTCTGGGAGACTTTAACGCCCACCATGAGTCCTGGTTGGGATCTTCCAGAACTGACCACGGATTCCGGACCAGGTCGGACTGTCCACGCATTCGCTCTCACGCATGACCTCACCCAGTTGGTACTCCAGCCCACCAGGATACCAGACATACTGAGTCAAGCGCCTTCCTTGCTGGACCTTTTGCTGACGAGTCACCCAGAGCAGTACAGTGTATCGGTGCTCGCCCCTCTGGGATCCTCCGATCACTGCCTGGTGTCCACCACTGTGCCTCTTGTTGCCCCCCCACGAGCAGTGGCAGCAAAAAGACGCTTATGGCACTACTCGTCTGCAGACTGGGATGGAATGCGGGACTACTTCGCATCTATCCCGTGGGCACAACGCTGCTTTAAATACAGTGATCTGTCGCAATGTGCGGCCGCTGTGGCCGGCGAGATCACTGTCGGAATGGAATACTACATTCCCTACAGTGAGGTCGCCGGCGCAACGACCCGTCGTTGGTTCAATCGCGAATGCGCCCATGCTGTTGCCCTAAAGCAATCAGCCTACCGCGCATGGACCAGGGCCCGCGCTCACGGCCACCCCGACGTGGATCGACTAAAAGCAGCGTTCAACAAAGCCACTAGGGAATGCAAGAAGGCTTACATCACAGCGGATGCCCAGCGTATCGCGCGGCTTGGCCACGAACTCGTCGCATACCCTACGGGTAGCCGAAAGTTCTGGCGATTGGCTAAAGCCGTGCAGTCCAACTTCTGCCAGCCCTCGCTACCACCGCTTAAATATCCCGACGGATCACTTGCCCATCAGCCGCAGGAGAAAGCGAAACTGCTTGTAGATCTCTTTGCGGCTAACTCACGAGTCGAAGACCGCGGCTTGCACCCACCTACCATTCCGGCCTGCGATGCAACAATGCGGGATATTCGCATCCGGCTGAGTGATGTCCGCTCAGAGCTTCGGTCTCTCGACGTTCGGAAAGCCAGTGGACCCGACGGTATCCCAGCGGTGGTTCTTAAGAACTGTGCACCAGAGTTGTCTCCGGTTTTGACGCGCCTGTATCGCCTGTCATATTCCTCGGGAACTGTTCCGGAGGCCTGGAGGGAGGCGAATGTTCAGCCCATTCCCAAAAAAGGCGACCGCTCCAACCCGGCCAACTACCGCCCAATAGCTGTCACCTCCATTATCTGCAAAGTGTTCGAACGGATCATAAACAAGCAATTGGTCCACTACCTGGAGGATCACACCCTACTTAACGATCGTCAATATGGTTTTAGGCCGAACCGATCCACGGGTTATCTTCTAGCGTATGTCACACACCTTTGGGGTGAGGCTATTGACAGGCACGGGGAATCTTTGGCTATTAGCCTCGACATGGCCAAGGCCTTTGATAGGGTTTGGCACCGTTCGCTTCTCTCCAAGCTACCGGCATTTGGCTTGCCCCCCAAACTCGGCAACTGGGTTGCCGGATTCCTGCACCAACGTCGCATCAGAGTACTTTGTGACGGCGCGGCCTCCGACGTTCAGTCGATTAACGCAGGAGTACCGCAGGGTTCCGTCCTGTCGCCCACGCTGTTTCTTCTGCATATCAATGACATGTTAGACCTTGGCAACATTCATTGCTATGCAGACGACAGCACAGTTCATGGACGATATTTTGGGCGCCCTGCGGCAAAGCCGGTAGATGTAGAGGAAAAACGACAGGAGCTTGTCGCTGAGCTCGACCATGTTCTAGGCCGCATTTCACAATGGGGCTGCGAGAATCTGGTCGAGTTTAGCGCCAAGAAAACACAGGTGTGCGCGTTCTCTGCCAAAAGGTCTCCATTCCTTCCCCTTCCGACTTTTCAGAACACTCAACTACCATTACAAGGCAGGCTCGATGTCCTGGGCATGGCCATCTGCTGCGACCTCAACCCGCGCGAGTATGTTGAGAGCGTCACTAAGACGGCCTCGCGGAAGTTAGGTGTTCTCAACAAGGTGAGACGGTTCTTCTCGCCCGGGCATCTGTGTCTCCTTTATAAGACTCAGGTTCGCTCGTGCGTGGAGTACTGTTCACACCTTTGCGATATAGCCGCGCAGTATTTGTTTGACGCTCTCGACCGGTTGCAACGGCGAGCAATTCGCATTGTCGGCAATCCCGAAGCCTCCGAGTCCCTTGAACCCCTGCAAATGCGTAGAGAAATCGCCTCTATGGCAGTCCTCTATCGCCTATATCATGGGGAGTGTTCTGAAGAGCTCTTCCAACTGGTCCCCCCTTCTCCCTTCCTCTACAGGACGACACGTGCTGGCCTCCGAAGTCACCGCTTCAGAGTGGAAGACATACACTCTCGCACTCATCGATTTGGCTCTTCCTTCCTGTGCCGAGCGGTTAAGACCTGGAACTCACTACCAGCGCACGTGTTTCCGTCCCACTATGATCCCGGGTCCTTTAAGAGGGGCGTGAAAAAGCATCTCACTAGGCCGCCATAGTTCTGGTCACCATGCTGCACTGTCCTTGTTTGCATTGAGGATGGTGACCACCACTCTTGGATTCTGCTGGTGCTTTCCATCAGGCAGGGCAGCGTCATTTTGGTAGCTCAGGTATAAAAAAAAAAAAAAAAAAAAAAAAAAAAAAAAGTTTTGGTCCTGTTTTTCATATCAATGAAATACGTATACCCGTTTCTAAAGTTTATTAATGTGTTAGAAGATGAAATAAAACTTGAGTATTTTTCAATAGTAAAGATAGCTCATTCACTTTGTTTAGTATTACAAAATGAATTTGACTTGAATTTCACTGCACTAATTTTAATGTGTTTACATTTACATGTAACTAATAAACTACACACAGCTCTGCACCATCCAAAGGTTGACTGGAAGATAATGCCTATGGCATTAAGTCCGCCTTACGGAATGTAATTGCAGGAAGCTTAAATAAATAAATGTTTATAATTGCAGAGTTTCAAGTCTTTAATTTACATATACTGAACTAAAATACTATAAATAACTCGTCATAGATCATTGAGTGTGTAGAAGTTTACTGAGGATTGTGCAGTACCTCATACTGCAGTATTCTTCTTCTTATTTTGTCGATGGCAACACTTACAAGATTTTGACCCAGTGTTCTGCGACGCCAATGGTTTCGCCTTGCTTGCAAGGAATAATGTTGATGTTTTGACTTTTTCCGCCTTTTTATTTTCGTCTTTTGGCCATACAATGGATGGTCATTCAAAGGATCAGGAATAATTAGATTCAGTTTTTAATAATTATTGTAGACCAATACAGGTCAATACATGTTGTTGATGCAGTAAGTGCAAAATATCAATGTTGACTGCGCAAGAGCAGGTGGTAGAAAAGTGTTCATCTGTCATACACTGTGTATACTTACCAATCAGTATTCACCATTACAAACGTGAAAGTTAAAAAGTTGACATCACCGGTGAAATTACTAACTGACTCGCATTTTCTTATCATTCATTACGAGTCAAGTGGTGATTCAGAGTCAACCTTTATGAAAGTTATACGAAAGTTGGTTGTTTTTTTTGTCTGCGGTTACCGAATACCGAATGATATAAGTATATATCAGCACAGATTATATAAAAATTAGGAAATTGTACCGTAGTTACTTTGGTCAGTAATTAAAATTTAAAGGACCTCTGTATAACACGTCGTTTTGAACAGAAATATGAGTTACGTACAACAGTTCCGCTGCTTACACGTGAGAATGTTTTTATTAGCAGTATTTTGGGCAACATACTAGAGAGATCACTTGATGGTGAATATCTGCAACTCAACATATACGTAAAAAATTCTTAGAGAACGCACAGTTGTGGAATGCAAAATTCTTTAGTGATGAAAATAAATAATAAAAAGTTATGGCGTAAAACTGTTGTCATTCTTTGAAGTGATAGAGAATCAGTGAAAGGTAGTATTGTTTTAATCAACAACCCATAATGTCACACTGCTGGGCTCGAGTCTTCTCTCAAGAGGGAAGACCATACATTCCACGGTGGCCGAGTGCGGGTGAGGGACTGGCAAGACAACGTTGTGACTAGGTAATCTTGCCCTTACATGTTTTTAAGCCGCCCTGTTATCTGTTTAGCCTATGATAACAACCGGGACCGACTGCTTAACGTGACCTCCGAATCACAGAGACGCTCATGGTAACATGCCACCAACGGTCACCCTTTCAGGTACTGACCGCGCCGTCGTTGCTTACCCTCGATGACTGTTTCTAATCACTGAGTACAACTGGGTTATGAGCGTTATATTGTTTTACACGAGCTAACTAGGAATGTTACATGCATGCTTAACCACAATACGTCATGCAAAAAAATACTATATTGAGCTTAGTTAATATTTCATAAAAGTGTTAGGTATATATTATGTTAGAAGTTACATGTAGTTTCTTTCATAAGAGAGGTTGGTAACCTGGCTTATTTATCACTGCGGTTGCTGATTGCTTGCGATAGCTTGAGCTTTTATTAGTCACGGTATCGAATTACCTAGTTTTATATCAAATATATTTGTAACAAACACTAGTTAATACAAGCAATTATGTAGCAAAGGGGTTAAGTCTCTATGGCCTGTAGATGAAAAATGTATTACAAATAACTTATATGAAAACTGTAGTAATAACATCAGTCTGTCGAAATTCACTAGTCATCTTCAAATTTTCTATAGTATGTTATTATTAATGAACAGAATAAAAATACAAGTGTGGCTAAACGTAAAAATCCTGCCCAGAAGCACCTCACGGAAATGAAAGATCAACTTATGCAATTTTTCAAGGAATTAATGAATGTCGAGATTGCTGAGATAAAAAAATCAAAACAGTATGATACTTGAGTCCAATACTCGGATTTTGCAGTTACTGGAGATGAGTACTACAAATTATAATGAAATTAAGAACAATATACAGGCTATGGAATTAAAATATGAAACAGTAGTGGAACGTGTTAATGAGTTGGAAACACTCTTAAATGTAATGCATAAGCAATCTATGAAGAATATGGTAGAAATAAGAAATATACCCCGGGACAGCAAGGAGAATGTGGATGAGGTTGTGAGGAACTTATGTAATGCTCTGGACATACATGCTACTGACGTCGCCGCAAACATATACCGTAGAGGTAAAAATAATGGTCCAATCGTCATTGACTTCAAAGATATTAAACAGAAAGAAAGACTATTGAGAGCTGTTAAAAAGTTTAACTCTGATCATCAAGAACGACCAATAAATACAGAACATCTTGGGTTTAGTGGCCCTGTCTCACGAGTTTACATATCCGAATCGCTAACTCCGATATCGAAGAAGATATTGGCAGCTGCTAGAGAACTTGTCAGATCAGGTAAATATAAATATTGTTGGACGTCACGTGGTAATGTATTGTTACGTAAAGAAGAGGGTTTACCGGCTATTGTTCTCAACTCATTAACACAAGTCAAGGATCTTTATCAGGAATGACTACCTGCTGGTAAATATCTTCTGTCATTAGAAGAATCATTCTTGTCATTTGAAACTATATTGAATAAGTATCACGGTGACACTTGCTGTTTCCGTTATCATAATTTTTTTTGCATGTTTGATTTTCCTCTATTTATGTTGATTTATAAATATTATCATAATGTTTTAAGGTACGTATGTGAGTGTTATATGTATTATTATATTTATTTAGTTCGTTATACATGCGTAAAATCCAAAAAAGCTCTTACAATCCGCAATAACATCACGATTAGTATTATAAACTCGGTAACTCTTATTTCCAGCCAAAAATTTACACTACATTTTTGTTACGCCCACCATAGCTATTATGGGTAGCAATCTAGATGATGTCATCACCGAGGTTGATAGTATCAACGTTGGTGATTCTTTTTTGGTTGGAGATCCAGAAGCACTTACAGAATATAGGCTTGACACTAATCTTTCCCTTAAAATTATTGTCCAAAACATAAGAAGCATAAATAAAAATTTTGATGACTTTCAGATTCTTATGGCCAGAACTAAGCTTGACTATGATATTGTAGTGCTCACTGAATGTTGGTTGCAAAATACGAGTTTAATACCTCAAGTACCGCTATATAATGCATTTCATACTAATAAACATCATAATCAAAATAGTGGAGTGGTAGTATATATAAGAAGTAATCTAAACAATGTCGTCGTTTATGAGCCCAATACTATTGATGCGGATTGTTTGATCATCAAAATAGGAAATAATCATGCTTTCATTTGTACGTACAGATCGCCGTCGTTTATAGCAGTGAATAGTTTCTTTAACTTCTTAGATGAACTTTTAACTGATCTTAAAAATATACCAAATATTTACTTTTCTGGTGATATTAATATTGATATAAGTAACAAAAGTGCTGACCAAACATCTGATGAATACTTGGATTTACTTGCTAGTCATGGTCTCTTTCCTAGTCATTTATTACCTACTCGTATTGATAGTTGCCTCGATCACTGTTTTGTCAAATCAAAGTATAAAATTCTCACTGTTGTTTGTGAAACATCAGTAACCGATCATAGCAGTATTTACTTTAGTGTGCCTATGACGTTGCGATGTATAAATAGAAGTAAAAAGAATATAGCAAAACTTAATCAAGACAAAACTTATATTGCATTAGAAAAATTTGATTGGTCAAGTTTACTTTTGGTAACAGACCCCAATAAAGCGACTGAAAAATTCATTGAAATAGTAAAGGATGTTATTACAAATAACACTATCTCATATAACGTACCCAACAGGCAGCAAGTTTATCGGCCTTGGTTAACGCCTGGTCTTTTGCGTTGCATGAGATTTAGAGACACATTGCGTAAAAGGCATTTGAAGTCACCTGATAATCTGGATTTGGCTATGACCTATAAACGTTACAGAAACCACTGTAATAAAATTCTACACAATCTAAAAAATGAACACAATAAGTCGGAATTGAGACATAGCAAAAATGACATCAAGAAAACCTGGAATGTTATAAAAAATGTATGCAATTTAAAAACATCAGATGCATCCCAAGTACCGTCTGAGTTGTTAAAAATAAAACCATCTCCTCAACAATCCATAGATTATATTAATAATTACTATGTAAATGTGGGTGCTAATTTATCGGCGGACATCCTACATAAGTTACAACTAACGGAAGATGATCTAGTTTCTAATTTTAAATGTAATTCTTCACCATTAAATTCGTTTATGCTACTGGAAACTGATGAATTAGAGGTATATAGAGTAGTAATGTCGTTAAAGAATACAAACTCTACAGGATGGGATGGCATATCTGCTGTGTTCATGAAAAAATTCATTAATAATTTAATAGCACCTTTAACATATATAATTAATTTGTGTCTGTCTTCTGGAGTGTTTCCAAGAGTTCTTAAGGACTCTGTTGTTATACCTATTTATAAGTCGGGGGAAAGGAACAGTATCACCAACTATCGTCCGATATCACTGTTGCCTACTATGGCTAAAATTCTGGAAAAAATAATTAACAATAGGCTCGTTAAATATTTAGATAAATATAATATTATTTCTGAAAATCAATTTGGTTTTAGGCAGGGGAAATCAACGATAGATGCTATTGAAAACTTGGTTAATGGTGTTGTGGAAGGTCTTGACTGTAAAAAAAAATGCATTGGTATCTTTCTAGACTTAGCCAAGGCGTTTGATACTGTTTCTGTCTCCCTACTGATTCGAAAACTAGAATCTGTGGGTATAAGGGGATTGCCACTTGAACTTTTTAAAGACTATTTGAGTAATAGATTGCAATCGGTAAAGATAGGCCATGTTGTCAGCTCCAAGCAATCAGTGAATTTCGGTGTTCCTCAAGGGTCAGTACTGGGACCCACATTGTTCATTATTTACATAAATAGTCTTTGTAACATAACACTACCAAATGCAAAAGTCATTACGTTTGCTGATGACACTGTAGTTTTATTTGAACAGTCCACATGGAGAGAGGTAAGATCGACGGCCGAGATGGGTCTTTGCAGAATTATTGAATGGCTTGATTACAATTTATTAACTTTGAATTTACAAAAAACTGAATATATTACTTTTAGTATAAAGGAAAATCTGCAACCACATTCAGACTTTATGTTGAAGGCTCATTTGGAAAACTGTTTACGATCCGATGATTGCACCTGTTACATATTATCTAAAACAAATAGCACCAAATACCTTGGCATTGAAATTGATAAAAATTTAAATTGGAAACAGCACATTACTAACCTAAAATCTCGTGTACGTAAACTTATCCCTATTTATAAAAGAATAAGAAACTTAAAAGACGACAACGTCAACAGAACAGTGTATTTAACGTTGTGTCAGTCCATAATTATGTATGGTATTACTGTTTGGGGCGGTGCTAAGAAGAATACACTTATCAAAATTGAAAGGGCGATACGTTGTATAATTAAGATTATAAATTTTAAACAGTTTAGATATCCTTCAGCCACACTATTTAGAGAGTTTAATGTTCTAAATGCTCGTCAACTTTATATCAAAAATATTGTTTTAAGACAACATACTCGAAAAAAACGTACCAATGTATCTGATAGAAGAGCAAATTATGTTATATTTGACGTACCTAAATGCAATACTAGTTATGCTCAGAATTTCTTTCACTTCTTAGGTCCATTATTGTATAATCGAATAAGCAAAATAAAGTCTCTAAAAGATAGGTCAACGTTTGGATGTAGGAAGGCACTGGATGAGTTACTGAGTGATTTGGATTATGAACGAACTGAACATTTTATACAAATTTTGACATAATCTATGTAGTTTATTTATATGATCAACTTTTGCGCTTTATTTATTTGCTTTGGTTTATTTGTATAAACCACACAAAATGGCACAAAAAATATGATCATTTTATCATGCATGATAATTATTTGTACATATTGTTATATGTAGTTTACTTATGTAATAATGTTATAATAATATGTACTGTAATATGTAAGTAATAATGTAATAATATGTATGTGTGTATGTGTAAATAAAGTTATCCGTTAAGAAATGTTAAGTAAAAGCATTATGTATCTTACTTTGAAATGTATCTAATTGTTTGTCTTTTTTTCTTGCTTATACTACATGTTTACATTAAACTGTAACTTGATATCGAAAAAAATTGTCATCACAAAATGTGTCTTTAATCTAATACATACAGCTGTTATTTGTGAAACGAGAATCTTACCTTGCCGTAACACAGTCTTGACTAGCACGGGAGGTAAAGAAACTTTTTTCTTTGTATACCGTCAATTGACATCATATGTTATGCATAATGTAATGTAATGTACCTACAAAAAAACTGTGTTAAATAGTTAAATTGTTATCTATGTAATGGAGGCAGCTTTTAATTTGGGTGTTCTTTTGACGTTTCGACGGAAGCAATTTCAAAAATCCTTTTCGTAACCTGTGAATTTTTTGTACACGTTATACTTCCATTTTGAAGACCAAAATATAAGTGTTAATCATAAGAATTATTTATAAATGGGTTTATAAACGACGAAAATATCGCTGAAAATTTATAAAAAAGGTGCTGACGAATTGAGAGATTCTCAATTCGTCGTCAAACCTCCTTATGTTTTAAAGTCGATTGAAAAATGGTAAAACAAGGCATTCCCCGCAAATTCACCTGCGTTTTATGATAATTGCCTTATTACCAAGGGCTGTAGCGTGATTTATTTATTTTTTAATTTGTACCTACTACCTTTCACAACAACCGTCGGTTTACTACACCTTTACTACCGGTTACCTGCCCAAGTAACCACAACCCAAACTTTATAGTCCCTGGTCGTACTTACCTGTATAGGGGACATCCACAGATAAACTTTCAGCTTTTATAAAATAACGAAGGTCTGGCCCTCGTGGGCTCTTAGTCTATAACACTTAGTGCAGTAGGAAATGCCGTGGTGACGATTTAAACCACTACGCCATCCACTTTTTTACGTGTGGAAACCCCCACGGGCCGTCACTCCACCACGGCTTGCGGCAGGGCAGTGTGTCGGAACCGGACCACGACGTGCCATTCTGTGCCTGAGATGGTAGGGATACGGGCACTGCTGTTATTGAGACATCCGGACCCCTATCGCTTAAACCCATAAGCCATCCTTCGTGTGCAAAACAACCTTAACGCCTATACCTATTGCTCTTGCGCAGTTTGATTTTTATTTGGATTTTTGAGTTCGTATCGGTGTTTCTTCTAAGCGATAGTTCATAAAACATGGCGGTATCATCCAGCTCCATTTAAAGTTATTAAGCTCGTCTATGTGAGAAGGTGCAATACATATTATTGTTCGTATTGTTGTGGCGACTTATGCTACCTGAACTTACAAGCTGAATGGTTAATATTTTTAATTAATAAAATGTATTTAACTTATAACCAATCTTAATACACTTATCGATAATCAAGGATAGACTACGGGCCCGTATCGAAAATTGATGGGTCAGTTGAACCACCAGGAGACTTTTTTAGAAAGATACGGGGGCATAAAACAATAACATTTAGCACTATGCTGTCACTTGGAAGCTGTCCAACTGAGTATAGGTGAAGGGGAGGGAGTAGGAACCGTCGATTTTTCTCCCTTGTCACATAATTTTTGTACGGCGTTGCGAGATATTGGATTAGAAGAGATATTGAAATTGAATGGGACCGATGCCGTCTAAAATTAAATAACTAAATTGAGCGAGACAATCGCCGGGAAATCAAAAAGAAATCCAACTTTGTGGCTCACTATTTTTGTACGGCGTTGCGATATCCCTCCCCTTTACCTATACTCAGTTGGACAGCTTCCAAGTGACAGCATAGTGCTAAATGTTATTGTTTTATGCCCCTGTATCTTTCTAAAAAAGTCTCCTGGTGGTTCACATGACCCATCAATTTTCGATACGGGCCCGTAGTCTAGGAGAGATGATCTACAAAAAATCTTTAATTGAAATCAAAATATCGAGAAGGATCCATTTACGTTTTTAATTTTTTCACAATTTTCGCAAAAAATAATCATTTTTGTGTTGTCATAAACTTTAAATTTGCTTATATGTTACGTTGATTACGTATGAAACACATCGTCACATTTAATAGGCTTGAACTTTGAGTTATTAAAGTAGGTAACCTGCTAAGCTACAGCCTAAGAGGAAATAGCATTCCGGTTAAGTGCTGTAACAAAATCAGCGAAGGTCGGTCATTAATCAGGTTTAGTGGATACAGTGGTCAGTGGGGGTGGGGAATATAGGTCGGCGATCAAACATGATAAGCGTAAGGTTGCCGCTGGTCGCGATTATATGGAAATTGTGCGACAGGCCACAAACTAGGTTGTGCAAAACATAAGTTTACGTATAGGCATCTATGCAGTACCAACTTTAATAGTAACCTAACTGCACTATACTGAACAAACGTTTTTCGTTAATATCTGTTTTCTACTCCAGTTTTTTTATTTTTAAAGTACATCAATGTAAGGTTTCAAGGTCATAGTCGAGTGTTTTACCAAGCCTAAAAGAAGTAAAGTGTTTTTACTATTTACTAGTGCAAATAAAGATATGTATTTGTCATTTCTCAACCATATCACAGGCAGATGGCAGAAAGTGTTACTTTTTAAAGTTGTTTGTTGCAGAGGCTTCTGATGTCATCAATCCTAACAAATGTTAAGCCTACGAAAGCATTGGGGTAATAATATTTTTGGCGTCATCATACAAGAGACAGTTTCTACAGCAATAAAGCTAAAAACATCAAAATTTGGAAAACCAACAGTTTCCCTCACTTAAGTTATTGTTACAATTACAGTTACAATATTGTTAGTGGTTTAAATTTTCGAGGAGCGAGTATGTTGAAATGGCAATAGAAGACATCTGCATTATCAAGCAGTATAAGCGTACAACAGATTAGGAATAACTGAAAGTTAGTAACTATAAAATATCAAAGTACACCACACCATCCGCTTGAATATCTGTCATCTGTGCTTTAGGATAAGAACTCTCAACCTCATGTATGACCAAAGAATGTTTAGCAGCATCGTCCCTTTCTGCTAATAATACGGGTTACCAAATCTCATGTTGAAGGAAAACCAGACCGTTTACAACATTCGTATTGCGAGTGATCACAGACTGCAGTAACCGTCTACCGTGGATCGTATATTTAACTTAGTCCTATAAAAATTTGAACTTATCTGCTACATAACTACAGATTTTGTTTTCACAAGTCTTGGTTGGAGACATATATGTTAGATGTATATATACATCAAAAAATGTTATACGGTAGTTAACTATCTCAAATTTTATCATGAATCGGTGAAACTGGCTTTAATTTTGCCTATTAAAATTGGTATAAGTAGGAAATACGTCGCATTAAAAATAAAAGTCCATTACATTTATGTGCGTTGTTTACCTTTATGTTTTAAGCTAACATTTTCCGATAATTCTATTGTACAGATTGTATCAGTGTAGTTAAGTGAACCGTTATATGTAGGTACATAAATAAACAGTGTTGATTGTAATTATGATATTATTTTAATGTTTTGTTGTTCAGCAAACTTATCAGAAACGGAATTGTAATAACGTTATGAAATATGTAAGGAGATAATTAAAATGTCATGTAAAACACTTCTAATTCTTTGTTTGTATTCAGCAAGGACTAGGAACGATACCACTAAATACTCGGTTACTTCTAACTTGACTTAACAATGAAGCTTTCTCTTCGAATAGAAATGCATAATTTTCATTAAAACCTATTCGTTTTTGTTTCTTACCATTTCTTGCTTTAACTTAACCGCTCGAGCTCCACGAGATATTAATGAAACATCAACTTACCACATTTCAACTGCAGCATATTTCTTTATGTGATATATTTCGCTGAACTGCACTTTTCATTCGTAAAATGTATTAAACTTTCCACCGACACGTCAATCAAACTTAACCTACCAAAGCACTTACTTCTAGCTCACTGCATAAACGTGGAGCCATTATGAACTTGAAATATATTTTTGATTACTGATTTTATCATGAAGTTCGTCGATAACGGTGCGTGTAGACCGCCATGAGGCTGTCCATTATAGTAATTGGTAAATAAACGCCGATGGCAGAGACATGGTGTGTGGCACACGTTCGGCGGAGTCGCCATGACTACACAAAGGACGCCCTAGCGTTGCTATAGCCTACCGGCATCGTGCCATACCGTGCAAGGTTGAGAAACTTTTAGGGGATATTGCTTTCTTAATTATGGGAGAAGGTATTGATTCACTTGTTTGAAACTATGAAAACAGTTTAAATATTACTTTCTAAAGTGCCTAGTCCATTTGCTTTTGCTACGCATTGTATTATTAAACCAAATCCCTTTCAACTCAGTTATATACTAACTATACATAGTCATAATGAATCTACAAATTATATGCAAATGACGCTTGTATATTTTAATGGCTTACGTTTCAGTTTATTTTGAAACGAAATTAATAGTTAAATTATTATACAGATTTTATTTACTTTTGTACATTTTTTTACTAAGTACACGGCCCCTATACAAATGGAAAAGCACATGCATATGGCATGGCATTAACGCTAAACGATATATATATCCATGGGAAGTACCTTTACATTAAACCTTCTACGAAAATAAGGCTATTTCCCCTATCGCTTTTATTGCAATTAATTGAAGCACACATCCCGCATGACATGGTCCTCGAGTTACTGGGACAGACACAGAGGTTACACATCGCTAAGCTTAATTATTCCAAATGTACTTGTAATAGATGACATTATAAATGTCACGGTCTTCAACAAGTTGAGATTGTCGTCCTCAATTCGGTACTAAGTTTTATTTAAAATAGTTATTTGTGTCTTGTAGTTTGTGTTGCTCATCAAGTGTATCCATACTACAAGTATTTTAAATATTATAAATTCGAAAGTACTCTGTCTGTCTGTTACGCTTTGAAAGCTATACCGCTGCACTCATTTCTATACAATTTGGCTGAACTTGGTATGGAAATGCTTTGATTGAGGAAGGACATAATATTATACACAATAACCGACATAAACTCCGCGAGCAAAAGTTATTGTTTTTATGAAAAGTAACAATGATAAAATGATTAATGTATGTGACAGTGTGTTTTAACTATAACAATTAAGGACGTAAATTCTCTAGTAAGGTGGTCTCCAAGTGAAAAGATACGATTACATAAAAAAATCTTTTGTTTCTGTCACAATAAAGAAAGTAGTTAAATAAAATAAAATATGTTGCAGTTCGAAATTATCTTTTATTTCTTTGATTTTTGGTACCTAACGAACATAAAGTCGTTGTCTTTCCACTAAAAGTAATATCGTGTTACCTATGTATACTCAGTCAGTGCAGCATGCTCCACTTTTCTAAATATATGTATAAACTTTATAAATTCTAATTCATAATTTGCTCGAAAAGGCTACGAGGAATTTTATTTTCTTCATAAAATTGAAATTTATAGATCCTTAAAATGTTGGAAAAAAATTAACACATCCCGGAACGAAATTATTGTATAAAAATAATGAGTCGCTTTAAACATGTCCCATAAACTACTTATATCACATGGCGCGTCATATCTTCACACCTCATACGTATATTAAGAATTAAACTTTTTATTTTACAGAGATATTAGAAAAATTAAATGAGTAATATAAATTGTGTTATATTCATGGGTATAAAACGTAACAACTATTATTTATAACTATTGTGTGGAGTTAGAACTACATTGGCCGTTAACATTTCTTTTACCACCAATTGGACAATTTATAACGATTGTCTGCTTTTCCTGGAATCTTGACTCGAAAACAAGCCTCTCGCACCTGACGGTCAAAGTCGTGGAGTTCACTGTCAACACTTCGAAGTTTGGCCACACACTGTTGCAGGGAGATATTGTTTCCAATAACTCACATTTGCCGTTGTACATAACCATACCGTCAATGGTGCAAGGATTTTGACTACAGTACGGGATGGCTGAGTTAGGGCCCAAGAGGAGATAGTCCCCATACTTGCAAGGCCCTTTCTTGTAAGCTGGCCAACATCGGTCTGTCTTTGGATGATACAGGTATGCTGAAATAAACATATTCAAGTTGAGCGTATGCCATTTCACTTAAATGATCTAGATCTAGTTCGTGATCATATAACCGATTTTTTTTTATAAATATGTCGAACTTCTAACTCAACGCCATCTAGTCCCAAGTTAAGCAGAGCTTGTGTCATGTGTACTAGACAACTGACATAAATACTTACATACATATTATACATAGAAAACACCCAAACTCCGAAACAAATATTTGCAGATCATACAAACATTTGGTCCGACCCGGGAATCGAACCCGAGACCTCAAGCTTAGCAGTCGCTTGCGCTAACACTACGCCACTGAGGCAGTCAAATACATATATACTTTTTTTTTCTTAGTAAATACATACACATTATGATCTACATTTTATTTACTAGCTTTTGCCCGAGGCTTTGTCTGCGTTTACGTCGGTTATTGCGGTAGATAGTAAACATATTTTTATATTTTTTACCTTGCTATGGAATTATTGGCTAACACAGAGAAGAATCGCATGGATTTTATATTAAGATGTATAACATCCTACTTAACTTTTTGATTACCTTGTATCATTAAAATATTTAGAGTTAATTTGTTTAAGCAAAGTATCGAGTAGAGAGAAGTGATTTGATATTATATATGTTTCAAGTTTTTCCATGTCAAATTTCATAGAAATTCGTGCGGTTTAGCCATGAAAGCGTAATAGACAGAGTTAGATAGATAGATATATAGATGTTAATTACAGTAAGTAATTATTCTGTTATAGTCTATATGTGACTATAGTACGATCACCAGGCTAATGGAGTTCAATAAAAATTGTTTTTGGTTTATAAAAACAAAATAATAAAATATTCTACATAACTACATCAACTTCGTTATTAGTAAAGTACACAAATTTATTTTCAAGTAATAATGTACTAAATTTGGGATTTCCCAACGGCTACTTTCATGTAATTCTTATTATTCTGAAAGTCAAATAAATTCAGTTTTATCAAAATACAAAACTCTTATTACCAGGTCTACAATCACAAATCCAATCATCTTTCTGGTCGCCAGGGTAAAATAGCTCGCCTACAGGACAAGTAGAAGGCATGTAAACTGGTTGACGATCCTGGAATAAAAAAAAAGAACTTACATAAGATTTATTTCCATTAACCAATTTGACTAATAAATAACTATTAGTAATACTAGTTGACCCGTGTCCACTTCGTTTGGCGTTAAACATTTTCAAACAAATTCGACTATCACGAAAAATTTATTTTTAATCGACTCCAAAAAAGGAGGAGGTTCTCAATTCGACTGTATTTTTTTTTATGTTTGTTACCTCATAACTTTCGACTGGGTGAACCGATTTTGATGATTATTTTTGTATTTGAAATCTGGTGCTTCCCGTGTGGTCCCATTTCAATTTGGTCCAGTTCTTGAAATCGTTTTTTTTGTTGTTAAAATTTGTGATTATCATATAACAGGTTAATAAATATTAGCCTATGATAGAAATAATATGATTTCTATTGATAAAATAATTTTCAAAATCAATTCAGTAGATCCATAGATTAGCCCTTACAACCTCACGAACACCACAAATAATATTTATTTTGAAGATTGCTCAAGAAATTCGATTAATTATTAATTTGCTTTATCAGTATTTTATGACTGAAGTAGCGGACATGAGTTTAATACTCAAGCTACCACTACTTATTTGCATATAAAATATTTGCTAAACGATTTCAAATCTGCCAAGTGAAGTGCTAGCATAATATTACAACGAAATCTGCGTAAATTAGTCAATAGGAAGCTTATTTAGTAGGCACTTTATAATACTTACTACGGCATACGGGTAACTGTGAAATATATTTGAATAGCCGAAAAAGCCATCACTGAAGACCAAAGTCCAGTCAGTGCGTAATGACATGATATGAATGAATGACATGAGAGCCGAAACATGGACTGGACCATTAGAATGGTCCACAAATTCAAAGTCAGCTTGCGATGGACCGTCCGATACTAGGTGTCTCTCTGACCGAAAAAAATCGTAACGAAGTCATTCGAAACAGAACTAGGGTAACCGACATTGACCGTTGCTAAAATCCTCGTTGGTCTAGCGGTAAGCGTATGCAACTGCCAATCAAGTGGTCTAGGGTTCGATTCCCGGGTCGGTCCACCGGTGTTGTTGGGTATTGCGTACAAGAATTTTTTTTCTTAATGCATGGATGTTTGGCGCTATTTCACGCCCGTGCCTCGGAGAGCACGTTAAACCGTCGATCCTGGTTGGCGTGAACAACTATGGCAATCGTTATTGGGAAGTCAGTGCCCTCAAATATACTGACAAGTAGTTCAACCCTCGAATCCAGTCTACCCTCAGGGTTACTAAGGTCCGATATCAGTGGCGGCGGGGAAAAACTGATTCTCAGATAAAACTACTTGAAATGGACTCCAAATAATCTTTATTTATTTATTTATTCTAAGGAACATCAACAACATACATATACAAGAACGGTCAACATTAGGAGCTTGGAACAATAACTTATATGTTTATCTATTATAGATGTACACAACATTGTTTGTACAGAGCAATAAAAAAAACAATTTCAACACAAATAAAACGCAAAAAAATAATAAAAGCACAAGTAAAAACAAAAATAAATAAATAATGTTTTACAAAGGGTAACCAGATCTAGCTCTGCATTATCTTTTGCTTAAATGCTTTGAATTCAATTCAAACAAACAAAAATCTTGGAAACAATGAAGACTAGACAGATGAACAAGGATAACTGATATCGCTCGGAGATTCAGTACACTGAAGTGGAAGTCGTGTACCAAGATGAACCGATGGTTGCTCGAACCGAAATGTTCCAGTGTGTGTGTGACCAATATTCGGTAAAAGCACTGTAGGGCACCCCACGACACGATTTGAGGAAAGTAGCTAGCAGCGAACGGATGCAGACTGTCAGGCAAGACCAGAATAGTTGGCTCTCCTTGGGGGAGACCTTCTTTTAGCAGTAAACCGTAATAGGTTAATTTGATAGCATTGTGTGATTTAATAAATTAAAAGAGATAATCGTAGACCAAAACTCACGATTTACTCGAATCTTTCCTGTTGATGTTCATGAATAAAAAGCTTCCAAGCCGTTTCATGAATTCGTTAAAACGGTATGAAAATCTGTGTGGGTTTTTTTATCGCATTCAGATAACAAGGGTACGTAACAATCAGAGCCGGGGACATGACATTTTATTATGTTTAATACACGTATCAAAACAGACCAGACATTTAAGATAATAAGAACATTACCTACGCCAGTGCACTGGGGAAATCCAGTTTGTACAGGAATTCTCATTAAAACAAAAAATCATTTTAAAATAAAGATAACTACATACTAGCTAAACCACGCAACCTCGTTTGTCTTCTATTGCCCGTAGCGTGAAAAGTGAAAGTCATAACATGCACAGAGTAGTAATGTGCATGTTATGACTTTGTCAGTTATTTTAAAAAATGATTTTGCTAAACTTGTTTGCCTTTGATCAAAAAATGTTTTGATTAAAATTAATCGCTTTTTTATCTTTTACTATATTTTGTACATAATGCAACAAGGATTTTTTTATGCCCTGCCAAAATGACTAAATATACATACATATGCATTTAGTAAAAAGCAGTTATTATAATAATACAAACAGACACTCTAATTTGTTTGTGTTTTTTTGTTGTGACTTATAACTTAAATATTATTTGGAAATTCGATATAACAAGGAGCATAATTAGGAAAAAAAATAAAACAAAAAATTTATAACATCATAAAAAATATCATAAATCAAAATTATTTTTATATTATCCCTTGGAAACGGAACACAGTCCTTTTAGAATACTATCTCTCTTGAACATTTTTAATTTGCTGATGAAATTTATATTTTGCTAACGTTATATAACAATCATGCTAATGGTCACTAATTTTAAAACAGTATGTTTAAAACAAAATGGACAGCGATGATATCATAAATTTAGTGTAAACACGTGAATAAAGATAATCGTTATATACCGGTTTCCAAACTTTACAATCCGAGCCTTTTACACAAACTATATTGGGGCCGGCGTTATAAGGCTACTACGAAACAGCTGTACTTCAATTTTAAAGCGGATCTACTAGCATCAAACTCCACAACTCAAGTACTAGCTAATATTGAAGTTTTGTAGAAATACTTGTTGGATTTTTAGAGTCGCAACTACCCGTGACGATTACCACAGATAGTATACTATAAATATAAACTATAATATATATATATAAATAAACTATAAAAGTTGGAGGTCAGAAACTCTGTCTAGAAAAACGTGTTTCGTAAACTGTGAAACTAGTGTCAATGTATTAAGTATATTATTATTGTTTTAGCGTAATTCGAATTGAGATTTAAAACATACTGGCTTATATACTCAAAACCAAAAATACAAGGAAAATTAAACAATATTATTTCCCTTATGAGCAATATGCCACACTTTCTTTTTCGATGTCATACTTAATCGATAAGCATAAAATTTAAATGTAAATTCCCAATGACGCGGTTTCTTTAAATAAATTAAATGTATACGTGTGTTAATCAACTTTCTTTTTATTACATTAATGACAATTTAAGTGATTACGTAATGTGTGTGCCAACTAATTCATATTTTTAGCGCGCTGTTGATTTCCTTGGCAAATATAATAAACGTTTTGCTTTAAATTTCTTTTTAAGGCTGATTCAATGAGTATAATATTATAACAAACCTATTTTAAATATCAAAACAGTCAGTCAGTTCATCTTCCTAAACTTTATTATTCATAAGATTATTTAAGGAAAATAATTAAAAAAAAATAATTAAAACCGTTTGCACTACTAGCCTACTAGTAGTGCAAACGGTTTTAATTTTTTTTTTCTCTGCAACCCTGTGGGCGAAATTAATTCGAAGTTTGAATTAATTGTCAGTATATTCAAGGCCACTGACTTCCCATAACGATTTCTATGATTGCTGAGCGTTTGCGTCGGGCCTATCGCGTTTTTTGAGGCACAGGCGTTAAACACCGTCAAGCTTGTCTTGGCTTGTCCGGGATGTTACTCGTATTAAGAATTTATTGTAAGCAAAACTTAAAAACACTTTTGATCTAACCCGTTTATCAAACCTGTGACCTTTTGATTAACAGTCGCATATGCTAACCGCTAGACCAATGAAGCAGCAATCAGAATATAAAAATACTATAATAATAGTGACTGGTGTTTAGTGGCGCTGGATGCTACACCTAAGTGCATGAGCTCGATTTCCATAGCCACCTTAGGTTAATAAATTACTTTTTATCATCTGTCAAAACGATAAGTTTGTATAAAAAATACCATATACAAACTTGTGACGTCACCGTTTTAGACCGCTCAATTGAGCAATATATTTCAATGTTTATTTGATTAAAAGTTATAATAGAAATAAAAAGCTGTAATAATTATACTTTCCGAGATGTTTTGTAATAATAATTTGATTTATTGAATATTTACAACAATAAAACATAATAAATCCAATAAAATGTTTTGTAATATGTATTCATTTTATTGAAGGAGATAACGGTATTTATTTACGACTAGCCGGCGGTAGGACAATAACCGCAACGACAATACCTTTATAAATTGTAGCCTATGTGTTATTCTGATGTAAAAGCTATGGGTATTATTAATTTATTAATTTTAAATAATTATATAAAAATAATTCCTCATTCGTTTAAATACTAATCTATACTAATAATAAAGCTGAAGAGTTTGTTTGTTAGAACGCGTTAATCTCAGGAACTGCTGGTCCGATTTGAAAAATTATTTAAGTGTTGGATAGTCCATTTATCGAGGAAGGCTATAGGCTATATATCATCACGCTAATACTAATAGGAGCGGAGCACCAATGAAAAATGTTTCAAAAACGGGGGAAATATTTTGTGTATTTTTTACAATAATCACAGATCTTCTATCTGTGATTATTGTAAAAAATTAATGCTTCTATACAGTTGTTTTGTAAACAACTAGTTATCTATAATAACTGCAGGCCCGTGACCTATGATGCTAAGAATAATCTATCAAGGTTAATTTATTGCATTCAATGTATCTTTATGAATACACGTAATTTTTTAAATTACAAGTATTAACACTACTTATTCGTTTTTTTTATTAAACTACGTTTTGCAAAAAAGTCCCCCAGACATGGCGCTGCCGTCATGCGACGGAATGTTGCGAGCCTTCACTTTCGTATTTCCCTAAGCTAAGTAAGCTGGTGGATTGCTGATAGTATGCAAATTGAGTCGTTCGTTTTTTTACATGTGTTTAATTTTAAAGAACATATTTTGGTCTCTGATTGGGTTTGTTCCAGACATACTACTGTCACTGCCTGTATCACAGTCATCCATATTACTATCGTCATCGGACTCTGTTTTACTGGCACTTACTAAAGATATAATAATGCGGTTTACTTCATCCACCAGCCCGTTGTTTCTGGAAACACGATTTTTTCTTTAATTGCTTTTTCGGTGAACTTAAAAATAGTTTTCGGGTCTGTATTTTGTTTTATTAATATAAACAACTAGCTGACCCACGCAACCTCGTTTGCGTCTTCTATTGCCCGTAGCGTGAAAATTTTCGCCCGTTTTTGAAACATTCTTCATTGGTGCACCGCTCCTATTAGTATTCGACTATCTAACGATTTTCTACTCCAACGTACATACGCACACTGTTTTGATAGATATGATTGAATTTGAACTTTTTGTAATAAAGTGCAAATTGACTCATTGACGTTAGGGACACACCTACATTGCTTAGACAACAGTGAGTGCTTGTAATTTATGAACTTTATACAATAGCAATAAAGCTCAAATTCGCTTTACGTTTTAGTTAGAAAACGTTTATATGGGAAAAAGAAAAGGGCTGTTTTTAGGACTTTTCTGGCCATTCTTCGAATTTTTCTCGCCGTAAAAACCATCCTTAAATTTCAACGACCATTTGAAAAAATGAATTGGAAAGTAAAATATAAATTCCTTTTTCCATATTTTCATTTCAGTTTTTTAACAAAGTAGGCATTTCCGAATTTCGTAAACTATAGTTTCTAAAGAACTTCATCGGAATATGTACAGAAACATAAAAAGTCCCACATAAAATGGTAAAATAATTTATCTGACATCCCCAAAAATATACCTATCATGGTGGCAAACGAACACTCAATATTATTTCTCGAACAGCAGTTTATACAGCCCATGGCATCGTAAATAACAGTTTAACTACCGAGAATGACTAAAATCGCAATGGCAACGAACTTAACAACAAACATGGCCTAACTGTCACATTAGTTTTAGTTCCATATAATGCCGTTGGAATTATTTCGTAAGACGAAGTATACCTATAGATTTTAACACTGATTTAATTGTTATAACCGGAACGGAACGGAACGGAACGAATAACATTAGTTTCTTTTTTCTTTTTATTTAATAGTAAAATACCTTACATTAATGTTTTTAATGTAGGCTATACAATTATCTTAGATTAATGTTTACTAATAATTTGAGAACCCACTTATAAGAATTTTTATTGTTTTTTTTCCTTCTACTATTATTTATTTTATATTAAACTATCCATTCTTATACTTTTTGCAACCTAATAACAAAAGTAATCATTACAATCAACAACAAAAAACTTGAAACTCTGTTGTGAATAATTAGTGAGCCAATCGTAATTACCGTGGTATTTATTATATTTATTCTGCTGTTTTGGAGGTTATATTTATATGAAGCCTTAAACTCTATATGATGAATTAAATAAACATACTATATTATAAAGCTTTGAAAATTATCAAAACCTTCTGCATCTAATAGCCTAATGAAGACTCATCAATTACTAACTTTGTAATCCGTTCCGTCTTAAAATACTTAACATTTTTGTTCCTATACCTACTTAGTGTGCTAAAAGATATTGTTTTTGCACAGAGTAGGTATGACTGTCATTAAAGAAGTCGTGACTAGGATAAACCCATGGTTCTATAAACCGCGGGCGTAGTTTTTTCGATTGACTACGTCAGTTGATTTGAAATTATTGACTTGGCATGCAATTTTCATCTATTTAAATTATGCTAAATAGTTTTAATTATTTTATGTATAACATAGTACACATAGTAATGCGTAAATTTATTATATGAAAAAATAAATAAATATATTTTTCACTGATTTACAAAAAATAATTCTAAAACTCACATCTTTATTAGCAAGGGCTGGGTCCTCTTCATATTCCGGAAATCCTATTGACCCTGCTCCACCACTCTTACTTTTTCCTGCTATTGTTGCACTGGTAAATAATAAAATAACTACGATACTCGTCCAAGAATACATTATAAAGCAGTTTCTGTTTTCTATCTAAATGAATTAAATCGTGCAAATTATTCTTTCCTTATTTTAAGCTTATCGGTGACCATATATTGACGAATTATTTGAACACAATTTATAATACGAGCGCTTAAATACACAGCCACACAACGACTAAGTCACGCTAAGATAAATTCATCGTAGCTGTATACAAATAAATACGTCACTTGTACGAAATCAAACAAGTTTTCGATGACAGAAAAACTTGTACGAGTATTTAGTGTGAACATAATTATACAGAATCAATTCGCATGTTAGGTATTTGCGACCTCACGTTTTTAGAATATTTTAACGACTTCATTTAAAATAAACTTGAGCGTGATTGAGGGTAGCGGTGCAGACCCACAAATGTGTTTAAACGGAGGATGTACAGTAGAATACAGATTTTTAAAAACAGAAACAAAATTTGAATTAATCTACGTGTATCAAAAAAGTTTCTATTATGGCTTGGGTTATTTAAGTAGGCCATTATACTGGGTGGAATTTTATATATATAATGCCGCTTGAAGAGAAAGTAGGTACTCTTAATACTGTAAATATAATTTTACTCACAGAAAAAAAACCTTTATTTTTTAAAAGAAAAAATAATAAATAAATATTACGGACATCTAACACACAACGCCATCTAGTACCAAGCTAAGCAGAACTTGTGTTATGGGTACTAGTCAACAGATATAAATACATATATACTTTTTTTGTAAATATAAACATATTATACATAGACAACACCCAATAATAATTGAATAGTGCATTCAAAGATTGCCGAAACTCCGCTTGCACCGCTTGCTAGTCGGTTCGATTCTCGGGTGTGCGTATACACCCGAGAATCGAACCGACTAGAATCTGTAAAAATTACACCATGTACTTTTAATGCATCTATCGTTAGGATCAATTATAAGGATGAAATCTCTCTAACAAGCTTGATAAATGAAATAAGAGGAAAACCATGAAATATTAAATTATTTTAATTATTTACAAAATATGGGAAACTAATTAGTTGCTCAAAATGGGCTCCAGTATATTGGATACACGAATGTATTCTTCTCACGAATCCCTTTCTAATAACTGTATAGTACATTGTATTTGTATTTATTGTAAATTAGTTTTTTTTACATATCCCTACAAAATAAATGTAAAGGGTATGGTTGAGATCTGGTGATCTCGCAGGTCATCTGATTTTGCCGTTAGTTCCGATCCAGGTATTAAAATTGTTAATATTGTAGCCAGATTTTCGTCTAAGATCTAAGTGAGTTAAGTGTTGCGTCGGTGGTTCCCACGCAGTAGACGTACATATATGTGTATTTCCATTGCACTTACATTGTAGGTACCCTCCGAAGTGGTTCCCTGCTAGTGGAACCTGAAATGCGTTTAGTTTATTCTCGGTTCGAGTCTTACAGCAAGTACTGTTTGTTTTAAATATATTTTTTATCTATCCACCTCGGATAACAGCGATAACCCCAATCTTATTTTTTATTTTGGGTATCTTATTTTTCCAAACAATTATTATCTGTATAAGATTTTGGTATTCCCTTTTTTCTGTTTTGTTTTCCTCAAAATATTTCGTAAAAGTCCCAAATATAAATAAAAATCCATAGGCAGGTCATGACGTCTTGACTTAATCATCGTGACGTCATCATAACGTAACTTAGATGATATAATATTATTTTCCAATAAATATGTACGTCTGTCTGTTTGTTCCAACTAATCTCTGAATGGCTGAACCGATTTGATGACACTTTGACACACACACACACTGAAGACTGGGGTACTTTTTTAAACGCTTTTTATTAGCTTCTGTATGTTTGTTTGGAAGCAACTCTTTTGGACTTAATTTTGAGCCACTTCGAACGGTCAGATTTTTACTTTTAAACTTAGTAGACTTATCGAGAACCGATGACAATGCAATAGTAAAAAAAAGACAAAATATAATAAATAATAGTTAAAAAACAAAATAATAATAAATAAACCAAACTAAAAAGTAGTTTTCTGAAATTCTGATTCCGCTTTTAGACCTTCATAAAATGTGAAATGGTGTTGTGTCAGATGTGCGAAATGTTTATTACTAGATTTCGCGCGCGGCTTCACTCGCATTTCATAAAAGTATCCTATCTTACTTCTAATACTTCCAAGAGTAAGTGTAAAATGTATCATAAAAATATAAAATAAAAAAAAATAAAAAAGAAACATGATGATCGGTTCAGTAGTTTACGCGCGAAAGCGTAACATGTGTTGTCTTTGACCAAGTCTACTATTTTAAAGTCCTTTGAGTTTTTCTTTAGTAGTTTCGAAGGGGCTCGTCGACCCAATATTTATAAATGGAACATAGTACAAAAAAAATATGATAAATACAAATAAATAAAATTGGAGTGTGTACGAAGCCGAGGATCGAACTAAGTGGCTTGTCATTGGAGAGGCCTATGCTGGACAGTGGACTTCAGTAGACTAATGATGGAGTGTATGTTTGTAATACTTGCTTAAAAAATGGGAATCCATCAATTAAAATTCTGATTTTTTTTTTTAAATACAACTCCCGCATTATGAATATATATCCTGTGTCGCGGGGGACTTTACAAACATACATGTAACGGACACAAATAACACCCAGACTCAGGACAATATTTTGTGGATCACACAAAGTGGTGTCCCACGTGGGATTTGAACCCACGACACTTGGCGCAGTAGTGAACGTTTAAACCACTAGGCCAACCGTGCAGTCAAAGCTTTTTACTAAATGCATATGTCTGTATAAATTTATACAACATACACGGTACGTATACCAAATTATTTTTTTAAGTTTGCTTTCTCTTTTTTTGGGACGGCCAATCTCTGAAAGGGCCCGATTTTGCTGGGACTTTCACTGGCAGATAGCTATAAAGAGTAACGTAGGTTACTTTTTTAGACTAGCTTTGCCTGTCGTCGATAGCCGCGGTTGTTGTTGTACCACAGGTAGCACCGCGGGGTTCAGTTCTAGTTACATTATATTAAACGTATTATCTCATCTCATCGCACACCACGGACTATTACGTAATGTATGACATTAAAGTATGAATTTTTCTTTTTTTTTCTTTATTGAATAGTGGGCAAACGAGCAGACGTATCACCTGATGGTAAGCGATTACCGCCGCCCATGGACACCCGCAACACCCAAGGCGTCACAAGTGCGTTGCCGACCTTTGGGGGATGGGAAAGGGGATGGGGGGAGGGGTTTGGGTATGGGCCTCCGGTATCCTCACTCACTCGGTGAAACACAGCGCAAACGCTATTTCACACCGGTTTTCTGTGAGGCCGTGGTATCACTCCGGTCGAGCCGACCCATTCATGCCGAAGCATAGCTCTCCCACGGTTAATATGACTCACTCGGTGAATGTTTTTATTGTAAAGTTTAAGAAGTTTACCTTCTCTTAACCGTTCTGTTGTCCTACATAGCTTACTCCCTTAGTCAGCTCTTACGACACCCAATAGATGAATAGGGGTGGTGACACTCTCGATCCGTCTTCATACGGTTATAACCCGTCGGAAATATCTGCGTACCTGACGTAATGTCTCTAATTACTAGAGATAGAGCAAAAAAAATCGAGATGTAAAATTATTTATGTATCTGTATTTTTTTACACTTTTATACAACAAAAAAACTTCGCTCTGCACTATGTATAGTCCTACCCATCTTCAATACAATACTAAATAGGTAGTTTATTAATATTTCACTGAACAGAGACACAATAAACAAGAATGACGTAACGAAAGCAAGAATAATATACGTGTGTCTGCGCTTGCGTTGGCAACGGTACTAGATAGGCGATGGCGGGGCGATGTGTGGGGAAGCGAGAGGTGAAGCGCAATCCAGCCGGGTGCGCAGATATTAACGTGCGTATATTATATTCATTGTAAAGAAAAGTATGTAATTAGAATTATTAGTATATTGCACATTTCTCCCAAGTCACAGGTGATAAACCTAGTTTGGGAGCCAAGAACAAGATCTGACATATTTTGTTTGCATATGAACTGACTGTTGATTGTTTTTTTTTTTTTTTTAATTCGATTATAACAATTATGTACGTATTATTTGTAAACAAGGTGGAATGAGTGCATTTTTTGTGTAAATAAATTATTATTATTATTATTATTCTCTTTATTCCATTTGTATATACATATAAATTACATTTTTAAATATACATATAAAACAAATACATTTAAAAATATAAAAAATAGTAGACCACCGACTTCGGGTACAGGGACCAAGAAACCGGTGGTTAGGGCTCCAAAGACAGGAACCTCCTCACTATACGTGCCGTGTCAAGAAGGACTGCCTTCTGTATCAGACCCTTGATCCAGCCCCCTAACGTGAGCCTCTTAAGGTGTTGGTCGAGGCTCTTGGCTATCAATCCGTGAGCTGATACGACTATCGGAACAATGATCACCGAATCCACATTCCACATATCGACAATCTCGTGAGATAAATCCAAATATTTTATTTGTTTTTCTTTTTCGACTTTCACGAGATTCTCGTCATGAGGAACGGCGATATCGACAATCATTGCGCGGCGCTCTAATCGATCTATCACCACAATATCAGGCTTATTGGCTACAATAGTCCTGTCTGTAATAATAGATCGATCCCAATATAACGTAGCACGACCATTCTCGAGAACTGGATCGGGCACATACCTGTAGTATGGTACCTCTGAAATCACAAGATTGTATTTAAGGGCAAGTTGCTGATGTACGATCCTGGCTACTTGGTTGTGCCTATGCAAATACTCGCCGTTAGCAAGACGAGAACAACCAGAAATAATATGCCTGATAGATTCTCCAGGACGGTGACATGCCCGACAAATGTCGACCGTACCATCCTTCAGGATATACTTCCGATAGTTATTCGTCATGATAACTTCGTCCATAATCGCACAGACAAAACCTTCGGTTTCTCCGAAGAGATCACTATACCGTAGCCAGGACGTAGATGCTTTGAAATCTATATCAGGCCCATTTAAGGCCCGATAGAATCGACCATGGAGTACTTTGCCCTTCCATACTTCCCTGCGATCATTAGTACTAAGTACTACAGGCTTGCGCCAATTCTCTTTAGCCAGAGCGAGCGGAGTGAGTCCGGTATCCACTGTGACTACACTACGATGCACTCCCACATCAGTTTGTAGAAAATATTCTCTAAGATTGTATACCTCGCGATTGTGCAGGGTCTTGATATTTAGTAATCCACGACCCCCTAACCTTCGCGGGATATACAATCTCATAACCGATGAACGTGGGTGGTGCATTCGGAATGCAGTCAACAATGTACGGACTCTCCTATCAATGGCATCTAATTCAGTCTGAGTCCATCTAAGTACACCAAAGGAATACATCAGAACCGGCATAACCCAACCATTGCAGGCCCGTACCTTGTTACCGCCTGACAAAAGACTATTAAGTACTTTTTTCAGGCGGCCAAAGAAGCGTTCCCGCAACGTTTGTTTCATGTCAGATTCTGGCATTCCTAAGGACTGTGAAAAACCTAGATATTTGTAAGTTTCGGTTGCAGACAGAGATCTGAGTTTTGTGGAATCTGAAAGCTCTATACCTTCAGATTCCACAATCTCACCTTTTTTTACATACATAACTGCACACTTGTCTACACCAAATTCCATTTTGATAGAATTACTAAAGTTTTCCGTAACCTTTAGTAATGCTGTCAATTGTAATTTAGTGGGGGCAAGTAGTTTCAAATCATCCATGTAAAAGAGGTGAGATATAACTCGATCATCTTTCTGCAACCTGTAGCCTAACCCTGAACCCTCTAGTAGAGTGCTCAGAGGGTTCAAAGCTAGACAAAACCACAAGGGGCTCAGACTGTCACCTTGAAAGATGCCTCGCTCGATCTTTATAAGTACGTCGTTCATCGCAGACTGCCGACACCCAGGATAGCGAAGTGCTGTTCTCCATTGCCCCATACACACCTTCAAGAAAGTGCACAGAGTTGTATCAATTTTATACAACTCAAGCACCTTCAAAAGCCATGTATGAGGAACGGAGTCAAAAGCCTTCTTGTAATCTATCCAGCATGTCGCCAGGCTCTTACGATTACGACGCACCTGCTGGCTAATGGTCATGTCTATGATAAGGAGCTCTTTAGTGCCACGGGTCCCACTTCTACATCCATTCTGAGAAATAGAAAGTATCGAATTGTGATTAATATGTGTTGTAATTTTGAGTCTCAGAATAGATGTCAGAAGTTTGTACAAAGTTGGTAAACATGTTATTGGTCTAAAATTTTTGGGATCCATGGCATCACCAGATTTGTAGAGTAAGTGGGTTATGCCAGTGGTCAAAAATTGTGGTAATGAACCCGAATCCAATGCTGTTTGGAATTGAGATGCTAAGCACGCATGTGAGCTTCGGAACCACTTAAGCCAAAAGTTGTGCAGTCCGTCAGGACCTGGTGCTTTCCAATTCGGTAATGAACGGACCGCACAACTTACATCCTCTTCATCGATACTAATAGGTTCCATAGGTAACAAAGACTCACATGAGCGCTCAACATCCCGACACCAATCACCTTCTGTATGAGTGACAGGCACAGACCAGATATTGTGCCAAAACGAATTTGTGGCATTTTCATCTGGAACTTGCCCATCACTCATACACGGACTCAGGTTCTCCGATTTCCGGTACACCCACTTCTCATTTCTTTGGAACATGCGACTCTGATTATACCGATCTACTCGTTTTCTATACCGCCTTATTCTATTTGCCCATGCATAAACTTTTTGCTTCAGAAAGTCTATGCGCTCCGTGACACATGACATGTACTCTTGAGGACTAATAGTAGTCCCCAAGAATGCCCGTTTCACAAAGCGCATCACTCTCGGTCGTGTGTTTCCCGATCGAAAACTCATTAGCTTTCCAATGAGTGTCCTGGCCTCAGCAATACGACGTTCAATTCTATACTGCCAAGCTGGCAAAGTATTTTCTTGTCGAGTAGTGGTTGTATATTCTGCAAATTTCACACCAGCTACTCGACAAACTGCAATAGCCGCACAGTATAGAATTGAGTGTGTATCACTGAGATCTTCGCTATTACTGAAATATTTCGGTAATAACGAATCCAAGGCACTCACCAGCGCTAAATTTCGTTTATGTATGGGCAAACGGGACAACCGGGGTCTGTTATTCAAATTTACATATCGGTATTCCCGAATCGCATCCTCCAAAGTGCTCCTTATCCTATCATTATATTGGGTACTTACGGATATAATTTCACTGTCCACTAATTCACTAATATCATCATTTTGTGGTACCTGTGGTGTGCTGTTTGTTACCACATTCAGAACATGTGACGAAGAAGGGACAGTCAAGCTATTCCGTATGTCAGAGCGTATCCTTTCAAGTGCGGCATCATCCAGCAGGTGACATCGCTGTATAGCTCGCACTTGATCCGACAATCGTTGTGCCGAAACGTTGACAGCTGGCTCAAGCTCCTGAAACAGAGAGACTAGTCGAACACGGTACGCAGTAAGGTTCGTTCCCAACTCTGTAGCCCGAAAATATGCCCGCATGACATTCTCATTTATAGAATGTGTCCACTTCATGCGGCGCACATCACCACCGGCAGCGGGGGCCCTGTTCGAGGTCAATGGTCCTCGGGATCCCAAGCTGGTCGGTGGCCGGTCTCTCCCCTGCCGACGTACAGGTATTGGCGACGTCGGCGGAGAGAAAAACTCGTCGCTTGAAGAAGAGCTCGACGCCTCTGCACCAGCCGGAACTTCTATTGCTTCTATTATTATTATTATTATTATTTGTTTTTACCGTTATACCATACCATCATATGGAAAACAAAGTTCTAGCCGAAAAGCTTCATCAATTGATTGACAAATTAGATGGAATTTACATAAACCCGAGTAAAGTTGCAGATATAAACTAGTAAATTTACACTTAAGTAGTTGAAGCCTAGTGATGGAAATTCTACAATATTCTTTTATTTTTAGGGTTCCGTGCCTGAAAAGCGAAAAAACGGAACCCTTATAGGATCACTATGTTGTCCATCTGTCTGTCAAGACGGTTTTTCTCAGGAACGCGTCGAGATATCAAGCTGAAATTCATATCAAATACTCATGTCTGTCTCTTGGGACTGTGGAAAAAAATCAAACTTCGACACTCGCAAGGGAATCAACACAGGGTAATACTACAGAGTATTTCCCGTGTAATCAAAATCTTGAAATTGGGTACAAAGCAACGTCTTAAAGCACAGATAAAGGAAAACTTGCAATAAGCATAAATTTTAGTTACATCAGATAAGGGGCCATCCATAAAGTACGTCACACGTAAAGGGGGGGAGGGGGTCGACAAAGTGTGACATGGTGTGACAAGGGGTGGGAGGGGTCCTAAGTTTCGTGACATCACATTTCAAAATCTAATATATCTAGAGGTAATTTGAAATATGAATTTAACTAAAAAATATTTCCAACTCTATCTTTAGAACAATACGGTTTAAATTGTTTTGTTGATATCAGTATTTAATCTTTTTCATACAAGGTCTGATGTAGTTTTGATTTGTTGCGTATTCAGTATTCGATCCGAATTTATAAGTGTTGATTTCATAAAAAAAGTACTTTTTAAATGGAAATAAAACTAATTTCGGAACTGCTGTTTTAATTAAATATTTTTTCGATGTGAAATTGCAAAACATGTGACGTCACACTAGGGAGGGGGTGGTCTCAGAAATGTGACCACCTGTGACAAGGACGGGGGGGGCTCAAAAAATCATGAAATTCGTGTGACGTACTTTATGGATGGCCCCTAATATATCTACAGGTTTGTACGAAACCCTCGGTGCGCAAGTCCAACTCGGCACGTGACCATTTTTTTTTATCTCTCTGCACTCCTACGTATAAACTTTAAACGTACTGAATTTTATATTCATTCGTTCGCATAATTTTTGTCAAACAATTCCTACAAAGTACAAAATTTTTGTTAGTAACTATATACCTAATTATTATTCAAAATGAATTCCATAAATCAAAACAAACAGGAACATAACAGCCTAGTAACGGAATCACTTCAATAATTTTACTATGAATTTTCCTCCTCGAACTTGTGCCATTATTTTACGTAAAACATCGACTGCTTTGAACTCGGTGATGTCATTACTTAAAACCTCTAAATTACTTACTCGATTAATTATTATATTATATTTTGAACTGGCGATTCAAATATTAATTTGTATATAAAAATTTATACGTTTAGTTTTAGAGTTGTCGGACTTCCCGCCAACAGTACTATTAAAAGTTAACTATAGTTAATTGATTCATAGATTTGCAATCACGCTTGATCTCGAGTCGAATTATCAAGCAATATTCCTATACTGCTATTACCTACCTTACATTCTTCTTCCGTTTATCTATCAATCCGTCTTAACAACTAAGATGGGAAAATAACTCTGTCTGTATGTATGTTACAGTTAAACAGCGAAATAGTTCAACCAATTTTATTGAAATTAGGTTTCATATATGTGAGAACGGGTGGCATGTTCCTCAAACTCAAAGGGATCATCCTCTGACCAGGCGAAGTGATCATGCCTTGCAGGCCACTGCCCAACGGTTGACGTTGAGATGTTGTATATGTGCTAATCAGCGCGAGAATTTCTATTGCGCGATGGACGATTGGTAGTTTCTTCGTATTGTACGTTACTCTGTCGTTTGGTATATGTATATCCGGTAGACGGCGCTGTAGTGTGTTTTCTTGTCGCACTGCATGTGGAAGTCGCCACATCACTCCCCTCCAAAACCGGAGGTCGATATATGATGAATCAGCTATCTGTGTTCTGTTGCGGAGCTTGCCAGTGCCAGGAGAGAGTAGTTTCAGTGAGTCGGAACTGAATGCCGCTAGTCCCAGTGATAGTAATCTAAGAGTAATGGTCACAATATATGCGAATGCAGACAATGCAGCATAATGGAGGCATGGGTGTAACTATGGGGGGAGGTTACCCCGCACCCTGAAATGTTTCTTCCCTATTGATTTATATTATTTATTATCTTAAAACTCCCCCGAAACTAAAGTAGTAGTAGCGTGGATATGGTGATAATGTGATTATTTAGGAAGGACAAAGGGTTTTACCACGATAACCGACATGTATGCTATCGGACTCACCGGAAAACACATCATTTATTTGTTAAAAACACATATTATTGAAGTGAAAACTTCTTTAGCCGCATTGAACACTTTTTGGTAGGGAAAAATCTTATGGGTTCACGTCACCGACATTCTAATGTTTGTTGTTGATAATTTTAATTTAAACAATAAGAAATTTATTATTTAACACATAAATTTTACAAATAACATTCTAAGTTATAAGTTTTCACTTCTATCAGCAGTCCTTATGACTGTCAATTTTTTACTATTTTTTCTTAAAATTCTCGTTTGATCTATACAAATAAATAAAATTGTGTCTGTTAGTAATTTCAACATTTATGTTTGTTTATCACTGAATATTATAGGAATTATTTACGGTACTAAAATAAATGGAGTTATTTTAAAAAAAATTGTATGTCTGTCTTACTGTTTGTTCAGCTAATCTCATGAACAACTGGACCGATTTTCACTGAACTTTCACCGGAAGATAACTGATAATATAAGGTGTAGCTTAGTCAATTTTTTTTAGACTAGCTTCGCCCAATGCCTTTACCCGTGGTTTTTGCCGTACCGCGAGTGACACCGCGGGGCTCAGTTAGTAACTAATATTTTTACTGTACCGTCTCACATTCCTATATGGTATTAGCAAAGTGTATTATTGTCTTTCATTTGTGAATCAAGTTTTTCTAGTTTGTAGGCATCATATTTTACATTTAAATGCCTATCTGAATAGGATCATTAACCCTGCGATTAGGTATTACATTACTTTGTGTCACCAACTAAAAAACGTTGGTACATGTTTACGTCGTAACAAATTCAAATTCTGTTTTGGGAATAACAAAAAGAAAACGGTAATAGTTATCTTATCTTTATTAGTTTATAGGTCATAAATGTTTTTAAAAATGGAACCGACTCAGTCGATAGGTTTGTTTTTTACTAATCGTTTAATTTGCAGGAAATTTTATCTTTAGGTACATAGTATGTATAAAATAAAGTCGCTTAGGCTGTCTGTTCGCTTTGACCTTCTAAACCATTTGGATTAATAGATTTTAATGCAATTTTCAGCAAGAAATAAAGTGATTCAAAATGAAGATTTTTATTTTAATTCATGCATACATACCACCACGGTAGAGAGGCAATCCGAGAATTTCAAAGACTTCCGTGCGAAGTCGAGCCGGGCGCTAGTTACATTTTTAAAGTGAAACTTCTTTAGGCTAATGAGGGTAAAATTTTTACGGATGAAACGCGTCACGAAGATCTGCAGCGTTTTTGTCGAAGAAGAGGAAGAGAGCGATTGAGAGACAGTGAGAAAGAGCTAATTTTAATTTAATATTCATCATCTGAGATTTTACTATATTATTTCTTAAAACAATATAAAATAAATGTATTCTATTAATTCTCTTTTATTATTTTTATTTATAATTATTTTACTTTTGACATGTGTACTTGTACACACGCACTTTTTTTTCTGACTGACACACGACGTGATAATCTAGTTTCAAACTAAGCAGAACTTGTTCTATGAAATTTACATTTAATGATAGAATACTTACATATTTTATTCTAGATACGTAGAAACTCCGAAAGAAGTACTTAGTTACAGATCATACAAACATTTGGCCTGACCAAGGAGTGGAACCCGAGGCCTTAAGAACAACAGTCACACTGCACACGCTGTAATTACCTATACCATCTAATGATCTAGCCAATCAGATTAGGTAGGTACCTTCATTCATTTTATTTCATAAAATGTTTGGCTTATTTGAACCTGTACAGAAATATTACAGAAAGAGATAATTCATATTTTGTAGCATATATGTGGAAGTTTCTTTTTCATTATCAATAAAATATAAAACCACCTACATTCCACCAAGCCCTAAAGTCGTGTTTCCAAGGCTCGACCAGCGTCCACAAGTACAAGCGTGTAAAGAGGGCGTTTGGCTTGGCTTTCGTGAGGTTGTGGAAGCTTGTCTGGTCCGGTCTAGTGTCAGCTTTTGAACACAGATCAAAGGGCGCTTGCGACGCGATCACACGTAGGTGCGCGCTTAGCGCCACAGAGTACTATGTAGGTATACTTAGTGCTTAATAGCCGTAATCTTGCGACAGACCTGCTTATAAATGAACTGACGTAAACCAAAATTCATACAATATGACCATCTCCATATTACGTTTAATTGCACAAAAAGCGCATGCAAATTAACTTAGACGACCTAAACGTCCCACACCGAGAATGTTGCATCCCTTCCATGTTAAAATTAGCGATTGAATTGAAACAATTAGAAATTGGTTATTTAGCACCCAAAGCTCAGTTCAAGTTAATCATAGAACCTCGTCATCATTCATCATCATCAGCCTATCGCAGTCCGCTGCTGGACATAGGCCTCTCCAATAGCACGCCACTTAGTTCGATCCTCGGCTTCTCGCATCCAGCTCCTGCCAGCCGTCTTGCGCAAATCATCACTCCACCTGGCCTGTGGACGTCCTACACTACGTTTGCCGAGACGCGGTCTCCACTCAAGAACCCGTTTACCCCAACGGTTATCGGTTCTGCGGCCAATATCGCCAGCCCACTGCCACTTCAGCTTGCTAATCCTGCGGGCTATGTCGATCACCTTGGTTCTCTGTCGGATCACCTCGTTTCTAATACGGTCCCTTAGAGAAACGCCGAACATAGCCCTTTCCATAGCACGCTGAGCGACTTTGAACTTGTGGACCAGCCGTACCGTAAGTGTCCACGTTTCGGCTCCGTAGGTATGTCATTACGGGTAGGACGCACTCATTGAAGACTTTTGTCTTTAGGCACTGTGGGATCGATGATGAGAAGACTCGACGAAGCTTCCCAAACGCTGCCCAACCCAGCCGGATTCTCCTATTCACCTCGTCCTCAAAGTTGTTTCTCCCTAACTGCAAAGTCTGCCCGAGGTACACGTATTTTTGAACAACTTCGAGAACGGCACCGTGTACCGCAACCGGTCGGTAGTACATGTTCATTGAACATGACCTTGGTCTTGTCCAAGTTCATCCGTAGGCCGATGCGTACAGAAGAGTCAGCAAGGCCGTTCAGCATCTGTTGTAGGTCGTGCAGCGTCTCTGCCATGATGACAATGTCGTCTGCAAATCGCAAGTGAGAGATGTATTCGTCATTGATGTTGATTCCGCATCCTTTCCAGTGCAGCGTCTTGAAGAAGTCCTCCATTGCATTAGTGAACAATTTCGGGGATATAACGTCCCCTTGTCTCACTCATAGAACCTCGTAACCTGTCGTAACTCGTAGGCCCAAATTACTGGTTATAAAACAAGTTATTTAAGGTTTGTTTAGTGGTTAGAATTTTTTACAGTTACGGCAGATAAAAAAAAAATGCAGCTCTTTTTAAATTCGCAATGTGTATGTTTGTTATAAATTTTGTCATTAATATTTTACCTCAATAGTGCATCAAAACTATCATAATCAAGGTGTCGTTAACAGTTTGATTATGAAAGTTGTAAATGAAATACAAAATTTATTTTAATTTACCATTTAAAATTGAATTGAAACCAAAAAATGAACCAGTGTTTGATAAATTTTACATATCGTTAAACAATATGTGTAGGACAGTATTTTATACAGTTAAATACAATGTTTTTTTTTATTCATAGATCTTCTCATTGTTTTATCAACTTCTAGGCAAAAAAATATTATTTAAAAATGTTGGCAGAACTCATAAATTCTATTGCCGTTATCAGTAAAAAAAAGCAGGTTACGTTCCTTTACTGAGAAGTAGTGAAACATATTTGTAACAAGTTAAATTTACATGTCGATAATTAACAACTTAGTTACATGAAATTTTGTAAATACACTAGATGTTTAGAATACTATCTACTGAATTAATATTTACACAGAGCATGCTTAGATACTTTTCACCTTGGAATACTGCGTAGAACGAGAAAGCCAGAATGTTTACGTCAACCGAGATTTTTATGTAAGTGAAATGTCAAAATGGGAGTGAAAACTTAAAGAAAACAATATGAATTTATTATATTTTATAATGCTAGCATGATAACAATCTACGTAATGACACTATAAAAACATATCCGAAATGTTTTCTAAGAAACCTCACCAAGATGTTAAGAAATCGACAGTTAAAATACAGGACTCCAAAAAGGATTCTGCAACCCGACTGAAGCATTTAAAAATCGTTTTAGGTATGAAATAATTTGTTTTATACTTTGGGAACTATTAAAACACTCCTTTTGAACATTTGGGACTAGTCAAAAGTTTTCTATAACATCGACAACTATCACATTCCATACATGCTAATTAGTCAAGAATAACTGTAATTGATGCGCCTCAACTTACAATACAACTGTTTATTGTACCGAAGAGGTAATATGTAGCGAAGTTTCACCTCAGTTTATAACAATTAATAATAATAAAATATGAATAGCATATAATTCAAAAGTACTACTACTATTAAATATTACAGAAAAACTGTAAAGTGCAGTTAAACTATGTTATAAACGTTCAAATCATGAGAGAACGTATGAATCATTAAATTACTGCAATTTAACTTTTTAAAACTAATACTCAATTTTGTTTCCACTACTGAATCTTATTTTTTTATTTTATTATATTTTACTACTCAATCAATCAAAGCAATCAATGATGAAATGATATAACCTCTGTTCATTTACTAATGTTTAAAATGATTTGAAATAGTGAAGCATCACATGTATAATTTTTAAAATTTAAATGTGTAAATGTCTCAATGAATGTTCTGTTTTTTTTATTATAATTTACCCTAAAAGAACTTTTGCTTTACTATTATTAAATACATTACATATTAAAGCAGAAGTTATAACTATTCATAATAAGTACACGTAATATTAAGTCAAGTTGATATCTACATCTCAAGAAAGTATTGACCGATTTCTGTAAATATTTGATTTCATCAATTTTGGATGTTACTAACCTATCAATGTGATTCTAAAGGTGATCCTGGTGATCTATAGCAGTGACTACTTATTTGTGTGGGCAACATATCCTACTAATATTATAAACACGAAAGTTTGTGAGTATGTTTGTTGCTCTTTCATGCAATAACTACTGAATAGATTTTGATGAAACTTTACATAATATAGCTTATACATCAGAAGTACCTTTATAAATTGTACCCTATGTGTTAACATAGGGTACAATTTATAAAGGTACTAGCTTCACCTCTCAATATTGCCTGCGGTTATTGTTGTACCGGGTTTAGGTAGTATCTTTATATTTAAAAGTAAAGCAAACCGCTGTACCCCTTTTATGAATATGTATTATGCAAACAAAAGAGTATGAAAGGCACAGTTAAAGTTAATATGGAGGAGAAGTGCAAAATAAATTAATTTTGGTACTTTTTGACAACTATTTGGCGACCACTTACAAAGAATCAATTCTGTAAAAACTTTTAATAAGATATAAAGTTCTGTATATTTTTATTCATTACATTATTTATACAAATCAGTGTCATACTGGTTCATATGAATCTTATTTATTTCTTTAAAAGACACTCCCACACTTGGAATATTCCCATGTTGTGGGTGACCTACTTGACACGGGCAAAAACAACCAACAGAATCCAGAACAAGAATTTTTAGATAACCCAAAGAAAGCAGAGCAGTCTAGGCTAGGATTCATTTTTAGAATATTTACCAAAAAGAATTACTGAGCAAAGCTCAGTCACTTAGGTGCTATCAGATGTTAAGTCCAATCAGCTACTTGAAGTGTCTTAGTCATATCTAACAGATTATTTCTGTATTAATTGCATGTTTGTTACTTTCTTGACTACGGCAAAGCCGAATGGAAGGGTAATAGTTTTAGCAGTCTATGTATCCTCCTTCCTAAACTACTGAACCAATTTTAACGAATGTTTTTACATTTGAGGTTACTTTACTAAACAGTTGTAACATATTTGGCCTGTTATTTATTTATTTATTTACAACTTCATGCACATGTACATCGGTGGACTGAATTCTCTAACAGCCAACCTTTGGGTGGTGTAGAGATCTGGTAAGGTAGGTGCACCAAGATTAGAGTTGTAATCTAAATTAATCTAACCAACACAAAAATTATACTTAAATATTATATTATTGTTCCAGTGGTTAGTTACGCTGACTGATAAATCAGAGGTCATGACAAATAAGGCTATAATTTATCTATAAATAGCTTTTGTTCGCGGTTCCGCCTGCGTGTTTGTTGGTTATCGCGATAGAAAGTAGTATTCCTCAGCAATCAAAGTATCTCCATACCAAATTCCATTGAAATCTATGAAGTGGTTTAAGCTGGACAGACAGACAGAGTTGCTTACGAATTTATAATATTAGTATACATATGTATGAAATTTAAAATATGTGGCACACACTCTGCCTAGTTGGGAATTAGACTGCTGTGAGTGAGATGTGTAATGTATAATATGATCTTTGTTTATAAGGCGATAAAGGGGAGAGAAGAGAAGATTGATATCTTGTCAATATGCTGATTTATAGTTGCCTGACCTGATATAAAATTTTAACATTAAAATTTTCAGTTTGCTATATTTATATCTATACTTATGTTTATAGTATTATAGAGCTGAACATTACTGGTCCAATTTGCCAAAATTCCATTGCGTGCTTTATGTAAATGGTTAAAATTTCACAAAAACTATGTACGATAGAATTGTTCCCCTATAAAAGATCTAAACCAAAATCCGCTACAGCATATGGCTAAAAGTCTTCCTTTGTCTCTTGCCAGTCCCCAACCCGCACTTGGCCAGTGGCTATGGCTTTAACCCTCTCCTGAGAGGAGACTACTATAACCATTTTAATGGTAACCAAATTTATTCACTCTATAAAACATCACGCTATGGACAATAGAACATGCAGGCGAAGATGTGGGGGTCAACTAGCCCTTTATATGATTCCATAACTCTATCAGTACAAGTATATAGATGTATGTATAGCTGATTATATCAGTAAAGAGGATATTGATTACTTCATAAATATAAAAAATGTGATGAGGAAAGATTATAATACTAAATGTTTACAACCCATTGTGTTTTATACCTCATAAAACTAATATAGATAGTTTTCCTTAAACAGCTTCCTTTCCCAGAAACAGCTTAAACAAATTAGATGAAATTTTATTTTTATGTAAGGATTTAAGATTTAATACACATTATACATAAAAAATACCTGAACCCCGACACAAAAATTTGTAGATCATACAAACGTTCGGTCCGACCCGGGAATCTAACTTGAGACCTCAAGCACAGTAGTCGCATTCGCTACCACTATGAAACCTTACTAGGTGGCATAGTAAAGGTACATCAAATAGTAAACTATTTTTGTATGATCTACAAATTTTTGTGTCGGGGTTCAGGTATTTTTTATGTATAATGTGTATTAAATCTTAAATCCTTACATAAAAATACAATTTCATCTAATTTGTTTAAGCTGTTTCTGGGATATAAGGACAACATATATACATAGAAATTGCTGCGTTGAATTTATCAGATGGTGCACTATCTGATAAATTTAACATACATGTAGTACTATTATCTGATTTATCTACTTGCTAGTTGACAGTGAATCATGTGTATGTATTTAGATTTTATGAGATAATCTATTTACACTCTGTTGCATAGATAATAGTATAATCCTTTATCTGTGCTATACAAACAGAAGTTGATAAGACTTGTTTTGATACTATCGTCAAAATAGTTTGAGAATAAGGAAAAAAGATATTGGTCTGGTTAGGGTTCTAAGAGTATTCATATAATCTGAAAAGAAAACTGATTTATGAAACACTTTCATAAAAAAAAAACTGACTAGTTTTTAGTCATAGCGGTCTAGTGGTTACTGATACTGAGTGCTAACCTAGAGGTTGCTAACCAAGACAAATTATTGGGGTATGAACATGAAAATATTTTTCTAATCTTCTAAAATATGTTTATTAAGTGAAATGTACTTTGTTTCAGAACACTTTGACATTGATGAATCAAAAACATATTTTGAAGGAAATTTTAGTCATGTATACTTTATTTTGTATGACAACTTCATCCAAGCTGAGAATAATCTTCGACAAAGAGGTAAGCGTTGTTTTCTATGTGTTCAATAAGAAAGTAAAACGTATTTATTAAGTTTACTCGAAATAACGCGCGCACAATAGTTTCCAAGTACATACATACATTTCAATTGTCTAACTTTTCGACTAAGTTGCACTGGCCGTGAACACATGTGTGATGCACCAATTGCAATACATAATTACAGTTGAATATTTCATGAAGATATGTATAATAATTATTATTTATTTAGGCAAGTGATAAAACTCATTGATTTACTGCCTCGGTGGCTTGGTGGTAGCGTATGCGGCTGCTGTGCCCGGGTTGGACCAAATGTTTGTATGATCTGCAAATATTTGTTTCGGAGTTCATCAGTTGTTTAGTACCCAAAACACAAGCTCAGTTTAGCTTTGGAATAGATGATGTTGTGTGTTAGATGTCCGAAATAATTTATTTATTATTTATTTACAATGGTCGGCTTTTTGCTACAAGTAATCTCTTCCAAGCAACCTTTGAAAACATAAGAAAAAATAAACAAAAGGTAGTTTAAGTGTTTTGAAGCTATAGTAGTTCATCTTGAGAGAGCCTCGCTTCGGCATAAATGGGCCGGCTCGACCGAAGTAATACCACGGCCCCACAGAAAAGCCGTGTGGAATAGCGCTTGCGCTGTGTTTCACCGAGTGAGTGAGGATACCGGAGGCCCATACCCCAACTCCTTCCCCTCAACCCCTCTTCCCATCCCCCGAAGGCCGGCAACGCACTTGTAACGCCTCTGGTGTATGGGCGGCGGTAATCGCTTAACATCGGACGATACGTCTGCTCGTTTTCCCCCTATTCAATATAAAAAAAAGTATTAAAACATGCACTTAATAGCCATTGTGAGCGCGTTAGATCCCACAAATATATCTGTATTTGACGCGATAGTTTAGTTCAATAAAGCATAATAGAGAGGGGGTACTGTTTTAGTGGTTTAGTCTATAGGTAACACCTTATCTTATTGATTGATATTGACGATACCAATCTGTATCTTTTAGCTGAACAATACTTTCTTGCCGTACATACCTAATAGCCTACTTGTATATCTTTAGATTAGACTGCAAAATCTACTACAGTTTATTTATTTCTTTCTTGTTAGTACATAGTTGTTAAGTGTTGCCGGGTATCCACTAGTCGACAAAGCTTGAGTTAAAAAAACTAAAGAAAAATTGAGACATTTAATCATACCCAACTTTGTGAAAAGATAATTTTGAGTAATAGTAATTAAATTATTAAGTAATGGACATATTTGCTTGTAATTATAAATGAAAGAAAGGTCCTATCATTCTATAAGATTATTGTCTAGTAGATACCTGGTACTATCCGTCGGCAATATCTGCGCACCCGGCTGGAATGCGTTTCACCTCTCGCCTCCCCACGCATCGCCCCGCCTTCGCCTTTCTAGTACCGTTGCCAACGAAAGCGCTGACATACGTGTATTATTCTTGCTTTCGTAATCTCATTCTTGTTAATTGTTTCTCGGTTCATTGAAATATTTATCTCTCTAGTTTGCACGAAGTCATTAAGCCACGTTCGTAGATATTGCCGACGGGTTGTACAGGTCATAGTTTCAAAACTATTAATAGATTATTTGATTCTTAAAAAATAATTATAAAGACAAATGTTTAAAATTAATTTATTGTACTGTGTAGACGCTGCTAGAGATTTATCCTAGCTCTAAAATTTGTACACATATTTACTTATTATTTTTCTGTTTTTTGCGGTACAGAACTTCCATTTCATCTTGGTGAGTTTTAGGTGTTTTGATAAATCAGATAAACAGTCATTTGCAATATATTCTGTCGCCATCATATGATTAAATTAAATAATGTTTAAAAGTTATCTACTATTTAATAATTAATTTTGTTATTACGTTACAAATAAGAACAACAAACAGAATGTTGCACTTAATGTAATTCTGTAATTTTAGACATTATTTAACCAAACACATTGGAATGTTTATTTTTATATTTCGATTCATTTAAAATTGGTGCTTTATAATAATTTAGACCTTAGTAGATATCATTGTCTTTAGATTACCATCGGTTCACTAACTACTGAATATAGCATGACTCATGTTGGGATCATTAATGAGTAGGTATAGTCTTAGAATGTAATTTTAATGGCACCGTCATTTTTACTGGCACTTTACGTTGAAACAGATATACAACACGTTATGTTATTACACTTTTGTACTCTACCCATGAAGTAATATATGTGACTATTACTAAATATTTGTTCCAATACGTCATATGCCAGCGGTAATTAACATTGGTGAATATAATTGAAAGGTCTGCTTGGGAAAACTAAAATACAACAGACATTTTAACTATTGTCATAGCTGTTAATGGAAAAATGTAAAATCACTTAGGGGCCATCCATAAAGTACGTCACACGAATTTCATTTCCTTGTCACAGGTGGTCACATTTCTGAGACCCCCCCCCCCTTTACGTGTGACGTACTTTATGGATGGCCCCTTATAACAATGGCTGACTCACGCCTAATCACCAGAAATGTCGGTAATGGACTGTTAGAGACACATAATAGTTTCCGAATTACCATATTTGACAACATTGTTTCTAGCTTTACCTAACACTCATAATCTGGTTACTCATTTACATGTCAAATAACAAATAGTAAATGTTCTAGTTCACAAAGCAGGCAGAGAAGAATTGGAGGGGGCTTTATCCCTTTTAGAAAAAGTATTATGTCTGCTTCCGGAGCTTATCGGGAAAAGATGGCAGTTGCATTCATTGACAAGAATATTCGCAAAACTCCTCCATAGTGGTAATTCACAGAAGCTAAGAGCCGAGGCTATAAGGTAAATAAATAAACGCAATTAACACAAGAGTAATAGTGAATCCTGGAGTTTCGGGACAAAATTATTTATTGAAAATATATTTATTTTAGATATTTTCTGCTATGGTATCAAGCACTTGGAGAAAATGCACCAAACGAAGTGCATAAAATGTTCGCAACTTTGGTCCCTGGAATGCCGGAACCTACCATACTGCCGAGCGGATCGCCACTCAAACCAAAATCACTGGACATAACCTCAACTGTAGCTAACGAGGCCAGCGACTTTAGTATAGACGATATTATGCACCATCCTAACTTCAATTCATCTAATGATAATGCAAAAAAAATTGTAGTGGAACAAACTTCTACAGGTATCATTGGAAAAATAGCTACTGTGTCAGCATCCATATTCCACGATACTAATGCCTTAAACCCAGTCCAGAGTGTTGAAATCCAACCATTGCTACCACCCAATGCTAACGAGAAAGTTGCTGACAATGAAACCAAACATTATTTTGAAATACTCCTCAATGGTATGGCTACATCGGTTACAAAGATACAATGGAGAGACAGATCTCATACGAAGGCAATGAGATGCTTTGCATTTCTTCTAGAGAAGTTCAAAATATACTATTTGCCGATTATTTGTCCACAGTTTAATAATAAAAATTCATTGTATAAACCCAATTTAGGTAAGACTTCGTTAGAAATATTTAAAATATTGTATTTTTGTATTATACTAGCTGACCCACGCAACCTCGTTTGCGTCTTCTATTGCCCGTAGCGTGAAAATTTTCCCCGTTTTTGAAACATTCTTTATTGGTGCACCGCTCCTTTTAGCATTAGCGTGATGATATAGCCTATAGCCTTCCTCGCTAAATGGACTATCCAACACTGAAAGAATTTTTCAAATCGTACCAGCGCATCCCGAGGTTAGCGCGTTCAAACAAAGAAACAAACTCTTCAGCTTTATATATTAGTATAGATTAGTATAGATAAATTGTATTAAAAAGAAATGAATTTTGACTGGCTTCCCACTGTCTATAAATAGTTCAAATTATAGGAGTCTGCTGCCTTATTTTATGAAGAAGTTATATTATATAAATCAACATCTCACTGTATTTTATCGTAACATTACAACACGACTTTTACTCCTAAAATTACTCTCTAACTTTTCTATATAGTATATCGATTTATTTTTCTCTATTTTACATTTGTCTTGTTATTCTAGAATTACCAGTCCAACACAATATTCTTGAAGATGACTACGTTTTGTGTCGAGTGACTTTAATCAAATGGGTAGCAAACTACGCACACTTTATGAAGAAGCAAGGCAGTGATGGGGGCCAACCATCATCTATGACAAGTACCGGCTCACACTTGCCTTATTCGAACACTCCCACACCTGCTACTTCACTGCACCACGAAGAAGAAACATCTTTTACTGTGGGACACCCTTCTGACTCCAGTAGAGCATCATCGCACGATTCAGCGTCCAATACTCCTCATCCTAGTTTAGAGTCAGGTAACTTCTTTATCCTACTACTATTATAAAGGCGAAAGTTTGTAAGTATATATGGATGGTATGTATGTATGGATGTTTGTTACTCTTTCACGTAAAACTACTGAATGGATTTGAATGAAACTTTACCACAATATAGCTTATACATCAGAATAACACATAGGCTACTATTTATAAAGATATAGCTTCGCCTCGCGGCGTTGCCCGCCGTTATCATCGTACCGCGGGTAGCACCGCGGGGTTCAGCTAGTATACTATAAAATGAAGTTTGTTCTTCAGTCTATTCACTTAGATATTTTAAACTAATTAACTTTATTTTAAAAGACTGCCGCGCGAAACCTGTCTAGGTCGCTAGTATTCTATATATACTGTCTCGTTGGTCTAGCGGTTGACGTATGCGACTGCCATTCAAGAGGTCTCGGGTTCGAAACCCGGGTCGAACCAAAAGTGTTATTGAGTTTTCTGATTACAGAAATACTGAATAACAGCTCGGAGTTTGGGGGTCTGAACCTCTGTGCCTCGGAGAGCACGTATACCAGTCGGTCCTGCGCCTGATCTCTCCCCGGTCGTGCCGGTTAACCGTCCCATCGGATTGTGAGAGAGAGGGAACAGAGAGTGCACCTGTGTTTGCCCACACACTTGTGCACTGTATATCTCCTGCGTAGTTGGCTTGTCTCTGTTGAGACTGTTGAGCCGCCGTGACCGTAATCGGCTAGGAGAGCATTATCATCATTCTATATATACCACTAATGAAAATTTACTGAATGCGATATATTAAATTATGTATTTTATACACTTGTGGATTATTTAATTTTGCAATCAACAAACATTTTATTTAATGTCCTTGAAAAATAAATATGTGAATATTGCAAGAAAAACAGACTAGGTACTTTGGTGTACTTTCACAGATGCCTATGTACATCAATGGACTGCAACAGGTTGATAGATAGGTACATGTAGCTACATGTCTAAATTTCTAGCATTCATTTAAAAAATAATGCGTTGCAAAGTCTTGTGTACAAATTTATTACTAGCTGACCCTCGCAACCTCGTTTACGTCTACTATTGCCCGTAGCGAAATAATTTTCCCCCGTTTTTTAAACTTCCTTTATTTATATATACTCTTCAGCTTCATAATATTAGTATAGAGTATAGATTTCAAAATAATTAATACATTTCCTCCACAGGGGTATACGAAGAGTTAAGTTCGGAACAAGTGGTGCGTGATGTGCTATGTTGTTCGTCGCGGGAGCACGTGGACTTCACAATCGAGGTGCTGCGGCAAGCCTTCCTCCTTCCCTTCTCTCAGGCGGCCGCTGTGAGACGTGTCATAGCGTTGTATAAAGACTGGATACAAATGAATGTAAGTCGATGTTATTATTATTATTATACTTATTTTTGATTACTTCTTTTCTATAATTACATTTTCATACTGATACTAGTTGGTACGATTATAATCCAATCGCGTTAAGAGAATAGTGACGCCTTGATCAAATTTCGCATGAAACGATAATTTCTTGAAAACTGATTGGGGGCCATCCATAAAGTACGTCACACGTAAAGGGGGGGGGAAGGGGGTCGACAAAGTGTGACATGGTGTGACAAGGGGTGGGAGGGGTCCTAAGTTTCGTGACATCACATTTCAAAATCTAATATACTCGTATCTAGAGGTACTAATTGCGTAATTTGAAATATTAATTTAACTAAAAAATATTTCCAACTCTATCTTTAGGACAATACGGTTTCAATTGTTTTGTTGATAATCAACATTTAATCTTTTTCATACAAGGTCTGATGTAGTTCTGATTTTTTGCGTATTCAGTATTCGATCCGAATTTATAAGTGTTGATTTCATAAAAAAAGTACTTAATTTAAATGGAAATAAAACTAATTTCGGAACTGCTGTTTTAATTTAATAATTTTTCGATGTGAAATTGCAAAACATGTGACGTCACACTAGGGAGGGGGGGGGTCTCAGAAATGTGACCACCTGTGACAAGGACGGGGGGGGGGGCTCAAAAAATCATGAAATTCGTGTGACGAATGTGTGAATACGTGTGTGAATACTTTATGGATGGCCCCTTGGTCAGGAGGCGGAACTTAGACTATAGTACAAAATCATTTTTAAATATCGCACACAGATGTTTGAAGATTCATATTATAAATAAATAAAATCAAATTTATTTCTGCGAATTAAGTCTAAAACAGAAGTTAAAAAAGTATCTACATACATAAAAGTATTCAAATTTTTTTTTTTCTTTTTGCAAATATAAAATAATTTCAGTAAACGTTTTATTATTGAAGTGAAACTTCTTTAGCATCGTTGTGATTTCAAACCGGATGCAACGGAAAAAACGACAGGTAAGAGACACAAATACAAAAATGTGTAGGATGAAGCCGGCAAAGAATGAGACAGAAATATACATACTATTTTATTTTATTTTTTAAAATCTAAAGTTTTAGATTTGTGTAAATGTAAACAAGACTTAAAAATTTGTTTGCCAAAGAAGTTTCACTTCTGACATGTGTACTTTGTACGCACGTACTTTTTTCTTGTTACAGGCGATATTTTTATTTATGTCATAAGGCTTGAGGTATAGTATTGCTTATATAGATATGAGTAAATTAAGATTTTTCGTTTTCAAATTCAAATAAATGTAGCCAAATAATTTGTCCAACTTGTTCATAGGTGGCAGAGATTCCTCCATTTTTGGTGGAGAATACGTTCGAACAACAGGGCGCGGGGGAACCAGCTATGCCTCCGCGAAGACTACGAAACGACTCCTACCTGGGGGCGCTCGGACGGGATAATGTCATGGTTAGGGCTGGCATGCAGGTATGAATATTAGTTATTTTTTGTCATTATGATATTGGTATTCGGTACTATAATCCATTCAAGTTAAGAGATGCCCTAATCAACATTTCCCACGAAACGATAATTTCTTGAAATCTGATTGGTCAAATATAAAAGTACTTTTTGTTTTGTTAAAATTGCAAACACTAGAGAGACAACAATATAGAGAATTATATTTTTAAGGATTATGCTGTTTTGTACTATAAATAACATGGTTTCTAAAAATTCGTTTAGTAATAAAGTTAGAGGACATTTTTATTCACTTTTCAACTTGTCCGAAACATAAATGAACAATTCACATTAAAAAGATTTTTGATTTCATTCTAGAATGTTCTACAAATATTCATGACGCAAGCAGCGAATGTGTTCCTAGCGGCGGCTTCGCCAGTGGCACCGCCCGGCGCTCTCAGCCAGCAACAGCTGCTGGAGGAACAGACGGACACTTGCAAGCGTGTGCTCAATATATATAGATATATGGTTATGCATGTTGCTATGGACGCGAATACATGGTAAGGCATTCTTTTATACCTGTTGTACACCTTTATCAATGCTTCGTTGGCACAGTGGTAATGTATACGACTGCATCTTGAGGTCTCAGGTTCGATGCCCGAGTTGGACCGAGTGTTTGTATGATCTGCAAATATTTATTTCGGAGTTTGGATGTTTACTATGTACATATAATTTATATGTATTTTCAGAAAAGGGTATATAATATAAGTATTCTATTATTCAATCTAGCTATTTTAGTACAAGATCTGCTTAGTTTGAAGCTAGATGGCGTTGTGTGTGATGGCTTAATGTTTATTTATTTAGCCTACGGTTCACTGCTGGATATAGGCCTGTCCACAGATTAAAAAAAAAGGTTTGTTTTATTTTAAGTTTTCATTTCTCTGTGTAGTGATGTTGTCCTGTGTAGTTTGCTACCTTAGTCATCTCTTTTGACGCTCACTTTTAAGGTAGATCCAAATAGGGTATGTGAACTAAGTGTCTAAAAGATATGCTATGAGAAAGGGTTAACACCACAAAGGTTTTTCATGGTGTGGGATGCAAAAGTTGACAATTTGAAGTTCTGTAAGAAGATATAAACTATTTTGTATATTTTTAGGGAACAACTGCTGCTTGTACTTTTACAAATAACATCTTTGGTACTCACCAAAGTACCGCCTAAACGGAAGCAAGAATCGTTAGGTAAGTTAATTGTACTAATCATACGACCATTTATGTAAATTATACGCTTTATAAGTGCATAATAGCAACATTTGCGGCATTAATAAATAATAAATTAACAAGTAATTAAAATAAATAGTTCCTGGTATTTGTATAATAATTATATTTCGCCGAGAAGCTTCCAGTACTTTAGGTATATTCTGTGTATACCATTTTAGTATTTTTGTGAACAAAGTAGTCGTTACAAAATTTTAAGAAATCACAAATTACAAATACACATATGACTTGCTTGGTGGTAAGTGGTTTTCAGCGCTTGACAGCACTCAGTACAATATATATCGTCACACAAAAATCAGCACTAACATCGCTTCGGCTAATACTCCCAAATCATATTTTACTCAGTCAATTGTTACTGAAATCAAAGTTATCTTGAATGTGTACTAGATAATATAATTGCATAAGTAAAACACTAATAATGAAGTTGAGGTTATAGGTGTATTAATTAATTTTAGGGGGCTTTCTTGCACCAGCCCTGTTCCAGACTCTTATAGTGACGTGGATTAAGGCAAACCTAAATGTAGCGGTGAAGTCGGAATTGTGGCAGAATTTCATGGAGCTGCTGTCCCGACTCACACATTGGGAGGATCTAATCAAGGAGTGGGCGGTAAGATCATTTTGAGTACATTTAACTTGATGACACTATATATTAACTAGCGTTAACTTGATGTAGTAGTTACTGTTGAGAACTTAATAAGTTCATAATAGCGACCATAATAGCAGCCAGGTCCACTTAACGCTTTAAGTATGAAGATAAAATACGCTGCGAGCTCAATCTATCGGGCTATTTAAGTTAAGAGCTGCAAGCGGGACTAGATATCGTGTGAACTCGATAATAATAATAAATAAATATTTTTTTTCGGATATTACCAATTGTCTACAGTAAATAAAGAAATTTTTATTCGTAAATAACGTAAGTTTGGAGCTACGTTTTTAATTATTATTTTTATAATTTACCAAAAAATTATGAAATTCTTTAGGATAGTAACATTTTAAATATATTTTCAATTCTTTGATTATCATTATTTTGTTTTAACCGACTTCAAAAAAGGAGGAGGTTATCAATTCGACTGTATTTTTTCATTATATTTATTTGTGACCTCGTAACTTACGATTGGGTGAACATATTTGATGATTCTTTTTTATTTGAAGTTTTGAATGAAGTGGGTCTAATTCTTAAAGGCGATTTTCGTTATTTTTTTATAAATTAATACTATGTCGTTTGTGCAGAAAACAATGGAAACGTTAACCCGTGTGCTGGCGCGTCACGTGTACTCGCTGGACTTGTCGGAGAGCGTGAGCGGGGAGCGCGGGAGGGGAGGGCGGCGCGTGCCCCCCGCGCCCGCGCCCCTCCCGCGCGCCCCCCACGCCCTGCACGCGCTGCACGCGCAGCCGCACCAGGCCAACACCAGGACACCAGGTATGGAGCCCGTTCAACTCAATTTCAAAACATACAGTAACAAGTAGTAGAGCCACACTGATTTCAGCACGAACGACTCGACCGGGGTGGTTCAGAAGATCAACGTAAAATGATAGCGTTCGTGCTGTTGTGTTTCGTTGGTGAGAGTGAGACCGAAGGCCCTATGAGTCAGAAGCATCGCTAGGCCACCATGGTGTGGGTCACCATGCTGTATTGTTGCATTGTCTGCATTCACAATGAGTATGATGACCACACTCTCTTGGATTCTACTTATGCTTTCCATCAGGCAGAGTAGAATAATTTTGGCAAGGCAATACATAACAAAAAGAACAACTTATTTTTCTGTAAAAAAGTAAACGTCCTTTTGATGAGTGGTAGGATGGTGAATTTTTTCTTTTATGGAATAGGGGGCAAACGAGCATACGTATCGCCTGATGGTAAGCGATTACCGACCTTTGGAGGATGGGGTTGGGGTATGGGCCTCCGGTATCTATGGGCTGTTTCACACCGGTATTCTATGAGGCCGTGGTATCACTCCTGCCGAAACGTGGCTCTCCCTCGGTTTATTTACTTTCATCTAATTTGCTAAAAACAGCTTCTTGAAAAGGTTTTCATAACTTCCTTTTACTTTATTTCATTCATGTAACGCTTTTAATTCATATAAGCATTTAATTATTTTGTCATTTTTGGGTTTCTTGTAATCTTAATGTGTTCTGTTAATAGGAAAATCTCCGAAATTGGTCCACGAGTCACATACACGAAAGGAAACCGGTAGTACGCGACGGCAATTGACAAGGTGTCGAAGTGACCCGCATCTTAGCAAACATTCTCAACAACACGCAGGTAAACTATTATACAATATTATATATAAAATTATTATTAAAAGAGTAATATTTTTGTAAAGGGGTAAACAACCCAATTTGAACGTACTCTATCCTACAAAATAATAAATAACAATAATAATAAACGCGAAAGTATGTTAGTATGTAAGTGAGTATGTTTATTGCTCTTTCACGCAAAAACAACTAAATGAATGTTGATAAAACTTTACAATAATATAGCTTATACATCAGAATAACACATAGGCTACAATTTATAAAGATACTAGCTTCGCCTCGTGGCGTTGTCCGCGGTTATTGTCGTACCGCGGGGTTCAGCTAGTAATTCATATTTTTTATTTCTAAAACACGAAGAGGCGTGCTTTATTTAGTCGTAAATAGGAAAACAAAATAATATTTTTACTTTAAATATCTGGGATTGCTAATTAATACGTTTTTTTTTCTGTGCCACAGAAACCAAAGAACCCTTAAGTGATAAACCTTCAAAAAGATGGTACTCATTGGACTCGTTAAGGAATTCATCACAACAAGAGGAGCGAGATTCAGCGAGCGGTCAGTTCGAATTTAATTATTGTGTTTATTATTTAATTTCGTATAAATATTTTTTTAACGTTGGAATAATTTTCAGGTTCCCGCTCACCGTCCCCCGCTCCATCGAGCGGCTTAGAAAGCAGTTCTATTAAAGACTCTCCGCTGCAAATCGATTTAGCTTCTGATGGTGGCAATGTTGGTAAGTAATATATTTCAATTTCTTCTTACATCTCGTTCATACATAGAGCAAACAAATTGAAATCAAATGTAAACAAACGGTTAATTAATTTACCACTAACTTCAGTCATATTAAGTAAGTATTAAGTTTTTTTTATTATTATATAGAGGGCAAACGAGCAGACGTATCGCCTGATGGTAAGCGATTACCGCCGCTCTTGGACACCCGCAACACCAGAGGCGTTACAAGTGCGTTGCCGGCCTTTTAGGAAGGAGTACGCTCTTTTCTTGAAGGTTTGAAGGTCGTATTGGGTTATCAACGTTAGGGTCGTCATATTATCGTAAGCCATAGCTTGCGATGATTCAATATTACTCAATATCGGTTCAGTAGAGCCACGCTGATTTCAGCACGAACGGGCCGGCTCCATCTGCGGGCGGTACTACCCTCTCACAGAAGATCAACGTAAAATGACAGTTCTCAATGTCAGTTGTTTCGTTGGTGAGTGCGAGAGCGAAGGCCCAACCCAATGAGTATGGTGACCATTACTCTTGGATTCTTCTCATGATTTCCATCAGGCAGAGTAGAGACATTTGGGCAGGCTCATACATATAAATGCTTATTTATTAAATACATCTTACTTTTATTTTTACATATGTGGTGATTACAAAATCAATTATGGTTATTTACATATCATATAGAGATTGATATTTAGGGACTAAACTATATGAACTTTTTAATATAGTTTTTATATAAAAGTATTTATCTGGAGCGAAAGAAATAATGTAACTTTCGGTATCGGCCTTTTAAAAAATTGTGAATAGGTCCCGCTCTACAACGTAAACTGAGAGATAATAGTTGTATGATGTACGTGGTTTTATCCAGAATGGACGGAGAACGAGTCGAGCGAGGGCGGCGGGGGTGGCGGGGGTCTGGGGTTGGGGTCGGGCGGGGAAGGCATCGGCGTGGTGATGGGCGGGCGCGCTCGCGGCTGGCTGCCCGACGTGGCGGCCATCATGTGGCGACGCATGCTGGCCGCGCTCGGAGACCCCAACCTGCTGCGCGACCCGCACGCGCACGCCAACCTCTACAACTATCTCATACACCTCAACACTACGCTGCTCAAGGTAGGTATCGATCCCCGTTTTTTTTTCTGTGCTGAAATGCCCTCAGATACCAACTCCTGGTGGCATGTCGGACTCGAACCGGCTAAAATCTTACGCCGTCTCAGGAACTAGATGCCGGGAAACCAGGTGCACCCTAGAAAGAAAAACCTTGGAACGAACCTCGGGCCACCTACACTTTATAGATGGCCCCCTCCTGTGTGGCAACCCCAATGTTCCCGCTACTGGCCCCAGGGCACCACCGCATCTTCTTCAAATTATACACAGAACAGCTACTTGGTACGCGCAAACAGAAATTTTAATGAATTAAGTAAACTGCATGCTAATTATGTGATATGTGTGTGGCGACTTCCACATATAACACAACAATAACCTACTACAGCGCCATCTACCGAAGATACACTGAACTACGAAGTAACGCACTACACGGCGTAACTACAAATCCTGAATCGCGCAATAAATAGTTCTCGCGCCGATTATCATATATACAACATCCCAACATCAAATGTTGGGCAGTAGCCCGCCAGGCATGATCACCTCGCCTGGTCGGAGGATCCTTCCTTTGTGTTGGGTGGAACATGATACCCGTTCCCCCACATGTGTATTCTGAACTTTTACATTCGCATGAGATTGAATGTAAATTAGATTTTTACATACCCCACAAAAAAAATCATAAGGTGTAAGATCTGGTGATCTCGCAGGCCATATGATTGTGCCGTTTGTACAGGTATTAAATGGTTATCAACGTAGGCAGTAGTGATTCTGCTGTTATGGACTGCAGCACCATCTTGCTATAAAATTGTTTGGTTTCGCTCTTTCTCGGGGTAACCATTTTACTCTTTTTTTAAGAGATCCAGTATTTAAAGGTACTTGACAGTGTTTAAATGACCTACACGTGGACTAACACAATCATATTTCTCATAATTCCGCACCAAATGTTGAAAGATAATCTTACTTGACTGTTAGTTTCATGAACAGGAACAGGATTCACTCGAGACCAACAGTGGTTATTGCGGCGATCATTCTTATACTTGACCCTAACGATCGATGCAATAAAAGTACAGGGTGTTTTCACAGATTTTAAACGGTTCGATTCCCGGGCGTGGCAAGCGAAATCAGTGAATTCCGTTTTCTTTCTTTTCAAAAATAAAGGAATGTTTTCTTGAATAAAATTTTCTATCTATGTACAATATTAAGAGTACTTTCCCTTCAAGTGGCATTACAAAATTCCACCTTGTATACCTAAAACAGTTTAACGAAATGACATTAGCGTACAGATGATTCATCGTCGTAATATGTAAGCAAGACATCGATATGACATTGAAATTAAACTCAATACGTCGTATGGTAAAAGTTTGCTTCTATAAGATTAAATGATTAGATTACGTTTTCTTTATTTACCGCACTGTTTCCTGATTTTATTACGAAACAGTGTGGTTTAAATAAACGTAATCTCAACCAAGAGAAATGGAAAAAGAAACTAAAGCATCCAAAACATATGTGATATGCAATTTTAACATGTTTTTATTATCTTCACGGTACACTTTGAAAGTGATTTTCACCCACTTCAGACGTCGGATTGAATTAAAAATTCCCATATGTCGGTATCACCGACTGACCCGAAAGAACTTAAAAATCACATCTTAATTGAACTAGGTATATATTTATTTGGAAATCCTAGCACAACTACGCACACAGTCATATGTTTTTTGTCAATACTGTTGTTTTTACAGTTCAAATCTTAAACGTCAACTTATTATTTAAATACCTAAGAAGTTACGAGTACTTAAGAGCATTCATAAACCCACCCACACCGTGTAAACAAAAACATGACTTACAAGGAATTATACACATTTAGAATGTTCAAATTGAATGTGTTCAATGAACACTTATGTAATAATTCATGTTACACCAGAGATGAGGCATCTGTTAATGTTTATCACAAATAATGGCGCGCTGGCACAACTTATCAGTCGATATCTGTCAATGTTTGGCAGATGGCGCAATTCAAATCATTGGCATTTATCTCCACATTATTGTTTGTTGTAAATACATCCTTATTATTATTTTATTGTGAGTTGTGTCGCGAGGACCGGTTCTCTTTGAATGGTGTTGTTCTCTCTGTGCGCGCTGTTGTCCCAATCGAAAGTATTTAAAGAATGCCCGTGCGAAGGAAGAGCAGGAAAAAGAAGATTTCTAAGGAGACTCAGAAGAAAGGTCTTTGTTTAAATTGTCAAATATTTTTATAATAATATTAATGTGGGTAGTTGAAAATTGTTTGAATATCGATTGTTTTGACAGCGGAGAAGGAAATTGATAGCTTCACGTATAAATATTAAACAATCTTATGGAATTTAAATATGAGTTTAACAACAACGATCCTCGACAGTTGTCTTTAGAAGCCGAACGAGATGTTGCAAAGGCAACATTTGTTAAAACTGAATGTTAATTCGTATGGTTGTGAATTTGTTAGTGACAAGTTGTGTTTGTTACAGATAAGCGCAAACCAAACCCTAAATGGCAACACGGAAATCCACGTGCCCTTTAACCTTGTGGCGGGCTGGTGCCTTGAGGCAGAAGCTTTGCCACCATCCCACAGGTTTGTTTCATTAACATGTATTCTAAAATCTTGGTATTGTAAATGACAAAAAGGTCCCACATAATCTTAATTCAAAAACAGTTGAACATAACATAATATTTAATACTAGCTGAACCTCGTGGTGTTACCTGCAGTTATTAGTTTACATATTGTTATTTTTGTTTTTTTTCTTACAGTTATAATAGCCTATATTAATCAGTGATAATGTAGCATTCAAATGGTGAAAGAATTTTTAAAATCCGTCCAGTACTTTTCGAGCCAATTCGTTACAAACATACTTACAAACCTTTCCTCTTTATAACATTAGTATAGATGATATTCCTATACAAAATTCCTCAGTTATAGATGACAACTTCTAACTTTTCTTAACAAATTTTTAACGATATACGTTTAAATATTTAGATACTTCGTTACATATACATAGTTTACTTGAGGTTAGCTCTACCAAGTAAACCACACCGATTGTCTAAAAACTTGAATGCTTTAACAAATTAACGCCCCCTAAAGGTAATGATTACATTACGCATCCTACGTGAGATACTACTTACAGTATGCAGCAGTCAATTAAAAAAAAACATTGTGAATTAAAATGATTCTTATTCTTACTGTAATTTAATTTGAAATTGAATAAATTTAGTAATCCCATCCCCTACACCATTTACATGACACCAAAGTTAGTTATTTTAAAATATTACACATACTTATTAAATAATTTTTATTTAATGTTATAGGTACATAAACTAAAAGAATATATTTTTACAGTGATCATAAATATAATTAGGTTATTGTTGATTTGCTGCACAAGTTCCTTTGTGTGTCATCGTATATGTAAAATTTTAAGACAATAAAATGGTCGAACGGTACAGCAACGCCAACCAAGCATTTATTTTAAATTAATATAAGAGAAAATATTGTTAATATCAGCTGAACCTAAATTATTATGTTTTTTTTTTTGATAAATCAGTCAATACCCCTTACTTTTGTAATGGAATTTGAAATGACATATTACAGCACGTACAAAATTTTATGATAAACTAGCTGACCCACGCAACCTCGTTTGCGTCTTCTATTGCCCGTACCGTGAAAATGTTCCCCCGCTTTTGAAACTCGTACTTCATTGGTTCTCCGCTCCTATTAGTATAAGCGTGATGATATATAGCCTATAGCCTTCCTCGATAAATGGTCTATCCAACACTGAAAGAATTTTTCAAATCGGTTCAGCGGTTCCTGAGATTAGCGCGTTCAAACAAACAAACTCTTTAGTTTTATAATATTAGTATAGATAAGAAATAACAAATGTCTCCAATCACAAATCTGTAAACTAGAACGGCATACGATTTGTTTACCATCATTTGTTCCTATTATGTCATGGTGATTAAAAAATAAACAGTTGATTGTTTAAGTACAATCGTTTGTTTTAGGCATACATGCATAAGATGACAAAGAGTTTTCACAAACGTACATCACACCTGTAGTATTAGTATAATACAATTGATGGACCTAACGGAATTAACTATTTATGGATCCGACTTTCTCAACAAACACAATTATGAAAAACATTGTTATTGTATCCAGGGCGGGGAAATTGCTGGCTTTACGCCTGTTGTGCGAATCGACGCAAGCGCAGGGCCCTGGTGCCCCTTCCTCGTGCAACAACCGCCTGCACTTAGCACATCTACACCTTTATCAGAGAGCACTGCATCATGGTAAGTCTACAAAAGCTTGTCACTAATTTCTACCACTCTATCGTTGAAAATGGTAGTTTTTAAAAGTTTGCTGATGTGCAAGAAGTTAGAAGAACAAAAACTTTTGTTTATCGGTCTTCTTGCAAGTATTCCAACTGAACAACTCTGAACATTCTATGTAAATGATGGTGTCCTAGTTGAATTTAGAAATATTTTTATCACTATGCGATGTGCCTACAAGTAGGTATGGCGTAAACACATTTTGTTTTCTTATTTGACCCTTTTCCCCAATTCGGCGTAACCCGACCGCCGACTCTACTAGAGTGCGATATAGCTGAACTTCGATTTTTGACGTTGAAGTACTGACAACAGATCTCAACAATAGTCAAGAACCCAAGTAATAATAATAATGATATTGGTAACGATTTTAAGTGTAAAGACTGCTGTCAGATTTATTAGAACTCCACTAACAGTAGGAGAGCCACGCTTCGGCATGAATGGGCCGGCTCGACCGGAGTGATACCACGGCCTCACAGAAAACCGGTGTGAAACATTACCTTCGCTGTGTTTCACCGTGTAAGTGAGGATACCGGAGGCCCATACCCCAACCCCATCCCCCAAAGGTCAGAAATGCACTTGTGACGCCTCTGGTGTTGCGGGTGTACATGTGCGGCGGTAATCGCTTACCATCAGGCGATACGTCTGCTCGTTTGCCCACTATTCCATAAAAAAAAAGTAAGCGATTGCCACAGATTTTCGTATGGCATCCAGGACCGGCGGTTTAACGTACTTTCCGGTTTGTTTCGCAGGTCTGACAGGCGAAGATCGTTCTGTAGTGGACGTGTTAGTCGAACATGCGGCGCCTAGGTATCTATCGTTAGCTTTAGATGGATACTCGCTGCTGTTGCTCGACTTCGTTCATGCTTCCACAGTGGTGCTCAACTCTTCGGACATGGGACCTTCGGTGAGCTATTTTTTTCTTAGCTAACTTGACTTGAAATAGTTTTTGTAGATGTTTATGTATATGTAAATTATCGTTTAATTTATATAAAAGTAAAGCAATACACTGTAAAAATAAGGATATCTTGAAACCCGTCGGGCCAATATCTTAGTTGGCCAGAACCGTCTTTCTAAGAATAACCTCATGAACAGAAGGGAACTATTAAAAACTGTTGATGATAATGGTAGTAAATCATCATCTTTCATGCAGCTTATCTGTGCATTTTTTAAATATGAAAATACATTGAAATACTGATGACGCAGAGGTATCCGACTGCTTTGTCTGAAGTTTCGGGTCGGACCAAATGTTTGTACGATCTGCAAATATTTGTTACTCAGATTGTGTGTTTTCTATCTGTAATATGTGTGTATTTACAAAAAAAAGTAAATAAGCATTAAATCAGTCAATCTAGCTTTCGTAGTTTGATACTAGATGGCGTTGTGTTTCAGATGTTTGAAAAATATTACAAATATAATATAAACATACATACTTATATCTACTATATACAGTATTCCATGTATAATATGTGTGTATTTACAAAAAAAAGTATATATTTATTATTATCAGTTGTCTAGTACCCATAACACAAGCTCTGCTTAGCTTGGGACTAGATGGCGTTGTGTGTAAGATGTCCGAAATATTGATTTATTTATTTATACAGACTAATGAAAATAAGAAAGAAACTGAAAAAAGTACAAAAAAATGGATACTCCTCAGGCCGAACATAAACGATACAAGTTGTTATTAGCGTCAAATCATTATACTCCAATAACTCTATTTTCCGTTCTTTAAAGCTGCATGTATTATTATCTATTTTTAATTATTTGTGTAGTGTCCCCGTACGGCAGCCGTGACGTTTTTGGGCTCGCTGCTGTCATTGCCGGATGGTCTAATGAACGCGCCTATGTTACAACCCTATCCACACCAGTACAACACAGTGTCCTGTCCGGATCTCAAGGTATGTAGTTATTCCAATCCAAATATATTAATGTAAAAAGGTATTCTAAAACTATCAAGTTTGCTATCGCAGTCCACTGTCCAGCAGTAGACTTTTCAATATAATTTATAAAATCAAAAAGCTTTTATTAATTATATTAAGGAAACATTACATTAAGGACTCTAGTTACTCGGTTCTAAAATGTCGTTCCTATAGAGAAGAAACGTCAAGGAATTCCATAACTCCATGGAGACTCGACTAGCCAGTGGTGTTCGTTATTTTTTTTATTGAATAGAGAGCAAACGAGCAGACATATTGCCTGATTGCCTGCACACACAGAGACGTCCCAAGTGCGTTGCCGGCCTTTTCAGAAGGAGTACGCACTTTTATTGAAGGTGGTATAGGTCCGGGAATACCGCAGGCGACAGTTGATTCCACAGTTTTGTTGTGCGCGGCAGAAAGTTTGATTAGGGGCCATCCATAAAGTACGTCACACGAATTTCATGATTTTTTGAGCCCCCCCCCCCGTCCTTGTCACAGGTGGTCACATTTCTGAAACCCCCCACTCCCTAGTGTGACGTCACATGTTTTGCAATTTCACATCGAAAAGTTATTAAATTAAAACAGCAGTTCCAAAATTAGTTTTATTTCCATTTAAATTAAGTACTTTTTTTATGAAATCAACATTAACATCAAATATTTGAAACAATAACAAAGCAATAAACTATTGAATATAAAGAAAAAGAAGAAGAAAGAAACTCAATCGCATGGCAGTCACTTCGTTCTCATTTATTCGTATTATATTAAATATTGAAATGTGATGTCACGAAACTTAGGAACCCTCCCACCCCTTGTCACACCATGTCACACTTTGTCGACCCCCTCCCCCCCCTTTACGTGTGACGTACTTTATAGATGGCCCCTTAAAGTGTACGTATGCGTGTACGCAGGAGCACGTGCTGAACATAGTGGTGCGCGTGTGCCGGCGCGAGGGCTGCGCGGCGGCGCGCTGCGCGGGCGCGTGCGCACTCACCGCGCACGTGGCGCACCTGCTCGCCGAGCGCGCGCACTCGCCGCGCCTGCCCGCCTACGTCACCTGCCTGCTGCAGATGCTCATGGTAACCTGCCTACTACTAGCCTTTATACTGTCTCACTGACTGACTGACACCGCGCACATGAACTTCTCACCAGCTCTTCTCATGAATGGAATACCCATCGGAGCTGGTACTTGGATTGATTTCAATTTAAACCTTTGAGTTGAATCGAAATCAATCTAAGCTCCGGTAATTCAAATCATTTCGGTGCATTTAGTATTAGTAACTTTTATCACTGAATTGATTACTTGAGTTTTATTTTATATTTTGATGTTTTTATTTTTGACGTGTTCAAGTGCCTTTTGGGGCTTATGAAAATAAATGATTTGACTGTACAATATCGGCACAAGATACCCCAAAGCCCAATGATACCCGTTTAAATTAAACTTCAGTACCTCAGAGCGAGTCAATTTAATAATAAATAACAAAGGTTTATAAACCCCGACGTGTAACCAAATGATGGTGCGATCTAAATCGCTCGCAACGTCATCTATTGATGACTATACAAAACTTCGATTCGACAAAGATGTGAACATTGATTTTGACTGCGTGACTGCCTCGATGACGCTGAGGTAGCATATACGATTGCTGTGCTCGTACCAAATGTATGATCTACAAATATTTGTTTTGGTTTACGCTTTCTGCATTTGTGGTAGTGATTATGTAAGTTACACTAGTGCTTACACACAAGTAATACTGTGATACCAGGGAAGCAAGGAATAATAAAATAAAGATATTAGTGGATACGTGCTTTATTGTTAAGCATAATTTAGTATTTAAAACAATTATAAAAGGATTAAGTTGGTATTTAAAATCACTGTCCCGTAAAATTAAGATATTATTGTCTCTACTTTCTCGTTAACTGACTTTTTGGGACTATTTCAACGGCATTTGCCGTGAAGAATTACTTCATGTTTATACTCACAGATGGTTCAATAACTTTTAGTATTTTTTTTTTTTTTTTTATTGAATAGTTGGCAAACGAGCAGACGTATCACCTGATGGTAAGCGATTACCGCCGCCCATGGACACTCGCAACATCAAAGGCGTCACAAGTGCGTTGCCGACCTTTGGAGGATGGGAAAGGGGATGGGGGAAGGGGTTGGGGTATGGGCCTCCGGTATCCTCACTCACTCGGTGAAACACAGCGCAAACGCTATTTCACACCGGTTTTCTGTGAGGCCGTGGTATCACTCCGGTCGAGCTGACCCATTCATGCCGAAGCATAGCTCTCCCACGGTAAAACGTAATTGTGTGTCAGGTCAATATTCTTAGAAATAAAAGTGTTTCCGCCTTTGGAAATCTCAAGCATCACTTTGTATAAGTAAATATAATTATGTCATCAGTTCATTGCGATGACTTCATATTTACCGAGAAGAGTAAACAGAATACTAATTACAACTTACTAGGCCATCGTAACTTAATATTTTTCAAGTCGACTGTTACAGCACTTCTGTTACTTAACTTTTTTTTTTATCCTTGGGTACAACTGTTTTTAATCTGAGAAAAAAATGCAAATTTGTTGCCGCCGTTTTTTAAAATACTTTCATGTTTTATTAAAAGCTTTCAAAAAGAAGAAGTCTACATATTATATGTATCGACACTAACTGACCCTCGCAACCTCATTTACGTCTACTATGGCCCGTAACGTAATAACTTTCCCCCGTTTTTTAAACATTCTTCATTGGGGCGCCGCTCCTATTATAGGTGATATACCATCATAAATGGATAGTTCAACACTGAAAGAATTTTTCAAATCGGACCAGCGGTTCCTGATATTAGCGCGTTCAAACAAACAAACTTTTCAGCTTTATAATATTAGTATAGATAACAACCCTCTTTCGAAATATGTTGTAACTTTTTTAATCAGTCCCAAATCAATTTTGTCTATTTTAAAATATATAATTTCATAATTTTAATTCTTCATATTAATATATGTGTTTTCTAAAACTCCAACTTATGCTGACGGACTAGAAAGGCATTGTGTATATTTATAGCAATGTACTGTATTCGCCTCACATCTAATCACCTTTGAAATGAATTTAAAATTATATCTAATTTATTGGAATACTGTAAGAATTGTTACATAATAGGTATGTATAGTAATATAGTTCATATTTTCAGATGAAAAACAAGAATATTGCTAAGGTGGTAAGTGATTGTATCCTGGTGCTAGCAGACTACACCGACCGGATAGTTGAACAATATCCTGGATTAGCCGGTAAGAATTATTAGAATTGCTCAATTAAACTACACAAGACTGCACGGTTGGCCGAGTGGTTTCAGCGGTCGCCATGCCGCTTACTACTGCGCCAAGTGTCTTGGGTTCAAATCCCACGCGGTACAACACTTTGTGTGATCCACGAATTGTTGTCCCGAGTCTGGATGTTCTTTGTGTCCGTTTCATGTATGTTTGTAAAGTCCCCCACGACACAGGATGTTTATTCCTAATGTGGGAGTTGTCTTTTTTAAAAAAAAACAAAATTAAAAAAAAAAAAAAACCGCCTGATTTAATAAAAAAAACAATTGTCTACAAAGGTAAAAGTGTTAGTGGTGTCATATTTATCGTTGTTTTTTTTATTTGTCAGGTAAAATAATAAAGTGGATATGCGCATGCCTAGCACAAATATCGCCGAGCAGCGGCCGCGATTCAGTGAAGCCACTGGCGGGCTCCCTGCTTCTGTGTCTCGCTGAGTTCGCCGTCCGCTGCGGTCCTACCTACCTCATGGAAGAAAAAGATGGCGAACAAAGCCTGCTCCTAATGATATTTAAGGTAATACAAACTATACATGCAAATTACATTTTATGTATGGTGATCTTTGGTGTTGCCAGTCATCGTTTTGTGATTAAAATTTTGTTTAATTTCATTTCACTAGATGTGTGATATGTGTTCACACTAGTTGTAAAACAACTCGACGGTAATATTGTGTAGTTATTGTAACTTTCAAATTAATTAAAAATGGAATGTAAATTTATAAAATGTATAATTCTCGTGTCACGTTTATACTCAAGATGAACTCCGAAGCTGTCTAACTGATTTTCAATTTTTTAAATGTGCCTTGGTGGCGTGCCTTGTTAACATCACGCTTAGGCCAATAGGAGCCGAGCCTGATTCAAAAAAGACGCAGACGATTTTGCGTGGGTCAGTTAGTTCCCCTATAAAATATACAAAATGTTTCTAATTTTTGCAAATATAATGAGGTCTTGTTCAATTTACTATGTTACGATACTTGATAAAAAAAATAGCTGCAGTGAATTCTTCCTTCAGTAAGAACTGTAATTCAGTTTTGTTTCATTACGAAGCTCTAGAAAATTAGAACTTTAAAATGTGGTAGATATTTAAAAACGCTTGAATAGAGTGCCGTTCATTAGCCAGAATAATTTAACGGTAAATAAAAAGAGTAACAAATCAGAGAAAAATAAAATATATTTACAAAAGTTGATAAAAAAGTTAACACAATTTCGTCTGTGTACGCAGTAAAACCTACGCATACCAATTTCACACTGACCAAATATTTGGTTTTCAATTGCTTAACAAATATAAACCACATGTGTGTTATGCAATCATTTAGCAACACTAAGAAAGTTGTTAGATTAGTTATCGACTAGGTCAAAATGTGATTTACTTAACCAACTTGACCTATCCTTTGATCAAATTGACCAAAAGATTTCATTGAGATGTTTCAAGAGTCACTAAAGGCATATTTTAAGAGATAAAATGGTAATTAAGTCACAAAAATATATTGTACTGCAAGTGAGGTCTATAGTTACGATTTTCGTGTTCGCCATGCTATTGTTCCGCATTAAACGACTGCTGTGGACAGCGACTTGATGTGAAATAACTCATATTAGGCATTCAAAAGAGTTCCTAATATAAGTTTCTTTCACTTTTATCCGATCGGCACAGTGAAAGCGTTGGACGCTGTGATTGGCCAGCGCTAAAATCTTCACCAATCACAACACCAAACGCGCTCAGAGTCAAGAGCGAGTTAATGTTAAATAAACTCTCAGTGTCAGTGTCAAAGTGTCTCAATGAAGATGCATATTCTTGTGACTAAGTTACTCATTTCTTTTACAAATGAATGCTTATTACTGCGAACTGTGCTCTTGGGCTTGGTAACCGTTCTCGTCAGCGGTGAAAGTAACAGCGTAGGTTAGGCCATTGGGTGCCACGTATTGGTAGCTACCGGTGACTTCGAGAGCCTGGTGCCCATCATCCAGCTGCTTCAAGGTGCCTTTCTCTTGGCGAGATGTACCGTCGCTGGTCTGGAAACTGTTATAAAAAGAATCATATTTTAGTAACATATTGACGAGATTATTTATCATCTCTGCAATAAAAAAAATATAAAATAGAATCAGAGTTGTTTACTGTAAAATTATGGTGTATATTGTTAGAAATACTGCAAAAGAAAATGTTGTCAAGCTTGCTTACTATATCGATCTGCGAATATATGTTATAAAGCATCTATTATACATATACTGGCTGACCCGCGCAAAACATATAGATATTTGTATATAAATTGTGTAAATATGACATGTACACACAAACATGTATGTATAACTAGTTTGTAGAACATCTAATTTAAAAAGTATTGTCAGTGAAATATAAAATATAGTAACTTACTCGAACTGGTAACCATCGGGGCTGACGTCCGAGTCTTGTTTAAGTATGTACACCTGGCTATGGTCCTCGGGTTGTGGGCCTTGAGGAGCCGCGGCGGCTATGGCGAAAAGTGCGAAAGCGCAAAGTACCTGGAAAAAAATTATTAGCACGATTACAATATATCGATCTCAAACCTTATGAAGTGTATGTCACTTAATTTATCTGAAGATTATATCAAATCTAAAGTTTCAGAACATTTTTGATTTAATTCTAAAGCATCAACATCATATATTTTATGATATTTACTCATTTTATTGCCTTATTTGTCAAAATAATGTTGATTATCCTACTAATATTATAAACGCGAAAATTTGAATGTAAGTAAGTGAGTATGTTTGTTGTCCTTACACTCAAAAAGTACTGAATGTATTTTGATGAAACTTTACAATAATATAGCTTATACCTCAGAAAAACACATAAGTAGTCTATAATTTATGAAGATACTAGCATCGACTCGCGGCGTTGCCGGCGTTTATTGTCGTACCGCGGATAGCACCGCGGGTTTCAGCTAGTATCATATAGTTCAGAAAAAAAGAAAAGTTCTGTTTGAAAATAACGCTATGACAGTTATGAGCTACTATAAAAAAACACGGTAGAATTATTTGTAATTTTAACAAAACGTATTTTAAAAAGATAAGTCTGATATGTAGATTACAGTTGACACTTACGAATTTATTCATTTTGAGAATATTTGTGTTGTAGAGAGTAATACTACTGAAACACTGATGGACTGATGCATTTCTCAGCACTCACCGCAGTTTTAAACTAAACGTTCGACCGGTGACGACAGTGTCTTTAGGAGCATACGTAATATAGTGTTAATAAGAATAAACAACACTTGACTATCCGAACTCATTCTTACATAAACTTATATTGGTTATATTACAAAATTGGCCCGTTAGTATGGTTAGCGGTATCATTCAAATAGATATGCGTATACGAGACTTGAAGTCTCGCAATCTGAGAATTGCGATACCCTGATTATTTTGTGCTGGTATATTTTTGATTAATGCGTCTAATTTGGGTAGATGAACCAAAATTTACTTAAAATTTGTACTGAAAATTAATTAAATAATCAAAATGATGACGTCAAAATTGGAGTTTCACGAACATGGTTGATTTATTAAAGATATAATATTAATTAGGTAAGCTTTTTATTAAAAAATAGCTTAAAAGTTCTACTTTAAAAAAAAATCTAAACTTAATGTTTCTTTTGCAGGTTTTGTATGTGGTAATGAAAGGCACCAACGGTTCGGATATCGAAGGCCTATCACTGCCTGTGGACGAAGATTTTGATCCTAACATTCAAACTGACAATCTGGGACCAAAAACGTCACCCGCCTCTACTATAGATGTAAAACTTTGGGCCCAAACGGTAATTATTTGTAAATTTTATATTAAAATAAGCAGTTTTGTAAACCCTTATGTTTCATAGTTTTGTATTAATTATTTGACTCTTCGTCTAGGACTCATTCAATCATTTAGCAAGCACGGTGGCGCAGTGGTAGTGAGTGGGACTAATGTGCTTGAGATCCCGGGTTCGAATCCTGCTTCGGACTAAGTATTTGTGTGATCTACAAATATTTGTTTCGAAGTTTGGGTGTTTTCTATATATAATATGTACTTGTATGTATTTACAAAAAAAAAATGTGTATTTTAATGGTTTAATACCCATAACACAAGTTCTGCTTAGCTTGGGACTAGATGGCGTTGTGTTTTAGATGTCCGAAATGTTGATTTATTCCCATTTTACATAAATTAGAATATTGTCATAATGTTCAAAAAAAGATGTTTATTGGTTGTGTGTTACGTGAAGCGTTTCGTAATCCCAGATCTGCAGCCAACTGGTGGTGTTCGTGGGCCACTGGCCGCTGTGGAGCGGCTGGCAGGTGTGCGCGTCGGTGTGCGAGCAGCACGACAGCCCCGCGCTGGGCGCCGAGCTGGGCCCCGCCGTGCTGGGCGCGCCGCACGTGCAGCTGCTGCGCTTCAGCGACGCCACGCTCGCCTCGCTCATCGAACTGCCCGCGCTAGACATGCCCGCTGCCACTACGCCAGGTCAATATATGACTAATTTACGAAGTTTCACATTTGTTTTTGCATGGAAACAAATACAGGTATCGACTACCATTTCTGTGACCGATGTGAGGGAATAGCAATTACTCCCCCACTTTAGCTTCAACTGAGCGCTTAACATTGATATGTAATTTTTGTTGTTTAATAGAAAATTTAAATTTGATAGGTGTTGTGATTACAAATTTACTTCTTGATCTAATGTAATAAATAATTCTAAAGTTTAATTGATCAGTGGAGGAAAATAGGTTTCGATTTTGAAAAACGAAGGGTTTTTTTTTATATTTTAGATAATAGTATCGATAATTTTTAATAATATCAATATTTTGTCCTCAGGACTGATGACTTCAGATCGCCAAGTGCGCGTGTTGCTGCGTGATATTGCAGGAAAAGCGTGCTGGGATGCATCAGCCCTCTGCTACGATCCTTCTATTGCTTCTACAGAAAAGATAGAACCTCTCGAATTGCCTGATAGGTGAATATTATAATTTTTATATTATTTGTGATATTATTATGTTTACTTATATTACACACTAGCTGACCGACGCAACCTCGTTTGCGTCTTTTATTGCCCGTAACGAAAAATTTTCCCCCGTAAAGTGTGTCGTGGACTTTTTTTCGTACATATTTATAAGATCTACAATTAATTAGAACATTTTATGGTTCTATCTTTTATAGTTTACGCAGCGTACGCAAAATAATAACTTTTCTGGTTGATTTTTTACACCTTGTGTCCGAAAAACCCCAATATCTTACGGAACTCTATTATTTCCAAAATAAAATATAGCCTATGTTACTCGTGGATAATGTAGTTTTCGAATGGTGAAAGAATTTTTAAAATCGGTCCAGTAGTTTTAGCCAAGGAATAACATTATGTGTATTCCATTTTTTAGTACTGAATGTCCACGGGACAACACGTTATCTTCACTGCCACCACCGCTGCCTCCTGATTTGTTGCCAGACCATAAAAACAGCCCTCCGGATAAACATCAACTGGACCATGTATGTATTGAAGTTTTAAATGAAATCGTTATGTTTTATATGCCACATGCTATAATAATGAATATATGTGTATGTATATAAATAAAGTCGTATATATGTATGTTTATGTATGTATTACTGTATATATTTGTCTCTTCCAATATACTAGTAGTTTATTTACACTAATTGTAGTTATTATGAAAACCACTATAATAATATCACTATTTTATTTTATTTCCAATAAATGCACCTACCTCATTTTTTCTCTGCATCGCCCAATCGGTCGACTGGCAGAGAATGCCTTAGGCATTAAGTCCGCCGATGCATGTATTTGTGCATAAAGTAATAAATAAATAAATAAAATAAAATAAGGCTTTTCATGCAATTCTTTATAAATATATTCTTACCTCAACATACTAATAATATCACTTTTTGAATCTCAGGAAAATCAAGTATTCTTTTTCGTCGCTTTGCAACAATTTAGTTTCAATTATGAGTAATTGCTGAGGCAGTACGTTAGCATACATATATTATAAAGGTGTATAAACTGCACGGTTGGCCGAGTGGTGTCAGCGGTCGCCATGCCGCTTGCTACTGCGCCAAGTGTCGTGGGTTCAAATCCCACGCGGTACCTACAACACTTTGTGTGATCCACGAATTGTTGTCCCGAGTCTGGATGTTCTTTGTGTCCGTTTCATGTATGTTTGTAAAGTCCCCCACGACACAGGATGTTTATTCCTAATGTGGGAGTTGTCTTTTTAAAAATAGAAATAGAATAGAATAGAAATAAAACTCATAGGACTGTTATAAAAGAATTTCAAAATTTGACAATAATATTAAGGTACTGGCGTACATCGGTCATACGTCTCCGGAGGTAGTTTGCGGACGGCGTTTGGATGAGGCGGGACCTTCGCCTTTACCTCCGGGCGCTGAGGACGAGCTCGTAGCGACTCTCGTACAACACAGGAACAACGAAAGGCATTATCTCGCCAATCGGGACAGGTAATAAGTGGTGACTAGTATTTAAATAGCTATTTTGTACACCTGAGATATTAGGTAATAGTTAGGTAATACTATTAACCTTACTGTGAAATCTATAAAGGGTATCAGAGGGCCTAGTGTGAGTTTCTTTTAATATTTTTGTCCCTATAACCAAGTTGCATTCGCGTTACAATTGGCTCACATTAAACTCTTCACAACGCTAAACATGTTTATTGTTATGGGTAAAATGTGGGTTTATTTGGATTAGGCCATTTAAATATTATTAAGTATCAGTAGTTATAAATAAATATAAATAAATAAATACGACGGTATAAAAATACAGAATTTCATCATCCACTATTGCACCCATGGATGTCTCATAGTGTATCTTTATCTACTATCTTATACTCGTATCGTAATATCGATTAAGGGATCAAATTACGCTGGACAACTTCTCTGGAAAGAAAATAAAAACCTGCCCAGCGTGGTACTGTGGGCCTAATTCTTCGTACGAGAGGACCGTTATAGGCATTAAAATAGTGTACATTAGCTAGCTAAACTAATGTTGAACTCCTGCTCTAATGAGATTTACTAAAATGTTTGTTCGTTAACGGAAATACAACACTAAAGAAAAATGATAAGTCTGTCGCCGGGTAGAGAACGAATAGGGCATCAAGTCCAACAATGTTCTCGTGCGTATGAAGTGAAGAAATAAATAAAAAAAGGCTAGAGCAAGTCGGAAGTGACACTTATGTTTGTCGCACAGCGTGGAGGAGGAGGAGCAGCCTGCGAGCGCGGCGGCGGCGGGCGCGGGCCCGTTCGGCGTGTGTCGGGCGCTGGGCGCGCAGCTCGGCGCGCTCGCGCCCGCGCGCCGCGCGCACGCGCACCTGCTGCGCCGCTCCGACCGCCTGCTGCGCGACCTGCGCAACCTCGACGCCATGAGGTACCTTCCCGCCACCCCGCCACCCCGCCCCTCCCCCGCACACACACATTGAACAGCGATTCTTATCATTTACAACATTACAGTGGAATATAAAACTTTTACTACTTTCACAGATGCCGTGAGACGCACAAAGTAGCTGTGATATACGTAGGCAAGGGACAGGAGACACGACAAGAGATTCTTTCAAACCAATGTGGCAGTCCTGCGTACGAAGCTTTTCTCGCTGCATTGGCGTGGGAGGTATGTTTCTAATACGTCTTGCATATATTAAGAACACGCACCATGCTCGTATCCATGTATAATTTATTAGCCGATACCGTCCGATTATTTAATTTTGACTGTCGAAAAATCTGTTCTCAGTTAGTATATACTATACATATGATAATACTCATAGTTAAATACCGTTTAAAGTCTTTCTGCCATAATTACTTTAACTTCCAACCCTCGTTTTACCCCCCGTAGGGGTGTAATTACATAATATAAAAGAAATTAAAAACATAAAACAAACAAAATATGTTCGAATAATGAATTCGTCCACTGGGTGACCACGAGTTTACATTATTCTGGCTCTCATAAATGTATAGATTTCCTCACGACTATAAACTGCTAACAAGAGTCAAATAACACCTTTCCTTTTAATCTATTATTTTCGCCATATTTCTCTTTTAGTTTTCAATAAAGATTATTATTTAAGATTCACACTTTAATTGGGTATATGTTGTTGTCTGCGATCCAGTTGAACATTTGCTCCGTAACTTTTCAATTCCGTAACTTGTAATACAAGGTTTTTTTTTGTATAACTAGGTGGAGTTGGAGAGTCACGTGGGTTTCACAGGTGGTCTGCGGGGCGGCGGAGGGGGCGGAGTGTCGGCGCCCTACATCGCCACCCTCACCTTAGAGGCGTTATTCCATGTCGCCACGAGAATGCCAGCAGACACCCCAGACACTATACTCAATAAGGTAAAAATGTTCAATAATAATAGTACATTTCTAACAACTTAGGTACTCGTTATCGGAACGTAATCTTAATTTAAACTCTATTGTGTTTTTGCAGACTCGTCACTTAGGGAACGACGAAGTGCACGTGGTGTGGAGCGAGCACTGGCGCCCGTACAAACGGGACACTTTACCTACGCAATTCTGTGACGTGCTTATCGTGCTCTATCCACTCCCGGGCGGGCTGCTGCGTTGTACCGTCTCTAGGAAGCCCGATGTGAGTATCGGTGACACTTAACAAAATTAATTTCCTACTGTTTATTTATTAATCGGTAATGAATAATTGAAGGTCACGACGAGTCTACGGTGAGTTGTACTCGTATCATGTGAGTGACAGACATGTATAGCGGTGCGGTGCACGTCGCAGGTGGCGGTGTTCGGGCCGGTGTGGGAGGAGTGCATCATCCGCGTGAGCTGCGCCGCGGCGCTGGTGCGGGGCGCGGCCTTCAGCGGCGGGCGCGCCGTGCGGGCCACTATGGCGCTGTACCAGCACGCCTACAGCGAGCGCGCGCTCGAGCTGGACGCGCTCGTGGCCGCGCACACCATGCCCACCACCTTCGAGCACTTCGTGGAGCGCATGCGCGAGCCCGTGCCCGACCCGCCGCCGCCCGCCCCGCACGGTAACGAGCCCGACGCCCCGCCCCGCCCCTTCCGCCCGTCCCGCCGCACCCGACCCAAGCTCCCGATGCCTCTCGACTCGTGACCCCGATCGGCCGCGAGAGTGACTAACTATCCGTGTGGTCGCAGATCAGGGCAGCGGGCGGCTGGCGGCCGCGCTGCTGGACCACGGCGCGAGCGCGTGGGGCGGGGCCGAGCCGCACGGCGCTTCGCCTCGCGCCGCGCGCCGCCTCGGCCCGTTGAAGCGCCCCCCCGGCGCCCCGCCGCCCGCCCCGCTCACGGCGCCGCCCCTGGCCGCCCCGCCCGCGCTCATGGCGCCCGCGCCAGCCGCCCCGCGCCGCGTCCGGTGAGCGACAACCCGCCTCCCCGGTCAAGATCACGACTGCGTCTTACGATCGTGTAATGTTACTCTTAACTAGTACCGATCGGACCCGCCTCGGTAATGATGCGTGAACGCGTGTACTAACCTTTTTATAGCGCCTCCACGTTTCGTACGATCCGGTCCGACGGGTGCCAGTTTTCATCGTGTCTTTGTCTTGTCGCTTTCCGTTCTCCGCTTTTTAAGCTTGCGATTGAACGTGTCTCGTCGATCCGCTGCACGTTTATTGTAAATACCGTAGTGTATCTCGGTAGGCGAGTGGCTTCATCGCTTCCAGTACTCGTCACGGACCTGTCGAAGTGCCTGCACTCACTAAAGAATATTATGGTGCGTAGAATTTAGCAGTTGGCATATTTTTGATGCTCTTTGAACATCGAATGCTTCTTATTTTATGTACTAAGTCGGGGGAGTTCGATCGCAATAAACAAAAAAAAACATGCTCACGCTACACATACACCGCTCGCACTGAACGGTAAGTCTTAATAGAATATGCTAAAATATTCTTTGAACTTTCTACCGTTTATCTTAAGTTAATTCGTCCACGGAGAGATTATACTTACGACTAAAAGGACTTAAAGGAATTTTCATGTACTTAATATTTTGTAAGCTTTTAAAACCTGTAGAATCATGCATTTAAAATGTAATGTACATGCTTGCTGTAGATGTAAATGTAATGTGCTTCGATAGAATTGAAATGTTGTAAACATTTAAACAATTATTTTTATGGAAATGTAAAAATTAAATACCATAGACGATCAGCAATCATTCGACATTACATTGATGTTTTCTGTACATATGTAAACTAGATATAGAGCTTTAACTGTTGTAGGTTTGTTTATACAATTCTATTTGTTATTTGCATAATTGAGATTCAAACGTTTTATGTTATTATTTATTGCCTATTATGAGAGGATGTGTAAGACAAATATTACATAGGGATCCAGTAACTGACTAAATCAAGTATCGCATTAATTTTTTAGATTCAATATTGTGTTTATTATATGTCAGGAGATTAAAATATGTCGTCGCTTGAGTAAACATTTTTTACTTTATAAAATGGTTCATAATTTTTCTATAAATGGACATGGTTTGTTATGTCTTAGATACTATTGTGAAAAGCACATTCCATACCAAAAGATAAATTGTATCAAATTACTTCTTATTATGTGGTGATAATATTGTGTAGCAATTGACTTAATGGGGGTCCCTGTTGTACACAAGTCAATATGTCGGATGCATTCCATTCAAAATATTTTTTGAAGAATCTGTATTGTTTCTCAGTATCTCTAGTTTTATTCATTAAATTAGCTAATTATTATTTATTAATCTGAACGATTATTTCCACTTTTTAAATTTAAACAGTATTTTTATAGTTATTAAGACTGACACAAGATTATGTATTGCAAACACTAAGTATTAAAAATGTTATATTTTATTAAAATTATGTGGTGGTATTACTTATTAATAACTTATTTATTATTGCTAAGTATTTGTTGATTAAAATAGCTTCAGAAATTGTCACTTACAATAAGTAATCCAGATATTAACCCACAGACATTATTACTGTAACCAAAATTTTATATTTAAAACAATGTAAAAAATAAAGTTTTGTTAAACTTTTTCTAGTCGTTTTTCTTTTCATCTCCCATTATACTTGTGAAAGACTATAAAATATATATTAAATATACTTTTTTGTTGATCATATTATCTTTCCTTTTTAATTTTAAGCCTTTAATCTTTCGGATGCGCGAACGGGTACTTCCGGTTCCATGCACCGTGCGGCGAAATTGCAAAATTTTGCAACACGGTGCATGGTGTACGAAAATGATCAAATCTTTTCAAAAACAATGCTCGGTGGTTATAAAAGTGATTATTTTTCAAAAGATGGATAACAAGCGTACATGGTTATGCCATATTTTATTACTAAACTAATGTTATCGCATTATTATTTACTCACAATTGAGCCAAGTATTAATTTACGCACCTATTGTGTTAATAAACATGATTTTAATATTTTATGTGGTTTATTATTCATTTTACTTATTATCCTCATAAAGTTCGATAACTAAGCTATCTACTGATATAAAAAACACTATAACTGCAGTAAAAATTCATTGAGAAACATATTTGTAAAAATCACATTTCGCTGTCGAGATATTCGCCATTTTGTCACTTTACAATCAAACTATTATTTGCGCCGAACACCAAAATACGTAGTATTTATATGAAGAAATAGTGTTTTTTAGTTAAATAATTTATTTTTTTAGTTAACTAGTGCAAAAGACAGGAACAATACATAAAAAAAACAACCTATTTATCAAGTTATTTAAAAAAAGGACTCGTTTGCTAGACCAGTTTTCATTTATTATTTTTAAGTTCTGAGAATTCTCTAAACTCTATGAAAATGACTGAATGCTAAAGAGAACAAACTGATCGTTCCATTATGTGACACACAAAGTCTATGGTCAATACAAAATAATTTAGTAAAACATAAACAAAGATCAGTTTACGTCTTGTTCATTGTCCGTCACTACTGTGTATGTGTGGGTGTTAATAGTTCCGGGACTTCCCGCTAGGCTGCGTGCAAACACGAATCAACGGCGATATACAATTTTAAGTGGCGTGCTATTGGAGAGGCCTATGTCCAGCAGTGGACTACGATACGCTGATGATGATGTAGAACAGTAATGGCGTGGGAGCCCTTTGTATGTGTGCGTCTGATTTCGCTCGTCAGGCAAAAAATTAGTGTTTATTTAAATATTTAGCTTTTCTAACACATTTTTGTTGCTATTCTATATTCTATATAAGATTCTCATCGCAATTATATCATTTTATCAATAAAAACATAAGAATAAATGCGTAAAATCCTTCAAATGAGTAAGCCCTTTTCAATAGGTAATAGACTCGGTAACTTTTTGAGTAACACTATTCAAAATTACGCATGATTTATGCCTCAATTCGTATTGATAGTGGTTCCTAAAATAAGTATAATAAGTAAAATATAACAACAAACTACCTTCAAAATCACCTTATCGGCAAAAAATCAGTTTTAAGAGGCACTTGACAGATCGCGTTGCGTCATCGTCAACTTTGAAATTGGAACTCGTTTTTTTTACGGCTCTTGAAGCGCACTTGACAAACGAATGTTTTAAAATGTTGTTCGTATAAAGCAAATGCATAACAAACCTTTCTAGACTTCGTTATAATAACTTTAATACCCAAAATTAATTAAAATGCAAGTTAACTGCGAAAAACATGGATCCGTGTGTGCCGCACCGACGGGACAAACATGGATCCGTGTTGCCGCACCCGAGAGGTTAATTCAACCTTGAATTCTATTTGATGAAAGTTGGATATGATTTGTAAATTATTTAGGTATATCTTTTCATCCTTACTGATCTATCAATACTGACGTGAAGAGATCCTCTTTTAACAAGAATTCAATAAAAAACAATAAATTTTACCACAAAATATTATTTCAGAACGCTAAATAGGAAGAAAAATGGCTTTTATGATAATTTTTTTGTTTATCGACAATTCGAGATTATCTTTTTACAATCTGATTTTTTAGAGAGCAAAATTTACCAATTTTTCACATATAATAGACGGAATTGCAAATGATAGACAAAACTGTTGTTAAAACTGTTTATTTTTCAGTATTCTTATGTTTATGTTTTGGGCAACTTGTACATTCCACCTTGTAACACAAGCTGATGAGTCCTAACTTTTGTATCTAAAAACTGTCTAAGTTCTTGGAGACTGCATTCAGTGCCCGGAGCCTGTGATGCAAACATCTTTAACATTTGATGGATACGGTCTAACGGTAGGGAGTCTAAATTGGTTAGCATCCCAACAATGTACGACCAGAATACCTGTAATTCACCTTCTCTTTGATCATGAGCAGACGCCATCACACTTTCCGTCTCATCATCCTCACACATCATTTCTTGGACTTGATTAGTTGCAACATTTGCTTTATTTGCTTCTGAACCATCCACTAACACATAGTAATCTGTACTTCTCTCTGCAATAAGACCCATTGATTGCCAATAAGTAATTTTTCTTCTCAAAATAGTTACTGGAACCTTCATAACTTGATGCAACTCATCTATTGTCCACTCTGATTTTTCTTGGAAGTGCATTATAAGAGTAGCATTAAATGGTGATACTGTTAAAGCCAACTTCTTTTCTCCTAACTCAATTTCAATGTTGACATTGCCAAGGTGAGGCTTCCAGCTCAAAGTTCTATTGCCTTTTAATGCCTCAAACGATTTTGTGTAAGCCTCGAAATGATGTTTTATTTCGTCGGGTAATTCTAGACTCTCATCTTTGAACGGAGGCCAGAATTGTGCAGATAAGATCATTGCATTTGATGTGAATTTTTTGTTTAAGGTCTCTATTTCTTTATCTTGGTGTATAAGGGCATTAATCCTTTTAGAATCAGATATATCTTTGAGCATTACTTCACAGAAGTGTAGTTGTGACTCTCCAAATCTCAGCTTCAATAGTTCCAGATACCTGATTTCCTTTTCTGTGTTTAAAGCAGTTTGTGCCAACAATCTATCAGCTAAAAGTGTTCTATATTCATTCACAAAGAGTTCTTTACTGCCATAAACATTGACAAGCATTGAAATGATATCATTAGCCTTTCTATCACTAGAATCCACAGTGGGATCAGCATCAACAGGGTCAGGGTTCCATTTATCCCAAGATTCATCTTTATCACAGTCTCCATCAGCTTCAGCTGCAAACTTGACTAGTTCTTCGGCTAATTCACTCCCAGCACCTTCTTCAGTCAAACTACTAACAACACTGCGAACAGTATCATCCCGATTTCTCAAATAATTGCGTACGGGTTTTGTGACAGTTTCAAGTATAACTCCAGATGGATCAAGGTGCCTCAAAGCTCTGATAGTTGTTACATAAGCAGTTAAAATATCAGGTGTGTTCACTCCAGGGTGCAATAATCTTGTTTCAAGAGCATTTTGTAAACTTTTACAAAGAGTAGCCCTCAGATCTGTTTTTTCTAAACATAGCTTTATGTCATCAACAGCTGGTTGGGAGTCAGGGTATTCTATAATAATATTAAACAGTTGATCAATTCTCAATTTAGTATAACTGTGATACAAAAAGTAACTAAGTTTTTGTTTGAACTTAGATATTGCACTTTGAATATTCTTATCATCAGGTGATGGTTTTGATGAACCTTCGCAATAGATTCTAGTAAGCCATGACATGACAGTTGTATCTAGCCAGTTTTCTAAGAACCCTAAATGTGATACATCAAATGTACCAGTACAGAGCTTTTGTATATGAGACTCAATGCGCATTTGAATGAAGTTTGTTAGAACTTGACCAGTCAGTCTCTCGAGTAATTGCAATTCCATTAGTTTTCTATTAGTATCATGAAATACCTTTACAATATACCTACAGTTGCAGTCTGAACATTCATTCAAGCAGCCTGAACACATGACATCTTCACCCATATCAGAATTTTCATATTCATTATCAAAAACATTAAAGGATACTTTATAGAAATGGTTAATAATCACTTGGTAATCTAAGGGTAGCTGGGATAACAATGTAGCTCTCACAAGTTGTTTGAAGCCTAAAACAACTTCTTTTTCTCCATATATGGGCTTGTTATCATTACAGCTGTTATTTAATATGGATAATCTTTGCAGCATTCCTGAGAAATTTGATACTGAATCATGCAAATCGTTCACGGCTGACTTGAACAACTGAAAGCCTTTGACTTCCTCCTCGACTTTCATAAATTTTGACCAAAAGATTGGTGCTACGTGCTGGCGAAGGAACTTTTCAATGTGAAATAGCACAAGGTCACGTATTTTCACCTGGATACCTAAAACGACGATTATTTCTTGAACTTCATCATACTCTGCGTTATTGCAGTCGGTGTAAGTCGTATCATCGAGAATCGGATATGCATATATGATTTTATTCCAGTAAATTTTTAAGTCTTCCTTTTTGTAAGACGTAGTCATTGCTTTGAGAGAAAATAAGTTTAGTTGATTTCTAATTTAACTGTAATAACTTGTATGTATGTGGCGGACTGTTTTCTTTTAATAACAATAGGAACTTTGTGAATTCTGGTCTGTGATAACAATGTACTCAGTGCCGACTGTTTGTTTGATTCTGGTTTGATTTGACAAACAAGATATGAAGTCAAAATTGACAAAATTTAACATCTGTGTTGCCATATGAAAAATATGCTTCCCTCTGTAATATTTTTTTTTCGGACATCTAACACCTGACGCTATCTTGTCCCAAGCTAAGCAGAACTTGTGGTATGGGAACTGGGGATGGGCTATGGTACAACTGATATAAATACATATTTACTTTTTAAGCTATTACATAGCTTTTATCGCGGGCTTTGAGCGCGGCGACCGAATCAAGAAATTCCGTAACGAAAATAAAACCTAACACCCCCCACTCCACCTACCATGTAGCTCGGCCGAGCGATCGCTTAACGTGCATGTACATAGGGATGTGACATTGTACATAAAAAATCGATTTATAATAAATGCCATAAATAATATATGTAACAAAAAATATATTATTTATGGCATTTATTTTGAAATTAAGGAAAAATCGATTTATATAATAAATCGATTTTTTTTTTGGCTTGAAAAATCGATTAATAAATAATCGATATTTCTCAAGAAAATAATCGATTTTTTTATATAAATCGATTTTTCCTTAATTTCAAAATAAATGCCATAAATAATATATCAATAGATTTATTCATTACAAATAAACAACAGAAATAGTAAGTTCTTATATAATCAACACAAATTAAAGTTTTAGAACAATCAAATTACAAAAGATTCAAATAAAAATGTTTTTCTTTACCCCTTCGGAGTATGTTGGGCCAACATAAATAGTATTCTATTGAATAGAAAATATTTATTCGGAGTGAAAATCATACGTTAACATTAAGAATAGTATATATTATATCTATACTAATATTATAAAGAGGAAAGATTTGTACCTATTTTTGTATGTTTGTAATGAATAGGCTCAAAAACTACTGGACCGATTTTAAAAATTCTTTCACCATTCGAAAGCTACATTATCCACGAGTAACATATGCTATATTTTATTTTGGAAAAAAAATAGGGTTCCGTAAGATATTTGGGTTTTTCGGACACAAGGTGTAAAAATCAACCAGAAAAGTTACTTATTTTGCGAAAATTTTCATGCTACGGGCTATATAAGACGCAAACGAGGTTGCGTGGGTCAGCTATGTTTTATATACAACGTGTATTTAGTATCAGCATTGCACCCGTGCGAAGCCGGGGCAGGTCGCTAGTAGTTACATAAAGCACAAATAAAAACAATTTATGAATTTTTTTACCCGAAACGGTGTCCAGCTCAGCATAAATGCCTCGGCCGGAGCTGAGACGCTGATTTTCAGCTGGAGCCGGTTTTGGTAAGCCCAGATAGCAATATAACAAAAAGTATTTAGTTACTTTATAATAGTTAAACTAAAACAGAACATAAAAGGTACTTAAAATTTAACAAAAAATATAACAATTCTTAAATAAATCACTAACTGACAAGCTAACGAAACAATTATCTTTTAAGTCCGTGCAAAATCGATAGGTAAATGAATTTTGTAATATAGCAAATAGTGATCTTATTATAATTATTCGTTAAAACAACGAATCATTGACAGTTTAGTATTTGTATAAAAAGTGGTCCAGTTTCTTTGTAATTAATAATTGTAATTAAAGCCAAATTGTAGGTACTTACCTGTTTATTTTCAATACTACTTATGATACTACAGTGTTTCCTTTCTATGTGCTTTTAAATTGGTAGTATTACAACACGTTTTTAAAATTTTAGTGCAATATTTACATTTAGCGTTGCCAGATTTATTGTCAACATGAAAATATTGAAGCCAACTAAGTCGTAGACATTGATAAAAACGAGACTAAAAGTTTCTTTAATATGACTAAAAACTTTCGAAATTGTCGTTTGAAAAGTGAATGAAGTTTCACCAACGAACAATGAATGACATAACAATCAAATGTCGGTAAAGTAGTATAGTTCATTAAAAAAATAATCGATTATTATAAAAATCGATTATTCATTAAAATAAAATCACGTATTAAAATCGATTATTAATCGATTTTTAAAATAATCGAAATTTTTTTCACAAGCCTACATGTACATTATATGGTACGAGCTACGACTGTACGAAGCTCGCACGGATTGAGACGAGCTGGTCCGAAATCGAACGAATACGTAAGCAGCTGTATGTGAGAAAGTATATAGGTATATATGTATCTATCTTATCTTTATAATTGCATAAGTTGATAAAAATGATATGCAATAGCTTTACCGCGGCAGTCCCCGAGTGCCACACGTTTTTTTTGTAAATACATACACATCATACGTAAAAAAACACCCAACTCCGAAGCAGATCATAAGACCCGGAAATCGAAAAATTTCGGTCAATATTTAAGAATACAATTCAGAATGAAATGATTGACGAAGGTTACGAAGCAGACCGCGACGGTGCGGCACAGTGGGTAGGATAGATATTATGTTCAAATACGCTTTGTTTCGCATCGACTCTCTCGACTTTAAGAGGCACTTGAAAGATCGCGTTGCGTCATCGTCAACTTTGAAATTGGAACTCGTTTTTTTAACGGCTCTTGAAGCGCACTTGACAAACGAATGTTTTAAAATGTTGTTCGTATAAAGCAAATGCATAACAAACCTTTCTAGACTTCATTATAATAACTTTAATACCCAAAATTAATTAAAATGCAAGTTAACTGCGGTTAACATGGATCCGTGTGTGCCGCACCGACGGGACAAACATGGATCCCTGTTGCCGCATCCCAGAGGATACCCTGACTCACGCGGTGAAACACAGTGCAAGTGTTGTTTCACACCAGTTTTCTGTGAGTCCATGGTACCACTCCAGTCAAGCCGGCCCATGCATGCCGGAGCTTGGCTTTTCCATGGTTAATATCAATGTGTCAATATCAATCAAAAGTTGATTATACTCCATTCTCTACATATCATATATGTGTAAGCTGTAATTATTATGTTGTTGCTTAAAATTGTGTTGTAGCAAGAGTATAATCTGTTTTATGTGTTATCTAAAACTGATAATTTTAAACAGGTTGGGTGCAAAAAAAGTCAAAAAGTTTAAAATAACTTATAATTAAAAAATTGATACATATTTCATTTTAAAGAATAGGTTCTGGTTGTTGAGTGAGTAGTAAGCCAAATCTCTTTTTAATAATTATCCTTTGTCTTGAATATTTATCTTCAGGAGAGAAACGAGCTGAAAATACAAATAACATTTAAATATTATGATTGTGTTTAAATAAAGGTTAATCTAAATGATGACATGAATGACAAGACCATAGTTTGAACAGAAAAACACAAATTAATAGCTATATCAACAACCCATAATGACCCACTGCTGGGCTCAGGTCTCCTCTCAAGAGGGTTAAGGCCTGGGACAGGAAAGACAACATTGTGGCTACATTATCTTGCCATTGGATGTTTTTAAGCCCCCCGAAGGCCTCTGACTGATTGCAACATCATTGCTTACCCTTGGTAATTGTTTCTAATAGCTACAGATTCCATGAAATTTTGAAGTTGAAAAGCAAACCCTTAGGGTAAGCTAAATTTTTAAATACTAAATACTACTGATTTTATACTTAGAACAAAGCGTGATATAAAATCACTACTGATTTTATACTTTAATTAGTAAGTATAAAATAAATAATAAATATATTTTGTGTCGTAACCTCAGCAACTTCCACTACTGGACCTACATGCTGTAAGTTTGTTACATCAAGCAGTTCTGCAAGCCCACATTTAGCAACTTCTCAAATAATTACATAACCCAAATATTTTTAATAACAGAAATTAATTCTTATTATTGTTCTTCAAATTCAAAGGTAAATCAAATCCTAGTGGATTTATTCCGAAGTTTCTGAGATCACAATGTCCACTGAATTTATGGTGGATTTATTTGGATTGTTTTAGTATTATAGCCATCTTATTTTACTCATATTATTATTTCATAGAATAAGTCAATATGCAGAATATTTACTCTGGAAATGTTTAAATCAAAAAATTATGTTACAAGTAAAATTAATAGTGTAATTTCAAAGAATTACAAATCAAATATTTTTACCCTCATGTTGTTTTAATAATATAAATTGATCAGTAGAGGATTCAACTCGATATTGTGTTTAAAGAAACTTTCAAATAAATCAAATATATAGCCTAGCCTAGAGGATCAGTGTGGACTAAAATCCAGTGGACGGAGTTACAAAATTGATACAAAAAATATATTTTGCAAGTTACCTGGATGCGCCGATAACGTCGGTTTTCCATTAGGATCGATAGCCTAAAAAAGATAAAAGTAATCATATTAACACATGGATCATGTACATACACGTTACTATTACTAAGTATTTGTAAACAAACACGTTAGTTTCGGTTAATTTTGGAATACTAAAGAAATATATTTACCGAGAGAGTGTACTGCCTCTTTCCTTGTTCGTCTAAGTAATATCTAAGATACATTTTGTTTTAGTTTATCACAACTCAAATTCAAAAACACTTAGAACACACAATAACCACGCGCTTCGAAACAGAGAATGCAATGCTTTGCTTTGACATTTATCTAACCAACAAAGCTGAAACTGACTGTCAACTAAACCAGTGTTGCTGCATAGCAAAATGAAAAAATAAATTTGACAAATTAAAAAGCAAAACAACTTATATAACCCTCTCCTGAGAGGAGACCCGAGCCCAGCAGAGGGACGTTATGGGTTGTTGATGTAAAACGAAGCTTGCCATTGTGACTTTAGTCTACCTGATGGAAAGCATGAGCAGAATCCAAGAGTGATGGTCACCATACTCATCGCGAATACAGACAATGCAACAATGCAGCATAGTAGCTACGGCGTCATAAATATGCTTCTGGGTAAATGCATACCAATGAAGCTATTAATTAATTCATTTTGAGTACAGTAGCAGAGTAACATTGAGTTACAAAAATGCTTTCATGACGTTTGTCAGATCGAATGTCTCAGTCACACGGATTTGCAATAATCCGGTTTTTTTTATTATATAGGGGGCAAACGAGCAAACGTATAACCTGGTGGTAAGCGATTACCGCCGCCCATGGACACCCGCAACACCAGAGGCGTCACAAGTGCGTTGCCGGCCTTTTAGGAAGGAGTACGCTCAATTACCGTCAACCGGTATCAACCAAATAAATAATTAACTAATATTTAGCATTGAAGTAAGTTGAAGAGAGCATGCTAAAAGTCGAATTTATTTAAACATGATAATATCTTCATAATTTCTTTTATTTTTATTTTACTTTATCTTTTTAATTTAATTTAACTTAAGTATTATAATTTGCATAGCTGGGCATTAACTCGTTAATCCGTTAATCGTTAATTAACGAAGTTAACATTTTGATTAACGGATTAACTTTTAAGTTAACTTTTAAAAATGTTAACGGATACATTAACTTCCGTTAATATGCAGAAGTCCGTTAATCGTAAATCGAATGCCGAATAGTTACCTGAACAGTGCCAACTTGCCGCGGAATTTCAACCAAAGTTCTGGTTGATATAGCTGGAAACGTATGACAGTAGTAGAATGGATGCATTAAAAAAGTGCATGGAAAAAAAGGTAGAAGATGCCTTGCGACAAGAAGCAGCGGAAAAATCGATGGACAGAGATTGTTTAAGTGGCGGAGGGAGCAATGCGAGTAATAACAATGATGACGAGGAAGACTTTTTAAATTCTGTCACTCAGTCTATAGAAAAACCAAAGAGCTCCAACTCTTTAAAGAGTAAAGCGCAAAGTTTCGTTAAAATGTGGCTGAACATGAAATCAAAAGACTCGTTCAACGATGCTGCATGCCCCGGGGAACAGATATTCATAAATCTATTCATTAAATTCAATACTACTATGCCCTCAAGCGCTGCAGTTGAACGTCTTTTTTCCACGTGTAAAGACATTTTAACAACAAAACGAGCCTTACTTTCAGACGAGAACTTCAACATGTTAATGTTCATGAAGGAAAATATGCACCGACGATTAAATTACTCATTTGAATTATACAAGTATTATGTTTTGTTCCTAACCTGTTAACTTCCAGAACCTAAACCAACAAGTTTTATAACTTCACTGACGCAACGATATAAAGATGCAATTTTATAGGTACATATTAACGGATTAACATTAACGTTAACTTGCGTTAATTCTTCCAAAATGTAACGCTTTAACGTTTAACAAAGCTAACTTATTTATATCGGATTAACGATTAACGAAGTTAACTATTTCATTAACGGTGCCCGGCTATGATAATTTGTAAAAATGTATCCTGTATGCGTCTAATTCCACTGTAGCGTATTTTTGTTCTTTGTGGCAGTCCAAGATACAAGCGTAGCTTAGTTTGGGTGCCATCAGCAATTACTGTAACACTTTGTACAAGCATTTAAATAAAATTTTGAATTTTGAATGAACGTGTAGGAATCGGAATTGTCATTACTATTACCTCGCCTGCGCCCCAGACTGATACTCTGAGCTAACTACAGGTGAAAAGAATTCGTGATACCGCAACAATGAAGAAAAAGAGGGGCTTACGTCCTACGACAAAATCCTAAATATTTTATACCATATTAAACTTATTATAATGTCATGATTACCAAATAAATATTTTTAACAAATTATACGTACACAGGTACACACTTAAGAAACATATAATATTTTTTTTTTTTTTTTTTTGTTTTCCTTATTTACTACAATCTGTCTCCTTCGTGGGACATTCAGAAGTATGTTGGTTGGTGCTATCGCTGGCTTGCTCGGTATGTGACCTGTGTCACATCCTCATTGTCTAACAGTAGTTATATTTACTGTGATTGGATTAGGTCTTGAGGTATTTTGCGCTTTAATCGTCGCGCTTTGTTGTGATTCTCCATCAGTGACTGAGCCAGAGTATTTGGGTGTTGTTGGATTCGTTCTTTATAGGACTTGGTATAGCGTACGATTTCCTGCTTCACCGTGGGCATTCCTAGGTCACGGTGTAAAAGCTCGTTGGGTACAAACCACGGCGCGTTAGTTATCATACGCAGAGCTTTGTTTTGAAACCTCTGTATGATTTCTATGTTTGAGTAAGATGCGGTGCCCCATAATTGGATCCCGTACGTCCAGATGGGCTTCAGTATAGCCTTGTACAGGAGTATTTTGTTTTCGAGAGAAAGCTGAGACCTTCGCCCTATGAGCCAATAAAGTTTTCTTGTTTGGATACCGAGTTGCTTCCTCTTAGTAAAAATATGTTTTTGCCAGGTAAGTCTTTTGTCCAAGTGCAATCCAAGATATCTCACATGATCTGCTTGTGGGACTTCAATGTTATTTAGTGTGACTGGTGGACAGAATCCTCTTCTTAAAGAAAATGTAACATTGACTGATTTGGCTTCGTTGGCTCTTATCCGCCACTTTTTAAGCCAGTCCGATATGTCATTTAGTCCTTCTTGGAGTATTTGTGAGGCGATTTTTGGGTCACTATGTGCAGCTAGTATAGCGGTATCGTCAGCAAAGGTGCCAGTAGTTAGTGATTCGGATGTCGGCAAATCTGCAGTGAACAGTAAGTAGAGTATGGGACCCAGTACGCTACCCTGTGGCACTCCTGCCTGTATGGGATAAAGATCAGACAGTGCTTCCCCACTTTGTATTATGAAGTGGCGCTGATGAAGGAATGATTTTAGTATTCCGTAAAGGTTACCTGGTAGGGCGTTTTTTAATTTAAAAAGCAGACCTGCATGCCAAACGCGATCAAACGCTTGAGATATGTCCAAAAATGCACTGGTACAGTAAGACTTTGCCTCCAGTGATTCCATGATCTTATTTGCCAGTCTGTGTACTTGATCGACAGTGGCGTGCTTATTGCGGAACCCAAACTGATGGTCTGGAATTAGTCCTTTTTCTTTGAGTATGGGTAGAATTCGTTGCAGCAGTAGAGATTCAAATATCTTGGACGGGATAGGCAGCAGGCTTATAGGTCTATATGATTTTGCTTCTTCTGGTTGTTTGTCAGGTTTCAGCAGCATTATGATTTGCGCAACCTTCCACTCCAGGGGGAAGAACTGCAGTCTTGTCATGGCGTTAAATAATGACGTCAGGAAAGTTATGCCAGATTCGGGTAGTTCTTGTAATATGCGGTTTGTGATAAGGTCATATCCTGGTGACTTTTTTGGGTCTGATTTCTTTATGATTCGGGCAACTTCTGTCTTTGTAAATTTTAAAGGCATTTCCTCCGTATCTTTAGGAGTATCCAAATAGTCAGTAATTTCTGCGGCATCAACTGGAGAGCCTTCATATGGATGAGGAATAAAGACTTTTGAGAGATGTTCTGAGAAGGTTTCGGCTTTCTCTTGGTCTGTCCGTGCCCAGGAACCATCAGATTTCCTTATAGGAGGAGAAACACTAACAGGCCGTTTCAATCTTCTGGTGGCTTTCCATAATGAATAATCTGAGGAAGCAGTAGCATCTAGGCTAGCGAGGTAATTTTGAAATCCGTCATTACGATCCTTGTCCAAAATGTGTTTCAACTGTCTGTTGATGTGATTAAGTTGTTTTTTCACACCTGGATCTCTGCTTTGCTGCCAATGCTTCCTCATTCTTCTTTTTTGGGTTATTTTATCAAATATATGTTTCGCTACATAGTTGTCCGTGCTTCTATGTGGTAGTGGTGGGGTTGAAGACCAGGCTGCATCCTGCATACTGTTGTTGAAATATAGAACAGCTTTTGTTATTTCGTCTTCAGTTTTTAGACTAGCTGGTTCCTGGAATGCTTTGTCGATAAACTCTCGAAATAGGGGCCAGTTAGTTTTTTTGGTATGCAGAACGCATTTTTTGGCGCATTCTTGGGCGGTCGTGTGTAGTACTACTATGATTGGAGAGTGGTCTGAGGACAAATCCCAGCAACTCCGACACGATATATTGTTATTTACAATTCCTTTGCTGACACAAAAATCGATAACATCCGGGATTTTTCTTTTGTCTGTTGGCCAGTAAGTGGGTTGACCAGACGATATCACTTTCATATTTCTTTTTTGGATGCGTTTAAGGAGTTCACGCCCTCTGGGTAGAACAAGCCTAGAACCCCAAAACGTGTGCTTGGCATTATAGTCACCTCCCGCAATAAATCTGTCCCCAAGGGATTGAAAAAAGTCATTAAACTCCTTTTCCTTGATAGTAAATCTCGGCGGACAGTATAGAGCCGATACTGTAATGTCACTGATCCAGTCCGTTATTACGACATTTGTTGCTTGTATGTAGTTTTTACAGTAGTCGTGTAGTACATGATGCCTGATGTTAGCCCTGATCAGTACAGCAGATCCTCCATGTGCTTTGTTGTCAGGGTGGTTAGTGTGATACATATTGTATCCAGGTATCCTGAAGTAGCTTTTGGATGTGAAGTGAGTTTCAGATATTAGTAGGACATCCATGTGGTGAATTTTAAGGAATATTTTTAACTCTTCCGAGTGATTTGACAAGCCATTAGCATTCCATACACCTAATTTTAGTGCTGTGAATGTAATGACATTTTTGACATTAGTTCTTTTAAAGTTTGGGTCATTATTAGCATTTGGTTCATCAGGGCAACAAGTGTCTCTGTAATAGCTTTCAATTCATTGGTTTTTTGGTTGCCATCATCGTCGTTAACGGTTTGCGACGTAGGTTGTTTAGGGAGTTCCTTTGTGACTGATGCATACGATTTTCCGTTACTCGTTGTTTTATTTGTAGGTGCTTGTTCAACATTCGTAAGTCGTCTTCTTTTGTGTTGGGTGATTGGGGGAGGATATCGGACTTTCAACAGCTCCTTGTAGACCGTACAGCCTCTGTAGTTAGCCGGGTGGTTCCCCTCGCAGAGGACGCATTTAACCTGGTTTGATCTTTCTTTCCGTGGGCAATGTGAAGTGTGATGCGAACCGGCACATTTGACGCATCTGGGCTTTCTATTGCAGAACTTTTGTGTGTGATTATAATCTTGGCAATTGGTGCATTGAGGGATTACTCGCTTAGGTCTGGGTGCTTCAAAAGATATGCGACAGTTTAATAGAGATTTTACGCTGTATATGTCTTTATTATTTTCACGGGATTCTAGTTCGATGTTCCACATTGGTAATGCCTGTTTTGTTCTTGAGTTTTGAATGTTCCAGACATTTGTTACCTTATGGCCAAGCTCCTCAATAGCTATTTTTATTTCTTCTTTATCCGTCGATGCGTGTAAATTTTTGAGCACCACTCTAAAGCTGCGATCTTGTTTAGGCTGGTAGCTGAAGAATTCTGTGTCTCTGGCTTTCAGTTCTTTGTAAATAGAGGAGTATGATTCTGCTGTTTTTGATTGTATTTTAACTCTGTCGCTACTTAGTACTTTAATTTCATACTCTCCTTTTGCAATCTCTTCTAGTAATTTTTGCAAAGGTTGGATATTTTTGACGCCGTCAATAAACAGTGGTGGGGGTCTTATAGGTTTTGGTGCTCTGACTTCAGGTCTATCTGCTTGCTCCATATCATCGAGCCCTGTGAAACTGTTGGATGTCGGTACTGCTGGTGATGCTAGCCAGTAACCCAATTTTGATTGTTTTTGGCTACGCATTATGGCGTCTGGACTGGATCTTTGCCTTTTGCCATAGTGCACTTCTGTGAACTGTTGTTCTTCAGGTTCTCTATCTGTTTCATCTGATAGGTCAATGGTCACTTTCTCTTGATTTGTTGTTGCGCTAAAGGAACTTGATCTTGGTCGATTTATAAACATTCCTTTGTGGAAGAGTTGTTGAGTCAACGTTTTTGAGTTATTCCTATCTAATTTTAGCATATTTTCAGAGGTATTCAAATTATTCATTTTGTTCCCACGAGTGAGGACGATTTAAAGGTCGCTACCTGGGGTGACGCCTATTCCCAGGAGAAGGCAAATGCAACAGTGGTTGCCCGTTCCACTGAGGTTGGCGTTAGGGACTGATTTCCCATCAGTCATACATCCTCTCGGCACGTTGCCCACCTTAGGATTAGGGTTATTTTTTTATTTTTCTCTGTAGCGAGGTTTTCTTCCTCGGAGGCCAGACAATTAAGCCAAGCCTCGAAGGTGTTTCGAAAATCAGAGGCCATTTCCTGCCTTTGATTGGTCTAGTATTCGAGTTAGTTGACCACCGCTCGATACTCGGCGTTGTTACTCGTTTAGCACCACCCGGGGGACACGTGTAGGGTGGGTCAGGATAGATGGTAATTCCTACGGACGCGAGCAACTTCATCCCCCTGAAACATATAATATCGAAATATTAATTTCATGCATGACTATACTGCAGTATTTTAGTATGTCATGTATGTGCATAATCTAAGAAAATATGTATGTATGTAAATAATTAAGTGTATCTCGTACATTATAGTGGGACCATCGTTAGTGGAACCAAAACTCTGCCATCAGACGCAAACGCGGCTTCGACGGTGCAATTTATCAAGGAGGATTTGAAAGCCAAAGCTGAGACTATCCTCTTGCTATCTATGTGTGTATGTATCTTGCTAAGTCAGTATGGGATAGGCCACAAGCCACATACCAGAGTACAGGAACAGCCAGAAAGGCAACTTTGCTAAAGCAGTTAGTACTCAAAACATTAACCCAAGGCGATCACCTTAATAATTTCTTAGATACCGCAGGAAAACTTACAGATATGGATATAATCTAAAAATACCGTATGAGCTGCTAAGTATAATGATCCTATTAAGCTTGCTCACATCATACATCACAACTTTCGAATAGCTATAAAATCGAGGGACACATTGCCAAACCCTGAAGACCTGAAAGTGAATATCTTAGAAGAGTCTCAGGCGAGAGACAACACCCAATTTTTTTTTTTTAGCGTGTGGATACCCCTTCAGGCCGTCACCCCGGCGGGGTGCCAACTTTGCGCCTGAGAAGGAAGGGGTCCGGGAACTGCTGATATTAACACGACCGGACCCCTCCCAGCGCCTGCCCGCACTGAAGCGGGCACCGTCTGCTGGTAAGGACTCTCAATTTAGCCGACGTACGGCACACGCGTACGTCGCCCCTTCGCGGCTGGCCACTAAAGCAGATGGACGGGAAAACCCATCCCGTCCATCCGCGGCCACTCGCGTATCTCTTCGGGCAGAGGACGAAATTTTTTTTTTTTTTTATTGAATAATGGGCAAATGAGCAGACGTATCACCTGATGGTAAGCGATTACCGCCGCCCATGGACACCCGCAACACCAAAGGCGTCACAAGTGCGTTGCCGACCTTTGTTTATCCTCACTCACTCGGTGAAACAGCACAAACGCTATTTCACACCGGTTTTCTGTGAGGCCGTGGTATCACTCCGGTCGAGCCGACCCATTCATGCCGAAGCATAGCTCTCCCACGGGTAATACGTTCTCCACCCGGTATTCATCCGCTCGTCGATAAACTTCGGCGAGCACTTCCACTTCCAAATCCCACGGGGGTGTTCCGGCCAAGGCGCACGCCGCCTCGGTCGATACGGTGCGGTATTCGCATATGGCTCTGACCGTCTGACCGCCAATGACTCGTCGAAGAGCCACCTACCATCGAGGATCAGGCTCAGATATTTCATTTGGGCCCGTACGGCTGAGTACGAGGATCTAGTTGACTTCGGTGGAGGCGCCGGGGGTGGACTACGACGGGGCCCATGGAATAGCAGGGTCTCCGTCTTGTCAAGGACCACCTGTAAGCCCAGCGCCTCGATGCGCCCAACCACCAGAGAGACACCCCTGATGGCCAGGCGCGCCGCCATTTGGAAATTCGCCCCCCAGGCTGTGACAAGAGTGTCATCGGCGTAACAAATTACGCCCAGCCTGGAGGGAAGACTACTTCGAAGGACCCAGTCGTACCCCACGTTCCACAGGAGTGGTCCGAGGACAGACCCCTGCGGAACGCCGCACGACATGGGTCGCCGTCTCAAGACGCCCTCTCGGTTCTCGTACACGACGGTACGCTCCTCCAAATAGTCTGCCACTAGCCGCCTCAGGTACTCTGGTACCCCATGATACTGAAGTGCTTCCCTGATGCAGCTGAATGGCAGACTATTAAAGGCGTTGGCGATGTCCAGGGACACCGCCAACACCATGCCGCCACAGCCCACTGCCTCTTCGGTCACGGCTCTAAGGCGCATCAAAGCATCGAACGTCGAACGCCCCTCTCGGAACGAGAGAAAACACCTAACAACAACTTGTTTAAAGTTACTTCGTTGGTTTCATAGCCATATTATTAAGATCAAGCTATATTTAAAGAACACGGAAATATGGAATGATCTTTTGGGAGTTATGAATAAAACAAGTCTAAGTTTACAGAATAGCACTATGACCATGGACGTTGTAACGAAACTTTACGAATCTCTGATCAGTTATGTCAATACCGCACGTAATAATTTTGATCAGTACGAAACGGCTGCTAAAGATGACTGACTGACTGACTACAAAGATACATTTAAAAGAAAAAGATTTCGCAGCACACGCATAATTTTTTTTGAAGGATCTTCTAAGACTGCACAGTTGAGAGGCAAGGAAAAGTTTCGTGTAGATACTTTCATTCCCATAATTGACACATTAAATACACATTTAAAAAAACGTTCGGCAGCATACCAAGAAATTGATAGTCTTTGTCAGTTAACAACAATCGAATCTGGTGAGTTGACCAAAAAATGCAAAGAATTTGCAAAGTATTATCATGAAGACATGAATGCAGATGAGCTCAAAACATAATGTTTTCATTTAAGCCAATATTTAAAAAACATAGCAAAGCAATCACCGGATTTAAATATCTCAACCTTACATAATCTAATAAAATCAGATAAATTGAAAGGAACTTTTCCAAACATAGAAATTGAAAACTCGTCAAACTTTTAAGCACATGTTGCGGAAACATTTCACAACAATATTGTAAACTCAAACTCAAATCATTTATTTCCATAGGCCCCAAAAGGCACTTGAACACGTCAAAAATACAAACATAAAAATATAAAACAAAACTCCTAATACTAAATGCACTGAGATGATTTGAATTACCGGAGCTTAGATTGATTTCGATTCAACTCAAAGGTTTAAATTGAAATCAATCCAAGTACCAGCTCCGATGGGTATTGCATTCATGAGAAGAGCTGGTGAGAAACTCATGTGCACCATCTTTTCAAATAATTCATACAAAGCTTGTTTGTTTTTGACATCAGTATTTCTATGTGCAAGTTAAGGCAACCAAAACACAAAGGCTAGAAAGCGGTCTAATAAGATATTAAAGCTAGGAAAATCAATTTTTTGTCTAATAAAATAATAAAAATTAGTCCATAGCATATAAGGTTGCAATCACTTACACATCAAGGAGTAAAAGCAATGTGTGCATACATACTGGTCCCAGAGAAAAAGAAAAAACGTTCAAAATGTAATAAAATAATAAATACAAATTATTTACGCTCCAACAATGTAAACACAGATCGCCTTAACTTAACAAAGTTCAAATGTCAGGTAATAAATGCAGAATAAGATGTCAAGAATTAATTACTTTTATGAATTATTAACACCTCAATCCTAATTTTATCCTCTCCACAACAAAATATATAATATTTAGTGTATATATGTATGTGTATGTATGTATGGATGTGTGTATATGTATGTATATATGTCTATGTGTACGTGCGTGTGTATGTGTGTGTATGTAAATACTTAATTATTATGTAATTTAATATAGGTATATCTATAATATAGATCAATGTGCATCTACCATTCTTGGCTCTGCATCACCCTAAGGTCGACTGGCAGAAAATGCCTACGGCATTAAGTCCGCCTGTGCACCAATTATGCATGAAGTCTTAAATAAATAAATAAATAAATTGCTACAACAATATTCCTTTGCCTAATGGTTACCAATTGTAGTGGAGAGCGGTCATTTTCGCAGCTTAAGAGAATAAAAAATGAATTGCGAACAACAATGTTACAAGAACGGCTGAGTAATTTGTCAATTATGTGCATAGAAAGTGATATCCTTCAAAAAATTGACTTTAAGGATATAATAGAAGATTTTGCTCAACAGAAATCCCGAAAGAAACCGTTATCGTAATCGTAACCAAAAAACCAGCAGCATTGTAACATCATTAACGACATATTATATCATACTGTATTTCGTTACCCATAATAAATGGTCATACTCAGTAAAAAAATGTTATTTTAATTCGCTTTTTTACTTTCCAAAAGGGCCTCAAATTCTTGTGTGCCCAAGGGCCCCAGCCTAGTTTAAGACGTCCCTGTGTATATGCTTTACGGTCTAGGGAATTTCTTATTAAAATCTTGCCGTAAGTGCTATTAAAATTTTGCTCCGTGACTGATTGCCTGACCATGCTAGTGAGAAATTCATCAATATAAACTAGCTTTGACGACCCAGGTAACAGAAGTGAAGTGATACTCAATTTGTTTCCCTTCCTAGTCTTGTTGTAGTTCCAGCATTGTATCATAAAACTTTCTTTGAATGCTGTTGAATGAATTACAATATGGCTTCTGTCTTTCGACTTCGTTTTAAGCGATAAATGTTCTGAATGTTGGCATTCTTTTTGTTTTATCTTTGTTTAATTGGATTTTTTGTTGATCTACCGTTTCGCCAAGTTTCGAAACTATTGAACGCAAGCTATATTTATTTTCTGACAGTTTTATAGGAATAGGAATGTTCGAGGTACGCTACCCTGTTCGACACTGCACATTTCCACAACGATCCTAATTCCGTCCTCACAAACCCAACGCCAATAGAAGTTTTATAATCCTTGCGTCTAAAAATATTTTCATCTATTTCGATCACAGAATGAAAGGGCGTAATGGAATAAAATGTGCCTTTTCATTGTAGTATTTAATATTTTTTTTACCAAATGTATTAATGAAAAGTCGCATTTGGTTGATTATGTCTTTAATTCATAATATTAACGTATCTACTAATATTTATTTGTTACTTTGAAAAAGAAAATGTAGATTATTTCATAAATCTTGTATAAAAAAACATTTAAAAAAGTAATATCATGTAAATCATGTCAATCCGTCTATTTTTATTCCATACTAGCTGAACCCCGCGGTGCTACCCGCGGTACGATGATAACTGCGGGCAACGCCGCGAGGCGAAGCTATATCTTTATAAATAGTAGCCTATGTGTTATTCTGATGTATAAGCTATATTGTGGTAAAGTTTCATTCAAATCCATTCAGTAGTTTTTACGTGAAAGAGTAACAAACATCCATACATACATACATCCATACTTACAAACTTTCGCCTTTATAATAGTAGTAGGATATTGTCAAAGAAAAAAAAAAATAATAAAAAAGTAACTTCAAGAACTGGAGCAAATTGAAATGGCATTGGGACCACACGGGAAGCACCAGCTTACAAATAAAAAAAGAATCATCAAAATTGGTTCACCCAGTCAAAAGTTAAAAAAGTATGAATTACTAGCTGAACCCCGCGGTGCTACCCGCGGTACGATGATAACTGCGGGCAACGCCGCGAGGCGAAGCTATATCTTTATAAATAGTAGCCTATGTGTTATTCTGATGTATAAGCTATATTGTGGTAAAGTTTCATTCAAATCCATTCAGTAGTTTTTACGTGAAAGAGTAACAAACATCCATACATACATACATCCATACTTACAAACTTTCGCCTTTATAATAGTAGTAGGATTGAAAAGCCTTTAATTTGAAATTACAAACAGACTCCTCATTTTTATTCATTTGTATAAGTTATAAATTGCCATGTTGGTCTAGCGCAGGGTTTCCCAAACTTATTTTGCCTACTGCCCACTTTGAGAATAAATTATTTCTTAGCGCCCCCATTTTTTCACCTACTTAAAAACCACTATAACTTCAAATTTAATTAATCAATTATTGTGAGCTATATTAGGGGCCATCCATAAAGTACGTCACACGAATTTCATGATTTTTTGAGCCCCCCCCGTCCTTGTCACAGGTGGTCACATTTCTGAGACCCCCCCCCCCTCCCTAGTGTGACGTCACATGTTTTGCAATTTCACATCGAAAAATTATTAAATTAAAACAGCAGTTCCGAAATTAGTTTTATTTCCATTTAAATTAAGTACTTTTTTTATGAAATCAACACTTATAAATTCGGATCGAATACTGAATACGCAAAAAATCAAAACTACATCAGACCTTGTATGAAAAAGATTAAATACTGATTATCAACAAAAAAATTGAAACCGTATTGTCCTAAAGATAGAGTTGGAAATATTTTTTAGTTAAATTAATATTTCAAATTACGCAATTAGTACCTCTAGATACGAGTATATTAGATTTTGAAATGTGATGTCACGAAATTTAGGACCCCTCCCACCCCTTGTCATACCATGTCACACTTTGTCGACCCCCTCCCCCCCCCCTTTACGTGTGACGTACTTTATGGATGGCCCCTTAGCGGAGATTAAACATTAATTCTAAACAAGACTTTTACTATAACTCGCAAGAGTTAACTTGAAACCTGAGCGCAGTAGGTAATACACAAAGGCTCTCAGGTCTCAAGTTAACTCCTACACCTGCAAATGAGAATGATTATTGAAACGCAACTTTATAGTATTCAAACATAGTATCTTTTATTCAAAATAAAACAAACATAATCGATTCTTATATAAAAACTAATGTGAAGGATGAACTTGATGCTGTTTAATAAGTTTGTTGATATCAGGTTCCAATTTACTCAAGAACAGTCGCAAGTCGCCACGTTCGGTAACATGCAAACGATTTCTCTTAAGCAGTGTTGCCACAGCACTAAATCCACGTTCACACAAATATGACGATGGGAATGCTATCAAGAATCGTTGAACGATTGACCACAATCCAGGGTACAATTGCGGGATCGGTTTTTGTAGCCAAAATTCTTGGTAACCATTTTTGAACTTGATTTTTATTTCCTCGTTTGTTGTCAATTCTATAAGTTCTTCTTCCAGCTGAGGTGACATTGCTGTATTGACATTTGAAAACGGATCCAACACCCAGCCTGGTATTTCCAAGTTCAAAATGTCCTGGTATCGTTCGGTGAAGTCAATGTGGAGATTTTCCAAATGTTGGCAGTAGGCAAACAAATCGTCGTTACTGCAGGATACTGATAAATTCGGAAAATTGTGAAACTCACGTCTGCCCATATTCTTTTTATGTAGAAGCAGTTTGGCTGCGAAAGCAGCAACGATGTTTTTTGTTTTAATTAAATTTAGTTCATCGCCTTGCAGTTGGAGATTCATGACGTTGAACAATTTATACAGGTCTGTCAAGTAAGCTATATCATTCTTAGATGTAATGAGCTTGTTGTGCAATTCTGTATCTTTAGTTTCCAAGAACTCTATCACAGAGTTAAACAGGTTGTAAAATCGAGTCAAACAATTGCCTCTTGATAGCCAACGAACTTCAGTATGAAACAACAAACGGTTAAAATCCTCGTCATCAGTAACACAAAGCTGATGAAATAATCTATCATTCAAAGAGCTGTTGCGGATTTTATTGACTGCTTTGATGACATATTGCAGTGATTGAAATAGTCGTTCACTTAAGTTTCTAGCAACCAAATGTTGTCTATGAATAACGCAATGTTCAGCAAGGACACCTGGAATTTTATTTTTTAAGTACGCTACGAAGCCTTTATGGCATCCTGTCATAGGAGCGCCATCCGTAGCAACTGATATAATATTTTTCAAGGGAATCTCTTTCTCATCACAAAACTTTTCCAATATATTGAATATGCTTTCGCCTTTTGTATCGGTCTCTAAATTTCTAGCAAACGATAGTTCTTCACATATTTTCTCATCTTTAATAAACCTCACGTAAGACAGCAACAATACTTCATTAGTTGGTAAAGTGGACTCATCGAGCTGAATAGAATTGGCTTGTCCTCAGGTGATCGCACAATGATCCTTCAATATCTTTAGCCATTTCATCAATTCGTCTTTGCACAGAATTATTACTCAAAGGAATTTTTCGGATAATATCTGCGGCCGGCGTATGAAGCACAGTAGTTATTACTTCCTTTATTGCTGGCAAAATTAACTCTTCTCCGATGTTATTTGGTTTGCCTTTTTGAGCAATTAACAAAGAGATATTGTACGAAGCTCGAAGTCCGTCGTCATCTTGCTTAGCAGCCGCCGGAAGTAGTTTTGCTACACTTGGCTGAGTATTATGCTTCTTCTCTAGGTCTTGAAAATATGCTACATTCTTGTCTTTCTTACCTGGATGCATTTTATTCAAATGATCTTGCAGTCTTGAAGGCTTCATTGCTTCATTCGAAAATGTTTTTAGACATAGAAGGCACAAAGGCAACGATGAGTTTGTGGGATTTTCAACGAATCCGAATTTAATATATTCCGCACAGTATTGCCGTCTCTTCTTTTTTACTTCCGACATTATTTTGTTTTAAGAAATACGTAAGTTAGTGTTTAACTTAAGTAGGTACTGCTTATCTATTATGCGCGAAACCGCAAATGGGAATAAAATAAATATTACGTTGTTTATATAGGTTTGCATAAGCAGCACGCACCGACAGGAATAAAACAAACATGCATAAACTCGTTTATCTCATTCGACGCTCAGTCGTACTCAACAAGTAAGAACAAGTATTATATGGACCAGCCGATTGATACAGGTATGCACAATTCGGGCTATTTAACAAAAACTTGTTAAAACATGATTGCCCGTGGTCTACTATCTACGAAAATTACCTATCTAGGAGTACTAATAACTATTAAAATGCGAAAATATGTCTGTTGCCTTTTTATTTGTTTGTTTGTGTCTACTTTCATTTCGAAACGGAGCGACCGATTAACATGATTTTTATTTTGTATATTCAATAAAACAGGACAGATATATGAACTACGCGGAGAGAAATATCGAACCGAGTTTGAGCGATCTCTTAACTAATATTAATTGATGTTCACAAGTTGTAGTTGAGAGTCGAGAGCTCATGCAGTAGGTGTCTAAACGGCCTCCTAGCTAAATGAAATTACAAATCACCCCCCCAAGCCTCTAAACAACGCCCCCATTTTTTCCTGGGTCTCTTAACCGCCCCCCTTTAGGCTTGCAGCGCCCACAAGGGGGCGTTGTCGCCCACTTTGGGAAAGGCTGGTCTAGCGGTTAACGTATAATGCGACTGTCTAACCTAAAAAATCTCAGGTTCGATACCAGGGCCGTACCGAATGTGTTATTGGGTTTTCCTACAAGACATAGTCTTACATAAAAGCATAGTTGCGATTGTGGTGAACAAGCTCTGCGTTTTTTCTCTTGTGTTTTGTACATTGATTTTGTATATTTTTTAAAATAATACGAACTTCCAATAGATTTTCTTTACCTAAGTACTATTTTGAAAGAAGAATTTAAAGATCACTTTTTTGCCCTTGCAGCTATTTAATAACTTATTAACTTTATTAACGCAAAGTAAAGTCGCTACATAACTTCAACACGAGTGCGCATAACAAACTGAAGAGTTTGGTTGATTTTATTATTTGATTTATTTGTAGTTCCGTTAGTAGTAATAGTTGATTATTTTCTGATTCTGCAAAGCTGGTAAGTTATCCGTGTAAAATGATTCTCATCGGCCTACCTTTAACCTTTTTAAAAATAACTGAGTGAGCTTAGTTCGTTAAAAATAATAACAATCTATCTATAACTCTCCCACTAGGAATATTCCTGTATCACAGGAGCTTTTACAAAAATACATATAACGACGACACAAAGTTTAGTCCCGTATGGAGTTTGAACAGACAACAGCTACATCGCTCAGGGCCGTAGAAAGTATAATATAGTGACCACTTAAATAAATATTTCATCCATGCAGTTTAAAAATTGTACAGAAGATGTCAAAGGAAGATACATATTTCATTAAATACTCCTTTGATGTTATGTGACATATTGATTTGGTTATAATTTATGAAATGATTAAAAACTTAACCCCTTTTTCTTAAACTTTATTTAACTTTAAGAAACAGTTCTTTGTTATTTTTAACTTTAAAAGTTGAAAATAACTCAGAACTGCTGATAAAAATTATTTAACGTTTATGATTTAATTGGTTAATTTTAGGTATTTCTTCAAGTCGATAAATTTTATCTCTTTAGTTACAATTTTGTTAAAATCATAATAAATCATTTTAGCTAAAAAAATCGAAACTCCACAGAACACAACAGCCTGTGGATGGGAATTTAGTTATCTAGTTAACGAGTGAATCAATTACCTACCTCATTTTTTCTTTAATTTCCCTGTGTGACCTACAGAGGGCTAAGCGAGAACATTGTAGTTGCAGGTTTTAATGATCGCTGATAAGTATATATGATATATATATATGTATATATATGTATATAGGTTGTCTTAATATAGATAACCATCGTAATTGAAAATGGAGCAATTTCTATTCTAGCAAAACATACCCTATTTCTTTCACCTAGCCTCTTTCAAATTAGGTTGGGTTTAGCTTTCAGCAACGTTGGCAGACGTCCATGCTCCGCGCGGGACAAATTATGTCCCGCTTTTTGGGGATAATAGGCCGGACGCCCAAAGTTACAAAAAAACTAGTGCTTTAACATCAATAAAATTGGTAGGCCAAAAAATAAGAATTCCACCATTACATTACAAATAGGAAATGGCACTAGTTCTGTCACGAGTCACGTCAATCAGGGATGATGTAGAATGTAGCAAAAAAACAAAACGATTGCGAACGACCTAATACCTTTATTTTTGGTCACTCTCACGCATGAGTCGTAATTTTTGATTAGATGCTTTACGTTGCTACGTCTTTTTACTTTGTCCCGCTTTCGACGAAAGAATCCCGCTTTGTTTCACTAAAAATTCTCAATATCTCGATTTGACTAAAAAAATCTGGCATCGCTGGGTTTAAGTCTTCTACGATACGCCAGAACTCTACAAAACAAGAAGATACTAGGTGTTATCGAAGTTCTATAAATAGATTGTTGTCGGTCTTTTCAGGGTGGAACCCATAACGATTGCCACTTATGATCTTACTAGCTCTTACCTGCGGCTTCGATCGCACACGTTTACTTTAGACCTTATTTTATCGGTATTTTATTAAAAAACCTCTGCATAGTCGGGCAGTATTAAATATTAAAAATATAATAGCCTAACCATAATATTTCTTATGTACAATATCATTTATGTCATTTTATCTGAAGGTGTCAGTATTAACAAATAACAGGCTATTGGGTGAGCTAGTAACACGTGAGCGTGCCATGTAAAATTGACCATGAGAGAACCACCTGCCTGCTTATTTAAGAGCTTGATCCTGTGATTTGTTTATGGTTATGGCAAAACATACTCTTGAGCGAAATTGCAGTCTTGTGAATTTAAAGAAAAGGTCATTGGTCAGTCCAGTGCCATTACGACGGTTCATATCGGTTGTCTAGTGCCCATAACACAAACTCTGCTTAGCTTGGGACTAGATGGCGTTGTGTGTTAGATGTCCGAAATATTTATTATTTAATTATTATTTGGTCCGACCCGGGAATCGAACCCGAGAGCTCAAGCACAGCAGTCGCATACGCCACAGCTTGGGCCACCGAGGAAGGTACATGTAGTGAAGGAATAATATGTAGAAAAAGTGAACATGACTCACGACTATTACACTTTCACACAAATTATTATTTCGAGTAGTAGTTATGAGACTGTAAAGTTAATTTTTTTAGTTTATCTTGGAATTTTATTCTTATCATAATGATAGTTTCAATTAGAAACAGTAGCTGTTAGTAGAAAAGATTAAAACGGCCAAAAAACATGTTTCTTCCCACTTACGAAACGATCAGTTTTTTGGCATACAAATAAACAGATACCTATATAAATTTATTTTTAAATTTATAAAAATAATTAAAAGGTTATCAACAAATCGAATCGTCTCGTAATCGCCGTAGCTGTCGGGCAAATCGTGGCTTCTGACAACGCCATGCGACTAGCGTCTTTATGACCCTGAATTTATTTTGAAATAGTAGATTGCCGATAACAGCGAACCAATCAGGAGATACTCGTAGATTCATTGCTGCTGTAGGCCGTATAACGAGACGCTTACATTTTTCCCATTTTGTTAGTTTATTTTGTATTTTCAACTAGGTATAAGTTATTGTAAATACTGATGCTGTTATGAGTTAGAGTTCTTAAAACCTTAATCAGGTTGTGGCTCATAAAGAAGTGTGATTTCTACGATGACTTTATTAAAGACTTTTGGATTATTTACTTTGAAATTTGGAGGTTAGTGCGGTGTTATGTTTTTTAAAGTACCTAAGTATCAAAAATAATTTTTACCTTGCTATGGAAATTTTGGCTAACACAGAAAAGAATCGCATGGATTTTACATTAAGGTGTATAACATCCTACTTAACTTTTTGATTACCTTGTATCATTAAAATATTTAGAGTTCATTTGTTTAAGTTGAAACACATTGACAGGAGCAAAGTATCGAGTAGAGAGAAGTGCTTTGACATTGATCTAGCCAAAGATATAGTGTAAGGATGAATCATATTTCAATTGCTTAGTCATATTTTTATGTAGATAAAAATATGTCGATTCATTCCGTTTTGGTGTTGTAACGAGACAGTGTTGCATGTTGCATCATGAATTCATGATATATAAAAGTTTATGTCCCATTGTGTTGATACTTTTTAATAGATCAAAATCGTACGTACGATAAGTTCTTCTGGGTAAAGAAAAACTGGTAAACTATAAAAAAGCTACCTGTCGGGTCGAGTTTTTTGACGCGGCTAAATAGGCGTCTCGGGGAGGCGATGCCTTAGGGATAAATTTATATTTCGAAAAAAGTGATACATGATGATTTTTACGATTGTATTTTTCCCTATCTTTATATTGTTTTGTACAAACTTTACAGTTTTATTTACTTTACATTTATCAAAGATTGAGAAATCATTCTTTGATAAATAATTCCTTTTTGGTAAGGAGCTAATTGTACTTATATTTGCTTCTGGCTTTCGAATAAACTGGGCTCCACTCAGAGAGGAACACAATTAAATCGTCAATATCTATTTGCTTTTATTTTTTGTATTGTGTCGATTAACAATCGATCCAAATCGTATAGTGAGTGACTTGAATAATCACTGAGCTTATAATGTGAGTTGACACAGCTTGTTTTTTCGATCTAATGATTAGGACGATTAGGTTAAGGTCAAGGTCAGGTTTGCCCGGAAAGCTCACGTCATAGTTCGTTCAACTGATCCTGCCTGTCGGCTGGTTTCGGAAATATTCGGCAAGTTTCGGCTCTCATAGACGCTTTGTTTTTTTAGGAGTGAGTGGTTACACTGGTTCTATTCTAGTTACCTGCCAGCCATATTCACGAGACGAACGCCGCAATCTGACGCTTGGACGCTATATCGCTCCGTCAGCGTTGGCAACAATAACAGTAAGGTTTTATTTTGATATTATATATTCGTATTACTGTTACCTACTTTATTTAGACAGATAAACTTTATTTTATTTATTTTTTAAATGTAGGTAGGTATATTAAGTTATAAATGGTTACATTCGATTAGTATACAAATCAAATTACATATTTCGGCAAATATATTTAGATCGGAACTTTTTCTTCTAAAGTTACGGTAGGTATATTTATTTTATATTTATATAACACTTTGTGAGGGAACGGACAATAAATTAGAGTTAGTATAAAAACTATTGCATGATTCAAAACATTCCAAACTGTTTTTCTTTGTCGTGGTAAGCATTTCGGCGTCCCTCTCTAGTAACGAAGTATTAAATTGATAAAAAATATATTGTAGTTCTTTTTTAGGCTTTGAAATTCATTTTGCTTATTTAATAAAGTATTAGCTGATAAACAAGTAGCAATGAACTTCACGATTGAATGAGAATGATTCCAATGTCAAGGTCGTAAATTATGTAACTTTTTGATACCGGTTTATACAACAACATTGACATTGCATAACAACTTGTTTGACGTTAGTTGTCAACCTTTTATCACCAAATTTATTTTAGAAATGGGAGATAACAAAAAAGTAATTGCACGTGGTTATCTGAAATTTTATGTTATCTTAGGATTGCCTATTTATATAACTGGTTTTAGTTCAGTCGAGTCAGTAAGTCAGTAACAGTGTTTTTGGAAAGGTAGGTACTGGAATAATTACTTTATACTTTTCATGTTTACTTATTTGTAGAGCTCTGTACGTCGAGTTTATTTTAGATAGGTAGTGTTTTATTTTATTTATGTTTCGATATTAAAATTTAAGGATAGCGTAAAATTTTATTAATAAGGGTTGGTAATGTTTTTCCAGCTTTTTTTAGTTTCTTTACTTTTGATCAAATTTTATATTTCATTCATTTCTTTCATTGATTTATATATGATTGCTTCTAATAATAAGCAATATTATTGAATTTGTAAATATAGTGGAAAGTCCTTTGATAACCGTTTTTCTGCAAGCAAGGAGAGAAGAATTGCCAATTTAGAATCTAATTGGAAATTTCTAAAACTCTTGAAACCATCATAGTTCTATAGCAAATAATATTTAAATAAATAAATATTTCGTACATCTATCACACAACACCATCCAGTGCCAAACTAAGCAAAGCTTGTATTATGGGTACTAGTCAAATTATATAAAAACATAAATACTTTTTTGTAAATATGTACATAGAAAACACCCAAATTCCAGAACAAACATTTGCAGATCATACAAACATTTGGTCCAACCCGGGTATTGAACCAGAGACCTCAAGAACTGCTGTCACATATGCCACCGAGGCAGTCAAATGTCACCACTGGTTATAAAAGAGATCTTCTGAAAAAAAAACAAACAGCTAAAAATCTTCAGCTCAGATGTCTAAAATTCTTGCCTGTGAAAAATACTAATCCATTCAAACTTTGGCTTATTTTTATGACATAGGAGTTTGCCATAAATCATCACTTATTAAAAATAAGTAGAGGTAATTAAATTTATTGAATTTAAGTCTATTTTTTCTGGTAATGTTAATGTAAGATATCTATTTTATTTGCACCTTTAAAATATTCCTTTAAATTTTTTTTCAAGTTAATGTATTCAAAGCTATTATTGAAAACAAATAAACCAGAGTGAATTATATTTTTGATTTAGAATGCAAACGATGTACTATAAACATGAATAATTTACTCATGTTTTATAGAATTAATGATATTAAAACTTTATGTGTAAAACCAGTAATAGTAACTAGTAATTATACAAACATTGTTAAATTACATACTTAATCATAAAGTAAGTAAATAGCGACATATCATGTATTATCACCCTCAAACCGGTAACCCATTGGCTTTAATTTTCTTTCGCTTTCTTCAGACATCTTCGTTTACAACTTCACATTAATTTTTGGAGCTGCAATCTTCGTTCCCGACGCGTCTATATTAAATTAAAATGCGTCATTTATCAATAACAATATTGTCACTATATTATCAACTCTCAGATGGAGTTCAATTTCTTTGTTTTGCATCATTGTTTACGTACAATCCTGCACAAAAGTAAATTATACCAATGTGTAATAGGATTGTTATAGAGATAATTAATTTAATGGTTTTTTCGTATCCTAGTAGTCTTTTAAAGCCGACCTGAATCTAATTTGAGAACAAGAAACGTACGAACAGTACGTATTAACGTACTGTTGTACCTACATATATAATTTACTAGCGACCCGCCCCGGCTTCGCACGGGTGCAATGCTGATACTAAATTAAATACACTACAGAAAAACTATGAACGTTGTATATAAAAACATAGCGGCCCGCTCCGACTTTGCACGGTAATTTACGACATCACGTTAGAAACCTCTAAAATTAGCAATGTTGCCTTAGTATATGATGCATGTATTATACATATAAACCTTCCTCTTGAATCACTCTATGTATTGGAAAAAACCGCATCAAAATCCGTTGCATAGTTTTAAAGATTTAAGCGCACATAGGGATATAGGGACAGAAAAGGCGACTTTGTTTTATACTATGTAGTGATTATAGATATATATCACCTGGACCGTTATTACGAATCTATTGACACCTCATTCATTAGAATTGATTTAGTAGTTTATACACTATATAGGTTGGAACATACATAGAATGCATTAACTATTATCCTTGCTTTTGGATTCGCCGTAGTCGAATTAAAAGGCTCGAAGGAAAAAAGTTGATTAGGGGCCATCCATAAAGTACGTCACACGTAAAGGGGGGGGAAGGGGTCGACAAAGTGTGACATAGTGTGACAAGGGGTGGGAGGGGTCCTATGTTTCGTGACATCACATTTCAATATCTAATATAATACTGATTGAGTTTCTTTCTTCTTCTTTTTCTTTATATTCAATAGTTTATTGCTTTGTTATTGTTTCAAATATTTGATGTTAATGTTGATTTCATAAAAAAAGTACTTAATTTAAATGGAAATAAAATTGATTTCGGAACTGCTGTTTTAATTTAATAATTTTTCGATGTGAAATTGCAAAACATGTGACGTCACACTAGGGAGGGGGGGGGCTTAGAAATGTGACCACCTGTGACAAGGACGGGGGGGGGTCTAAAAACCATGAAATTCGTGTGACGTACTTTATGGATGGCCCCTTACTAAGAGAGGCCTTTTTTAAAGCTGCAATGTAAATGCGAATGCGGTACTTGGGATTAGTTTAAACGTTAAACTTGAAATCATGCTTGGAACTAGAAGGGGTAAAGAGGGACAACGGTGCTGTCACGAATTTAGTAGTGAACCTATTTGAAGTTCGAGGTTAGACGTTGTTCTATCTATAGATATTCAGAGGGGTGTCGGGCTAGCGGGTTTATTACGATGTTTTATGGTAAAATTTACTAACGTTCTGGAGCGACGAGACAAGCCCGGTGCATAATTTTAGAGTGTTTACCACGTTAGTTCTACGAAACAACAAGTAAAAAGTTCGAGGAATCAAACGGTCAAGTGTCAATTGAAAACTGTGAATATCATTTAGAATTGTTAACGTATTGTGATAGCATTTAAATAAATTGACAATGAATAGAATAATATTGATTCATACGAATAAACATGTACATTTTAGGAGTGCAATTAGATTTGCAGTTCATTAAAACTCCATTCGACTGTTGAATTTTGAAAAAAAAATACCTTACAACATTCAATCGATTAATAAATGAAAAACAGAATTTCGAAACCTACCTACTAAATAAAATTTCATAGTACTTGCGTAAAATATTTAAATAATTTGAACTGTAAGAATCTTTGCATGTCTGTACTTTGTCTCGTACAATAAATTGTTTTATTTGTGTCGAATTTCAGATATGATTTACAAATATGGCGTGCATTTATAATAGCGGTATCTGTCTATGCATTTTTGTCGTTATTATAACTTCAAGACTGCTACACTATGGGTCAATGGTTTCCGAGTTTCTCACTTTTTATTTTATTTAATTTTTTAATAGGTTCAGATTGTAAATCGGACACAAATTCAAACACCAACGTAAATATGGCAGCAAGTTACCCACACGAAAGTGCGGTGGAGCTAGGTCAAGAGAAGTCTGAAGACAATTTTAAAGAGTGGGCGAATTACTGGCACACTTTGGTGAATGGCGGGAAAGAAGGAATCATGAATACGTCAAAGGGTAAGTTACGAAATACATAACCATGCATAACCAGTATAAACACAACATTAATTATTTTCACATTTCTTACTGCTTAAAATCAATATGGAATAATACCACGAAATGCCTATAAAGTTTTAATTTATTTAAAATCAACTCCAACTGCGATTCATGCCTTATCTTAATCTCATACATATTCATATGGTTTGATTAAAATACATACTTAAAATTAAGATTAATGGTTCTTTAAGATGAAATTTCTTTGCGTTTCTTGTTCATATTTGATATGCAGAGTTCAATATGTATGTTCAATATGTCAATACACAAAGACTTACTGTTCTTCTACACACAGGTTTACATAGATAAGAAAAATATTACGATATGAATGAAAACCAAGGTTGGTGACTCATGATGACATGCTATTTTTCATGATAGTTGATCAATACAATTCGTTTATTTGCAGAAATATAAGTATACACAGATTTTAATAATGTTGTAGGAACACTTATTACACTTAATAATAATAATATGTGACCCATTTACATTGTACCATTATATAACAGTGTGTGTTTTTTTACGTTCTAAAGCAATAATAAAAAATTATATTAATAAAAAGTAGTCGGAAACATAAATATTTTAAAGAAACAAAATGTAAGAAAATTTCATAATTAAAATGCGATAATTGCTCTATTTTAGAACGAGTATCCAAGGCTGCACTAACAGGTTCCTACCAAATTTGGCTAGGTAGGGCGGGAAACTCGAGCAGTGAAGGTGAGCGTTGATGCGCATCTTAAAGGGGGCCTCCTTAAACCTACATCCAGGTCGTAAGTCCTGGGAACTGCTTTGAGTTTCTCCCTCTGCCACACGATGGACCCGGCACCCGCACGGTGAATCCATCGAGTGCTAAGAAGTTTGTCTCATGTTAGAAAATCAGTCATTTATACCATTGTCATCCAAATATTCCAAATTTGCGCGTTCACCGCTAAAAAACTCCCGTGGGTCGTATGTCCTCGTTTTGAAGACACTCCCCTATCTGCCTCAGCCGATATTGGGATACTCGGTCTCGACGTATCGAGCGAAGTCCAGTTTCGTGGCCATTTGGAGGGTAAGGCCAAATTGGCCTCAAAAAAGCTAGGTGTGCTCAACAGATCGAGGCGGTATTTCACTCCGGCCCACCGCCTTCGTCTTTACAAAGCGCAGGTTCGGCCTCACATGGAATACTGTCCTCATCTTTGGGCAGGGGCACCCCAATACCAGCTCCTCCCTCTGGACCGCATTCAGCGGAGGGCGACTCGTATCGTCGATTGCCGGGATCTTTCAATTCGGCTAGACTCTCTGGCACTGCGTAGAGATGTGGCTTCACTGTGCATCTTCTACCGCATTTACCATGGGGAGTGCTCCGAGGAATTGTTCGGATTGATCCCTGCCGCATCTTTCCGCCATCGTCCTACGCGACAGAAATATCATTCCCATCATCTAGATGGTTGGCAGTCCACAACTGTGCGATTTTCCCGAAATTTTCTGCCACGCACAGCAAAACTGTGGAATGAGCTGTCGCCTGCGGTGTTCCCGGACCAATACGACCTTCAAACCTTCAAGAAAAGAGCGTACTCCTTCCTAAAAGGCCGGCAACGCACTTGTGACGCCTCTGGTGTTGCGGGTGTCTATGGGCGGCGGTAATCGCTTACCATCAGGTGATACGTCTGCTCGTTTGCCCCCTATACAATAAAAAAAAAAAAAAAAAAAAAAAAGAGAGTAATAGGACGTAACAATGAGCAGTACTTGAAGACGTTTCTTTAAAATTATTGTATTGTTAGCCTTCTATAAATACAAATCGGTAACCTGAACATGTGGAGCAATACATAAAAAGCTTTTATGCATTATTGTGGTTTTAAATACAATACACATCTATTAAATAGTCCAGAAAGTAACAACACTTACACTTTCCGTTCTAATGTATCCAAAACTTTAATGAGTTTTCATTTCAAAGAATTAACAGAGCGCCGATTGTGAGAAACAATAATTTCTCTTTTGTCTATGAAGACAGTGTCCCTTGTTTCTGAAATAAATATAAAGGTGTCTAGATCGATACGACCTTCAAACAAAGAGAGCATAAGTTAAGTCATAGTCGTTCGGCGATAGTCCCTTTGCATGGCAAGGTGATGGTCGTCAGCTCGTTAGTCCGCTTCGTCGTAACCTTCCGTGAAAAAATTCTAAATTCAAGTGAACAAAACAAATGAACTTGCTATAATCCACATTTTCACCGCTTTTCTTGTTGACTGTTGCAACGGAATTATTTTGATTTATAGTCGTTCCAATAGTTTATTTAACTTTTGACAGCTCTAATACTTAATCAAATAGTGATACCCTGACCCGTTACCTATTCGATTTCTTTCATCGATCGATTATATGCATTAAGAAGTTTTAATCGATTTAACAAACTCATTATTTTATAGATAATTTCGTACTTCATATTTCTATGTGTTTCAATGTGCGACCTCCTTTGTCAAAATAAAGAAGAAATGGATTAAAAGAATGTTGTTCAAATATGACGGTTCTATGTCATGAAAAAATATATAATAAAAGGAACTGAATTTTCAAAATGTATTATTGTATTGTGTTGTAATTCAGTGGTTAATATTGTATTTGTTAAACTATTGATGATCTTTATTAAATCTCTCTGTCTTTTTTAAAATAATCTACAGTATGTATTTCAATGAGTAACCTTCAATATAGTTGAGTATTTGTATTCCTCCGTATTGATTTATTTGTGAATTCTCACGTTTGGTTGAGTTGAGCGTATCGTTCCTGCCTTTGTTACTGTCAAAATGCCAAAAAAGAAAGTACTCAAAGGACAAACAACTGTCAAGTGATGATGATTCCTGGTCATACGAAGAAGACGATTCTTTATAATTAAAATTAGTATTACAGTACCTCTTTTGGTTGTTTTATTTTTAATCCGTAAATTACTACGAATTTCAACATTTTGTACCTGTTCATTACAAGTAGGTAACGCAGGTAGTTTTTATTTGAACCAACTATAGTAAGTCTAAACAATTATTTTAGATTCATTAATTTGCGGCGAATACATTCGATCCCATTACTAGGTACGAGTACGATGGAACTGTTTTCATTACGCAAATTATTTATGCATTGAAACAGAGACATTTAGGGCATTTTAATGCAAAATAATAAAGCTTTTTACGTGATTTGATATAAAATATAATCACAATAATTTTATTGTATGTTTTATTAATATAATCGATAATCGATTTATTTCAAAACCGTTTTTATAGTCTGTGGTCATTAATTACGAATGACACATCCCTAAGTAGGCGGAGCCCGCCCATAAAGTACAGTATTATCTGTAGTACATTGTATCAAAAATTATTACAAAACTTTATGTGCGTGATCTGTCAAAAGTTAAATAAAGTATTGGAACGACTATAACAATGTATTTTATTTGAAAAATTTCGTGCACGTACTCGGCACAATAAAAACTTTAGGTGCATTACTTTAGCAGACTATAATAAAATAAGACCTTGAACAATCGTTATAGTCATTGCTCGTGACTGAATTATTATGAACAAAATTAGAGTAATCCACAAGGTCATTTAACATTTTGAAGTAAAATAAAAAAAGTAAAAAAATATTTTAAATTTAATGAAAATTTCGGAAGAAAGATAATGATGATGTAGAATTAGATTATGTACTAAATACTAAAATATCAAATCGCCATTTTGAGTTAGATTATAGATAAAAACTTATGGGATACCTTCTGTATTCTACTACTATGAAAAAATGTAATCCTCCCCTTTTTGGTGGCTGAGTTTTAGATTTATAATGATACTGAACAATATAATTGTATTGTCATTAAAACTAAACTAGTGTACCCAATTTTAGATCAATTGATCTTATAATAAAGTCCTAATCAGGTCAGCATAAAATAGTCTTTTCATCTTCTTTTCAGACGCTGACACTGCTTTGAAAGTAGGATCAGCAAGTGGAGAAAATGTGGTAAGTTATCGAAAGTAATAATATTATTATTTTTATGACGTCGGGCTTTTTTTTAATAGCTCACGATATCACGTTTCGTATCGGTTAATCACAAGTGACTTCACGATGTTGATAATATTTATGATCAACAGCACAACGAGTTCTTCCCGCAACTACGATAAGTGATGCCAGAGTTAATTCCCAGTTGCAATTTACATCATAATCTAGTACCGAGTACGTTAATATGTTAATGTCGATATGTATACCGAGGCTGATATTATTGGAGTTTGTAGGTAGTTCACCTACTAGGAATTTGCGTTAAAATTATTGTAGTCACTTTCTTCTAATTTGCTACGAAATCAACGAAACTGGCTAATAACGATTGTAGATATCAAAGTCAAAATGCATGATAATACGATGTTTATTTATGACAGTGTCGCCTCATATTGATAACAACTACAATTTCCTGTCTACTAATTTATATTGTAAGGAGCAATGTGTGCGCGTGTGCACGCGTGCGCGTGATCGCGTGTGCGCGTGTACGCGTGTACGCGTGAGCGCGTGAGCGCGTGTGCGCGTGTGTGCGTGTGTGTGTGCTGAGTTTTTTATTTATATATACCACACACCTGTAGGAATCTTGTAAATCCTTCATGTACGATTAAAACCACAAGGTTTAGCCACAGCTGTTATTGCTTGGGGCTCAGGTCACATCACATCAATATCCTTTAACAGTCTACGACGAGACTCGCGAAGATGAAGAGGGATGTCGCCACTAAGAGGCGTAGGATCCGGAACGCAGCACCAGTCCGTAGAGAGTGGGTAGTCTCGCAGTACCTCGAACAAAAAGATCTCTACGAGGCCGAGGTAAGGAACGCACAGGTCGAAAGTTGGAAGGACTTCTGCGGAAAGCAGGACAGGGAAGGAGTCTGGGAAGGGGTATATAGAATCCTGGGTAGGGCAACGGTGAGGGAGGAGGATCTGATGCTGAGGGAGAGGGGGGTATACCTGGACGCGAAGGGCTCGGCGGAGCTGCTCGCACGTGTCGTCTACCCAAGGGACTGCGAGGAAGAGGACGAGGAGATGCATCGCCACATTCGTGCAGCTTCGAAAAAGGTGGAAAAAATAGAGGGTCATCATGACGATGACCCACCTTTTCGCATGGAGGAACTCCTGGATGCCCTAAAAAGATTCAACCCAAAAAAGGCTCCAGGAGCGGATGGGTACACAGCAGACATTTGCTCCCACGCTGTGGAAACTGATCCCACTCTGTTCTTGGGACTGCTTAACCAGTGCCTCCGCCACGGCTACTTTCCCAAGATCTGGAAGGAGGCCGTGGTGGTGGCACTGAGGACCCAGGAAAAGTATGTTACGAAGTCCCCAAATCGTACAGGCCGATTGGGCTATTGCCTGTGCTGGGGAAGATATACGAGAGGATGCTGGTTGCTCGCCTTAAATTCTACTTATTACCGAGGATGAGTACTCGCCAGTACGGCTTTATGCCGCAGAGGAGCACCGAAGACGCCCTCTATGACCTGATCGGTCACATAAGGGCTAAGCTCCGTGAAAAGAGAGTGGTCACTATGGTCTCCTTGGACATAGAGGGCGCCTTCGATAGCGCCTGGTGGCCGGCAATTAAGGTGCGACTGGCTAAGGAAAAGTGTCCGGTCAATTTGAGGCGAGTGATCGGTAGCTACCTCAACGACAGGAAGGTAACGATGAGATACGCGGGCGAGGAGTGCTGCAGAGCAACGGAAAAGGGATGCGTCCAGGGGTCGATAGGAGGGCCCCTACTTTGGAACCTCCTGCTGGATCCCCTTTTACACCAACTTGAGGGAGGGAAAGGGTATGTACAGGCGTTCGCGGACGATGTGGTGCTGGTGTTTGATGGTGATACGGCACTAGAGATCGAGAGACAAGCCAGTGCCTCTCTTGAGCATGTGCGGGAGTGGGGGAATCGTATGAAGCTGAAATTCGCACCGCACAAAACTTGTGCGATGGTAATCACGCGGAGGCTGAAGTATGATCTCCCGCGCCTCAGCATGGGTGGGATAGACATTGGATTGTCTAACGAAATTAAAATCCTGGGGCTCACCATCGACCGCAAACTCACATTTCACACGCACGTGACAAACGTGTGTAAAAAGGCCATTAGAATTTATAACAAGCTGGCGAGGATGGCCCGGATCAGCTGGGGGTTACACCCCGAGGTGATCCGGACCATCTACGTTTCAGCCGTAGAACCTACCATACTGTACGGCGCCAGCAGTTGGTGCGCCGCGGCAAACGGGCTTGGAGTCCGAAAACAACTGAACGTGGTACAGCGCGGATTTGCCCAAAAGCTGTGCAAGAGTTATCGGACGGTCTCCTTGCACTTGGCTCTGATCCTGGCTGGTATGCTCCCTCTGGACCTCAGGATCCGTGAGGTGGCCTCATTATACGAGGCCAAGAGAGGCGTGTGGCAGCCATGGTTGGGGGACGTAGAGATCGAAAGAATGACTCCGGCTATACGAGCGCCTCACCCCGCAGAACATGGGGCCCTTGAGTTCAAAAATCTGATAGACGAGGAACAACTACAGCGCACCGACAACATCGAGGTGCGCATTTTCACGGACGGGAGCAAGATTGAGGGCCGGGTCGGCGCCGCGTTATCCATTTGGCATAACGAAACCGAAACCAGGGCCCTCAAGCTTGCTCTGTCGCCTCATTGTACCGTCTACCAGGCTGAGCTTCTGGCCCTGTGCAAAGCGGCCAGTGAGGTTCTCAGGCAAGGTGCAATCACGTTCGGTATCTTCAGCGATAGCAGAGCCGCACTCCTATCGGTCACAAATCGCCATGCCCTCCATCCCCTTGCAGTGGAGGCCAGAGAAGCCATTCGGCAAGGCATGACCCAGGGTAAGAAAATATCCTTATTCTGGGTCAAGACCCATGCAGGGTTGGTTGGCAACGAGCGAGCAGACCAGCTTGCCAAGGAAGCGGCTCTGCGCTTGAAGAAAGCACCGGACTACGGTCTGTGCCCTGTGTCATTCGTGAAGCGGGGTCTTAGACAGGCCTCGCTTTGCGAGTGGAACAGAAGGTACAGAGAGGGCGAGACCGCCTCCGTCACCAAGCTCTTTTTCCCCTGCGCGCTCGCTGCATATGGTGTCGTACGCAAACTAGAAATAGCCGGAGTAACGACACAGCTGTTCACGGGGCATGGTGGGTTCTCCGAATACTTGACGAGGTTCAAGTGTAAGGAGAACCCATCCTGCAGTTGCGACCCGGACATTGCGGAAACAGTTCCCCATCTCATCACTGAATGCCCAATATTTGATAGACAGAGATATGACACTGAGCAAAGAATAGATACCAGAATTACATTGTTGAGTTTGAGTAGCATAATTAATAGTGATAAGAGAAAAATATTTTTAGAGTACTGTACAAATATTGTAAAATAGTAAGTAAGAAGAATAGATAATTAAGATTATGATATAGTAGTAATATAAAATTATTATAAATAATCATAACATTAAATAGTAATAAATTAGATAGCAATAAGCACAATACTGTATGTATTAGTTTTAAATAAGTAAAAATAATTTAATAATTGTAACTAAGATTTAAAATACGATAAAACTCAGAAATGTATAGTGTAAAATAGGCTCCAAATGAATATTGGAGGTGCTAGAGAAAAAAAAAAAAACAGTCTACGACGTAGTATGTCGAGGACATGACGAGTAGGGGACATGGTAGAGGCGGCTAGCTCCTCAATCAGCAATAGCAGGAGATGTGGCCACCGCAAACGGCCCGAGACCGGTGACACCCCGGTGCGGCCTAAGGGTGTCGTTTAAGGTGGGTCGGTGTTCCGACTCGTAATGCGGAGAGCCGCCCTGGGGGTGACTCTGGTTACCCCGGGATGTACCTCAGTCGTGAGAATACGACAGGGAGGATTCCAGAAGCCGCTGATGCGTTCCTGGAGCTTCTCCCGACTGCCGAGGTAGGACGCCGCGGGGTTTAGTGGGTAGACCGAGTCGTCGGTAGTCCCACACACGCCCTTCGTGTGCCCTCCCCCACGGAGGCTTTGGTGCAAAAAGCATTCCCAGCGTACAAAGTATGACAGCGCTATTCCCTGTGCGCAACGGAAGAGTGATTAGGCTTTCGCTTAGGTATCGAACACTAATGTATAATTGGCTAACAGTATTTTTGACGAAGTGACTTAGCGTTTACGTTTGTTTAATGTCAACTTGGCTAGGGGGGCTGGTTCGGGGAGAGAGGGGGGCGTTCAAAGGAAGACAACAAGGATTTATTTCTAAAGTGGGAGATGTCATCTTTTATAAATAGAAACGTATTTGTGTCTCTTTAAGTTGTGGACGTCCATAGATGGTGCTGGTTACTTCTAATAGGGATCGTTTCTAGTTTTTTTTATCTAATCTAAGTCGTTTGAAAATATTTTTTCAGTAATGGTAGCAAGTTATGATTTTTTATTTATTTATAATACTTTTGTACTTTGTTTATAAAACAAACATATTTCAGGCCAAATCATCACAAGAGGACGAAAAACGTCGTTGGGTATTCGCGTTGCGTCATGGAGAGAGGGTAGACCTTACTTATGGTCAATGGGTTCCGTATTGTTTCGACGATAACGATACTTATACGAGAATGGATTTGAACATGCCTCTGAAGTTGAGCCAAAGGTCAGTATTAATTTAAAAAACCGGCCAAGTGGGAGTCGGACTCACGCACCGAGGGTACCGTACAAACCTGTAGATATATTTTTTGATGTAGGTAACTAAAAATTCGGTTTTCGCGATTTTTCCTTTATCTGTGCTATAAGATGTTGCTTCGTACCAAATTTCAAGATTCTGAGTTCACGGGAAGTACCCTCTAGGTTTTGATTCCTATGCGAGTGTTGAAAATTTGCAGCATAAACGGCTGTATCTCTTGATTGTGTTGGCTTAGAAGTTTGATTTTTTCACAGCTCCTAGGCACAGTAAACCTCAGTATTTGATAACAATTTAAACTTGATACCTCCACACGTTCCTAAGAAAAAAGTCTTGACAGACAGACAGACGGACTACAAAGTGATACGGAACCCTAAAAAGAGACATTTACGAATTACTGAGTTATTAAAATCCCATGAATATGTCTCACAACTTCTGCCGCCAGTAGCAGAGAGATGAAATTTATTTAACAACTACAGCGTTATGGTAACTGTATGAATATTAAATATCTATATTTCTTTAACACACTTATATGTAGAATGAATGTTGTAATATGTTTATTACAAAATAATCGACTTTTTTTGGATTTTGATATAGGGCAGGTGGCAAGGAGTCTTATGCCAAGGACTCGCCGCTAACGCGCATTGGGCGGATGCAAGCTTTCTTGGTGGGTGAAGGACTTAGGCTTGCCGGCATTGATGTTAAACACGTTTACGCGTCCGCAGCCCTTAGATGCGTGGAGACTGCTCAAGGATTCCTTGAAGGTATTATACACTTAATTATTAGTTTCATTGAGTTCTTTGTCTATAGAGCTATTTGGAGGAACGGGGTCATGTCCCTCTCAACACAAAAGAGGATCCTCCGGCCAGGCGAGGTGATCATGGGCCACTGCTCAACGGTTGATGTTGGGATCTTGCATATATACTAATCGGCGCAAGAACTTCTATTGCGCGATTTAGGATTATTAGTTTCTTCGTTTCCTTCGTTAGTCCTTAGCTCGACGTATCTTCGGTAGATGGCGCTGTAGTATGTTATGTTGTTGTTTGAGCTGTATGTGGAGGTCGCCACATCATCTTCTACAAATAACATATGTCGTAAACCTACTTTCTGTGTAAAGTCATATAGCAATATTCAAATGTTTATAATTACTAGCTGTGTTCTGCAGTTTCACCTGTCTGCCTTCGTGTCGTAGCGTTTATAGTATATAATTAATAAAATTTCTTAATGAAACAATTCGGTTTAGCGCCATATAAAAAAGAAACAAACTACAACATTATAACTTTAACTAGCATAATTGTTGTAGTACTTTATTTTTTCCCTTCATTAGCATAAATTCGTTAAAAGGGGTAGAATGTTTTTGCTTCACGTGTAGATATAGAATAACGTAAAGATACTTTTTAGGATTAAAGGCTGATCCATCAGTGAAAATCAAGGTGGAGCCCGGTCTCTTTGAATACAAGATGTGGCATAAGAAAGGCATGGCTCCCTTCATGACGCCTTTGGAGTTTCATAACGCCGGTTATAACGTGGATCTCAGGTAAATTAAAAATATTGTAGCTCATTTTGGGATACCCACCCAAAAATAAAATGGTGTCGACTCCTTTTAAAAAAATAATTTCAACACTATATTTTATCCTTATATTAAACCAGCTTTCAACCGCGGTATCGCTCGCATTTAAATTATCCTATGTTACTTCTAATACTTCCAAGAATATGTGTACAAAGTTTTATGATGATCGGTTAAGTAGTTTTCTCGGGAAAGCGTAACAAACAACTTACTTCCACCTTTATAATAATAAAACAATAAGTGAGGTGAATAAAAGTTCTCTATAGTCGTTCCAATAGTTTATTTAACTTTTGACAGCTCTAATACTTAATCAAATAGTGATACCCTGACCCGTTACCTATTCGATTTCTTTCATCGATCGATTTTATGCATTAAGAAGTTTTAATCGATTTAACAAACTCATTATTTTATAGATAATTTCGTACTTCATATTTCTATGTGTTTCAATGTGCGACCTCCTTTGTCAAAATAAAGAAGAAATGGATTAAAAGAATGTTGTTCAAATATGACGGTTCTATGTCATGAAAAAATATATAAAAGGAACTGAATTTTCAAAATGTATTATTGTATTGTGTTGTAATTCAGTGGTTAATATTGTATTTGTTAAACTATTGATGATCTTTATTAAATCTCTCTATGTCTATTTTAAAATAATCTACAGTATTTCAATGAGTAACCTTCAATATAGTTGAGTATTTATATTCCTCCGTATTGATTTATTTGTGAATTCTCACGTTTGGTTGAGTTGAGCGTATCGTTCCTGCCTTCGTTACTGTCAAAATGCCAAAAAAGAAAGTACTCAAAGGACAAACAAGAGAGTTTGTCTTGCGACTTCGTGAATACTTTCAAAAGGAAAGCCGTAATGGTGGGCCTCTTATACCAGTGACTCAAGTTAGAGACCGTGTTGCAGCAGCATTAGGTATTAGTGCTCCAACAGTGGCAAAAATAACAAAAGAAGGCTACGGCAGCAGTGGCATGGAACAGAATAAGCTATCTACACCTAAGAAAAAACGTCCGCCTAGTAAAGTTACAGCCGTTGACAATTTTGACGCTGATGCTATTCGTCGTCATATATACGACTATTACCAAAGAAAAGAGATTCCAACATTAAAAAAACTAACACAATCTCTTCGAAATAGTGGTTTGTTCCGTGGTCAAAAATCTTCTCTGACAAAGGTATTGAAAGACATTGGAATGTTATTCCAAAAATGTGACAAACGAAAAATTTTAATGGAACGCAATGATATTGCTTTGTATAGATGCGATTTTTTAAGACAAGCAAAAAAAATAGAAGATTGGTCGAATGTTGTTTTCACAGATGAAACTTGGCTCAATGCGAATCATACGCTGTTAAAAACTTGGACTGACAACACCGTTGGCTCCACTTCTACAGTACCAATGGGAAAAGGCGAACGACTGATTATTTGTCATGCAGGAACAGTAAAAGGATTTGTGCCAGGCGCTCTATTAGCTTTTAAATCCCAGAAAACAGGAGATTATCATGAGGAGATGAATTCGAACGTGTATGAAAAGTGGTTCAGAGAAATGCTTACATCACTCGAAGAGCCATCAATAATATTTATTGATAATGCACCTTATCACTCTCGTCAAATTAATAAAATACCAACAAAAAACATGAAATTATAAACTGGCTCCGTGACAATGGCGAAGAGGTGAATGAGTCCCTACTAAAAGTAGAGTTAGTAAAGATATTAAAAACAAAGAAGCTGCCAAAACGATACGTCATAGATGAAATGGCAGCAGAGCATGGGCATACCGTCCTCAGAATTCCCCCATATCACTGCCAATATAATGCAATTGAAATGATCTGGGCACAAGTTAAAGGATATGCTGCGAGGAACAATACAACTCCTCCTTTCACCGCAAGAAAAATGCTGAATTTACTGAAAAATGCGTGTGAAAAAGTAACTCCAGAAAACTGGGCGAATGTTGTAGAAAAAACAAAGGTGATAATGTCGGATTGGGATCGGGATGTTGCATTCGACAATTTATCTATCCAAGAAATGATAATCAATATTACTGAGAACTCAAGTGATGATGATTCCTGGTCATACGAAGAAGACGATTCTTTATAATTAAAATTAGTATTACAGTACCTCTTTTGGTTGTTTTATTTTTAATCCGTAAATTACTACGAATTTCAACATTTTGTACCTGTTCATTACAAGTAGGTACCGCAGGTAGTTTTTATTTGAACCAACTATAGTAAGTCTAAACAATTATTTTAGATTCATTAATTTGCGGCGAATACATTCGATCCCATTACTAGGTACAAGTAAGATGGAACTGTTTTCATTACGCAAATTATTTATGCATTGAAACAGAGACATTTAGGGCATTTTAATGCAAAATAATAAAGCTTTTTACGTGATTTGATATAAAATATAATCACAATAATTTTATTGTATGTTTTATTAATATAATCGATAATCGATATATTTCAAAACCGTTTTTATAGTCTGTGGTCATTAATTACGAATGACACATCCCTAAGTAGGCGGAGCCCGCCCATAAAGTACAGTATTATCTGTAGTACATTGTATCAAAAATTATTACAAAACTTTATGTGCGTGATCTGTCAAAAGTTAAATAAAGTATTGGAACGACTATAATAATTTTATTATGTATTTTTCTAACTAAGTAATTGGTTGGACAATTACAGCAAATAGTTTTATCTATACATGTCTATCTATAAGTAGAATTAAATAAGTTAAATTGGAGTGTCTGTTTGTAATATTAAAATAACCGCTTTTACTAAATGCATATCTTTGTATACACGGTGTCTGTCTGTTTGTTCCGGCTAATCTCTAAAGCGTCTGGACCGATTTTGACGGTACTTTCACTGGCAGGTAGCTGATGACATAGGGAATAACTTAGGCTTCTTTTTTAGACTACGAAGCTTTTGCCCCGCGGCGTTACCCGCGGTTGTTGTTGTAACGCAGGTGACACCGCGGGGCTCAGTTAGTGAGTAAATAAACATAATATAAAACGAATTATGAGCATAAACCACGTTCATAACGATATGACTGCACGGTTGGCCTAGTGGTTAAGCGGTCACTCCGCCGCTTGCTATGCGCCAAGTGCCGTGGGTTCAAATCCCACGTAGGACATCACTTTGTGCGATTCACAAAATGTTGTCCTGAGTCTGGGTGTTCTTTGTGTTCGTTACATCTATGTTTGTAAAGTCCCCCGCGACACAGGATGTATATTCCTAATCCGCATTAGTTGTCTTTTAAAAAAAATTATTAAGTTATGTATGCTGATCAATTTTCTTCTGTTCTAGCTACAAGCCATATGTGGACCTTGAGATTAATACTGATGAGACTTTAGAGGACTACTACAAAAGAGGAGAGAAGGTCGCGCATGGTGCCGTCCAGGACAATGAAAAAGAAGGTATGTACTTAGTAATCCATTTGTAAATTGCCAGTTTCATTATTGATGGCTTTTAATTTTAAATATACATCGGCTTAATAAAGGTTTTGTTTGAAATAAATAAAATAATTGCCTATAAAAAGACAAAACGTTGTTTTCGAACAAGTATTGATCTTCATTGAAGTCCACTTAGATTGCGTTATCATCGACGCAGGGCATACAAGACAATACTAAGTAGATAGAGAAATAATATGACATGGAAATTATATATATTTTTTTCTCTGTATTTAGTATTGTATTGTATTAGATCGAATTATTTGATTGTCTCATAAAGTACTGTTTCATAATATCTATACTAATATTATAAAGAGGAAAACTTTGTTTGTATGTTTGTTTGTAATGAATAGGCTCTAAAACTACTGGACCGATTTTAAAAATTCTTTCACCATTCGAAGGCTACATTATCCACGATTAACATAGGCTATATTTTATTTTGGAAAAAATAGGGTTCCGTAAGATATTGGGGTTTTTCGGACACAAGGTGTAAAAAATCAACCCTATACGGGGGAAAATTTTTCGCTACGGGCAATAAAAGACGGAAAGGAGGTTGCGTCGGTCAGCTAGTTTAAATATAAAGCAAATTAAATCCCAAGTATATTATTAGTATACTAAATTTGATTTAACTGTATAATACTAGATCACTGTCCCTATTTAATTTAATACTAAAATGATTTTGCAGGAGGGAACATAATATTAGTCGGTCACGCATCCACACTCGACACTACTGCTACAGCTCTAAAGCGTCTCAACAACCCTCAAGCAGAGTTCCCCCCTTACAATATCGTCACCAACCTCATGAAAGTACCATACTGCGCGCTAGGCGCTACAAGGGAGAACCCTTGGCAGGTTGTAAGCCCACCTTGTCCTCCCTCGGTTAACTCCAGCTCAGGCAGATTCGACTGGAGAATGCTTTTAGACGTATAAAATTATATGTCTGTAGTGTGGTACAAACAACACGTAGTTGAATCATTGATAATAATGAAAATACACTGATAATGTACTTCTTTATAAGTATACACTTAATTTTTTATGTTTAGTTCTTATAACTTATGAAACACAAATATTTTTAAACTCTCGGAAAATTTAAAACACAATACAAAATTCTTATTGTTGAATGTATCTGATTTATGTATCTTGTAATGGTAATAAAATTAATATTAGGAAGTGTTATTATATTTTAAAAAAATACACAACAATATTATTGTATGTTCCTAATATTAACAGAATAGACAACTTTCCAAGTAATAGTTTTAAACACTATATGTGTTCTATTAATTTACCCTTTAATCGTATAAAAATATATATTTGAATAAAATATATGCTACCAATATGCGGCCTTACGTCACTTGACCTCATTGTTCAAAGAACAAAACAATGTTAGCACTGTAGTTTAACCGAAATTTTTAAAATATCTATCTTCAGGAGAACATAAACCTGAATTTGTTACAAAAATACATTATTTCACTTTGCACGCCAGTTAAAGATTAAGGGCCAATATCACCGCCTACTGATATATAAGGTACCTGATAAACTATTTGAAATTATCTGTCTAATAACTACAGATTTCGATTTCAGTAGTCTTAGATAGAAAAATTATGTCAAAAAGACATATGTAAAACAACAACTTTTATCTGTTAATATGGCAAATAACTGGGATTTTATCAGGAGCTGGTGAAACTGGTTTTACATGTAATTTTCCGTAAATGTAAGTACCATAGAAATAAGATAAAACGTTATATTTAAAGAATATTTTGTGTATAAGCTATAAGTAAGATACTTAATTATATTGACCCGAGTGGTTTATTGGGTGTTATTACATAAATCATTTTAATATATCTATTCTACATTGGATGCGTCTACAGAATAAAATATAATACTAATTACTGCGGTCTAAAATATTTTATATACTGTTAACTGTGATTTTTTAATTCCTATACTGAATAAAGTGTGAATCTGAATCACTAAGGTTGCCATATTTTATATACCTACTAAAAATGTTTATTTCAAATCCGCTGAAACAAAAATGTAAACGTACATCAATGTTTTTAATTAAAATTACTTAACTTAGCATGTAGTTTTTTTTTTAGATATAAGCTCTGTATGCCGTGTATACTTACGTACCTGTCTGATCTAAGTGAATTATTACTTTGTATGCCTTATTAGACTGATTAGATGTATGTTCATCAAATAATTATTGCTATTTTGTACCTATTACGAAACTGGATCAATAAAACTACTACAACATATTATTGCACTTTTATTTCTTATAAATCCGAAGTTACATTACGAAACTGGGGCAATTTAACAATAAAATGATATAATACAGTGGACGTAGTTTTAGCTTACATTAATAAAGTGTAATATAATTGTTACACACGCCGTAAAAATATTACAAAATTTCACTTAAAACATACTCTTTGGGCTTGGCAATGAATTATTATAAGAAATGCAAACAATCACATAAGCAGAAAAAAAATATCAATATAGCACAAATATATTGCAAAAAGTTTTAAAACCAAGAAGAATAAAGGTACATTTTACAACAAAAAGCCGTCATTTTTTAACACTGTTAAACCACACTAACACTGATAAATGGGCGTAGATGAGCAACAGAAGACTATATTGGGAATTCTAAATGAATCCCATAACTACTAGCCACATACTTTTTCTTGTAGACTACCTCAGGGATCTATTGCCTCGCTGGGGGTGTAAGTGGGGCCATACGTTGAACTTAACGTACTAAAACTTAACATCCTCACTACGCCCATTATATATTATATCGAGATCAAACAAAACAGGAGCAATGAATAACATAATTTACTTAATATCAACATTAGAGTAATTCATTCTTTCTGATAAAACTTCTTCGACAATTTTTTGTATCATTAGTCTATCCTCCGCTTTAATATCTTCAGGTTTTGTTTTGTCATCATAAATTTTCCTATCTATTAACCTGACTATAACTTCTTCTACAATAGAATCTACATTTTCGTTCTTAACTGTTGTCGTAGGACTATCAGGTAGTGTATTTTCTATAACTGGTTCTGGTGTTTCTTTATCTTGGCTTTCAGTTTCGGGAGCATCCTTATGTTCTTGAACAATTATTTCCATTTCAGGTATATCTCCTCTACCATCTTTTTCTTCTAATTCTAGTGTAACATCAGAAATAATACTATTTGATAGTTCATCAGCAATATGTTTGTGACGTTTCATTATTTCCTTCAGTTTTTCTTTCGCTGAAGCCACAACTTCTTTTCGTGTTTCTAGTTTAATTTTTTCTATAGCTTTCTTTTTTCTTTCCTGTCTTAACGTTTTTAAATCTTCAATAGCTTTTTTAGCTATATTTAATTTTGAACTTTCGATGTTTTCTTGAGACATCGATTCATTTTCTGCGTCTTTTAGGTTTTTATCCTCTATTTCATTTTTAGGTTCAATTTTATCTTCAATTATTTCAACATTATGAACAACTTCTTCTTGTTTTAGTTCTTCTTTTCGGTCAAGTTGGACGGACTCCATATTTATAGCTTCTTTAGATTCCTCAAGTATAGTCTTTTCTTCGATATTTTCATAATCAGTTACTTCTACAACAGTTTCTTCACTTATTTGAGGAATAGTTTCTTTTGATTTTGAGTCTATAGAACTGTATCCGTTTGGATATTCGCGAAAATCTATCCTTTCTAGTATAAATAAAGCTGGTTTAGTTTTAATTCGTATCGGTGGCATCAACTTATAATTCATGGCTATTTGTGAGAATGATTCTACACTATCTAAAATAACATGTGTTTGTGTAAAATATTTGAGAGTTGGTGAATATTTGCTTTTTGCTTCAATAAGAAGGTGGGTATACTGCTGTAAATCTTCTGATTGTAAAGATTCGTTTTTACTATAAGCCCAACGATCGTGAATTTGGGTGTATCTAGTAACACCAGTTTGTGCTGCCAAATTACAAATATGGACATGGACGAACGGTTCGTTTTTCAAAAGTTTATGGAACCTGCAACAAAATAATATAACCTAAAATTTATTTTCGTTACAATTTTAATTTTAGAAACGTGGAATTTGTCTTTTCATACGATTGAAATATAGAGTTTATTAAGCTTTACGTTTTTATAACACATAGATTTTAAAATGAGGTGGTGGAGAACAGAAAAGTTGCTCGAGTTTTATATACCTATTATTATTATTTTACAGTTACTTGGGACTAAACCCGCCTAGCACTGTTACTCCTGTACACCAGGATCAACAACAAACTGAACCGGCAAACGAGCAGACGAAATAAAATTATTCAGCATTAAATTATGGTCATTGCAAATACCACATGAAGATATGATGACCAGACTGTTCACAGAATGGTGACTCAACTAATTTAAATGAATGTATTATTCCACTGGCTCGGTAAGAGCGGCCAGATCATTCGATAACATTGTCTATCTGCTAATATTTTTATGATTCTGTTAAATACTCCCGGCAATAGTCAGTTCGAGTTAGGTATGATTTATAGTAGATCGGGCCGTGGCCGACGTCGTTTGATAATAAACGGGACCGGAAGGTACACGGATCATGCACGGTTTAATACAATACATTACCTGTTTGAAATTCGTACCCTGTCCTGTGTCTAATATAAATCATCCCTTACACCCCTCGAACGGGTATGATGGCTAATCGTTTGACAACTTTACTGATTAAGGAAAGAACAAAATTATGAATGTAAAAACAAAAATAATTATGGAAGACTTATATTTTTTATGTTTGATAGGAAATATGAAAGTACATACCTAGTAATAGCCACTCCTCCAGGATAGTTCGTTATAGCTACCAAAGAGAACGCTAATGATATGATAACATTACCTATTATTATTACAATTGTGCCCCAAAAGAGTAATTCGTAAATAGGAGCTTTCGTTCGTCTTACATATCTGAAATAAAGGCACAACAATTTATTGTAATATTTGTTTTTATTGCTAGTTACTTTAGTAATATTCATACTGTTACAATGACCTGTCTATCTATACCGTATAGTATGTCTACAGTAGTATTATAAAAAATAGTAAAAAAGTGATAAAAACTAATTTGAACAAAAGTAGGTATAAGAAAAACCTTCTTGTATATCATATTTAAACTGACTACTGAAATATTATAATTATTAACCAATAATGTTTTATATATTAAAGCCTTTTTTTATGTATGAAGGTGACTAGCGCTGACCACAGACGTACACAACTCAATAGTTACATGTACGTACCCTATTTGAGGCCCTGTCCTTCATTGTGGAGGCAGAGCTCAAAGGGTGTAGTCTCCGGCCGTGCAAGCCCATTTGTGAGACGCATAGCTCTCTAACGTACCTACCGTCTTTTAACTCTTTTGTCCTCTAAAAATTGATTTTATATTGTACAAGTTCATTAGCCATCAACACCTTTAACATTAGCTTTACTATAACATGCTGGCTAGACGGATTGGTATCGAGTTTGTTTAAAGTTTTCCTTCCCTTAGTCACCTTTTACTACACCTACAGGATGAAACACAGCGATACCAGTTAGCGTAAAGCATAATATAATTTAGTTATTTGTTAAGTATATAAGATTGCAAAGTTGCTTTTTAAGGACACTCAGATATCGAAAGGCAAAAATACTCTTTCCGAGATGGGTGGATGAAAAAACTATTTATTGTAGCAAACTTTTACTTACATATACGTACAAGCCGCAGCAGACGCCATATTGAGCAAAGGGAATACATATATTATAAACCTAAGTTCCTTGTGCGGCAAAAATGAATACAGTAATATGTAAACAAATGCCGGAGCAGCAAACTGTATCAGCCGCTTGTCCAAGTACAGTCCAATTGGGATTAACACTAAACTGGGCCCGAGTCCACGAGGTAGAGCTGAGTAGAAGTACCACAGAAATGGTGATGTCTGTTGTTCAGTTATGAAATTTATTTAATAATCCTATGACGACACAAATTGTAGCCGCGTGAACTTTTTGGTCATATTTTAAAATTGCCAGGCATTGAAGTGAGGCAGAATATTGAAAATATTATACGTCATATGTTATCTATTTAGATCATTTATATAATGTATACGAAAATGAAAGTTGGGAGTCTTTTTTCTCATAAATGCCAACAAGTCTTAGTCAAGTAGCTTTGAAATGTTATTGCCCTAATTCAAACTCTTTTGCTTGCCTAAAACTTTCAATAATGTGATTATCGTCATTTTACGACAGTCAATGTGACGTAACATATTATCATGTTCAACATCTAGTCTTTATTATTTCCAATATTATTTAGAGTCGGCTACTAGTTTAACCAGTTTTACCTGAATATCAGTTTTTCCACGTAGCGACTCGCATTGGACCTCCGTAACCTTGATGGCGAACTGAATTCGAAGGTTGAACTAGTTGTCAGTATATTTGAGGGCACTGACTTCTTAATAACGATTGCCATAGATGTTCATGACAACCAGGACCGACAGCTTAATGTGCTCTCTAAGGCAAGGAGTCACCGCCAACCTTAATATTCCGGACTGCCATTTAGAATTTCTTGTAAGAAAAACCCAATAACTCTTTTGGCCCAACCTGGGAATCAAACCCGAGACCAGATCGGCAGTCGCATTGATTATAGCAATTGTCATTGCACTTATTTATTAGGACACAGGTTAATATCATATTACAAAGGATACACCCCAATCAGCGCTCTTGTTAAGAATGGTGTTGTACCATAAGACTTCTGCTTCAGGCCACAGCAGCCGTCCCCAAAACAGAGAATCTATAGCTACAGTGAGTCCTATCAGTCCAATACCTGCTGGTATAGCTATCTTGAAAAACCTGCATAATGAAAGTAATGAATGTTTTAATAATGTTATCTTATTCTACTTTTATATTTTTAGAATATGAATACCGTTGTCCAGTCTAACAGTAATTGTTATATTGCTTTTTAACTTCTATAATTTTCTTCTTGTCATTGGACGAAAAAATGGGTGAATTCACCACACAATTTTTAAATTACTTTTGTGTATGTATATTTTCTACAACAGAATAGTAATACCTATACACATTTCAGTTTCACATAAAAAGTCATTACAAGAACAGAAGAAGCAAAACAAAAGAGGAAGAGGCTGGCTTTCAAAAAATTATAGGATTCTTAATAGTCTATTAATAAATTCAAATCTGGAACTGGTATTTTTTAAATTGCAGAAATCATTAAATAGATCTTTGACATAAAAACATCATGCTGTATAAAGAATTTACAAACTTACGTTGTGAAATCAATTTTCTTGAAATATAAATCTATGATGAGGAACAATCCAAAGAGCATAGCTAGCTCTGACCTAAATATGATTATCGAAGCTCCGGCAGATACTATGAACAACTTGGGTCTGCCTCTCAGCCAACCTTCAAATGCCAGAAGCACTAAAACCAAAAAAACAAAGATGGCAAATTGTTACATATGCTGCAAAAGTTTCTTAAGTGATAAACATTACATTACTAATTTACATTTAGAGGTTGTTGCTAACAAGTGCCTAAGACCTGTAGTTGAAAGTAATATGTTTACAAGTGAATTATTATTTTACTATAAACACTATGTACGAAAAGAGTGTGACCGGCAAAATTTAATGAAAACCTTAAAAATACCAAACAATAAATTGTAATTAATTAAGTCTTTTATTGCCGTTTGATGCTTTATATTAATACGGCGACCATATTCCATTATTTGAGCTTACTAGTAGAGCTTACTGTACCGTGGGAAACCAACATTCCTAAAGACCATACAATAAAATTAAATAAATATTACGATCTAACAACTGAACTAAACAAAAATGGCTATGTGGTTAATTTATAGGCGGTAGAAATAGGAGCGAGAGGTATACCAGCTAAATCTCTCTATAACCTTCTGAAAGACCTTGACCTGTCGAGAACTGCAGTAAGTTCTATTTTAGAACGAGTATCTAAGGCTGCACTAACAGGTTCCTACCAAATTTGGCTAGGTAGGGCGGGAAACTCGAGCAGTGAAGGTGAGCGTTGATGCGCATCTCAAAGGGGGCCTCCTTAAACCTACACCTAGGTCGCAAGTCCTGGGAACTGCTCTGAGTTTCTCCCTCTGCCACACGATGGACCCGGCACCCGCACGGTGAATACATGGAATGCTAAGAAGTTTGTCTCTGTCTGTGGGGACTAACCTAAGATGTTATTACCATGTTTTGTTTTCCAAGAGGTGCAGCGCCGACCGTGGTGTTTTGGATCATTATCCTTTTGCAGAAATCATTTTGGCGTGGAAACATCGTCTTAGCCGCCGGCAAAAATGCTTTGTCGTAAATTTTCGTCATCTTCTCAACATCCAAAGTACCCGTAAACAAGTGCAAATTTGAGAAGCATCCCCAAATATTGACGTCCAAACTCGAGTCAAGTAACCGGCTGCCCAAAATGAAGCTTCATGAGAAAAAAAATCTTGTCCAAATAAACCTTTTTGTTTTTGCATGACCATTGCAGCCTTTTTTCAATGAGTTTCAGAAAGGAGAGGTTTCTTCACTGTTTATCGATATTTAACGCTATTTACAAGTAAACGCCTTTTGATTGTGTGAAGTGATATAATTAAACCCTTTTAAAAATTATATTTTTACCAAGAAAAGGGAGTAAAGACTTATGTTTTTACAATGCATTATAGGCAAAGGATTGTTCTATTCAGCCTAATAATAATTTTAATAAATTGCATTCCAATATTTAAAAATATGCTGGTCACTTTCTTGTCAAACACACAGTAAGTACCTAATTTAACAAGCCTGCCGACTTGGTTTTGGGAACATGACCAAAAACCTGTTAATGTAAATTCAGTTACTAATATACAACAAAAAGTGTGAGTATTTATTTATTCATTTTTAATTTCGGCTTAATCTAATGCACAAAGCATAAAAAGGCAGGCTTATTACTTTTATGCATACTTTTTGGCACCTTCACACATGTTCTCTCTTCCTACTTTTCCTCTCCACTAATGCACCTTTTTGGAATATATAGATGAATTTCATGTGCATGTTTTTTTTTTTTTTTTTTTTTTTGAATTTCATGTATTGATGATAACTCGTTTTCCTTTATTAACAAAGTCTCTAAGTAACAACTTACCTAATGGCAGCACCATAATATTAGGTAGTGGCCGGCTCATGTAAAACATGAAATGATACTGAGTGACAGTGATAATAGTAAACCACCACGCAAATGTGTTTCCAAATTGTTTTTGTAATGCATTCCTTAATCGACTCCATGTTGCTATTACTGACAGAGCAAGCATTAAGCGAACTGAAATAATAATATTGTCTAATAAATACATGTATGAAAATAAATAAAATTGAAGTGTTTATAATTTCAAATTAACAGTTTACACACATAAAAAAAAAGTACTTTTTAATTTTTTGTTTGTCTGTATAATTTCTGAAATGGTTGGACCGACTTTTCAGGACTTTCTTTCGTAGATAGATTATGTTATAAGGATTAATTGCACAAATGCAAAACATAATTCAAACACACACCAGCATATCAAAAACTGTTGTTTTACTTGACTCCTGTTACTTTATAAAAAAAAAACACACCGGAAAGCCAGGGCAAGATATTTCTTAATAACAATGCTTTAATAACGTAATTCAAAAAAAATATTGTTTCAAATTCGTGATTAAAAAATAAACACAGTTTACAAGGTGTACTACATCAATTTCTAGGTACTAACAAAATAAGAGCTCAATTTCAAATTATGAATGTACTGTCTTGTTTACAATGCTAAAACATGCAAAGCAATTAGTAGTGGAGCATTAAACGAAATTAATATTGTTCGGTTTAAAATAAGGAATGTATACCTACTAACCTACATATTGCATCCAAAACTTGTTGATTCCGATAACATGAAATAACGTAACTATAGGGGTTGATAGGACTGAAATCACCAGAGGGCCGATAAATGACCTTGGCACCACGCCCGGAAACTCGTTATGATCATACTGAAAAAAAATGAAATCAATAAATTGCTATACTGAGCGACATGAATCCAAATTTAGATCTTTTAGACACCTGTGATAGGTTATGTCGATGATATAAAACGTCGTGAGTAGCTTGTATATTAAAACTTTCTTCTACTTTTGTAAATGGACATAGTAAAACGTGCAAACTTGCAACTATATACAGTAATTGGACCATTTCTTCTACTTAGGATTCTCAATAACAACAATCAACCCATATCTTAATCTTCAACTGCCGACTTTATGTCATCATTGTCATCTTTTCTTATATCTAATCACAAGTGTCAATTTGTCAACAACATTGAGCAAGATCTCTCTATGATATGACTTTAGTCGAATTCCTTTTTACTATATACAAAAAACATTTTCATCTTTCCATAAAAAAAACATTTATTTTATTAAAGAGTGTAAAAGCTATGGCATGTATAAATTCGTTCATTTATTTATAAATAGTATTTGTTGAATTTGACAATAAATTAAGCATGATTATCATTTTATATCTGATGAACAACAAAACGTAGTTTTGACAACAATCGTCAACAATGGTGGAACGGATACCGTGACATTTTATGGCAGTATTCGTTTCTGATACGAAAAATATCAATAATGATCAATAATTCACAAAAAAATACTTGTGCGATTATATTGCAATAATATTTCGCTCTATCTTGACATAAAACATCAAGAATGTGTGATGTTTGTTCGGAGTTTTCACAGCTTTTAGTAAATTGTAAGTTACATTGTTTCGAAATTTAGCAGTCCGTTTACTATTCGCTATTTATCTTCGTTATTTGTAAATAAATGCCTTAAAATACTATTCGCCTAATACAGCACTAAATTATTCCGGACTCACATGACACTGTAACATTGTGATTTTAGGTGAATCAAGATTAACCGACGATGTGTCCCAGTATCCAACAATAAGCCAATCTGAACTAGAAACAGTGCTGAACTACATTCTTTCATGGCCACAAAGGTAAAAAACATTTCTTAATCTTTCATGCACACGATGTTTACCATAAAACGATGAAAATACAACAATCCAGCCCCTTCTTTGTTTAAGATCCCTAATGGATCTTGCATTATAAGTGTTTACAAAGTTTGCACAATGATACATTCCCCAATTCCTTATATTTATGTACCAAAATAACCAGTTTAAAAGTTAAGTAAGTCTTCCATAATTCAAACCATTACCTGACCTTATATTCACATACTTTAATCTCGGCTCCATTACTTGGAGTTCAAAGAAGTGTACACTACATTTTAAACTTTGTTTTAGGCAATGTATGTGCTGCTATCGAGATGTAAAGAATTTTGAAAGATTCTATCTTGTAGTACAGAGCATATTGTGCCTATGTGTGTGTCAACTGAAGCAACTGAAAGATGAACTTTTAGAAGCAGCTAAAACAGCTCCAGCAACTGACAATGTACCCGATAAACAGAAATCTGAACCAAGCAGTCCCTCCAACTGTGATGAAAAAAGCAATGAACAGAATGAGATCCAACCAGAATCAGATACATCAAAGCCTCCACCTGAGAGCCCAGAAGAGCCTAAAGATGTTGAGACTTCCCTTGTCTCAGCTGAAGATACTGAAGTATGGTCAATGCAGCAAAAAGAAAAGCTCATGCACATTGTGTCTAAGGTTTTTCTATTAAACTTTCCACTGTATTTAGCATGTAAACACTCAGCTCTCAGTCGCTTGGATGACTTATCAGCTCAAGAAATATCAAATTTAAGTTCATACTGTGACCTACATGATACAGAGATACCAGCTTACTTGCTGCGAAATGTTAGTCTCTTCTGCAAGCTTGGAGGAGTTTGTGCTATGACTTCAGTGTTTGATTGTGCTACACCATCTAGTTTGCCACTCTCAATGGCACATGCTATTGTGGCAGCAGTTGGCAATCTCAAGCTATGGTTAAACTTTAGAGCTGTAGCACAACTGTTCATGCCACTAAGAAGTACAATATTGCAGTACATGTGCAGCTTGGATGATAAAGATCTCAGAGTTCCAGCTGTAAAATCTATGGCAGGTAAGGCTGTTTACTATATATTAAACTTACTAAAACAAAAACTTGCAACAAAATCCTCGTGGTTGTTATTGGTTGGTGCTGTAGAGACCCAAAAATTGTAAAATGTTGTATTAAAGTGATCAACAATGTAGTGTGATTGTGCCATGTATTGATTACGAGTACTTTCTTCACTGTGCCTATAGGAGTCAGAGTGAAGGAAGTATATTTAACTAGCTTTTGTCAGAGGCACCACCTAAAGTAAAGAGTAGCCTGTGGTAGTAATTCTCTTGTCATCACTAAACTAAAATTCACTAAAATTTGTTATTGGATTATTTATTTTATTTAATTTATTTAAGACTTCATGCATAATTGGTGCATAGGCGGACTTAATGCCGTAGGCATTTTCTACCAGTCGACCTTAGGGTGATGCAGAGCCAAGAATGGTAGATGCACATTGATCGGAAATGTATATTAAATTACATAATAATTAAGTATTTACATACACACACGTATATATACATATAGACACATATACATACATATACACACATACATACATACTTACACATACATACATACATACACATACATACATACATACATACACTAAATATTACATATTTTGTTGTGAAGAGGATAAAATTAGGATTGAGGTGTTAATATTGTTGTGAAATGTTTCCGCAACATGTACTTAAAAGTTTGACGAGTTTTTGCCATTCTGATCTCGAGAGGGAGTGCATTCCATAACAGGACAGATTGAACCAGGAAAGAAGAATGTATAAAATCCGAGCGGTGAGTGGGACAGTGAAGAAGTAAGTTGTTTGACGATCTAAGGTTTTTTGCGTGGTTAGCACCTAGATATTGAATTTGGGAAGTTAAGTAAGATGGAGAGCTTGGTGAGTAGAGTAAAGAATATAGGGTCGTTAATGCTCGTATCTCTCTGCGTTGGCGAATTGGAAGCCACTTCAATAGGGAGCGATACTGAGACACATGATCATATTTACGTAAATTGAAGATGAATCGAATGCAATTATTGAGAAGGCGGTCTAGTTTATTGAGCAGATCTGCATTCAGGTCAAAGTAGCACACATCACCATAGTCAATTATAGGGAATATTAGGGTCTGAACAAGCATTACCTTAGTTTTCAATGGCAGAAAGTTTTTAAGCCTATAGAGGGCGCGCAATGAGGCCGTGACTTTCTGGGACACAGTTGCAATTTGTTTACGCCAGCAAAGGGTTGTGTCCATATATAGTCCGAGGTTTTTTACACTATCACAGTATGGAATAACCATACCGTCGTAGGTGAGTTGCGGAATTAAAGAAGGGTCAAATTGGTTCATACTACGGTTACTACCAATGATGATGGCCTGACATTTATTCGGATTCACCGAAACACCAAACATGTCAGACCATTGTTTAATAGCTGTTAGATCGCTATTTACAACCGAAACCGCGGATGATACATTGCTCAGCTCAGTTTGATAGTATAATTGCAAGTCATCAGCATAGAGATGATAGGAACACTGAAGTCTTAGGGTGATAAGATTAATAAAGATGGAAAATAGGAGAGGAGAAAGAATACCGCCTTGAGGGACCCCAGCAGTGAGGACACACCAGTTGGAAGAAGAATCGTCCACAGTAACTAACTGCTGACGGTCCCGAAGGTAGGAGGAGAACCAGTCCAGTGTTTCACGAGATACCGAGAAGTGGGATAGGACAGCAAGGAGGAGGTTATGACTGACGGTATTAAAGGCATTGGAAAAATCAACCAATACTACGGTTGTAACCTTAGTATCCTCCATCCCCACTTTAATATCGCCAGTCACCTTAAGAAGAGCGGAAACCGTGCTATGGCCCGGTCGAAAACCAGATTGAAAGGGACTAAGTAAGTTGTTACTGTAAATGAAGTGGGAAAACTGCTTGTGGACGCAGACTTCTAGCACAGATTATAAGTTTAATGTCATCTGCTTGTAGTTCATTTTTGGACATGATGATTGATATTTGTATTTTTGTATAAATGGTCATACACACAAATATTTATAACAAACATTTACACTCTTTGGAAACTGAATCTGGCTTAGTGGATCACACCACCTTCCACTAAATCAACAGGCCCATCATCTACAGTTAATGTCAAACTTTTATAATGAGAATGACTCTAAATAAAACACATTAAAAGTGCTTTTTTATAAAATTGATATAAAAAAATTCTTTAAATAAATTTTACTATTCTTTACAGATTTTATGTGGGGAGCAGCTAAAGAACCTTTAGAAGCACCTCTTGCGTTTGACGTCGATGGTTTAGCGTTAGCTTTTAAGTACTTCAACAGCAGTACCCTGACGATGCGCCTAGCTGGTGTGGCGCAGATTAATGCACACATTGCCGCACACAATGAACTTTGTGCTGGTGAACCAGCTGCAAATGCAGAAATAGCTGGACAAAGACTTGCAAGTTTGCTGACTTTTAACAACATCATAGAACACTTATTTGGACCCAATTTGCATGTGGAGGTTTGTGGCATATTTATTATTACCAGGGATTGCCAAGTGGTCGAAATTCGACAATTTCTTATTTTTTTTAATTTTCTCCACTTCTCGGCATAAACTTCAACTGTGCCAAATGTCATTCTCCTTCGTTCACATAATTTTAGTAAAAGAGGTAGGTACATAGCTTTGCTTCTCGTATAGATTATATTGCTTGGCAGAACATTAACAACTGACAAAAGCCTTCATGCTATAGGATTTCTATCAGTCTATTAAATATTTGTTGAGTAGATTTTTCAGTTAGTTCATTTTGTGGGCTAATATAACATATTCTGAAAGCTTGTTCCACACCTGCATGCTCTGGCTTCATGATTACTTAAAAACAGTTTGTGGGGATTGATACTTGAGAAGTTGGGAAAAAGCTTAAGATTGTGGCTTCTTAGGATGTATCCACGGATACAGATAACCGTAAATTAACATTGCTTGCCACACTTTATGTGGGAAGTAGTATTAACTACTTGTGAGACTCCCATATATTATAAAATCAATAGGGTAAGATAAAACAGTGTTGTTCTTTAAGATGTTTTTAAAATAGATTTGTTTATTTAGAATAGTGATTAGTTGAATGTACATATATTAATATAAGTTTTTGTCTACAGGTTATAAAGCAATCTCATATGATTTTAAAGTTCCTGGCAGTAGAAGGTCGCATTACTCCAGACCACATTTTGTTGATATGGGCGGCGGCGCAATTAAAGCACTGTGGGCGGCAGGTTCACGACCTGCTGCCAGGGTTCATTCGCGCGCTCGCTCCTAAACCTTGCTCACATCTTTACAGTTTGCTCTGCTCATTACCACCTAAGGAACATACAGAACAGGTAAATCATCCATATTTAAATACTAATATAAATTCGAAATTAACTCTATCGGTCTGTTACGCTATCTCGTCAAAACCGCTAAACCGATTTGGAGGAATTTCGGTGTAGAAATAGATTGGACTTTAGCGAAAGACTAAAAAGCTAGTTAAAATTTTGTAAAAACTGTTGATAAACATACCTAAGGGAAACCGGTGGGCAATAGTGCTTGTGCTGTGTTTTACCGAGTGAGTAAGGATACCGGAGGCCCATAACCTCAACCCCCATCCGGCAACACACCTGTGACGCCTCTGGTGTTGCGGGTGTCCATGAGCGGCGGTAATCTCTTACGATACTTTTTTTTTAAACTTAATTAACTGCTATCAATATTAATATTATAAATTCGAAAATAACTATCTGTCTGTGGATTAGGTGTGCACGGCTAAACTGCTACACTGATTTCGATGAAATTTGCGATGGAGATACTTTGATCTTTGAGAAAGGACATAAGAAACTTTTTAATATAAATATTCCAACTAATCCTACTAATATTATAAATGCGAAAGTTTGTTAAGATGTGTGTTTGTTACTCTTTCACGCAAAAGCTACTGAATGCATCATGAAACTTTGCAGTAATATAGCTTAGAGATTGGAATAAAATAACAAGTAAAAAAAAAACATTATTTTGCTCATAATATAACGATAACTGTCAAGTTAGTCGAAAAAACATCTGTCCTATGAGAGCTATCTTGGGGTGCACTGCGCAAACCATTGCAGTTACATGATAATAATGTACTGTAGTGTAGTTCATCTTAAATAGTTCTAAATAAAAGGCCAGCAGATATCTACTCCTTATGCGGAAGTCACTATGATCAAAATAGTGAACCATATATAAATATTAAATTGCATACTTTTTAACAATGCCCATTTTAAAATATTTATTGAACTCTTATCAAAATTTATACACTTGTCACTTTAAGTATTGAAAGTAGATAAACTTTGTCTTTAACACTAAGTAATTTGGACGAATAGTTTAAAAGTTATTACGATAAGATTGAACTGAATGAAGCGTCATTTAACGTCTACTATGAGAGAGAGGTGCGAGGGCGCGGGGACGGAGGGGTAGTCAATGCATTGCCAATGTTAAATGTTAGTATAGATGCGAAAGTAATTAAGTATCTTTGTTACACTTTTACGGCTATACGGCTGCACCGACTTTAATGAAATTTGCCATAGAGATACTTTAATTCTTAAGACATTGCGTAGGCTATGAATTACCACGAAAACCGACATAAACGAGGGCGGAGCCACTGGCAAACGCTAGTATAATATATAAAATAATTGTTACTGATCATTTCAAAAACAATTTCAAACTTTTTCAACTTTAATATAATGATCGTGTTCACAGAGTTTGTACCTAGCATCAGCGCTGATGCGTGCGATGTGGTCACGTGGCAGCGGAGGTATACAAGCCGGGGCGGGCACTCCACCGGCCCTCGCCGATGAACCTCCACTACGGCCCCCGCAGCCATCGTGTAAACCACACCACAATTCTTCATCTGAAGCTAGTGTTAGCATGGACCAGACTAACTCCGACGACGATCCTGTAAGTTTTGATATAATGCACTATCCCTTTAAACCCTTTAGCGCAAGTTTACTCGTTAATATGGTTAGTAATGAACTCCTGGTCGTCGAATGATTTTAACTTATCTATGAGATTATTGTTCCTCGTAGATGAGACGTCAATGAAAGACGCTGGTTAGCGCAAACTGTTTATTGGGGTCGCACCACCTGATTCTGTGATAGTATACTATAACCGATGCTGCGGTTGTCAAAGTAGATTGGCATGTCAAACTACGCCAAATTAAACGTATCAATTCAGACCCGTACGCTTCAACATAATTATTAGTGTGCACTTACATTAGAGCCTTCCCTAAGAAGATAGTGGTTTAGTATCGAGTCAAAGCTAATCTATACTAATATTATAAAGCTAAAGAGTTTGTTTGTTTGAACGCACTAATCTCAGGAACCGCTGATCAGATTTGAAAAATTCTTTCAGTGTTGGATAGTCCATTTATCGAGGAAGGCTACATATCATCACGCTAATACTAATAGGAGCGGTGCACCAATGAAGAATGTTTCAATTGTGCACCGCTCCTATTGATGTGGTGATTGAATGTGGCAATAGAAGACGCAAACGAGGTTGCGTGGGTCAGCTAGTTTTTAATATATGTCAAGAGCATACTGTATAGATAAATATAATAATAATAAATATTTCGGACATCTAACTAGAAAACACCCAAATTCCGAAACAAATACTTGTAGATCACACAAACACTTGATTACGACCCAGGTTTGAACCCGAACCTCAAGCACTGCAGTCGCATTCACTACCACTGCGCCACCGAGGTAGCTAAATATAATAATAATAATAATAATAAATCTCTTTATTGCACACCAGATAAGTAACAAAATTAACTTAACAACGAAAGCTTAATCTAGGGAAGTACAATTGGCGGCCTTATCGCCCGGAGAAAATCTCTTACAGGCAACCATGGATATAAATATATTTATTTTAAAACGTTTTAGTGTGAGGAGTTAAGTACGTCGGGGGAGGAAGCAGGTCCTACACCGCGCAAACAGAGCAAACACCAACGTGAATTGACAGGTAAATATAACAACAGCTTATTTTACCAAGAGTAACATGTTGAAAAACAATTAAATAGTCAGTTTATTTCTTCAGAATAGTTTGAAGAGGGTTGATAATGTTATACAAACACTACGAGTTTAAGTAAGATTATTTAGAGACACTGTGAAGTCAGTTATATTTAAGGCTCATTACTCCTTTATCCAATTCTTATATTGAAAAAAAAAAGTGAGTGGATCCTCAGAGCATTTTTTATTTATTTATTTATTTACATCTTTATGCACAAACACATGCATCGGCGGACTTAATGCCTAAGGCATTTTCTGCCAGTCGACCGGCTGGGCAATGCAAAGAAAACATGAAGTAGGTGCACATCATGAGCGAATAATAAACAGCAGAGGTTTCAATATAATTAAACTAATAATGCATATACATACAGTAATACACATACACATATATATTTTAAACTAAGTGTAAGTCGGCTTTTTAACCGACATCAAAAAAGGCAGACATTATTATTTGGAATGTATTTTTTTTAAGTGGCCTCATAGCTTTCGACTGGGTGAACTGATTTATTTGAAAGCTGGTGCTTCCCGAGTGGTCCCATTTCAATTTGGTCCAGTTCTTGAAGTCGGTTTTTGTTTAGTCCAATACGATACACTTAAACTTATTTTTTTTACGAAAAGCGACTACCTACCACAGACATCGAAGTTCTGTAGATAGGCCGTGATTGAACATTTTAGGACTACAACTACCCACAACGATTGTCACAGAGCTTCGTATGGTAATGTGCTCTCTGAGACACAGAGGTGTCCTAATGTGTTTAGAATTTTGTAATGTGCTAATCTACTCGGTTACCACATAGCGACAGAAATTTCATCCCCATTATCTAGATGGTTGGCAGTCCACAACTGTGCGATTTTCCCGAAATTTTCTGCCGCGCACAGCAAAACTGTGGAATGAGCTGTCGCCTGCGGTGTTCCCGGACCAATACGACCTTCAAACATTCAAGAAAAGAGCGTATTCCTTCCTAAAAAGCCGGCAACGCACTTGTGACGCCTCTGGTGTTGCGGGTGTGCATGGGCGGCGGTAATCGCTTACCATCAGGCGATACATCTGCTCGTTTGACCCTATATAATAATAAAAAAAATAATAAGCAATAATAATAAATCTGTTATTCTATATACATTTTATTTTTCAGCTGAACAAGAATGGTTGCGAGAAGGAGAAGAGCTGACTAAAAAAGAATGTTCTACACTTAAATCTTGCCATAAGTAAGTGCAAAAAAAAATACATACTGGACATTTTAATATAACTGGGCTTAGGAAATTGTTTTTATATCGTAAGCTTTAAGCATAAATGCCCAAAGCTATTTTACTCAGCACATTTAGTTAGAAATAGATATTGCTTCAGCTGAACTCTGAAAGTATATGGTTTGTAAAGTAGAATGTAAAGTTCCAATTGGTATAGGAACTTTTTATTTTCAGATTTATTCATCTCTTGTTTGTTGATGTTCAAAAAAACGTAATAGTCACCGTCTCTAGCCGGTTTGTGGTGTTATTGTTGAAAACTACTGGTCAGAAGCGCCGTATAATTGTGAGGACCATGCCAAGGAATTTTTGGTCCTTTCCCGAATCGACACTACGGCAAAGCTGCAAACTTTCCCGTTAATCATTCTAACGCACACGCTCGACATTATCTGGTCGAAGGTCGACCAGAACGAGGCTCACTTCAACGGATGCGCGGCCACTTTTGAACCACCTATTCCATTCCTTTATTTGTGTTTTGCCCATACACCCATCTTTACGGGTCTTTTACAACATTTCAATATTTTCTGCACAACTTTTACTGAGATTAAGGCTAATTTTTCTGCAAATTTGCTGTTTGGTTAATTCTGCAATTTCTAACAATAAATAAATTACAACGAAAGCAAAAATGTCGTTGTAAACAAATACATGCTGCGCAGGAACTAAGGCGTTTCATCGGTATCTCGGGCTACTGACGAGAAGGTTAGGAGTTGCTGGTGTGGTTCATACCCTCATGAACGTAGGTCGAATATTTTTGGGACAGACCGCCCGTATACTAACTACCTGTTAATCTAGAATCATAAAATGTATTCAGAACCTTCAGTGTGCGAGCCCAACTCACACTTGACCGATTTTTTGATACAGTAATTTTTCAGACGAAAACGATTTTAATTTGTCTAGAAAACGCTAACAGTTAAAATTTTACAATTATAACATACTAACTTTCGCCCGCAGCTTCCCTTGCATTATTCTATGTTACTTCTTATAGAATGTGTGTACAAAATTTTATGACGATCGGTTAAGTAATTTTCACGTGAAAGCGTAACAAACAAACTTACTTTCCCCTTTGTAATATTAGTGTGATAGTATAAAATTTAAAACAAGATATGTTTTCTCGTCTATGTTGTAAATGATTTGTTGGTCGAGTTCGATTTTCAACGTTAGAATCCATTGCCACATTAAAATCTGACATTTGAAATATGACACATGTCATAAGAAACAACGGCACGTTTTACGCTCTGTGTGTATTGGAACGTAATTTGCCTGTTGAGTTGGTACCTCTGTGAAATGTTTGTTACCATCAGCTGTTTGTGTTCGCCGCTAATCGATAGCAAAACATCGTAGAACCTCGAATGTAAGTAATATCTTGTTTGTAAATTTATTCATGTTTTTGGAGTTTATAGTGTATCTTTTTATAGTTTTCTCATTTATATTTATTCCTGGTAAGATATTTCACGGTATAGCTACATCTTTCGTTACTTGCTTTCGATTTTTCTTTGTATGGAGTGAAAAGTTATCCTTTTTTAGAAAAGTGTAGGCGGAAAATGTTAAGATACTGCTGGAGACCAACAATACCATTTAACTATGGTTATCGATTCCACTATTATTTAGAATTTTGGTATGGAGATTAGTTTCTTCAGCATACAGGTTTGCTCGACCGGAGTGATACCAAGACCTTACAGAACTGGTGTTAAGCAAAACTTTCGTTGTTTTTAACCGAATTAGAGAGTTTACCAGAGGCTTATATATATATATATACCTCTAAATTCCCATTAGGGGTGGGGGGAATCTTTCCTCGCTAATTAAGTAAGGCCGCCGGGGTGATATAATGTTCATTGATTGAGTGAGAACACCGTAGGCTTTCCCTTCTTGCTGGGGGGAGGGTGATGGCTACGCACTTAGATTTTTCGACTTGTAGTTGGCTATGGGTAACTTAAGTGGCTTACCGTCACATGACCGAAACATAAAAATTTACAGTGATGCTTACAAGATATTCTTCGACAATCTATGATTTTTTTAAATTTGTGAATGACCTGTTGGCCTAGTAGTTATTGACCCTGACTCCGAAGTCATAGATCGTGGGTTCAGTATTTTGGTATGGAGATTAGTATAGAGAGTATACTATAAAAATAGAGTAGAGTTATGAACAGTCTTCTAAGAAATTTCCTGAGGTTAACGACCTGTTACTTTACATTACCGTTACGTTTTCAATAATTTTTATTGGCATTTATTTAGATTTCACCAAAGCATTTGACCAGCTACCTACCTCTGCATTGATATTGAAACTAGAAAGATCGAACACATTACCTAAATATAAATGAACATGTTATTAACTAATAAATAAATACTTCTAATATACCATGGTATACCTCAAGGGCGTATATTTGGCCCTACTGTAACATTTAAGGGTCCAACTTGGTAACAAATATTTAACGCAGTACATGTTGAATTATAACATATATGTTATCTGAAAGTATATAAATTATTTATATAGTAATTACATGCATATTTTACACAGACGCAACAAGCGCGCCGGCAGTAGTGGAAGCGCCAGCAGTGGTGCGGAAGAACTGCTGCGTCCGCGTAAGAAAAAGTTTTACAAGAAACGACATAAGACAACGAAACCCAAGCATTTTCGTGAGTGCATGGTCCATACACATTATTCACATTTTATTTTAAAGGTTCATTGTAGGTATTTCTGTTAGCAAAGATGTCATACGTTATCGTCCTTATTGATTCTATTGATCCAGGATGGGGCCGTGTAATGAAGATAATGCTATATTAACGTAATGTTAACATAGTCAAAGTCAAATCATTTATTTCCATAGGCCCCAAAAGGCACTTGATCACGTCAAAAATACAAACATCAAAATATAAAACAAAACTCAAGTAATCAATTCAGTGAAAAAAGGTACTAATACTAAATGCACCGAAATGATTTGAATTACCGGAGCTTAGATTGATTTCGATTCAACTCAAAGGTTTAAATTGAAATCAATCCAAGTACCAGCTCCGATGGGTATTGCATTCATGAGAAGAACTGTTGAGAAGCTGGTGAGTAACTTAAATAAAGTGAAAAAATGCCTTATCTTACATCTTCTACAATATCTTCTCTTCTTGGCGACAGCTGTCTATTTCTAAATTGTCTATTTTCAAATCATACACGTACACTATAATAAGTTTATAGATGAAATGTTCACGAAGTTTGCATTTCTGTATCAACAAATAATTTTATTGTATAATAAATATTTTTCATAGCTACACAAATAAAGGCAGATCTTGCAGAGTCGGTTTCTGAAGTTGAAGAGGAATCATCTGGTAGTGATACAGCTCATTGTCAGCTCATATGTGACAACGTAGATGCAAGGTAAATCTTTATACATAATTTAATTACATATACATATACTCAATAGTTTAATTAATGGTACTAAAATGCTTACATTGCTTTTTTAGTAGCATTAATTTATTCTTTACAAATAAATAAAACCACGACATTTTTTCTGGAATAAAATATTTATATATTATGACCAATTTTACCTTATAAATTATGTATAATATATGTGTACTTATTTTAAACAAAAATGGAATGTGAACTACTTGTAGCCAATATCAGTCACAGCGGCCTTTCTTGACGGAGATAAATCTATTTGTAAAATTAAAATAACCGCTTTTTACTAACTAACTGTATATGTATGTAACCATACATTTCGTACATATACCAAAATAATTCTTTTTTAATTTTTTTCTGTCTATCGGTTTGTTCCGATTAATCTCTTGAACGGTGGGATCGATTTTGACGCGACTGTCACTCATAGGTTGCTGATAGTATAAGGAGTAACTTAGGCTACTTTTTTAGACTAGCGTTACCCGACAATAATTTCGTTAAGCTAGTTTATTATAAAATTGTGAAATAATAACACTCCATCCCATACCAAATCCTTATCAACCATTTACCTCGAAATCTATGTAAAAGCGTTAGTGATTGTGTCGAAAATAAGCGATTCATTTTGAGTGTGTGTATTGGGAACGGCTGTTCGAGTTCCCTTTTTCAAAATGGCCGCCTAGACCAGTGTGATGTTTCGCTGGAATAACACCTGTAACTTCAAATCATTCTGACAAATATCTATTTTTAGTAAATGAATGAATTTAGCGGTACCTGGAGTTAAGAGTGGGTAGAAATTTATAGATTTATTAAAAAAATATGTGGATACTACCTTCACCTTATAGAATGATCTATCAAGATCTTAAACCATTTAAAAAAGCGGAGTTAGCTTTTTTTAAATAATTCGACTTAAACCTTTACAAGTTATCTTTGCAAGTTTTTATGTATATTTGAAAACTGTTTGTTACAAGAAGAATCAAATAAATTTTGGTCACTCATGAGTAGTCGTAATGATAAACAGGGTCAAACAAATATAAAATATGTCCACTACCATTACTGAATGTTTTCAGTAGGCGTTTAATGGAACTCCGTCTAATGGAGAGCTATAAGCGTCGCGGAGTTTCAGCTGTGGGCGGTGAAGAAGAGGAAGGCAGTGCGTCATCAGCATTGTCCCCACATTCGCATCCTCACCTTGCGGATCTTGATGAGGATGATTCAGGATGCGAAGAAGAACTGGCCAGATTAGCTGCGCAGGTACTTGTATATAATATATTTTTAAATACATTTCTCGAAAATGGCTTTACTTGTATATCTGTATAATGTGTATTCGATTGATGATCATGATTGATTATTAAGATGTCAAACCGCATCAAACCAACAGACTCACTTAAAATTTATCATACACAATGTTAAGTATATTCAGTTTATGGTAACTATTTTTGTTAAGTATTTCTAATACTGGCAACTGTTTCTTTTGTATGTCATATTGGTAAATAACAAAGTAACTTGAAAACGTTAATTTATTGTAACCCTTATAAAAATTATAAAACACAAACATGCAGTTATAATAGGGATTAGATTGAAAATGCAAATGCGAACGTTTGCAAATAATATTAAGTACCCCACTAAACTTTTAAATAACTCTCCAGTAACAATTATTATAAACTTCAAGTTCATTGTCTATGGTGTGGTGATAGCATAAAATGTTTGTACGCAGGCGCAATGTCTGACGGAGTACCAGGGCGTGGGGGGCGTGGGGGGCGTGGGGGGCGCTGGGCCGGTGGCGGGCCCGAGCTCTGCGCGCGCCTCGTCCCCGGCCTGCACCATAGACGTGGGCGAGGTGTGCCGCCCCGGGAACACGCTGCTCTGGGACTTGCTGCAGGACGGCACTATTGTGAGTTGTATGACGTGCTCCACAATATCCACGCTACAAGCCTCCCTTTGTCTTTTTTTTTGGAATAGGAAATTTTATGTGTTTACCTTTTCATACACGTAGGAGTACTATTGATAATTGAGAATAGCAATAGTTATTCATATGTTTACATGTGTAACTGTTAAACAAATAACATAAAATTAAGTTTTGGAACACTATGAGGATTTATCACAACAATATGTTAAGAAACGCACAATAGTTATATAGGGTGTTTTTTTAAGCTAGATAGAACTTTAAATTGTAAAAAGTAACACAAAAAGTTAAATTTTGATGAAACTTTTTTTTTTATTTGTTTCAGTATACTCTGACAAATCATTATGAATAGACTCACGCTTGAACAACGCTACGAAATTATCCAAATTTACTTTGAAAATCAGTCAGTCCTCCAAGGCGTCAATTGTTGCTGGTTTATCAGCATAAACCAGTGACTTCACGTAGCCCCACAGGAAATAATCGAGAGGTGTCAAATCGCACGACCTTGGAGGCCAATTGACAGGTCCATTTCTCGAAATCAACTTATCGCCAAATTTTGATTTCAATAAGTCGATGGTTGCGTTCGCCGTATGGCACGTAGCGCCATCCTGTTAAAACCACATCTCCTCCGGATCAATGTCATCCATATTTTCAAACAAAAAATCATTGATCATGGTGCGGTAACGATCTCCATTGACCGTAACGCGAGCTCCGGCCTCATTTTTGAAGAAATAAGGTCCGATGATGCCACCAGCGTGAAAACCGCACCATACGGTGCATTTTTCTGGATGTAATGGAGTCTGTAGGGTCTGTTGTGGATTGGTCTCACTCCATATGCGGCAATTTTGCTTATTAACAAACCCGTTAAGCCAAAAATGCGCCTCATCGCTGAACACAATTTTGCGATAAAACAGTCGTCTATAAGTTGCGCGAATCGACGACTGACTTTCAAAGTAAATTTGGATAATTTCGTAGCGTTGTTCAAGCGTGAGTCTATTCGTGATGATTTGTCAGAGTATACTGAAACAAATAAAAAAAAAGTTTCATCAAAATTAAATTTTTTGTGTTACTTTTTACAATTTAAAGTTCTATCTAGCTTAAAAAAACACCCGTTACAATTCGCTTTAAAATTTGGGTGCTTTCTATGTATAAGATCTAGAAGAAACGTATGCTATCAGTCAATCTAGCTTTCATAGTCCAAGTTGTCCTTTTTTAAAACTAGATGGCATTGTGTGTCAGATGCTCTAATTCTAATGTTAAGAGGCTTATCTGATTTCTGATTTGTATAGGCATAAATTATTTCTTGATTGACTTTTACTGCACGAATGGCGTAGTGGTTTGAGCGCTCACCTTGCTGCGTCCTACTGCGCTGAGTGTACTGGGTTCGATCCCTACATAGAACCACAACTTATTGTTAAGAGTTTGGGTTTTCGTTATATCCGTTTAATAATTATTTGTAATGTTCCCTGTTGTGATAGAAGTTTCATTCTTAGTGTAGGATTAGTCTTTTTTTTCAGCAATTAATCTATAAAAAGTTTTGAGAATGACAAAGGGGTCCACATTTTCTATATTTTTTATCATCAGTAAGTGTGTTATATTGAAAACTCACTTATATTGTTTTGTTTTATTTCCAACATGTATGTTGTTCAAATATTTCAAATTTACTAAATAAAAATATTATTACCTGTTAAAGGAACAACTAGGCGAGGGTTTAGCGCTTGAAGCAGAGAAGGCACTATGTGCTTTGCTGTGTTTTAGCACTGACAAGTTCATAAGGATCAAATTCATCGAAGGATGTCTGGACAATTTGGCCAATCACAGGTACGACATTGAAGAGTGTAAATGCTTTATAGATATACGAATCAATAATAATACTAATTTGTAATTTGTTTTAGATCTGTGGCGGTATCACTACGATTACTTCCGAAGTTATTCTCTTCGTTTCAACAGTTACGTGGCATGGATATGCACCAGGTAAATCTGACATTTTTCAATATTGATCCAGTATCGAACGTCCATTGATTTCAAGTGAACGGTTCTAATTTTAGAATTAATAAATGTTTAGATTCACATTTCATCAAATATTGTTGATCTAAACAGCATGAAAGGACAGGTACAGATAACTTATGCAATATAGATCACGTGGCGACAAATTTTTGTCCGTCGGCTGTGTATGTTCTACTCATCCCGTAGGTGAGGAAAGAGCCAAATAAGGTAGTAAATAATAGCTGTGGACTATTAGAGCTGCAAATGAACTTTTGATGATTTTTATTATAAAGAATGTATTATCTGTAGGTGGTAATGTGGGCTGAACGAGAGCGTGGCATGATGCGCTTGTTCTTGGAAGACCTCCGCCACTACATGACGAGCGGACGCGCAACTAGTGAAGCTCCAAACTACGCGCACATAACTGAACTTACCGTTCGCCTGCACTTTCTCACGGCTATCTTCTCACCTATTGGCTCGCCACAGCATTTCAGGTATACTATTACCCATTATTAGCTTTAGACGTGACAACGTCTAATAAATCGATTAACACCGGCTGCACGCACGAAAAAGGATGACTCATTGTCCCGTTACGCTCAGTGTCCCGTTACGCTCATTGTACGCTTGCGTAAATGATTCAATTTTATTCATAAAAGTATGCTATGTATGTATGTAGTATGCTAGTATCATTTCATCGTTTTGTTATGATGTTGTCACGTTAAATTATCGTCTGATAAACCGACTTTACAGACAACCAATTTTTTTTGAACACCATTCTCTATGTGACAGAAATTGATCAAACCTTCAATAATACGAAATAAACACTTTTATGCAAGTTACATCCATTTTAGTTTGTCACATATGTTTCAATATTGGTCTTTGTTCTTGAAGATTGAATTTTGAAGAATAGTTCTATGCTTATCTACTGATAGTCCATTGACGTTAATAAAAATAGTGACTCTTGGAGGTCACGGTGTATTGTGATTGGATTAAAAGTTTAGGTACATTTTCGTTTCAAATTTAATAAAAGTGTAATAACATCGTCCTACGCAACAGCAATTTCATCCCCATCACTAGGTTGGCTGGCAGTCCACAACTGTGAGGTTTTCGCGAATCTTTCTGCCTCACACAACAAAACTGTGGAATGAACTGTCGCCTGCAGGATTCCCGGACCAATAGGACCTTCAATACTTCAAGAAAAAAGCGTACTCCTTCTTAAAAGGTCGGCAACGAACTTGTGACGCTTCTGGAGTTGCGGGTGTCATGGGCGGCGGTGATCGCTTACCATCAGGAGATACGTCGGCTCGCTTGTCCCTATTCAATAAAAAAAAACATTTGCGGTGTAAAGAAAGAATAATAAAGCTTTATGGTTCTTTGAATAAATTTTCATAGAATTGATCAACTATTTGTAATTTTGGAACCTGATTGGTTAAGGGGCGGGGCTTATACAACAACGATGCGTCACTATTCTAAACGCGAATAGACTACTTTTATTGGTTTTGGTTGTGAAAGTAAATGTTATAGTCCTTGCAGGCTGACGGTGGAGCAAGTTGAAGAACTATGGGAGTGTTTGGTAGTACGAGGCAGTACCGAGTGTGCAGATTGTCTATACTCGTGGCTACTTTCACACACCAAGTCTCCCGACCAACACGCACTTGGATTAGATGCTCTCAGGTTTTTGTACATGGAGAAGATGCCTACGTTGGATCCTGAGGTATGGTGTTTTCATCTCAATTTTATGTTATTGTCTTGGCAACTAATTACAGCAGGCGATAATTTTATAAATATGGTAATAATTAGCTATAATTAGCTAATCTAGTCATCTTTAGGAATACATACTATTACGTGTTAGGGTTCGATGGGTTTGGAAAATAAACCTTCTGACCTGTAAAAGAGACTATATTAACAACACTCTTACAATCACAATATCGCCGAGGACGCTAGGTTGATCTCTGATATTATCTCCATGTTTATCACACTGTAGCTCAAACTAAACTGAACTACGGCTCGCGAGAGTTCGTATTTATGTCCATTTTTACTATAACAAACGCTTTCGAGAAACGTCTCGGAACATACGAGGGCGGTCCCCGTACCAAGGACACGCCCGCCGGCGAATTCGATGTAAAACAATCGCGTAACAACCAATCGATTTTAGACGTTATAGATATCGATGTAAGGTTCGTTATTCCGTGTCTCAAAAATCAACTTTCTCAATCGTCGTTCGCGAATAATCTTTTTTCGGAAATTAGGAATAGATTTCAATTAACATAATCATGTCACATTGCTATATATTGTGTTTGTAGATCTATGACTTCAGAGTCTCCATGAAGGACAATTAAAATTTCATATGAAAGTAAGATAGGTTGACTTTAGTGAGAAACACAATACAGGGCCAAACAGACACAAAACCCTATATTCTAAAAAATAATGAACATACTATATTGTTTTGTAGAAAGAAACATGTAGGCCAATGCCAGTCGACATATTTATGCAAACAAATGAATGCACTATTGTATGTCTACAACTGTCTCCAACCACGCTTCACACCAGTAATGCAAAATTCGACTAAAATAGAATGTCTTCTTAACACGCATGTTTTGTTCTTGTGTGCAGACCATCAGCATAATGGGTCTGAGTCTGTATCAGCAGCTGTGCAACTTGGCTCGCATGGCACTTGGCACAGGCGACTTTCGGGACACAGCTCATCCGCACACACGGGCTATGGACCACCTGTGGAAAATTGCACTTCGGGCCAATAGCACAGGTAAATAATTTAACTAACCATATATTTATACTCTGATGTTGACTTAATACATTTATCCTAATTTAACTACATAAATACAACAGTGGCCCAGTATTATTTTTGACAAATCAAACTTTAATATTTATTAGTTACTGACATTACCGCACGACTTCGTCTTGTCCTTTTTTATATCCTTAACAAAATACCACAGCATTTCTTTCTAGTAACATTTTATATTAAACTAGACATTCCCATAACAACTAGTTGTCATTTTAATGACTATTAGCTATTCATAAAATGTGAAGCTATAATTTTAATAATTTCTAATATATAAATTATTGTATTTATGCAACACAGACGTATCAATGGCGGCAATCCAATACTTGAACAGCTATTATATGGGCCAGCAACTCCAACAAGAAGACGACTTTGTAGCCAAGTGCATGTTTCATCTATCGTCCGCTGCTGAAAGGCTTATAGCCAAGAGCCGAGATGGAGAAGCGAGAGCATTACCTCAAATGTCGTGTGATGACGCCACTGAAGGAGATATCACTGTGGACAATCAGAATATTTATGAACATATGACCGAAGAGGCAGCTTTACAATGCATTCAGAGAGCTTTGTTACTGCTGAAGACTCATCTTGATACTTTCAAAAGGAGGTTTGTAAAATGAAATTTGTATTTAAATACAACTACGTGTTCAGAAATAATAATCTCGTCGGAATAAGACTAATGGATGCAATTTTTCATGCAAGCCGCCTAATTTTCGATAATTTTAACCTGTCATTTTGTTTGGGACGTCATCAATTCGTTCAACGCATATATGTATTGCCGACTAATAATAACTTCTCCACTGATGTTGACAGCTAAGTTTGTGTAATAATTTAATTTTGTACCTACGTAATAATGTACAGATATGCATACCACCTGCGGCGCTGGGCGCTAGCAGAGTCGGGAGCGTGGGAGGGGTGTACGGCGGGTGCGGGGGGTGCGGCGGGGCCGGGGGCGGGTGCGGGGGCGGGGGCGGGGGGCGGCACGGTGCGCGTGACGCTGCAGCCGGCCGGCGCCGGGCCCAGGGCCTCGCTCGCCTTGCACCAGACCGACCTCGTGGCACATCTACGTGCTCACGTTCACATGTGGTGGGAGAAACAGGTACAACTTACCATACTACGTTTTATACTTAAATCCTTATCATTATTATCTTACTCTATCTATCTATATCTACATTTTAGGTTACCCTCAAGCGATTGCTTTAACCGAACTTCGATGTTAATAACTTTTATTATAAGCCAGGTGGAATTGTGTTCTAATAACTTCGATCTTCAAATTTATTCCAATATTTTATTAACATCTTCAATATATATCACGCATGTATATGAAAAAATACTATTAATGAAAAAATATATGAAAAGAAAGAATGAAAATAAATTTTGAAACAAAGGACAACGATGAATAGTTATTTATCTTTATGTTTATTTGATTGATTCTGCAGATACAAGGCGAAGAAGGCGTAACAGCTCTATCAACAGACGGGCCATTGCGTATGATAACACAAGGACAAGAACTTACCATCGACTATGACGAAAGGACGCTTTATGATATGGGCTTCAAAGATAATCAGGTAAGTAACATTAACAGGAATTCAAATAATATTATGAGAAAAAACATGCTGATGGTTAATTTAAAATTACGCCTTTATATTATTGCTACACTAGTAGTGTTGCCAACTTTATTTAATTCTGGCAACTTTTTCCAAAAATAAGTATCTTTGACGGTTTTCTATTGACGGTTGAAAGCTGAAAGAACGATTTCAATTGTTGTATCGGTTTGCAGTTGGTGTTTGTATCAGTAGGCGTGGGAGGACGAGGCGCTTGGGCGGAATGGCCCTCTGCCCAACCAGCACCGGCCCGGGCTCGACTGCCAACATTATTGTTGCTGGATCCTACTTACTTCCACCATCTTTTCACTCTCATGCAGGCCCTTGGGCAGATGAAAGAACCTGGTGCTAATGGGGTTTGTATGAAACACTATTTTATTTAGTTCATGATTGACTTTTTTTGTGCATTTCAACACGCGGTGGACACCTATTGTTTAGGCCTTAAGCCACATTGTTTGCTATAGTGGTTTTAATGGTAACACCAATACTCGTAGCTCCTGCTGTGATGGCGTCCCCTAGAAGTTCTAAAGTGAATTTTCATCTCAACACAGCGTCGCAATATAATCACAACTTCCTCGCCTTATAAACATATTCACTTGAAATGTATTAACATTTTTTTTTTCAATGTGCTATTTTTTCTTGCACCTCAGGAACAAGTGGCGCATACTAAAGCCCAGCTATTATCACGCCGTGTATGGGATATTCTTCAAGCTGTGCCACTCAACCCTACACTATTAGAAGCATTCCAAAGCCCAAACGAAAGCAAAATACCAGAATTACTTGATCCCACCAGCCCTCAGAAACTCATGTACTCCCTTCATATTATCGACAAGTTGAGTTCCAGTAACACTGGCACTCCGAATGTAAAGCAACCGGCAGCTGGTATTCCTATGAGTGATGACGAAAACACTCCTGTCGAGAATTGGAACGAGCAATTTATAAAGAAAGGTGGACTGAGACTGCTATATGATATTATGATGTCAGGTTTGTAAATAAATGCATATAATACTAAAGTTTGTAGGGATAATAAATAGAAAGAAATAGAATTGTCTTTTTGTGTAGTTGTCCAAAAATTCAGTAACACATTTGTTTAAAAAATATGGATTTTCATTATCACTATTCCCTTAACTTATCAGCTATTAGATACAATATGTTCTGGTTTTGTCTACCCTTACAGAATACTCCAGTTTACTACATGAAAGGTACTAATTTTTCGTACAAATAAATTCTTGTAATCTGATTGGTCAGGGGGCGGGGCTTAATCGCGATGGGTTTGTGTCACTTTTTTCTTAACTCGAATGGAGTTTAGTCTATTAGCTGAGTTATCTAGTAGGTCTATATAAAGTCGATTTGAGGTTTTTGTAAGACGTATTTATTGATGTTTAATTAAGTTTCAACTGAACGTTCTATGTACGGTTATGTTGCAGGTGTGTTACAAAGGAACGATAACAACGAATGGAGGCAGGATTGTCTTGCACTTCTGTTGCAGCTGTTATGCAGAATCGGTACACTGCCTTCGTCTGATCCCGCTCAAACACCTAAATTACATCCAGTATGTATATTGCCTTTACAATAAAATAATAAAATACAGTTATAACATATATAATATAATCAAAACTGTTACAGATTGTCACTCATGTGCTCTTCGTGTTGATGATGTTTATGTCCTGTCCTGTCCTGTCGGCCTGTCGTTTAAACTTAAATATTGAATAAACATTCTTTCCTTTTAGTCACTGCTGTCTCTAATGAGCGTGGAAGAGACAACAGAGAGGTTGATATCAATATTGTGCGAAGCAGCCACCTCGAAAGAACCTGCTACATATAAAACAGGATTTTGGGGAAGAGCGCAGGTATGTTTCTAATGAAATAAATTCATACTTCTATACATCTTTGAACAGTGTTATAAACCTATTTGTACACAGTTTGTAATTCTAAAAATATATCAATTTTCAGTACAAATGTTCAATATGTTTTTTGTGAAATGCACAAACATTAATTAATAGAAAATAGATTAAACTTTGACAGAGGGGAACTCTACGGTACTCCCTGCCGTGTTGCTACAAAAGAGATACAAATTCCGTTTGCTTGTTTAAAAAAGAAAGTAGATAATATATTGATGAATGGTTTACAACAGGTGGTGCAACACGCGATGCGCATGTGCGTGTGGTGGGCGCGGGGCGGGGGGGACGCGGTGGCGCTGGCCTGGTCGCTGCGCCGGGCCGCCCCGCGCTTGCTGCTGGACGACGCTGATCCTGCCGTTAGTATTTTTTTTTGTGGATTATGGATAAACTAGCAGACGTATCACCTGATGGTAAGCGATTACCGTCGCCCATGGACACCCGCAACACCAGTGGCGTCACAAGTACGTTGCCGGCTTTAGGGAGATGAGGGAGGGGTTGGGGTTTGGGCCTCCGGTATTCTCACTCACTCGGTGAAACACAGCGCAAGTGCTATTTCACACCGGTTTTCTGTGAGACCGTGGTATCACTCCAGTCGAGCCGGCCCATGCATGCCGAAGCGTGGCTCTCCCACGGTCTGAATTCATTAGTCAGAAGGTGGGTAATGTTTTTCTAGCGTTTGCGTATATGTGAGTATGTATGTCCGTTTCTTTGGCACGTCCTACGGTCCAAACGACTGGACGGTTTTTGTCATATGAGGTGGCGTTGAATTCATCAGATTCGTTGTAGTGACATAAGCTATATAAATTTTCAAAATGGCGCCCGCAAATTCGAAAAAAGGGGGAGTGTTTTTCAGTTCATTACTTTAAAGCGGTCGGGTTTTTTGTTTTTACGTTATACTTTTTTTAGTGTATGTATTGGCTTATCTATTATATAAAATTCTCGTGTCGTGTTGGTGCGTAATCGAACTCCTCCGAAACGGCTCGACCGATTTTGATGAAATTTTTTGTGATTATCCGGTATCTATGAGAATCGGTTCTTATCTATTTTTCATCCCCCTAAATGTTAGGGTCCACCCCTAAATTTTTTTTTAATTTTTTTGACAAAATTTTGAATTTCTATTTTTTTATGATGAAGCATTAGAAAATACATACAACCCTAGATTTTCAACCCTCTACGATCAACCCCTATTTTTCCATCGCGATTTTTATTATTCAATTTTATGGCAAAGCAACGTTTGCCGGGACAGCTAGTAATATATATAATGGTGGTTGCACGGGCAGGTCCGTCGCGAGGCGGGCAGCGCGCTGTACCGGCTGTGCGCGGGCGGCGAGGTGGCCGTGCTGGCGCCGCTGCTGCAGCTGCTGCTGGAGCACCTGCCGCGCGCCGCCGACATGCGCCCTGCGCACCACCCGCAGCACCACCACCTGCACGTACGTACACGCACACGCACACGCACACTGATCCACAACATGCACGTACACACACCGAAAATAGATGCATTTATGATGTCAGCATATTTTGCTTAAAATCTCCATTTTATAACCGCAAAAATTAAAGTTGTGAAATCTGCAAGATGTTTTTTATGTTACACGGTATATTTTGGTCCATAAAATTGATTTTCATTCATAAATGTTTAAACAATACTTGCAACAAATCATAACCTATACATAAAAAATTGTTCCTAAGTGTTTTTGGACTCCGGTACCATACAAAACTTGTAAGAAGTCTTTCTTCCATGATTTGTATAGCAATTAAAACTGTAAATAAGTATGAAGTAACTGAAACGCTGAATAGTAAAGAAACACGAGACTCGACTAATGACGTCATTGGTCCCGTCAAAAGCGCGCACAAAATGGCGGCGATTGAACATCTCAAATTCATTCATTGTTTTAAATTAAACATAATTTCACTATTTTCAAGTCTATATGTATTTGTTATATATTATAAAGATGTAAATGATCAAATTAAGAAATGAAGAAAAAAACATGCATATTCCTCATTGCTCGCTGTAAGCATGTCCTTTTCAAAAACCATTTTTTTCTACAGTCTGTTCATCATCATGCAGAGGAAGGCAAGGAACCTTATGGACCCGCATGTAGGGACTATTTCTGGCTTGTATGCAGACTGATAGACGGCTTACCCGAGGATTTCTTCAAAGGTTAGTTCTTACACAGTCTTACAACAGTTCTTGATTAAGTAATATATATCTATACATAATATTGTTCATCTATCACAGAAGGAGCAACATCTGAAGATAGCGGAGCTCCAGACCTGAACGAGCTATGCGAACAGATCAGGTCATCTCTAGAAAAACGTGAGATCATTGAACGTCGTGTAGAACCGTGCACGCCCGATGACGGACTATACGGGCAGCTGAGCTTGTTGACTCATTTGCTCAAACACCCATTGCGATTCAAGATGTCCGGACAGGGAACTAGGACGTTAGAATTGGTGTGTATTTGATGAAAGTTGTCTTTATTATAATGTCTATTATATCGAATTTATATTTGACGCATAATAAAACTTCGACTAAATTGCACCTGTCATTTTGTTTTAGTTAGAACATTTTTTGCAAAAATCTTATCAATAAGACTTACATGTTAGGTGCAGTATATATAATAAAATCAGGTTCGTTGGTACTGGAACCCTTTTTTTTTTGTACGGAAATCCCCTCGGGTACCACCCCCTGGTGGCATGTCGGACTGCATGATGGTACTGGACCCCTGAACGTAAAAATGTCTTTTAAAATAACTGTATTATAAATTTAAAGATTAAAAAAAACCAGCAGAATAGGTTAATTTATTAGTTATCCCATGTGCAGATAAAACAGATAATATTTATTCTTCCTGTGACAGGTGTTCGGCTTCCTATTCGACGTACCCAATCCTGACAACCGCAACTTGCCGAAATGCAAATCACAAAAGTCCCGCGCAGCGGCATACGACCTGCTTGTAGAACTAGTTAAAGGCGCTCCAGATAACTACATGGTGCTACATAATAAGCTGATGGAACATCATAAACCAGGTGAGGATTTATACTGGAGATATAACTTTATTTCCTATTGGTATCTTACAAGCAGTTATGGTTTGATTTTCTAGTTAAATAGTTAATTTTGAAATAACTTTCAGTTGATGCTTAAAAGGCCGACATCCCTAAAGTATTGCCATATCATGTTTTATTTGTAAATAAAAATATTGATTCATGCTTACTTTGTAATACATTACTAAAGAAATAATAGTAGTAGTGCATATTTAATTGTATCCATTGTTTGTACCCACATGATACTAAACACGATACAGATCGTCTATTACCAGGCCCACAATCCTCTTACCCATGGGACTACTGGCCGGCGGAGGAATCTCGGTCCGAATGCGGCTACGTGGGCCTGACGAACCTGGGAGCGACGTGCTACATGGCGTCGTGCATGCAGCACCTGTACATGATGCCGCAGGCGCGCCAGGCGCTGCTGCAGGCCGACCCCGCCGCCAGCCGACACGCGCCCACTCTGCACGAGATGCAGAGGATGTTTGCCTATCTGATGGTAAGTGACACTGAATGTTACACTTCTACTTTACTAATTCTATTTAAATACTAAAACATTTTTTTACTTCCTTACCCATAGATATGCTATAGGGGGTCACTGAGGGAGGGGGTATAAATACAAAAAAAAACATTAAGTTTGCCGGTGGAGGTCCTGGTTGTAGTAAATTTTTCGAAAATTTTAAAAAGAAAATAAAAAGTCAGAAGAATAAAAATCGTTTTAATCCATTTTCTTCATTAAAAATATTTTTTTTATATTTACATGTAAGGGCATATTTATGAAACTCTTGCCTAGAATATCGCGGCAGATAGTCGGTAATAAGTTCGGTAAAAAAGTATTGTAGCTTCACTAATATTTATAATATTATTCTCAACCAGGAAAGTGAACGCAAAGCGTACAACCCTCGTAGTTTCTGCAAAGTGTATCAGATGGACCACCAGCCGCTCAACACGGGTGAACAGAAAGACATGGCGGAGTTCTTCATAGACCTCGTGTCGAAACTTGAGGAGATGACTCCCGAGTTAAAGAAACTAGTCAAGACGCTCTTCTGTGGAACTTTAAGCAATAATGTAGTATCTCTGGTAATTTTTTTTTTTAATATACAGTCTGAAAACCTGAACGTTTTATCGGAGTATCCAATTCAATCAAATCACAATATTCTTAAGCTTTTTTTAACAGAATCCGGTTGAAATGTTTTCTTGGTCTAGTTCGACTTTGTCGAATCGGGCTAATGATATTATTTTTTAGTTTTTTTTACAGTGGTACTTTGTGTCATTTTTACTGCAAAAATATTTTTTCCTTTGCCGTAATCCCCTCGGTTAACATGAACCAGGCAACCAGTGAGGTGGTTAGATTCAACTCTGGGTTATAAGTAGCCGGGGAACTACTTATACCCTGGAAATAAATCCCGGGTATATCACACAAAGAGAAAAAAAAAACGACGGGTTGCACTCCGGGAGTGCCGGCAGAAGTGAAAACTTGAATATTAACGTTGTGCATTTTTGATATTTTGGAACGGTTAGAGAATAATTTTGTACGAATTGCTTTCATTATCAGTATAAAAGTACTATTATTTATGTGGTGGAATACAATATTCATTTATTGCGTTATCGTACACAAACATCACAATTTATATTACATACGCACACTAACATTCGCGCAAGCGCCCTGCGCCGCCTGTCCTCTCTCCATCCGTCTTACGAATTTTCGATCAGGTCACGTGACCTGACGCGAGTTTATACATTTTTACCCATTCCAAAAAGTACGCAGCGCCGCTAAAGAAGTTTTCACTTCAAAAAAGTAAAATATACCATCAAAATTCAATAGCTTTTGATTTGTTTAGGATTGCCCACATGTATCTCGCACGTTAGAAGAGTTCTACACAGTTCGTTGCCAAGTGGCGGACATGAGGAACCTTCACCAGAGCCTGGACGAGGTGACGGTCAAAGACACGCTGGAAGGTGACAACTGCTACACCTGCTCGCAGTGCTCCGCCAAAGTACGCGCTGAGAAACGGTACGTTCGTTAATTAATTCATTTTGATGTCCATTTTTTTTTGTTAAATAGGTATTTATTGTTTAAAGAATATTTGTAAGTCACTGAAACACATAATTTTTCCTTTCTTTTTAGTAGGTATTTATTTTGGTACATTATTTAGCATGTTTGGTATACAGATGTAAAGTCCGTTGACTAAACAAACAAGATACAACTCTTTTAATTTGAATATGCATGTTCAAAGGCAATAAAATTTCGTCGTTAAGTCGGTTTCTGTTTATTACCGTTATCAATTCAGCTGTTTTTTTTTTATAAGAATTATCGATTTTTCACTTGCAATGTTCCTCTTTTAAAATAACTGACGTACATTCAACACAATTTTGCAACTTCGCAACTGCCTCGATGGCGCAGTGGTAGCTTATGCGACTGCTGTGCTCATGGCCTTTTGATTGATGATTCCCGGGTCGGACCAAATGTTTGTATAATCTGCAAATATTTGTTTCGGAGTTTGAGTGTTTTTTATGTATAATATGTACGTATTTACAAATGTATGTATTTATGTTAGTTGTCTAGTACCCATAACACAAGCTCTACTTAGCTTAGGACTGTTAGACGTAAAATTTTAATGAATGATGAGGCCAAGCTAGTTTTTTTCAATATATTTTTATCAAAATGTAATCTAGCATCAAAATAAAACATAAATAATACTTTGTATTTACCAATAAATGTTGTTAGTTATAGTAGACAAATCTCATCGTATTTATATCTTGCACATTCAACAGAGCGTGTTTCAAGAAGTTACCGCGTATTTTGTGTTTCAACACGATGCGATACACATTCAACATGCTGACAATGCTCAAGGAGAAAGTCAATACGCACTTCTCCTTCCCGATGCGCCTCGACATGTCTGGATATGTGGAGAAGCATCTCATGCCTGCACAGTATCAAGGTCAGTGGGTAGTATACATTAAAATTTTAACTAAAAGAGGCTATAGCATATTTGCTGAAACAAAAGAGCACACAAATAGTTAAAGTTATTCCAATTCATTCTTACAAGACAAGAATAGAAATAAAGTTGATTAAAATTGTATGTAAGCATATCATTTGTTTCCATACAAGTTTGATTTTCTATATCTCTCTCCTTCTCCCTCCTCTGTCCCTCTCCTTCTCTCTTATTTTCTTTTGAGTTGTAAGCGACACGTACCATTTCAAACTTGTATAAATTATAAATCCGTATTGATGTGTTCTTACAGAAGAGAAGCAGAAATCCACTGAGAAGAAAGACGGCGACGATAGTCCAATGGAAGTCGAAGACAACTCAGAATTTGAAGAGCACTATGAGTAAGTTTTACGATTCCATTATGACCTATGACCTATGACCCTCAACTATGTTTCTACCCGGTAACCCTAATGCTCTCGTACGATTTGCTCGATAGACCTAGATAAATCTTTGATGTAGATAAAATATTTACAAAAAAAAACAAAGATATTACTGGTCAGAATAGAAATAAATCTTTCAGAGTTAGATTGGAGCTAAGCAACAATGACAAACATAGCAAAAACAGGGGAAATGTATTCCTTTCGAAACACGCAGACAAAGTTGTACTGATGTGTTTTAGTAAAATACACGATTTTTCACTTATTGTGACTTTGCTAGCCTGTTCTTATTATTATTATAGTAACTAAAAATAAGACATGGTAATTCGCTTATGCGTTAACATATGTTTAATCTTTCGAATGCGGGAACGGGTACTTCCGGTTCCATGCACCGTGCGGCGAAAGTGCAAAATTTTGCAACACGGTGCATGGTGTACGAAAATGATCAAATATTTTCAAAAACAATGCTCGGTGGTTATAAAAGTGATTATTTTTCAAAAGATGGATAACAAGCGTACATGGTTATGCCATATTTTATTACTAAACTAATGTTATCGCTTTATTATTTACTCACAATTGAGCCAAGTATTAATTTACGCACCTATTGTGTTAATAAACATGATTTTAATATTTTATGTGGTTTATTATTCATTTTACTTATTATCCTCATAAAGTTCGATAACTAAGCTATCTACTGATATAAAAAACACTATAACTGCAGTAAAAATTCATTGAGAAACATATTTGTAAAAATCACATTTCGCTGTCGAGATATTCGCCATTTTGTCACTTTACAATCAAACTATTATTTGCGCCAAAAAACAAATTACGTAGTATTTATATGAAGAAATAGTGTTTTTTAGTTAAATAATTTATTTTTTTAGTTAACTAGTGCAAAAGACAGGAACAATACATAAAAAAAACAACCTATTTATCAAGTTATTTAAAAAAAGGACTCGTTTGCTAGACCAGTTTTCATTTATTATTTTTAAGTTCTGAGAATTCTCTAAACTCTATGAAAATGACTGAATGCTAAAGAGAACAAACTGATCGTTCCATTATGTGACACACAAAGTCTATGGTCAATACAAAATAATTTAGTAAAACATAAACAAAGATCAGTTTACGTCTTGTTCATTGTCCGTCACTACTGTGTATGTGAGGGTGTTAATAGTTCCGGGACTTCCCGCTAGGCTGCGTGCAAACACGAATCAACGGCGATATACAATTTTAAGTGGCGTACTATTGGAGAGGCCTATGTCCAGCAGTGGACTGCGATAGGCTGATGATGATGTAGAACAGTAATGGCTGGGGAGCCCTGTGTATGTGTGCGTCTAATTTCGCTAGTCAGGCAAAAAATTTGTGTTTATTTAAATATTTAGCTTTTCTAACACATTTTTGTTGCTATTCTATATTCTATATAAGATTCTCATCGCAATTATATCATTTTATCAATAAAAACATAAGAATAAATGCGTAAAAACCTTCAAATGAGTAAGCCCTTTTCAATAGGTAATAGACTCGGTAACTTTTTGAGTAACACTATTCAAAATTACGCATGATTTATGCCTCAATTCGTATTGATAGTGGTTCCTAAAATAAGTATAATAAGTAAAATATAATAACAAACTACCTTCAAAACCACCTTATCGGCAAAAAATCAGTTTTAAGAGGCACTTGACAGATCGCGTTGCGTCATCGTCAACTTTGAAATTGGAACTCGTTTTTTTACGGCTCTTGAAGCGCACTTGACAAACGAATGTTTTAAAATGTTGTTCGTATAAAGCAAATGCATAACAAACCTTTCTAGACTTCATTATAATAACTTTAATACCCAAAATTAATTAAAATGCAAGTTAACTGCGGTTATCGCGGATCCGCGATGCCGCACCGACGGGACAATCGTGGATCCGCGATGCCGCACCCCAGAGGTTAATGAGACTGCATAGTGCTTATTCTTGACAGTATAAGATAGCTGCAGTTTCACATAAAAATCAACAGGCTATAATAAATTTTTGTATATAGATCCTCGTTTTGGCCTGCGATATCACACTGCCCAGACGGGTTAGTTTTGTCAAGTTTCCCTTACCTTTATAGCTCAGTTCTCCTCCATAGTTTACTCTTTTAGTCGGCTCTTAATCCATCACCGTACGTACAAGCCCCAGTTTAAGTAGCATTAGAATAGAATTGAAGAAGAACTGTCTCACTTGTCAGGTACGAGCTAATAGGTGTGACCGTCCACACGGGCACGGCTGACGGCGGCCACTACTACTCGTTCATCCGCGACCGCGAGCACGAGCACCACGACCGCTGGCTGCTGTTCAACGACGCCGAGGTCAAGCCCTTCGACCCCGCGCACATCGCCGCTGAGTGCTTCGGTGGCGAGATGACGGTCAGTGCTATCCACAATAAAAAAAATATACTAGTATAATCACTCCGTGAGAGAGCCACGCTTCGTCATGAATGGGCCGACTCGACCGGAGTGATACCACGGCCTCACAGAAAACCGGTGTGAAATAGCGCTTGCGCTGTGTTTCATCGAGTGAGTGAGGATACCGGAGGCCCATACCCCAACCCCTCCACCCAGGTCGGCAACGCGTTTGTGATTGCTTTTGGTGTTGCGGGTGTCCATGGGCGGCGGTAATCGCTTACCATCAGGTGATGCGCATGCTGGTTTGCCCCTTATTCAATAAAAAAAAAAAGATAATAAAAAAAAACACTGTACACCAGTGTAGTACAAATCCAATTTTTAATTATTGGATATATTAGAGAGACAGGAAGAACAATTGCTAATTTTTTTTACTGAGTTGGAAATAGCTACAGAGCAACTACAAAGAACAACAACAACCACAAAACTAACAAATTATTGCCCTAATTGACGTTGAAAGTTGTGACATTTTTAATATCCAATATTTTATTTTCAGAGTAAGACCTACGACTCTGTAACAGACAAATTCATGGACTTTTCATTCGAGAAGACGAACAGCGCTTATATGTTGTTCTACGAGTGGAGTCCACCGCGCAGTCAGCGGGGCTCCGAGTGTGGACAACTAGACGAGGCACAGGTATGTCACATTCTGATATTATCTCATTGCCAGCAAATTTTTACAACATCTTACCTTAGGAATATACTATAAAATAATAATAGCGTCTCAATATCAAATCTTATTTACATGATCGGATCATGTGTCGAATAAAACACTTAAACGGGATCATAACACAATTATTTGTTCTGGGCAGGAATCAAACCCACGCCCCACTAGATACTAGTCTAAAAGTAGAAATGTATATAATTGAATGTACTTTCAACAATTGTGTTTATCAAGTTAAATTATATCTTGAAACATAAATAACCAAAGCTTCTGTCTTAAGTATTCCAGACAGGTTATTTCCAGTAATGGAATGTGGAAGGTTGATGATGATGATTTGTATGACGCACAATTGCCTTTCAGTCATCTACGGCCGAGGGAGCCAGCCCAAGTTCGTCGATAGAGAGGCGCAGCAGCGACACAATGTCGTCGATAAAGCTGCCTCCAGACCTTCTCAAATGGATTTGGGACGACAACATGCAGTTCTTGCATGACAAAAACATTTTCCAACATGCATATTTCACGTAAGTTTTACGAATTGTGGTGTTGACACAGTGGTCACAATTGATTTTCATTATGTGTCATTAAAATTTCTAACGTGGCAAATCAATAATAAGATGTTGAATGTCCTGTTACTTTACTAAAAACATTTTTAAAAGGAATCAATTTGTTATTTCAGTGTGGGGTAGTGTCGGGGATATAGCTCAGTGGTAGAGCATTCGACTGCAGATCGAGAGGTCCCCGGTTCAAATCCGGGTGTCCCCTTTTATTTATGTATTTTTTTTTTATCTATTCTTTGAATTTCAGTGCTAATTTATTTATCTTTTTTCGCGATACAATTATCTGAAAGGTTACGATTTATGTTTACGAGTTTACGATTATTGCAACTATATATGTGTAATATTGGCAATATGTTGTCTTTCATTTGCCGTTCTATACCAAGACAATTCTCCATGGCAGGTTTATGGGTCAGATGTGTAGTTCAGTCCCACAATCACTGTTAACGCTGCGGCCTGAGGTCACAGAAGTAGCTGCACAGCTGTCTACTTCCTTCTTCATTGAGACTTTTATACACGCTAAGGAAAAGGTATGTATCATTAGAATGTCAAAACTAATTTTAATTTACCGGACTTTGTTATTTTTTTACGAGAAAACGATTTAAAATTGGGAACAGTACTTTTATTTTTACTTTACTACCCGATAAAACAAAGGACGCGCCACCATGAGTCATAGCCATACGGAATAAATTCAGTTTCTTTTGCATTATCTTTCATAAAGTCTTTCATAAAATGACTGCACGTTTGGCTTAGTGGTTAAGCGGTCGCCACGCCGTTACCTACTTCGCCAAGTGTTGTGGGTTCAAATCCCACATGGAATAAGTCAGGGTGTTCTTTGTGTCCGTTTCATGTATGTTTGTAAAGTCCCCGCGACACATGAATTATTCATATTGCGGTAGTTGTCTTGTCAAAAAGAAAAAAAGAAAGCATTTTTTTAAATTCTAAAGATTAGATTTAATGTCTTTTTGTTTTTATTTCAATCTAATTGTATTAATGAACAGTATAATGTTTCCGCAGCCTACTATGGTATCCTGGGTAGAGTTAGTGACGAAGCAGTTCAACGCTTCGGCGGCCGCCTCCGAGTGGTTTTTGGGTCACATGGCCGATAATACTTGGTGGCCTATGCAAGTATGTATAAATATCGTTTGTTTTGTACTTGATGTGTATTCCCACAGATTGATAACCTTGGTGATTCGTTTTTAAGAGGTCTAATTTGACAATAAGCTACAGTATTCATGTTAATAAATATCCTAAACGGGATTGCCGTTTACCCTCATTTTCACTTTTTTTTTTTTTATTTTAAACTCTAGATTTTTTTATGTGAATACTATTTTCCATCTAGCGGTATTCCAGGTATAATAACGTGTTTGAAAAATGAACTCTTTAATTTTATTTTATAAATAATGTGTATTATTAATTCGTTCTATTTTGCAGGTATTAATAAAATGTCCAAATCAAATGGTCAGACAGATGTTTCAACGACTTTGTATGCATGTTATACAAAGGCTCAGGTAAATATATATAAATATATTTAACTTTTCTATTAGTATATTGTGCTGTGGTATTGAATGTGTTACTCGTTTTGCTTCAGATCTAGTCATTGCGCCTTATATCTGCAAGGTGCTGAAGAGAACCACGATAGCAGCAAGTTGGGTGAAGCGAGTTGTGTTACTAGGTTTATAAGGATGCTGTTATCATTGGTAAGCATTGGTCTATTGCTGTTTTTAATTCATATATGTTTACTATTTCTCAGCTACATTTATGCCCTTATATATCTACTTTACCTTATAAGTATATAGTTCTTTGTCCAGCAGTGGACTATTGAAAGTTGTTAATGTAATAGGAAGATAGAGAACAAGTTTCTTGCTGTTAAACGTTCATCAACAACCAATAACGTCCCACGCTGGCCGAGTGCGGGTTGGGGACTGGCGAGACAACGTTATGGCTACGTAATCTTGTCGTTGGATGTTTTTAGGCCGCCCAAAGGACATCTAACTTGCCAACCAAAAAAAAACTAAAACCAACAACCAAGCTTCAGAACTGTTATCTCATGATAACAACCGGGACCGACTGCTTAACGTGACCTCCGAATCACGGAGACGCTCATAGTATCGTCGTTGCTTACCCTCGGTGATTGTTTCTAATCACCGAGTGTAACTGGGCTATGAGCGCTACCTGTTAAACGTTATTTGGATGAAAAATTGATAAAATATAGTACCGCATCTTTTCAAAAACGTAAAAAAAACTATTTATTTATAGGGTTATATACATTCATAATTGCCTAAATCTGTACTGTAAATATTTTCGTTTTATATTTGTACATTATTGCAGATGGAGAATGGAGCTCGTTCACATTTACGTCATCTTACTGAATATTTTAGTTTGCTTTACGAGTTTAGTAAGATGGGTGAAGAAGAGGGAAGATTTCTATTGCGCATCAACGCCATATCAAGCATGGTTAACTTTTATCTTGGCCAGAATTCAAATTCGGTAAATATTGTTTCTCGTTATGTTATCTATGTAATATACAAAAAAAAATCCAACAACTTCTCAGTAACTGATTTTTCGGGTATTGCAGTAGAGGACGATATTAATACAATTAGCCTAGCTGGATAATCATAGGTGTCAATTGAGACGCTTATAACCTGTGTTATAAGCGTCTCAATTGAGTCAGTATGAGTCACATGATTCCGAACAGATTAGACCACTCCAGGACCTAAATATATATTTTCTGTATCCAAAACACTATATGTTTCTACTATTCTTTAACACAGACTGTACTTGAAAACACCTCACACACACGTATGGTAGACATTACTTCAATATCTTTATGCTATCCCTCCTAAGGAATTGCAATCGAAATATGTGCATATGGTGTTGTGTCAGATGGAATCGGAAACTGACTGAAACAGATTGATCCTAGTACCCGATGCCTATCTGCAGTATTTTTTTTAAAGACAGTTCCGCATTAGCAATAAATCCTGTTTTGTGGGAGACTTTACAAACATAGATGAAACAGACACAAATAACACCCAGACTCACAACAAAATTATTGGATCACACAGTTAATGTGGGTTACCTGGCGCAATAGAAAACGGCGTGGCTACCGCTTAAACTACAAGGCCAACCGGGCAGTTGTCGCGCTTTTTGCTATATCTTTTAACAAACATGTAACAAAAATAGGTGTATGTTATAATATGAACATGGGAATATGGCATGTGTCAGGTGGAATCCCCGACGGAGGAGGCGGGTGGCAGCGCCCCGGCGGAGAGCGCGGGCGACAAGCTGCGGCCCGGCGCGCTCGACAAGATGGTGGCGCTCGTGGGCGGGCTCGTGGAGCGCTCGCGCGCGCCCGGCCCGCCCGGCACCCCCGGAACCCCCAGCCCGCCCGTCACCCCCGGCCCGCCCGGCACCCCCGGCCCCCAGGCGCACCTCGCACTGCTCGAGCCCGACGCGCGCGTGCTTCTGCACACCAAGGTACCCTAATGCCATCATACACCACATCTCATTAATATAAACTATTATAATCCTTAAAATATATCTTACTATCTATGACAGATGACTGCAAAACAAACTAAGTAACGTTGAACTAGCGATTTTATTATGTGTCATCTAAATCTTTTTTCGTCTTCTGTATTCTTTTTTAATTCTCAATTTAATTTTCAAATTTACACCGAATATGCACCTCATTTGTTCTATAATGACTCTAGTGACAATTGACACAGAGGTCTAGCTATATTTTAATGACTATTTTTTTTGTAGTTTCTAGATTCCGTGTAGGTATATAAACAAAACTGATTTAATACCTTTTTTAGAATTGAAAATAAGTAATCATAAATGTTGTAGATAATAAATAATTATATGTATAAAATTAAATCTCTCTCAGAATTAAGTTCCTGACCTTTATTGTGTTTTTCACAGTTAGACATTTTCAACTTTGTATCATAATATTTATGTGATAAGTAGGTATTTACGCGTATTTAAATTCAAAATAAACATAATAAAAATATTAAATGAAAAATGTGATTTGTTCTCAGGGATTCCCGTTTATATACCAGCAGACTAGAGACTGCTTGAATTTACAACAGACACGTTCCCTCATTTTTGCACTATGTCGGTGGAACGAGCCTCTCGCACAAAAGATTGTCAACACGATATTCCAAGCCATCGCTAAGCATTCAGAGGTAAGTAAACTGAATCTCTTTTTTTATGGAGTTATGGGCCAGCAAGCAGACGTATCACCTGATGGTAAACGATTACCGCTGTCCATGGACACCCGCAACACCAGACTCGTCACAAGTGAGTTGCCGGCCTTTGGGGTATGGGGAGGGAGATGGGAGTATGGGTTAGGGTATGGGCTTCCGGTATCCTCATTCACTCACACAGCGTAAGCGCAGTTTCACGCCGGTTTTCTGTGAGGCCGTGGTATCACTCCGGTCGAGCCGGCCCATGCATGCTGAAGCGTGGCTCTACCACGTAAAAATATTTAGTTGTAAAATGTCGGTTATATTGTGAAACATTTCTAGCTAAATTAGAGGATATATAATTTAAAACTAAATAGCTATGGGAGCGTATGCTACTGCTGTACTTGAGGTCTCGGGTTCGATTCCCGTGTCGGACCAGATCTTTCTATGATCTGCAAAAATTTGTTTCGAAGTTTGGGTGTTTTCTATGTATAATATGTACATATTTACAAAAAAGCAGTATAAATGTATTTATTTCAGTTGTCTAGTACCCATAACACAAACTCTGCTTAGCTTGGGACCAGATGGCGTTGCATATAGTGTCTGAAATATTTATTATTATTATAAGTATAATTTTCTTCATTTTCAAAAATTAAAATCCACGTATTTGGTTTTTAAATAAATAATCTCAGTATGGTAAATCGTAGTCATAGATCGTTATATCAGTAAATATACTTACGAGGTATGACATGAATACATAATATGTACGTATACATAATTACCTGCCAATCGTAAATTCAGGCAATTTAATAGTGCATAATAAATATATGTACTTCAACTCTTATACCTGTACAGCGTATATTATATTAAGTAAAACTCACAAATAGTTTCTTGTGTATGTTCAGAACAGCAACCCGTTTTTTAAACTACTGACGCTGCTGGTGGAGGGCAGCGGTGGGGGGGCGGGCGCGTCGGGCGGCCTGCCCTGCTTCACGCAGCTCGTGCTCGCGCGCCTCTGGGACGTGGCCGACGTGTGTCCGCACGCCGCGCTCGAGTGGCTCGCCCTGCAGGTGCGCTACTACACTACACTACACTCTGTACACCGGCTAGCATTTTATACTTCAAGTTTATACACATACATATAGTCTCAACGCTGATCGCATTCAGCGCCACGGTCGGTGAAAACCAATCGCAACGGCGAACGCAATCATGTCGGTGTGAAATGAACTCACACTAGGACCTTAGTTAGCTAAGTCAATTTTGCTACGAAGCAGGTTACACTGACTCTATCTTGAATCATTGAGAGATAAATAAGATGTGATATGAAAACATGTTCTCCGTGTGGTGCCGAATTAAAAATACGGAGTGTCACCATCTCTATTTATCCCATGGGTGTCGTAAGAGACAACTAAGGGAGGGCCATCACTTCAAAGAGAAGGAAAACTTGAACAAACTCTATATTAACCTATCTGATTAGCGTGGTAGACCAAAACCGTCATCTTAAATGAAGACCCTTATCCACCAGTCGACAGTTAAAGATCTGATGTGTTAAGTTTGTCACATAACAAAATAGACTACACCACCTACATAATGACAAACACTGACGACGTGTGCAGGTACCGCGCAATAAAGCGGCCCACGCGTGGGCGCTTCGTACAGCGGACCGCTGGGTGGAGGCGCAGCTCTTGGGTGCGGGTGCTGCGCGGGTCCGGGCTGCAGCAGCGCTGTTGCTCGTAGCCCTTGTGCCGTCGCAGCACTTCCGCGCGGGCTACGCTCGGGCGCGCCCCCCGCCTGCCCCGCACGCCCCCCACCCGCCGCACCCCACGCACCCCACGCACCCCGCCAACCAGGCGCCGAGCGCTAAACTGCCCGACACTGCGCACCATACACTACACCAAGTAAGATATTTTACAAATATGTATCGTTTTCTATAGTTGTCCATTGGGGACGAGAGTCCGTTAGTGACTAACACCGAACACTATACTTGTGAACGTACAGCAATATGTTCGGGTACCGATGAAGTACGTTGTTACAGCCCTGAAACAATGTTCGTTCACCTATTATATAATCTACATACGAATTTGTATTAATTTTATTTAATTTTAGCAATGGTCAGTCCATCTTACACGTAATTATTATAGTACAAAATGACTCAGTGAACTTCATATCTCTTGCATCTATTTATTTAATTATCTAATAATGTCTTCTTTAAAAAAAATGCTCATACATATTCCTTCCAAACAGAAATTCGTCATAAGAAGTCCAAAGATACAAAATACGAGTAAAACATTGTACAAAATAAAATAGTTTAATTCAGAACTATTATACTTTAACGTGCCAATACAACTTCACCACTTATACTAAGAATGATTTTTAGTTAAATATGAAATTTTGTGTATAAATAAAAACAGGTCTACACAATGCTGCTGGGAAAACTGAAAGCAGCTCGTAAATACACTGATATAGCAGTACACGGGACAATGAAGCTTACAGCTTACTTCGGAGTGATGTCATACTGCGTCGTTAGCAGGGTTGAGAGACTTATGGTAAGTGTGTACCTATATCATACAAATGCTTTTATTTCTAAAACGTAAAAACGTAATTACAAATCGTTGTATGAAATAGTTCAGTTGGTTTTGAACGTTAATTTCGTTTGCCGTGACATCAATCGTGTTTGTAATGTAAAAGAAGGAAAAAATTTCAATAATAACTAAGAAGAAATATTAAATTGATATTTCTATGAATTAAATTTATAATAAAAATCCATTTTACTATAAATAAGAATAAATTTAAATATATGTTATTGAGAGGCAAATAGAAGCCGAAAAAATTTTGTTTTGTCAATGAAATAAAACTTAAAATTGATATTTTTTTTAAATACCATGAATTAGTAGCTGTGGCAATCAAGCTATTAAGTCATACGGCTGTGTTAACCTTAAAGAGTTGGTGTCAACTGATCGCATTTTATTTCTTTTTTACACTGCATCTAGTGGTTTGTTAATTTAGAAAAAAATACAGCACTTTTAGTATAGTGTATGCATGATGCCTTCTAGAATATTATTGAATCTAATGGAGACATTTAAGAATTGGCAAAATTTCTTACAGTTTGGTCCATACTTCAATGATCTGTGGGATCTGTACCATCCGGCGATATCGGAGCCGTCAGTAGCGGTACATCCCAATAAACAAGCGCTACTCACATTCTGGCACGCCGTCACCCTCGATTGTACAGAAAACATTGAGCTGGCCATTGCCAATCAGCGTCTCACCAAACACATAGCCTTCAACTATATACTGTGAGTAAACCAACAAATTATTTATTGACACAGACCATAAATAAATTGATAGGTGTAGATACTAAGTTACAGATACCTGCAATCCAAACAAGACTGAAGTTTGAATTTTGGAATACAGTGTTCCGTCGCCATTTTATAATTGTACAGTAAAACAGAGACTTTTAGTGTCGCCGTGTATAAGTAATTTGACCGTTAGTTAATGAAGTTCAGATGTTTTATTAGTAAAAATAAAAGTAGAAGAATTAATTCTTTGGTGCTTATAAAAAATGTTGTCTCGTTCTTGACTTAGTCAGATATTATAAGGAGAGGATTATTTCGATCGTAATGAAGTGGCTCGACTCGAGTAGATAAGCTTCATAGCTTCTTTGATATACAACCGGTTTGTAGCAATTCATTCGTTGCTTTGCACCAAGTGAGTAGTCACCATCAGGTGCCCTATCCGATCAATTAACCACTATATACCTGCCCTGAATACCTGCACTAAAAATAAAAAATACTGTATTTGGTTGAAATCTATGTATAAAAATGAATCACCAAATATGTAGCTAAGCACAAAACTTGAGAACCAATTAGTTTTTTTTATATTTTCGGTAGGGTACAAGGAAAGTTCATAAGGCAAGAAAAAACGTAAAAATTGCTTTGGTTAATAGTAAAAAAAAGAACCGCGAGTAACGCCGTGGGTGAAGATTGTAATAAATACAAATGAGACGACAGAAAGTTGTAATATTACTTCGTATTCTTTTTTTCCTTGCGTTCTCGTTGTTAGTGATATTGAACGAACAGATCCATTATTTGGGCCTAAAAGCCATCGGGGATATAGCTCAGTGGTAGAGCATTCGACTGCAGATCGAGAGGTCCCCGGTTCAAACCCGGGTGTCCCCTTGTGTTCTTTTTGTCTTTTGAAATTTTATATTCTTTTATTGAAATAAATTTAACATAAGTCTGGAGTAGTAGTAATTTTTTTAGTTGCGCTAGCTTTAGTAATCATTAATATTAAGATTTTAATTATATTTTTTATAAGGAGTCCTTAATAGGAATTCTTAAATATTCGAAGAAGAACATTATAATAACTTCTTCTTATTGAAATTTATAGTAAAAAGTGTTATAGATAAAATTAAACTAAAATAAAAATTGTAACATATTTAAAAATTGCCAATAATTTATTCATCAATAAGGTTTCTTAGAACAGAACAACATTCTAAAACCTGTCCCCTAGCCAAGTTGCAAGCGTTATCTAAGATTAGCCAATTTAGACGTTAACGATTGCAGAAACAAAAACGCTTGCAACTTGGCACAGGACAGGTTTTAGAAGGCCAACCTTGGGAAGGCCAATGCCTCCCTTCTAACGAGATGCCTATATCCCACTGTGGACTATTAAAGGCTGTTGATGCCAATATCCTGCAGCGAACGTCTTACGACGATGATGAACGAATGAATGAATGAAAATGAATAAGTGGGAGAGCTATGCTTCGGCATGAATGGGTCAGCTCGACCGGAGTGATACCACGGCCTCACAGAAAACCGGTGTGAAATAGCGTTTGCGCTGTGTTTCACGGAGTGAGTGAGGATACCGGAGGCCCATACCCCAACCCCTCCCCCCATCCCCTTTCCCATCCTCCAAAGGTCGGCAACGCACTTGTGACGCCTTTGATGTTGCGAGTGTCCATGGGCGGCGGTAATCGCTTACCATCAGGTGATACGTCTGCTCGTTTGCCAACTATTCAATAAAAAAAAAAAAAAACATTATACATCGTATTACAACATTTTCTTCGGTTTTCTTCTTATTTGATCTTACTGTTTAACAATTGTAGGAGGTTGCCAAATTGTATTGTGTCTGACGTTCCTTCTACTCGTGGGACAGCTGAGATCTCCAGTTTCACCATGTCGTTATGACCCTGAAATACTTTAAATGCTTTTATAAAATCTATTGAATGAAGGAAATCAGAGATCACTCTTAATATTAAGGCTGCTCATTTCTTTTGAAGACAATGTCCGCATTAGGAATGTACATCCTGTATCGCGGGGGACTTTAAACATACATGAAACGTTCACAACGAAAACCCAGATTCAGAACAACTATTTGTGCATCATGTGGAATTTGAACCCACAACACTTGGCGAAGTAGCAAGCGGTGTAGCGACCGCTTAAACCACTAGGCCAACCGTGCATTTCAAGTAAATAGGACTTATCTACTTGACTGCACTTTAATAAAGATTATTCTTTTCCAACTCTATTTTTATCTTACATACTTTAATTTTTCAAACATGTCATGCCAACTATACTGAATAGTTAAATTAGCTACACCTTTATTTTGTAATACCTAATTCGATCACACACGCTAACGACTATATATTTTCGAACCTAATTTATCTTGATTTTTCTTTATAATGTTTTTTTTTATTATGTACTGTAACATAAATGTTGTTGTATGTAGAGCGGATCACGAGGACGGCGAAGTAGTGGCGTATAATCGCGCCATGTTACCTCCATACTATGCGTTGCTTCGCATGTTCTGCCGGGTTTCGACTGCGTTTGCACGCACCCTTGCCCAGCATCAGAACATACACTGGGCCTTCAGAAACATTGCACCTCATGCGCATCTCTATCCAGGGGCTGCTGATGAGCTGCTCAGGTCAGTGGCCAAACTTTCTTTGATGTAGACTGCAGACCATATACACGGAACCCAAGAATATATTAGATTAAGATTGATAACAATATAGAACTTGTGAAATAGATATATTTTTGAACAGGGGTTATAAATAACTTAGATCATTCTTTTTCTGTCTATTTCTTAGTAGTTCTAAATAAAAAAGTATTTCTTTTGTTAGAATATAGTATAATAATAATAATTATTTCGGACATCTAACAAAACGCCGTCTAGTCCCAAGCTAAGCAGAGCTTGTGTTATGGGTACTAGACAACTGATATGAATACATATATACTTTTTTTTTGTAAATACCCAAACTCCGAAACAAATATTTGTAGACGACACAAACACTTGGTCCGACCCAGGATTTGAACCCGAGACCTCAAGCACAGCAGTCGCATTCACTACCACTGTGCTGCCGAGGCAGTCTAGTACAATAGATGTTATCACATTATTATTATTATTTATTTCAGGGCTAGACAGTAGCATCATAATTATATTTATTTTAGGTCTAGACATAAGTATTTTATTATGTATATTTATTTCTCGTTAAGTATTTGTATTACGTATACATTGAAGTATCTTATTCTTATGAGATTGAAATATATTTTTTTAAATATTTTTCGTATGTCTTCACATTTATACCTAAGAACTAAATCATGTAATTTTTAAATTTTTATTTATTCATATAAAAAAATCATACCTGCAAACTAAATAAATATATAAAATCATTAAATGAGATATAATTTGTTAACTGTTTTTGAAGAGAAATGAATAAGCTTAAATTTTTTGTCAGTAAAAAAAAAATGTTGTCATAAATATTTCGTCATGATTATTGATGAACAACTTATTCAGGTTGGCCCGCATCCTGGCTGCCAGCGGCAACAACGGGGGCTACAACGGCGACAGCAACGGTGAAAACGGTGACAACAACGGCAGTACCAGCAGCGGCAACGGCAGTGGCAACGGCTGCGGTAACATCTGCAGTAACAGCAACGGTAACGGCGCTAGCAGCGGTCCTGACAGCGCTGATGCCAATGAAGCCGCAGCCTTCCGCAGGAGCACACTCTCCGCTTATTTACAAGGTTAACAGTTTTGTGTATACGAGTACACTCATAGGCACCGTATACTTTATGTGATTGATGAATAACATTATTAACTTGATTAGAACGTAAGTTTTCTACCGTGGGAGAGCTATGCTTCAGCATGAATGGGTCGGCTCGACCGGAGTGATACCACGGCCTCACAGAAAACCGGTGTGAAATAGCGTTTGCGCTGTGTTTCACCGAGTGAGTGAGGATACCGGAGGCCCATACCCCAACCCCACCTCCCAAAGGTTGGCAACGCACTTGTAACGCCTTTGGTGTTGCGGGTGTCCATGGGCGGCGGTAATTGCTTACCATCAGGTGATACGTCTGCTCGTTTGCCCACTATTCAATAAAAATAAAAAAAAAAGTTAAAAATAGATATCCTCGATTTTATGCTGTTAAGTTGAAGGCAAGAACAATAAATAAGCTTTAAGAATAAAGACTTGTTAAAACACCATTAACCTCTCGGGTGCGGCAACACGGATCCATGTTTGTCCCGTCGGTGCGGCACACACGGATCCATGTTTTTCGCAGTTAACTTGCATTTTAATTAATTTTGGGTATTAAAGTTATTATAACGAAGTCTAGAAAGGTTTGTTATGCATTTGCTTTATACGAACAACATTTTAAAACATTCGTTTGTCAAGTGCGCTTCAAGAGCCGTAAAAAAAACGAGTTCCAATTTCAAAGTTGACGATGACGCAACGCGATCTGTCAAGTGCCTCTTAAAACTGATTTTTTGCCGATAAGGTGGTTTTGAAGGTAGTTTGTTGTTATATTGTACTTATTATACTTATTTTAGGAACCACTATCAATACGAATTGAGGCATAAATCATGCGTAATTTTGAATAGTGTTACTCAAAAAGTTACCGAGTCTATTACCTATTGAAAAGGGCTTACTCATTTGAAGGTTTTTACGCATTTATTCTTATGTTTTTATTGATAAAATGATATAATTGCGATGAGAATCTTATATAGAATATAGAATAGCAACAAAAATGTGTTAGAAAAGCTAAATATTTAAATAAACACTCATTTTTTGCCTGACGAGCGAAATTAGACGCACACATACAAAGGGCTCCCACGCCATTACTGTTCTACATCATCATCAGCGTATCGTAGTCCACTGCTGGACATAGGCCTCTCCAATAGCACGCCACTTAAAATTGTATATCGCCGTTGATTCGTGTTTGCACGCAGCCTAGCGGGAAGTCCCGGAACTATTAACACCCACACATACACAGTAGTGACGGACAATGAACAAGACGTAAACTGATCTTTGTTTATGTTTTACTAAATTATTTTGTATTGAGCATAGACTTTGTGTGTCACATAATGGAACGATCAGTTTGTTCTCTTTAGCATTCAGTCATTTTCATAGAGTTTAGAGAATTCTCAGAACTTAAAAATAATAAATGAAAACTGGTCTAGCAAACGAGTCCTTTTTTTAAATAACTTGATAAATAGGTTGTTTTTTTTATGTATTGTTCCTGTCTTTTGCACTAGTTAACTAAAAAAATAAATTATTTAACTAAAAAACACTATTTCTTCATATAAATACTACGTAATTTGGTGTTCAGCGCAAATAATAGTTTGATTGTAAAGTGACAAAATGGCGAATATCTCGACAGCGAAATTTGATTTTTACAAATATGTTTCTCAATGAATTTTTACTGCAGTTATAGTGTTTTTTATATCAGTAGATAGCTTAGTTATCGAACTTTATGAGGATAATAAGTAAAATGAATAATAAACCACATAAAATATTAAAATCATGTTTATTAACACAATAGGTGCGTAAATTAATACTTGGCTCAATTGTGAGTAAATAATGCGATAACATTAGTTTAGTAATAAAATATGGCATAACCATGTACGCTTGTTATCCATCTTTTGAAAAATAATCACTTTTATAACCACCGAGCATTGTTTTTGAAAAGATTTGATCATTTTCGTACACCATGCACCGTGCTGCAAAATTTTGCAATTTCGCCGCACGGTGCATGTAACCGGAAGTACCCGTTCGCGCATCCGAAAGATTAAGTGTGTTAAGAAAAATTGTAAAAAAAATATAGTGTATTACGTTATTTAATAGGTATATAGTTATTTAATATGTATATATGTAACATAACATAAAGGTCCTTTAAATCTTTATCTTGTCTATATCAGGTTCCAATCAATCAGTCAATTCAATATCAATCAAATTATCAATCACTTATTTACATTTATTGCAGTACAGAAAGTTCACTCCACCTTCTAGAAAGAAACTTTAAAAAACCACAACACAAGAAGAAATGACACGTCACAATTTCATCCAGAAATGTCTGGATATTAGAGACCCAAATGTAAAACCTTATTGACGAAATACTTAAATGTGATGTCTTATAGGTCTAAATGGTAGAACGTGCTGGACGACGTTAATATCAGCGTTCTGCACGCTGGTGGAGAACGAGGACGACAGACTGTTCGTCGTGTACAACGGCGGGCTACAGATGACGTTCGAAGTAAGTCTCAACTTAATTATAACGGGGTTAATAGAGTTAATTTGAGCATGCAATCTGTTACTGATCAATGTATTGTTCGTATGTTTGTTACTCAGTAAGTAGGTTGTAAATAAGTTTTAAGATAAAATATTTTCTGCGTGCTACATTGACTAATAGTACAAGGTGTCTCAAAAGAAATTTCATATTTAGTGGATTGATTAAAAAAAAAGGAAGCGGTATATAGAAAAAATGTTTATTTATTGTTAAAATACACTTTTTGGGAATTCATTTCTTAAAAATAATATCGTCTAAATGTAAACCCTCACGTTGTTGGCACTCATTTAATCGAACCGTAAAATTACTTATGACTGCTCGACAGGTGGAGTGAGGGATGGCTGCCATTTCGTGACGGATATTTTCTTTCAAATGCGCCAGTGAAGTTGGTTTATTGGCGTAAACTTTAGATTTAAGATAACCCCATAGGAAAAAGTCCATAGGGGTTAAATCTGGGCTACGTGGAGGCCAATTTATGTCACCTCTCCGGGAGATCAATTTTCCTGAGAAAATTTCACGAACACGTGGCAGAGATATATTGGACGTGTGTGAAGTTGCTCCGTCCTGTTGAAACCATGTTCTTTGGTTATAGCCAGGAAAGTTTTGCAGTTCAGGTACCAAGAAGTTGTCTAACATCTCCACATAACGCTCTGAATTCACTGTAACTGTACGCCCCATTTCGTCTTCAAAAAAGTAAGGGCCGATAATTCCTCGCGCCGACATGGCAGCCCATACGGTCACTTTAGGCGAGTGTAGGGGTTTCTGATGTTTGCGTTTCGGATTGGCTGAACTCCAGTAGCGGCAGTTTTGCTTATTTACGTGGCCATTAAGATGAAAATGAGCTTCATCCGAAAACAAAATGTTGGTAAACGTTGAAAATCGCTCAATCATCTGATTTACGAAATTAAGCCTCTGACCGGCATCTTGGGGCTTTAATTCTTGCACCAATTGAATTTTGTAGGGGTGCAGCTTTAGATCTTTGTGCATAATGCGATGTAATGATGATCTATGCACATTTAAAGCACTCGCGCGCTTCCGAATTGAAAGGCTCGGGTCGTCACGTACAGATTGATTAACACTCTCCACGTTTTCTACCGTTCTTGATGACCTAGGTCGCCCGGATTTTGATTTATCCAGCGTTGATCCAGTCTCTTCAAACTTTTTAACCCAATGTCGAATGAGAGGAAGGCTTGGCGCATCATTTAAGTGGCGAAAACCTCGAATACTGCAGAATTTTCTACGCGCGACAGTTGTCGAATCACCGTTCTTGTAAAACTCTCGCACGCACAACGCGCGGTCTGCTCCCGAGAAACGCTCCATAGCGACTGAATCCCCAAGAGCCAAGCTACCAATTGACATAACCCCCGCACCCCTCAAGTACGCAGCGTTCACGCAGTAAGCTAAACAAATATAAAATTTCTTTTGAGACACCCTGTATATAGTTACAGTTTTTTAAAACTTTGATATCAAATGTTTCTTTTTCATTTATTTATACGCGCCTCACTTCGTTATTGTAATTTAATTTCATTAATATTTAGTTTAGATTAATAATTAGAAATTGTTTGTCGAATTAAAGAAATATTTTCAATCTTTTTATTCGCTCAACTTATTTCGCTTCTTGAAAAGTGTCGGTACATTTGTTGTAATTTGTACAAGCGTGACTGTATTTGTGAACACTGTAAACGACAGGCCTTGCACAGCCTGCACGCCGTGTACATCGAGAGCGCAGGCAGCAGCGGCAACGGCGGCGGGGCCAACAGCGCGTCCGTCCGCGCGGAGCTGACCACGGCGCTGCGCTGGGCGCGCGCGCTGTGCCGCACGCTGCGCACGCGCCGCGACGCCAAGGAGGCGCGCGCGCTGCTGCTCGCCTGCAAGGACTGGCCCGAGTGCGCCCGCCGCCTGCTCACCATGCTCAACTTGCAGCACCGCCACACGCACCTCAGGGACGCTGCGCTCGGTCAGTTCACTGCTTTCATTCGTGGTTGCTGGTTGCTTTTTCTACAGGTTGGCGTATCTGACTGCCGATCGAGAGGGCTCTGGTTCGATTTTCAAGACGGGCCAAAGGGCGTTGTTAAGTTTCTCTGATTGAAGAAATAATAACAGCCCAGTTTAGCAGTTGGGATTTTAACCCTCGTGCAGAGAGCACGTAAAGCTATTAGTTCAACGCCTGATCTCTCCACGATCGTGTCGGATAGGCGTTTCATTGGTTTATGAGAGTGAGAGAAATGTGAAAGTTTGCGCATGCACTCGTAGTTGGATAACTGTAACTCGCTCAATTTTATATAAATTTTACCGATTTCAGTAAATTAAGTAATAATAATACCACCACCTACTTCGTTACTAGACTTGCTTAAAAAAAATTCAAGTCATATTTGGTTTTAGAATTTTATACATACACATAGTTTTTGTTTTATAGTGGAATGGTGATCCGATGATCCGTAACACAGGTTTTTCTAATATAGACCAGTCTCTCACAAAGGAATAATTGAACCTACTTATGCAACAAGGAACCAATCCGCTAACATGCTAATATCTAAATAAGAGCCCTATTTATAAGGAGATAAAGAAAATTCTTTGATTTTGGCATGTGTATGGAATGGTTCCTTATTGCATAAGTAGGTCAAATTGTTGCATAATGTTCTACATTGCATTGTATTACCTGATCTGTACTTACCATTGTGAAAAAGTAATAAATAAAAATAATAATTAATATTATTATTATTCAGGCGTGCTGCGCGAGGTGGTGTTGATAGGCGGCGGCGCGGCGCTGGGCGCGCTGGTGCCGCTGGCGGCGGGCGCGCACTGCGCGGCTCGCACGCGCCACGTGCACGCGCACGCGCACGCGCACTCCAGCAACTCACGCGACCACGCCGACTCGCGCAGCCCGCAGCGAGTCGCCGCCACCTACAGACCCTATCACAAGTTCATAGGTACTACCATCGTTTGTTGTCCATTTGCTGCAATAGCAACACGTAGTGTCAGCACCTCTATTCATCTCGTGAGAGTAACAGGACGACTAAGGGACAACAAAAAATCCTGTACCGACCCGCGTCTAGCGCCAAAACCTCCTTTTTAAAGAGAGGCCTATGTTTAGCAATGGACAGACTTCTCACTCCTCGTCTGTGTACTCCTTTGTATTTATTCAATATTTAAACCGTACTTACTATAGAAAGGCTATCGCCATCTAATGCATTTTTATGTTCATATAGAAATATGTAATGTTAGGTATTTTTCATAAAAACTCTTAAAAAAAAGAATTTAACAAATAAAATTTTTTTGATGTACGAATATCAGAAAAAAAAATACTTTTAACCCACAATAAAATTTTATTTATTACTTATTTTCGTGCAATACCTATAACAATTTGTGAGATACCACAGAATCTGTACCCACACATTTTATAAAAATAGGAAAATTCCGCAGTTTGTAACGTTGTAGGGTAAGTAAATAATATTTACTAAACCTATTTTGAAAATTCTTTTACAGATAGAAAGCCTCAATATTTGTGTCATAGGCTATAAAAAAGTATCGCAATATGCGACCGGGCGAAGTCGCGGGCAAAAACTTGCGAATTTAGATATTTTTATATATTTATTGCTTACAACTAAAATCATGTACAAATGAAAAAATATACTTATCTATTTGTCAGACACGTGCTGCCGAGTGGCGCGCAGTCAGCGATGTATGTCAGACCAACTCGTGCTACTGTCTGCTCTTTGTGCACTGGAGGCTTTACCGCTCAGGTTTAACTATTTCGCGGCATTCTGGATGGAGGTCGCCTTGTCACCGGTAAGTTAGAAAAATATAATATGGGTTTAAACTATATAGCTGATAATACATTTAGTTCACTATAAAGAGTGAGATTCGACTAAAGAACAAGGGCATTTCAAAAAGAAGGAAAACCTGACACAAATTCTTCTGGTTAGCGTGATATAGTAGGCCAAAACCTACTTTGTAAGGCTTATTAGATTGAGTTAGACTAGCAGTGGGACCTAATAAAGGCGAATGTGATGGAGATATTCGAGAACACACATGTTATCAGTGCATTTACAAAATTTTAATAAAATTGGTTCAGTAATTTAGCCACAAGACACTATTTTTGGTTTAAGAAATTTACTACACGATGTATCCAATAAAACACTTTTATAACAAGGACCTACGGTCGTTAACCCCTTGATGCGTAATCGTAATCGTATGCTGTTGCTACGTCTCGCGCCGTTCTGTGCTTTAGAAACTTACCTACCTACCTACCTACCATGTGCGCTGTTGTCGCTTCGATAGATTCCTTCGTTAGGGAACTTAAATTACAAATGGTGTCCTTTTTTTTATTTTTTAGGTTTTAATATTGAAGAAATTTTTTATTATTATTATTTTATTTATTAGCCCACGGTTTCATTTAATGTCGTATTGTTATATCCACCTTGAATATTATATATCTATCGACCAGTTGTCAAAATTACAAAAGATAGAAGTGTAAGATGTTTTGTAAAATAATAATCTATTTCAGGCGGACGCGAAGCTCGAAGAGATGCTTCTCGAATGTAGTGTTGCGGCAGAATATGTGGACGCTATTCTGTTCGACGATCGGGAGTCGCTCGAAGACCCTGTAATATACCAATTCATGCAGCATTATTATCCTAAGGTAAAAAAAATATGAGCATTTTATTATGGTATTTCATTAGTTTTATATAAGTGCTTTAGGTGTTTACCCACATATATGTCACTTCACACATTTAAGAATGTAAGTCAGTTGATATAGTAATCTCTTGATTTAATTTCATTATCTTTAACAATATTCATTTGCTTTAGATGATATTATCGAAAATTCTATTGCAAAGTGCGAAAAGAAGAAGAAGTGAAAGTTCTTGCCTTTTGTATTGTTTCGGCTTCAACAGAGACTTATGTGTATTGAATATTAGTTTAGTATTTTTCAGTTGGTGTAGCGATTGACGTATGCGGCTGCCGATCATTAGGTCTCGGGTTCGAATCCCGGGTCACCCCGAAAAATATTATTACAAATGCTAAATAACAGCTCAGAGTTTAGAATTTAGATTTGCTCAGTTCGAAGGGAATCAATATTCAAATTATATTCGATCCGGTGTCCGTCGTCGGAAGGAGTCAAAGACGAGCGATGCCGACGGTCGTAATGGAAAAGTGTACTGTGCAGCTCGGAGGCGGAGCGATAGGCGCCGGTGCAGCGGTGACGACCCCCGCGCCTCCCGCCGGCCCCACGGTGGCGGCCGAGGCGCTGGCCGAGGAGCTGGCGGGCGCCGCGGCCCGCGCGCCGCTGCGCTCGCTGCTGTCGGCCGTGCGCGCGCTGCTGCTGCTGTCCACGCGCGCGCCGCCCTCGCCCGCGCGCGCCGCCGACCTGCAGCGCGCCACCCGCGCCCTGCACGCGCGCCTGCACCTGCCAGGTACGTGCCGCGCACCGCCCCTCGCCCTCGCCCCTCCCCACCACCACCACACGCGCGCCTGCACCTGCCAGGTACGTGCCGCGCACCGCCCCTCGCCCTCGCCCCTCCCCACCACCACCACACGCGCGCCTGCACCTGCCAGGTACGTGCCGCGCACCGCCCCGCGCCCTCGCCCCTCCCCACCACCACCACACGCGCGCCTGCACCTGCCAGGTACGTGCCGCGCACCGCCCCTCGCCCTCGCCCCTCCCCACCACCACCACACGCGCGCCTGCACCTGCCAGGTACGAGCCGCGCACCGCCCCTCGCCCTCGCCCCTCCCCACCACCACCACACGCGCGCCTGCACCTGCCAGGTACGTGCCGCGCACCGCCCCTCGCCCTCGCCCCTCCCCACCACCACCACACGCGCGCCTGCACCTGCCAGGTACGTGCCGCGCACCGCCCCTCGCCCTCGCCCCTCCCCACCACCACCACACGCGCGCCTGCACCTGCCAGGTACGTGCCGCGCACCGCCCCTCGCCCTCGCCCCTCCCCACCACCACCACACGCGCGCCTGCACCTGCCAGGTACGTGCCGCGCACCGCCCCTCGCCCTCGCCCCTCCCCACCACCACCACCACTCACCGCACTCACCGCACTCACCGCCTTCTCTGTGCAGAGGACGACTCGGAGGCGGAGAGCGAAACCGCCGCGGTATCAGTGACGGGGACGCGCTCCATGTCCGGCAGCGAGCTCGAGGAGCCGATGGACGACATCGGCGACGTGACGACGTCCGCGTCGGACGAGGCCATGTCGCCGCGCGCCGCGGCCGCCGTGCACCGCTCGCAGCTGGCGGTGGCGCTGGCCTCGCTGGAGACGCAGGCCGGCGACCCCGCCTCGCCGCCCGAGCCCGCCGCGCCCGCCGCTCCCGTCGCGCCCGAGCCCTAGCCCGCTCTCCTCCCGAGTGCCCTAAACTGAACCGATCTGTGCGTAACTCGATCGTGGTCCGTGTATCATTAAAGAACGGTACTGTGTGAACCCGTTTCCTTTTTTAAATCCTCCGACTAGAGATCTGTTGAGCTGTGCGTTTAGGTCGTCGAAGACCCTCATAGAACTCTACTGTATCGCGTGTACGATGCGTATTCGTATATCTTGACTGTTTAATATTAATCGATATCGTCGTCTCGTTTGACAAAGCGTAAACGTTTACTTGTTTTCTATTGATATGCGTAAGTTAATTGTAAATACATAAATTTGTAATCGTCGGGTTGCAGTGATTGAATTGTATGATTATCGCTTAGTTAGGAATTGGAAATGATACGATCACTTCTTTGTATACATTGGACACGAATTTCGTAAATAGGAATTTAAGCGAAGTCGCGCTCTATGCGGGACGATGACGAGCTTGCACGCGTGAACTCGTGAGTCGAGTTATGTTTATTTTCCACGGTGTGCTTACTACAAATTAATTTGATGATTTCGTCCTTCTCCGATATTCATCATCATTCATTCGTTCATTCATCTCGATATTGTCCCGCAATAGTTCGCTAATGTCTTAAGAATACATTCCAAACTTATCATCACAAATTGTTAAAAAGGAATTGACCTCGCAGTGGTCGTGTCTCTCGTCTGCCTATATTTATGAAGTATAACCGGTGACGCTGATGTGAACTAGATCACAATGAATGCTCTCTTCTGACTTGATTGATATTCATATCACTTATCACATAGTATTTTATCTTAAAAAAAAATTGTAAACAAAAATTAACGACGTTGATCAAAATTCACATTACCCATTGGACAGGCCAAAAGGCAAAGTATTTTAATGTCTTTGTAGAACATAATATAAGGATTGGTTATTGTTGTTTTGATAATTCATTGAAATATTGCAGATTGCAGTTTTCGAAGTTTTGATATGGACCATGTTCAATGGAACGAAATTCTCGAATTCCAATATTTTCTAATTTTATCTTCTTATATTTATAAAACATAATCGTAGTACGATGAAATATCTATTGTAATGGCAACTTATAAATAGATCGGTGTCTGTTGTAAATAAGTTTCTTCGAGTGTAATGTAAAGAGAATGTAAGAAATAATATTGGTCGAATTCGTAAGTCGCTTTTAGCCTACATCCGCCCCCCGCCCGCCCGTTGTTTTTTTTTTATTTTATATATATTTAAGTCAAAAATAAATGTACGCAGTCGTATTCTACAATTCATAGGTATACACATACAATATATACTGGCACATATTTGCGGAGAGTAAATGGCCATAGAATAGGTTTACTTATTGCGACTTACGGAGGCGATTGATTGTTTATTTTAACATTTAATATATGCAATTGATATCTGAAACTTTGATACCGTTTTACTTCAGTTTGCTGTTAATTTTCGATGAAGCTTACACAAGCTATTCGTTCCATGTACTAATATTTCATAGGATTACTAGAGATCACGTTGTGTTTTTATTTTTATATTATTTGTAAAAAGTTATTTCTTAAATGCGGGTCGGCGGCTTTTGGATAAACACTGTAAGATTCCTATTAATTTATTTGAACTAAACGAGATTTCCCTACATACAGCGGAACTTGTTGTTCCTCTGCATGTAGGGATTGCACTATGTAGAAGATCCGCTAAAGCGCGATCGATTTAGGTAATCTTACTATTATTATTAATGCGAGAGTTTGGATGGATGTTTGTTACTCAGAACGGCTGTATGGATCTGGAAGTTTGACACGAGATGAATAATATAGTCTGACATAGTACATTGACTACTTTTTATATACACGGAAATTTGATTATAATATCTGCGGACGAAAGTTAAGAGGGACAGGTCGTTAGAGACGCCTCTCTAACTATCTATCTCCCATTAATTAATTTAAAATATAAATAATTAATTTAAATCATTAAGAAACAAATTATAAAACTCGTCCTACCAGGGCAAAGTTCCCGGTGGAATGAATTAATGTTTTTATTCTCCCATTGGCAGGACAATGCTATTCACCTTCGATTGGGAGAATATTTTAGAATTCCTGATTGTATTTTCGTTTTAAAGTTTGCAAAGACTCTCATGTTATCTCATGACATCTCAAAATGTGTTTCTTTTTAGTGACAAAATTTTTAACGTTTTATATGTATTTTTTTAGAGATTAAAATTTTTCTAAGGAATTGGAAACCTTAGAGGTTCTTTTAGCTTAAAAAATGTACTTGAGATAACCACCGAATGCCGAATGTCACATTTGCCAACGTCTAATATTTCCTGACATTAATAAGATGATGTATTCTTTGAAGTCCTTTATTTGACCCTTGAATCAGGAATATTGCTACAAGTGATATTCTCCACTATTTTGTAACGTCGAATTGTTTTTGACCAACCTGTCACCATTTCCCAATTGCAGCTTTTTGTGGAAAGATTCGGTCTACAGCTAATTTTGAATATTCGATAATTATAATGCTACATATATAAGTTATACGTGAATCATAATAAATTTAAGGAATTCTACGCTCATTAACGTAAGGAGTAAATGTGTATTTAAAAATATTTTAAGCTATGTGTCATTGGACTCGTAGATATCTTTCACGCCCATTTCTAAAGCTTTGAATGCCTGATCAAGCCTAACATATAAAATGGATTCTTGGCGCCAGTTTGTGATCGCGCTTGTGCCCATTGTCATGTTGGGGTTGATATGTCATTCTTAACTAATGTGCATTTTTCGTAGCGTCTTATTATTATTATAGTATTTATGTGTGTGTAACTGTCGCAAAATTAATATAGTATTTCAAAATTATAATAATGTCTATTTAGGCTGTGAGCGTTTTGTTAATTTGTCTTAAATGTTATAATATACTTAGTCAAATATGTGTACCCCACCCTGCTTCTAGTATCTAAGTATAAAAATGCTAATAACATGTTCAAAAATCACCCGTCCAAGGCGCGTACTTTTAAAAAATATTTTAGCAAGTTACAAAATTTATGCCAGTTTAATTTAATACACGAAGGATTTATCTATGAATCTTTTATTTAATGCCTCAGTATTTTTTTTTCAAATTGCACCATAACTTAAAACAAATTTTATCGCTGGTAGGTATTTTAATCGATGTGACTTTGTATATAACACCGCTCAGTTTAACAGTTACCGCGAATAATACAGTCTCACAAGGTGTAATCACATGTGACCCATATTATTTGTACGTAACAATATTTTACCCGCAAATTGTTCAAAAAAACCTGTCCATTTTATATCTTTATAGTGAACTTTAGCATGACCTAATTATGGTATAGTCCATCACAAATTAGATGTCGTTTAGAATGTTTAAAATGATAAATGTTGTACGTAAATCACCAATATATGTATATTAATTAATCTTTCTAATATTGTTCCGTTGGATTTTACACGCCCGCACGCACGTAGATTGTCGTATACGGACGCAAACAGCTCACTACGCGTTGTTATTGGTTGCTGTCTTGCAATCTACATCTACGAATGTGTGACGTGTACGGTCGTGTAAAGGACATTCCCAATTTTAAATGTGTACCACTCCCGTAGCTACAAATAGTTGCATGTGGATTTCGCTAACTGAAGAAGCAATAATAATAACGTAATACAAATTATTCTATAGTACCTGTGGCTCGATTTTTCATAATAATTTGTATTTTATGAGTGTACCTATATAATGTTTTATAGTTGATCACCTTTTAACGCATTGAGTTATATAGCCGTGCCGTGTGCCTCGTCTAAGGCGGCAGTCACTGGGAAAGTTTTGTATTGGGGTTATGAAAGTAAAGTGGTGCTATCTATTTGATCGGAGTGACTGGAACATAAGACAAAACATGTATTTAAGTTTGCCCTGTTTTAGAGCTTATTAATATATACAACCTAATATAACTATGCTGTAATTATCTTTATTAATTTTAAGATTATAATTTGTTTCTTACGAGTTGTGATGTGAAAGGATCGCAAACGTTTTGTGGTACCTACTTATTGTGGTCACACTGTACTACATTTCGTTTTGGCTTTCAATTTTGTGTATTATATTATATGTGTTACTGAAATTAGAGTTTCAGTCGAATATAACTGTGTTATTGAATACAATTTGTGAAAATTAATAAAAAAATACTGTAAATCGGACTGTAAAGCCAAAGTAAACAGTATTTTATAAAACCGTGTTTTATTTGATATCCACTTGGCGAACTAGTATTTACGAGGCTGTTAAGAAAGTCAGTATAAAGACAGTCAGCCGTGAAGTAAGTCAAATTAATTCGATGAGATTAATCTTCTAATATATAAAGTTCTCGCGTCGCGGTGTTTGTTACCAAACTCTTCCGAAACGGCCGCACCGATTTTTATTGTATACTAGTTGAACCCCGCGGTTATTGTCGTATCGTGGGCAACGCCGCGGGGCGAAGCTAGTATAAAAAATGTAAGCCTAAGTTAATCGTTGTACCATCAGCTACCTACCAGTGAAAGTCCCGTCCAAAGCGGTCCAGCCGTTCCAGAGATTAGCCGGAACAAACAGACAGACAGACAAAAATTTTAAAAATATAAATTTTGGTATGTGTACCGTATATACATTCATTTGCATGTAGTAGATAGCGGTTATTTTTTTAACAAACTGACACTCCAATTTTATTTATTTGTATAGATATCGAGTAGGTCTGAGAATGAACCAACATCTATTTTTTGTACCCCTAAATGATAAGGGTGACCACTCCCTTGTTTCTATGCGGAAATCCCCTCGGACCTGGTGGTATGTCGGACTCGAACTGTCTAAAACCGCACGCCGTCTCGGGTACTAGATGCCGGGGAATCAGGTGCACCTTAAAAAGATGCCAAAGCAACGTTAGCCGGATCTGCAATATAGTTTGCCAATAAAATCGTTTACACAAATGGTACCAGTCTGCATGTGTTGCATCGATCGATACTATCAATATAATATGACCTTGTAGATTTTTGTCTCAAATTTTTTCATAACATCAAGAGCGTTTTACAAAGAGAGGTTTTTTAATTATATTGAACGTAGTCATTGCTGACAGCTTTATATAGTTTTAAATGAAGCTTACAATTTTCTGCTCTGGAGAATTGCGATATAATAAAAAAACATGCTATACCTACAGGGAGTTTATTTACTCTGGTAGCAGTGTTAGAAATATGTATATTTTTTTTAAATGTTCTGATAAATCATTCCCCATGTTTGTTGCTAATGATCACTGGGATTTGGTAGAAAAAAGCCATGGTACCTCAATTAGATTATTATCAGAATTAATAGTAATAAAATTAAAATTATATTTCTAAATTTTAGAGATGATATAGCCGAGGATCAAACCAAGTGGCGTGCAATTGGAGAGACCTATGTCTCGCAATGGATTGCGATGGGTTGATGATAATGATGAAAGATGATGCAATATTTGAGCAACACTTAGGTGTTTATATTGTGTTACATTTTTGAAGTGAAACTTCTTTATCGGGGTTGCCAAAAAATTTAGTGTAACATTTTTTCGTTACGCGTCACATTTATCCGTTACGCGCCATCTTTTTTTTATCCCTACCACGCGTGATTCGAAGTATACTTTCTCCAGCGGAGTAGGGATTGGTAAATGTCTCCAATGTATTTTGCGGCCCGTTTTGAGTAGTTACGTTTGAGTTTTTTTCCTGTTATTTATAAACTGAAACAATTGTTCATTTATAGTCTCTACTTTATTCAGAGACAATCGTTTAAATTCTGCTTGTAAATCGATGGTGGACGTTGACGTTTTTCGGCCATGATAAAATGTTTTATCATTATTGAGAGTAGTTATATACAATCCTTCAAAAAAAATTTATAAAATAAAACAAAAAACATTTTCAAACCATACTTTAACAAATTAATACTACAATGAAATATCACATTACAAACAATATTATTTTATTTAGTCCACAATGTAAATAACTACACACATCACATTCCACAAACTTACTTCATTCACACCACAGATCGCGAAATATTTACTCAGGTCTCGCTCCTTAACTTTTATTGCACTTGAAATAAGAATTGTCACGAATATTGCAGGTTTATAAGTCTTTTGTCGTTATACCTTACGTCGACATATGATATTTATTTTTTGAAAAATAACGTCATAAAGAAGTTTCACTTCTTACGAGTGTACGCTAGTACACGCAACTTTTTTTTTAAGTAATAACTACTTTGGGTAGCATTTATACAATCTATCAAACTTTCAATCCCTCCCTTACAACCATTTGATTGCATTAAAAAGTAGTATGTCCTTTCTCAGACTGTGAAGTGAAGATTATATGTGCACCAAATTTTGTTTAAATTGGTTCAGTAGTTTTTCATGAAAGCTCAACAGACAGACCGAGTGACTTTCGCATTTATAATATTAGTAAGGATTATTTCATAGAAATTTCAAATTGTTATCTCCTTTGTAAGTAATACACACAAAAAGGATTCAAATCTTTTTTAATTTTAATAACTTACTTTTTATTTCTATAGGAAATGTCTCTATAGCATTATTAGCACATATCAAACAATAATTATTAACATAGAATAAACTACATTCTTTATTTATACAAACAGCTTTGCCACATATTGTGCAATCTGCACCAATCACTAATATTTCTCCTTTTCCTGGTGGGCTAAAAGGGTCTTTCATTACATAACTTGGGTATTTCAGAACTATGTTCCGTGAAAAAGGTGGATGTGTTCCTTTGTAATGAGCTTTTTCATCAATACCACATGCAGAGCATTTGAAATCATAAATTACTTGCTCAATCTCATCCTTCGGTTTTGGTGCCTCCATGTTGTCACTGAAACAATATACATGTATGGAAGTATTGACAAAAACTATTGCACAGTTAAACCGTTACCATCAAGAATCAGTAAACTATACTCATTTGATTTCTATTAATAAATATATATTTATTGCCAAAAAATGTATAAATACTGCTATATACTAAACAAAGTCCAATAGCAGGTAGCAAAAATAACTTTTTAGTGTAACAACCAAATTACTTTCACTTTAGATCGAAGTTTTATTAATTTACTAGCTGATCCACACAACCTCGTTTATGTCTCTTATTGCCCATAGTGTAATATTTTGCCCCGGTTTTTGTAACATTCTTCATTAGCTCTGCTCCTATTGGTCTTAGCGTGATGATATATAGCCTATAGCCTTCCTCGATAAATGGACTATCCAACACTGAAATAATTTTTCAAATCGGACCAGCGGTTCCTGAGATTAGCGCATTCAAACAAACAAACTCTTCAGCTTTATAATATTAGTATAGATTCTATAAGCCTATGCCATGTGACTCAATTTTTATACAAAATAAATTTAACTACTTATATTATAACCGGAATATAAATTGACAAATGAAAACAATCACAAATATTTATATTTAGTTACTGACAGTGATAGAGTATTACCTAATCATTTTTTGAACATATTGGGTTTATTACTGCAATTTAGTTGTAGCCTTATCTTTAGGCGCTTCTTTTGGCCACCAATCAGGCTTCACAGCCTTCAGTGTATGATTGCCAACTTTTAAGGCTGTAGCTTCAAGTGCTTCCTTTATCCTAACTAAACCTAAACCGTAATCATTGACATAACTTTTGAATTTCCCCACATTAGTCTTTTTTTCATTATCAACAGTGATCTCCGAGTCTTTTTCAATATCTTCTTCAACAATGTCTGGAAACTGCAGTGGCATAATTCTTTTCCTTACCACACCAGTATGGTGTACTCTAGCTGTTAGTTCTTGACCTATATAACAGCCCTTGTGAAAACTTACTCCATGCAAGTAATCACAGTTGGCTTCTAAAGGAAAACAAACTCCAGGAGGCAGATCATCAGCACCCTCGCTCACACCTAATTTGTGTCTCAAATATTTATAACCAATTTCATTTGAGGCTATTGTGGTTCCTTCTCCAATAAGGTTCTCTATATATGTATTGTCTGCCTTTGAAGTAACTACAACTCTGTGTCCTAAATCTGTGAGTCGTGGATCCTTAAAGATATTAACATTCTTTTTTGGATGAAGCGAGGTGTCAACAGTTGCTTCTGTTGGAATCATAAGTGTATATAATCGAAATTCTTCACTTACATCTCCAATGTCAACATTTCGTCTCAACTTATATAATTTTAGGTGCTTTTGCAATGAAGTGTGCACACTTTTATCACATTCAATCAAAAATGAGTCGTTGCCTTCCCATTTATATATTAGGGTATCAAATAAAACCCTACCCTTATTGTTCAGAAACATAGTATACATAGAGTTTGCACCTTCTTCGAAATGTTGCATATCATTTGTAATGAGGCCTTGTAAGAATTGTGGTGCATCATTACCACTGACTTTGAGTAATTTTCGAGATTCGAGAGGATATAGAATTTTTAACTGTATTACATGAGGCACTTTATGCTTATATTGTCTAGCCAAAATTTGTTTTATAAAAGTTTTGTTTACCTGGTACATTATACACAAATTATATGGGTAATGAATTTGATATTAATATTTTTATTAGAACTGATTTCTGTTGGCTTGGCTTCAAAACAGTTCTTAATTTTGACAACTACTGTCTGACTGACAGGCTCAGAAAGAAAACACAGCTGTTTTAAGTGTTGCCAATTTAGTTTGAGGTAGACAAGTCAGCAGTAAAAAAGTATTGAGCATTAAAATTACCATCTTAAATAAAAATGTTATTTTATTGTAATCAATAAGGTTTTTTTTCATGCAAATAGTTATTAAGGATAAGTCGGATAAGATTAAGCATTTGAATAGAAAAATATTTCATAAAGTTTCAAGGCCAAGAATTTAGCATGTTGATGCGCAGTTGTGACTAGTTGTGACCACGGTTGTGTACTTGACATAGGGGTGCTAAGAATACTATACTATATAAATTGGACTGAATTTAGCTAGAAAATGTTGTAAAAGGTATCAGAATTTATATTTCTTTTATTTTCTTTTGCCAATCAATAACACAGTGGGGTTACAGAAGGGGTGGTGGTGGAATGCTGGGAGTGGTCCGGCGTGTTAATAACTGCAGTTCCCGGACCCCTCCCTTCTCAGGCGCAGAGTTGGCACACCGTGTGGTTTTAGTCGGTTCGATTCCGACACACCACCCCGCCGCAAACCCCGGCGGGGTGACGGCCAGAGAGGGCTTCTAAAGGTTAAAAAAAAAAAAAAAAAGGGGTGGTGGTGGAAGAAAACAAGAGATGCGCTTTAAAGCTCATAAATAATAAACAACGACGAAGTTTAAACCCATTTTCTTGTCTTGTTCGGTCTCAGTCCGGGCGAACCAACTCATTTGTGCTGTAACTCATATTCATTTTTGGATGTGGACAATGAAACAAAGTATTTCTTTTTGGTAACTTTTATTCACTAACCAATCGTATTGTGTATTAATGGCACTCATCAGAATGAATATGAGTTTCAGCATAAAGTAACTCATGAAGTACATTCTCACATTATCGAATAGTATTGAAGAGAGTAATGAAGAGAGGGTACTAAAGTTTTATTATGGGTATTGATAATGCAAAAACTTATTAGTAAATCATTTAATTCAATTATTAATAAAAAAGTCACAACAATACGAGACAACGTCTAAAATGCTTGCCAAAATGAAATAGTACATGGCAGCAAGCATATAAGGTAATATCGAATATCATTTAAAGCTTGTTGGCAAATTACACAGAGACAGGCGTAAGCGCCTACTTATACCTACATTTAATATAGGTACCCTATATTGAATACAATTCAGTAAATTGACAAAATTATTGGAAATCTATCGTACGGTTTCGTTTCTTTCCTGTGTTGTATACGTCATTTCGATGTTCTCCCTGTGTCGTGGCGTGGACATTTTCAATGGCGTGACCATAAGAGAAGTGGGCACAGAATCTCCCTGTTCTATTGAAGCTGTCACTAATTCCGTGGTGATGGTCGGGTCGGATTTAATCGAAACGTTGTCACCTTTGTTGGGAGAGCTGGTGTTTGATCGAGTATGTTTCTGAGTTTTCAAGTAAGGGGTTATTTTCTGAAACAGTAAATTCTCACAATTATGTGCTGTTTATGAAGTTATGAACTGAATACCTGTGACATTAGATGCAACACGTTTATGTCTAGATCCAAACAGAAGATTGTAGGATATGGTTTTAGAACACAGTAAACCTACTTCTATATTTCTGGTACTTTGTACATTACACATTTACACTAAGCGGACATGTACCCAGGAACATTGAGCAATCTGAAACGAATTATCCAACGTCGAAATTAGTCAGTTGCTGTAATAGTGCATTTATTTTAGCATTCTGACCTTCTGAGGATCTTGACTAAGATAGACGCTGGTCCGTTTGACCACGAAGTCGGGCGCAGCGAGGCAGCGCGCCAGCAGCAGCGCGGCGGCGCAGGCCCAGCTCGCCCACGCGCCCGCGCTGGCGCCGCGACACGCGCCCAGCCGCCCGCTCATGCCCCATGTCGCGTTCCATCCCAGCTCGATGAACTGGTCCACTGCGGAGCAACTGAAACAATATAATGTAAATGTTATTTAAAATGTAATATATACACCGTAGAATGGTATGGAAAGTTTAAGTAAGGAACCCAAATTTATCTGAATGTCTCAGTAACAGTTGCCTTCAGAGCAGAGTTCCTGCAGAGTGAAACACCGCGAGGTTTTAGTTTCACCGCTCCAACGCAAACCCTGATATACTTAGTAACTACCTAACTGCCGGTTCTAATAAATTTTCTGAATAATATCCGATGAAGTTTAGTATGTATACCTATAGGCTGTACTATGTCACGTTACAATGTAAGAAAAAACATATAGTTTTAAGGGATGATAGAAATTAAAAAAAATACTTACGTGGTTGAATTTGTGTAGTTAGAAAAGTCCCCGCAAAAAGCGTGGATCCCTCCATTGGTTAGAGTGAAGCTGTGGCCTGTAAGGCCCACCATCACCAGCGCGAACAGTAAGGCTGGCGCTAATATGCGCCAGGGTTCAATCAACCTAAGAAATAAATAATAGGCGCTATTAACTTAAAACATACTAATTACTTGCGACATCTTAATTAAGGATTCATTAGGCAATTCGTGTAGACGCACACACAAATGAAGAATTAAAATTTATGAAGAGAAAAATTTAGAATAAAAAAAAAGTGCTCCGAATTGCAAAATTATGTAAAGACATCTATTTCAAACTACACACGTTATGGTAGTAAAAGCCGCAATGATAGTTCAGTTTACGCTAGAAATAATTTGATGTATATTAGAAATAGGTCAATGAAATAAAACCGTAATATTCTTACAAAAGTTAAAAAACTCATAAAAAAATTACGAGCTTCGATCTGAAGCCGATCATGTTGATGTGAATTTCTAGATCTTACAAATCGTCAGTACTTATTTTCTTTCGATAGAAATGTTACTGCTTCCGCTAATACTCCATCAAGAAAGTACAAGTCTACAGAAACTTCCACATTTATTCAGAAATTAATATGGAATGTCTCTGTGATACTGCCAGATAAACTTTTTAATCAAGATGTTATTCTGTCGATTGAAAATAAAAAAATCTTATATTTACGATTAATACAACTTCTTCAATTTGTCGGTAGGTAAACCAAACGTAACATAAAATAAAAATAATATGAATTTTAATTGACTACAAATTTTTGTAGGTATTAGGTAGGATTTAGCCAATAAATACCTAGTGTTCGTCAGAGGTTAAACGGTTTCTATATTTTATGTAATTGAAATTTATTTTTTGTTTATCATCATCAAGGGACCTATAATATCCCACTGGGCTCGGGTCTCCTGACAGGAGAGGGTCAAGGTCATAAGTCCTCACGCTGGCCAAGTGCGGGATTATGCGCAAGACATGTAATTCGGCACTGAAATATTGTTGTATGCACTGTTACCCATAATCACCCACATGCTGTTGGCATTTTTATGTCATGTCTCTAATTTTCACAACGCATTAACAAGTTGCGACTTGATTCCGTAACCTCATTGGCATAGTGCCAAGTGGTGCGCCAGAAAACAATTATACCCGTTTAGTTAACGTTTCCCTCTAAGATTTGACGTCTATTGTGACAACGATATTTTAGAATGTAGTGAAGAGCTATTTCTAGAGGTTTTTGTGACAATTGACCTGATAGACTCAGTCCCTCGCTTTGGGTTCGTCGTTATCTTCACTAACCCTTTTTACATCGCAGTTAATAAAATGATTGCTATTTTAAAAAAGGGTAAAATGTACTAGTGTTTACGCAACGAGTTCGTGACTATCCTGGTTATCATTTAGACGACTTGCAGGCCTAGTGCAAGTTTATTTTACGTTTATTTTATTAGAAAGTGTTAATACGTTCTATACAATAGCAGCGTTGTTAAAAATTTAAGTGCGGGTAAATTGCACGCCGAATGCTGTCACCGTGACGGTCAAGTAGATGAAAAGCTCATGCTATACATACACACATAGCATATTCACAAGAACACAGCATCTAGGCATGTGAAGGCATTCAAACAGATCCAAGTTTGACCGAGGTAATCTCTAGAACAGTTGTGATGTTTAAATTTACTTACCCGGATCTAGAGCGTCCACCACTAGGACACATGGTAAACATCGTCAACCAAACTGCAGAGAACACAGTCGATAGCAGCGGCATATATTCAGCAAAAAGGCAGTCGGTATCTGTGGCGAAAAGAGTCCTGGACGTGTCGAGAGCTAAGCGGTGGGTTATGTTTTCTGAAATATAATTGATGAACCTAAAGGTTTGGAATTTAACTCGTTTAATAGCAACATATTTACAACTCCCGCGTTAGGAACATCTCCTCTATCGCAGGGGATAATATAAAAACCTTTGTTCAATCAAAAGTCAGACAGAACAAATTTGTGGATCACACAAAGTATTGCCCCATATAGGGATCGAACCCAATAACACTCAGGTGACCGTTTAAGCCACTGCGCTATCAGTGCAGTCATCGTCACCCAGCAAAAAAAAATATTTTTGTTCCTATTTTTTTCCATGCATGCATGCCAATTTCAATTTGCACGGGCAATTTTCCTTTGTTCTTTAGTTTTCTGTGAACAATAAACTTTTATTGCTTCAGTAAGCACTAGTTGCACCGTGAAAAAATCGTTAAATGTTATTGCGCACGTTAACTGCTGTACGCTATGGTAAATAATTTGTAGGACCATCACTGCCCTACCCTGTAAGATCTCGTAATAATAATTTGCCTAAAATTTAGTTTTGAACTAGTCTCGATCCCGTAAATGTCATAAAAGATTTCGTCGTAGTCGTCATTTTCTTAGTAAAGTATTACTAAGATCAGAATAGCTATCAGACATTCAACTTTCCGTCACAAAGTCACAATATGATAACGTATGCTATGAAGATATATTTTATGATACGAGTATTTATGAGAATATTATACGAGTATTATTTAATAATTAACATCTAAATTCTCGTGTGTCATTGGCTAATCTTAGACCAAGTATTAGCAAATGATAAACGAGAATTTAGGCGTTAACGTTTGCAGAAAGAAAAACGCTTTCAAAGTGGCTAGGGGGGTAGAACTGAATCATAGCCGAATTTTTACTAAAAGAGTTAACCTTCTGAAGGTAAGCATACCTGTTGCCTCGGTGACGTTTTCCACCATTGCTGAAACTTCATTTGCATCGATTGTTTCGTTATCAGCAGTTTCTCTTTTTACTTTTCCCTGCTCAGCACTTACAGTGGTAGTAAAAACTTCAGATTGAGCATCTTCAGTTTCATTTCTAAAATAAGGATTTTCATTAAAGTCTTCTATGTCTTGAGCGTCCGGTAACTTGATATAATGAAATTCGAGTTTTCTCGGGAATAAAACACAATTATGGTCAACCAGGTCCATCGTCTTTTGTATGAAAACGTAGTTCATTACGCCAAATATGGCTGCGAATACATATAGTATGAGATGACATGCTGAAAAGAAAAAACTTATTAAGATAGTTTATTTATTTATTAATATTTTATTTACATATCTACTTTTCACGTTAGTTTTGTATATCATCTGTCATCAAAGCAATCACAATGTTCCACAGCTAGGAGGACTACACATCTTAGTCGATGACTCCCCTCAAAATGTGAATTTACTAAATCCATACTGGACTGAGTTTTTGACTGTTGAGTTATAAAAATAGCATTCTTTTAGATTTTAGAGTTTGAGTGATGTTTATGTCTTTTGTAATTTCAAACTCCTGTAGGATACAAACACACATCTACGAGACAAGAGAAAGATTGATGGATTTATTTTTGTTGCCTACCTTTCCAAGTGTTAAGATGTCTGGGCGGCCTCTCCTGTAATTCACGAAAGTCGTATAGAAGGATCGTCATGTTGAAATTACTTCATGTCCATATCTATTCTGTAACAAATGTAAAAACAATAATTAATCTGAAATGAAAACTCAAATCTTTGTAACGAATAGTGTAAGAGTAAGTGTAATATATAAATTTACATAATTTATAGAAAAATTAATATGTATATATCTTGATATATCATGATAGCTACCAATTTTCCCATCGATCGACGTCGAAGCGCGAAAATATCATTATTCATTAGTAAATTAAAGTGTAGGCAACATTTGTAGGTTAATTAATGTATTGGATTAAACGTCCCTGGAGGTTACTAATTTATTGAGCTACTATTCGTATTTACTGACAAAAAGCGATGGCCTAGCTAGGTTAAAATATTGCTATGTTTTAACAAAACTAGGCCAACATCGATTTGTGATGCTCGACAAATAAAACAGTCAGTTTATAATTCATGATAATAAAGTTGTCGGTATTGAAGTTATTAATAAATTAACATTTGTTCACCATGAAATATAGGATATGTAGCTCATTTGAGTGGTCAAGGTTGCGACAAAATTTTCACTACCTATTCACTTTGCACTACCTATTCATCAACGTAACGACATTTGTAATGCAACGCAAGCATAGCCATTCATCCACTGGCTTTTTTTTACGTATCGTTATTTTATCACTTTTTATAGATTCATAAAACACATTTTTGGATAATGATACATATTTGTTGAGCTTAACTTTGAACCATAACCATACGAGTGACTTTCTAAACCCAAAGGAAACTTATCTTATTCCAGAAAAAACCGAGAAATACACATAAAATTTGTAAATCGCTTCGTTGATAGGCTATGTGTTCCGTCGATTTCAACATACAGAAAAGACATATAAAGCATGCAAATTCCGACTTTGACATAATTTCTTTGTATTGATATCCATCCACTCCATGTATACTACATAAGCATTGAATTGATTTCTTCATCACTTCTGACAGAGATTTTTTGAAAAGGTGTATTTTTAAGATACATATTTGCCATTTTTCAAGCATCATTATCTCTTTAGCCGAATTTAGCCTGCCTGACGCTACCCTTCTTTTAGAATGTGATCGTTGTCAGACCAAACATATGCAGAAGATAATCAGTTAAGGAAGCTGGAGTCGTATCGGGTCCTGCGACTAGAAAGACTATAAACAATAACAGTATTAACTATGAAACATCATTTTAAGGTACTTTATTTATTTTTCAAAGAAAAAGGTAGCATAAACCATCTGCCTAATATGTAAGCCACGTAATGGTTAGCGCTCTAAAAATAAATGCCAGTAGAGAAAATAGCTTTACTATGAAGTATAAAAATACATCAGAACTATTTCGATAACCTTGGAAAACGCTTATTTCATGGTTATTCTGAAGAGTAGTACTTAATCAAATTCAAATTTATTTATTTGCAGAAGTATAGGTATACAAAGTTCTTAATAATGAAGAGTATTGAGTATGTGTGCTTATGATAAGATAAGCCAGTTACTGGGACTCGTCCGTTAGTTACTGGGAATGGCCGCCACGAAATCACGTCTCGGCTCGCCCCACGCCGGACATTCTGCTAGCGTGTGGAATGCCGTGTCCACGGTCTGGCCATCGCAATAGTGGCACTCAGGCGTTGGCTCCTTGCGGATAGACATAGGTGCCCTCCGAAGCATCCTTTTCCAGTGATCACTTGCGTCAGCCGGTATGAGAGGCTCCCGTGATCCGTGCTTCTTGAGCCAATTCTCCATAACGGGTCTTACCGCCGCAATAACGGCGTGCCCAGGATTAGACATCCCTGGAGGTTACTAGTCTGCAATGGTCCAGCTAGCAATAGGTATATTTATTACAAGCCGGAATTCATTTTAAACACCATATACGTTTAATATATGAAACAATTAGATTGGTTGTTAGTTACTTGGTAGTGATTTAAAGAATCCATTTCGACAAATCCGGCAATTTAACTACCGTGTTCAAATAGTTCAAATTCGTCTTACAATGTAATTGAAACGTATTTTAAACATTATACATTTTTAAATTTAATCATCAATAAAGTAAATAACTTGACAACATTGACAACAATTAATGATTAGGTACGTCATTTCTTGATTTTGACGTTTACAAAAAAAAAACAGATTTGACTGGAATTGGTGTCTACCATTGTCAGTCTCCAAAGACACTGACAATGGTAATATCAACGAATGTCCTTGCGATAAGTAGATTGGTAGGTACTGTATTATACCTAGGGTATTGTTGTCAGACTACGAAATAGCTGTTGAATTATCAAGTATCATTGAAGCAGAAAATAAAGCACATACATGCAGCTTATTGTTTTTACACTTACTTTTAGACTTTCTTGTACAATGTTTCAAAATGTTTACTTATTATTAATTACAAATCAGCTAGTACGTTATAAAAATTAACGGAATAACAAAGTATTGCTAAATTTGCTAACATCAGTCAGATCACTGTCATTCACGTAACCTCTGTTGACTGTCCTTTGAAATGGACCCTTATCGTTCCTATAATCTTGAAACTAGAATAAATGACATCATGTTACATATATGTATACACACATATGACATCATTTATTGTACAAATTTTATTTAATCGTTTAAAGCATTGAAGGCGTCGTCTTGGCTCAATAGTCAACCCGAGGTCACCTTTGCTTTGGTTGTGGTTTTCTCGTTACTATGGTATTGTTGAATATTCTACACTACAGTTAGGTAGTTGTTTTGATGTAAATTCAGTCTCTATTGTTACAGCTTAGTCATAAACTTAAACAAGTGGGTGTTGCCTAATTTCCTTAGGGACTCGTCTGAATTATTGGCACGATAATTAATTTATTAAATTTTATGTCTATACCTACTATAAAGGAGTATATTATGTGCAGAGTTCTATTAAAAAAAATTTGGCATGTTTAACATACATTTTTGTTACTTTGGTGTAAGAGTGGAACTTTCATGATCTGATCAAAAAGGTTTCAAATCCACGGAATATTATATTGTCTCTTGTTGAAATCAAAACTCGACATATACCTACCTATCTAATCTAATCTGAAAACGGCTTTCGGCGGAAAACAATGGTCTATGTCTTGTCTCAAGATTCGAGGTATCTCAATACCTTCGAAATCGGTACACCGCAACGGTTTAGTCGTGTTAGCGTAACAGACAGACTTACTAATTTATAATATACATAAAGTACGGATGGATTTGCGTAGAATTGTTATATATAGAATTGTGTAGAAGTGTTAGTTAAATACAAAACTCAGCCTATATACTTTTTCGTAATTATGGGAAATATTCAAACGTAGACGAATGCATTGAAGTGTCAGAAATAATAATAATGTAGAAATCATTTTAGAAGTTTAAAGATTCACTCACCTGTAAATGTATTGTGAGGGTGTTCAGTTGCTGATTCCAATCACTACAGTAAATTCAAACAAAAGAGCAAACCGAAGGCCATGAGCAATTCACGGCCAAAAATACATTTTATTAAGCAGCAGTAGAATAACGTATAAAATCAATATGGTTCGCAAATAAACCGCAATTTGCAATCAATCATCCGAAATTATTGTAGCAGAATCACTTTGGCTGCGTAACAAGGAAAATTTCGATATTCACACGTGGGCCAATTCACTTGCACAATAAATATTAAACAAGTAAGCATAATTATTCGAACTAATCTTATCTATTTAGGGGTTTGATACAAAATAAATAAATATTTCGGACATCTAACACCATTATCTACTAGACAACTGATATGAATACATATATCATAGACTTTTTTTTGTAAATACATACACATTATACATAGAAAACACTCAAACTCCGAAACAAACTCTGCCGATCATACAAACATTAAGTCCGACTCAGGATTCGGACCCGAGACCCCGTGCTCGTGCACAGCAGTCGCGTACGCTACCACTGTGCCACCGAGGCAGAATCTGTTGAAATCAATTAAGATAGGAAATCCTTGCTAAGGTGAAGGTTATGTCTAGCAGTGGTCTTTATAAATGCTGCTGATGAAGATAGTATTGAAGTGGGGTTATTGTATGATGAAATGTTATCTGAAGAAGAAACGAATGAAATGATTCTTAGATAATAAACCCTAAAAAATAAATAAGATAAAGCTTAGTACATTTAACTCTATACAAATGAATTGAATTGTTTTTAATTTCAAATTAACAGATTTTCACTAAATGCATAGGAAAGTTAATACGGGATTTACTAAAAATTACTCAAAACAACAATTTTCTTTTTTTTGTCTGCTGTTGTTCGTTGATTTTAACGGGACTTTTACTGGCAGATAGCTATACTGTTCGGAGTAAGTTAAGCTACGTTTGTTTTTGAAAAAAAAATACGGTTACGTGAAAACAAAATTAGCACTTAATAATTCAAAAGCGATAAAACTCGCTGGTATACCACAAGGCACAGCTAGTAATGTATACAAAAACACGGTCGGGTGGTGAGCAAGTCAGTCTCAAACCTATCAGCTTCTATCATCATCATATTCAGTCTATTGCAGTCCACTGCTGGATACCTTGCAAGCATAAACTCCATTTATTTAAGAAACTATTAACTTGTTTATTTACCGGAATATGCAGTAAAATCGTCAAGTATTTTGCGACCTTCAACAAATGTTTGGCTTGACCGCCACACCATATCAGTAATGACTAACAAAATTGCGATACGAATAACATAAATACATTCATTTTCCCCCGCCCGCTGTTATTGTATATGTGAGTAATATATTGGTTGTTAGTAATAGTATATTTATATACATGCAGTAACGTCCCTGTTCTGTCTTGAGAATAGTGAAACCTAAATTTAATAATAATATTTTTAATTTATTTAATGTAATTTTAGTAACCTATACATATATATTTTTTGTTGACGGGGTGGGAAATTTCTTGGCATCTCTCCGGCTCCTCGGGGACTGAGGAGCTAGGTATGTGATGATTCCACTGACAACTTCCACTTTGCTCTGAGGAGGACCCGGACCATGTTTTTTTTTTTTTATTGTGTAGGATGCAAACGAGCAGACCTATCGCCGCATGGTAAGCGATTACCGCCGCATATGGACACCTGCAACACCAGAGGCGTTACAAGTGCGTTGCCGTGTAAACATACATATGCATAGTTTGTATAAATGTATAGATTTTACTATGAAAATCTACATTATAAGCGATTAAAAATAAGCTACTTTTTACCGACGCGGTTACCGACATACACGAGTGTGGAGCCATGGATCATAAACTGTAGTACAGAAATGAGTTAATGTATTATTTATGGCCTGCACTGCTTTGTATGTTAATTAATATGTCACTGGTCACTTTTTATTCATCTCTATGTTCTGATACGTACTTCAAACAGATAAGTGTCAGTTTTATCTTATAAGATCGCTAACCAAAAAAACTGCTTTGTTTATTCTAAAAATAAAATATAATAAAAAGATAACAATAATACAAGTTATAGATTGTATCTTTAACAAGAGTCGACTCAGGGAGCAAAGTACACATGACCATAGACAGAATTAAAACTTCAGATACATGTCATATTGTAATTACATAAATGTGACAATGACAATGGGCAGAGCGTACACAATTTGTTTGAATACAGAACGTGGGAGGAATTACGCGATCTTTTATATTGCAATGCTAATTATTTGTAACTTTAACATTATTAACAACAACATTAAAAAAAGTCGGTTTCTGATATATAACAATTTTTTTGGATTTATTTGAAACCAGCGACCCGCCCCGACTTCGTACGGATTTACCCACCAACGACACGATTCGTGCATTTTAAATCTGTAATATCTTCGTATCTATACTAATACTAGCTGACCCACGCAACCTCGTTTGCGTCTGATATTGCCCGTAGCGTGAAAATTTTCCCCCGTTTTTGAAACATTTTTCATTGGTGCTCCGCTCGTATTAGTAGTAGCGTGAAGATATATATATATAGTCTATAGCCTTCCTTGATAAATGGACTATTCAACACTGAAAGAATTTTTAAAATCGGACAAGCAGTTCCTGAGATTAGCGCGTTTAAAAAATCTATATTTAATGCTTGAAAAGATGATAATATTCAGTAGCTATTAGTATTCAGTATTCAGGGAAATAGACATTTACAATCCCGGACCTCAGAGGCACTATTTCGTCAAATAATTTTGATTTCATATCTTTTAAATCATCACGAGAATTGACTGAACACCACCAGAATCGATATTATTAAAAAATGGAGGACTATACAGCGGAAATATCGAATCATGGACACGTAAGTAAGCGTTTAAATTAACGGTGAAACTTTGGAATAATTCCAACTTCGGTTTATTGTTATTCGCGAACATCGGGGTAACAAAATTCCGGAGTAGGTTATACGGATATCGAATCGATTTTAAACGTGAACGTTTGAATAGCGAATATTAAAAGCAACTTAGATATGAGTACGGTGTTATTTGTGAACATCTGAGCTGAGTAACTGTTGCGCAAAAATATATATTTTTATATAGGTACCCACGCAACCTCATTTGTGTCTTCTATGACATATATTCTATGATAGCGAAGTAATAAGGTCCCGTTTTACCCTTTGGGTACGGAACCCTTAAAATGATGTATTCCTAGCCGATTTCAGAGCCATTGCGGCTAATTTCTACGGAGACCAGGTCAATACGCAGGAGATGTACACAAGTACCTGTGTGGCAAATACAGGTGTACTCTCATAATCAGATTTGGTTGGCTATGGTGCAGAACCGACGGCTTTACGTGCTTGCTTCCCGAGGCACGAGAGTCAAGTCAAGACCCTAACTTCCAAACTCCTTGCTGTTTTTGGCCCGCCCAGGGTATCGAACCCAAGTGCAATCGCATACACTAATCGCTAGACCAACGTGGCAATCAAATAAATATAATGTTCATAAAAACATACAACCAAAAATAGAAATCCTTTCATTTTTTAAGTTCATTAGAAATAGGTGAGGTCAACTTTTAAATGACGTTATTAATAATAAAGTTAGATACACAAATGTAAATATAGTGTTATGTGTGATAAGCGTAGCCAGCGATGATGTAATGTATCCGTTTAATATTCGACTTTTTATAGCCACGGTTTATGCGCGGGAGCACGGCCGGTGCGGTGTTCAATGTTAAACAAACCATACTTAATATGTAACACTTTGTTTAGCATTACCTTAGTTTTAGTAGCTATCATTTTTATACCTCTGAATAAAAGACAAGTTACCTATTTAAAATAATTAAATTATGTACCTGCATTTAACGTTTTTTTATCTTCCATTATCAGTTTTTAACTCCTCTTACTTTATCGCTTCATTATGTCGTAGGAACATGGACCTATTGTTACCACGTAAGTTTCCATAAAACTCGACTGTCTCAGCAAGGAGGCTTGTCTTTTTTTGAGTGTATGTAATAGTTTTTTTTTATTATTATTATTATTAAAAAGACAACTCCCACATTAGGAATAAACATCCTGTGTCGTGGGGGACTTTACAAACATACATGAAACGGACACAAAGAACATCCAGACTCGGAACAACAATTCGTGGATCACACACAAAGTGTTGTACCGCGTGGGATTTGAACCCACGACACTTGGCGCAGTAGCAAGCGGCATGGCGACCGCTGAAACCGTTCAGTCAAACTTCTTTAACTTAAAAAAAGTTAAAAAAGTTAACTTCTTATTACATCTATATCATCATCATCATCTATATCATCTCAGTTCTAGATGTCTGTATTCAATTTATCACACTAACCTAGCATTGAATTAATTGATCTCATCGATTCGGTTCTTCCTTTCTGTGCCGAGCGATTAAAACCTAGAACTCACTACCAGCGCTCGTGTTTCCGACCCACTATGATCCCGGGTCCTTTAAGCGGAGCGTAAAAAGCATCTCACTAGATCGCCATAGTGCTGGTCACCATGCTGCACTGCCCTTGTTTGTATTGAGGATGGAGACCACCACTCTTGGATTCTGCTGGTGTTTTCCATCAGGCAGGGCAGAGTAATTTTATTAGATTAATTATTAAAAAAATAATTACGTGCTAGCTGACCGATACAATTTCGTATGCGTCTCTTGTTAATCATGTTCGGCTCCTATTGGTCTGATGTTTGAAGTGATTGGAGTGACGTTAAACATCTTAGGCACGCCAGCAAAACACACATTTAAAAAAGACGTGAAAATCGGTTGGATAGTATCGGAGTTCATCGTGAGTAGCAACGTGATGCGAGAAATGAATAAATTTATATATCAAATTTGTAATTTGGCATTATGTACCGGAGAAGCTAATGTTTCCCGTGGGCTTATACAGGCTTCAATCTATTAATTATTGAATAATTTCCTTTGAACAGTCCGACATTTCGACTAACAACAACGTGTTTATATGACGTTAATTCGGATAAGTACCTACCTATAAAATAATAATTAATAGAAAATAATTATAATATAATTATAAGCTTATCATGCGAAGCGAAAGTTTAAAAATTGGTTTAAGATTTAGTCTACTTTTGGATAGAGCTGGTTTTGTATTCTAATCGACTTTTAAATGTGACTACCTTCCTACAAATACACCCATTGACCCTAAAAAAAGACCATTACATGTATGCATACAGTATTTGTTGCATCGCGTCGTGAGAAGCATTCAAACCTTCTTTGTCATTATTCACTGTCTGTAAAAACAAACATAACTGCTACGTGGTTAGTAGTGAATTACTATTCAGACAGGCAAAATTCCACAGGTAATATCGAGGAAAACGTTTGACCCAGTTCGAATAATACAAGTTTAAACAAATACGGAAAACTGTGCTGGTATGTGATACACTTGACAAAAACTAAAAGTTCATGATTTTTTATTTTTGCTGTTGATAAGATCTCAAATCTTGTGACCGCTTTGGTAGTGGAGGTTTCAAATCCTCACAACCCAAAGTTTACAATATTTACGCTGAAACTGGTACTTTTTGTCAAACTTTTCGAATTTTATTTCGAAGTAATATAGATGCGAATTCTAAAAAGAGTCGAGCCGAATTGAATAAAAAACGATACGATGCTATCGCTCTCCGTTAAATGCGATCCACAGAGAGGAGCTTGTACAGGGGTGCCCCCGCCCAAAGATGGGGACAGTATTGCTATTCCATGTGAGGCCGAACCAGCGCCTTATAAAGCTGAAAAAGGCTGTGAGCCAGAATGAAATACTGTCTCGATCTGTTGAGCATGGCGTGCTAGTGAGGATACCGGAGGCTCATACCCCAACTCCTCCCCCACCCCACTCCCTATCCTCCAAAGGCCGACAACGCACTTGTGACGCCTTTTGTGTTGCTGGTGTCCATGGGCGGCGGCAATCGCTTACAATCAGGCGATAAGTCTGCTCGTTTGCCACCTAAGTTTTTATTCATAAAACACTTTTTTTATATTCTTTATTTATAGGCGTCTGGAATTTACCTAGATTGGTTTGTATTTATTTCTTTGCTTATCCTATCATTATTTTAGCTAACGACAACTAGTTTTTTTACAACATATATTGTTTATTAAGTGTCTATAGAGCCGTTGGGGGTGGAAGAACACTTACTACCGAAATGCAACTTGTTGAAAAAAAGCACATATTGATTCAACATAAATCGAGCAATAAGAAGTCCAATAACGTTAAGAGCTCCACACATGGTGCGTAGTCTTTCAGTGAACACTCGGGGAATAAATGAATAGGTACAGGTCTTAACAACCTAGAAATACGAACCGTACTGTATGCATCTATATAGATGTACATGAAATAGTATGTTTGTACTTTATCAGGGGCAAATATGTATTATTGTATTTGAAAGTAAATATCAACGAATATTGCTTGTGCTTCTAGAGATAATTTCGTCATTTTAAAGAAGTATCTCTTTTAAGTAGAGAAAGTAAACATTTGTATTTATCAACAGATTACAAATTTAACATTTAACAACCTTATAATATTAACTTAATAACCAAACCTAGTGTAATTCAGACTCGTCTCTACGATAATAAATTGAGCTGATTAAATTGAAGTTACGAGTTTTAAATTCATACGTCAATATCTGGCCGTCTCGGTGTCGCCGTAGCTCTAAGGTCAAGGATTCCACAAGGACATTTATGATTCTGTGATATACCATCTTTGTGGAGTATCGACTGCATTTTAAAGACAATGAAAAGCGATTTAGCTAAGTGTTGAAACTCTAATGTTCCAATAATATTTTGATTGAAAACAACAAATGTTAGAAATTGTTATGTATAGTCAATGTTTATTTTTTAAATTACCTACTCACATTCAAATTATAGGGTAATTAGGTACCTACATAATTTATTTCTAAAGATTTTCTTTCAATAAATCTTACTCTGTTGCATTCAGTATTGCAGTATACATGATTCTTAGAAGTAATGTAACTTGCTTAAAAATATAAAGAAGTACGTGTTTTTGTTCTTTACGATACCTACCTACCAGTGATTTTAATATCTACTTGCAGTTGTATTATAATTTTATATACGTGTAGAATTTTCAATCTAACCATTCTAGGGCCAATGACTTATTTTTCATTTTATAAATTCATGAAGCATGCGCGTACTTACCTTATCGTGAAAAATTGTCCGTTCGCCGATAATGCAACACTGATAGAGGCACTATAAATAGTACCCAATATTCACATTTTCATTGATAAAAAAATATGAAGCGTTCAAATCCTCTATGACTTTTTATCAGCTCGACACTACACAATTCCTGTACAATACGCATGCCGCGCCGCCGCGCCAACTGGCTCGAATAGAATAGAATTCATGTATGCGACTTACATCCTTTTAGTTTCCAGATGCGAAAGCGGTTGGCGAATTCATGCGCACTCGAGAGCGAGACAACAGGAAAACATACATCACTGACGTACGTCTGAAAGAGATGGTAGTATTTCGTATTCAGAAGCATGTTCTGTTGCCTTCAAACTTTTGACAGCTTTGTTTATATGACGTAACCACATGATGTCATGGTAACGCCACCATGAAATGCTTTGAGCGGTAGTTTTGTTTTGGTAAGGATTACCCAAAAATATCTAAGGAATATAATCATAGTGTACTTACTAATTGCAGAATTCGTAATCTTATAGGTGTGAAGTACATCATAATCAATACCAAACAGATTACGTTCTTCACAGTTTTGTTTCTGTAGTTGTAATTTTACTGCGATAAATGCGAAGTTTTTCAAGGGAAGTTTGTACCTACACTAAAAGGTCTGACCAAATCTGAATGTTTAGCAGAGATACTTAGATTATAGTCTAAAATAGCAAACAGGCCACTTTTGTTTTGAAAATATAAGCGCTATTATTGTAAGTGGGGTTGATTGTTACTACCACCTGTAAATCTTTATTCATAACTTCTAGCACACTTTCGTTTGATACTTTGTCAGTCCACTTGATTTTTAGCATTCTGCGGTATATCTTCGGCATGAATGGGTCGGCTGGACCGGAGTGATACCACGGCCTCACAGAAAACCGGTGTGAAATAGCGTTTGCGCTGTGTTTCACCGAGTGAGTGAGGATACCGGAGGCCCATACCCCAACCCCTCCCCCATCCCCTTTCCCATCCCCCAAAGGTCGGCAACGCACTTGTGACGCCTTTGGTGTTGCGGGTGTCCATGGGCGGCGGTAATCGCTTACCATCAGGTGATACGTCTGCTCGTTTGCCCACTATTCAATATAAAAAAAAAAAAAACACATTTCAAAGACCCTGAGTTTCTTAAGTAATGTTTATTTTAGAGTCCAGCTTTCTGATCCGTACTATAAGATTGAAAGAACATAACATTTCAACAATTTCCATCTTAATTTCAAGTTAAGATTTCTGTTAGTACTTTTTTCATTTTCTGAAAGGTGTTTCTGGCTATTTAAATTGTTGACCTCTTTTTAGTTATTTGTATTTATTTATTTATATATATTGTATTATTAATATTTATTTTAAGGCCATAGTCTGCAAGTTCGTTACTTAATTTTTGTAGCATTATTTGAAAGTCTTCAGGGTTGGTAGAGAGTAATACGATATCATCGACATATCTAATGTTCTGTATTAATTTACCATTTCACAGATTACAAGCTCCATTTCGTTAAAGATATTTCTAAAAATCATTTCCGAGTATAAGTTGAATAGACATAGTGAGAGAATACACCCTTGACTAACTCCTTTTAAATTTTCACTTCATTAGTTAACATTACATTAAGTTGTCAATTTTGACTTTAGCGCCTTGTTTCCAATATAAATTTTCAGTAATATATCGATGCTAAGTAAAAGGTTTTTGTTTTTACGAAAGGCGGTCTCCATTTCATGTCGTCCACATTTTATATATTTTTTTATTATTAATTTCATCACGACGACGACTTGAAGACTCGAAGACTCATAATTGAAGACTACAAATACTTGACATTGGCAGAAATAGCTGATCCGAATGATCCGGTTGGTTGCCATTTCATCAAAAGAAGAAGTACCTAAGTAAAAGTTGGTTAATCGTTTTTTTTTCAACAACAAAATATATAATAAAAAATAAAAACAAAGTATGCAGTTTATCACTATTGCAAGACATTTTTGACTTAAATATCGCTAGAGATATGAAGAAAAAAAAAAATAAGTAAAACTTTACAATCAAGTCTCATTTTACATTTTTTTTATTTCTGCCGCCATTTTGTAACGGTGGTCATTTCGGATTAACAATAGTACCGATTAAATATAATTGCATTGTCATCAGAACTAAAGGTTTATTTCAAATTTCAGCTCAATCGGAAATCTGGAAGTGGATCAAATTTAGCTTGCAAGATTTGATTACAGACAAACATCGAGACAGGTGAAACTAAATAAAAGCTTGTAAAAAATACTTAGTTACGATCCGTAAGCAGTAATCTAATGAGATTATTTTATCTCATTAGATCAATTATTTAGTTTAACTTAAAAAAAATGATCGTAGAAGAATTTTTTATTTAAACAATTTTTTTATGGTAACAATTACCTACAAATTGGGTGTAAAAATAGTAAATACACATATTTGGTTGGGTTTTGTTTTATTTAAAGAAATTTTATACAAATTTGGACCCAAAATATCCGTGGGTAGTTACTAAACATTAAGCTGCTATTAACATAATTAATAATAACCTGACAACGTATTAATTAACGTAAGGTAAGTATATTATTTGAAATATGGACTTGTATTTTTAACATGACAAAATTTTCTATAACTATTTTTTTCTTTTTTTAATTGGGCAGTAAACGTGATAGTATTAATACAATTTACATCGCCTAGCTAGCTTTGCTAACATATGAGACTCTATCAAACACAGAACTTATGCAATAATAAAAAAGTAGTAAATAGACAAGTACAATAATGTATTCGTAACAGTTGATTTAATTTCTTTTTTGTCTAAAATATCAAAGTTAAATAAGCATGACCATTACTGAATAGTTATCTTCCATGAAGAATACATAATATTTTAGATAAATTAAGTAATCGAAAACTAAGATTAAAACTTTAGATACTGTTTCTCAGAAATGTAACGTTCAACAGTTTCCTGACTTGATTTACCATGTTATTCTAAACTCTTCGCATCTTACAAAATAAGATATCTAAACGCAACATAATCAACAGCATAGATCATACCCAAAAGATCAGTTGATCACACACATCGAGATTGCAGCTTAGCCCTTATCGCCTATACTTAAATTATAATCTCCTGGTTCCCGAACATCAGTTCTGACTTAAATATATTTCCAGATTTGGAAATTACAAATGATAATATACTATATATCGTTTAAAGCAGTCTTACCTAAAAAATAATAGTCTAATTCAACAGAAGATGTACGGCCTGACACAAATAGGACATCTGTCAGAAGTGGCAAGACATTTTCTGAGACAGTCCGCATGGAAAAAGTGGGCACATGGTGTCACTCGAGCTGACTTCATTGTGCCAAGGCACACAGCACATACGTCTTCCAGAGTTTCAAGTTCCTCGACTGTCGCACGTCGGAACTTGGCAAGTGAATCACATGCCTCTTGAAACTTCTTAACGGCTTCCCCGAGTCTATGTCGGCCATGTATAAAAACACAAACATATAAAACCAAAGCGGATAGTCTCCACCGTTCATAGTATATTAAAGCTGGCACCAAAGGTAAGGCCAATGATGTAGTTATACATCTAGACCATACGCCGAAGTATAAAGCCTCCATACCTTCAAGTCTCTCCAGTTTTAAGGCTGAAAGACCGAGGGGCCAAAGTTCGACGAAGGTTTTCTCGGTTAAAAGATAATATGTGCCGGTAATGGCCGTGTAAAGCGCTGTTGGTTTGTAATGTTCTAGACCTTGTTCCAACCCAAGAGCTAGAAGTACAAAAGTTATAGTGACAATGAACGTTACTGCTTTTGTCCATTCTAGAACAATTTTCGTGGCGGACATAGCCAGGTGTTTTACACGGGAATGGCGGGTGACGTTGACGTATGGTGACCAGTCTTCTTTGGTGCAGATCTCTCGAACATAGCTGACCGAGTACGTCACAACATTGTAGAACATGAGAGAATACAGGCAGGTCAATCTTCCTTGGGAGACCAGCAGACGATCGCAGGCGGTGAACATCAATAACTGAAAATGATAAGATTACTCTATTATGTTCACTCATTCGATTAAGTGCCTTGGAGAGCAGGTTTATAGGCCGGTGACATTCGTTACGGGTAGTTAAGACCTAAAAGGCTGAGAATGATTTTCCTATAGAACTTCAGTATAGTATCACCTAGTACTTGGGTTGGGGAATTCTCATGATAGTCGCTCCATGTAAAAAATCGAAGTTCAGTCGTATCGTGATAGACTTAAAGACGTCCTTAACCTAGTTCGGGCAAATGGGCTGGTGGAAGGAAGAAGTCATTCTTTACTTTGTACGTTTGTACTCGGATATGACTTTATTTAAATTTTATTTCTATAGAAATTTAATTATAGTTAATTTATAATTTCATGATCACAATTGTGTCTCAAATTTAGGGACATATTCCCTATAAACAAAATATTTGTTTTAAGTAGTATTGACATCGTTTTTAAACGGTTTTTTTATCATAATGTGCACCAGCCGAGGGATAAAGTAATGTTTACTATACGATACGGGCTATGTGTTTATTTATGTATTTTCTGTTTTCTTAATAGAAAAACGTTTTTATTTCCAATGTTTTCGTCATTTTCTGTTCCAGTATGATACCTACTGCAGAGGCGTGGGATTTTACTTAGCATTATCGACAGTTTTCCTCAGAGTATCTACATGCAGAGACTTGTAATTAGCAATAAGATTATTTAATTGTAATTAGACATCATTGTTAAATGTCTGTAGTCTCTCCAAGAACAAATAAATAAAATAAAATATTATTTTTAAACAAGAATATAGGAAATACCTGTCCAATCATAGTCGACAGGTTACTCATTTGCAGGAAAATTCGCTCAGCACGATCCACCGGTGCATATACAGCTCTCGCTATCCTCAGCACTTGTGACGCTGGCTCCCTCAGTCTTTTGGCCGCTTCTGTAAACAATTATACTAAAAATATTATACCTCATAACCTCAATACACAGTATTTCAGTATAAATAAAGTAGTAAACGCCCTTGACGACGACGGCTGAATCTAGGTTGATTTGATGTTAAATGATATTTGTAAAGGCCTCGGAGATCAATGCGTACCTATCGTTTGTAGTTAATAATAATAATAATAATAATAAAAATGTTTATTTGTACTAGAAAATAAATTACATGATGGTGCTAGCACTGGCTCCCAAACTAGGCTTGAGCCTGTATTTTAGGAGTCAGTTCACAAATTGAAAACTTAAATTCTACCGCAGTCAGTACAGTGAATGTGTTTTCATAAAATGATTATTGTAGCTTAATATATATGAAATAGTGTGTGTGTGTGTGTGTGTGTGTGTGTGTGTGTGTGTGTGTGTGTGTGTGTGTGTGTGTGTGTGTGTGTGTGTGTGTGTGTGTGTGTATGCGCGTGTGTATGCGCGTGTGTGTGTGTGCATGTGTGTGTATGTGTGTTTGTGGGATAAATGCGGATAATTATTCTAAGAATTTGAGTAATGCTTCAGTATTTTCATAATCTAGTTGGAGAAGCCAACTAGTTGCTATATTTTTGATCTCATAGCTATTGAGTCCAACAATATCCTCCCATTTGCTTAGAGCATTATAAAGCTTGAGACTTAGACTCTTAAACTGTCGCTTGGCAAAAGTGGTTCTGCAACGATATCCAAGACAAATCGATCTCCCACTACGTTTTTTCTTATCTTTGATAGGTATAGTTTTATGAGTTTTCAATATTGCTCTTAGGACATACAGCTGTCTCACTGTCAGAACTCTGTTGTGTGCGTAAAGTTGTGTTGTTGGGTATCTTATAGGTTTTTTGTTCATAACTTTAAGAACGGCTCTCTGTGCTCTTTCCAATCCCAGTAAGTGCCTCTTGGCAGTCCCTCCCCAAACCGGAATACAGTACTGAATGATGGACTGACATAGGGCAAGAAAGATCATTCTTAATTTTTCTGGGGTGGTTACATCACGAAGAGTGCCGAATAAGTGGATTAGCTTTCTGGTTCTCACTTTTAATACTTCAACCTGAACATCCCACCTAAGTCTACTATCTATATGAACGCCAAGATATTTGGTATTTGCAGTTTGAGTTAGTTCTTGACATGTACAGTCGCTATCCGGTAGGCAAATGTGGGCTTTTATAGCGAAATTATTGGGTGCAGAATTGATGTTAGTTATTGAGAAAGGGACATAGAGTGTTTTATCCAGGTTTATCGTAAGTAAATTGCCAGAGAGCCAGCTCATTATTTGTCTGAGTGCGAATTCTGCTCGCTCTCGAACCAGCGGCCAGTTAGGACCCTCCACAACAATCGCAGTGTCATCAGCGTAGGTGAATATATCAGTGTGTGGAAGAGACATAGTACAGAGGTCATTTACGTACAGTTGGAAGAGTGTAGGGCCTAGGACACTTCCTTGAGGGACGCCGTAGGAAACAGAAAACTCATTACTCAAGCGGTCTGAAATTTTAACCATTTGTGTTCTATTTGTTAAGTAATCCTTAAAAAGATTGTATGTAGAGCCTCTTATTCCAATTTTTTCCATTTTACTCAGTAATATTGGGACAGAGACCGTGTCAAATGCTTTGGATATATCCAAAAATATGCATAAACATCTTTTTTTATCGTCTAAGTTCCTCACCACCGCGTTAACTAGGTCCAGTACAGCGTCCTCGGTGGAGAAATCTGATCGAAAACCATATTGGTTTTTCGCTAAAGTGTTACACTTGCCAACATAGCTTTCGAGCGCATTATTTAGTATCTTCTCTAGAATCTTTGACAACGCAGTAAGGACTGAAATGGGGCGATAATTATTCACACAGTCTCTGTTTCCATTTTTGTAAATCGGGTGAACGATTGCCCTTTTGAACGCATCGGGGAAGACCCCACTGTTTATAGCTGTATTACAAATGTGGGTTATAGAGGGGATTAGAGTTTTTCGGTTGTTTTTTAATACTTTGGAAGATATACCGTCCCACCCCACAGCACAGTCCAATTTAAGCTGTGCTATAATAGTTTCTACTTCCGCTTCGGTAACTTCTAATAGAACCATTGACTTACCGGTATTAATTGAGGTAGGGGTTGATGTTAACGCGTGGGCACTCAAGTCATCACCAGAGGAAGTTATTAAAAATTTTTGTGTTTTCTGTTATGATTGATGACACTGCCTCAATAAGGTTGTTTGCCGCCAAGTTTGCATCAGTCATTTCCAGGATGTAAGACAAATCAGTACTTTCAATTTCTGATTTTATTCTTAGATAGTCGACGCAAGATTTTTTACACGATTCATTACGAGTAGATTTTGAATGATCCAAGAACAAAACGATGGGTGTGTGATCAGTTACATGTGAGTCTAATATTAGAGTTGTAGAAGGAAGGGCAGTCTTCGCGAAAAAGTGGTCTATACACTTTTGACTGGTTCTAGTTGGATAAGTGTGAGTGGGGAAAAACCCATAAGTTGCATTAAGTGTTAAGTATTCCTCACCAAAGAGATCAACACTGTTTGGAACTATGTTAATATTTGTATCACCTACTAGTATTGAGTGTTGGGTTGTCAAGGTATTATAGACTCTGCTCAAACTATCTATAAAATTATAATGATCGTCAGAGGTTTTTAGAGATGGTGAGCGATAGACTGCCACTATACTAATATTTTTGTTGATTTGACAAACCAGACAGCTTCCACCCTCAAAATGAGGCTCAACCACATTGCATGTAAGATTTTTATTGGTAAAAATTATAATACCGTCGTTTTGGTTCATCAATGATTTTGAAGAATGCGTCAAATAACCATCTAAATTGGGGAGCCTGGGACACCTACTGAGCCAACACTCAGTCAAAACAATTACGTCGAAAAAGACCCCGGTTACCGACAACATTACTCGAAATTGGTCTAGGTTTTTGTTAACACTACATATATTAATGTGTATAATTTTAAAGGGTTGTTTGAAGTCACTGAGATGGCCCAAGCAGTCTTCCGGCTGACAGATGCATGATTTTGAGGTCAGTGTAGAATCTAATTCTACATTAATATCGTTAATGGTAGCCATTTGAAAATGTGAGACATCTAAATAAAAGCTTTGATATGGGCAAGAGAGTAGCGTCTTCGAATTTTGTAAAAAGCTGATTATTTAAAACATTTGCGTCAACAATTATCGAGAATAGAATTAGTACTGCAAGGGATCGTGTGTATATTTTTACAAGCAATAATGGTATAGAATAAGTATTGTGTGAGTGTACAATTTTGTTGCAGGGTGTGTGTGAGTTAGTTTTATATAATATTGTGTTTAAATAAAAATAAAATTTTATTTTAGGCAGAAGAGAGGAGGAATAGACACATGCATATACATATCGTAGAAATATCTCTTTACATTTTAGGGGAGGTTCTATGGAACATGTTACAGTCGCGAGCAGTGGTTGTCAGACATTTTTACCCAGATCCAATAGACATTTTTCAGAGGAAATTAAGTTTTGTTTCTCTCCCTCTGTCTTGCGCAGGAAAATATTGCCATTTGAAGACCAACAATATTTGAAACCATTTTGCTTTGCGAATTCCCGTGCTTGATGGAAGAGTTTCTTAGAGCTTGCAGGAAGATAATCAGATAAGTAAACTGCAAGTCGTTTACCAGGGATTTTAATGGATTCTGTATTTAATCTTTTTAATCTTTATTTGTAAAGGCCTCGGAGATCAATGCGTACCTATCGTTTGTAGTTACATTTCAGTTATTCATAAAATACATTTCTCCGTAATATCAACCACTTTTACGGTGACTGCACCACACCTAAGAGTTGCAGCGTTGCGTTGTGTTAAACTTATGTACTTATTTAATCTTTTCCGAGAATCGATATACTTCCCAAGATTACACAAAAGATGATTTAAATAAAAATATCTTTTATGATTTTGAAAGATAATATTTCCAAGGAGAGTTAATGCCAGGAAGGCGGCCGGTTATACCTAAAGGAAAAGCCGAAACCAAACAAAAGAAAATTATATTTCGATAGTAATTGAAAGTTTACCATTTTCATTTTTTAATTACATATTTCAACATCATCAAAAGGACTAAGGCATAATTTATACAATTTACTCCTTGATACCTTTAATTTGTGTCTTATGTAAATAGGTGGTGTAGCGGCAGTTTATATTTGTTTGTCAACGATTGTGATATTATTATACTTAGGTGCAACTAAATGTATAATCCTGTAAATAGTAAAATACTTAGATATTTGCTTCAAATAATGATTTTAGTTCAAACCTATGATATACATCTTCTAGACACCTATTATACTGCCTTCTTATACTATCTATAAAACACTCTTGTAAGAACGTAAGGAAACGAATACACAAGCAGAGGAACACTAGGATGATTTTTAGTCGGTAAAAGTCCAATAACTCCCTTCGCTCCCCAGCAACGGACGAAGGACATTCATGAGGTTCTTCCAACCCGAGAATGAAGGTACTGTAATAATCCGTGGGCGTACGTCTACAAACTGTCACATCTTATTGTACACACCGAGTTAGCATTTGCTCATCTGAAGTACTTTTCATTCATTTACATATTTTTTCTTAACCGCCAAGAATATATTTTACTTAAATAAATATCTTGGATAAAAAATTCGATAGGTGATCAAGAATATTTAATATTAATAAAAGTAATAACTTTCTCCTGTTTTTTTAAGTTGTAGTTCCAGTTGTAGTTGTAGTTTCAGTTCTAGTTGTAGTTCTAGTGCCAGTTGTAGTTCCAGTTGTAGTTGTAGTTGTAGTTCAAGTTGTCGTTCCAGTTTTAGTTCCGGTTGTAGTTCCAGTTCTAGTTGTAGTTCCAGTTCTAGCTGTAGTTCTAGTGGTAGTTCTAGTGGTAGTTCCAGTTCTAGCTGTAGTTCTAGTTGTAGATCCAGTTGTAGTTGTAGTTCCAGTTGTAGTTCCAGTTCTAGTTGTAGTTCTAGTGGTAGTTCTAGTTGTAGTTCTAGTGCCAGTTGTAGTTCCAGTTGTAGTTGTAGTTGTAGTTCAAGTTGTCGTTCCAGTTTTAGTGCCAGTTGTAGTTCCAGTTCTAGTTGTAGTTCCAGTTCTAGTTGTAGTTCCAGTTCTAGTTCCAGTTGTAGTTCCAGTTCTAGTTGTAGTTCTAGTGGTAGTTCTAGTTGTAGTTCCAGTTCTAGTTGTAGTTCCAGTCGTAGTTCCAGTTGTAGTTCCAGTTCTAGTTGTAGTTCTAGTGGTAGTTCTAGTTGTAGTTCTAGCTGTTATAGCCTTCATCGATAAATGGACTATCCAACACTAAAATAATTTTTCAAATCGTACCAGCGGTTCCTGAGTTCAAACAAACAAACTCTTCAGCTTTATAAATGAATCGCTGAAATACGAATATATGTACGCGCATAACTTCCGATCGGATTGCACCAAATCGGAAATATCCGATTTGGTGCAGTCGATCGGAAGTTAAATTTAAATATGTTTCTTCAGTGTAATCAAAGCCCAGCGGTAGTATAACTGTTTCAGGATTCGATTTGATTTGGTTTAACGTAATTTTCCGCTGGGCTTTGATTTCATCTCATTGAAAGAGAGTCATAATGCACAACGGCTGTTTTATATACTATTTTGTAACACACAAAACTTGGCCTCAAGATTCTCCCTGCGCCATATTGACTCTAATATTTAACTTTTTACTACAATAAATTATAAACGAGTTATTATAAATGTTGATGCAGATATAAAGCACAGCAAGAACATCGTTCACATCGGAGGAGCTCACCGCCGCACGACAATACTACGGAACATTTTTGGTACATCACAACGATTTCACCTTATTTTCATAATTCCGTTAAGATAATAAACAGTACGCTGCAAGATAAGGGTGACTGTAGTTAAAAACCATTTTCAAAGACTCCAGAGAAGCGCTGGAATACAGAATTAACCCAGTTTTTGACTTGATCTTGTACTAAAAAAATAATTAGGTTTAGCTGGATCTAAACTTTTTAGATTTTCGTTAATTTCTAACAGTTAACGCTCGTCATATTTTTAACTTAACAATTTACTTCGGAAATATTAATTGAAGTAAAAATATTAGAGTTTAAATAATTTCTTGTTTCTATAAGAATAGTGCTGTCCTTAGATCAGGGGGATGAGGATGTCCAGTAAAAGATTCAGTATAAAAGGACCACCACTGGATAGGGATGGTCAGTTCAGAACAACGGTTCAACCTCCACTACTATTCTCAAATCTATCCCTGGAAGAATCTGGTAAGTAAACAATTTCTCTACGTCTTAATTTATCAATTTTTATTTTTTACCTAATTATATTACTTATATCATGTAAGAGTTTGTCATATTTTTTTTTTAAACTAACAGTTATCACACCAAATTCAAATATCAATCGCTTAGATATCTGTATTTAACTATTTTTAACGTCATACAACTTTTAAACATAATTTTCTGATTGTACAAATTACCGTTTAACTAATATTGTACCTGCAGAAAATCAATTCATTAAAATTTTGCAATATGTACCTACCTAATGCTATTTATTTAAAAGGAAAGCGTATTTATTGATCGATTTAACTTATATAGTTATCGTGCTTGTTAATACAATTTATTAATTTTGCCAATTTCATCATCATTTTTTAGCTGCTGTAATAATAATGAAAGTAAATGAAGCCTATATTAACGAGTTCTTAATGAAAGAGAGTTCTGAACTATTTTTAAATACTAGGTATATAAAATAATCGGAGAAAAACATTGATTTCTTAAAATGCTCATTTTTTTTCGTAAGATATTTTAAACGCGTGCGCCTGAAATACATGTGTACATACAACTAGACGTGTTTTTGTTTAGACGCAGAAAGTGTAAGCAAATATTCTGCGGTTGACGCATGTACTGTGGCTCGACGCCAGTTTCCGCTGTCCCATTCAGTTTTTCGACAATGACCTGACTTTCAAATATGAAATAAACTCACTATAATAACGCTACAAAGCCAACGCTTCAATAATCATTGTGATAAATAAAAAGAGACGCCATTAGATGTTTATATTATTGTTTGACTAGACCATTTGATGATTTACTACTTGCCAAATTTGATACTGACCTATTTCTTGAATTTATAGATGCACAGATGATTTCAAGGTTACTCTTAAAGGTAACTGACAATTATTTTAATGATCGAACTACCATTTCTTACAACAGTCTGTGGTATTCACGGAAGAACAAATCTTCTATTGACTGACGACCTCTGTAATGCAGTGGTAGCGTATGAGACTGCTGTGCTCGAGGTCTCGGGTTCAATTCCCGGGTCGGACCAAATGTTTGTATGATCAGCAAATATTTGTTTCGAAGTTTGGGTGTTTTCTATGTATAATATGTGTGTATTTACAAAAAAAAAGTATATATTTATTTATATCACTTGTCTAGTACCCATAACACAAGCTCTGCTTAGCTTCGGACTAGATGGCGTTGTGTGTAATATGTCCGAAATATTTATTTATTTATATTTTCATTGTGTTGGATCTTCTAGTTATAACCAAGGGCTCTTTTAGCGTCTGTTTTGTCTGTTGGGTTTTATTTTCAGATGTATCAAGCATTGTGAGTGAAATATTCGTTGTTGTAAGTGAAATACCAACAGCCGGTTGCTGGCTGTACTGTATTCAGTACATGAACATTCATCATTATCATTACCACCCTATTGCATTCCACTGCTGAACATATGCCTCTCGCATTGTACATTTATTACTTTAGAAGCACCAATTTCAAATTTTAATATAGAATTTTTTTATTTTTTTTTATTTTATTTTAAATTTATTCGTAAAATAAAACACTTCTTAACTTTCAGCATGCGAAAGATAATTGACCTAGATAAAATGAGATGCTTAATAAAATGTAGACTTAATTCGTTATTAATGTTTCTTTTCTATTAGACTATCATCAATATTAGGCTGTAGAGTTGTACGAGTAGTATTAACATTAAAAATATTTATTTCAACATTTACAAAGTTTAAGGCATACAACATACAACTGAAACTTTCTGTTCCAAGTTTATTATACACTAGCGACCCGCCCCGGCTTCGCACGGGTGCAATGCTGATACTAAATTAAATACACTACAGAAAAACTATGAACGTTGTATATAAAAACATAGCGGCCCGCTCCGACTTTGCACGGGCATAAAATAGAAACCTCTAAAATTAGCAATGTTGCCTTAGTATATGATGCATGTATTATACATATAAACCTTCCTCTTGAATCACTCTATCTATTGGAAAAAACCGCATCAAAATCCGTTGCGTAGTTTTAAAGATTTAAGCGCACATAGGGATATAGGGACAGAAAAGGCGACTTTGTTTTATACTATGTAGTGATTCTTCTAAACAATACTTAATACTGTGTAATCAAAAGAGTATTTAGTTTATCAAGTGTCTGAGCTCATTTCTTTCCTTATGAATATTTACTACGTTACATTATTTACAATTGGTATCAATTTGAATTTGGTATCTCATCTCTCTGATGACGTAGAAAGACTGTATATAGTGGGCGGGGCATAGGTAGGATTGGCACACCCCGTTGTTTATCTCAAAAAATTTATTCGCGTTATAGTATCTGTCTTTGCTGTAGGCCTAAAAACAGAACGTTATTTAGAACATCCTTGACGTTGGTAAGCTCATTAGAAGCATGATGAACTGATTTGTATCATAAATAAAACTGTATTCACAAAGTTTAATGGCTCGTAGGTTGTATTACGCACATATGAAAAATCTATTTTATTTATATGTTGTTGCCAAAATCCGTTTCCGGCTGTCGGATCTTACTGTTTAGAATTTCCTGTAACAGAATCATCGAACTGTTATCAATAGGTATCGTAGTCGAATGAAAAATTATTTAAACTACAAAGGTCTCATCATCGATCTCTATAGACGTTTGAACGCCACAGCATTCGTTACGGGATATATGCTGTCTTTAACTACCTTAACGTAAAGGAAATCAGGTCGTTTAAGTAGTACGTTGTGTAAGTTTTATAAAATAGTCCATATCTACTTCATTTTCCTTTCCTCTTAAATATTTTCTGTTATGAACTCGTTATTGTGCCCCTACCATTGCTTCTCTAGGTGACGTACTGCATCGAGTAACTCCCGAAAATTTTAACGTGAACGGCTGGATTAAGGTAATGTAAAAATATAGATGTTGACTTCAGCATGCCGATGAAGTTTCATTTCAGTATCTTCAAATAACGTTGGAAGTAATAAAAAGTTCTAATTTACTTTTGTTGTATGCGTCTTTTCTTATCTTTTGAAGACAACACAGGCTATGCGCGAATATGCATCAAACTTTATAAAAAAAGTTTTCTTCTATTACGTAAGTTAATTATGCATTGTTACATTTACAGTGACCACTAATCTTGGACTGTACTCATGTTTTCCATCAGGCAGAGTAGAGTCACTTTGACAGGCTCATGTATACCTACTCATGTATAAAAATGTATGTATTTTAATAAATGTTCACGTCCCAAGTCTCTTATAACGGAAACCTATTTTGAAATCTATACTAATATAATAAAGCTGAAGAGTTTGTTTGTTTGAACGCGCTAATCTCAGGAACCGCCGATCCGATTTGAAAAATTCTTTCGGTGTTGGTTAGTCCATTTATCGAGGAAGGCTATAGGCTGTATATCATGACGCTACTACTAATAGGAGCGGAGCACCAATGAAGAATGTTTCAAAAACGGGGGAAAATTTTCACGCTACGGGCAATATAAGACGCAAACGAGGTTGAGTGGGTCATTAACATATAAATAGAATCACGTACCTTGTGCGAGTTTGACCACAGCAGGGTACCAGCTCGCAGGGTATTTGTAATTAGCTGAGATGAGGACTGGAACAACGAGGCAAGTGTAGGCCGCCATTAACCACGCTCCGCCGAGCGCCACCAGCAGCCCTCGCGGTGCCCAGTAGGGAAGTAGAAACACCAAGGATAAGAGCCATACTGAAATGAAAAAAGAAATCGTTCATTAATTGCTCGTTATTAATTTTTTTATGACGTCAATACACTAAGTGTCCAATAATTTGAAAGGCACATAGGCACTTCAGTGTGTAATGAAAAATTTAGAACACGATTTTGCAATAACATCTTGTACAAGTTTTTCTAGTAGGTAATTCGTGTATCACAAAATTAATGTTGATAATCTATTACATATAGATATTGCCATTTTCCGATATAACGGAAAATCTAACAAATATGCCACGGACGTAACCAGGTTTTAACTTCGGAGGTTCGGTGGGGGAGAGGGGTTTCAAGACTATAAAAATGGCCAAGTGCGAATCGGACTCGCGCACCGAGAGTTATGTATACATAACTTTTAGTGAAGTAGGGACAAACTTAACTTTCGTGTTGGAAAACTGTTGTCTCCATGCATCGATATAGGTATTCTGTCAATGCGGGTCTCTAAGTATTTATACAAATAAATTTGTGGCTACATTTTTCTAAAAGAAATTTATTTTCTGTGAACTCATGTCCTTTTCACCTATCATCTTTTAAATATTTATATTACTATCTGTTACACAACACATGAAAAAATTAATAAGTCGACACTATAAAAAGATACGGCCTTTTATGCTTCGATTCCGCGGCATATTTTGACATTCGCAAGAAAATTAAAACCTATGTGGTACTTCTCGTTATGCTAAGACCATAAAATTTAGCATAAAGTATGCACATGTAGTACAACTAAAAAATCTGTAATTTTGTTGTTCAATTAAAAAAAAAACAATTATAAACCTATTGGTAGTTGGTACACTACATGTATATACCCATAATGCACTCCGCATCAAAAAAATCGAATCACCTTGCACATCGATGTTCCGAAAGGATTTATTGGCATAATTTTTATTTTTTACAATAAATATATTAAATTTTATTGAATAGTAGGTGGTATAAGGTTTTCAAATCAAATTAGATTTTTCATCGATCGTATAAAAGTCATGACCACGTGATGGGGAATGTTCTCCCATTCTTCTTGGATTGCATTCCGCAGCTGACCTTTTGAGTTTCTAGGGCAGGATTTCTTCCTCAAATGCGTCTTTTCAGTTCATTCCCAATTCATTTCAGGACTCCCTACTGGCTATTCCATAACCAAGATACCGACTTCAAAGAGATAATCTCGCACGACGACCGAGCATTATCATGCAGGAATATGATCTCGGATAAACAATCGAAAATTTTATTGGTCAAACTGCTAGCTACAATAGTGTGTTATTTTTTTCATGCTGGATTTTTTTTTACTTCATTATCTTAAGAGAAAATGTATATATCTCTAAATATAAGAAGTGTATATCTACTGTACGGCTGGGTAGGTTCAACTGTGAAAAAGAACTCAATCGTCGAGTCCTACTCGGCTGATTGACGTTCGGGAAACTGCGCTGCATCTTCTCGTCCAAACTTTCATTTTGACACTCTAAGGTATAGAGTGTCAAAATGAAAGTGTGTTGTCAGTGATCGTGATGGTCCTAAAACTTTTTCGCTCACAAGAGCGGGATTTCAAAATACATATTAGTCTAATAATAAGTTATGTTACTTGCTTCTCATTTTTTCACTATTATAAATTTCAATAGTGCAGAAACATACATATACTACGTCCGTGAAATATACAACTTTTTATTGGCAACGCTGCTTATGAATCAGAGTTCAAAGTTGGAAAATAAACACTTTGATGTAGGATTTCCTCAGGTCAGAGACAGAATCGAAAAGTATAGCGAAAACGCATATATGTAAGCGGAAATGAATTTGGCAACATCTCTAAAGGAGTGAAAGGGAATCTGTTCAGCGGAGATTGAAACCTTTTTATAATGAATCACATATAATGTTTTGGAAGGTGGACGAATGGTGAAATTTTTCGTGTCACTGACACTCGGTGCAGTGGCCGGTAGACGATTATATTATTATTAACGATCCCAAAATAAAGATACTGACGGCAGTGAGAAATAAAACCGTTCAAATATTTTCCTTGTGAGTTACTGTATTTTATGTTTTGCGTCAGAGTCGCCCTAAAACTTTTATAAATATCATCACAGAGTGATGAATAAGTAGATTTTTTTTAGATCCTGGCGCCAAAATATATTTATTCTTAAACACTACGTTAGGCCCCCCCAATCATTTACCTCTGCCTTAATTACTGTCATGGTTAGTGTTGGAGCGAAAACAAAGTCATTTAAATTAGTTTTCCCATTTGATAAAATAGAGTCCGTTTAACGAAAATCGACTATTTATGGTCTTAAGCCTTAACCTTGGCCAATTTTATTTTTCGGTCACTTTAACTTCTCTAACTTTATTATACTCATATGTTTTTAAACCTGTTTTTTATCGTTACTACATCATATTGAGTACATATTTAATTATTCCAGTTTTAATAGTAAAAAATGGTCCATTACGACCAAGATTTGCGATACTTTCTATTATTTGTTTCATTACTTTATCCTACTACAAGTAATCAGTTTTTTACATACTGATTACTAGTTCCTCAATGTTATATTGCGGTAACAAAGCATGGTTTCTTCTAGAACCTTTATAGAACAGAATAATAAGGTATTATTCCAACTGTCACATTAACTTCTAGTCCCAATACGCTCAGAATTTTCTCAGTGAATGTTTTATCTCGGTGTTATTGATACATATTACAATATTATTCCCAGCTAGCTGCGGGTACTTGACATACAAATATTTGGGGCAACAATTTAGGTTGCAACCGCATTGAAAAGTACTTTAAAACTCACTATTGAAACGTACCGTTAAAATGTTTTTTAATCAGTATTTGAATCGGCCTAATAGCTACACACGGCACATGTCTTGTGTATTTAACATAATGTATGCTGAAATAATAATTTAACTGCACGGTTGGCCTAGTGGTTTAAGTTCCCGCTACTCCGTTTTATACTACACTGAGTGTATTGGGTTCAAACCCCACATGGGATGAGACTTTGTGATCCACAAATTGATGTTCTGTAAAATTCCCGGCGACACAGGTAACACGTAACATGTATACAGACAGAGAACAAATGATCGTTCTCGTCACAGAATTATTTGTTTTGCGTTAGGAGTACTCACTTCTGCTGACTTAGAAATTAGGATCACTAAGCTCTAACCTAACAAGCCCGCTGTGAACATATACAACTTTCATAATAAGCCTGTTTGGGATGAGGTTTTTTCAATGTTTGTTAAAAATACAGCAAATGATTGAAAACAAATATCGTTTGTCCCACATGTTCACAAACACGTGGTAAATGTGAAATAGTCACAACAGTAAACATATGAGTCATGAAATAAACGAAAATACAAACAAGATAGATGAAAAATAATACGCAGAATAAATATCAGTGAAATTTGTATGAATTGAAGTGATTTATTTTTTGGACAAGAATCCTTTGCACTCTGGAACTGTGCCCAATTAACAAGAGAGAGTTCGATGCCCTAAACATATCTGGTGGATACTGGATGATGAGTTTCCATTCGCATAAATATAATAAAAAAACAATCTGTGATTTCTTAAGTCGTATTTTTGAAATGATTTTTAAAACAAAGAAACATCTAGAACATCGCATACACGACCAAGTTTAAGTAATTCAAATTGTAGACTTGTTTGTGTGGACTTGTGTGTGCACTTGTAGATTCGTTAAATATATGTTTGGTCCTGTTTAGTCTCATCAATAAATTTTGGAAAGATACATCCTCTTGTAATAAACATATTGAGATAAATGATAATATTTAAAATTGACGCTTAGATTAAAAATAAATTACAAAGAGAAAAAAAATAATGAATCATTATAAATTTGTTAATATAGATAATGTTTTGAAATATTCCCTTACCGATATTAGCAAGCTTGTCCTCCGATTTAAGAGCATGAATTTTCGAGAAAGAATCACTTCTGATTCGACCACGCACTCGCGAAATCATACCCATCTTTAGATCAAGTAATTTAAACAAATGTAGAACAATCACTATTTTAATTCACTGTATAGGACTTATAACAGTCACGAAAAAAGTTTATTTATATAAAGTATATAATTTAGACAACGGTAAAACTAGTGCCTCTTTATTCGACGAAATATCAGACGTGAATGCACAGAGTAAATACTGAGTTCAAGAAGTTGCATGTCTCTTACGATCGAGCTGCGCAAGCGCAGACGACACTTTGCTCTGGTAAATAACGACACTACTGTACCAAAATAGCAATAACGAAGATATTTCATTTTTAATTTGCTTGTTTCTTTTAAGTCGTCGTATATAGCCAGTAATGAAAACAAAATAGCCGATGGAGCAGTTTTCTCTTCACTGTCTTCTCCGCACCCGCGTCAACTGCAGTGACGTTTTATTTTTAAATTAAATTCCATCTCACTGACTCTGAAGTCCAAAATATATTTTTATTGGTACTTTTTTTATAGATATATCAATCGGGCCCTTTTGGGTTGTCGTATGTAATCTTATAACCCTGCGATTTTTAACTACATACGAACGAAGCAGGGCGGGTTGCTAGTACCTAATATTGAAAAAAAATTGTCCTACGTCCAGACATAAATGTCGTAAGGCAAGCTCCTAAAATAATTATATATTAGCTTTCGCAGATGATAACCGGCTTAAAAAATAGTTTGGACATTCAAGAACAACATAACCTATTAATATCATTGATTTTATATTGGTAAAATATAATTTTTATAAGTTGAAAATGTCAAAATTTGAGCTAAGTAAGCGTCATTTGCGGGAAATATTAGTTTACTTCTTTAATTTAAAGAAATCTGCTGCTGAGGCGCATCAATTGCTCGTAGAAGCATATGGTGAGGGTGCTTTGAGTGAGAGAACGTGTCGAGAGTGGTTTCAAAAGTTTAAAAACGGTGATTTCGACGTAGAAGACAAAGATCGCAGTGGAAGGCCAAAAATTTATGAGGATTTTTTTTTTATTATATAGGGGGCAAACGAGCAGACGTATCACCTGATGGTAAGCGATTACCGCCGCCCATGGACACCCGCAACACCAGAGGCGTCACAAGTGCGTTGCCGGCCTTTTAGGAAGGAGTACGCTCTTTTCTTGAAGGTTTGAAGGTCGTATTGGTCCGGGAACACCGCAGGCGACAGCTCATGCAGGATGCAGAGTTTAGAAGTCACTCAACAAGCAGTCTCACATCGTTTAAAATCATTAGGAATGATTCATGAACAAGGAAATTGGGTTCCGTACGAATTAAAGCCGAGAGATATTGAACGCCGATTATGCTTAAGTGAAATGCTGCTAGCTAGACATAAAAAAAGGGTTTTTTACATCGTATCGTAACTGGTGATGAGAAGTGGATACATTATGACAATCCAAAAAGAAGAAAATCATGGGGATTACCTGGCCACGCGTCAACATCAACAGCAAAACCGAATATTCACGGAAAAAAACTTATGCTGTGTATTTGGTGGGATCAGCTAGGTGTAGTGTATTATGAGTTGCTTAATCCGAGAGAAACAATTACTGGAGCCCTCTATCGAACACAATTGATGAGATTGAGCCGAGCTCTGAAGGAAAAACGCCCTCAATACTATTCTAGACACGAAAAAAATATTCTTCTGCATGCACAATGCTCGTCCACATGTTGCGGCTCCCGTGAAAAAGTACTTGGAAACACTTGATTGGGAAATGTTACCCCACCCGCCGTATTCGCCAGACATTGCACCGTCCGATTATCACCTGTTCCGGTCCATGGCACATGCTCTGACGGCGCAGCGGTTCACATCTTATGAGGATACCAAAAATTGGGTTGATTCGTGGATAGCCTCAAAAGACAAGGAGTTCTTCAGACGTGGGATTCGAATGCTGCCTGAGAGATGGGAAAAAGTGGTTGCAAGTGATGGGCAATATTTTAAATAAATTTATATTACCGTTCTTCTATAATAAATATTTAATTTGTGTTAAAAAACGGCGGAAACTTATTTGCACTCCTGTATACATAAAAAGACGAGTCTTTGTACGTGACCAGTTCACGATGTTGACAACAGAAAATTACGTAGGTATTTCTTATTTTTAAAAGTAAACAAAAAATTATGAGATGAACGCAAATAGATAGATATATTTTCTGGTCACTTTTCTTGAAATCAAAAGGTAGTAGAGCCACGCTGATTTCTGTACGAACGGGCTGGATCGACCGGGGCGTGGGTAGTACCCTCGCTCGCACAGATCATCCTAAAATGACAGCATTCGTACTGTCGCGTTTCGTTGATGAGGGCAAGACCGGGGGTCCAATGATGTAGAAGCATCACTAGGCCACCATGGTGTGTGTCACCATGCTGCATTGTTGCATTGTCTGCATTCGCAATGAATATGGTGACCACCACTCTTGGATTCTGCTTATGCTTGCTACCAGAGAGAGTAGAGAGTACACAAAAAAAGATTTTTGCCAACAGTCACATAACTTATTAAGTTTTATTAATCTCCCAAGAATTAAGTATTTGGTTGATTAGTATAGGACTTTGTTGTTGATTATACGTATTGTAAGAAGTCCACGGGCCAGATGAATGGTGATGATTTGCACAAGATGAGAAGCCAAGGATCGATCGTGGCGTGCAAGTGGAGAGGCTCACTAGATAAACTTCAATCTTGCGAAAAACAATTTACATACGCGTCTTCTGAAACTCATCTCACCGAGGAACAATCAAAATACATCTCTAATACAATTTCGCTTTTGTTAGAAAAGGGTTTCTTGTTTCTTGACTAGTTTTAGTTGTCAAATAATTACAAATACTCTTTTTAAGGTAAATTCATATCGTTGTTGAGAGACACTGAAGATAGGTTAATAAAAACATCTGTAAACCTGTTCTGCACCCGCAAAACTCTAATGAGAACCTGTTTTAAACCGACTTAAAAAAAGGAGGAGGTTATCAATTCGACTGTATCTTTTGTTACCTCATATCTATCGACTGGGTGAACCGATTTTTTTGATTCTGATAATATTTGAAAACTGGCACTTCCCTTGTGGACCCATTTCAATTTGGTCCAGGTCTCCAAATATCTGTAATTTACAGAGAAACTCGAATGGTACTTGAAGATTTTGGAAATATTTATTCAGGTTTTGTGTCTGACGCTGTGGTGCCGGCCTCTATTAGTGGCTATTATTAATATGTAGGTATTAAACATTCATTCACATCGGAAATATACAAAAATAGGTCTGTTACGAGCAATACACTAATATCTCGTGATTAATCTCGTTTTATGGGAGTTAACATACTTCGAAGTCATATGGCAAGCTCATGAAATGACATCAATACTTGTGAAATTCTTAGAATATCATATGATTATGATTTAATTTTAGTGATTCAGGAAAAAAACATACGTTTAGTTGCAAACGTTATGAGATTTTTCTGCGAACTTCTCTATAGTCTAAATTATCGACTCCAATTGTGTTGTATTGACTCCCATTTATACGAGGGACTCTAAATATACATAGAAAGTATTTTATATTTAAATAAACAATAATACTAACATAATACATACTATTTTTTGATTTATTACTAGCTAACCCGGCGTACTTCGTACCGCCGAAAAGCTTGTTTTTATTATAATACTAGCTGACCGACGCAACCTCGTTTGCGTCTTTTATTGCCCGTAGCGAAAAATTTTCCCCCGTATGGGGTATGTGTTTAAAATTGCGACTATAATTTGAGATTTAAACTATCCTATCTCTCAAGTTGGATCGAACTGCACATGGTGTGCGAATTTTATTATAATCGGTTAAGTGGTTTAGGAGTCCATTGAGGACAAACATTGTGACACGAGATTTATATATATTAAGATTTATGCCAGTCTCAGCTTCCCACGGGTAGTACAATCGTCGTGGACTAAGAATAGTTTACACTTCCTAGTTTTCTTTTAATTAACTATAATGTAAACCTTATCCTGATAATAGTTAGCACATAGAAATAATTATCTAATTTGGTGCAGTCGACCGGAAGTTACGCACGTACTATCCGTCATTCATTTTATTTATAAAGATTTGCTGCATCGGTGGTCCAGTGGTTTGAGTGGTTGCGTGGTGCGACTGCTGTGCTTCAGGTGCCGGGTTCGATTCCCGGGTTGGACCAAATGTTTGTTTGATCCGCAGATATTTGTTGCAACGGTTCGGGGGTTTCCTATGTATAATATGTACCTATGTATTCAGAAGAAAAAAGTACATGCTTTGTTTATTTTAGAACTAGATGTTATTGTGTGTCTGATGTCTTAAATATTACCACTGTCTGCTGTTACAAAAATGTTTACGGTATCGATAATACACAATAAGATTTTATCTACCATATCACCTTATAAAATAACAAACACTTGGTTTACATACCCAGTGGGTATGCATGCAAGCCAGGTGGGTAGTATACCCACTAATAGTATGGTTAAATCTGACTCAAAACTTGTTGTTTTAAGTTTCACACAATTATAAGGCTGTTAAACAAGCCCCCAGCACCTATATCATCTTTCTAAAGTAAAATTTGAAAACTCTAATAAAGTTTTTTCAACTTTAATGCTGTAAGTTTAAAGTTGAAAAAACACAGTACCGTTGCTTAAATTTAAGTAACGTTTATGAATAACGGGAAATAATTTTCTCTTTTTTTATTATTATTAGTATCTTAATTTAATTTATAAGGGGATACTTTGATTGTAATTAAATGGCGTGGAACATTTTTTTATTTATTGCCTAGTCCTTATATGATTGTTACATACCGTTCATAGACCATCATGTTTGTCAAACATTCATTTATATTCATAAACTTTATATAGAAGTACAAACCCAAAGGAATGAAAAAAATATTGTTGCGTAACAGATACCCTGGGGGGCAAACGTTTATTTATTTTCATTGTTACAACATTCGGGTCATTAACATGTTTCAGAACTCTACAACATGATGCATCCCCTACTCTATCTGATGTTGTTGACCGGTTTCTGCCTAGCTCACTACAGAGGGTCGTATGAAAACCACAACTTAATCATCAGAGAAGAACCTTATGCCGTGGATGATGGGTAAGCTGACGGCTTTTAACCACGATTTACTAAAAGGAAAGATCGATCCTAATCAAACCTATTATACCTAAATTTTGAAGCAAAATTAAACTCAAGTGTTTGAAAATGGTTTACGGAATGAAACATGATTTACCAAAGACTTAAAAAGCATAGCTCACTTTCATAGATCTAAATCACGACCAATTCTAGTAAGCTGTTCTTCTTCACCTTTATTTTTAGAATTAGACCAAATTAGGTGAAAAATCGTGTTTGCAGCATTAAAAACCAGTAAAATATTTAGGTTTAATAGAGTATACATTTCAATACAATAAGTTTTTTGAAAAGAACTGATAATTTCTTTGTATTTTTCTTTTTCCTTTTTTAAAAAGACAAACCCTGCACTTGGTACAATTCCTGCGTCACGGGGGTCTTTACAAACATACATGAAACGGACATAAAGAACACTCTGACTTAGAACAACAATTTGTGGAGCATACAAAGTGTTATTGCACCACATTTGGCTAAGTAGGAAAGGGCGTGGCGACCGCTTAACCAAACTTAGGCTAAACGTGCAGTTTTATTCTAAATACTCGTAATTAGAAATGCTAAAGGGTGATTACGCCTTTATTGTGTTTAAATGAATCGTAGTTACCTACAATAATCTTTATGGAAATGTTTTAAAATGAACGCAAACTGTGATATTTCAATTAGAGATATCGTGGAGTGCCCAGTGTGTGAGGAGTCAGAACATTGGTTGCCAAATACAGAGAAATGTCCTATCAAAAGAGGCAACAAGGCGTACAAGAAATGCAAGCTTGGCACATATATCAACGAGGTGTGCGGCAGCCGAATGGATTGCTACAGGGTACGACTTAAAAGTCTAATTCTACCACTATAAATATGCCGTCATATGTAAAAAACTTGCAATATTAATCTAACACTAGCTAACCTCTCAAAAAGAGTAAATTTTGACCTTGTTTTGTTAGACCAACACGATTAGTGCCACTGACTACCAAGTTAATTGGTCGTTATTATATTTTTTTATGTTTTTGTTGTAATCTGTTTACGATATTTCGTATTAGTTTCTAATACCTTAAACGAGCAATTCTTCAATGCATTTATATTTATAATCTGAACGTCGGAAGCGGCTCCAACAATTTACATAAAATTTAGTATGCAGAGGGTTTTGGAGGCGAAAAATCTATCTAGCATTTTTTTTTTTATTGAATAGTGGGCAAACGAGCAGACGTATCACCTGATGGTAAGCGATTACCGCCGCCCATGGACACCCGCAACACCAAAGGCGTCACAAGTACGCTGCCGACCTTTGGAGGATGGGAAAGGGGATGGGGGGAGGGGTTGGGATATGGACCTCCGGTATCCTCACTCACTCGGTGAGACACAGGGCAAACGCTATTTCACACCGGTTTTCTGTGAGGCCGTGGTATCACTCCGGTCGAGCCGACCCATTCATGCCGAAGCATAGCTCTCTAGCATAGCGCTAGCTAGGATACATTTTTCATATTCGGTCATACAGGTAGGTACATAATACATTCAGATGTATATTAATGTGCGTGAGATATACCTATGTATATGTCACTTTGAAAGGATTCATAGTAGGTATATTATTGTTGCGCCATAACCAGATGAATCTAGTGTCCACTAGAAGAATCGAGAACTGTCGAGGACAACGCCATCTAGTGTCGGAAAGCGCGCAACTGTGTGCATTATGACGATTACTCGACGCTAGATGGCGCTACAAACAGCTCTAGAGTAATCTATTTAGCCTAGAGACATCGATCGAATATTTTCGTAGTTTCGAGTAATTTCCACGGCCATATAAAAGCGGAACGTGTTGGCCGTAGGGACAGTATTGTTTCACGATACAGCGGATAAACATCGAAGAGATCTTCTAGTGCGACTAACCAGTGATTTAGTGATTTCTTATTGTAAAAAGTGTTCTTAATAAATATTGTGTTATTTTTGGTAATTAATCGAGTACTTTAATTTATTTAATACCCAGCTCGTAACAATTTGGTGTCAGAATTGGGATTAAAGTATGCCGGTTTTACCAAAGGAAGACACGGAAGGTATCCGAACTAGGAGTCAGCGCCAGCAAGAGGCTGATCAGAGGCGATTTGGAAGTGCACAACTGCCTACATCGGAAGATCAGCAGCCAGCTATGGAAACCACGCCGTCCACATCGGCAGCAGCTCCAGATATCACGGCCCTAATGGCAATGCTCCAAGAGCAGGCCCGCCGCCAGGAGGAGCAGGCCCGCCGCTTGGAAGAGCAACTGCAGCGGGACAAGGAGGAGCAGGCTCGCCGCCAGGAGGAGCAGGCTCGCCGCCAGGAGGAGCAGGCTCGCCGCCAGGAGGAGCAGGCCCGCCGCTTGGAAGAGCAACTGCAGCGGGACAAGGAGGAGCAGGCCCGCCGCCAGGAGGAACAGATGCTCTTGTTAAAAGGCATACATGAGACTTTCGGCAAAGAAATCAAGGTAGTGAAGGATCAGGTTCTTCAACACGAGAATCGTATCACTGAGGCCGAAACTCAAATTACTGACGTGAAGAAGGCCTTAGGAAACCTTAAAGTTGGAGACGGAGCGGCGACTATAGTAACTGCTGCTCCTTCGGTACGGGGGTTCAAAGTACCGCCGTTTGATGGAACATCTTCGTGGTCAGCCTACAAGATTCAGTTTGAGGCTGTTATGACGGCAAACGGCTGGACAAAGGAACAAGCTATGACCGCGCTCACCTTGGGTCTTCGAGACCAGGCTCTAACCGTCCTCGAAGCCCTCGGTAAGAAGGTAACCTATGAGCAACTGCTGGAGGCATTGGAGGCAAGATATGGTGACACTCATCTGGAGCACGTGTTTCGTGCACAGCTGAAGGATCGTGCCCAACGCATCGGTGAAAACTTGCAACAGTGGGCTCTGGAAGTTGAGAAACTGGTCCGTAAGGCATACCAGTCTGCAACTGCGCTCGTTGACGGGAATCTGGTGCAAGCTTTTATCGATGGCATCCGTGACCTCGAAGTTAGAGCTGCTGTGAGACTTGGGCACCATGAAACTCTCAAGGACGCTCTGGCCCATGCTTTGGAGGTGGAAGCTGTGAGACAAGACCATCGGTCTCATCGGGTCCGGGAGGTTGTGGCATCACCTCCGCGAGACCGATTTAAGGGGTAAGAAAGAAAGAAAGAAAGAAAAAACGTTTATTCTGACAAACACAGTACAGAGTATGAACAGAGTTTAGTTTATAGGATGTAAGTAGTTATCGTGTGTTATGCCAGAAAAGGCGCCCATCTCAGCATATTGCTGCAGTCAGAGTGACTGCAGCGCTGGTCTTACGATAGGGCCCGCGCCCGGTGTCGCCAGTCTGCCCGTGTCCAGTGCTGTATATTTGTGTGTTAAATTTGGTGTGAGATATATATATATATATATATATATTTATATATGTATAAAACCATACACATGCATAAATAGTAATAATAATAATATATTATGTGAGAGATAAAATACTGAAAACTAACAAACAATGTTATGCACTCCCAGCTTGCGGCTCAACGAGCCCTAGATGCTACCCCTGTGGTGAAAAAGGTCACCTTCGGTCCAGCTGCCCTAAGCGAAGCATAGGAAGTGAGTACGAGCGGTCTCAGGAGAATAAGGCGGTTGATAGTACTGCCCAACAAAAGCAGGGAAACGAGTAAACGCCAGGACTGCGGGGCGGGTGCTGGCTGGTGTTCAAAGAGCCCCAAGGATTTCGATCTCGCAAACTCATGACGGGAACAGCCTGGTCATCAGAGGCGAAATCAACGGAACGTCATGTAAGCTGACTATTGATACGGGAGCTTCTCGCACAGTCATCAGTTCCCAACTTGCAAATCGGTTCCTGAGGAACATTGCATGTAACCGTGAGCAAATAAACTTAGTAACAGCCACTGGTCAGCGCATACCTGCCGAGGCGAACAGAAGGTGGAGTTGAAGTTGGGCAACCAAGTTTACTTGCATAACGTCATTGTGGCCGATATAGTTGACGATTGTATCCTTGGCCTAGACTTCATGAAGAACAATTGTTGTGAGATCGACATCAACCAAGGTGTAATGAGATGTAGTCAAGAAGAACTGTTCATGGAAGGAGCATCATCAGGAAAAGTGTACAGCTTAAAGAACGTTGTTCTTCCTCCCAGATCAGAGACAATTATGCCAGTTAGTCTCCCTCATAACTATGGACGAATGCATCGGTGTGTCCTTATTGAAGGGGTAGATAATGATCTTCCATGGAAGATCGCACGAACTCTAGTAAGTACCATTAACACCTCTGCAGTACGTGTGCTAAATCTTAGTGAGAAGCAACATGTGATTCATAAGGGCACACTGATTGGCACTTGCGAAGATGTGGATTGGATGCGTCGATGCCAAGACTTGACTACTTCGAATATTAGCACGGATGCACGAGTCAACGTGTCAACACTTTTAGAAGACTGTCGAGATGTGTTGTCTAGGGAAGAAATTGACAAGGCTAAGAGAATGTTAGTTAAGTACACTGATATTTTCTCAACTAAAGACGCTGATATTGGAAAGACCGGTTTGGTTCAACACAAAATAAACACTGGGAGTGAGATGCCTATTCGTCAGCGACCAAGAAGACTACCAGTAGCACGAGAACAGGAAGTGCAAACCATGATTGATGGAATGGTCAGGGATGGCGTTATAGAGCCTTCATCCAGCCCATGGTGTTCACCTGTAGTGCTTGTAAAGAAAAAGGATGGCAGTATGCGTTTTTGTGTTGACTACCGCCGTCTAAACGACATTACGAAGAAGGACAGCTATCCACTACCTAGAATAGACGACACTCTGGACATGCTAACAGGGGTTAAGTGGTTTAGCACCTTGGATTTAAAAAGTGGATACTGGCAGGTAGAGATTGATCCCAAGGACAAAGAGAAGACTGCATTTTCGACAGGGAAAGGATTGTGGCAGTTCAAAGTTATGTAATGCGCCAGCAACTTTTGAAAGACTGATGGAATCAGTACTCACCGGATTAACTGGAGATGCCTGCCTGGTCTATTTGGATGACATTGTCATCGTAGGCCGTACGTTTGAAGAACATATTCGAAACCTGGAACGCGTATTATCGAAAATCCGAAGTGCCAACCTAAAGTTAAGTCCTAAGAAATGTTCATTTTTCAAACGGCAGGTTAGCTTTTTAGGATATGTGGTTTCGGAAGAGGGTGTCCAAACAGATCCACAAAAGATCGCTGCCGTCAAGGATTGGCCAGTTCCAAGAGATAAGACCCAAGTAAGAGCATTTTTGGGCTTGTGCTCCTACTATCGGCGATTCGTGAAAAACTTTGCGGATATTGCTAAACCCCTTCATAAACTTACTGAAGAGAAAAGACATTTCTGCTGGGATGGAAGTTGTGACATTGCATTTCAAGAGCTAAAAAGACGTCTATGCAACACACCCATCTTAGGGTATCCAGATACCGAAAATGAATTCATAGTTGACACAGATGCGAGTGATACTGGGCTTGGCGGTGTGTTATCCCAGCGGAAAGGTGATCAAGAGGTTGCTATTGCATATTTCAGTAAATCTTTGTCGAAGCCGGAAAGGAATTACTGCGTCACAAGAAGGAAACTACTGGCCGTAGTGAAGACACTGCAACATTTCAGCAAATATTTGCTTGGGCGTAAATTCCACCTCCGAACTGACCACGCTGCATTAAAGTGGCTCTTACAATTTAAAAATCCTGAAGGACAAGTCGCGAGATGGATTGAGTTATTACAGGAATATGACTTCATGATTGAACATCGCAGTGGAAAGTCTCACGGTAACGCAGACGCACTATCAAGAAGACCTTGCCCTGAAGACTGCAAGCACTGCGCCAAGCAAGAAGTAAAGGAAGCTGTTCCTATAAGGACGATAAAGACGGACCTTAGCAACGAATGGAAGGAAAGCCTGCAGCAAGCACAGCAAGAGGATGCAGATATCAAACCAATTCTCGAGTGGATTAAAGCTGAGACTCCTAAGCCACACTGGAGCGAAGTTGCATCGCTGAGCTCGACCACGAAGAGTTATTGGGCTCAATGGGATAGTCTAGTCATCCAGGATGGAGTCTTGTGCCGTAAATGGGAAAACGCTCGAGGAGACAGCTGTCACCTGCAAATGGTTGTTCCTAAAGCTAAGATACCAGTGGTCCTGCAGCTCTACCATAATGGATGTTCAGGAGGTCATATGGGAGTTAAGAAGACATTGTTAAAGATAAGGGAAAGATTCTACTGGATTCATTGTCGTGATGATGTTGAGGACTGGTGTCGCAAGTGTACCAGTTGTGCGGCCGTGAAGGGACCTCATACACGTAGCAGAGGCGCATTGAAATTGTATAATGTTGGTGCACCCTGGGAAAGAATTGCTATAGACGTGGCAGGACCGTTTCCTGAAAGTGAAAGCGGAAACAAGTACTTCATGGTCGTAATGGATTACTTCACTAAGTGGCCAGAAGTCTTTGCCATTCCCAACCAAGAGGCATCAACAGTTGCAGATAAATTAGTGCACGAAGTCTTCTGTCGTTTTGGAGTGCCTTTAGAAATCCACAGTGACCAAGGAAGAAATTTTGAGTCTCAAATATTTCAAGAAATGTGTCGAGTGATGGGTGCTCACAAAACCAGAACCACCTCTTACCACCCACAATCGGACGGAATGGTGGAACGATTTAACCAAACACTAGAGAGGTATCTGGCAAAAGTAGTTGAAAGTAAGCAAAAAGATTGGGACAAACACATCCAACCGTTTCTTCTGTCATACCGAAGTGCAGTCCACGAATGTACTTCCGTAACACCAGCTTTTGCAAACTTCGGAAGAGAACTACGGTTGCCCGCAGACTTGATCACTGGAATACCCCCTGATACCCCGCGAAGTATAACGGAGTACGCGAATGACTTGCGGAACAAGATGAATGACATTTATGAGCATGTCAGACAATCGGGCCAACAAATGTCTGAAAAGATGAAAACCCGTTATGGCCGGAAAGCGAATAATAAGGGCTTCGAAGAGTGTTCGCTAGTATGGCTACATAATCCAGTTCGCAGTAAAGGGAGATCTCCGAAGCTACAAGCAAAATGGGATGGGCCATACCGGGTAGTCACTAAAATCAATGATGTTACCTACCGGATACAGAAGTGTCCAAGAGGCGCCCCAAAGATAGTTCATGTAGATCGACTGGCGCGATACTATGGAACCGATAATGCTCGGGACGAGCATGTCTTAGGAGGGGGCAGTGTTGCGCCATAACCAGATGAATCTCGTGTCCACTAGAATAATCGAGAACTGTCGAGGACAACGCCATCTAGTGTCGGAAAGCGCGCAACTGTGTGCATTATGACGATTACTCGACGCTAGATGGCGCTACAAACAGCTCTAGAGTAATCTATTTAGCCTAGAAACATCGATCGAATGTTTTCGTAGTTTCGAGTAATTTCCACGGCCATATAAAAGCGGAACGTGTTGGCCGTAGGGACAGTATTGTTTCACGATACAGCGGATAAACATCGAAGAGATCTTCTAGTGCGACTAACCAGTGATTTAGTGATTTCTTATTGTAAAAAGTGTTCTTAATAAATATTGTGTTATTTTTGGTAATTAATCGAGTACTTTAATTTATTTAATACCCAGCTCGTAACATTATAATCGACCTAATGTCATGAATCATCTGCATGAATAAAACTTGTTTTTTCTAAATGCGAGTACTACAGACCATTATTGACCGTTGTTTTCTTTTTAAACAGGGGCCTGGCGAGCAGTGTACCGTGAAGAGGGAATTTGACAACTACGGCAAGAAGTGCGCCCCCGGTTACTATTGTCATAAGTCTTTAGGAGTCTGCACAGGTCTGGGGTACCAAATAGACAGCAATGTGCAATGGCAACTCAATAGGTTCCCCTATACCTGGCGCCGCAGTGACCTCAAAGGCCAATCTGACGAGACAAAATATTCATTCGAAGGAGGCCGAAATTAAAGATTTAAATACGAAAATGTTTTGTTCCGGGACGTTTGTAAATCGAGCTTTCCAGTTTAAGCAACTCTGATCTCATTTCTAGTCATAATTTAAATTAATACCTGTTAATTATTGTCGAAGTTATTCCTGTAATCTCGTATATTTTATACAATTCGAATATATACAAATAAATTATGAATTTAAAGAATGTTGTTTTTCCTTCTTGTGTCCTTTTTACTAGATACTTAAATAATGTTGATTATGACCAACATAACCTTTTGTTCTGTGATATGTTCAGAAATATATGTGCACTGTGTCTATATCTGTAATGTGACTCTATCAGAGTGTTTTAATTTTTTTAAAGACAACTCCTGCGCTGGTGATATCAATATGTACAATTGTACACATCCTGTGTCGCAGGGGAATGTATACATAAAACGGACACAAAGAAAACTAAACTGTGAACAACAATTTGTGGATCACAAAAAGTGTTGTCCCTTGTAGTATTTGAACCCACAACACTTGGCGCAGTGGAAAGCGGCGTGTAGACCGCTTTAACTACTAGGCCAACCGTACAGTTAATATTGTTGCCATTTCTAATAATAATAACTAATGATCATGCGGCAACTACGTTTGACAATGGTTTGACGCAACCGCTACCAACATTATTTATTATGGCAAGGCTGAAAATATCAGGCTGGCTCGGCCCCTAAAAAGTGATTCTAAGTTTTTTACAAAAGAGGTACCTACTTACATTGAAAACGACGTAAGTACATATGTTGGTATCAGGGAGTACATACAATTGCTGCAAATCTCATGACCAAATTCTATGAACACTTATTATGAATATATTGACACATCTAATCGGTACAGTAGTGCTACATATTCGAGATCATCCTGCTGAACTCGTTTCACCGAACTTCCAAAGGCAGCCTTGATATGCCGGGTCGGATTACTGACATCACATCATCGTGGGAGATTATAACACCGACCTCCTAGCCGTAAACTCTCCTCGTACACGCAATCTCCTTCAGATCATCCAAGGAACTAATCTTCACATCCTTTCCCTTAAAGCCACTCACCATAATTTATAGCCTGGCTAGCCATAATGCTCACTTCTGCCCGCACCTTGTCCCTTCCCACGGACAACACCTTACCCCTAGTTTTTCCCATCATGACTTGATCTTCCTCTATTATATCCTGAAACCCCCTAAACCTCCCCCTAAATTTCTACTAATTCGCAGTTTCTGTCGTAAGGATGTTCAGAAGTTACATGCAGATGCTGCTAGAATTGATTGGGTGGATATGGCTGCTGCTACTGACAACCAAGTGGGCATATTAAATGAAGCCATTGTCGGATTGTATGACAACCACGCTCCTATTAGGAAAGTAAAAGTAAAGAAGGTCCGAACTGCCATGAGACGAAGGGATCTGTTCTTTCTTTGCTTCCGCGAAAGAAAGACTGCTGCGAAAACAAAAGGAATCTGTATAAGGCCGTAATCGATGCAATCAGGTAATACGCAACGCTAAACGCCGATATTTTCTTCAAAACATTGAGTGTTATTCTTCTTCGTATCTTCAGTATTTGGAGGTTCCTTGGTACTTTAGGAATAGGTAAACGTCAACATTCCGTATTTAATAATCAAATTTAATGATATCAATCGACATTTATAATCCACAGCTACGATGAATCTTCAAATTACTTATCTGGTCAAATTCAAATTAATTATTACTGGTCTTGCCAGTCCCACTACTGACTCATTTTAATTTTCTCCAGTGTCTCCTGAGGTTATCAAAATTACTATTATATCCATCCGTTCCAATGTCATCTATACTAATATTATAAAGAGGAAAGATTTGTACCTATTTTTGTATGGTTGTAATGAATAGGCTCAAAAACAACTGGACCGATTTTAAAAATTCTTTCACCATTCGAAAGCTACATTATCCACGAGTAACATAGGCTATATTTTATTTTGGAAAAAAATAGGGTTCCGTAAGATATTTGGGTTTTTCGGACACAAGGTGTAAAAATCAACCAGAAAAGTTACTTATTTTGCGAAAATTTTCATGCTACGGGCTATATAAGACGCAAACGAGGTTGCGTGGGTCAGCTATGTTTTATATACAACGTGTATTTAGTATCAGCATTGCACCCGTGCGAAGCCGGGGCGGGTCGCTAGTTGGATGTAATGGCATCAACCGTCGCGTGATTGTCACCAATCTAGACTGTATTCGCCCAGTAATTACTCACCTTGTCAATACTCCCTTGATGCCGGTATTTGCGTAAAAAGTATATTCAAAACCATGTTCTACCCTAAGTTCTAGTTGTATCTATTTTTTGCACCATTAGAATAACATTATCTATGTGGTATGCAATTGGCTTATTTACTACCGTAAAATGCAGCAAATTTGCCTGAATTTTGGCGTTATTGGTTCGTATCTCTGAACCTATTTTATATTTTTATCATTGAGATATATATATACCTACAGAGGCGCAAACTTCATTACCAAACTGTAATATATTTAGGTTTACCCACATTAGAAATTAGTAAGTAAGATCACATATATATAAGCCTATATCATTGTAACGTTTTTCAGTTCGCAATATACGCTAGCTACAAGTTGACGTCATTTTATTTATTACTCTCAACACCTCAGTGGCGACGAGGATCACTATTTGTGCGTTATAAGTTAAGTTCGTCTGCAATTATTCAAGGGAAATGTCGGTCGGCGGAGTCGGAAGGATTCGCGATTTTGATGTGAAGGCAGGCAACTGGACTTTGTACGAGGAGCGGTTGCAGATGTTTTTCAAGGTCAATAAGGTCGAGAAGGACATGTGGATGCCTATGTTGATCACGGGCGTGGGTGATGAGACGTACGAATTGCTGAGTACGCTGTGCAATCCAAGAAAACCAGTGGATATAACGTACGAAGAGGCCGTTACAATTTTGAAAAATCACCTACAACCGAAACCTGCGGTCATGGCGGAACGGTATCGGTTCAGACAGAGAAGACAAAAAGACGACGAAAGTGTAACACAATATCTGACCGAGTTAAAGAAACTCTCGAGAACTTGTGAGTTTGGTGCAAATTTGGAGGAGAATTTGCGTGACCAGTTCGTATGCGGAGTAAAGAGTGACGTCATCAGACAAAGGTTGTTTGCGGAAGACAATTTGATGTACTCAGGAGCAGTCAAATTGGCGGTTGGGCTGGAGGCGGCCGAGCGGGATGCGGCAGTCGTGGAACAGGAAGCGACGGCGGAGGCATCGGCAATCGTGAACACGTGGCGGGCAAAGCGTGGCCGCGGTCAGTTTGCGAACCATGCAGCGGACCAACGAACGAACCACGGGTGTGCGGCGCGGGACACCGAGAAAGGCGCCGGGAGCTGCACGGCGTGCGGCTGGCGCGGACACAGCAAGGAGGAGTGCCGCTATAAACATTTTGTTTGTAGCAAATGCAAACAACGCGGACATTTGAGGCGTGTTTGTCCGCGGACGGGGGCGAACAGTGACAGAGGGAAGAGGCGCGGAGTGAACCACGTGGATGCCACCACAAGCGACCATCCGAGGGAGGGAGCGGGAGACTCCAGTTCGGACGAGCTTGAAGAAGAACTTCATCAACTATGTTTGAGCGGCTACAACCCGGTGAGTTTATCATTACGGATTGATGATAAAACATTAAAAATGGAGGTAGACACAGGCTCGGCAATTTCATGTATCAGTAAGAAAACATATGATAAACTTTTTAACAATAGAGTAATTAGACCATTTAATTTGGTGTTAAAATTTTATGATGGTAGCGATATAAGACCACTAGGGGTTATAAGACCGAAAGTTCAATATAAAGATAAAATAAAATATCTAGAACTGTTTGTGATAGACGGGGGTACAACTTCCTTACTGGGCAGGCAATGGTTAATAGAATTGGGTATTAAAATACCTTCGTTTCAACAAGAAATTAACTATAGTGTACACAACATTTCTGATACTGTCGATGGTTTATTGAACAGGTATAAAGATTTGTACAGCGAGGGACTGGGGCGGTACACAGGCGGCAAAGCAACGCTCCGAGTACGGGAGGGCGCGAGGCCGGTGTTTTGCCGCGCGCGGCCGCTGCCTTACGCTCTGAGGGCTCAGGTCGACGCGGAGCTGGACGCCATGTTGCGCGCGGGCATCATCGAGCCCGTCGAGTGCTCGGACTGGGCGACGCCTTTGGTACCGGTACGTAAAGCGGACGGAGGACTCCGTATCTGTGCTGATTACAAAATAACTTTAAATCCTGTCTTACTGGTCGATAGATATCCGTTACCCAAGATAGATGATTTGTTAGTGAGCCTAAACGGTGCTACACATTTCTCAAAAATTGATTTGTCCCTTGCTTATAATCAGATTGAATTGGATAATACTAAAGATTTAACTGTAATAAACACACATCGGGGTCTTTTTAAGTACAATAGACTTGTGTTTGGGTTGTCTTCTAGTCCGGGCATCTTCCAGCGTATTATGTCGAATTTACTTAGTGGTATTCCGGGGGTAGAAGTATTTTTAGATGATATCATCATCGGAACGGCAGGAACACAGGATAATCACTTAGGAACGTTAGAAAAGGTGTTCCAGCGGTTACAGAGTCACGGTATGAAGCTAAAAAGGAGTAAATGTTTATTTATGGTTAATGAAGTCAAATACTTAGGGTATGTCATATCAAAAGATGGGGTTACAGTAGATTCAGATAAAATAAAAGCAATAATAAAAATTCCCAGGCCAAGAGACATTTCAGAGTTGCGTTCGTTTTTAGGTTTAGTTAATTTTTATGCTAAATTTGTTAAGAATATGAGTACTATTTTGTCACCACTGTATGAACTTTTAAAAAAAGAGGTCAATTGGAGATGGAGTGCGGAGTGCGAAAGGGCGTTTGCAAAGGTAAAAAAAATATTAGTAGGCGCAGAGGTATTAGCTCATTATGATCCAGACAAGCCGTTAGTGTTGACATGCGACGCGAGCGCGCGGGGCATAGGCGGTGTACTCACACAGCCGGGCGCCGACGGCCGCGACCGTCCGGTAGTGTATGTGTCACGCGCGTTGAATAACGCCGAGAAACATTATTCACAAATAGATCGGGAGGCGTTAGCTATCGTATTTTGTTTACAAAAATTACATCAATATATTTATGGGCGACGTTTTGTCTTACGAACCGACCACAAACCGTTAGTAAGTATATTTGGACCAAAACACGGTGTACCAGCGATGGCCGCGAGTAGATTACAACGCTGGGCAAATATTTTATCTGCTTATACGTACGATATTGAATATGTAAACACAAAACAAAACGGTGCGGACGGACTGTCGAGACTGCCGGTTCCGTGCAGTAGCGATGAGTCATTGCGGGTCCCCGAGCAAACGTATTTACATTTTGCACAGAATGCATTGTTATTAGATTATAATACAATTAAAAAACAAACTATGGTAGATCCAATGTTAGGCAGGGTTTTAAATTATATTCGTGATACGTGGCCAACAGATAACGATATTCGAGAATTACAGCCGTATTTTAACCGTCGTAAGGAACTGTACGAGGAGCTAGGATGCGTGATGTGGGGGCACAGGGTAGTGATTCCTGCCAGTGGTCGAGCCAGGGTACTACAGGAATTACATGAACCTCATATGGGCATAGTTAAGACGAAGGCGTCAGCTAGGAGTTATGTTTGGTGGCCGGGCATAGACGAGGCGATTGAGGCTACGTGCAGGGAGTGCGCGGTGTGCGCGGGGGAGGCGGACGCGCCGCAGCGGCACGCGGTCATGCCGTGGCCCTGGCCTTCTAGACCGTGGGCGAGGGTGCATCTTGATTTTCTGGGGCCTATTTTCGGAAAAATGTATTTAATTATGGTTGACGCTCGAACTAAATGGTTAGAAGTATTTCCTGTGCCTAGTACGGCGGCTAGTTCTACGATCGAAAAGCTTACCGAAGTTTTTTCTAGATGGGGTTTACCGAGACAAATAGTCTCAGATAACGGACCACCGTTCACGAGCAAGGAAATGGCAGACTTTTTGGCTAGTCAGGGTGTAGATCACGTTTTTTCCGCTCCGTACCACCCAGCATCGAATGGAGCTGCAGAAAATGCAGTGCGAACGGTTAAAAGAATTATAAAAAAAGCTTCGAAACAAAAAGGAAACATTAATTTATTTTTAAATACCTTCCTTTTGCATTACCGTAATACGGAGCACTGTTCAACAGGGGAAAGTCCAGCCACATTGATGCTAGGTAGGAATTTACGTACCAAATTAGATGCATTAAAACCAAATATAGAAAATAAAGTTAGGAAGGCTCAGGAACGACAACAGAAAGTAGGAACGGACGTCAAACGTTCTTTAGAGATAGGAGAGGAAGTATGGATGAGACAATATAGGGGTAATGAAAAATGGAGTCCGGGGCAGGTAGTAGATAAAATGGGTACTACTGATTATAAAGTTATGGACTGTTCAGGCAGGGAAAGTCATAGACACATTGACCAGTTAAGACAGCGATCGCGAAGCTCATTGATTTGTCCGTCTAGCACATCAGGACGGAGTTCTCTTGATGCGGAACGACCCGACAATCCCGAGGTGACGAAGCCATTGTCAGTCCCCGGAGAGACTCGGAGCCCTCGGAGCGTGAGGGAGTTCAGTCCGGTTCGAACCGCGACTACCGTTGAGTTGCCGTCTACATCTGCTTCGGGATCAGTGCCTCTCAGTAATGTACCTAGTCTTGAGGAGCGGGTAATAGTTTCCCAATCCGAGGATGCTGTTCCAGAGGTAGTCCGCTCCCGTCCTGTACGGGCGTGTCGCTTAAAAAGACCGCCCCAATATTGTGATAGCTAATATTTAGTTCTTAGTCATTTCACTTATTGTTGAATGAAGTTATACTGGTAGCCATATGAAGACTAAGTTCCTATTTCATTTATGTTTGTAGAACGTTGTAAATAGTTGTAAGATATAAAATAGTTAATGTTAAGGTTTATATTTTATTTTAGTTTTGTAGATTTAGGATATGCATTATTTAAGGTGGAGGATTGTAATATATTTAGGTTTACCCACATTAGAAATTAGTAAGTAAGATCACATATATATAAGCCTATATCATTGTAACGTTTTTCAGTTCGCAATATACGCTAGCTACAAGTTGACGTCATTTTATTTATTACTCTCAACACCTCACAAACGTCGCAAAAAAGTAACAACTCTGAACTATCACGATGTAGCTTTGAAACCAGTGTTGCCAGAAGGTTACTTTTGTAACCTTTTAAGTGATTCTTCTACTTTGTTGGTTACTTTTAGGTTACACTAATGAAACATAATATATTGTATGTAGGTTAGTGTACCTGTGTAGGGACTCTAACCTACATATTACTGTGCATTTGTGAGTATGTCTTTATACCTTTTTTTAATCAAAGAACAGTAATCATGGAAATCATTAAAACTAATCAGTATTACTCTTACAATAGTAGAAGACGAATCGTGGCCACGTGATTAGACCTGATCACGTGGCGTTATGTAAATATATATACCTAGCTGACAATATCAAAACTGTTCAAACTTAATATTTTATTCTATCCTACTTTTGTTATTTTCATTTTTTCAACTTTTATTTCTTTAGTAGTTCCTTAAGTTCCTTAAGTATTTTGATTTTTGAAAATGTTACCTTACTCCTAACACTGTTTTGTTAGGCATATCTTATCTCATATGATGAATGTTGTGTGTACCTGTAATGGGCATGCATACTAGATAATATATTTGTATATATTTTTTAAAAGTGCGTCTTATGTGTGCTGTTGATATACCTAAATTAATAAATACCTATTAAAACTAACGACATGAGCCAGAACCTTACTATGTTTAAGATTCTGGCCGTTTACTTTCTGGTTGGTTATTAATTACTATCATTATTTCACAAGGTATTGAATTTTTGCCATTTTTATTATTGTTCCTACTTTTTCAAATGGACTAGTTACCTAGCGCCGATCTGGTTTGGCTGAGTAAGTGTTTTAGTCAAACCAGGAAGGATGGCGATCTGAATTCGATTAATCGAAAAATCGATTTTATGGTAAACATTTTTTGTTCTAAATCAAAATGTAGCACTAAATCGATTCAGACAATTGATATTTCAGATAATAAAATTTCAGAATAAAAAAAATGGAAGGTTACTTTTTACAAAAAAAGGTAAGTTTTTTGAATAAATATACCTATAATAGGTAACTTTTGAAAAAACCCGATGGGCAACACTGTTTGAAACCATTCTTTAGACATTTGAAAGTAAACATACGCATGTCTCACTTACACGTTACAAGAACTATATCTTTATTCGCTACATCAAGCTCTGACCTATATCTATATGAATGTTGCAATGTTACGTGTTTGTTTACTAATTGTGTATTTATTTTTGAAGTGAAACTTCTTTATCGGGGTTGTCAAAAAATTTAGTGTAACATTTTTTCGTTACGCGTAACATTTATCCGTTACTTTACGCGTCACATTTATCCGTTACGCTATCTTTTTAAAGTGAAACTTCTTTATCGGGGTTAAAATAAAATGTTTTATCATTATTGAGAGTAGTTATATACAATCCTTCAAAAAAAAATTATAAAATAAAACAAAAAACATTTTCAAACACAAACAGGACCAAATTAATACTACAATGAAATATCACATTACAAACAATATTATTTTATTTAGTCCACAATGTAAATAACTACACACATCACATTCCACAAACTTACTTCATTCACACCACAGATCGCGAAATATTTACTCAGGTCTCGCTCCTTAACTTTTATTGCACTTTAAATAAGAATTGTCACGAATATTGCTGGTTTATAAGTCTTGTCGTTATACCTTACGTCGACATATGATATTTATTTTTTGAAAAATAACGTCATAAAGAAGTTTCACTTCTTACGAGTGTACGCTAGTACACGAAACTTTTTTTTATTGAATAGGGGGCAAACGAGCAGACGTATCACCTGATGGTAAGCGATTACCGCCGCCCGTGGACACCCGCAACACCAAAAGCGTCACAAGTGCGTTGCCGACATTTGGGGGATGGGGAGAGGGAATTGGGGGAGGGGTTGGGGTATGGGTCTCCGGTATCCTCACTCACCCGGTGAAACACAGCGCAAGCGCTATTTCACACCGGTTTTCTGTGAGGCCCTGGTATCACTCCGGTCGAGCCGGCCCATTCATGCCGAAGCGTGGCTCTCCCACGAAAAAATTATATATTTAATTAATACTTAATTTATTTATTTGTGCCTGTCCTTTAGTTTCAGTGTTAAAACCACATCAGAAAACCCCACACTCAGTCCATTGCTAATTTTTGAAAAATTCGAATGGTCACAAAATTTTAATTTTTTATTTAGTAAATCTACGTATTTCCTTCCCACTTGACATTGGCAGAATTGCCGATATCGACACAACTTGCCATATATTAAGAGAAAGAAGAAATAACAATATCTATTTATATAACGTATGGAGGGTAGTCCATAATATAACGTCGCTATGATTAGACAAAGCATAAACATCACAATGGCGGACCAGTTAACTTCTCTATGAAAATTTACGTACAAAAACCGAGAAAAAAATAAATTATTTTAAATAGTGTACCTACTTAATTTGAATGGAATAGGTATGATAATAAATTAGCTGTACTTTTTGATGAAAGAATTAATTTATATAAAAAAATTAATCAAATACCGCTGTGAAGCATCAGCTGAGTAAATAATTGACTTTTAGATTATTTTTTGTTGATTTGAGTAAACAATTTGCTTTCATGATATAATTTTCCTTTCAGGTATCTATAAATAATAGCATAAATTAGTATAATTGTGCAGCTTCAACGTATGAAGTAATAAAATTTTGCCTACGTTGGTAATAATTTATACGTTCATGAAATTTCACGACTACAATTAATTTACTAGTTAATTATAATATCAATTATTAAGAATATGAATGTGTTGACTTAGTAATTCCATGCAGGTTCTTATTATGTTAATACCAATATGTAATATATTAATATCTTTATTCTTATGAATGAATCAAAACTATTTAATTAAATACAAATTCGCCCACTAATTTCGGGAAAAAAAAGATGAGTTAATGGCAACATTGTACTTAAATTGCAATAATAATTTTCTATTTCGATTAAAGCGCTCGCTATTGCATTAGTTTCAATACATATAGACTATAACATGAGAAAAGTATTTATGCTTGATTTGTTAGTTTTTTGACCTTGTATCGCATTCTTTCACTATGCATTTTCCCATTTTTAACCGACTTCAAAAAAAGGAGGAGGTTTCTCAATTCAACCATATATATGCTTTTTTATGTTTGTTCGCGGATAACTTCGTCGATTATGAACCGATTTTGATGAATCTTTTCTTATTGGAAAGAAGATAATTCAAAGGTGGTCCCATGATAAGGAAATTCATTTGGTTTGCAACAGTTAAACAAAGACAATTTTCCGTGAACTCATCTTAAGAGATAAATGGCATAACCTATAAGCACATTCAGGGACGCTTACCAGACGTTGTGACAAAATTGCCATAGCCACAGTAATACTGATGCCATACTGTGCATACGAGTATGTACAGAACAGATATTTCGTAATAATTACCCACTAATATTTTCGTCAGTTGTTGAAGATTGATAATATCTATACACAGTTATTGTTTTACTTGGCACCGACTTCAAAATTATAAAATAATTATTAAATCATTTCTATTCAACTAAATGTGTGCAAAGTAAATTTATTTTTTGCTTTTTAGTTTACTGTTTGAAATCGGTTTTTTTTGTTAAAATTATAATAATTGTTGTTGTCACGTACCACACGCGTGTCAGTCGACGTAGTGTGTCGACTTCAGTTGGCCCTAGCCCTATTATATATATGGTGTTCTGTGGCTTGACCCAACGTTGAACACTAAACTGACGTTAGCCTCGATTAAGAGAAATCTTTTATTTTCGGCCTGTGCATTTTTGGTTCGTAATTACTAATCTAGTGTATAATTCATAAACGACGAAGTTATACGCGAACAAACATAAAAAAGCATAAATACAGTCGAATTGAGAAACCTCCTTTTTTGAAGTTGGTTAAGCAAAAAATGACTATTATGTTGCCTGATTTATGTACAATACTACTAAGTAGTAGAAATTAAGAAAACAACTTATTATTATTTTAAAACTATATATATTTATAACTTATTCAAGATATCGTGATTGTAAGCAAATAAGCAAATTTGGATGTAGTTGACAAAGTTGCAGCGTTTTAAGGTACTAAAAGTTGAAATTCCTACTAAAACCCTAAGGTTTGTATTACATTACTGATAATGTAATACAAATTGTATTCTTTTTTGCCATTTAACAATTTCTTTTATCACATATGCTAAAGAAAATATAGCCGATAGAAAAAAAGTAAAGACTTTATTAATTACTACAAAAAATTACGCGACACCATATATCTAACTTTATTGTAGTTAAGTCATTGTAACTACTTTTTGCAGTTGTATGTTGATAGAAAGGCCGACAAAAATCGGACCACATTATTCATACCTTTGAGTTTATCCTTATCTAAACAAGTCATTTAGTATTCAAAAGCTTTTAGAAAAATGTTACAAATTTAAATACTACCAATGATTTCAAAACATTAATTATCACCGGCACCGTTGCCAGACAATACTGATCGTTGACTTACATGCAATAGGTCACCACAATGATACCGATGGATTTTTCTATATTTTTAAATAGTTACAGTTTCCTGCAAAGAAAATATTTGCCCTTGCAATAAATAAATTCTAGGAAAAACCATTTTGAAAATAAGAGTGCTTTCTCATGACAAATTTCTTAATAAGTTTTCTTGCCACCTGCAAACATAATTACATATACGAGTATATCGCATCAAACGTAGTGTACTGTGTAGCTTTTAGATAAATGTTGTAAAAAAGTTTCATCTTCTCAGTAAAAAAATTGGAAACCCGAAAAAAATTAATGAAGTCTTACAAAAAAATATAGAAACTTATAAAAAACAAAAAACCTTTAATGAATAAATAAATATACATACATACAACTTTTATTAATAATTTTTCCTTTCTTTTCTATAATTTTTTATTTGTTCTTTTTTCCTTTCTTTTCTATAATTTTTTATTTGTTCTACATTACATAATTTATCATTTAATTTTTCAAAGTAACAGGTATCATTGATTTATGTGTAAGAAAATTGGTGTATTACCCTTCCAAGAAGTTTCAATATTACCAAAGAATAAATATCTTCCAACTGCTCATTTGTGAGATGGAATGATGACGAATGAAATATATTTTAATCACCATTTTGCAAATGATTAACATATCTCAAAAAATGCTGTTCATTTATTTATTGTTGTATGTAGTATTTTTTGCTATTGTAAAACAAAAAACAAATTGTGAAAAATCTTTTTTATTGATCTGGCAGCACAGACGTGTTAAACAAAAAGTTGTTGATTGCCAATTTGTGCCGTTGAGTTGAGCGCTAACAGCTCAGATATGTTTTTGCAGTTTAGCATATTTTCTTGTAGTATGCTTGAGTAAATGTGTTCTGTCGTTCTGTGAGCCACGAAGGAAGAACTTGTGCCGTGTGCCGTAACTGTAATCATACGTTAAGTAGTTTCTCACCCTCTAACGAAATCGTTCGTTACTGCCGGGTAGCACAGTGTTTTTTCGTTTCGTACAGTCAATTTTAAGTTTTTTTCGTTACATGAGCATTTAAAAATGGCTAGTAAATCTTGTAATATATGTTTAGAAGAAAGTGTCGGAACAGCACATGAAATTAGTGTGAAACATTTAAATAATGTGGCCTTTAAAAATTATATGCTTAATAAGTAAGTGGTAGTTTTATCTTTCTTTGTTACAACTGTTTAAATTTAATTTAATTTAAAAATGTTTAAATTTAAATTTTCTAAATAAATTGCATTATGGTAATAAACTCATCTTTATCTCTGAAATATTTATTCTCATGTTCATCTTTAATTTTATTAAGAATAACACCTAAATAATTATTTATTTATTTCAGATCCAAATTGGTTGGCAATCGCAAAGGTATAATAGTATCCTGTGATGTCCAAAGTAGCTTTGGATCTATCAAGGATTGTGTCGGAGCAAAAGTCAACATATCTGTAAGTAAAATATTTTTGTGCTCTTACTAAGTACTAGTGGTAAAAAGTAATATTTTTAATTAAGTATTTACTTAGAAATATAATATTATTTCAAATAATATGTTATAAATCACACAACCCACTTGTTTCCTTTCTATGAAAACACCATGCATGTACTGGGTCTGTCGCATGATAGATAGGGCTATTTACCTGCATGTGGTATTTTTAGTAACTATATACAGCAGAAGATATGTTTTCACCAACTAGTGTTAAAATTTAACACTAGTTGCTGAAAACATATCTTGTCTAACACAGGACTTAATTATCACACTTTATATGTTATCCTGAAATATGTTATATATTATTATGTGCAAGCTTTATAACTTACATATATTGTTCATGTCACATTATTGGCCATGATCTACTCGGAAACTATCTATCCAATTTTGAAGTTGTTTTTAAATGCTTGTCTTTCTGGTGAGCCTAACACATGTTAGTAAACATCACATAGTGATGTTTACTGTGGTTGTTGTTTTTATTTTTATTTTATTGGGCGCAAACGAGCAGACGGATCGCCTGATGGTAAGCGATATATTATTATTAATACCTCTATAACAACCACGGGTATCATGCAGGATGAAGCTAGTCTAAAAAGCTTAAGTTACTCATATCACCAGCTATCTGCCTGTTATAGTCCTGTCAATAAAGCTTGAACAGACAGACAAAAATGGATTATTTGATTTAATTACTGTATAAGCTTTCAAACGCATTTAGCAATCTGTAAATTTAAAATTACATATAGACACTTCAGTTTAATTTATTTGTATAGATAACTTATTTTTTTTTATATTTATCAGACGAAGCCGAATGAGATGGTGACTTTCAAGTTTATGATATTCAATGACGCCAGAAAAGAACAATTTCAAGTTTTATCTGCTGGTATATTGCATACGAAGTACAAATTTTGTATGATCAACCAAAACTTGAATGGAAACAATCCACAATTAGTACTGCCAAGTAAGTTCCCTCTGTGTTGTTTTTCTTTAATGTTTTTAATATTATAGTTTGAAATATGACTGCCTCATTGGTGCAGTGATAGCATAAGCAACTGCTGTGTGTGGTGTTTCTACGTATAAAATGTATGTACAGTCGACTCTCGTTAATTCAAACCTGCGATAATTCGAACCTCTCCATAATTCAAAGTTATCACGAGGTCCCTACAAAATCTCTTTATATTTCGAACTAAATCAATACATTTTTATACACTTGGCAATTCGAACGAAAAATCTTTGCTATAAAACAAAACGACGCGTTAATTCGAACTCATAGGCGTCTAACACTCGACAATTCAAAGTTGCAGAGAGAAAGAGGCGAAAAGATTGTAAGTTCAAACTTGTATCAACGTACACGAGCCTTTGTTTTTGTTTTGATTAGTTTGACTATAACAGAGTTCTTTCGAAAGATTAATTAATTCACATTATGAATACATATGTATGTACACGAATGTACCTCTAAACTTTTGACATTGTTATAGAATAGCAGTTAAAAAATAATAATTGATCAACACTTAATAATTCGAAGTTTTATTTACTTTCACTCACAAATTTCGAACCATTTGATATTTCAAACACTCGATAATTCGTAATATTTTAAGAGTCCCGTTTTCGTTTCGAAGTTTCGAATTAACGAGAGTCGACTGTATTTACAAAAAACTAGTATAAATGTGCAAATGTTTGGGCCTAGATGGCGTTGTGTGTTAGACGTCCAAAATATTAAAATATAAATATAAGTAACACTATAAATGTTGAAATTTTTACCCTGAAATCATATTCATTTTTATTACATATCGTGGCAACTAACATATTGGTTGTTCATCTCATAATAAAGATTTAGGGGATTTCCCTAAATATTCTTTTATTGACCTTGCGATAGATATCTACTACATCAGTATTTTTTTTAAATTTTAGTATTAGTCATGATTAATTCAAGGAATGATTCACTTTTATGAAATTAGCGATAGAGCTGAGACTGTTTATCTATCTCAATTGATTATTTATCTTTCAGTATTATGAAACAATTAAAAATTGTTATGTAATTTATGCTTTCGATTGTTGCCACTTGATCAAACATGTTAAAATATATTCTAGGATTTAACTAACTCACTTGTAGTAAATGACATTACTTCAAATATTTTAATAACGGTAAATTAAACTAAATTATATTATTGATTAACCAATAACCTTTGATAATGCCTTAGGGCAAAACCAGTCAGGATTAAAGTTAATATAATAATGGAAGGAATACAAAAGAGCTTAAATTATAGAATGTAAAAATATTATTAGCAAAGAAAAGGAAACCTTTAATTCATTGCTGCCTGACTGCCTCGGTGGCGCAGTGGTAGTGAATGTGACTGCTGTGCTTGAGGTCTCGGGTTCAAATCCTGGGTCGGACCAAATGTTTGTGTAATCTACAAATATTTGATTCGGAGTTTGGGTGTTTTCTATGTATAATATGTATGTATTTACAAAAAAAAAGTATATATGTATTCATATCAGTTGTCTAGTACCCATAACACAAGCTCTGCTTAGCTTGGGACTAGATGGCGTTGTGTGTTAGATGTCCGAAATATTTATTTATTATTATTTATTTATTATTATTAATTTTCCTTTTAACAAGCACCAAACAAGCCGTTATCAGGGATCGAAGAAGTATGTTTGTGAAAAATAAATTTTGTTTCAGAAACAAAGCTACAGCAGAACCTTGACGTGACATTCAGTTCCCCTAATATAGGGCAGTATGAGACTCCCATCGTGTTCCACTTCTTGAAGCCAAATTCAAACGAGAAGATTACTATAATAAGGGATATGGTAAGTACTTGTACTTTTTCTGTGTACTATTAACATCTACTGATGGTTAAACTGACTAAAACTGAACTGATAAAATTTAAAACAATACAATCATGATTCTGTGGTTACCCACTAAGTTCACTGATGGGAGACGATTCTTAACATATTGAGTGGCCACTTCCGTACTTCGGGGACCACATTAAACCCGGTCTCGGTTGCCATACAAACATCTTTGGCCATCGTAACAGATAGTTGGAGCCTTAAAAAGTTCAAAAAGTAGGTAGGTATTTCTACTAAATTTCCATGTCGCCTAGTACTTGGATTGTGAATTTCTTGAAAAAATCATAGACTAGAAGCCGACTCCAAATCTAGACTCGGAGATCAAATAATGAAATAATTTCGCGAAGTTTGTAAAAGGAAAAATAATATTAAAAATAATAAATTATAGTACCACATAGTAACTCTAAACTTAAAACAATTAATTATTAACACAGATGATTCACACAGTGTTCTTTGTCAGAATTATTTTTGTAAACAAGGTTTCAAATAAACATAAGCATAATTCTAATTATTTCGATAATCTAATATACTAACGGATACAAGCGATAAAGCACGTGATAACACCACAACCAATCCATAGAATAACAAATAATTCCATGGATTGGTTAGTTAGGCGACAAATTGCCTACGTTATTTCCGGGCTCATATGACCGTCAAACCTTCTAGGAAAGAGCGTATCCAGACTCCTGAGTGACAGTTGTTCGTAGACGGTTCTAGTCATATTCTATTAGGTGACTCGTCGGTTCATTATCAATAGTAAAAAAATGCGTCTCGACTTTCATGCGACAAATCACAAAATTTCGTTGTCTAATTTGCTGTGATAGCTATAGAGCAAGAGCCCGTGAACCCCAGACTTTCGTTATTTTATAAAAGCTATCGCTATCTCACTCGCACCCACCCATATATACTGTCTCGCGCTCGCTCCTACAGTTACTCTATATGCTTGTCTGGCAAGGGGTTGGAACTATCAAAAATGTCTGGCTAATGAGGAAACATTATCTAATTATTACCCAAGTATTATATATAAAAATACAACTTTTCTACTATAATGTAAGTAGAATTATGATTTCATGAACATTAAGGGTGTCTGGCAACAGGTTGCCACGATGTTAAGTGTCTGGCATTTAATGACATGATTTTTTATAATATTCGCAAAACGTTACGATGCGTTACAGGGGGGAGGGGGGGTTCAAAAATCTTCAAAAGTTGCGTTACGTAATACTTGAACGCTCCCTAACCCAAACTTCATAATGGTCCATCTTTCTTACCTGTGTTAGGAGCATGCGCTGACAACTTTTCAGCTTTTATAAAATAACGAATGTCTAGGGTTCACGGGCTCTTGGACCACTACCTTTATACCCAATTATATAGAAATTCGTCCAGCCGTTTAAGCGCGAAGAAGTAGCAAACACAGAAATATTGGTAAATACTCGCAAACTTTCCCATTTAAAATATTAGTGTGGTAAGGGCTAAGAATAGACCCTCCCAGTATGAAACACCTTTCGTCGTATTAAGATCCTTTTTAAATTAATCTTTTTTATTCGCGAAATTAACCCAGGTAATACAAAGTAGGTATTCATGGAATACCTACTTTTGAAACACACTAGAAATTTTTCTTTTTGCTTTGTAACTGAGAACCGAAATCATCGTTACAATATCAATACTGTTTATATATGTAAAGCTAGCTTAAGAGTTTTTTTTATATGTACTTTTTAATAGGACAGCTATACCTGTTTGCAAGTTATGAAGGATCTTGGCTTACACCTAGATTGCACATTAAGTTGGCGTTAGCAAGTTAAAATCAGAGAGTTACTGGCACTCTTCGGGCGCTTTATCGCCTGAGAAATTTTCTGCCCCCAAAAACCAAGACTATGATTGTGCAAACCCTCATCTTTCCCATAATCGACTATGTAACACAACAACAAAACAAAACAGTCTTTTGACCTGTCTTCTTAATAACTGCATTCGATTCGTTTTTAATCTCCGTAAATATGATCATATTTCCCTTTTCCGCACGCAACTATTCGCTACCTATTCGCTTACGACGAGAACAACGAGCTCTCACTTTCTTGTACTCAATTTTAAATATCCCATCTTCACCAAAATATTTAACTTCCTGCTTCCAACTTCTATGCAGCAACCACAACATAAACCTTCGGTCCACTAATAACCTCCTTCTTCTTTGTCCCTCTCATACGTCTGAGTTAGTTGGATCATCTTTTGTTGTTCAGTCCGTTCTAATTTGGAATGAGCGCCCTCTCGAAATCAGGATGGTCACCAACATCTTTTCTTTTAACATAACATAACAGTAAAGCAGTATTTATTAAAGAACTTGCAGAATCAACATCTACATAATTGTCGTCTAATTCCTAGTACACCTATTTGCGTATGTATGTATCTATGTAAGCTTATATATATTTAGTTGTATGTATAGTATGTATTAGTTCTTGTATGTATGATTAGCTTGTATATATTATTCGTATTTGATATATTGCCAGATGTTTATTTTAATACATTTTTGTTTACAAAATGCACCCACTTGTCTTCTCTGCGTCACTCGATGGTTGACTGGTAGAGAATGCCTTAGGCATTAAGTCCGCCAATGCACTAAAAGTGTATGATGTATTAAATAAATAATAATATGTATATATATAATAAATGATAAGGGTGACACAGATTTATTTTGTGGCAAAACAACGTTTTGCTGGCTCAGCAAAACTAAAATGTGCAGGTTAAAGGCATTTCATATGTTTATATTGTACAGTAACACGATTTCATTTTATGAATTCCTAGTATTAAACAGGTACCTTCTCACTTTACACTTAGCTTAGGAGTGTATTATATAAACTTCAATATCACATATTTCTATATCCTTAATGAACATTCTATTTCGCATGTCACTTGTAGAAGTTGTAGACATGTAATATGAAACTCAAAAAGGTTAAAGAATGCTTCGAAAATATTTTATACATACACGAGTATGTATTTATAAATCACCGTATCCGAGTGAATAAGAAACAGTAAACGGTTTCGGGGAATCCCTGAGCATAATCTCGTTTCCGATCAGTGACGCATTTAACTAAACGCAATGGCCAAATAGTTTTCTGTGTACAATTGATTTTTTATAGAAACGATTTTAGCTTACGCCCAGTATAATATAGGTACTAGTATTCGTACCTAGAACGGATCGTTTTTCAAATATAGGAACTGGGCATAAGTAAAGCACGCTATTGTTCATCTACGCTACAAGCGTGTTTTTAATTTAACTAAACGGTGTTGTTCGCCTTGTTTGTTTGTTTGGGTCGTCAAACCTAGTAATTGAAATTTGACCCCCTTCTGTCAACTGAGTGATCTAATATTTGTGCATACCATAAGTTCTGATGATAATACAATTAAAATTGTTAGTATAAAGTAAAGAGCCATCATAAATAAAATTTTGTGTTTCTTTTGTGTTAGTGTGTCTGTGTGATTGATGAGTGATGATATTACTTAGATATAGGTAGTAAATAACTGTAGAATCACTGCGAAAATCAGTAGACTTTAATATTTTTGTTATTTTTAGAGTTCCTTACCTCAAAAGGAAAAAAATTGTACCCTTGTACACAGACAAACGGTCTGTCTGTCAAGACCTTTTTTCTCAGAAACGCGTTAAGGTATCAAGCTGAAATTCATATCAAATACTCAGGTCTACTGTCCCTTGTAGTTGTGACAAAATCAAACTTCTAAGCCAACGCAATCAAAAGATACAGCCGTTATGCTGCAAATTGTCGACACTCGCAAACGAATCAAAACCTACAGGGTACTTTCCGTGAACTCAGAATCTTGAAATTTGGTACAAAGCAACGTCATATAGCACAGATAAAGGAAAAATTACGAAAAGCATAAAATTTTATTTACATCATTTAATATACCTAGTGGTTTGTCTGGAACCCTCGGTGCGCGTGTCCGATTCGCACTTGGCCGGTTTTTTTTTTAAAAGTAGTATGTTTAACTTCAATGTCGAAGTTTTTGAATATTTTGTATTATGAATGATCTGTCTTCATCAAATATACAACAGAATTTGTGTTATTACTTCATAAAAAAGTAATTAAAGCATAATTGCATTTGCAAGTTACCAACCGTTGTATAAAATAAAAAAACCAACCTAATTCCTATTGTTTTTGTTCTAGGTGGTGTTTGTTGAAGAAAATATAGCCGTACATGAAAAAATCATAAGCCCGTATGCTTGTAAAGAAGTAAAGGCAAATATATTACTAAGAAGTCCTGCAGGAGAGTGAGTATACATCCTTACACTAATCATTAGGATAAGCCTCATCTATACTATGTCCATGGGCGGCGGTAATCGCTTACCATCAGGCGATACGTCTGCTCGTTTGCCCCATGTACAATAAAAAAAAAAGATACTAATATTATAAAGAGGAAAGGTTTGTATGTAAGTATGTTTGTAACGAATTGGCTCAAAAAGTACTGGACGGATTTTAAAAATTCTTTCACCATTTGAATGCTACATTATCACTGATTAATATAGGCTATTTTAATTGTAAGGAAAAAAAAATTAAAATAACGATACGTAAAATAATAACTGCAGGTTACACCGCGAGGTTCAGCTAATTCTTCATATACATTTAATTTCAAACAACTATTTACAGAAAACAACAGCCTTTAATAGTGTACTGCTGGGTATAGGCCACTCTTTAGGAAGGAGATTGTAGCCTACTGGTTTGTGTCAAGTTTTCCTTCTCTTTGCAGCGCTATTGTCCTGAATATTTTAAGTCCTTAGTCGGATCTTTTTTTTTTTTATTGAGTATTGGGCAAACGAGCAGACGTATCACCTGATGGTAAGCGATTACCGCCGCCCATGAACACCTGCAACACGAAAGTGCGTTGCCGACCTTTGGGGGATGGGGGGAGGGGTTGGGGTATGGGCCTCTGATTCGGTCACGGCCTATAGGCCCATCGTGTTGCTGGACGAGGCGGGCAAATTATTCGAGAGAATAATCTCTGCCCGCATCGTCCGGCACCTAAGCGAGGTGGGGCCCGACCTGTCGGACGCCCAATTCGGGTTCCGAGAGGGGCGTTCGACGGTCGATGCCGTGGTGCGCCTTAGGGCCGTGACCGAAGAGGCAGTGAGCTGTGGCGGCGTGGTGTTGGCGGTGTCCCTGGACATCGCCAACGCCTTTAATAGTCTGCCATTCAGCTGCATCAGGGAAGCACTCCAGTTTCATGGGGTGCCAGAGTACCTGAGGCGGCTAGTGGCAGACTATTTGGAGGAGCGTACCGTCGTGTACGAGGATCGAGATGGCGTCCTTAGACGGCGACCCATGTCGTGCGGCGTTCCACAGGGGTCTGTCCTCGGACCACTCCTGTGGAACGTGGGGTACGACTGGGTCCTGCGGAGTCGTCTGCCTCCCGGGCTGGGCGTAATTTGTTACGCCGATGACACGCTTGTCACAGCCCGGGGGGCCAATTTCCAAGAGGCGGCGCGCCTGGCCACCAGGGGTGTATCTCTGGTGGTTGGGCGCATAGAGGCGCTGGGCTTACGGGTGGCCCTTGACAAGACGGAGGCCCTGTTATTTCATGGGCCCCGTCGTGGTCCACCCCCCGGCGCCTCCATCGAAGTCAACTCGGTCCTCGTACCGGTTCGGGCCCAGATGAGGTATCTGGGCCTGATCCTCGACGGTAGGTGGCTCTTCGACGAGCACTTCCGACAGCTTGGTCCAAAGCTGGTCGACGCTGCCTCCGCCCTTGGGCGACTCTTGCCCAATCTGGGTGGAGCCAGCGTCGAAACAAGACACCTCTACACGGGGGTGGTCCGGTCGATGGCCCTTTACGGGTCACCGGTGTGGGTCCCGGCTCTGACCGCCCAGAATAAGGCACGCCTCTGGCGGCCTCAGAGGGTATTGGCGGTCAGAGCCATACGCGGATACCGCACCGTGTCGACGGAGGCGGCATGCGCCTTGGCCGGAACACCCCCGTGGGATTTGGAGGCGGAAGTGCTCGCCGAAGTTTATCGGCGAGCGGCTGACTATCGGGCGGAGAACGGGTATCGTCCTCCGCCCGAAGAGGTACGCGATTGGCGTGAAGCCGCTCGCCGAGCCACGATGGCTCGTTGGTCGTCCCGGCTGGAGGCTCCACGCGCTGGCTTTGCCACCGTGGAGGCGCTCCAGCCGGTCATCCTCGAGTGGGCAGGGCGGCAGCACGGGACCCTTTCCTTCCGGCTGACGCAGGTGCTTTCCGGGCATGGTTGCTTCGGAAAGTACCTGCACTCGGTCGCTAGGAGGGAATTGAGTCCCGCCTGCCACCACTGCGACTGCAGTGAGGACTCGGCCCAGCACACACTGGAGATCTGCCCCGCTTGGGCGGATCAGCGCCGGGCCCTCACTGCAGTCATCGGAGGAGATCTGTCGCTACCGGCCGTCGTACTATCCATGGCCGGTAGCGACAGCAGTTTTACCGCGGTCGCGACCTTCTGCGAGGAAGTAATCTCGCAGAAGGAGGCGGCGGAGAAGGCCCGAGAGGACGATATCCACTCGGACCCGATCCGCCGCCGGCGAACCGGGCGGCGGAGGCGCGCCCATCTGCGCCTCATGCCGCCCTGAGTGTGGCCGCGGATGGTGGGGACGGGTTTTCCCCTCCATCCGCTTTAGTGGCCAGCCGCGAAGGGGCGACGTACGCGTGTGCCGTGCGTCGCCTAAATTGAGATTTTTTATTTGGAGGAGGTGCCCGCTTCAGTGCGGGCAGGCGCTGGGAGGGGTCCGGTTTGCGTTAATAACAGCGATCCCGGACCCCTCCCTTCTCAGGCGCAGAGTTGGCACACCGTGTGGTTTTAGTCGGTTCGATTCCGACACACCGCCCCGCCGCAAACCCCGGCGGGGTGACGGCCCGAGGGGGTTTCCACACGTAAAAAAAAAAAAAAAAAATGGGCCTCCGGTATCCTCACTCACTCGGTGAAACACAGCGCAAACGCTATTTCACACCGGTTTTCTGTGAGGCCGTGGTATCACTCCGGTCGAGCCGACCCATTCATGCCGAAGCATAGCTCTCCCACGGTTTCTTATTTCTTCTCTTATCTTATGATAAGGGATGAATAAGAGTGGTGACACTCCGTGTTCTTAATCCTTAATCACATAGGCAGTGGAAACGAATTGTATGTTTACAGTAATATTCATATTTTTTGCAGAAGAAATAGAGGTTTATTCCTCATCCCTAAGAATAACAAGACCATCTATCTTAGCGGCCTGAAGATGAATGAAAAGAATGACGAGCAAACGAAGATCTTAATAGCTGATATTAGGTTGGTATCTTATTTTAAGTGTAATATTTATGATAAGGAACTTATGTTTTTTTATGTCTAACTAGCTGTTTTCCGCGGCTCCGCCCGCGTTTATGTCGGTTTTTTCGTGTTTTTTGCACTGATGCAAAAATTAGATAAAAACAATCCTTGATGCGGATTATATATCATTCTAAAATTTCAGTTCGATCGGTGCAGAACTTTTGAGTTTTTGAAGCGTACACAAACCAACATAACATTTTTATATATATATATATAGATTGGTGTAGTGAATCACATGACTGGAATAATAATCAGTTAGAAAAAAAAATGCAACCTTAAAGACTCCCACACACCATGCCGGCGGGCTTAGGCCGCGTGGGTATAATGCCGGCATCATTAGGGCGCCGGCAAAAAGCATCATTTCATTTCAGTTATGAATACAAAACAAGGCAAGATATCATCCAGTACTAGAAAATGATAGTATATACAGATTTTAATTATTTCATAAATTTTTAGGCATTAATCAAACGATTACAGAATTCTTATTCTTTTATGAATATGAAAACGAATTACGACCATAACTTAATTATTCATAAAATTTAATGTTTGTTTTAAATTAATGACCAGTATAACTTGAACTGTCATTAAATAAACTGACTGATTAACATATTGAAGATTTGTAGCTGTTTATGCTAAATTTTAAAATTTATTACAAGTTTTTGTACATCTTAGCACATTATTAATATCTGATGTGATTGTTAAGACTGCAATTAATTTTATTATATTCTATTTCAGAAAAACGTTCGAAATTGGTGTTACCCCAGAAAATTATGAAAAGTTCTTTCACAATCTTTTGTGGTATGAAGAAGCAGTCATCAGAATTAATGTAAAGGTTCGTGTCTATAAAATAATAAATATAATTTAACAAAACACGCTTACAAAAGTCGGTTACAAACAAACACACATACAGTCGAAGTTTATATAAGCGTGTTAGTAAAATATAGTTGCTCTAAACATACTTCTTTTTGTCCAAAAAGCAAATCATGCACTGTTAGCGCCCTTATTACACTTTGCGTTTTAGTATTTGCAACCGAATATGCACAATTTGTTTCTCTCTGGAAGTCGAGCAATTTAACTTCTTAAAGGGAAAGTTTTTAACCTATGCTAATCGTAATGATAAATAGTAGTTATAAAATATAACTTAATTTTCAGAAATACAATATGTCTGGAGTAACTCTTCGACAAGTATTGAAACGCTACGAGCTTCGTGTGCCAGGACTGGCCGAGAAACGTCCATCGCTGATGGTTGGTGAGTAAATTCCTTCATTTTGTTGAAATCAAGTACTTCATACAATCCAAAATAAATAATTAGTTAATAAATCATTTTCTTTTTACCTTATACAGAGATATAAAAATTGGTTGGTAGTTAAGTAAAAGTATAACTAGGTTGGTTTAAACTCAGTTAGCTGAAACACCAAAAATTACATAATTATGTTTTACTTTCACTCATCAAAAATAGATAAAAACAAAATTTAGAAATATTTTACCGCCTTCTGTCAATTACAAAAAAAATTATTTAATTGTGTGGTTTTATGAAACCACGGTAAAAGTGAAACTTTTTTTCACATTATAGACATTTAACTAAAAATTTTTAAAATCTTTAGTAAATTTAGGCTTTAATAAATAACAACATTTACATTAAACACTAACAAAAACAAACAAAATAGCGTGGATCACTGGCACAAATGAATAATAGTCTATACAATACACGGTCAGTTGCTGCGAACTATAGGCGCCGCCATATTGGCCTTGGCTGCTCTGGCGAGCGCCTTTCACTTTATCCCTACTCTGCGGCCGACCATCACGTGACATGCAACACACAGACCAAAAATTTTGAGACGATCTAATAAAAGTTTCACTTTAAAAAAATTATAAGTAAATTATCATTTTAGTTTTGGAACACTTTTTTAATTGAATTTTCTTCTAATTTTCAGGTGATTCAGTGTTTGTAAGGCCACATGATACTGAAGAGGTGATGTTTGAAGCTCTGGTTATCGAAATACACGAAGACAAAGCGATAATTGGAAAATTTGAGTCCTCGTAAGTTTTATAGTTTTCTAATAGTATGGAACTATGTGTTTGCAGTTCATTGTAGATCTTCTATCAATCATTTATCGTTCACGGAACAAAAGAATTGAATTGATAAATCTTATTTAAAAACTAGAATCACAGGCGGTTTATGTTGCTTTTAAAAATTGCTTACTATTTAATTAATTTTAATTTTTTTTTCGCGGAACCTCTTTTTAAGGTCCCGTACCTCAAAAGGTAAAAAAATCTGTACCCTTGTAGGAGCACTTTGTTGTCCGTTTGTCTGTCTATCAAGACCCTTTTTCGTAGGAACGCGTGAAGGTATCAAGCTGAAGTCTACAGGTCTACTGTCCCTTGGAGCTGTAATCAAACTTCTAAGCCAACGCAATCAAAAGATACAGCCGTAAATTTGCAGCATAAGCTAATTTTTGACATTCGCAAAGGAATCAAAACCTACAGGGTACATCCCGTGAACTCAGAATCTTGAAATTCGGTACTAAGCAACATCTTATAGCACAGATAAAGGAAAAATTGCGAAAAACATATTTTTTTACTTACATACATTACAGTTTTTTGCACGAGTGCGACACGCACTTGTGCCGTTATTTTAAATAATAATAGCCCAAGTTACTCCTTATAACATCAGCTATCTGTCAGTGAAAATCCCGTCTAAACTGGTTCAGCTGTTCCAGAGATTAGCCGAAACAAACATACCTACAGACAAAATATATTTAAAAAAAAAAATTGGTTGCCTGTAAAGTCGGTATACGGGCGAAAGTTTTACGTGACAACGACTTTGAGTGGTAAAATAATTTTAATGTGAATATTCATTCGTATAGTAGGAAGAAGGATGAAATAATAGTAACAATTTAAAACATTTATTTATACAAAGAATTATATTTAAAACATTAATTTTAACGTTTTAAATATAATTCGACGCGTGCCTTTCACTTTTTATGTCTGTCTCTCTCGCTCTTAGGCGGGCTAACCATGCCCGAGTGGAAGGGACGCGTGCCTCTCACTCGCTCTCATTGTGAGCGCATAACGTGAGCGGAGCGTAACGCAGTTTCTTGAAGTGTCACCCGGCAAACCAATTTATAAGACGTTGTCACGTCAAAAGTTTTATTTGATGTAGTACCGTGTTTACATTCATATGCAGTAAGTAAAAAGCTATTAATTTGAAATTACAAACAAACACTTCAATTGTATTAATTTGTTGTATCATCGAATTAATTAGAACTTAAATGTCAACATTGGTTAGGTACTTGTAATATGTGTAATGTAAAGCTAAGCAGAGCTTGTGTTATGGATACTTAGTCAACTGATATAAATACTTATATACTTTTTTTGTTAATACATACCATACATATTATACATAGAAAACACTCAAACTCCTAAACAAATATTTGCAGATCATACAAACATTTGGTTCGACCCGGGAATCGAACCCGAGACCGAAACTAAGCCACCGAGTCAGTCAAATAACTGAATTCACGGGATGTACCCTGTAGGTTTTGATTCCTTTGCGAATGTCAAAAAATAATATTTGCTTATGGTTGACAACACCATTATAAAAATAATATCCATTCCATTACTTAATTTTATTTCATGCGTTTTTGGTTGGAATGTTATGTGAGTAGGTTATTATTAAAAATTGGCTAGTGCGTAAGGCATCATACGATATATTTTGTGCATACGAGCTGTGGGAAGTGGGAAAACATTAAAAAAAATACGTAATATAAAACTATTTGTTACAGATTCGAAACCTTCTACCATAATGATGCGATGTTTGACATTCGATTCTTCACATCGCGTCTGCCACTAGAACGCATGCACGTAGCCATCCATAATATCACCGGTCGGAGTTTAGTGCAACGCATTTTCCCAAAAAGCTCAGAGATCAAATATAAACAACCACAACTCAAGTAAGTTCATATTGTCATGTAATATTGTCAGAATGTCCGTGTGTTGCGGAGTGTCACACCCCTTTTTCATCCAGTGGATGTCGTAAGATGAGCGTGTGGGGGAACGGGTGTCATGTTCCACCTAACACAAAGGGAGGATCCTCCGTCCAGACGAGTGATCATGCCTGACGGGCCACTGCCCAACGGTTGATGTTGGGTTGATGAATATATGATAATCGGCACGAGAACTTCTACTGCGCGATTCCGGATTGATAGTTACTCCGTGTAGTTACTTTGTAGTTCAGTGTATCTTCGGTAGATGGCGCTGTATGTGGAGGTCGCCACAATGATAGTGAAATAGTCACTGATGATGAAGGAAAGGTCAATATCCAGTAGTGGACTGTTAATAGGTGTTGATGTTTTGGTTTATGGCGTAATTTTTTCGCGTTAGTCAATTCTGGTATCCTCCTCGAACTTTCCAAATCCGTATCGTTTCTATGAATAAAAAATACTCTGCGTATTTTTTTGATTTACTTAATTAGTGGCATAATTCAGAGGTAGGTATATCTAAAGTTCACAAGCGGACAAATAATAACTCACTTTCTCTCTGAGGATTGCTACATTAGCGTCCTCTAAAAAAATAATTTTATTTCTCGTCTTTTCGAATGCTAGACCGCCATAGGGTGGGTCGCGATTCTGCATTTTCAACCGACTGACTGTATTTTTTTTTTCGTGTTTGTACTGCCAACTGCCTAACGACGAATTAAACGATTCTTCTATCGCACATTAATGCCCAGTTCCTATATTTGAAAAACGATCCGTTCTAGGTACGAATAGTAGTATATTATACGGAGCGTAAGCTAAAATCGTTCCTATAAAAAATAAATTGAGGAACGGTATTTACGACTCGTAGTCGGTATTTTTACACGATGACGATTCGTTAAATATAGGAACCGAGCATAAGTCGATAATTTGTAGACAATTGACGTGCCCCACGGTTTTATTTTAGTCTAGTCTATGCATATGTTTATAATTCCCACGACTGTATCTATTTTATTATTTTTTTGGTTTTTAGTACATTTATCTTAAACATTGCAATGTATGTTTTTAACATAAAACCGTTTAACTTAAAAAGTTTTTTTACCTATTTTTTTTCAGTCGTAATAACATAAAACTTACGTATACTATATTGTTGTACAGGTTTTTCAATAAGCTAGTGTCGGAAAATCGCGAGCAGCGTATAGCGGTAGAGCATATAGTGGCCGGTACGAGTGGGACCGCGCCCTACTTGCTGCACGGCCCACCCGGGACCGGCAAGACTATCACCATCGTCGAGGCTATATTACAGGCAAGTCATTACAGTCCTTTAAATATCACTTGATCTCCATGACATGTCTACCGACAAAGTCATTCTGAACAAGCTTTTATTTTGTATCACCTGTATTTTCATTCTATACGTGCCAGTTTTATCATAACCGAAGTGCTAGGTGTATAAGAAATCACACCTAAAATATACCTGGTATATAATTTATATTCTCGATCGTCGGTACTTGATGTAACTTTTTATAATACATTCTAGAACTTACAATTTAGAATACATTTTAGAACTTACATTCTAGAATGAAACGCACTTGTACTTATTCCACTATTTTTATTAAGTTAACTCCTTATCGGTCATCAAAGGTTACTCATTAATCTTACTCTTGGTTACTTATACTTACTCTTACTTAGAGACTTGTGACGATTGTCACAGAGATCGAGCTATATTTTAACTTTAACTCAGCATACGATTCTTGTCTGTTAACGAGAATTAACGATGTCATTTAAAATAGTGTTATCTTTTTTTTTCAGCTGGTAAAAAAGAACCCGCGACACCGTATCTTAGTGTGCACGGACTCAAACATGGCAGCAGACCACGTGGGCACTATGCTCATTAAATATGTGCACTTATTCCCTCAAGAGAATCTAATTCTTCGTGCTAACTCACAGTTTAGGGTGTGGTGAGTTTAAAGAGTTATTCATAACTGCTTGTTATATCACTTCATTCTTCGTCATATCTGCCTCGGTGGCGCAGTGGTAGTGAATGCGACTGCTGTGCTTGAGGTCTCGGGTCGGACCAAATGTTTGTATGATCTGCAAATATTTGTGTCGAAGTTTGGGTGTTTTCTATGTATAATATATATGTATTTACAAAAAAAAGTATGTATGTATTCATATTAGTTGTCTAGTACCCATAACACAAGCTCTGCTTAGCTTGGGACTAGATGGCGTTGTGTGTAAGGTATCCAAAATATTTAAAAATATTTATTTATATCGCCTATGTACTCGATAAAGTTTTGAGTTCATGCAATATCCGATCCAAAAAATATTTACTAAAGAATCATTTCAAAAATACAACAATTTCTGAATCCCTTGAGATATTTAGCATCAAACTGAAAACTACTGATACACACAGTCACAGTCATATATTCAAGTATTATCCGGTAAATGAGCCAGGTATACCACTGACCTGCACTTCTCATGCTCTACATATAAATTTTCAGGGAAACACTACCGGAATGCCTGAAGAAATACTCTAATGGTACCAGAGCACAGAATTTCAAGCCGGTGTCTATATTCGACTTTATGAGCTACAATATTGTGATTACAACACTTTCCCATGCTGCAAAATTTAGCAAGTAAGAGATTCTCGATGTCTTTCTTATAACCTAGAGTACTTAATATCGTGTATGCAGAGTGTCATAGTTAAATGTCATGATCGGTTGAATAGTTAAAGCGAGAAAGGAAAATCTATGTTCTAAAATTATAAAGCTGAAGCGTTAATTTGTATGTTTGGTTGGACGCGCTAATCTCAGAAAGTACTGGTCCGATTTGAAAATATATTTTAATGTTACATAACCCATGTACATATCTAAGAAGGCCATAGGCTACATATCATCATCCCATGACTAAAAGGAGCGCCAAATTTATTTGTTTTTTGCAAAAATAGGGGAAAATTATTACTTGTTAGAGCTATTGTTGCGTGCCCTGCATAAAAATTATGTATGGAAAGAATTGATCCTCTTCAAAAGTTAAAACAAAAAGGCCGAGGACAGCATATGATGTCTATCTTTTATATCCATATAGGACTGGCTATATATAGGAATGATCTTGTAAGGTTGGCTCACTGTAAGCTCGTTGTCAGGCAAATGGTGACGTACCGCAAGCCTCGCTCCGTGACGCACCTGTTCATCGACGAGGCGGCGCAGGCGAGCGAGCCGGCCTGCCTCATCCCCGTGGGGGGGCTGCTGGCGCCGAGCGGGCAGCTGGTGCTGGCCGGCGACCCGCACCAGCTCGGGCCCGTCGTCATCTCGCACGCTGCCAGGGACATGGGCCTCGGTGAGTCTAACAACCACATTCACATTCTTCACTAAAACTCATTTTTTGCCGAAAATTATTAGTTCCGATTTATATGCAAATATTTGTTTCGATATTTGTATGATTTATTTAATTTCATTTATTTATTTAGGTACATTAAAAATAATATAAAATACATTCACAAAGATCTCAATCTCACAAAGTAACGATCACTTATAGGTAAACACATGCTATTTTCGAGTTGACTACCTTATATTTTTTTATTTATATACATAAATGAAGGAATAATATCTACTATAAAATGTGAAATACATTACAACGGATTAGAACGGTGTATGCGTATTTTATACTTGTTCCTACCTAAAAAATTCACACTAGTAACAGACTTATTGGATACCATCTGTCAGATTGCGTGCACACTCACACTAACACTCACACTCACACTCACACTCACACTCACACTCACACTCACACACACACTCACACACACTCACACACACACACACACACACACACATACACACACTCACACATACACTTATACAAGACATACATAAGTACACTAACTCACATCACGCACGCTCACACACAAGCATACTTATGTACTTATATAATTTGCTCCTACACATTATGCCATTGTAACACTTATGTTTGTTATGTCTCTAACTCAAATTGTTTCGCTTCTTGTTGTAAATCAACGTGGTTACACTTGCTTCAAGCTCTGGATTATCTAGACATGGGAGAGGCTGGTAATCTGTCATACAGGTTCTCCTAGTGCAGATACCAGTCTCTCACATAGATTCACCCACTCTTTTTTATAATAGTGAATTTGTGATCTAATTTTGTTAACTATTCTGTGTGAGAGAGAATTAATAAACGATTTTATTATTTATTTATATACATATATATAGCATGTACCATGTTTGTATATATGTGTGTGTCTGAATTTTATGTATTATTCAAGATTCTGAGAGGTTATAAGTCGCTGCAGCTATTAATTATTTTACATAATCTAGCATATGATGAGTTGGCTCCTAACACTAATCTTCTTAGAGGTGGACAGAGTGGGGTAATAGTAGTTTTTGGCATTCTGGCAGGCAAACATTGCATCTAGCATCTGTCTGCGCTTTTCCAGGGTTAACATTTGAAAATGTTCTAATCTTTTACTATAAGAACGAGCTGGAATACGCCAAATGCCAAAGAAAGCGTTTTTGCACCCGTTCCATAGGCAACGAGTGTACTGCGTAATGTGTACGCCAGAATACGCTACCAAAATATTTTAAGTGACTTCGAATCAGTCTGTTATACAGAATTATTTTCGGCTTACTATTTCTGATAGGTCTACAGTTCCTTATGACAAAACCCAATAATTGCGTAGAAATTTTGATTCCTTTATTAATATGTGGGGAGAATTTTTATTTTGAATAAATATAAATAATAATAAATAAATAAATATTTCGGACATCTAACACACAACGCAATCTAGTCCCAAGCTAAGCAGAGCTTGTGTTATGGGTACTAGACAACTGATATAAATACTTATATATACTTTTTTTTTTGTAAATACATATTATACATAGAAAACACCCAAACTCCGAAACAAATATTTGTAGATTCCACAAACATTTGGTCCGACCCAGGATTTGAACCCGAGACCTCAAGCCACCGAGGCAGTCAAGGCAGTCAGTCAAATAATATTCCAAGAAAATACATGAAAATGCATGGGTACATGGGTGTCATTAATGAAAAAAGGACCTGGATGAATCCCCTGGGGCACACCCGATGAAAAGCTATATGACTTTGACTGAAAGTTTTATATCTACATATATATGTATATATTAAACATTTTAAACCACTTAATATGTCGGTTGTTAAAAACTGTAGAACGTTTTCTGTTTTCATTGAATGAAAAGCATATATAGTACCTTATTTTATGAAATTTAAGCAAATCAGTTGAAAATAATACCTATTAGATTTCTTCCTTGTCTAGTCAAAGTCATTATCTTATTTAATCCTAGGTTATTTTATGTAAAATAAGTTTTGAATTGATTGCCCAATAACAAAATAAATTAATTGTTTTTTAGGTACATCGCTAATGGAGCGTCTAAAAAACACATGCCCGTTATACAACATGGAAAATCATAACCCCAAATACACCGTTATGCTTCGAAACAACTTTAGGTCCGACAAGGAAATCATCGACATACCTGATAAATTATTCTATAAAGGACAATTGAGGGTAAGTATTAGAAAACCTATATTGCATGAGCGTAGGTTAAGGTGAAGATTTTGGGGTTTAAAGCCGAGGGGGCTTTAAATGAAATGCCCCTGAAATGTTACTACACATTATTTTTTTCATATTAATATTACGGATAAAGGGCCACAGTCATTTTATTATCTTGAACCCCCCTTCTCCCCCGTAACTAAAACCTTATTACGCCCGTGCTATATTGTACATACATTTAAGTTACATATTTGTCTAATAAATATTCATATTGAAGATAATATGTTTACAGAAGCTTAGTTCTGTTGCTAGGTATAATTAATCTAAAAAATAAATAAATAGGAATGTCTCTATTCAGAAAAATTAAGAATTTCTATAAAATAGTCTTTAAAATGTATCTTGATCGCTTTGATAGTTGTAAATGGTGTCATATTAGAACTTACTTACTTAGAGGTGCATTTTAAATGTGAATTTGCAATTGCGTGCACTTTATTACTGATATGAAGTCGGAAAGACATAGAATATGTTTCTAGTGCAGGATTTGTCTTTAGAAAATAACAAATATAAAATGTTTATTAACAGGCAATGGCACAAAAAGACTATTTAAGCGAAGTCGACATATTGGGCGATAAGCAACACAGTCACGCAACGGTGTTCCACAGCATTCTATCGAAAGAACAGAAGATGGGAAAGTCTCCAAGGTAATATAAAATTAAAATTTATAATTTAATTATTCAATGAAAATTATAATTTAATTATTCAATGAAAATTATAATTTAATTATTCAATTAAAATGTTTAATCTTCTATGATATAAAAATAAATCGCTCAATGTGTGGTAAGCACATAACTAAACAACGCCTGGACCAATTAAGCCAATTCTTTTTTTTAAATGTTCGTTGAAGTTCAAGGATGTTTTTACGGCGAGAAGAATTCGAATAATTGCCGGAAAAGCCCTAAAAACAGCCCTTTTCTTTTTCCCATACAAACGTTTTCTAACTAAAACGTAAAGTCAATTTGAGCTTTATTGCTATTGTATAAAGTTCATATATTACAAGCACTCATTGTTGTCTAAGCAATATAGGTGTGTTCCTAACGTCAATGAGTCAATTTTCTCTTTATTACCGCTCTACAAAGTTCAAATTAAATCATATCTATTAAAACAGTGTGCGTATGTGCGTTGGAGTAGATAATCGTTGGGATAGTTCATCTATCAGGAAAGGCTATATGTCATCACGCTAATACTAATAGGAGCGGAGCACCAATGAAGAATGTTTCAAAAACGGGGGAAAATTTTCACGCTACGGACAATGGAAGACGCAAACGATGTCGCGTGGATCAGCTAGTGTAATTATACAATTAAAATACATTAAACCTACATTTTTTATTTTCAGTTATTTCAACATCATGGAGTGTGAAATGGCAAAGTACTATGTACAGGCCTTAGTGATCAGACACAAGGTGCTATTGGAAGATATAGGCATCGTAACACCATATATAAGACAGGTAAGCTAAAAACTCATGAACTTGATAGATTGATAGATGAAAATTATACAAATGAAAATGGGAAAAATAAATAAATAAAATATACATTTTGCGCATTCGAGTTTTAAATTAATTTAATAAATTTCTTAAACATTTTTCGTTTCGCCTTGTTCTTCACAAAACAATGATTTTTTTATGAATCTAGGTTCAACTAGTTCGATGATCGAAGTCGTAAAGTCCTCTAAATGCATTAAATTACGATCAACTTTGATTGGATTTAACTGCCTCGGTGGCGCAGTGGTAGTGAATGCGACTGCCTTGCTTGAGGACCAAGTGTTTGTGTGATCTACATATATTTGTTTCGAAGTTTGGGTGTTTTCTATGTATAATATGTATGTATTTACAAAAAAAGTATATATGTATTCATATCAGTTGTCTAGTACCCAATAACACAAGCTCTGCTTAGCTTGGGACTAGATGACGTTGTGTTAGATGTCCGAAATATTTATTATTATTTATAAATTAAATATGTAGAATTCGCAGACAAAAACTAATATTTACATTTATTTTGTAGGTCTATATGATTAAGAATATGTTAAGAGAGCTTTGCTACGAGAACATCGAGGTGGGAACTGTGGAAGCCTTCCAAGGTAAAGAGAAGCGAGTCATTATAATATCGACGGTCCGCGCCAATTGCAGCCTCCTTGATTACGATGCGAAGTTCCAGCTAGGCTTCCTCGTCGATGATAAGGTAACATAAACTAATTATTTATTATTATTATTAGAAAAGAAAGAGTGAAAAAGTACTGATTTAAAATAGGAATAAGCATCACAATTTCGTGAGTGGTACTAAAAATTTAAGTATGTTTTTGTATATGAGCCTGCCGAAGTGACTCTGTTCTCTATGATGGAAAGTATTAGAAGAATCCAAGAGTGGTCATAATTTAATTGTGAATGTAGACAATGCAGCGTAGAACAGACACGGTTCCCCGACCAGATATAAATATACTATATATGTATATACTTTCTGCCGCGCCCAGCAAAACTGTGGAATGAGCTGTCGCCTGCGGTGTTCCCGGACCAATACGACCCTCAAACCTTCAAGAAAAGACCGTTCTCCTTCCTAAAAGGCCGGCAACGCACTTGTAACGCCTTTGGTGTTGCGGGTGTCCATGGGCGGCGGTAATCGATTACCATCAGGCGATACGTCTGCTCGTTTGCCCCCTATATAATAAAAAAAAAAATATCTACCTGACCTGCCTGTTTGTTTGCCCGCTCTATTATAAGAAAAAAAGATTCAGACAACAAATAGAAATAGAATAATAAGATTCCATATAATCATATTCCATTTACTTCTTGTAGTAACTGATTTAGAACACTGAAGGTCGCCTAAGGCGACTAAGGGAGCAAACTGCGCTAGACAACAACACTGCCATTTTCCTTGGGAGAGCCACGCTTCGGCATGAATGGGCCGGCTCGACCGGAGTGATTCCGCGGCCTCACAGAAAACCGGTGTGAAATAGCGCTTGCGCTGTGTTTCACCGAATGAGTGAGGACACCGGAGGCCCATACCCCAACCCCTCCCCCCATTCCCTCTTCCCATCCCCCAAAGGTCGGCAACGCACTTTTGACGCTTTTGGTGTTGCGGGTGTCCATGGGCGGCGGTAATCGATTACCATCAGGTGATGCGCCAGCTCGTTTGCCCCCTATTCAGTAAAAAAAACTGCGAAGGGAAACTTAAATTAAACCCTATAAAGACCCGTTTGGCTAGCGGGTAGCAGTCTAGTAGTGGATTGTTAAAGGCTATTGATGTTATTTAAACAGAGAAATAAAATATACATATTAGCAGAACCCCGCGGTGCTACCTGCAGAACGAAAATAACTGCGGGCAACGTCGAGGCGAAGCTATCATCTTTATAAATTGTAGCCTATCTGGTTTTCTGATGTGTAAGCTATATTATTGTAAAGTTTCATCAAAATCCATTCAGTAGTTTTTGCGTGAAAGAGCAAGAAAAATACTCACTTACATACTCACAAACTTTCGCGTTTATAATATTAGAAGGATAATATAAATTTAACATTCCAGCGTTTCAACGTTGCAATAACAAGAGCTAAGGCAAAAGTAATCGTTATTGGCAATCCGCTTTGTTTAGAAAAGGATCTCAAATGGAGGGCTTATATACAAAAGTGTCGCGACTTGGGAACACTCTACGGCTTCGATATGGTACAGTTCCCTAACGACAGTCGCGACGATATTGTAAGTAATCTAAGGCCTATTCTGGCGCAAGTTAAGATATCTGAACAGTCTGTACCACAAAAGTAAATTTTATGTACATTTTAAGTAACCAAAGTGTTTGTACAATTGTTTTTTTTTTTTTTAATTCTCGTTATTTTTTTTATTACAATGACAATTCTTGTTTGAATGAATAGATGTCTTAATAATTTTGTGTAATTTAAATGTTTTGTATGTTTCGTGAATTTATACAAATTCACTCTAAAATTAAAACATATGACGATAAAAAACCTGCAGAAGGCATGTTTTTTTGGTATAAAATGTATTTTACGATAAGATCTCACGGAGTCGAGGACCAAATGAGATAATACATTTCGTAGATACTATAAAGAATCACTTGTAATAAAACAAATCGTAGTATACTGTTATACTATACACCTCTATAATGACATTCAAGTAATTTTATCAGGATTTGAATAAAAAACAAATGGACAACAGATATTTCGTCCCATAAGTATTTTATTGCAGTATAAATAATTCTAATATGTCCATGCCTTCATTTTCTTTTTGATTGTTGCTTGAGAACGTATGCTAGTATTCGTAAAATGTAGGTGTTACAACGGTAGCATATTCGGACATAACTGAATTATTTGAAACCGACCGAAACGAAAATGAAAGAATGGACAGAGTATAAAGTACTGAAAATAAGACCTCTTATATTGTTTAGGTCTTATTTTTAAATATTTGAACGCAACTGTATAGGTTGCGTTACTTATTTAACTCGAAGACTGCGACTGTTGATTTATAACTGTGGTGATATTTTTGTAGGATATTTTATTCATTGACAATTTTGTTTAGAAAATAAGTGTTTAGATTTAAATGTAGTTAGTTTCTAAGTGTCATTTTACCATATACGTGTCACTTTAATATCGTAATTAGGATGTGGTATACCATATGTCTGAGAGATATCCTTTGATATTTCCGAATTGTAGGCAGTTTCTAAGTGTGATTTTAATATGTAGGTGTGTCGCTTAAATATCATGATTTGGAATGGCAAACCGCATATCAGAAAAATGCCTTTTTCCATTTTCGAATAACATGAATACCGAAAGGTAAGCAGCAGTTTCTAGGTGTCAATTTATAATATAGTTGTCGTTTTAATGTCGTAATTGGAAAATTGCAAAACACTTGCCATTTTCCTATGAAGATTAAGCTCAATGTGCTGTAATCTAGTGTAGAATAGTACAGAATGTGTTTCTTTAGTAGTTACTAGTAGCCGGGATTAAGAGATTCGTTTTCTATTCTTTTACTGCCCACACTATACTTTCTACCCAACTATATGATATTTTTGACTACATAATTATATTTATAAACTAAAATCCTTGAAACCTTGCTACCTAACTTGGTTTATTGAGAGCAGACTCAGGACGACTTTATTAAATTCAACTTTATGGCTTTCAATGAAAATGACTAGTCAAATTTTAAGAAAATAATGTGTAAGTCGAGGTGTAAACGACCAACTGATACAGACTGTAGCACGGACTACAGGGTTTATCTTATAATTTTAAGAATAAACAAAATCATGGTTAAGTTCTCCTCTCTTTATGTTATGTGATATTAGTATTTTAACTGTTTCCATGTAAACCTAAGATTTCGTTTAATTACATTCCTCTATATCTCTGCAGCTGAATTCTATTCTGACATCTTTAGTATTAGGTCTTTACCTATGAAATTGCCGTTTTGTGTGGAATAAGTGAAAGTACTTATTTTTTCAAACTTTTTTATTTCTGTTATTCGAAGTAATCGCCATGCAATCGACGCATCTTTGCCAACGCATTGGCAGTTTATTGATGCCCTTCTTGTAAAAATCAGGTGGACGGGAGGCAACAAACTCTTCAAAGGCATTTTGTACTGCCTCTCGGGAATTGAATTTTTTACCCACTAAAAAGTTGTCTAAATTTTTTAAAAAGTAATAGTCGGTAGGTGCAAGGTCTGGTGAGTATGGCGGATGAGGGAGAGCTTCCAACCCCAGCTCTTGCAGCTTGGAGACTGTCTGTTGCGCAGTATGGGGTCGCGCTTTGTCGTGAAGGAGCAGTGGGGACGACCGATTGACCATTTGAAATGACCAGTACTGAAGAAACGCAATTTCATAGGTAAAGACCTATTATTTATTTAAAATTATGATTTTATGTTGTTGATATTGTTTACCCGTAATACTTGCATATAAGTCTTAATCATCCTCTATGGTTGTGCCATAGTTGATAGACGGTTAGTAAAGAGAGTGGAAAGAGCTTTGATAGTTGTTAAGAAAGGTGATAAAAATTGAAAGACTAAATGCAGTACAGTACAGGTAACTTAAGTTTACTGTTACTTGTTTATATATATATATATATATTACTACACAAAAATTATGACGAGTGCCATTTCGAAATTAAGTACCTTTTTTTCTACTAGTTCATATTTGGAATATTTTTAAATCATTTTAAAGTTACCTTGGTGCTAAAGGAGTAAATCTGAGATTTTGGACCTTTATATTTATTTAAAAAAAAACTATCGTATGACATACGAATGTGTGATGTTAATTATAATCTGTTCTAAACAGTATATCTATGTTTTTAAGCCCTAGTTTTACTATTGGTTTGTTTTTCAGTATTTTGATCTGTCCAAAATATGACAATTGTATTACTTTTTAATTTTATCTATGACTTATGTATGTTGTATTTCCTATTATGATTTTGTTACTAAATCAAAATAAATAATAATAATAAATTATAAACCTGAAAGTTTATTTTATTTTTACACGAACATAGATGGAAATTGAAGATAGAAAGAATTGGTTTCTTACTTTTTTCTTCTTACAATAACTAGAATGCAATCCAATCAAAAAAACGAAAGTAACCCATCGTGAAGCTTTGTATTACTGCTACAGTTTTATTTTCATTCGTTTTCCTATAGAAATATATGTGTAAGTAATATGTGTGACATACATACACACACATGTATGTATGTCATGTAATTCAAATAGTACAACTATAAAAGAGCTGGGCATATTCGTTTTTCTTCAGAATACTTTCAAAATATACTTTTCAGGCTCTCCTGAAAACTTCTAGTGTTTCAACACGCGAATTAACTACTGTTAAGCTTAGTTGAGATTGACACTTAAAATCTTTACATGAAGTCGCTTCCCCTGCCGCAATTCGCTTACCTTAAAACTATTCAATGGATTTTATTGCAGTTTTCAGCTATAGATGGAGTGATTCATGAGGAAAGTTTGATACATGCCATATTATGGTAGAGAATCTGAGAATTTTAAGACTTCGTTGCGAATCCTACAAAAATAGTCTATTTAAAATAACGGCAACACACTTGTGACGCCTATTGTGTTGCCATTATTTTAAATTATTATTTTTACATTATACTATTTTTGTAGGATTCGCAACGAAGTCTTAATGGGTGTCCATGGGCGGCGGTGATCGCTTACCATCAGGCGATACGTCTACTCGTATGCCCCATATATAATAAAAAGAAAAACCAAAGTTATGTTTTCGCTATTGTATACCTAAGGTATCAAATAAGTTTAGGTAAAGGTGTAAGAGTTTTTTCATCATAATCTTTAGAGATTAGAAATTAGAAGTTGGAAGGAAGACTTATACTTTATGTAAATTGAACCAAAAAAACAAATACTAACTGAATATAAAAAAATAGCTCAAGATCCGCAATAGTGTGGCATTCTCAAAAATCTTAGTTTATCATTTTAAAAGTCTAATGCTTCTCAAACCTAGTCTTCCTCTGAAAACTATTAGGAGGTATTATGCTTGCCTAAATAACTTCACAATTCAGACCGCGTAGGTAGTAAGGTCATGATTTTAATTTTTTTCGTTTCTAAATACATAACCCTGTAGTGGTCGCATTGACTACATACGTAGTCCATTTTCAAAACGAAATAGGTAGTAGTATAAAAATATTTAAGTGGAATTTCTTTATTTTCTTTACCATCTATTAGACACAGAACAAATGATAATGCTCGTGGTAATTATCTGCACTGGGTAAGATTCGAACCCGCTATCTCGAACTTTGCAGTCAGGGTTCCTAATCAAAGCTTTAATGGCTTTGAAATATTTATTACGTAATCGCATTAACTACCATTCATATGCCTAATTAATAAGCCGAATGCACAAAGAATCCCTGAGTATATTCTTTAAATTTTTAACCGATTTCTAAAAAGGTGGAGGTTCTCCATTCGTCGCATATACCTTTTAAAATCATTTTATTGCTGTCACTTACAACATTTCTAACCCAATAGACATCGCATCATTGTCAGTGTCACTTTGTGCTTGTCAAATCGCCAGCATGGGCTTATCGCTGTCAACCAGCCTAGCCTGTCAGTGTCATGCTTGTCTCCGCTTATAGCGGTTGTAAAAGCAGTGTTAATGCTGTTTTAATCAATTTAGCTTGTTAAAATACTAGTCTCGATAATTAATAAATCGAACCCTCTATTAAATACAAACTACAAACAGTATCTATCGCAGTATTCCTGTAGAAAAGTGTAAATAACCGTAAACAGTGTATAGTAATGTGTGTGTAGTATTTGTTTAATATATCTGCAAATATGTGTGAACAAGTTAATTTTGTCGATATTTTGGAGCCAAGGAGGACCCAGTCAGGGATATTTAGTTTCATGTCCAGAAACTGGTATCCACAAAGAACTCAAATTCTGGACAGATATTGTACCCCAGATGATATTAAAAATATTGTAGAAAATTCTACTTATTTGGATGCTATTATAGAAGCGGTAAGTAATTTAGTTTTATGATCACTTAAACTAGGTAAACCAAACCACAAAAATCTATTGTATTTAACTTTATCTAAAAAAAAATACTGATTTTATACATAGTTATTTTTATTCGAAATTTAAAATATATAATAGAATGAAATTGGTGTTAAAAATAAAATGCTTGAATAAAATCGATGTTATCCTTCAGGAATGTTCAAGAACTGGTATCAACAAAGCCGATTTAGAGAGAAATGTTCATAGTTATTTAGAAGAAATGGGCTTGGACAAAAAAGTACATGTTATTCGATGGATGGGAGTGATATTTCTGAAGATTTCTTTCATGATGAAAATAAAGATGTTTGTGAATGAAGCTGCTGTATTAAATGTAAGTGTGTGCTTAAATCTTAAAAGGTTTTTGGTAGTGGACACTTACTTAAAATGAATATTAAACTTTCATCAGCTCATGGTTGAAATTACATTACAATGAAATAAATCACCTTTATGTAATTAATATAATAATATAAATATAAATATTTCGGACACCTAACACACCAACTTCATCTAGTCCCAAGCTAAGCCGAGCTTGCATTATGGGTACTAGACAACTGATATAAATATATATATATATTCCTTTTTTTTGTAAATACATACATATCATACATAGAAAACACCCAAACTCCGAAACAAATATTTGTAGATCATACAAATTGGTTGGCCGAGTGGTATCACCGGTCGCCATGCCGCTTGCTACTGCGCCAAGTGTCGTGGGTTCAAATCCCACGCGGCACCTACAATACTTTGTGTGATCCACGAATTGTTGTCCCGAGTCTGGATGTTCTTTGTGTCCGTTTCATGTGTTTGTAAAGTCCCCCACGACACAGGATGTTTATTGGCCTCTGTCTATAGTGATTTTTTAAATTTTTTGTTATTATTTTATGATAATTTATAGGTTTTAAGGAATAAAAAAAATCAAGAAATACTACAAGATCTGGCCTAAATACTAAGTTCTTTAATACTAAAGTGTATATAAAAATAATATTGGAAATAAAAAAAATCTGATTGTTTATAGTTGAAGTCAACAATGGGCAAAAATCCAGTACTGTTTCTGCCTACACATAGGAGCTATGCAGACTTCTGCCTGATGACATACTTATGTTACCATTATGATATTGACTTCCCTGCAGTAGCTGCTGGCATGGGTATGTTATAGTATTTTATTTTATTTTACAATTATAGGAAAACTTACAGCTTAATGGTTACATTATACAAACTTAATACAAATAAGAAGGCCAATTACAAGTTTTCACAGTTAACAGAATAAATAAGTGGAAATACATATAAATACACATTCACATGACAACACAGACAAAACCGGTGTGAAATAGCGTTTGCGCTGTGTTTCACCGAGTGAGTGAGGATACCGGAGGCCCATACCCCAACCCCTCCCTCCATCCCCTTTCCCATCCCCCAAAGGTCGGCAACGCACTTGTGACGCCTTTGGTGTTGCGGGTGTCCATGGGCGGCGGTAATCGCTTACCATCAGGTGATACGTCTGCTCGTTTGCCCACTGTTCAATAAAAAAAAAAAAAAAAAAAAAAAAAGCAAGAAAGACACTATTGATAAACAGACACCATTACTCCTGGTTAAAAGAAGCAAAGAAGGAGTCAGTCAGGGTTTTCCTGAGCTGGTTGTTTCCATGCACAAATAAGTCCATATCAGCACTCGGGCATGACGCATTGAGCATACGACTAGCTCGAACAATAAATGAGTTTTGTCTGTATGTCGTATTACGTATTATGTAGGTAGCATATGTCTTTCCTCAAGAATCAAAGTATCTTCATACTAAATTCGACTGCAATTGATGCAGTGGTTTACCTGTGATAGCGTAACAGACAGACAGACTGACTTCCGAATCCATAATATTAGTATGGATTATGTATAAAAAATACAGATTCCACTCCACTCGGCCAGAAATGTTCTGCCTGCGTCTAACTCTAACTAACAGGGTGATAAAGAAAGGTCAAATTTGGTTTGGGCGACGATAGGGGAAGAAGATAAGGTTACCGATTCCACAAATCTCAGAAGGATCTAACTACTTATTGAACTTTGTAAGAGTGGGTTCAGGTATTCATACATCCACCCTAGACTAAAGTAGCTAGGTCAGACTAGACCTGCTACCATCTTATTCTTTTTGGGTACCTAATCAAGGTAAAAAATAAAGGGCTTAAGAAACTTTATTTTTTACCTTGATTAGTAGAGCACTGTGCAAGGGCCTTGCAACAACTTTAAAACAATTAAAAAATATATGTATGTAGATTGTAGGTATGTTCAAACGTTAATTTAATCACCCTTCAATTTTTCGGTTTACTTATTGTATATGCAAAATTTAATTTCCGATAATTTTTAGTTAATTGTAAATGCTAACTAATCCACACTATATCTTCTTCCAAGCCTTTGTTATTCCCAAAATTATTAGGGGTCGGCTACTAGTTCAACCGATTTTACAAGAATATCAGTTTTTCCACGGAGCAACCGGCATCGAACCTCTGACCTCTGTGAGATGTGAGGATGAACTGAATTTGAAGATTGAACTAGTTGTCAGTAATTTGAGGGCGCTGACTTCCCAATAACGACTGTAATAGATGTTCATGAGAACCGTGAACGACGGTTTAACGTGCTCTCTGAGATACGGCCGTCACACACCACTATCTTCCAAACTTCAAACCTTCGAGAAAAGACTGTACTTACTCTTAAAAGGCCGGCAACGCATTTGTGACGTCTCTGGTATTGCGGGTGTCCATCGTTTACCATCAGGCGATGCGTCTGCTCGTCTGCTCGTTTGCCCCCTATACCATAAAAAAGAAACTCACGGTTAAATCGCTGTACAGTGATTTCAACAAAATTTGGCTTTGATTCTTGAGGAAGGACATAAGCTACTCTTTACTAAGCCACGTCTTTTAAAATAAGTCTTTCTGATTCCTTGGGCTCGTATGTTCCGGCTTGTTGTCAAGAACTCTCTAAAAACTGTTTAAATTATATTATTTGGTATTACTTCTCCAAAAGTGCAACCTACTTCTTTCTTTCATGACCAAATCGGTCGAGAATTAATTAAACTTTAAGTCTACCCAAGCATATATTTGTGCACAAAGATAAAACAATAAATGAATGAAATTTTAGACTTCTATTCAATGGCGGTGATTGGTCGACGCATGCGGGAGACTTGCGCGTTCTACATTCGCCGCACATTGGCCGGCGACCCTTTGTATGCTGCTACTCTCAAGCAGTACGTACGGACTCTGGTCGCTAAACATTGCGCACCCATTGAGTTCTTCTTAGAAGGCACCAGAAGTCGAAGCAACAAGAGTATTCCCCCTAAATATGGTAAGAGATCTTTATTAATAAACAAGATGAACCGCGCGGTGCTACCTGCGGTACGACAATAACCGCAGGCAACGCCGCGAGGCGAAGCTATATCTTTATAAATTGTAGCCTATGTGTTATTCTGATGTATTAGCTATATTATTGTAAAGTTTCATCAAAATCCATTCAGTAGTTTTTGCGTGAAAGAGTAACAAACGTCCATCCATCCATATTTACAAACTTTCGCGTTTATAATATTAGTAGGTAGGATTTGAAGTATCAGAGTCGTTTGGGCCATGAACCCAAAACTTGAACAAAGTGTACTTTTTGCGATTTCCTAACGAGATACTAATGGTTTTTGAAAAGCAATAAATTTGAATGTAAGGCAGTCCATAAGTTAACTAAACATTCTTAAACCATTAGCATTTAAAATTAATTTATCAATCTAATTTACGAGTATGTATGCAGTATGAACGTGTTCAATTTTGATTACCTACCTAACTAACATAAGAATATGATTTTACTTCTATCATTGATATCATGTAACTTACAAATTACAATCTATATGAATTGAATAACTTTATGAAGCCCTTGAAAAAAATGTCTATAATTTTTGTCCTCAGGTATGTTATCAATGTGTTTAATGCCGCTGTTCGCTCACGAAGTTACTGACATAACCATAGTTCCTATTAATATCAGCTACGATCGACTGATGGAGCAATCGCTATTCGCATACGAACACTTGGGGGTGCCAAAACCTAAGGAGTCAACGGGGGTAAGTATTATCAGATTTTCCTTATTTACATTCAGGACTTTTTCCATCTCCACGTGGTGAGGCATTAAGAATACGGAGAGTCCTCGTGGATGAGCCACGCTTCGGCATGCATGGGTCGGCTCGACCGAAGTGATACCACGGCCTCACAGAAAACCGGTGCGAAAAAGCGCCTGGGCTGTGTTTTACTGAGTGAATGAGGATACCGGAGGCCTTTTTTTTTTACCTGTGGAAAACCCCCTCGTGTCGTCACCCCGCCAGGGTTTGCGGCGGGGCGGTGTGTCAGAATCGAACCGACTAAAACCACACGGTGTGCCAACTCTGCGCCTGAGAAGGGAGGGGTCCGGGAACTGCTGATATTAACACGACCGGACCCCATACCGGAGGCCCTTTTTTTTTTTTTTTGGAACGAAGTTCCTTATCGCGCGATATGAACAAAAAAACGAAGGGGGCTAGACGGAAATTGTCGCGACATAATTTGTTGTCACGACACTTTTTGTTGTCACGACACTTTTTGCTATTTTAAATTTTATTTGTTATTAGTTTATTTTTCATTGCTTGAAGCAACCCAGATACTATATATATATCTATATATATATAATATATATATATATACTATATATATATACAGGGTGTAAAAAGACTACTACCGAAAACTTGGGGGTTGCAATCAGACCATGATACTGAATAGGTTTAGCGAAAAAAAACTCAAAAAAAATGTTAATTTATCTAAGTCGTTTTATGTTTTTTTCTGCTTACATACACATAGTAAAACATAACAGGACCCAAACTACCTAATTATCTCATTTAGAAAACCAAAAAAACAAAGAAAATCAATAAAACAGTAATGTATTTTAATATCAAAACAGCTGGCCGGGTGAGTGCAATGACGGCGACAGAGCGCGCGGGCGCGTTATGTTGTACATTGCTGGCTTCTGAAATTAATAAAAATTTTGACACATTGTTTTTTCAAGCTACAATTTTTTTTAAAGACAACTGTTTGTTTTTTTTAATAAGTTTTGGGGTGCTGGATCAGCCCCTTTCGTTTTCGGTAGTCGTCTTTTTACACCCTGTATATATATAATAGATAGATAAGATTTCGAACTTTTATATATACATATCATCATTATCATCACTATTATCATAATCATCATTTCATCATTTTCATCAATTCATCATTTTCATCACTTTCATCATTTTCATCATCTTCATCGTTTTCATCATTTTCATCATTTTCATCACTTTCATCATTTTCATCATCTTCATCATTTTCATCATTTTCATCAATTCATCATCTTCATCACTTTCATCATTTTCATCATTTTCATCATCATCATTTTCATCATTTTCATCATTTTCATCATTTTCACCATTTTCATCATCATCATTTTCATCATTTTCATCACTTTCATCATTTTCATCTTTTTCATCATCTTCATCACTTTCATCATTTTCATCATTTTCATCATTTTCATCAATTCATCATCTTCATCACTTTCATCATTTTCATCATCTTCATCATTTTCACCATTATCATCATTATCATTATTATTATTATTAATATTATTGTGTACACATATATCATAAAACTAGAAATTACGTAAAATATTGAAGTAAATATAATATTTGTATCGTCTTTCTATTTCGAACTTCGTTCCATCCGGGTGTCCCTTGACACCTCTCAAGTTTTTTTTTTTTATACGTGTGGAAACCCCCTCGGGCCGTCACCCCGCCGGGGTTTGCGGCGGGGCGGTGTGTCGGAATCGAACCGACTAAAACCACACGGTGTGCCAACTCTGCGCCTGAGAAGGGAGGGGTCCGGGATCGCTGTTATTAACGCAAACCGGACCCCTCCCATACCGGAGGCCCTACCCCAACCCCTTCCCCTATACCCTTCCTCATCTCCCAAAGGCGCGCAACACACACATCACTGCACAGAAAGGGAAAACTTGAAATAAACCCTATACCAACACGTTTGGCCAGCGTGGTATTTAGGTCAAAACCTCTTGTCTAAGGAGAGGCCAATGTCCAATAGTGGACGGTTTCCGGCTGTGATAATTATGATACATTCAGAAACTCAGCGTGGATAAACAAAGGACATTTAGATGAACTTCTAGTATCCTAACAATCCAAATTAAATCCAATCAAATCATTTATTAGCATCGATAATTTATTGATTGTGAAGTATTTGTTACCCCTAACCCTGCCTCTATTTTTAATATTTAAATATCAATTGCTATTCGTTTGTCTCGCTAGAACTCGAGAACGGTTGATGCGGTTTATTTTACGCTTTTTAGTGTTACTAGGCAGGGAGTTTTCTTTGGATGTTTTTTGAAGTCACAAGTCTATCTCCTAACCTTACCTGTCAGGTCACCTAAACAACTTGAAAGAAGACAACTAATTGTATTTGCCCTATTATTGTATTTGCCCTATCCTAATCGTTTTACTGCAGCTCATGTGAATTACTGAATGATTAACAAATTAATGTCGATGCGTACGTATGATATTGAAAAAATTATCCTCCAACTCCTAACTGTTGAGGAGTTGTGCCTTCCATCATCAGCTCACCTAAGTAACTTGAAAGAATACGACTAAAGGTAACGTACACACACATTATATTTAAGCATTTATCTTCCAACTTTTAACCTTTAAGGAGTTGTATCTTCCATCATCAGCTCATCATCATGATATGATGACTATTTGATGTAAATACTGTAATAGCTTTAGAAAATATATGAAAAACATAGTACGTGCTTAACAAATTTTAAGGTTTCCTTCGATTTCCTTAAGATCCCATCATCAGATCCTGATATAGTGGCAATGGGACCACGTCGGGAGCCCACCCTTTCGAATATAAAAAGAATTTTCAAAAATCGGTTCACAATTTACGGAGTAATCAGTTTACATACATAAAAACAAAAATACCAATCAAGTTGAGAACCCTCCTCCTTTGTGAAGTCGGTTTAAAATCAACTCATTCGAATATTTTAAAAAAATACCATTTTACTTGCTGCCTTAACTTTTACAAAAGTGTATGTGGCTGGTTATGATTTAGTACTATAATCTATATAATATACACATTCACAATCACAGTTGATTGCAAATGCATTGATAAGACGAAGGCAATTTCGTATGCTTAGAAATTGACAGGTGCGCCATTTTAATTAGTAGGTATGTACAGTCGCAGTTTGATGATTGCACTCTCACTGTGCGCTTTACAATAAGTTATTTGGTTCACCCAATCTTTCGTAGCAATCAACGACTCCAAGATTCCTATTATGGGTCGTGTGTTACAGGGGTTCTATCCCTCATGAGCGTTTGCCCACGTGTAATTTATCTCGATAAAAAAAATATTGCTTATCTGCTGGATATAGCACATTTTCATTTATTTTAGAGTTATTAGGGAGACTAATTATATAAGGCATGTTTAAAAAATTGAAGTATTCACAGCTTGTACAACAAGCTACTTATGATGTTGATTGTACTTACTGTTCTAGCTTTACTAAAAATTAACTAGCATCGTAAATGATAACATATCAACGATAGTATTTGAATACTGTCTCATAATCCGCTTGATTCCAGTAAATAGATAGGTAGCTATTATTCATTCAATACTCATATGTTTTGCTTTGATGTCATTTCTGTAATAGGTATATACCTATATGTAATATCTGATTAGTTTAACTGCATAGATGGGGTATTCGTTTCAACGGCCACCAGTTGTTGTGGATTCAACCCTCACGACAGGATTTTTGTGTGATCAAGAAATTGTTTTTTAGAGTCTGGGTGTCCTTTGTGTCCGTTTCATGTATGTTTGTTAAGTCCCTCGCGACACAGAATCTATGACTGTACGCACTCAGAGACTGCCTCGGTGGCGTAGTGGTAGCGTATGCGACTGCTAAGCATGAGGTACGATTCCCGGGTCGGACCAAATGTTTGTATGATCTGCAAATATTTGTTTCGAAGTTTGGGTGTTTTCTATGTATAATATGTATGTATTTATAAAAAAATAAATAAAGTATATAAGTATTTATATCAGTTGTCTAGTACCCAAAACACAAGCTCTGCTTAGCTTGGGACTAGATGGCGTTGTGTGTTAGATGTCCGGAATATTCATTATTTATTATAATTCCTAATGCGAGAGTTGTTTAAACTAAACCCCCTTTTTTATGTGATTGTCGTTTTAAAGTAACTTACAATTTAGCTAGATTTTTTTTAAAGTTTGATCCTGCCAAGATTACTCTACTCTGCGTGATGGAAAGCATAAGAAGAATCCAAGAGTGTTGGTCACCATACTCATTGCGAATGCAGACGATGCAGCATGGTGACCCACACCATGGAGGCCTAGTAATGCTTCTGCATCATTGGGTCCGGTCTCGCACTCACCAACGAAACACGACCGCACAAACGATCTCTAAATAAAACTTGTTAGTGGTTGTTAGTAGTAGAATGATCTTAGTTTTAACATTGTACCAATGGCCTATATAACATCGCGAAACTTCTTTGTAATCGCTCCAGTGCGGGCATTGAACTGATAAAAGTCAAAAACTTACGATTAAGATTACATTATCTTCTAAATGAATTAGATAAAATATATCTAATACGTAAAAACTAGTTCATCCACATAAAATATGCCAAAATTGTATTTGTTGGTTATGATGTTTTAGCTCCTTACACATTATGTTTAGAAGCCTTTACTGAGAGGATCAGGTACAACATTTTACACTCTTTAAATACTACTTAAGATTACTGTAAATTCATACTCATATTATAAATTGGCAGAGATTTAGTCGTTACGTCCTCCTGTCCTCAGCTTTGATTCCCTGGTCGGACCAATTGTTTGTATGACCTACAAATATTTGTTTCGGAGTTTGGGTATTGAGTGTTGGTTGGATTTGGGGTTTGGATGTTTCCGAGGTTGGGTCTATGTATATTAAGTACATATGTATTTACAAAAAAAAGTATATATGTATTTATATCAGTTGTCTAGTACCCATAACACAAGTTCTACTTAGCTTGGGACTAGATGGCGTTGAGTGTTAGATGTCCGAAATATTTATTTACTAGCTGAACCTCGTGGTGCTACCCGCAGTACGACTATAACCGCGGGCAACGTCGCGAGGCGAAGCTAGTATCTTTATAAATTGTAGCCTTTTTTTTTGTGCGATAATCCCCACAGTTGCCACCAACTAGTGGTTATTCGAACTCGAACCGACCAAAAACCGCACACCGTTTTGGGTACTAGAAGCCGGGGAACCAGGTGCCGGTGCCTTATAAATCGTGGCCTATGTGTTATTCTGATGCTATATTATATATATAATAGCTATATTATTGTAAAGTTTCATCAAAATTATGCAGTAGTTTTTGCGTGTACAACAGCAATAAACATACAAAGTTTCGCGTTTATAATATTAATAATTACTCGTATAAACTCAGCGTGCTCCCATAGCGGTTATTTGCCAACCAATGCCACGGTAAAAACCATTTTGACACAATGCATAATAGAGGTAATGTTTTGTTTAAAAGGCAATATAATATGTTGTTAAAGCTAATAGATGGCATTTACTTTTGTAGGTACAATACAGCCGTAACCACGTAGTGCGTCAAAGTATTGTTAAATATTGACAATACTTTGACGCTAAGGTCGAGATTCCACCATTAGCATTTGCATATGCAACATGTTCGATTTTGGATCTTCGTGTGAATATGTACCTAATAATAATGTCACACAATTCACACACGGCAATCGGGTCTCAAACTAGGACGAGCCTTTGCTATGGTACGAGTATCTAAAAACATACTTATATATTTAAAAAATTCATACATGTTATAGATAAATTACACCCAGACACAGAACAAATGATCGTGTTTGTCACACAAATATTTACCTTGGTTGGGAATCGAACCCACGACCTCTGATATTTCAGTCAGAATCGCTAACAACTAGGTAAACAGGTCAGTAAAAAAATAGTAATTAAACAATACGGACGGTCTGGTACGCATACGAATAGTATGACCCTCAGTATTATAATAAAATAATATTTATTCAAACATTTGACACATAACACAATAGGTGTTAAACAGAGCTAAACAGAATTTATGCTATGGATACTAGACAACTAATATTGATACATACATAAATACTTTTTGTAAATACATACATATTATACATAGAAATAGCAAAGCAAATATTTTGCAGATCATACAAACATTAAGTCCGACCTCAAGACATGGAAGAACATTCCAGACAAGACATTATGACGTTTCAAATTTATGTACATACATCACTACATAGTATAAAACAAACACACCTACACCTTAAAAAGGTCTACAAAAAAGTCCGCGATGGCATTTGTCTATCCATCCCACAATAACCATTTTTATTCCTTTCTTTTTACGAGAAATAATGGATTATTTACGAAGTGATTTTAAGCAATACAGCATTAATCCTTAACCAATAAGGTACCTTAAATACATTGGGCATTTAGTATAGATCAATATGGCCCCTTACAGTATCTAATTTATATGAATATATCGAAGATATTACAGATTTAAAATGAGAGTGTCATGTCGTCGCTGGGTGCAACTGAAATCCACCCGTGCGTAGCCGGGGCGGGTCGCTAGTATTATAATAAATAACAGATTATACCGTGGAGGTGCAATATTTGCACTTACATAATGTGATTTGATCTTTAATCGTGCTACAAGTTGGCTAGCTAAGAGTTAGGGTTAAGTGTGTCTTACTTATTTGTAGGTATATATATATAGTACGATGCCACAAAAATTACACAAAAATACCAAATTTTGTTGAAAGTGCACCCAATTGATTGACAAGAGTGGACACCCTTCTTACACTGTTGGTAAAGCTGACATAAAACAATGATTTTATCGCAGCCTGACATCTGGATATATAATCCGGTAAGTGGAGGTATCCACTTACCGTATTATCCATTATTAACGACAGACCCTGTATACTGCTTTACATACCTTTTCCTATAAACTTTCGGATACACCAGTCACTATCCTATTTTCCAACCCATGCTTGAATGAAAGAGATTGCCTTCGAGAGATAAGACCACCACTCGTACCTTCTAGTATTAAGATTTAATTGTAATTAATCTAGTGTACAACAAAGCGCTATTATTTAGATAATATAATGTTCGTTTTTCTCCAAGCGAGGTTAACAAGCATTAAGCTGGTTTTTTGTATGAGTACCATAAAAAATCCATTAATGCATGTAGTTAAAGGTTATTTTAATATTACAAACAGATTCTTCTAGTGATTTTTTCATACATAATATTATCTTTTTAGTTTTCTGTAGATTTCTTTGTTATTAAGTGTTAGAATCGCAATATATATATACCGCTCCCAATCCCAATCTAGTATTAAAATCAACTATAAACTGCTAAGAATGCTATTTAAATTTCTAATTTCAGGGTTTCCTAAAAGCATTGCACAACTTAAACGACCATTTTGGCAGCATCTATGTTAACCTTGGTAATCCTTTATCTGTCAAAGAGTACCTCGAGAACAACACCATATATACGAGCGAGACACTGAAGCCCGTGGACTTACAGCAATTAACTAATGAACAATTCAAACAAGTACAGACCTTAGCTGATTATGTCACTACTTTGCAGCAGAAGAACACTGTAGCCACAATTTCGAATCTACTATCTTTAGTTTTAATGCAAAGTGTTATTAAAAATGAGCCTCTACATATTGACGAAGTTCTTGAAGAGGTTAGTTGGATGGCCACGGTGTTGAGGAATTTGGGTGGATCGGTATTTGAAAACGATGTGCAAAGTAGTGTGGAAAGGATCCTAGTAGTGCATGGCAAGATGATGCGGCTGGATAAGCAGAGAAGATTGCGACTGATATCAGGAGTTCTAATGGAGATGTCCAACGATGTCGAGAAGAAAATGAAAGGTAAGAGTTTATCATAGACATTGTTATCGATATATGATGAATGTTACATTGGCTTAGCTAACACTGTATAACTCGTATCATCATCTTCATAGCCTTTATTATTCCCAAGATTTATTGGGGTCGGCTACTAGATCAACCGGTTTTACCTGAATATCAGTTTTTCCACGGAGCGACTGGTCGGACACTACTCTGAGAGTGAACTGAATTTGAAGGTTGAACTAGTTGTCTGTGTATTTGAGAGCACTGACTTCCCAATAACGATTGTCATAGGTGTTCATGACAACCAGCACCGACGGTTTGACGTGCTTTCCGACTTTTTAAAACTATTAGTTAAAAATATTTAATTGGAATTAAGAGAATCAGATTTAACATTTCAAAAGCAATGTTGAAATGTAAAACACAATTAGTAAATGTGCAAATATGTACTTATATGATGTATATACATTGCCTATACTTTAAAACTAAACTTTAATGAATATTATCGTTCTGAACTAGGAAATATGTCAATAGGTTGTAAACCATTATGAATACTTAGTGACAATGAACCACAACCTGCTAATTCATTCATCATTGTATTATGTCTACAGTAGACGTAATACAAAGATGTACGTATCTATATATATCATTGTAATGTACCTATGTATTAGATTAGACTATTAAACAATTAATGTTAGAACGAAACATATAAACAGAGATAAGTTTTATTTTAGACCAGGCGTGTCTGAGCCAGGGCGTGTCCGGCGTCGCCAGTTATTGGACGAGGCCGAACGGGAAACCCATAATGCACTGTGTAATGTAAAATGCTTCATACAAAAAATATGTAACGTTTCAAATCCGTGGCCGGGTGTCCAGGTGTCTGTCCAACAGGGTCTGATCGTTTGCCCCCAATTCAATAAAAAAACATAGATATTTGTATTACACTTTAATGCTATAATAACATTACAGATTAGGAAAATATTTAACTCATTGCCTTAAATTAACACCAAACTACATATTAACTGAGAGACTAAGGCTAATTCGTCGCACATACGAATTGGAGGACGTTCCCTACGCGCTAGTCGGTACTGTAATGAAATACTCCAGTTTGTGCTGCTTTGCATTAGTAACCTTCACCTCGTTGTATGTTATGTACGACGTTACAATTGTAAAGTTATACGATTCAATATATTTTAATTGAATACGTAACGTGAACTAACGTTCTGTATGTATGTAATTACTGGCCAAAATTTATCAAAAAATTTAATAAATGGTGTTTTTTTACGTAAAAAAGGAGCTGATTAGAAACAATTACCGAGGGTAAGCAACGACGGCGTGGTCATTACAAACGTCAGGTCAGGTCAACTACTGGATAAGTGACCGCTGGTGGCATTGAACCAGGAGCCTCTCCGTAATTCGGAGGTCATGTAAAGCAGTAGATCCCGGTTGTTATCATAAGATTACAGTCGTGAAGCTTAGTTGGAGACCTTTGGGCGGCTTAAAAACATCCAACGGCAAGATTACGTAGCCACAACATTATCTTGCCAGCGTGGGGACGTATGGCCTTAACCCTTTCTTGAGAGGAGACCCGAGCCCAGCAGTGGGACATTACGGGTTGTTGATGACGTAAAAAGCGAGGCATTTCTTGTCTGTCAGAACCTCGGATTTATAGAGCCTAGATAATATTGATAGTTATGAGTGGATTATCAACCTAGAAACATTATTTCAGGTCACACGTTGCAAGCGCAAACCATGGCAATTGCAGTGCCGATAATTCAGTTGCAGTTGTATGTGAACCCTATATTACACTGCCTGGTTTCTCCTGCCATCATCTGCCTTATAGTACATAAACATCTTATTGACAAAGGTAAGGAGATCAAAAACAGTTATTCAACAATGGACATATTTTGGCGTGAAGTAAAATTATTTATGTTTATGACTGCCTCAGGGTCGCAGTGGAAGCGTAAATGCGACTGGCTGTGCTTGAAGTCTCGGTTTCGATACAATGTACTCGTATAATATTTATGGTTTTACATAAAGAAAATAAGTGTTTGTTTATATCACTTGTGTAGTACCCGTAGTATTATTAGTTTTGTGTTTAGTTTGGGACTAGATGGAGTTATGTGTTAGATGTCAAAAACAAAAAAAAAGGTGTGTGCGATTCACACACGATAGAAGTGAAACTTCAGTAAATCGACAAAAGAATAAGACCGACATTTGCTCTCTCGCTCTGGTTCACTAATTACAGGCGACTTTTTGTATTTGTGTCTCTTACCTGTCGTTTTTTACGTTGCATCCGGTTTGAAATCACAATAATTCTAAAGAAGTTTCACTTCAAAAAAGATAATTTATTAGCAATTCTCAAAATCAATCAATCACTTTTCACACAATTAACTTAGAGGCGATTTACAATGTTACCAGTAGGCAAGCAGCAACAAGTTTTAAAGTAGTACATATTATTTTATTGTCATGTACACAGATTTGGCTATAGTCAAATTTAAGTTAATACGTATAATAAAATCGTTAATGGACGCAGTCTGTACATGGAAAATATATTTAAAAAATAATATCGTGGCCTTTATGAACGCAATAGAATCCAAAACAATTATTTTTAGAATTTTTATCTGTTTGTCTGAGCGTCTGTGCACGCTTATCTCAGAAACGGCGTAACAGATTTGAATGCGATTTTTACTAATGTTTGCGGCTGGCTCCACTTAACATTTACTGTTTGCTTCATGTCAATCGATTTGTAATTAAAGAGTTATATTAGTTTGAAGAATCACCGCGATAGCCGACCTTTACGCGGGCGGAGCCGCAGGCAATAGCTAGTAATGAATATATCTTAACAGGATATTGATACTATCCAACTGTAAATAATTATATGTAAATTTTCAGTTAAATTAGAACTCGATTACTATCACATTAGAAAAATGCTGAGTCACGAATTCTTCTACCTACAACACGAGGAGGAAAATGTAAGTATAGTTTTATGAAAACATTAAATAAAACGACTGAGTTAAACACGACTGTCCTCGTTTCGAAAATGTGATAACAAAAAATAATAAGCACATAAAATATGTTTATTTATTATTTGTATATTTTTATTCTTGAGAATACGAAGTGTCAACACCCCTGCCCATCCCGCGGGTGTGAAAAGAACTAACATAGGGAGCACACTACGCAGTACATAGGGAGCACTGCCGTTGATATATTTTATACTAGCTGAAAACCGCTACCATACAGCGACAATAACCGCAGGCAAACGAGGCGAAGCTAATATCTTTATAAATTACTAGCTGACCCACGCAACCTCGTTTGCGTCTTATATAGCCCGTACCATGAAAATTTTCGCAAAATAAGTACCTTTTCTGGTTGATTTTTACACCCTGTGTCCGAAAAAACCAAATATCTTACGGAACCCTATTTTTTTCCAAAATAAAATATAGCCTATGTTACTCGTGGATAATGTAGCTTTCGAATGGTGAAATAATTTTTAAAATCGATCCAGTAGTTTTTGAGCCTATTCATTACAAACAAACATACAAACAAAGTTTTCCTCTTTATAATATTAGTATAGATAGCCTATGTGTTATTCTGATGTACAGTATACAGTAGTTTTTGCGTGAAAGAGCAACAAACATACTCACTTATTTGCACTGAGACCTCGGGTTAAGGAAATATTACTATCGGAAGCCTCTTGCCTTCAGCTAGACGTACTAAATAATATTATCTTATGTATCTACCGTTCACCGTCAATTACTTACACTGACAATTTCCTTGATACATTTAGTAGTCATTTAGATACTTTAACATCACACAAAAATATTGTTATAGCGGGTGACATAAATATTAATATTATAACGAAGTTTACCGAGCGGTCTCACGAACAAATAAGTAGGACAAACTACCTCAATATGCTGTCCCTTTATGGTATCCTGCCTGGGCATTTGTTACCAACTAGAGATAAAACCTGTTTAGATCACTTTATGCTGAAAATTGATAAAAAAAAGATTTCTGCCACTATTGCTATCATACATTCAACCATCACAGATCATTACACAACGCTATTGATCTTGTCAAAGCAAAAATACTTTCGAACAATACCTAGAACTACTACCTCACTGAACTACGAACAGGCTCTAATTCAATTAGAAAAAAACAAAATAAGTGATTTACTATTCTGTGATGACCCGGATCATTTGTGTCGACTTTTGTTGCACTCTCTTACCGACACTATTAATTCTAATACAATTACAATAAATATTCCTAGCAGCAAACGTATAATCAAACCATGGATCACTAGTGGCATTTTAGGCTGTATACAGAATCGTAATAAACTTCAAAAAAAGCTAAGTCATGACCCAGAAAATGTAATGTTAAAATTAACCTACACGCGATATAGAAATTTCTGTAATAATTTGCTGAAAAAATTAAAAAGAAAATATGAAAAAGAACTGCTTTCGAAATCGATAGGAAATTCAAAATTACTTTGGAAAAATATCAAATCTATAACCTACGCAAATAAGTCAAATAAACATAATTCGGAATTGCTTACCTTGAAGTCATCCCCCTCTGAATCTGTTAATTATATCAACAAGTATTTTGCTAATGTAGGATTTGAGTTAGCTCAAAACCTTCAATCTGTAAACGTGATTCCGAGTTCTCTATCTAGTGTTGCATCGACGCAGGTAAATTCTTTTGTGCTTCTTGATGCCGACTGTAATGAGGTACATGGAGCTTTGATGAATCTAAAAACCAAAAGCGCTTCTGGCTGGGATAACATTTCTACAAAGTTATTAAAATATACCTACATGCTTGTGGTCCCCATTATAACCCATCTTGCGAATTTTTGTTTTGCAAGAGGAGTTTTCCCGGCCCCTTTAAAAGAAGCCATCGTCACGCCGGTCCACAAGGGTGGTGACGCTTACGATATTAGTAATTATAGACCAATCTCAGTTGTACCTATTTTATCTAAAATTATTGAGAAACTAATAAACACTAGACTACTAAACTATTTAAGTAAATTTAATATACTTTCGGACTCACAATATGGCTTCAGAAGGGGTCTATCGACGGAGGATGCTGTTGGTGCTCTGTCCTCTTTAATAACCCAACATCTTGATAATGGAGAGAAGTGCCTCACTGTCTTTTTAGACCTTAAAAAGGCATTTGACAGCGTTTCAACCTCTATTCTTCTAAACAAACTGGAGAAGATTGGCATTAGGGATAGGGCTCTTGATCTCTTAAAGGACTACCTTTCTAACAGAAGTCAAAGAGTAAAAGTTGACCAGCACATCAGTGGTAACGCGACTGTCTTATATGGCGTTCCTCAGGGGAGCGTGTTAGGCCCAACGCTTTTCTTAATATATATTAATGACCTCTGTAACATGAGTTTACCTAATGCCAAAAATTTTTCATACGCCGATGATACAGCCGTTGCCTTTTATGGGAGCTCTTGGCTTGATGTCAAGCATCATACTGAAACAGGTATGACCCATGTTGCTCAATGGCTAAACTCTAACCTCCTAACGTTGAATACCTCAAAAACAAATTTTATCTGCTTTAGTATCTCTAAACGTAGTGAGCCGGCGCCTGATTTTGGTATTGTTATACATACATGTAAGAGAGATAACGACAATAATTGTAACTGCCCTAATATTCGCAAGGCTACTGAGGTAAAATATTTAGGTGTAGTAGTCGATAACAGACTCTCTTGGTACCCCCACTTGGAACAAGTTGCAGCCCGAATTAGAAAGCTAAGTTGGTTGTTTAAAACCCTAAGACATGTGGGTCCATTGGACAAATTAAAAAGCGAAAGCCCGTCTAATAATCTGCTCACACGGATATACCTTGCGCTGGTGCAGTCCGTGCTCATATACTGCATTCCCGTTTGGGGAGGAGCAGCAAAGACTAAATTCATAAACCTAGAACGATCACAACGTGCACTCCTAAAGATAATGCATTTTAAAAAACATAGATTTCCTACTGTAACTCTGTATCAGATTAGTGCTGTATTGTCTGTCAGACAGTTGTATATAGTGCAGACGGTGTTAAAGAGCCATAAGTCTCTGCATATTAGATTGGGTACTGCAGCTGCCTTTAGGAGAAGGGGGTGTAATGTTGCGAATGTATCGATAGTGAAGACCAAATTCGGAAGTGTACAGTTTAGTAGACGGTCGGCTCAACTGTACAACAGAATTAATAAACAGTTAAATATGCACACAAAAAACTCCTATGATTGCAAAAAGACAATTATTAAGTGGATAAAACCATTAACATATGAGGACACAGAGGCATTGTTACAGTACGGAGAATGATTTATATATATATAAGTACACACACACACACACATACATGACATACATACAATTTTGTAAAATGTTAAATCTGTTTAGTATTGTATTAGATTTAAATAATTATTCTGTCAAATGATCATGTTGTTTGCAATGTGGAGGAGCAGAGTCTTCTACTACAGGCATTACTTGCTTAAAAGAAGATTCTGAACACTAATTTTGTTGTTGGCAGGGTTATTTAACACAATAAATAAAATTTTTATTTATTTTATTTATTTTACTTATATACTCACAAACTTTTGCGTTTTTAATATTAGTAGAATACTGGCTCTGACGCGCAGTTGTATACGCTATGTATGCGAGTGCTATACTGAAACATTTGTATGATCTACAGATTTGTTTTGGAGTTTAGGTGTTTTAACGTCTAATATGTATGTAATTACAAAAAAGTATAAATATGAGTTTCTAGTACAAATAATACAAGTTAGTGATGTAACGAATATTCGCATCCACATTTGCAGATATTCGCATTCGTATTCGCAAATTTATGCGAATGTTTTGCGAAGATGAAAATTTTAAGATAATACTAGGCTAGTTAAATCGATTTCTCATTCATTTCTTATGTTTTTTTAATACAAGAATAAAATGACCCCCGTAATCCCATTATCTGTCTTTACCGTATGATATTGTTTATTGACATACAAATTTACTTTACTTTGGCCAATGAAGCATAACAATTCAATTTTCATTAGAACTTATTAGACAAGGGCTGTTTAGTTTGGGACTAGATGGCGTTGTGTGTTGAATGTCAGAAATATTTATTTATACAGATTTTACTTTTTCAGAGATTCAACAGAGCTCTCGAATACTGTATAGAAAATAAAGTAGTTACGCACAACGGTGACGTATACTCATTGGGCGAGGACACAAAGCTACAGTATTTATTGAAGTGGTCCATGTGGCCGGCCCTCACGACTCTAGTGAAGTGTGTCGAAGTTATGTTAGAGGTATGTATTCATTTACTCGCTGACCCACGCAACCTCGTTTGGGTCTTCTATTACCCATAGCGTGAAAATTTTCCCCCGTTTTTGATACATTTTTCATTGGTGTTTCGCTCCTATTAGTATTAGCGTGATGATATATAGCCTATAGCCTTCCTCGATAAATGGACTATCCAACACTGCGAGAATTTTTGAAATCGGACAAGCGGTTTATGAGATTAGCGTGTTCAAACTAACAAACAGACTCTTCAGCTTTATAATATTAGTATAGATGGCTTGATAATTTTAATTAGGTTTAAAGTACCAGGAGTGTCGAGCGAGGGCTCTTAAAGTGACAGTAAGTAATTTAGTCTCTAGCCAGTAGTCCACCAATGCACATGAGTGTAAAACGTGTAATAGCACCCAATGCTTCATAGATACATTTTTAGAGCAAATTATCTAATAAATAAAATTAAAGTGTCCGTTTGTAATTTCAAATTAACCTCCTTATATTTAGCATTTAGTACATACCTACATCAAAAACAATTGTGTTATTTTTTATCTGTCTGTTTCGGCTAATCAATGTAACGGCTGGAGTAATTTTGATTTTCAGGAACTAGGCTCCTTTTTTGTAGACTAGCTTCGCCTCTCGGTTGCGGCACTACAACAACCGCGAGTAACACCGCGAGGCTCAGCTAGTAATGCAGAAAGTACTTTCAGTCACACTATTACAACATCCAGTATTTAAACAGAATATAAACTTTGAGAAAAATTAATGAAAAGAAAATAAGATTTACCTCTGTATCAATAACCACCAGTTTACAGATTTTCCATTTGTTTATTCGTAGCAATGCAGTTGTGAACACAAACAAGCTCTGAGGTTGGTCCAGCAGCGCGTGGAGTCAGCTGGTTGTCACCCGTACTGCCTGAGCCTGGAGGGCGCCACCAACTGTTTGCAGGGGCTGGTCGCCGTCGGAGCTATGGCTAAACTAAAGAGGTAACCTTACTCTATTTCGGATACTTATGTTCGAAACTCTAATGAAAAAAATAATAGGAGTATAAAATATGTATGTGTGGTAAAACATTAAGAGTACGGCGTGTATTCATCCCATGGGTGCCGCAATAGGCGACTAAGAGAGTAAAGTATGCAAGACAACAGTACCGCAAAGAGAAGGGCTATCAACTGTTCTGGCATTTGACTTGATGTATAAGCATTTGCATTACATCTTATGACGTAGTGTGACTTCCATAAATCCGAAAAAGCTCAATCCTTGGCATAGGGATGGTTTAAGTTCCGACACATTACCCCGCCGTAAACCCCGGTGGGTGCCCGCTTCAGTACGGGCAGGCGCTGGGAGGGGTCCGGTCGTGTTAATAACAGCAGTTCCCGGATCCCTCCCTTCTCAAGCGCATAGTGGCACACCGTGTGGTTTTAGTCGGTTCGATTCCGACACACCGCCCCGCCGCAAACCCCGACGGCCCGAGGGGGGTTTCAACAGATGAAAAATAAGGGATGGTTTAAGTGGATACACTATTTATTTCAAGCGTGCAAGTCTTGTGGGTTCAATCCTTGCATTCATTGTGAAATTATTTTGTCGCTTGTGTTTAATTTACAGAGAATCACACTTGTATAGCTACTACATATTCGCTGTAACGATTGTTTGATTTGCATATTTTATAACTAGTTTTTTGTTTTGTTTGTCTTTGTAATTTATGTATGTACATGTCACCGTAAGATTGCAAAAACTGTTAAATTATAATCTAGCGAGGTTGTATTATTTATTTATTTAAAAATTTAACGTATTATTTTTCGTTACATTATAATGTTGTATGAATACAATATTATATATGTATACGAATAATATTTATATGAATAGTATGGATAAGCTACAACAATTACGTATTTATTTCAGAGAGCAAGAAGTAATGTACGAAGTGGTACCTGCAGTAATGGAAAAGTGCCATAGTGTAATTAAGTCAATAGTGCCACAGTTCACTGTTGACTTTGGCAACAGCAATACAGTCATGTTAGATCATAAAACAATATCAAGGTTGTAAACATTGATTCTTAACGATCGAACGTAGCGTTCGTCAAGGCAAAACTTAAATATTCCTTTAAGTCGATGGTATTATATTATCTAGTTATGTAGATATTTATTTTAATTTAGTTTTTTTTAATGGGTCTACCAAAGTGACTCTACTCTGTCTGATGGAAAACGAGCAGGATCCTAAAGTATTGGTCAGCATACTCATTGCGAATGCGACAATACGGCAACGTGTATAGCATGCAGCATGTTGATCCAGACTATGGCCTATAAAAATGCTTCAGCATCATTGGACCTGCGGTCTCCCACTCACCAACGGAACAATAGGGAATATGCATGTTATTTTTATTTCTTAATTTGATAATTTACGTCTCTGAAAATAGTTAAACTAATTTTTAAATTGAAATTTAAAACACTGACGAAATTTGAGCTGTTCAAACGCCGCCATTTTGCGCATGCTATTGACACTTCCAATGACACGACTTTGTCATTTCGTGTTTGTTTATTATTCAGTTTTGCGGTTACTTTATATTTATTTACAGTTTTAATTGCTATAAAAAATCATGAAAGAAGTTAATATTTTTCACAAACACTACTAACAATATGAATTTCGAGGCCGATAATTTCGATGAAGTGACCATCGACGTCACATTTCTTTTCGACCAATAATGACGCGTTCTGTAAGTTTGAATTGTCCCTTTTTCTTCCCTTCCCTTCTTCCTTAATTTTCACTTTTTATTTAATATTTTCCGAGTATAAATAATCACTAAATTAAAAAAAAGTTAAGTAAAAACAATAATGAATCTAGAAAAAAATGTTTGAGACAAATAATTTTTTTATGCATATTCCTTTTAAGGAAATTTTAGTGTGGTTGTCAAAAACCTATTTGCATTCCAGTGATAATCATGATTTACTCAACGTAAAACCTTAGACGAATTACAGAATATTGGTTATGTTTTTAGAAGTCGTGCATGTATATTTTATTTTGTATATAATGCCATTATTATTAATAATCGAAAGCTACAAATACGTGTACGGTACAGTACGAGTATATAAAAATTATTATTAATGACGAAGGATTGCTTGTTAGAATCAGTTTCATGACATCGAGTCTCTAACGGCTCACATGTATGTGGGAAGAATATTATGAAAATCTGAGTAACGGATTGATGTAATCCACTAATCATTAATCAAGCGTTACTTATCCATACTTTTATTATGAAGCGGAAGAGATAGTTTGTTTAATTGAACGTTCTAATCTCAGGAACGACTAGTCCGCCTTAAAGTTTTTTTCAATGATAGCCCATACGTCGAGGAAGTCTGAAGAAGCTTCCATTACATGTAGTAAACGGTTAAAGTTTCGCAAAAATAATGTGTGACAGAATTTTTCATTCTTGTTTGAAAGTATTAAAAAAAAGTTGGTAATAGCATTGATATGCCTTTTAAAGTAATCTGCGTTCACGCTGTATAGGAAGGAGACGCAAACGCACGGGTTAGTTCGAAAGAACCTATATAATCCCTCGCCCGATAAACAAGATACCGCGGCGCGGATTTAGTTTAAAAAAATTACATAGAGTGATATTAAAATTAAATAAAAGACAGTTTTCTTAGACAACAGTTCGAATCTTTTTTAGATGTAATTGGTACCATTTGGGAAGCATGTATGACGATCATCGTGATATCAACACATGCTTACAGATTTTGTAGAAACATTGTAAATATGCGATATCGAATAACTGTTTAATACAACACAAACCATAGAAGGTTTATCGTGTTATGGCTTATGATGAAAATTGTATTATTGTTTTATGTGATAAATAAAAGAAAAAAGATAAAGTTGGTCACTAATAATATAGTAAGATCCCTGGGCCACCAGACGTCACGTATTTTCTGACGAACGAAATGTGGCTGATTGCGTAGTGGTAGTATGTACTAAGAACGCATGCCTTGCTTAGACGGCCAATTTTCAGGTATCAGGTAATCAAGGTACATAAAAACATTACGTACCTCACGTAAATTCTGAAAGCTGATTTTTAGGTATATTTTAGGCAATATCCTTAAAAATAAGTCGCCAATACTCCCAGACACTTTCCGTCGGCCGATTTGCTTAACAGACGCTTTCAAGCTCCCAAAATAATGACGTAACTTCACGTAAATTCTGATGCTCCATTTATATATATGTCTACCAGACAACTATTTTAAAACCTCTTACAAAAAGATAGACCGATCCAAGGGGCCAATCGTCCCCTAAATTCAATTTTAATATCTCTGTGGGTAAGAGCGCGAGGACATTATCCACGCGCATGAGACTGAGTTAGACATGTATTCATGCGTTCTTAGTACATACTACCACTACCCAATCAGCTACATTTCGTTCGTCAGAAAATACGTGACGTCTGGTGGCCCTGGGATCTTGGACTATAAATGTGTCTAAACTAATAATAGTTGTTTATCAATGATTCTGCATTTAGTTGCTTGCTATTAAATATGTGTTCACAAAGTATTCTATAGGCTAGCTTAACAAAATATTGTAGTAAATTATGTGTGTATTGTACAACAATAGGATAATTATTCTAGATGAATTTTCAAGGTTTCACGGGTTGGGTTGTGGTGGTATTTAGATGATATTGAATAAAACTATAATTTTAGCATAAAACCCCTTCAATTTCAACTTAAGTAACTATAAGTTATGACTGGCTCGGTGGCGTAGTGGTAGCGTATGCGACTGCTAAGCTTGATGTCTCGGCTTCGATTCCCGGGTCGGACCAAATGTTTGTATGATCTGCAAATATTTGTTTCGGAGTTTGGGTGTTTTCTATGTATAATATGTATGTATTTACAAAAAAAAAAGTATCTAAGTATTCATATCAGTTGTCTAGTACCCATAACACAAGCTCTGCTTAGCTTGGGACTAGATGGCGTTGTGTGTTTATAGATGTCCGGAATATTTATTTATTATTATTTATAAGTTAGATAGATAAAGTATTAGATAGGTATTTTAGTGTGTATTCAAGTAACGCGTTTTTCACACCACGGATTTCGATTTCAAAACTGAGAATTAAATATATATCTACTAGAAATGTATTAATCTCCGTTAAAATAATTAGTTTAACAAGTTGACCTTTGTTGTTGTTGATCTATATTTTGTCCTAACAACTGCAACTGAATCAAGTATTCATCCAATACCTTTTTAAACTTTGAATTACTAAACAAGTTTTTCTGTACTTTATATTATGATATTGATAGACATTTTAAAGGTATCACATAATTTTTTTATAAGATTTGTTATTGTTAGATTTGTGACTGCGGTCAAGACAGGTTAATAAAGCCTAAATTCGCCCAATTAACAGTAAAGCCGAATAGACGCTACATTAATATTATTCCTTATCAAATTACTCAGAATCTTATGCACTTAGTTTGCAAGGATAATTAATCCTTACTAAACTAAAACTAATATCCGGCCATTGCATTTCTCTAGCTGAGCAGTGAGGATTTTGCTCTCATGATATTTAGACGTGGCAGATTGCTGGTTGCATTGCGAACTGACTTACCTCTATTGGAGATTGTATGCGTCTCTGCCTTGATAATTAAGTATTTACTAACAGCAGAATCTAGGCATAATTCTTGGTAATAAGGTTTAATGTGATAGCATAGATAATATACAGGGTGTAAAAAGACTACTACCGAAAACTTGGGGGTTGCAATCAGACCATGATACTGAATAGGTTTAGCGACAAAAAAACTCAAAAAAAAAACTTGAGAGGTGTCAAGGGACACCCGGATGGAACGAAGTTCGAAATAGAAAGACGATACAAATATTATATTTACTTCAATATTTTACGTAATTTCTAGTTTTATGATATATGTGTACACAATAATATTAATAATAATAATAATGAATAAAAACTAGCAACACTTAAAGCCGTCAGAATTTATCAAACAAATTTCTTTAAAATAAATTATATTTACTGTTTAGAATGGCACAAAATAACAAACAACAATAATTTTCAAGCAGATTAAACATTCCATTGTTATAAAATAAATACAACGAAGAAATAAAATGCATAAATCAAAAATGAAACATAGAAATATCTACTCAACAAGACATGACGTTTAAAAGTAAACGTCATGTCAAAACAATACTTGATAAATTTTAATAACGACGATGCTAACAAGAGCTAGACGGAGAGCACAGCTATCACCCCCGGACTCGTCGCTCCGCTCCGCCTTGCCATCTCCGGAAGAAGCAATAGAAGTTCCGGCTGGTGCAGAGGCGTCGAGCTCTTCTTCAAGCGACGAGTTTTTCTCTCCGCCGACGTCGCCAATACCTGTACGTCGGCAGGGGAGAGGCCGGCCACCGACCAGCTTGGGATCCCGAGGACCATTGACCTCGAACAGGGCCCCCGCTGCCGGTGGTGATGTGCGCCGCATGAAGTGGACACATTCTATAAATGAGAATGTCATGCGGGCATATTTTCGGGCTACAGAGTTGGGAACGAACCTTACTGCGTACCGTGTTCGACTAGTCTCTCTGTTTCAGGAGCTTGAGCCAGCTGTCAACGTTTCGGCACAACGATTGTCGGATCAAGTGCGAGCTATACAGCGATGTCACCTGCTGGATGATGCCGCACTTGAAAGGATACGCTCTGACATACGGAATAGCTTGACTGTCCCTTCTTCGTCACATGTTCTGAATGTGGTAACAAACAGCACACCACAGGTACCACAAAATGATGATATTAGTGAATTAGTGGACAGTGAAATTATATCCGTGAGTACCCAATATAATGATAGGATAAGGAGCACTTTGGAGGATGCGATTCGGGAATACCGATATGTAAATTTGAATAACAGACCCCGGTTGTCCCGTTTGCCCATACATAAACGAAATTTAGCGCTGGTGAGTGCCTTGGATTCGTTATTACCGAAATATTTCAGTAATAGCGAAGATCTCAGTGATACACACTCAATTCTATACTGTGCGGCTATTGCAGTTTGTCGAGTAGCTGGTGTGAAGTTTGCAGAATATACAACCACTACTCGACAAGAAAATACTTTGCCAGCTTGGCAGTATAGAATTGAACGTCGTATTGCTGAGGCCAGGACACTCATTGGTAAGCTAATGAGTTTTCGATCGGGAAACACACGACCGAGAGTGATGCGCTTTGTGAAACGGGCATTCTTGGGGACTACTATTAGTCCTCAAGAGTACATGTCATGTGTCACGGAGCGCATAGACTTTCTGAAGCAAAAAGTTTATGCATGGGCAAATAGAATAAGGCGGTATAGAAAACGAGTAGATCGGTATAATCAGAATCGCATGTTCCAAAGAAATGAGAAGTGGGTGTACCAGAAATGGGAGAACCTGAGTCCGTGTATGAGTGATGGGCAAGTTCCAGATGAAAATGCCACAAATTCGTTTTGGCGCAATATGTGGTCTGTGCCTGTCACTCATACAGAAGGTGATTGGTATCGGGATGTTGAGCGCTCATGTGAGTCTTTGTTACCTATGGAACCTATTAGCATCGATGAAGAGGATGTAAGTTGTGCGGTCCGTTCATTACCGAATTGGAAAGCACCAGGTCCTGACGGACTGCACAACTTTTGGCTTAAGTGGTTCCGAAACTCACATGCGTGCTTAGCATCTCAATTCCAAACAGCATTGGATTCGGGTTCATTACCACAATTTTTGACCACTGGCATAACCCACTTACTCTACAAATCTGGTGATGCCATGGATCCCAAAAATTTTAGACCAATAACATGTTTACCAACTTTGTATAAACTTCTGACATCTATTCTGAGACTCAAAATTACAACACATATTAATCACAATTCGATACTTTCTATTTCTCAGAATGGATGTAGAAGTGGGACCCGTGGCACTAAAGAGCTCCTTATCATAGACATGACCATTAGCCAGCAGGTGCGTCGTAATCGTAAGAGCCTGGCGACATGCTGGATAGATTACAAGAAGGCTTTTGACTCCGTTCCTCATACATGGCTTTTGAAGGTGCTTGAGTTGTATAAAATTGATACAACTCTGTGCACTTTCTTGAAGGTGTGTATGGGGCAATGGAGAACAGCACTTCGCTATCCTGGGTGTCGGCAGTCTGCGATGAACGACGTACTTATAAAGATCGAGCGAGGCATCTTTCAAGGTGACAGTCTGAGCCCCTTGTGGTTTTGTCTAGCTTTGAACCCTCTGAGCACTCTATTAGAGGGTTCAGGGTTAGGCTACAGGTTGCAGAAAGATGATCGAGTTATATCTCACCTCTTTTACATGGATGATTTGAAACTACTTGCCCCCACTAGATTACAATTGACAGCATTACTAAAGGTTACGGAAAACTTTAGTAATTCTATCAAAATGGAATTTGGTGTAGACAAGTGTGCAGTTATGTATGTAAAAAAAGGTGAGATTGTGGAATCTGAAGGTATAGAGCTTTCAGATTCCACAAAACTCAGATCTCTGTCTGCAACCGAAACTTACAAATATCTAGGTTTTTCACAGTACTTAGGAATGCCAGAATCTGACATGAAACAAACGTTGCGGGAACGCTTCTTTAGCCGCCTGAAAAAAGTACTTAAAAGTCTTTTGTCAGGCGGTAACAAGGTACGAGCCTGCAATGGTTGGGTTATGCCGGTTCTGATGTATTCCTTTGGTGTACTTAGATGGACTCAGACTGAATTAGATGCCATTGATAGGAGAGTCCGTACATTGTTGACTGCATTCCGAATGCACCACCCACGTTCATCGGTTATGAGATTGTATATCCCGCGAAGGTTAGGGGGTCGTGGATTACTAAATATCAAGACCCTGCACAATCGCGAGGTATACAATCTTAGAGAATATTTTCTACAAACTGATGTGGGAGTGCATCGTAGTGTAGTCACAGTGGATACCGGACTCACTCCGCTCGCTCTGGCTAAAGAGAATTGGCGCAAGCCTGTAGTACTTAGTACTAATGATCGCAGGGAGGTATGGAAGGGCAAGGAACTCCATGGTCGGTTTTATCGGGCCCTTCATGGACCCGATATAGATTTTAAAACATCTACGTCCTGGCTACGGTATGGTGATCTCTTCGGAGAAACCGAAGGTTTTGTTTGTGCGATTATGGACGAAGTTATCATGACGAATAACTATCGGAGGTATATCCTGAAAGATGGTACGGTCGACATCTGTCGGGCATGTCACCGTCCTGGAGAATCTATCAGGCATATTATTTCTGGTTGTTCTCGTCTTGCTAACGGCGAGTATTTGCACAGGCACAACCAAGTAGCTAGGATCGTACATCAGCAACTTGCCCTTAAATACCATCTTGTGAACTCAGAGGTGCCATACTACAGGTATGTGCCCGACCCAGTTCTCGAGAATGGTCGTGCTACATTATATTGGGATCGATCTATTATTACAGACAGGACTATTGTTGCCAATAAGCCTGATATTGTGGTGATAGATCGATTAGAGCGCCGCGCAATTATTATCGATATCGCCGTTCCTCATGACGAGAATCTCGTGAAAGTCGAAAAAGAAAAACAAATAAAATATTTGGATCTATCTCACGAGATTGTCGATATGTGGAATGTGGATTCGGTAATAATTGTTCCGATAGTCGTATCTGCTCACGGATTGATAGCCAAGAGCCTCGACCAACACCTTAAGAGGCTCACGTTAGAAGGCTGGATCAAGGGTCTGATACAGAAGGCAGTCCTTCTTGACACGGCACGCATAGTGAGGAGGTTCCTGTCTTTGGAGCCCTAACCACCGGTTTCTTGGTCCCTGTACCCGAAGTCGGTGGTCTACTATTTTTTATATTTTTAAATATATATTATGTTATTGTTTATCTTTTTTATGTATTTAAAAATGTAATTAATATGTATATATAATTAAATAAAGAGAATAATAATGATAATGATGAAAATGGTGAAAATGATGAAGATGATGAAAATGATGAAAATGATGAAAATGATGAAGATGATGAAAATGATGAAAATGATGAAAGTGATGAAAATGATGAATTGATGAAAATGATGAAATGATGATTATGATAATAGTGATGATAATGATGATATGTATATATAAAAGTTCGAAATCTTATCTATCTATTATATATATATAGTATATATATATATATAGATATATACATAGTATCTGGGTTGCTTCAAGCAATGAAAAATAAACTAATAAGAAATAAAATTTAAAATAGCAAAAAGTGTCGTGACAACAAAAAGTGTCGTGACAACAAATTATGTCGCGACAATTTCCGTCTAGCCCCCTTCGTTTTTTCGTTCATATCGCGCGATAAGGAACTTCGTTCCAAAAATTTAATTTATCTCAGTCGTTTTATGTTTTTTTCTGCTTACATACACATAGTAAAACATAACAGGACCCAAACTACCTAATTATCTCATTTAGAAAACCAAAAAACAAAGAAAATCAATAAAACAGTAATGTATTTTAATATCAAAACAGCTGGCCGGGTGAGTGTAATGACCGCGACGGAGCGCGCGGGCGCGTTAAGTTGTACGTTGCTGGCTTCTGAAATTAATAAAAATCTTGACACATTGTTTTTTCAAGCTACAATTTTTTTAAAGACAACTGTTTGTTTTTGAAGTGAAACTTCTTTATCGGGGTTGTCAAAAAATTTAGTGTAACATTTTTTCGTTACGCGTTACATTTATCCGTTACGCGCCATCTTTTTTTTATCCCTACCACGCGTGATTCGAAGTATACTTTCTCCAGCGGAGTAGGGATTGGTAAATGTCTCCAATGTATTTTGCGGCCCGTTTTGAGTAGTTACGTTTGAGTTTTTTTCCTGTTATTTATAAACTGAAACAATTGTTCATTTATAGTCTCTACTTTATTCAGAGACAATCGTTTAAATTCTGCTTGTAAATCGATGGTGGTCGTTGACGTTTTTCGGCCATGATAAATGTTTTATCATTATTGAGAGTAGTTATATACAATCCTTAAAAAAAAAATTATAAAATAAAACAAAAAACATTTTCAAACACAAACAGGACCAAATTAATACTACAATGAAATATCACATTACAAACAATATTATTTTATTTAGTCCACAATGTAAATAACTACACACATCACATTTCACAAACTTACTTCATTCACACCACAGATCGCGAAATATTTACTCAGGTCTCGCTCCTTAACTTTTATTGCACTTGAAATAAGAATTGTCACGAATATTGCTGGTTTATAAGTCTTTTGTCGTTATACCTTACGTCGACATATGATATTTATTTTTTGAAAAATAACGTCATAAAGAAGTTTCACTTCTTACGAGTGTACGTTAGTACACGCAACTTTTTTTGTTTTGGGGTGCTGGATCAGCCCCTTTCGTTTTCGGTAGTCGTCTTTTTACACCCTGTAAGTATAATTAACCTTTTTTTAGTTTTATAGAAAAACAGGTAGCTTTATTTATTTGAGCATACAAAACATTCGTATATTCGAAAAATAAAGCATGGGTCTACCGGTTTTACTTATCCTTTTAAATTAAGAAATGTAATATGTTACTGAATTTTAATTTAAAATGCATTGAACTACTTATTTGTATTATTTATTGAGCAATAACAGTATTCATAAAGATTTAGTTAAGTGTTCTGTTTGTGAATTGTAAAAGTAATGACATTGTTGATTTTTTTTTATGTTTGAATAAATGACTGTAAAGTTACCTTGAAATTTTATTACGTAACCTATGAATGAAATTCATACCGTGGGAGAGCTATGCTTCGGCGTGAATGGGTCGGCTCGACCGGAGTGATACCACGGCCTCACAGAAAACCGGTGTAAAATAGCGCTTGCGCCGTTTCACCGAGTGAGTGAGGATACCGGAGGCCCATACCCCAACCCCTTTCCCATCCCCCCAAAAGTTGGCAACGCACTTGTGACGCTTTTGGTGTTGCGGGTGTCCATGGGCGGCGGTAATCGCTTACCATCAGGTGATACTTCTGCTCGTTTGCCCACTATTCAATAAAAAAAAAAAATGAAGTTGTTATTACTAGATTGGCAGCGTTCGACAAGTGCTTCTTGATTTTTTTTCAAATAAATCTGTATAATACATGTTTTAAATCTGAGGAGCACCAGCATCCATTAATAGAATCTGAAAGGCGCTCATAAGGATCTTGTAACAATTAGCCTGTATACACTTCAGTTATATATGAAAACTCAAATTTTTAGTTCTGATCACCTATTCTTTCCAAAATGTAGGTATATGAAATAACGTCTATGTGCGCTGAAATTTTATTTAATCGTTTGTTATGATCTGAAGAATATGTCACTTAAAATAATAATTTAGGTATTATTGTTATAGACGCTATGGAGTTATCGCTTTCCATTATTTAAATGAACTTTTAAAATTAATTGGCGAATTATTAACCTCTCGGGTGCGGCAACACGGATCCATGTTTTCCGCAGTTAACTTGCATTTTAATTAATTTTGGGTATTAAAGTTATTATAATGAAGTCTAGAAAGGTTTGTTATGCATTTGCTTTATACGAACAACATTTTAAAACATTCGTTTGTCAAGTGCGCTTCAAGAGCCGTAAAAAAAACGAGTTCCAATTTCAAAGTTGACGATGACGCAACGCGATCTTTCAAGTGCCTCTTAAAATTGATTTTTTGCCGATAAGGTGGTTTTGAAGGTAGTTTGTTGTTATATTTTACTTATTATACTTATTTTAGGAGCCACTATCAATACGAATTGAGGCATAAATCATGCGTAATTTTGAATAGTGTTACTCAAAAAGTTACCGAGTCTATTACCTATTGAAAAGGGCTTACTCATTTGAAGGTTTTTACGCATTTATTCTTATGTTTTTATTGATAAAATGATATAATTGCGATGAGAATCTTATATAGAATATAGAATAGCAACAAAAATGTGTTAGAAAAGCTAAATATTTAAATAAACACTCATTTTTTGCCTGACGTGCGAAATTAGACGAACACATACACAGGGCTCCCACGCCATTACTGTTCTACATCATCATCAGCCTATCGTAGTCCACTGCTGGACATAGGCCTCTCCAATAGCACGCCACTTAAAATTGTATATCGCCGTTGATTCGTGTTTGCACGCAGCCTAGCGGGAAGTCCCGGAACTATTAACACCCACACATACACAGTAGTGACGGACATTGAACAAGACGTAAACTGATCTTTGTTTATGTTTTACTAAATTATTTTGTATTGACCATAGACTTTGTGTGTCACATAATGGAACGATCAGTTTGTTCTCTTTAGCATTCAGTCATTTTCATAGAGTTTAGAGAATTCTCAGAACTTAAAAATAATAAATGAAAACTGGTCTAGCAAACGAGTCCTTTTTTTAAATAACTTGATAAATAGGTTGTTTTTTTTATGTATTGTTCCTGTCTTTTGCACTAGTTAACTAAAAAAATAAATTATTTAACTAAAAAACACTATTTCTTCATATAAATACTACGTAATTTGGTGTTCGGCGCAAATAATAGTTTGATTGTAAAGTGACAAAATAGCGAATATCTCGACAGCGAAATGTGATTTTTACAAATATGTTTCTCAATGAATTTTTACTGCAGTTATAGTGTTTTTTATATCAGTAGATAACTTAGTTATCGAACTTTATAAGGATAATAAGTAAAATGAATAATAAACCACATAAAATATTAAAATCATGTTTATTAACACAATAGGTGCGTAAATTAACACTTGGCTCAATTGTGAGTAAATAATAAAGCGATAACATTAGTTTAGTAATAAAATATGGCATAACCATGTACGCTTGTTATCCATCTTTTGAAAAATAATCACTTTTATAACCACCGAGCATTGTTTTTGAAAAGATTTGATCATTTTCGCGCATCCGAAAGATTAAAAGGGACAATAAAATATATTTTTCACTATTTTTAAAATGTGAATGTTGATCGATTTCTTAGTGAGTATTACAGAATTTTTTTAGAAACAGATATAAAGAACATCCAGAATCACAATAATCTTGAGACCAAGACAAATATAGTTTTTAAAACACACGCTTATCAAATTCGGTTCCAAACAAACGTACCCTTATGATATATTGGTGGAAATATGAAAATTTTCTCGGGTTTAAAAATAAAACAACCAATTACTAACACCATTTTCTATATTTACAAAATTACATTGAAATGCATTTACATGTTTAATTGGACATTATAATACAAACTGCACTCATACTATACATGAAAGGGTCCAAATAAATTGTGGGTCTGTAGACATTTTAAATTGAGATCTAATATAGATATACTGCAGGATAATAATATCGGAACAATAACATGTCTTAACAGGAGGGTAGGTACATATCCCCAAAAGGAACATACAATATGTATTGGATTTTTCTATAAATAAAATATATTTCTTAATAATCTCAAATTTCAAAATAGATAAGCATTTTAACATGTTTCGAGTTAAAATTGGAGAATAAAATACATTTTATATTATACAGTTTATGTTATCAATAATAAATTAAATATAAGCAAGATCTTTTTAATTCATTGCATCTAACATGGTTGTAAAGACATTTATTTCTTGCAAAATATTTTTTTATCTAATTTCAAAAGTTAGGTAATCATTTTAATTTTAATAGTCATGATTTTTCATTCGTATTCCCTCTTAACTGTACGGATAATAACTTCATTGAATATTTTCTCTACTCGTGTTTCTTGCAACTATTTTCTTTGTGCTTCTATTGTACTACAAGTCAAGGCATATTTTTGTCAAAATCTTTAAAAGTAGATCCATGTAGAAGATCTACAGACAACAATCGTCGCTCTTTGACCGATTTTTGTATACTATCAATAAGTAAATCAAGGATCTTTTATAAAAATAATCTTGACAAATTGGAGGAAAAATCGTACAGGTTCCCCCTTCCCTAATCAGGCAATATACATCGGTAGTAAATATTGTATTAGTCACCATTAAGTATTCAAGTGCTTACTATGTACAACACTTAAAGCTAGTAACGTTAGCAGTTATGTAAACATATAATAATAATTAAGTATGTCGTGAAATAACAGATAGAAAAAATAAATAAATAAATTGTAATAATAAATGTTCCATTATGAACATAACTACGTACAAAAAGCAGTTCTTTTGACGACGTTGAGTAAACATGACATTGTAGTACCTAGGTTATTAATCCTAAAATAATTTTAAGGACATCTACAGGAAAATTTTAATATTTTGGAGACAAGATATGACTCGTTAGATATCCCCTTTTCCAGTGCCAAGATAACCTTTAAAGCAAATTATCTTAGATAGTTTTACTTTTCCTGTACTAATATGTCAAAAGGCATGATATAGTAAAATGTTAAATGTCCAGTTTCATTCCTATCTGCCCTTATGAAATATTACAACTAAATTTTCAAGTTACATTTTTGTTACATTCAAAAAAGATTATTGGCTTGTTGCCTACATACGATTGTAAAATAGGACAACGTGTTTCTATAACACCTGGATGGATACCTACGCACACACACGATTCAATGAATATTTGAGTCTCACACAAATGTTAAAACATAACAGTAATTACCTTATATTACAAAATATCAAGAAAATTCATGAGAAAAAATCAATAAGTAGTTTCCTTTTCACAAAAGTCCATATCTCATATTTGTAACAATTTTAATTCAGGGAATCCTGTTTAAAGAAAAAATAATATGCACACGTTTATTAACGAATAATTTGCGAATAATACGCATTACCTATGTCATAGGCTGGCATTTATTTACCGTACACATTTTTTTTCGTGTATAGTAATTAAATAAAATTACCTTATCGTTTTACATTAATTTACATATATTAATTTAATATCAATCAATATTAATTCATAACAAATATCCGGTCGTTTAGAAAAACACAAATAAATATTAGTTTATCGGCAGAGTCGCAATGGGTTATTTAAGTCAAAAGCATATGGATTTTCAAGAATTGTTTCACAAGAATGAAGAATTTTAAAATATCTAAAGTATAAAAAAGAAGAAAGGAAGATTTTGTAATTAAAGAGCAAGAAGTGAAGACATATTAAATAAAATTTAGACCAGTAAGAAAATGTGGATGTCAGAAAATGATAGGAATTGAGAATCGAGAAATCGGAAAAACGGAAAGAAATGTTTTTATTTTCACTGAGTAAATGTTATCTGTGAGTCAATAAATTAACAACCTGAACTTTTACATAACATAACTGTACAAGACTGAGATCCCAGTCACCCCAGACTTACGTCGTTTTAAGCAAGATTTTTTTAGGATCGGTAGTCTAACATAAACTCAAAAAGGAATGGATACTCGCTAAGCTGAAAGCGGGCCGTTTTACAGTTAACAGGTATCAAAAGTAGAAAAAAACCTTATTTTTCAATGAGCCAGACAAATCTAACGGGCCAAACATACTCCCAGACTCGTTTAAAGTCTATAAAAAGGGGCGCCTCTCTGTTCTATAGCGGCAGACATACGCGTCGACATACGTCAGTGGTGATTGGGATTTTGAACTATACCGATATGACGCCACCATGCTATAACAAAGATCCCTCTAATAAATATGTGATGGTTTAGATAAACTTCTGCCCTATGTAAAGCCAAAGGCTAATTAGATAAAATAAATTATTATCTTGGCATGTAAACTTGCCAAATCAGAATTTTAAATTCCGCATAACACATTAACTTATATAAATGGGTTGTATATACGATTACTCATGTTGAAACAAAAGTTTGAATATTCATAAATATTCAGTTAAAAGTAGATATTCATTCTTGTTTAATATCTGTACGAAAAATAAATTAATAAATAATAAGTTTACTAATAGTGTTACAACACATTTTATCATAACATACAAATATTTTACAGTTTGTTTTCATGAGTACGAATAATTCTGACATGTACTCGTATCAGGATTGCGTTGAGCTATATGCATTGGATATGTCGAATATTTTCTCGCTTACTGATTGGGAGAAAAGTTAAAACAAGTCTGTCTTTACTGCATTTCATTCAATGTCCATCCCATAAATGTCTCGGTACTAATACATATATCACAATAGTACCTTAATAATAACATTAATTGTGCATTTACCATTCGAAATGTAGGTAATAATCTAGTAAGCCTTGAGAGTGTCGTTGATGAACACGGAGCGAACTTCCTGAGGACACAGAGTGACAACACCGTTCGGTATTTGGCTCTTGACATTGACGAACGTTAGAGTACTTTCGTATACGCTGTTTGCGGACGCATCCACGAGCTCCGTAATTTGAAACTGTAATTGTGACAATTTTCTTATAATTTCATAGTGGCTGTTTGATTCCGAGCTAGGCAGAACCTGTATCTTGGTAAAGCAACAGCTAATAAACTTACGTGTTTAGTTTGAAATTCAAATATAGAATTACACCTAGACACACAATTATTAATCCTGTGTAGAAATCAAACTTACTTCCTGGATGGGAATCGAACCCCCACGATGTCTGACATAGTCTATTGTGTTTTAAATTTTTGATATTTTATCACAGTTCATTAATGTTTTGTTTAATAATCCATCCTACACTAAGTTTACTAATTTTGTTAAGAATGGTTCTAATGGTTAATTGAATTCATAGATGAATAGTACCGACCTGGCCATCGGAGAGAGGATACCACTTGCTGATTTCTTTGTTGCCGTAACACGGGTCCAGGTACACTCGCTGGAAAGTCATCCCCATGCCGTGGAGTACGGTGCCGTCTTTATTCTATAAATAAAAGAGGTATCATAACTGCACGGTTGGCCTAGTGGTTTAAGCGGTCACTACGCCGTTTGCTACTAATCCAAGTGTCGTGGGTTCAAATCCCACGTGGAACATCACTTTGTGTGATCCACAAAGTGTTGACCTGAGTCTGGGGTGTTCTTTGTGTCCGTTACATGTATGTTTGTAAAGTCCCCCGCGACACAGGATGTATATTCCTAATGCGGGCGTTGTCTTTTCAAAAAACAAAAACAAACAAACAAACTGGATATAATTCTTTCTCATCTCAAAAATAATTTACAACTTATAAAAACTGGGACCGTGTATACAAGGTGGATACCGTAGGCGTTTTAAATGTGTCAATTTACTTTGGAATTGTATGATTTATCCTAGAATAAAAAAAAATCAAACTAAATATCTTCAATAGGGACAGCATATGTAATTTAAGTTCCCTAACAAAGGAATCTATCGAAGCGACAACAGCGGACCATGGTAGGTAGGTAGGTAGGTAAGTTTCTAAAGCACAGAACGGCGCGAGACGTAGCAACAGCATACGATTACGCATCAAGGGGTTAACGACCGTAGGTCCTTGTTATAATAGTGTTTTATTGGAGACATCGTGTAGTAAATTTCTAAACCGAAAAATGTGAACTACTAAACCGATTTTATTTAAATTTTATAAGTGGACTTGTAACATTGTGACATGTGGTATGTCTAATTCAGAGCCCCAGAGCAGGGCGCCTGAGACCGGCCACCGGGGTGGTTTTTAGAGGACTCACCACTTACCTGGTTCCTCAGTTCCCAAGGAGCTGGAGATCCGAAGGGATTTTCCATCTCGTCAATAAAAAAAAGGTATGTCTAGTTCAAATAAATGTCGTATTGCCATATCCACCCTGTATAATACTTAAATTAAAATATTTGTAGTTACAACACAGATTTTATACGTATTGTGACAGTTTGCAAGCCTGTAAGTGTCATGAAACTGCACTTCTTGGCGTGCAAGGCTGAAGTGGAAGAAGTCAGCGTTACCTTAGTAGAAACATGAGAATGATAGGCGCCGATTACGAGGTCAGCTGCATTGAGAGTTGCCCGCGAGTGTCCAGCTCTTGGCGAGTCGTCCCGGGCCGTGTACTGCATGTCGATGAGCGGCTGCAGCTGCAACTGCTGGGACACGTGCGCGCCCAGCGACAGCTGACCGCTCGGGTGCTCGGCCGGACTTCGGGCCTGGGGAACCATCACATTGCACTTATAACTGGTCCTTCGGCGAAAGTAACATAGGGGAAAATGGGCTTAAACTTTTTATCTGAGTCAAATATCTATAGAGAATTAAAAATAAATAAATATTTCCTGTTGACTCTACTCTGCGAGATTGAGAGCACGAATTGAATCTAAGAATTCATAATTTTACTTCTTTTATCGTTGCTCTTCCTCTTTAAGCAAAAGGCAAAGCAAGAACAACAAAATGAAGAATCATTTTATCATAATAATATTCGTTAACCCAACCTCTTTGATTTTTTCCCAATGGAGTATTGGGCAAAAATCACACAATTAAAACATAGGCATAATTATTATCAAATATGCACCTCTAGATGAACATTAATTAATATAAAAGAACAAATACTCCATACATACCGGACACGGGTTGTTGGCGTTTTCGACAATGAGTTTGAACGTATGTCTAGTCCTTACATTGTCCAGCACTCCTTGAGCCAAACCTCTCGCGTCGTCTCTGCTCAATCTTCTATCTTGCATCACCTGCAATATTTATATTCACTTTAACCTTTTTCACATCAGTGTGAAGAAAATTAATGTAATTTAACACATCATTAATGATGTGTTCATTTTATTGAATAAAAAAGAAAAGGGATTTGACTAAACATTTTGTTACTTTTGGTTTGGGTTTTTGAAGTGATAACTTCGTACGGGAGGGTAAACCGTTACGTAACGCGTTACGGCGCCAGTCTGTCTGGCTTCCCTTTCTCTCACGCATACAGCAGTGGTAGGGAGGCTCCTCCTCTCTCACTCTAACGCACAGCGCTAGCCTTTAAGTTATCGCTTCTGTCGGGCGTATCGAGACGCACACGTTGTTTACTCAGAAGTTTTAGACGATACTGACATAAAGCTTAGTTACAGTTTTGTGAACGCTTCAAATACTCCATAACTTTTGCATTGATTGAAGTTTATCAAATTATGTATGTCAAAATTTTACAGATATACCACACATTCAAAATATGGATTTTAATTTTTTTTTATAATCACAACGTGCCACTGCAAAGCGGGGCAGGGTCTTTTAATGTTACCCGACTACGGCAAAACCAAATGAGGGTTATAATTTTGACAGGCTATGGTTACAAGTTTCAAGTGACCTCAATCTGTCCGGGCTGCAGCGCGGCTACTCCGAGCGGCGTGGAGGTCAGAAGCGTGAGTCTGAGGTGGTCGTCCTCGATGTACGCGGCCGCCGGCAGCGGGTAGAAGTTCGCTTGGAGCGGCAACTTGTCGAAGTAACGACGTTTTATCATCTATGGAACGGTACAAATTATAGGTATACAGTTAACCTACAATTGTTTAAGAAAAGAAATAGATGTACATTATTTTAAATATTTGAGCATAGTTCTAAAAATAACTTCATACTTATCTACTGACGATTTTTTCATCCAAAGATTGCTTTAAGCCGCCCACCTATTTTCTTGTATATTGTAATTGGTGTACAATAAAGCATATTCTATTCTTCCTCAATTATTAGCTAAGGGAGCGTTCAAGTATTACGTAACGCAACTTTTGAAGATTTTTGAACCCCCCCTCCCCCCTTGTAACGCATCGTAACGTTTTTCTGTTCGACCTCCCCTATCTAAACGCTACGTAACACTCAAGTGTAATGTTTATTGGAACGAAGTTCCTTATCGCGCGTTGTGAAAGGGGGCTAGACGGAAAAAATACATACGAAAAAGTTGTCACGACACGTTTTGTTGTCACGACACTTTTTGCTATTTTAAATTATATTTGTTATTAGTTTATTTTTCATTGCTTGATTCACTATTTTTGTTATGGGAACGAAGTCTTAATATTTTTTTATTATTATTGTTATTGTGTGAAAATATTGTTTTGTTATTATTTTTTAAAGAATTGGTAAAAAACATTTTTCAATTTTATATATAGCGCCATCTTTTGAATAGAAACTGAACTTACATTTACGTGTTATAGTTGTCGTTGCCAGTAGTTTAATATTAATAATATAGATGTCGCTGTAAATTAATGATTTTTAAAATTATGTATATCAAATATAAATACAAAATATATCAATAAATAAGTTTAGCAGTGAACTGCGATAGGCTGGTAACGACACTTTTTGCTACAGTAAGCTATTGTAAGCCGTGCGACGTGCGCATGTTTCTCTGTCTGTCTCTCTATCTCTCTTATAGAAAGCAAGCCAGATATTTTCGTTTCGTCTTTCTATTTCGAACTTCGTTCCATCCGGGTGTCCCTTGACACCTCTCAAGTTTTTATTTTATAAATGTTTGGCTTATCACACAATTGTTTTTCTCCTTAGTTTTGCTAATAAACTCTTAAAATAACCGCCCCTGTAACGCATCGTAACGTTTTACGAGAAACTCCCTCCCCCCCAAATTGCGTTACGTAATACTTGAACGCTCCCTAAGATAAAGTATATCTTTATGGTATAAGAGGCATACAAGTTATCTGATTGAGCCTTACGGTCCGTCTCAATTAATAAATTCAACGGGTGTTAATTAATTATTATTTTCTGCCACTCTTCATTTGCCATTAGAGTTGAATTTATTAGTGTAATGATTAAGTTAGCTATGTAGGGTATTTTAATAAATAATTACATACGTGCATTCCGTTAAGATCGGTGTAGAACGTATCTCCGTTCTTGATGTCCGTGGAGAACCGCATGGCGAGCTCCAAGTTGTCCACTTGTGGGTCTATGAGCAATGTGTTACTGATCTCCACCTCGCTTTGTTTGAGAGACGGGTTGTTATGGACGCTGATCTGTAGAGATATGTCTTTAATTGTTATAGTTACTTCGTACAGTAAACATTTCAGAAAACGTGACCACGTGACGTATACAAAATAATAATTTAGTACATACATTTAGTTTTATATTTGACTCATATCTTAGGAAGTTTTTTTTTTATTGAATAGTGGGCAAACGAGCAGACGTATCACCTGATGGTAAGCGATTACCGCCGCCCATGGACACCCGCAACACCAAAGGCGTCACAAGTGCGTTGCCGACCTTTGGGGGATGGGGGGAGGGGTTGGGGTATGGGCCTCCGGTATCCTCACTCACTCGATGAAACACAGCGCAAACGCTATTTCACACCGGTTTTCTGTGAGGCCGTAGTATCACTCCGGTCGAGCCGACCCATTCATGCTGAAGCATAGCTCTCGCACGGTGAAAAGAAAGAAAAGTCGTGCGATTAGTTCTTCATACCGTCAAAAACTAGTTATTTATTGGTATAGAAGCCTCGTGCGAGTTTATTTGCTATAAGCTCCATCGTTGCGGCATTTGTAATTAATTGTGTCCGCACTGAAATCTTCAATGATCGCAACGCCAAAGGCGTAAGGGGAAGTATAAACACAATTTAACTGCCTCGGTGGCGTAGTGGTAGCGTATGCGACTGCTGTGCTTGAGGTATCGGATCCGATTCCCGAGTCGGACCAAATGTTTGTATGATCTGCAAATATTTGTTTCAGAGTTTGGGTGTTTTCTATATATGTATGTATTTACAAAAAAAGTATATATGTGTTTATATCAGTTGTTTAGTACCCATAACACAAGCTCTTCTTAGCTTGGGACTAGATGGCCTTGTGTGTTATATGTCCGAAAATATTTATTTATTTATTATACATGAAATAAACTCACACTAGGCCCTCTATATATAATAACTCACTTCTCGTGACCAAATTAATAAAAAATTCGGTTCTGAAGTATTCTCGATATTACGAATATCATATAAAGTAGTAAAGTATTACACACATACATGCATATTATACATAGAAAACACCCATCCCCCAAAGGTCGGCAACGCACTTGTGACGCTTTTGGTGTTGCAGGTGTCCATGGGCGGCGGTAATCGCTTACCATCAGGTGATGCGTCTGCTCGTTTGCCTCCAATTCAATAAAAAAAAAAAAAAAAAAAAAAAACCCAAACTCCGAAACAAATATTTGTAAATTACACAAACATTTAAGACAGATTTTTTTAATTTTTTACACAGTCGTTTGTTTACGTACCATGGATTGGTAATTGAGAGAATGTTGAGAGAACTCAAGATGTATACAAAACTAAATATCACTCACCGCTAAAACGACCTCAGCTGCTTTAGGCGAACTAAGTGCAGTATAGATGGTAGATTTATATATGCCCTCAGTGGTGACTATCTCGGGGTAAGGTTCCGGTTTGAAGGGCGTGGCGGGTCCCGCCGGGATGAAGAGGTAAGCGCCACTGTTGTTGTCTTTACCGCGATTACTGTCATACCTGTTATAATATGTAATAGAACATTTCATTATGGAGATGCTACGCTATCAATGCATGTTAAAAGGAATTTACTATCAACAGTCTATAGTCTTTGCGCTGTAGCATGGTGCGGGTGACAGTTGCCTGTACGACGTTGACATCTATCAGTGGCCGAGTGGTGTCAGCGGTCGCCATGCCTCTTGCTACTGCGCCAAGTGTCGTGGGTTCAAATCCCACGTGGTACCTACAACACTTTGTGTGATCCACGAATTGTTGTCCCGAGTCTGGATGTTCTTTGTGTTCGTTTCATGTATGTTTGTAAAGTCCCCCAAGACACAGGATGTTTATTCCTAATGAGGGAGTTGTCTTTTAAAAAAAAAAATTGGTTGCCTGTAAAGTCGGTATACGGGCGAAAGTTTTACGTGACAACGACTTTGAGTGGTAAAATAATTTTAATGTGAATATTCATTCGTATAGTAGGAAGAAGGATGAAATAATAGTAACAATTTAAAACATTTATTTATACAAAGAATTATATTTAAAACATTAATTTTAACGTTTTAAATATAATTCGACGCGTGCCTTTCACTTTTTATGTCTGTCTCTCTCGCTCTTAGGCGGGCTAACCATGCCCGAGTGGAAGGGACGCGTGCCTCTCACTCGCTCTCATTGTGAGCGCATAACGTGAGCGGAGCGTAACGCAGTTTCTTGAAGTGTCACCCGGCAAACCAATTTATAAGACGTTGTCACGTCAAAAAAAAAAACTAAGGGATGTGACGTTATGCAATTCATTTTTATCGCTAACGATACTCGCAGCATAAATCTAGTTCTCTTTAATATTGTTATGAAAATGTGTGTGTTATTCAGTTGTGCAGTGTAACTGTTATTTGTTTGTTGACTTGGTTGTTATTACCATGTCTAAGTATACAAAAATAAACTGTTTTGGGTAGTCAGTTGTTCGATAATAATATACGTCACAGATTCAGATGATGAATTGAGTGACAATTCAGATGTTCCTGACTCTGACATGAGTTAGTTAGAGTTAGTAGATGGCGCTGTAGTATGTTATGTTATACATATGTGGAAGTCGCCACACATCCATTCGAGTTAAGAATATAGTGACGTATAAAACAAGCCCCACTCCCTGGTCAATAAAGTTCTAAAAACTTTTCTTACGTAGGAAAGCTTAGATGATGAGAGATGAGATGATGGTCAGGGTGCGTGGATTGATTAAAGTTTCATTATTTTCTTCCTGTAATTTGCATGTACATACACTTTATACAATAAGATCTTTGTTGAAATAAGTAATATTGGTGTTTATTCTGTTGCTGGAAAACTCTCTAAACTAAAAATCACTGAAAATTAGTTTTATCCTGTCAAACGACATTCGTAATGTCAAAGGTTGACTAAAAGTGTCACACTAAAAATAGGCGTTATCTAAATACATATATATATGTATATACAAAAATAGGAATTTGGAAATAGTTTAAATATAAAAAGAGGTGTGTATGCGATTCACACACTATAGAAGTGAAACTTCAGTAAATCGACAAAAGAATGAGACTGACATTTGCTCTCTCGCTCTGGCTCACTAATTACAGGCGACTTTTTGTATTTGTGTCTCTTACCTGTCGTTTTTTCCGTTGCATCAGGTTTGTAATCACAACAATTCTAAAGAAGTTTCACTTCAATAAGAGAATAGAAAAATATTTTACAGAAATGATAGGTCTCAAAACTTACTGAACAAAGTCCATATGTACAGGCACGACCGTCCCATCTTGTGACACGATGGCCTTGATGAGCCCGTTCATGGTGGCGACTAGCTTAGTGCCGTTAGTCACTTGTACAGTGATGTCCTCGTTCAGCCGCTCTGATGGCTGTTCCACTGGGAACATCTTCGGCAGGTCCACTGTCCAGTAGTCTGCGTTGTACACTCGTATGTGAGAATAGGACGTGTACCTGACAAATTATAACGACGTTAATAATGGTTACTACTATTGAGTTTATATAAAACTAGCTGTTTCCCAGCGGTTCATCAGATACAATCATTTTTATAGGAGAAGGATTTCAGAGTGTCGATTTCTATGCTAATTTTTATCGGCAGTACTCAATTTTTTAGAGCGTGAAAAAGTAACAAACATATACTCACAAACGTTCATCTTTAATATTGGCATGGTTAGCAAGGTGCATGTAAATTAAGCTTTATAATATCATTGATTTAATTATTGTTCGTTTAAAAATTTCATATAAGTATATAAATGTAGACATATGTATTTAGACATAATAAAAAGTGGTGTGACACACTAAGCACGCGTTTCTTTGACCTGGAGAGGGTTAGAGTTGTTATACTCTACAGTGTGGCTACTTATTTTATCAGGCGGCTTATTTCATAAGGGTTTTCGGTATCTTTGTGGTTCGGAACTATCTGGTTTTAGTCGGTTGGAGTCGGATATACCACTAACCTCGGATTTACCCGGTAGTAGAGACACGCTGCTTTCAGCATAAACGGGTCAACTCGACCAGGGCGGTACTACCCTCTCACAGAAGATCAACGTAAAATGACAGTATTCGTGGTGTCGCGTTTCATTGGTGAGTGCGAGAGCGGTGGACCAATGATGCAGAAGCATCACTAGGCCGCCATAGTGTGGGTCACCATGCTACAATGTTTATTGTCTGCATTTGAAATGAGTATGGTGACCACCGCTCTTGGATTCCGCTTATGCTTTCCATCAGGCAGAGTAGAGTCATTTTGGCAGGGCCATACATAAAAAAGTAAAAAAAAACACCGATTCTGTGGAAGTCGGGGATTCGGCACGTTGATCCCCCGACGAGAACTCACAGCCATATGACATTGAATATAATAATAAATAAATAAATGTTTTGGACATTTCGCTAACACACAACGCCATCTAGTCCCAAGCTAAGCAGAGCTTGTGTTATGGATACTAGACAACTAAAATAAATATTTGCAGATCATACAAACATTTGGTCCGACCCGGGAATCGAACCCGAGACCTCAGGCTTAGCATACGCATACGCTACCACTACGCCACCGAGGCATTCCAATAATGAACTTACTTATTAATACTCATGCTGTCTCTAAGCGCGACCGTGTACGTGGTGAGCGCTAGTGCGCTGACAGTGACGGGGAAGGACAGCTGGTACTTGTTGGCTGCGAACGCGAGCCTCTTGTCGCCCGCCACCACCGGGGCTATCTGAGCCATCATGGGGTTGCCAGCTGGGTCAAATACCTCAAACATAAAACATTACAATTGTTAGTAAGCATATGTACAATCAAAGGTTATAAATGCAGTCCACAGTAATGTTCGTATTTGCACATTACGCCACATATTTTGCCTGTTTCCATCAGAGGATTTTGATTCATTTCCGAAGGTCGAACCAAGTTGCGTCCAATTGGCGAAGCCTGTGTCTAACAGCGGACAGCGATAGGCTGATAATTATATTTTCATCAGGAATGGCAAAATACTGAATAGAGGCGTTGTCTACAGTAAACATTTTTGAATTTACCAAATGAGTTTCAATTCCGTCCACTTTATGTTTCTTCATTTATATTAATTGATATCCTAATCTTAACCAATACTATAATTACAGAAGTGAGATTGTTTGTTCATCGCTGCCTTTTATTGACATTTAAAGTATTTTTCTAAGGGATTCCCAGGGTTTAGTGCCATTTCACATAAGGCCGTTAGACAGTAGGTATCATATTCTATTCAGAGAAATCCCACGAAGTTAGACAAAATGCACCTATAAGAGTAGTTTCATAGGACCGGTGACAGCTAATTGTAACCTTACATTTATAAATATAGAAAACTAAGTCATAAAAATTACCATAATATGTAGATTTGATTTCTGGAATAAATTAAAAAGTTATATTTAATTATGTGCTGATCCCAGTAAATAATTAATTAATTTTTATATAAATATGGGTTGGAAACAATTAAAACCAAAATGTAAAGAAATACTTTATGAGAGAAATTGTAATATACTATTTTTTTATTCTTCTTTCCTTAAGTTTTTAATTAATATCTCCTCAAACAATATATAAACGAATTTAAAATTGGCCTATAAATAACGGAGTTTCATGATGACAAACACAAAAATACCGCCTCCTTCATTTGAAACTAGTTAAAAGTGGAATTGAAATATTTGATGTTTTGCACTAAATGTACTCAAACATAATACTATGATAACACCACATATTTTTTTAATTTTATGTAGGTCTTCTCAAGACTCCCTGTATTACTGATAATACAGGGAGTCTTGAGAAGATGGCGGTGTTTCCTGCCCGTGCTTCGGAGAGCAAGTTAAGCCGTCGGTCCCGGTTGTCATGAACATCTATGGCAATCGTTATTGGGAAGTCAGTGCCCTCAAATATACTGACAACTAGTTCAACCTTCGAATTCAGTTCGCCCTCAGGGTTGCGGAGGTCAGATGCCAGTCGCTCTGTGTAAAAACTGATATTCAGGTAAAACCGGTTGAACTGGTAGCCGACCCCAAATATTGGGAATAATAAAGGCTAGGAAGATGATGACAGGGAGTCTTGAGAATTATCAGAATTCTACTATTGAAAGATAATATGAAATGAGACAACATTTACTTCTGTAGGTATTACTTCGAATTCTATTTTTTTTTTCTTTATGGAATAGGGTGGCAAACAAGTAGACGTCCTGTTGGTACTGGTGTTCCAGAAGCATCACAAGTGCATTGCCAGCCTTTGGGGGACGGGGAGGGGGATGGGCCTTCGGTATCCTCACTCACTCGCTGAAACACAGCGCAAGTGCTATTTCAAACCGGTTTTCTGTGAGGCCGTGGTATCACTCCGGTCGAGCCGGCCCATAAACTTTAACTGTGCCAAATTTCATACTCCTCCGTTTGCATAACTAACGTAAAAATGGATACAACGTTTTTGTGTCACGTATTAATATATAGAAGATAATGATAAAATGATTCATAGTAACAAAAAATTGAGAGATGTCAAGGGACACCCGGATGGAACGAAGTTCGAAATAGAAAGACGAAACGAAAATATCTGGCTTGCTTTCTATAAGAGAGAGAGAGAGAGAGAGACAGACAGAGGGGAAAGGGTAATGATTCCTGACAATTTCAGGGTGTGCAAGGGGGGACTAAAAATGTCTCCAAGCGATAGTTTCGGAGATAGAGGGGGTATCTTCCTTAAGGGATGATTTTAGGGGGTGGGGGTGGAAATGAGTAACTTGCTAGTTAAACGTGATATCCAACTAACGGGTTGAAAATATGTGCGGTCCTACTTTGGGTGGGGTATGAAGTTACTATCAGTGGGGAGGAGAGGTCAGAAAATGACCAGTCTGGTGGGGCGAAAGGGTTGGGAGTGCTGTGCTCGTTAAAATGAGTCCAAGCACTAAGTTGCTGGGGTAATTGGTTGAAAAGTTAGGTTGAGGGGGGGTGAAGTATTTTTGAAAAAAAAGGGAGGGGGGTAAGGCAACTATTGAGGTGTGCTGATTCCTGACAAGTTCAGGGGTTGCAAGGGGGGACTAAAAATATCTCCGAGCGATAGTTTCGGAGATAGAGGGGGGGTCTTCCTTAAAGGATGATCTTAGGGGGTGGGGGTGATCAGGGTAGTGGGGTGAATGGATTGGGGGTGTTTATCCTCCCTGTGGTATCACTAAATTTCTTGGGTAAACACACAATATGGTATAATAAATTCGTCTTGACAAAATGTTTTGTTGACATAATTATGTCAAAAGTGTCATTGCAATTCCGTCTAGCCCCCTTCCGCAACGCGCGATAATAAACTTCGTTCCAATAATCAGAATTATAACAAAAAAAAACTTAAGAAAAGGACTGGATTTGATATGGGACTACACACTAAAAAAGAATCATCCAAAATTGGTCGAAAGTAATGAGGTAACAAACATAAAAAACAAATACAGTCGAATTGATAACCTTCTCCTTATTTGAAGTCGGTTAATAATAAGTATATTCACCTCAACATGTGGCGAAGATACGAAGACGGTCAAAACTTCATGTCTTGTAAACGGCAAAGCGTTATACAAGATAATTTTTCTCGAAGGTGACACCACGTCGAGTGTTATCGTGATCCTGGAGGGGATCTCGTCGTGTCGCCGCCAGATGTCGTCCACGTCGAAGTAGACATCGTCCTGGGTCTGGTCTAAGATCGCTGGTTGCTTCAGCAGGTAATAAGCCGATTGCTGTATAGCGGATTGACAGTACTTTATTGCTGTCTGCATTCTGAAAAGAAAGAAGTACATTATTTCTTAGGCTTTGTGTTTAATTTACGTCACTATTAGATAATCATAGACCAATCAGGTTGCAATAAATAATCGTTTCGTAAAAAAGCTTGAAATCTGATTGGTCAATATGCAGTAGTTTGATCGTTGTGCAATTTCTCGTAAGCAAGTTCAAATGTCTAAGCTTCAATAAAATGTTGCCGCATATTTCGTTGTTCGGATAAGTTAAATTACAAGTCTTTCAAATATAACCAAAGCAATGTCTGATTATAAATAGTTTTGTTTTACCCATGTTTATTAAATTGGTCTACTAAAGTTACCCTGCGTATGTGAAAATCAATATTGGTTATCCGCCTGATGCAATAGAATTTAGTATGTTTGCGATGTTTGTGTGAGTATGTTATATGCAATCACCGATACTTAAATTGCGTTCTCAGTCACACAAGAAACAATGGTATACTTATATAGATATACTTACAGATGTTTAAAACATATGGTAAAAATGAATAAACTACATTATTGCTGCATATCTTTTATAACTTACTTTTTAGCATAATCAATGACGACATTATCCCGCGCCGTGCCAGTGATACCGTCGTGATGTTGGAACAGCGCCAACGATCGCCTCGCCTGCTCCACTCGGTCACGCAGCTGAAGGGACATGATATGTGACACAGTTCGTGACGCTATCGCCTGAGCACTTATTGTTTCTGCAGCTCTGAGAATCAACGAAAGGGTATGTTTTTTGTTTCAGCTAATCTCTGGAACGTTTAGACTAATTTCCACGTGACTTTCACTGGCAAATTGCTGATGTTATTAGGAGTAACTCAAGCAAAAGCAAAAAATGCAGGTAATACTGTCGGGCACTTAGTAAAATAAATATTAAATAAAGTATGACTTTACATGTTACAATATTGAATTTAGAATTGTTTTAACCTTCTCTGGCGTTCAATTAAGTATTTCAATGTGTCTGATAAGTATACTTCGAGAGATCAGGACCTATAAAAACAATCGAATAAGTATCGAGTCTTACCTAAGGTATGCCAGTAATATCCTATCCATGTTTTTGTAAAACGGTCTAGAAGTGAAGTACCCACTCCAATAATGTTGTTGCCTATCGGCATATGTGAAGAAGTCACCAGAAAGTACAGGAAAGTCGGACATTTTAACCTCTGCGTGAACCGCTTTGAAATAATCTTCGAGAGTGCCAAATTGTATCTGTAAATAAATTTATTTATGAATCTCTATTCATATTATTAAGCTAATCAAAGGGGCTGATTTAAACTGAAGAGCGAGCGTGCGTGCGTGCGTACGTGCATGCGTGCGTGTGTGTGTGTGTGTGTGTGTGTGTGCTGTGTATTTGCAGCCATTACTTAAAATGTGTATGTTGTGAAGGTGAATAATAAAAATTAAATAAGCTAGAATGATATATATTCATAGAGTAAGTAGTTTGTTCTAATATGTATCAAATCATTTATTAGACAGTCCTTACCTCAGCATTCCACGCTTCATTGTTATTAATATAGTCAATAAGTAGGTCATAGTTCTGGAACTGGTTGTCCCACTCGTTGGAGCGGTCGTACCGGAAGTCGTCACCCAAAGGAAATAGGATTACGTTGCTTCGGTACAATTGAGCCTTCTTTCGCCACTGGTCCAGTAACAAGGATGCTCTGAAATTGATTATTTTTGTCATTTTATGACGTAGAACTGTGTTTCGTTCTATGCAAGGTTTACTAATACATTAACATATTAATCTTTCGGATGCGCGAACGGGTACTTCCGGTTACATGCACCGTGCGGCGAAATTGCAAAATTTTGCAACACGGTGCATGGTGTACGAAAATGATCAAATCTTTTCAAAAACAATGCTCGGTGGTTATAAAAGTGATTATTTTTCAAAAGATGGATAACAAGCGTACATGGTTATGCCATATTTTATTACTAAACTAATGTTATCGCTTTATTATTTACTCAATTGAGCCAAGTATTAATTTACGCACCTATTGTGTTAATAAACATGATTTTAATATTTTATGTGGTTTATTATTCATTTTACTTATTATCCTCATAAAGTTCGATAACTAAGCTATCTACTGATATAAAAAACACTATAACTGCAGTAAAAATTCATTGAGAAACATATTTGTAAAAATCACATTTCGCTGTCGAGATATTCGCCATTTTATCACTTTACAATCAAACTATTATTTGCGCCGAACACCAAATTACGTAGTATTTATATGAAGAAATAGTGTTTTTTAGTTAAATAATTTATTTTTTTAGTTAACTAGTGCAAAAGACAGGAACAATACATAAAAAAAACAACCTATTTATCAAGTTATTTGAAAAAAGGACTCGTTTGCTAGACCAGTTTTCATTTATTATTTTTAAGTTCTGAGAATTCTCTAAACTCTATGAAAATGACTGAATGCTAAAGAGAACAAACTGATCGTTCCATTATGTGACACACAAAGTCTATGGTCAATACAAAATAATTTAGTAAAACATAAACAAAGATCAGTTTACGTCTTGTTCATTGTCCGTCACTACTGTGTATGTGTGGGTGTTAATAGTTCCGGGACTTCCCGCTAGGCTGCGTGCAAACACGAATCAACGGCGATATACAATTTTAAGTGGCGTGCTATTGGAGAGGCCTATGTCCAGCAGTGGACTACGATACGCTGATGATGATGTAGAACAGTAATGGCGTGGGAGCCCTGTGTATGTGTGCGTCTAATTTCGCTCGTCAGGCAAAAAATGAGTGTTTATTTAAATATTTAGCTTTTCTAACACATTTTTGTTGCTATTCTATATTCTATATAAGATTCTCATCGCAATTATATCATTTTATCAATAAAAACATAAGAATAAATGCGTAAAAACCTTCAAATGAGTAAGCCCTTTTCAATAGGTAATAGATTCGGTAACTTTTTGAGTAACACTATTCAAAATTACGCATGATTTATGCCTCAATTCGTATTGATAGTGGTTCCTAAAATAAGTATAATAAGTAAAATATAACAACAAACTACCTTCAAAACCACCTTATCGGCAAAAAATCTATTTTAAGAGGCACTTGAAAGATCGCGTTGCGTCATCGTCACTTTGAAATTGGAACTCGTTTTTTTTACGGCTCTTGAAGCGCACTTGACAAACGAATGTTTTAAAATGTTGTTCGTATAAAGCAAATGCATAACAAACCTTTCTAGACTTCATTATAATAACTTTAATACCCAAAATTAATTAAAATGCAAGTTAACTGCGGAAAACATGGATCCGTGTGTGCCGCACCGACGGGACAAACATGGATCCGTGTTGCCGCACCCGAGAGGTTAACCTCTCGGGTGCGGCAACACGGATTAGTATTCGAAAGACTATAAGAAGTTTTCACTTTTGTAACTACTGGTTCACGGGTAACAGACAGTCCTCTGTGCAGGGCATGCATGGGGGAAGAGGAGACGGCCGCCCATGTCATCATGACATGTCCTGAAGTGGCAGAATACCGGGCGAGACGCCTCGGATCACCAAGGTCACTTCCTGAAGTCGTCGGCAACGTGAGGGGTCTGATAGGCTTCTTGGAATAACTAGGATGGCACGAATAATGCCATCCCACCACGCAAAATAGGCGCACTGAAGTCGTCGAGTTGCGGCAACCTAGCCCGCGAGTTTCAAGTTCAAGTACTGGTTCACGTTAATCATACAGTAAAGTCAGCTTCACAAGTGCTACGACTAATATTGTAAAAGAAGAAACTTATTTGTAAAGATAATAAGGCGTATCTAGATGATATATAATTCGATAGAGAAAAATCTCCTTGTCCTGTGTCAACGAGTGATGCAATAATACAGTCATAAAATTTATGTTTTATTAATTAAATATTCCGGACATCTAACCCACAACGCCATCTAGTCCCAAGCTAAGCAGAGCTTGGGTTATGGGTACTAGACAACTGATATAAATGCTTATATACTTTTTTTGTAAATACATACATATTATACATAGAAAACACCCAAACTTCGAAACAAATATTTGCAGATCATACAAACATTTGGTCCGAACCCGAGACCTCAAGCTTAGCAGTCGCATACGCTACCACTACGCCACCGAGGCAGTCAATTTATTACTTACTTTTCATGAACATTCTTTGGAGTAATTCTCTGAGGCGCAACACCCCAAGGGCAAGACATGCCGTTGCCGGGAAGTCTTTTAAAATCAAATTGACAGCATATCTACAAAAAAATACAAACCATTATTCAAAATCAATTCACTCAAGGAATAAATATATATATAACAGATATGTATAAAGTTTCTAAACTACCCGCAAGCACCACTGTAAGGTACCGAATCGTATTTTACAGAATCGGTAATGAACAACTGACTGGTATCACGGTTATTAATAGCCGTAACAATTCATCACAGAGTCGAACTGTATACTTAAGAAATTCCCTTACTTGAAACCTTTTGCCCTCCGTACTAAATGTGGGGAAATGAATTAAAATGTCATCCTAAGATCATTAAGAAAAGTCTTACTTTAGGATCAGGTCCGCAAGAATGTGGCACGTCATAAGAGTAGAAGGGAAATATGTGCGTAAACATATCTGTTTTACCAACACCATCTGCAAATAAAAAATATAATTACAGTTGGAGTTTTACATCACATGCTATGGGAATCGTCGTTAAGAGGTGACGGAGTATGTTAACAGATTGTATAGTTACAGTCCTAGCTGGGCCAGACTAAGGATACACGATTATTTTTTAACGCATTGACCCCCCTCCGTGCCTCGGAGAACATGTAAAAGCTATGTAAGCATGCCATGCAAACATCTATGGCAATCGTTATGTATATCTTCGTTATACATATATATCGATGGTGTTTCTATACAAATATTTTCTTTCTTTTTCTATCTTTTTTTAAGAGACAATTTCCACATTATCAATAAATCCTGTGTCGCGGAGAACTTAACAAACATACAAGAAACGGATACAAAAAACACCCAGACTCAGAACAACAAAATTGAGGATCGCACGAAGTCTTAGCTGCTAAAATGACTCTGCTCTTCCTGATGGAAAGCACGAGCAGAATCCAGGAGTGGTGGTCACCATCCTCAATGCTAATAGGGACAATGCAGCATGGTGACCCACACTATGGCGGCCTTGATAGTATTGTCCCAGGTGGGGTTTGACCCACAACACTCACCGCAGAAGAGTGGCGTGGCAACTGCTCAAACCAATACGCAATCCGTGCAACTTCTACAATAGTTTAGCTGTAGAGTAGAAGACTTGAATGGTGACCTCAACCAAGTTACAAACAAGGCTCTGAGGGGGGATGCATGCTGTCCAAGTGTACTGAGGGGATTGTTTTTAAGCGGGCAAACAAGACGTATCGCCCGATGTAAAGCGATTACCCGCCGCAACACCAGAGCGTTGCCGGTCTTTGGGGGATGAGGGGAGGAGTTGGAGTCCATACCCCAACTAAAGCCCATGCCTCCGGTATCCTCACTCACTCGGTGAAACACAGCGCAGGCGCTGTTTCACACCGGTTTTCTGTGAGATCGTGGTATCAGTCCGGTCGAGCCGACCCATGCATGCCGAAGCGTGACTCTCCCACGGCAATTGAAGTGAAAATGCCACTTACCCCACAATTGACGCCACTTAAACTCCAACTGCCTGTTAGAAGCTAATTCCTTCTTCACTCTGTAATGCACTCGCTGAATGACGGAGTTATCAAAACCAGCCAGCTTCAACAAGTAGGCTTGACTGCTGGAGTAGCCGAATGGATCAATGGACCATGAATTCTTCGGCACGATTCCTAAATTATCTATGCACCACTGATGACCTGCTGTAAGCTGTTGCGCTGTAGCGATCCAGTGGGAATTGGCTTCATCGTTCATAACCCAACCGCCTGTTACTATTTCTAATTTCTTGTTCTTAAGTAGACTGTAAATGTAAAAAAAACATATTTTGCAGATATAGCATACAGGTATTAAAATATACTAGGAATCTTTTGATCTAGGGATAAGGCCTGACAAGGCATTGCAACGATTCGGGGAAGACCTGAAATTACATGGTCCGGTTCCTCTAGGAATATGGTACCAGAGGCCTTCGGAGTAGTTTTTAGTGGCAACATTACTACTTCTGACTTCTGAATTACCAAAGAGTAGGAGAGATTAACAGGAAGTAAATATCATCCTTTATAAGTACATATTGTAAACGGTTTTTTATCATTCCTAGATTAGATTAGTTCATGCATCTATAAATATCAGTTGTACACTTACTCCAAAAATACCGCTTTGTCCTTATCGCTAGCGTCATTGTTCCACCACAACGCCAGGTAGCTTATCTCAGCCCATATGAACTTCCTACCGATACCTTCATTCATCTTCTCCACCATATTGGTGAATATCGCACGGGTTTGCGTATTGTAATAACTCTCGAATGTCTTGAGCCAACCTGAAATTTATTAATCTTTTGAATTATAAAGGTTTACAAATTTTTAGACAAGTATAAACAAGACTACACATATAACACAGCTAATTATAAATCCCCTTTTCGGTCGACTGAATCCGACTAAAAACCAGTTATAAGTAACCAGGGAAGTAGGACCCAGGTCAAGTGTACCCTAGAAAATAAATCCCCGGTACCAAAGTAAAATCCCCCTACCATATGTTATTTGCAAATAGTTGTATTGACTCTTGGTACTCGTATAAGGTTTTACGTCCATTCGTGTTATGTCAAGTCATTTGTATAACCTATAAACTGTAAAGAGGGCTCTGAAATTCCAATTAGTAAAAGTATTAATTAGTAGTAGTGACTTTTCGAGCTATTACTAAAGCTACGTAATCAATCGGTATCGGTAATTCTTACCTTATTTTCATCCCTTAACTATCTTTTACTTGAGTAGGTATACACCTATTCAAGTAAAAAATAGGTAACGGATAACAATACTTTTTTTGGAGTGAAACTTCTTTAGACGCATGAGGGTAAAATTTTTACGGATGAAACGTGTCACGAAGATGTGCATCGTTTATGTCGAAGAAGAGAAAGCGATTGAGACCGATTGAGAAAGAGTGAGAAAGGGCGAATTTTAATTTAATATTCATCATGTGAGATTTTACTTTATTATTTTTAAACAATATGAAATAAATGTATTTCAGTAATTCTTTTTAATTATTTTTATTAATAAAAAGTTTGCCAAAGAAGTTTCACTTCTGACGTGCACTTTGTACGCACGCACTTTTTTTTACGAGATGGAATATCTCTTCGGATCTCCGGCTCTTCGGAGATCGAGGAGCCAGGTATGTCGTGAGTCCACTAAAAACCACCTTGGCGGCCGGTCTCAGTCGCCCTACTCTGGGGAGGACCCGTACCAATGTATTGCAGGTCCCCAATATCCCACGAAATAATATTACGAATGCCATAAAAAAATGTCTTTCTATCTTACTCTTTCATCTTAAGGCCTTAAAAACTTAACAAATATTAAGTACATTTTGATTTTTTATCTTCGCAAAGAGTGTGCTGACCTCTTAGATTCTGCTCATGTTCGCATTTGGAAAATAAAGTATGTATTCTGTGCCGTGGGCGACTTTACAAACATACCTACATGAAACGATACAAGAAACACCCAGACTTAGAACCTACACGCCATTCGATTCGTCATCAATATTAAACGAATTACACTTATACGGGACAGCAATAACGTTGCTTTTACTTGATTAATGTATGTTTATGAGATAAGAATATTCGATATAACATATTCAATGATCGAAATTAGTACTAAATCTTATCTCATTCAACTGGTTGTACAGTACTATACCTAGCCCTCGATATCTAGTTCCGAATTATTTTCGCAAAAGTCGACGTTTCATGCAAAATTATTTATATTATATTATCCGTATATATCTTACGGTATATTTTTTTCTATGTTGTCATTATAATTGTGGAAGTCAATAAAACAAACTGGTTTTATCTTAAAACTTGTATTATGTATCAACTTTTCGGCTTAACGCACATCAGAATTTAATCTACCACTAAAAACACCATTTTCATTCTTGTAGATTTAAATAGCCTCTAGTTAGTTAGTTCGTTAGATATCGTTACTTACAACAACAAATTTAAAGGTCATGTATTATTGCACTGGTAAAGAAGCTGAACTGTATTTTTTCTTTTAAGAAACTCCCGCATTAGGAATATACATCCTTTACAAACATACATGAAACGGACACAAAGACACCCAGACTCAGAACAACAATTTTTGGATCACACAAAGTGATCAGGTATGGGCCTCCGGTATCCTCACTCACTCGGTAAATCACAGCGCAAGGGCTGTATCACACCTCTTTTCTGTGAGGCCGTGGTATCACTCCGGTCGATCCGGACCATTCATGCCGAAACGTGCGTCGCCCACGGTGTTCCTCACATTCCTTTCATCGAAAATCCTGCACAGGAAGGAGCCATCGACAAACCGCCGGCGGCCAGGGTGCGCCTGGTTCCCCGGCTCGTAGTACCCGAGACGGCGGGGGCGCGCGGTTTTTAGTCGGTTCGAGTCCGACATAGCCAGTATACGGGGGGTTAGCCGCATAAAAAAGTGGGATGAATAGACGGACGGATTAATGATACGGTGACTCTTCGTATCTTTAACCCATCACCAAACGGAAATGTATTTTAATACAAACATGAATTCGAATATTTGTAATGTTCTTGAATTTTTATTACACACTACGTAGTCGCGGTTTTACTACTACTTGTTGTATTTTTCTTATCATGTCTATTAAGTGAGTGACCTTCACGATGAGAGTGTTGACACGTGGTGAAACACAACAACACTTTAATTAATTTAACTAGTACCTTTTTATTCACTTTTGTATCGTATTAACGTAAATAAAAGAATGCTATAATTAAATTTCTTTTGAGCAACGCAGACAAAGTTGCGTGGGTCAGTTACTTTTTTTATTAGTCGAAAACAGAACATTAGATACATGATTACAGTCGGTATACAAAACGATTGTAGAGATAAATCTGTTTGTAAGTTCTAACTGAATGTGATTGCTCCTAATACCACATATGTTTTTTGGACGGAGTTGGTGACATGAAAATGTAGAAATACTTAATAACAGCTCGGAGTTTGGAAGTTGGGGTCTGAACCCTCGTGCCTCGAAGAGCAGGTAAATTTGTCAGACCTGCATCGATCTCTCCCCGGTCGTGTCGATTTCCACATTTACACTTATAAACAAGATTATTTAAGCCCCACATTCAGTCTACTGCTAATTTTGAATGTTTTTTTTATAAACACACGTCTTTTCGTCGCCCTTGACATTGGTAGAATTGTCGAGATTGGCGCTATTTGTCATTAAAAAAAAATCATTGATAGAATAATCAATAGGCTACGTCTACGACCTCTAGACTGTTACTATACATACCAAGAAACACAACTGCGTAATTATAATATATGTGCTTAGATGAAAGTTGTAATTTAGATTTTAAATGGATACATAACTATTTTTTTATTATACTATTTTTATTACAGATTTTTCTACCATGTATTGTATAGTGAGATAATCTGTGAGATAGACGACGAATTTAAAAAGCTTTTATAGTTTTTTTATTTAGGGGTTTTAATTATAATAATAATAAATCTTTATTGTAACGAAAATTTATTACAAGACACTGTACAGCCCTGACTCCCAAAGTAGCGCTAGCTGTGTGTTGGGAGTCAGTTCCTATTCACAGGCAAAAAGATCACAGAAGTTACAATAGTAGACAGTAGTTAATTAACTTTAAATTTAAATACTTAAATAATAAATGTTTATGTGTGAGTGTATGAGGAAGTATGATTTACTGCGTATTTGAGGTTATGTGTTTAGATTTGTGTGTAGTGAGAGTGAGAATTAATTGTTTGAATGTTTCATGGTCTTATTAGTCAATGTTATAAAAGGTATAGGCATCACGTTTGAGAAGCTAATCATATTAAATACAGCACCCAAAGATATTTAGAGCCAAATGAAAGTCTTACCTGGATCATTGTGAGAATGTGGTGTTATGAATACTTTGAGTTTATTCTTTTGGTTCCATTGGTCCTCTTTGTATTCGATATTCCAACCTTGTTTCCATACTCCACCGTCGATGTCTTCAAACATTATCCGGTCGTACATAGATAACATCTAAAAAGGAAAAATCGGAATTTAAGAAATGTATATTGGATCATCACGCCATTATTCTCATGCTGAATATGCTTGTGATTCATTGTACGTAGTGTAGTAGTACGTAGTACCAAGACTACAACCTCCTTGCCAGCTACTAAGCCGAAATGTACTGAAACACGAAGGTTTATGTAGAGCAATGGAGCTACGATAGGTTAATTGATTGAAAAGTAGATTAGCAAATCAATTCCGTCTAGATAGGTTCATAAGGCGCTCGGGCTATTTTCGCTACTCATCCGTGGTACTCAACTTGAATTGAGGTCAGGAGTAAATTACTCGGAGCGAAATAAATTTTCGTGTATTTTAATAGAGTTTATTATAGTTCGTTTGCAGCAAATATTAATGAATGAATGGTACTTTGTAGAATGAAAGTAAATTGTAATTATTTTTCATGTTAGATTATATTATTTTTTAAAAGAGTGGTAAAAGAGTTTAAAATGGTGGTGGTGGTGGAGATGGTAAGTGAGTACCGTCGCCATGGACAGGTGCAACTCAATAATCACAATTACGTTGCCGCCTTTTTAGTTTCTCCCTCAAAATCAGAGCAAGGCTCCCCATTCCCCGAGCTCCGTTAAACTCACTTTCATATGGCGAAAAGCAATAAAATAATTGTTTATCACTGGTTTTCTGTGAGGCGCTTGTATTACTCCGGTCGATCGTATCCCAGAGGCTGAAGAATGGTTCTCCCACAATTATAATTATGTGCCAGTGATACAATTAAACATACAATTATATGCATCAAGTTATGCAGAAAACAGCAATGTCGTTGGAGAAAACAGTTGTTTAGCAGGCAAAATGTAGCTGTTTAGTTGTTCTGAAGCGACATTTATGTTTACTGCATATATATAACTCGATCCATATTTACGTGTTTACATTTCACACTGAAGAGGTCATGGGCAAATCTAGTGGGGGTCACCATTTCGTAAAATTACTATATTTCAGATCGAAAACAATCAATAAAACAAAAGAATATCGGCGATTTCAAAGAATAAAGAAATAACAATAGGTGTATTATTTGTTTATGACCAGTTTGTACTGACGTGTACCAACTACAAGAGCGAATACTGTTGTGATAACAACAATGACACAGCTGACCTATTCTCAAAGTTAGTAAGGATGATTTTCTGAATTTTATTGAGAACAAAAATAGCAACTTGAATTTACTGTGACTAATATAAAAACTGACTGTTTGCTCATCTATACTAATATTATAAAGCTGAAGAGTTTGTTTGTTTGAACGCGCTAATCTCGGGAACCACTGGTCCGATTTGAAAAATTCTTTCAGTGTTGGATAGTCCATTTATCGAGGAAGGCTATAGGCTATATGTCATCACGCTAAGACCAAAAGGAGCGGATCCCCAATGAAGAATGTTTAAAAAACAGGGGAAAATTATTTCGCTACGGGCAATAGTAGACGTAAACGAGGTTGCGAGGGTCAGTTAGTTAACTACATTTTTACTGTGGACGAGTTGCATGCGTCTTATGAGACTTGCAGTATTTATTTGATTTTTGATGGGGTTTTATACTGATTGCAAAACTTGGCTTTAAATATTTATATTGAGATAATCATCTCATGGTAGGCCAAAATCTCCTTTCTAAGGAGAAGCTTATGTCCAGGACTGAACCGTTAAAGTCTGTTGATGAATCATCTCATCCATTGATCATACTATTGAAGATGACCTGATATTTTTGAAAGTTTAATTACTTTTTCTGCAAATATATGTTAAGTGCATCTATTACTAATGGTAAGGAATTAAGAAATTTCAAAGATACATTTACCGAAATAAAGATCCTTAGGGTTCGTTTACAATTCAAAGATCAAAATACAAAACAGATCAACACGTAACAGCGCAATTCCATACATTTTTCTGAATTCAAAATACAATTGTGTTTCAATCACATCGTATAACTTGGCGATAAGAATACTGTTAGTGCTATTTATATTACTAGTGGCATTAGTTGGTCGACTTCTTTTCACCTTTATCTCAGTGAATTTGCACGATAGAATCGCACAGTTAATGTTTAAGCGATCGCCTCGCCGCTATCCACTGCGCCAATTGCTGTGGGTTCAAATCCTACATTGGAAAACACATTGTGTGATCCACAAATTGTTGTTCTGAGTCTATTCTTTACCATTATTCTTTATTATTATTCACATACATGAAAGTGACCTTACATGTTTGTGAAGTCCCCCGCGACACAGGATGTATATATATGTGGGGGAACGGGTATCATGCTCCACCCAACACAAAGGGAGGATCCTCCGACCAGGCGAGGGCCACTGCCCAACAGTTGATGTTGGGATGTTGTATATATGACAATCGGCGCGAGAACTATTTATTGCGCGATTCAGGATTTGTAGTTACTCCGTGTAGTGCGTTACTTCGTAGTTCAGTGTATCTTCGGTAGGTGGCGCTGTATTAGGTTATTGTTGTGTTATATGTGGAAGTCGCCACGTATGTACGAGTATATTCCTAATGTGGGATTTGTCTTCTTAAGCGCGCGGGTTAGTATTGTATACTGATAACTAAAGAAAGGATCTAAAATCCTAATAAACAGTTCATTGTTGATTATGGCTGTGGTCGTGTTGTGTTTAATACCCAATTATCTGATATCATAATCTTAATTGTGATTGTTTCGTAAAATTCAATTTCCATTAGAAGTTGACCTGATTCAAGTTAGCGCCGAGAAAATCGTCAAACGGAGGCAAAGTTATACATTTACGGCATAGTTCATTGGTAAAAAAATGCTAAAATGATTGTTGATGGTTCGTTTTGGTATGGTTGTCACAGATAAATTAAAACCTTTTTCAACTTACACTTAACAATAGCTAGAACTAAAAAATATATTATTTAACTGAAATAGTACAAACATACCACATGACTGAGCACTACTAATATTATAAATGCAAATAGTTTGTGTGGCTAAAAGGATGTTTGTTACTCTTTCATGCAAAAACTACTGAATGGACTGAGATGAAACTTTACAGTGATATAGCTATCACTAGTATAACTATTAACGTAGCCAAGGACGTCTTTATCATAGTGCACGGTGTGCATTGCACACGGGTTTTGTAATATTGAGGGTCGCCAGCCGCGGCACTTTTAATGATATTCCGCGCTTACTGGACGGCGCTAGAGTAACGATTACACAAGGGCGTTTCACAGGCCAGAGACGCTTCTAACCGTAGCTTATACATCACTAGTAGTTATAACACATAGGCTTGCTACTATTTACCGCGATAGCTGAGTAACAAGCGGTCGGAGCCACGGGTAAAAGCTGGTATGAATAAAAACATCAGAAGTTCACAATATTTATACCTTATTTTGGTACACATAGAAAGCCAAAGCGATAGTGCAACCGACAAAAATGAGTCAGTTCCACCAGAGTGATACGAGGGCCTTACAGAAAACCGGTATAAGCAGTATAAATGAATAAAGAATTAATCAATGAATTCTTTCGTTGCTCCTATGGGCCTAGTGGTTGGTGAACCGGTCTGCTAAATTAGAGGTTGTGGGTTTGATTCAAACCCAGGACAAATATTAGGGTGATGAGCATATGATTATTTGTTGTGTCTCGGTGTAAGTAATCTAAAATAAGTCTCAAGAAATATTTAGTTTCATCAGCAGTTTGGTCAGTACCGTGGGAGAGCCATGCTTTGGCATGAATGGGCCGACCGGAGTAATACCACGGCCTCACAGAAAACCAGTGTGAAATAGCGCTTGCGCTGTGTTTCACCGAGTGAGTGAGTTTACCAGAGGCCCACACCCTAACCCTACCTTTTCCCCCTCCCCTTCCCCTAAAGGTTATTGTTTTTTTCAAATCGGTTTTTAGAAACATAATAACCTGTGTGCCGAGGTACATTATAAACATGCAAGAAACGGATCCAAAGAACACCTAGACTTTTGTCTGATGTGGTGTTTGAACCCACAACACTCAGCGCAGTAAAGAGTGGCGTGGCGACCACTTAAACCACTACGCCATCCGTGCATTCATATGGGAGATGACAAAATAAATTTAATTACCTGTATATCTGTCTTGGGAACAGTTTGTTTTTGAATAGGGCATGATGATTCATTAAATTGAATACGCATCTTGGGTGGTTCATCCGCAACAGGCTTAAATTCTCGAGGTTTATGTATTTCATTGTACACATCTTTAGGTCTTTTCTGCGGTGGATAGTACTCTTGGGACTTTTCTGCTATCTGGTCAACTGCATATTTGATTTCACCGACCATGTCATGATGTCTGTTTAATTCACTTTCTATATGATGTAACTTTGTTTCAAGTGCTGACCATTTAGCCTGAAATAATTGTTTAATAAATTTATTATTCTGACTTCTATAGAAATTTTTATAAGTAATATTATACTATAAGTTATATCCATAATAAAACCCATTACAATTCAGAACCTCAAAGAAGAAAACCAACTCCAAAATAACTTTTCAAACTTAAATACTACACTAAGCCAATTATGCCCAAGAAAGTTACGAGATCCAAAACCAATATATTGCCGACTCTTATTATCAATATAATAATGTGAAACATGTGCCCACATATAGTAAGTTAATTCAATCCTAATTAAAGATTTACAACCTATAATTTCTTTACAAGTGATGAAAATTTTTGACTTAAAATTCATAAGTTATCTTTCACCCTGATTACAAGTTTAGACCCTCAACCACATGACGAAAATGTATACCACACACAGACACTTTTTACACCATTTACAAAATAACACAATCCTAAGCCAAACCTATTGGTTTTTTCCTCCAATAGGTTTGATTTGACTATTGGAGTATACATACTGTTTGCTAAGTTAGAGAAATTAATTTGTATATTTCATTAATTTAACTAGACAGTATTCTTTAGTAATTTTTTTAAACTACTGGAATTATACATAATAGCTTAATTATTTAGTTGTTGTTTAACTAAGTAATTAGTTTATTAAAGAAACAAGAGAATCATAAAAGAAATAAAGTTTTAGTAAAAAGAAAGTCACACAGTGTAGATATAATAAATAACCAATTAATATTAAAACTTACGGGATCGTGGCCAAGCACCTAGAAAAAATATTGTTTAAGCGTTTAAAAACATTGTAAGGCAATTAAAACTCTGTTTAAAAATAAATAACTTACGTTGTCTACATCTTCTATTGCGGGTTTAATACTAGGTAGTTTAAAACTTAAATCAGTTACCACGTAAAGTATTAAAATAAATGTTACAAGGCACGTTGCCCAAAATACTGCCGATAATCTCCGGATCCTCATACTTAATCCTGACACTAAAAAAAACAACAAAAACGATCACATCTATTACACGTTTCTTGTATAAAATAAAGGAATAGCATTACTTATTCAGTGTATAATAGAATTTCCAAATTTTCATATATTGGCCACAAACGATATCGGCAATTCAATCATTAAAAATAAATTCGCCGATATAGTTTGTTGTTCACTTCAAACACAACCATATTTATGTATCGATAAATGATAAACTCACAATATTTAACTATCGCGTCTAGTGATAAAAATATTTACTGCGTTTTAATAGTTTAAAAATCTACACTATTTTATACAAATACATGTCTTATTCTCAATTTTACTCCCTATTTGTTATGTTGTCACTTGTCTGTCTTTGTCAGTCAGTTTTCTTGATTGCCAGCCGCTAGTCCGATCAGTTGATCCAATGTTGCCATAGCCCAAAAAAAACAATGCATCCACGTCAGATCTAATGATGTGTAAGATGTAACTGCCTTGCTTGCATTAAGCTGAAAAACTATATTAAATAATAAATAGCCTTAGGAACATCTTATTAATGTCAATATGATTACAGGATACCTGTAATTTAATATTCAAAGGGTTTTAGCTGCCTTAGTAACGGAGTTTTCACCAAATGTGCTGTGTTGACGAAGTGAATCGGACTCCTGTAAAAAATAGGTAATAAGATAATTTAAATAAAATTTTAAACTTTAAATAATGCAAAATTATGAACTAATTAAGTAACTTTATATTACGGTTTATGTTAAAAATTAGTCACATATTATGTGTGCCTAAATATGACAAGGAGTGAGAGAGGTCCTATTTTTTTTAGTTTTTACATGGATATATCATCAATATGTAATAAATATATAAATAGTATGAAAACACATAAAACATGAAAAGTGTATGATGTACGCATGGTAATTAATCTAGTTTTTATTATTGTGTTTACGGCTTTAGAGCCTTAAATCGTTAGCGATTTAAAAAAAAAATGGATGGGAGGTTTTGGGGGTGATTAAGCGATTTAGATAGGATTCGTTTTTAGAAAATTTTCCAAAAACCAAATACCCTGAGAAACTCGGTCATCCAGGTACTGGATTTAAGTGCGCGAGTGAGTGAGTGAGTGAGTCAAGATTAGGGTCTACTATGATACTCGTATGTATTACTTTCATTGCATATTACAGACAGACAGAGTTATTTTCACATTTATAATATTAGTATGAATAGTAGTAGTGGATTGCCGTCTCTGTAGAATGTAAAAAATATCCCGACCGTGATAAAAAAAATCTTGTTACGAAACATTGTCTAAATACAAAGAGATATTACCACAGACAAGCAAAGACGATGTGAAGAACAAAATACTGCACGTTAGTTATAATTTATAAACGTTAAGTATTTAAAACTTTACTGTTATACACTCATCATGGTCCTAGGCTTTATTATGCCCAATAATATTGGGGGTCAGCTTTTCAACCGGTTTTACCTGCATATCATATTTTCAATCGAAGACGAGACCTCTTGATCGGCAATCGCATACGCTAACCGCTAGACCAACGAGACAGTTTTAACCTTTTAGACCTTTTTAATGTAATGCGTCTTGTACAATTATGGAATGTACAATTATTTTTAAATATGATATAGGATCAGTAAAAATAAAAGTTGAAACTGTGGATATGCTTTATTCACATACTTCGTCTATCTTTCACTTACAATATTTTTTCCTTATGAATAATGAAATTGATCAATACAAATAATAAGTATCTTAAAAGTATTATTTTTCGAATCGTTTACAGTGTAAGCTATGATAAAGTTTTAGAACTTTTAAAATTTCATATTTTATAGCAGTAGCGATATTATTTTACAAACAGTTCGAGCTCTGAAAATTAATTAAAATCAACTCATGAAATAATTATACAGGGCTTAAAACTCTTGTGAATAACAAACAATAACTACACTACCCTTAGATTTTTCAGCCAGAGTAAATATTACTATTCTAATATCATTAATGGACTTTGTTTGTTGGTTTGCTACACTTCTGGGCCTTCGTTACTTATTATTCCATGCTAAAATTACCAGGAAAACGTATTCTAGGTGTCAGTAATCTAACAAATTTTAAAAGTGTCGTTGATGAACACCGATGTTACTTCCTGGGGACACAGAGTAATCACACCGTTAGGCAGCTGGTTCTTGAGACTGACAAATGTAAGAGTACTTTCATGTACACTGTAGCTGGGTACGTCGACCAGTTGCCTTATTTGAAACTGTAATCAAAACAAAATATATTAAGACCAGATTCTGTTGTCAAAATCTACTTTATGAAGCATAATAAAAAAAGCATCTAGTTTATTATCTCCTTCAATTTATCAACTAGTTATCCCTCTCTTAGGAAAACTCTAAAACATTAGGTATTACAAATACGTCTGCTCGTTTGTCCGCTATATAATAAAAAAAGAAAAAAAAAAGGAAAAAAAAATATTCCTTCCTAAAAGGCTGGTAACGCACTTGTAATGCCTCTGGTGTTGCAAGTGTCCATTGGCGGCGTTGATCGCTTACCATACGTACGTATCAACGTCTGCTCGTTTGGCCCTATATAATGAAAAAAAAAGATTAGAAACAAGATATGCATTCAGAAATATCCTACTACTATTATAAAGGCGAAAGTTTGTAAGTATGGATGTATGTATGTATGGATGTTTGTTACTCTTTCACGTAAAAACTACTGAATGGATTTGAATGAAACTTTACCACAATATAGCTTATACATCAGAATAACACATAGGCTACTATTTATAAAGATATAGCTTCGCCTCGCGGCGTTGCCCGCAGTTATCATCGTACCGCGGGTAGCACCGCGGGGTTCAGCTAGTATAGAAATATAATAGAAACAAGATACGAATGAAATGAAATGTTGAATGAGGTCAAACGATTTTTTGATGATCGACTGAGCTTTGTTTTACATGTAACTAGTATTCTTGATCGGGATTGTGGTATATTTTGTAAATTAACATGAACTGATAAATGTAGCTGACCTGGCCGTCGGAGTGAGGATACCACTTGCTGATTTCTTCCTTGCCGTAACACGTGTCTACGTACACTCGCTGGAAAGTCATCCCCATGCCGGTCATTGTAGCACCGTCTTGCCTCTGTTCGTAAATATAAACCATTTTTTTTTATTTAATGTTTTATTTTATAACAAGTACACATACAGATTTTATATTAAACTATTTAGATGACCCAGTAAACTTTGTATCGTCTCGGGAAAAATGATTTTTTAATGCATCTATTATTTATGCTCTATTCTTCGCATTCTTTTCGAATTTTCTCATAATCTAAACTTTACCTGAACTTCCACAAACATTTCAAGACCAAAATTGGCCTAATACTAAATGAACAGTGATTAATTTTATATAAGACAGTGCTCAAATGTGGGGACCCGTAGGTATGCTTATTGTCTTCTATATAATTTAAAAAAATGGTTTCAAAACATCTACACATTACCTTAGTGATTACATGAGTCCGGTAAGCTGCTAGCACAATATCAGCTGCATTGAGAGTAGCTCGCGAGTACCCAGTGGACAGCGGCACATCTTGGTCCGTGTAGTGCATGGTGATGAGCGGCTGCAGCATAAACTGATGAGAAACGTGCGCGCCCAGAGTCAGCTGCCCACTCGGGTGCTCCGCGGGGACTTTGAGCTGACAACATAATTCAATGATATGCAACGCAAATATTCTATTCTTTTCATTATTTTTCTTTGATGATCTTAAAATACTTTTTCACTATCGTAATTCTTAATATAAATTTTTAGGTTTTGGCCTACTGTGTACCACCGTGGCTGACGCTGGTTTTTACTTTTCCTTCTGAATGTAACAGCTGAGTTCCGAAACTATTAAAATTATAAAAAAGAAAATCAATTCCAAATGGGTAAAAACAATCTAATTAATTATGTTTGTAACAGGAAATGTAAATAGGATTATATCTACATACCTGACACGGGTTATTCGCGTTCTCAATTATGAGTTTGAAGGTATGCCGCGTTCTAACATTGTCCCGTACTGGCTGTTCTAAGCCTTTCAAGTCATCTTTTCTAGTCCTTCTGTCTTGCATCACCTGTAATTATTATGTTACATAATCAGTAACTTAAATTACGTAATAAATTTAAGATAATAAAAGAATCGAAAATAACTTGGAAATCAAACCGCTACCCCCGTCACCACACATGAGTTTTGAAAATGGAACCTTGTTCGTGACGAGATATCAATACAAGGACGCTCAGGCATTCTTGTATTACACGGGAAAGATATTGCAGTAAAAAATTGCACGTGGAGTCTCCATACTTCGATATGTCCAGGCTTCAGTGCGGCTACTCCGAGCGGCGTAGAGGTCAGAAGCGTGAGTCTGAGATGGTCGTCCTCGATGTACGCGGCCGCCGGCAACGGGTAGAAGTTCGCTTGGAGCGGCAGCTTGTCGAAGTAACGACGTTTTATCATCTATGTAACAGCACAAGAACAGTAAATAATTATCAGTAATAAAATGTATATATCATGCTGCAATTACTTTTAATCCAAAAATAGAAGACTGTTTAAGTAGGTTTTCTTATGGCGAATTACGAATAGGATAAAATTAGGATAGGAAGAATATTATGTGTGTACCTATGTATAGGAAAATCCTTTGAAATGGCTGCCAGAGTAAGCTAGAGTACTTACTTCATCAACAACCCATAATGTCCCACTGCTGGGTCGGGTCTCCTCTCAGGAGAGGGTTAAGGCCATACGTCTCCACGCTGGCCAAGTGCGAGTTGGGGACTGGCAAGACAACATTATGGCTACGTAATCTTGCCGTTGGATATTTAACGTTGCCCAAAGGCTTTTAACTAAACTTCACGACTTAACGTGACCTCAAAAATAAAGGCTCATGGTATCATGCCACCAGTGGTCACCCATCCCGGTTCTAACCGCACTGTCGTTGCTTACGCTCGATGATGGTATCTAATCACCGAGTGCAACTGGGCTATGAGCGCCTCTCTAAGTACTTACTTTTCAAAGAATTAATAATTTTGTAATTGTAAACAATTTTGTATGACTTGATTCATAGCTATAGGTCTGGTGATAACCTGACCTCTTAGAAACTTCAAATTAAAAACCTCTTGACCTCATAAAGCAGGATAAAGTACAAATTAAATAATAATAAATAATAAAATCGTTTATTAATTCTCTCTCACACAGAATAGTCAACAAAATCAGATCACAAATTCAGTATTATGAAAAAGAGAAGGTGAATCTGTGTGAGAGACTAGTATCTGAACTAGGAGGACCTGTATGACAGATTACCAGCCTCTCCCATGTCTAGATAATCCAGAGCTTGAAGCAAGTGTTACCACGATGATTCACAACAAGAAGCGAAACAATTTGAGTAAGAGACACAACAAACACAATTGTTACAATGCCATAATGTGTAGGAGTAAATTAAAGAACATACCTGCATTCCATTAACGTCAGTATAAAAGACATTGTCATTATTGATGTCAGTGGAAAATCTCATAGCGAGCTCTAAGTTTCTCACTTTATGATGTATAAGTAAAGTGTTAACGATCTCCACCTCGCATTGTGGCAACGACGGATTGTTGTAAATACTAATCTGCAAAGAAACACACATTGTGCTTGATTCTAATATTTCATAATGTATCACTTTATTTTTTTCTATTATACATATAAAACCCCCCAAACTCCGAAACAAATATTTGCGGGTCTTACAAAGATTTGGTCCGACCCGGGAATCGAACCCGAGACCTCAAGCACAGCAGTCGCATACGCTATCACTGCGCTAATGAGGCAATAAAATTCTGTGGTAACTGGTAACTGATTGAAAATGATTAATGACAATTACTAACCGCGACTGTAACTTCAGCTACCTCTGGTAATGTTAGTGCGGTATGTATTGTTGTCTTATAAATTCCTTCAATGACAACGATTTGGGGGAAGGGTTCAGGGTTAAACGGCCCCGCGGGACCAGAAGGCATAAACAGGTATGCACCACTGTTGTTGCCTTTACCATGCTGGCTGTCGTACCTAACAACAAAGAAAGAAATAAGTAAAAAATATTAAGCAGCACGGGATTAATAACGGTAGCTACCAGAAAAAAGTACATACATACGTACAGCAACTAATACTTAATTTTGAAATAACTTCTTTTTTATTAACTTTATAGGTATGTTTTAATTCTATTGTATTGAGATTCTTGATGTTAACGAAATGTCCACGAAATTTGAAATTTCATAAAAAATATGTAAATATACTCGTATACTGTATATTACTACCTACTAAAAACGAGGGTCGTAGAAGGCTGTAGTTTCAGAATGTTACATGACCAAACTTCTACAGCACTAATTTCTTTAATCGTATTCAGAAATTGCAAATATGATTTGTTGATATGGAAGGTGTACGACAGATGTCGACATTATGTATCGAATAACGACTTTGTAGCATGTTTCCCCCTTATCTGTAAATATCAAATGTCAATTACTGTCACTTGCGGCTTCTCCTCGCGTTGATAAGACACGTTTCCACACAACATTAACATTCGTACTTTGTAAACCGGTAAACATACTTAGCAAGTAAACTTTTAATTAGGTTATGTTATATACATAACATCCTTAGGTATATAGATAGGAATAGACTTCTTTGACACATTAAAACTAATAACAGTATAAATAAGCGACGCTTTGGGCCTGAAATGTTACACTATAGATAAGTGGTACGTATCGCTTTTAATTTGTAGGATCTGGTAAGATCGTCAACCTGTAATCGTTTTTTGATTTACATTTTGCGAAAATTGACAATATTTAATAATTTTTACCTAAGACTTAGCTTTTTCTATGGTGTGTGGTGTGTCGTGGAAGCCCCTACGGGTCCACCTCGTCACTAATTGCCAAATCACACGGTTCTAGCTAACTCAAACCGATTAAAACCGAACCAAGTGTCTTAAGGTACGTTTAAGAGCTCATGGAAACCGGAGATCATTACAAGCTCTCCGATGACCGAGGCATCTCCACGAGTATGAGCATGTACCATTTTTTTCCTTGCTTTATATTATCAGTATGAGGTGGCAGAATTCCATTCCATATCCAGTCCGTAAGGATTATGGAAAAAACAGGATCATCAATAACTTTATCCCATACCGATTTCAAAGTTATAGTGTTAGTTTACAAACGTTAGGTCTGCCATCGAAGTATAGAGTGCGGTGTCCTCGTTATACTCTTTTGGTGACACACAAGGTAATAGAGTCACGCTGTTAGTTAGAGTACCTACAGTACTACCCATTTTTTTCTTTTTTTTTTCTCCGTGCGGAAATCACCTCGGATACCACCGGTGGCATGTCGGACTCGCACCGACTAAAACCGCACGCCGTCTTGGGTACTAGGAGCCGGGGAACCAGGTGTACCCTAGTAAGGAAAACCCTGGAACACCTACAGTACTACCCTCTCGCAGAAGACCAACCTAATTGACAGCATTCGTGATATCGTGTTTCGTTGGTTTATGCGAAACCGAATGCGCCACAATGTGAAATCTAAGTTTTTCTATGTATAAAATTATTAAAAAGATAAATAAGATTCATACAATTATTATAAAGTTTTCTCAATAAACTAATAATGTAAAAAGCCATTGCAAAGTTGTAGAATAAATGCTACTTACTAGATACTGGATAAATTAAACTATTAGATTAATATCCATATGTGGCCTGTAGAGAAATTAATATTCTGTATTTTGTAGTTACCTACTAAAAATAGTTTCTTTTTTTTATTATATAGGGGCAAATGAGCAGACGTATCGCCTGATGGTAAGCGATTACCGCCGCCCATGGACACCCGCAACACTAGAAGCGTTACAAGTGCGTTGCCGGCCTTTTAGGAAGAAGTATGATACATTAGGTATATGTATTGGTATTTAAGCGTTGGTGTACTTACTTCACAAAATTCATATTTACGGGGACGACTGTACCATCCGGTGAAATGATAGTCTTAATTAACCCATTCATAGAGGCCACTACCTTTGTGCTGTTTCTAATTTGTATATTGATATCCTCCTTCAGTTTAGCTGATGATTGTTTTACCCGGAACAATTTTGGTAGCTTGACTGTCTTCATATTGTACACTCGCATGCGAGAATACGAAACGTACCTGTTGAGATTATAATAAATAAATAAATAATAAATATTTCGGTCAATTCAGTCTAGTCCCAAGCTAAGCAGAGCTTGTGTTATGCGTACTAGACAACTGATATGAATTTATAAATACTTTTTTTTTTGTAAATACATACATATTATACATAGGAAACACCCAAACTTCGAAACAAATATTTGCAGATCATACAAACATTTGGTCCGACCCGGGAATCGAACCCGAGACCTCAAGAACAGCAGTCGCTTACGCTACCACTCGATTGTTGCGGTTAATGTTAAAAATAGTAAATTATTGCCTACGATATTATTTCATCGTGAAAGAAGTAAAATGAAAAGAATAAATAGTAAAAGTATAATTTAAACTTAAAAAATATCTGACTCCTATATAAGATAGAGTTAAGTTTTTGAAGTGAAAATGAAGTGTACTAGAAAAGTAGTAGATACAAGAAGGATAGTGTATTTCCCGTCTTTTATCAACATCAAGCAAAAACCTCCTTGGTAAGGAGAAGTCTGAATAGCACACAGTTGCTTGCCTTCTATTTCGACGACACTCGTCTGTATTCTAAGTTTAAAGTTTAGTCAATAACAGCCGGAATAGGCTGTAATATTAAATTTCTTTTTTTATCTTTCTGCACTTCTCCATATAAACTGTGCCAAATTTCATACAAATTTTTCGCTTAATTTTCGTAAATAGGAGTACAAAAGTTTTTGCTTCACGTATTAATGTATGTAAGTACATATATTTACTTATTTAAACTATTGTTGCTACTTGTACCACAGTGTACCACTGTGTACGTTGTTAATGCCAGAGAATTTACAACCACGGGAAATAAAAGCTGGTACTTATAGTCTGCAAACATGAGCCTTTGATTACCCACAACCGCTGGAGATATTTGTACCATCACCGGTTCGCCTGCAGGATCAAATACCTGAAAGCAAGTGATAATAATTAAGCATCTAACTACAATTCAGACAACCGAGATTTAGGGCGGTTTTACCACTTCCTTATAAAACTTCATATATTTATTGGTCATGTGACACTATTTGACAGATAAAAGTTGCTTTTGAATATACATCTGAATAAAACCTGAAGATATTTGACAGATAAGTTGACGTTAGTCTATAAGGAAATATATCAGCAATTGGCAAAACTGTAAACCTTAGACTCGTAAACTCGTCTCTCGAACTGGATGTTCTATTGATATAATTACTTAAGAGGCTCAACGGCCGGTGTACTAGTATTTTTCAATTTAAAGAACGTTCCGTATCTCCTAACATAATAGGTACAAATACAATGCACTTACCTCAACAAGCGGTGAAGAGACGAATACAGTCAATACTTCATGTCTAGTAAATGGCAAAGAATTGTACAATATTATGTTTCTTGAGGGTGACAAGTAGTCGAAAGTAATCGTGATCTTCGAAGGTATCTCATTATATCGCCGCCAAAAATCACCAAAATAAATATTATGGGTATCCTCCATGTTCGAAGGCTTTGCGAGAAGATAATATGCCGATTGCTGTATGACTGCCTGACAGTTCTTTATTGCGATTTGCATTCTGAAAAAGTTGATTATAATGTTTATTGTATTCTAGAGCAACAGACAACTGGTTTCGTCGATTGACCTCTTTCTGGAAGTTGGATTTGCCTAGTTGGACCGTTTGTCAGAGATAAACATAGTCATAAACAACACGCTAGCAAAATCGTGATCACTCTTAACTTAGCGTGCATTTTGAGCTCTACTGTTTAACTTACTTCTTAGCATAATCCTTAACGACTGCAGTTCTAGATGTGCCAGTTATTGCGTCGTGATGTTGAAATAATGCCAATGATCGCCTGGCTTCTTCCACTCGGTGCCTCAGTTGGAGTGACATCATGTTGGGCAAGCAGTGCGACGACATCACCTGAGAACTTATTATTTCTGCCGCCCTATAAACAGTTGGTCAGTAAAAGAATCGTGTAAACTCACAATTTTATTTAACAAACAAAGTTTATTAAGCAGCAAGTTATTCTTCTTCTTTTTGCGTCTGATCTCTGAGTTGCAAGTGGTAATGGACGGTGGTAGTCACTTTTCATTAGTTCGTTCGATCGTTTGCCCCCTCGATCAAAAAAATTCGAAAGTAATTTCATTTTACATTAGTAAGACTAATACATGTAAGTAAGATTTTTAAATAGCTTAGGTTACAAAACTATACTTTTTTTGGAACGAAGTTCCTTATGGCGCGTTGTGTAAGGGGGCTAGACGGAAAAATTGTCACGACACAATTTGTTGACACGACACAATTTGTTGTCACGACACAATTTGTTGTCACGACACGACGACGACACACACAGATAGTTTCGTTTCGTCTTTCTATTTCGAACTTCGTTCCATCCGGGTGTCCTTGACACCTCTCAAGTTTTTTTTTCCTCTTGCGGAAATCCCCTCGGATACCACCTCCTGGTGGCATGTCGGACTCGAACCGACTAAAACCGCACGCCATCTCGGGTACTAGATGCCGGGGAACCAGGTGCACCTTAGAAAGGAAAACCCTGGAACCCCGACGTACCTCGGGCCATCTACGATTTGTAAATGGCCCCCTCCTCTGTGGAAAGCCCGGTGTTTCCGTTGCTGTCCCCAAAAGTTGGGGCGCGAGTGCTGTGGTGCAAGCGCGCCCTCCACCCGAGCCTGCTTCTGCTAGGGTGACACATGGCCTCATATGTCACCCTCAGGCTTGCGCTTATGGAGGACGGAGATCATTCTGAGATTACAAAACTACACCTACAAAATTTCATAAAATATAACATGTGGGAATCGTCTAACCTGACATGAGCTAGTAATACTCTATCCATATTCTTAAAGAAAGGCCTGGATGTGAAGTATCCGCTCCAGTATTGTAATGGTTCATCCGCGTATGTGAAGAAATCGCCAGTTAGTACTGGAAAGTCTGAAGTGTTCACTTCAGCATGAACCGCCTTGAAGTAATCATCCAGATTACCAAACTGTACCTGTAGCAAGATATAAATATTTCAACTAGTAAATCCAATTCCCAAGTGACTCAATTTCCGGAACGGAATAAAAATTTGATAATAATTGATAAAAATTTTCTTATTATTAACTTGGCCTTGGGTCGGACTGCTGTTGGGTTTTTCCTACAAGAAATTCCTAATAGCAGCCCGGAGTATGGAAGATGGCGGTGTTTCCTGCCCGTGCTTCGGAGATCACGTTAAGCCGTCGGTCCCGGTTGTCATGAACATCTATGGCAATCGTTATTGGGAAGTCAGTGCCCTCAAATATACTGACAACTAGTTCAACCTTCGAATTCAGTTCGCCCTCAGGGTTGCGGAGGTCAGATGCCAGTCGCTCTGTGTAAAAACTGATATTCAGGTAAAACCGGTTGAACTGGTAGCCGACCCCAAATATTGGGAATAATAAAGGCTAGGCAGATGATGATTAACTTGGCAATTTTGATACTTTAACCATGTTTACCCGACTACGGAAAAGCCAAAAGAGAGTGATAATTTTAAGAGGATATGTATGTATGTTCATCTGTTCCCTTATAGCTTCTAAATTACTTATTACAACTGGACAAATGAGATATCGTTAGAAGCGTCTTGTTCGTCCGCTGAATATAGGCTATATGACGTGTCACTGAATCTAATGTGGCGTCCTCTAGTGGCCATAAAGTAGTGTTAAAATAAAATTTTAGATGACTATACCGTGTTTAGTATCATTGGATTTCTATGGTATTTAAAATATACATTACAAAGAAATTAAATATTATAACGGCACCAAAACATTTAAAATAGAAACAAAACTACGATCTGAAATCCAACTACCAAAAAAACGACGCTGAAAAAGTATGAAACAAGTTTGAAAAGCCGTAGTCGCACCGTAACACGTCGTTTTCTGTTGTAGTTGGGTTTTATTTTTTTTTCGTTCTACATAACTATTGCTGGGGAAGTCCTTACCTCAGTGTTGAACTCATTATTATTGATGTAATTCATAAGCATATCGTAGTTCTCAAATTGATTTTCCCACTCCAATCGATCCACATATCTAAAATCATCACCTAATGGAAATAGAACAACGTTGCTTCGATAAAGTTGAGCCTTTTTACGCCATTGGTCTACAATTAGAGATGCTCTGAAATTGACAGCAATTAATAGATAATAAATAAAACATACGTCTACTATATATACCTAGTTAATATATAGCTTTTAAGGATCTTTTTAAGAGAAAACATTACGCATGGGTCACGTCTACATGAGTTATTCTTGTTAATCCTCCAGCTTGGCCCAAAGATGGTTTGTTAGTTTGATTTGATATAATTAACCACTGAGTAAGGGGTTACTCACCTTTCTCGAACATTACTTTCGGTTGTTTTCTGAGGTGAACATGAATCTAAACTGCTACCAAAATCAAATTGACAGCAAATCTAGAAGAACAAAAAATATTTCATCACATTGAAGGTACCTAATGGTCGACCTTCTTTAATCGCTTAAGTTTAAATATCTTTCTGCTAATTACATCAATAATTTTATTAATGTTTACATAATATAGCTTTTTTTATTAATTAACACAAAGATAACCTGTGGTACTTCTATAACCCATTGATACCTCTTTTTTTACCTGACTACGGCAAAGCCAAAGGAAGGTTATGATAATTAATGATAATATTTGCACGTAATTTTGTCCGTATTTATTTACACACACACACACACACACACACACACACACACACACACACGCACGCACGCACGCACGCACGCACGCACGCACGAACGCATTTTGTGTAAAATGTATCTAAAGCGATGTATCTTAGGTTCACTTTAGTATTGTATTAGATTAAAATAATTATTGTGTTAATTATCATGTGGTTTACAATGTGGAGGAGCAGAGTCTTCTATTAGGGCCCCCGCAGAATGCAGACTTTTTATCGGCCGATAGTTTGGTCGGCTTCTTAATCAGTATGGAGAGGAATGTATATGCGCACACTACAGCGATTCAGTATCGGCCGATAAAAAAGTTTGATGGGATACCCGATTACATTGAAACTAATCTGTCGGCCAACTATCGGCCGACTGTTTAATCAGTATTGGCGCATACACGCCTGCATACATGACGATTGTTTAGTCGGCCGATAGTTCAGTTCGCTCTGTGATTTGGAGTCATGTGCGTGTATTTTGAATATGGCGTCGCCCAAATCACAATTGTTGATTGTAGAAAGTTCCGTCGAAAAGTTGATTGAAGAAGTCGAGAAAAGACCTGCGCTTTATAAAAAGTTCATTGAAGCTGGTAATGCTCATTCGATAATAGGCGAAAAAATTTTTCGGGTAATCAAGTAATTTGGAATGCATAGTGTTAAATTTTCCACTAACTAATCTATCACTGAGAATGGGATGCACTCAATACTCTCGGAATCTCTTCTTGATTTTCCTCCTCCGGAGTATGATGAGAGCAATAACTTTTCTGCACAATATTTTCATTGTGCGACTACTTCAACAGTCAGTTACAAACACGTTACATAGAAACGTACCATAACACATTATCAACGAGTGACTACGACTTTTCAAACTTTTTTCATACTTTTTCAGCGCTGTTTTTGTCGTAGTTGGATTTTATTTTTTATAAGCACATAACGTAGGTACATACATAAACCTATCATATTTGGATTAATTATTCTATTAAAAAAAAAGGAAGCCTGAAGCTAAGTAATTTGTGCATTTGCTTAGTGTATAAAATTCTATAAAATGACCACATATAGGTTTCAGGATCCAGTATATATTTTCATCTTTCATATTACCTACTGAAACATAGGTACACTGGCAAAGGTCAAGTTATATTGGTTACCGAAATAAAACAAGAGATGCAATGCAACGGTCGAAAGTCAACCACTAAACGATTTTTAGTAGATATGTATAAAAGCTCACTTCTGGATCGGGACCGCAAGAATACTTCACGTTATACGAGAGGAAAGGTAATAAATGTGTAAACATTTCCGTTTTGCCAACACCGTCTGTAACAAAAAAAAATGTGTACAATCACTTTACAACCATAAACAACTGTAGGTAAGTACGGCACGGTTCTCCAATACGAACCGTGGGAGAGCCACGCTTCGGCATGAATGATCACATGATGCCAATGAGCCACAGAAAACCTGTGTGAAATAGCACATGCTGTGTTTCACAGAGTGAGTGAGGATACCGGAGGCCTATGAACCCCAACCCCTTCCACTTCCCGCCCCTCATGCCCCAAAGGTCGGCAACGCATTTGTGACGCCTCTGGTGTTGTGGGTGTCCATGGGCGGCGGTAATTAGGGGGTTTGCCCCCTAATCCATAAAAAAATAAAAATGCGAGTGTGAGTCTAGCATTTTTTATAACCATTAAAGACAAAGAGAAACTTACTAAGGAAAGTTTGATATTTTTGTAGAAGTCAACTGTTGTTTTATCTTTCATTCTTTACGTCAATTATCTGGTTTACCACGGCCAATGGCCAATTAATTTCCAAATGGCAAAAGTCAAGCTCATTGATCAGTGATCACCTCTGAGAAATGTGATATTAAATTTTTCAGGGATGATATAAATTAATATACATGATACCATATACGGTTTTCCCGCTCTGTCATAAAAAAATACAAATACATACCCCACAACTGTCGCCATCTGAACTCTAACTGCTTATTGGTTGCTAATTCCTTTTTCACTCTGTAATGCACTCGATGAATGACGGAGTTATCAAAACCAGCCAACTTCAATAAATAAGGCTGAGAACTGGAGTAGCCGAAAGGATCAATGGACCATGAGTTCTTGGGTGCAATTCCTAAGTTCTCCATGCACCATTGGTGACCTACAGTGAGCTGCTGGACGGTTGAAAGCCAGTGGGTATTGGCTTCATCGTTCATGACCCAACCTCCAGTCACTATTTCTAATTTCTTGTCTTTTAAAAGGCTGGAAACAAGAAAAGTGAGGTTACTGAAGCCCATCTCCCATCTCCGTCCTACAGAAGGGACGCAAAGGAGTTACTAAACATAAGTATACTAGAGACCAACCTAGTTATCCCTCATCCTTCCCCTGGGTTCAGGTGGGGGAACCCACAAGAGTCACCGTCACTCGCGATTTACCCCGCTGACCATAAAAAAGCAACTCTAAATTTTCTGACCTGAGGAATCTGTCTTCTGTGTTTAATAAATCTACGAGTGTTCTAATATTATAAAGCTGAAGAGTTTGTTTTCTTTTGTTTGAACGCGCTAATATCAGGAACCGCAAGTCCGATTTGAAAAATTCTTTCAGTGTTGGATAGTCCATTTATCGAGGAACGCTTTAGTATATATATCATCACGGAGCACCAATGAAGAATGTTTAAAAAACGGGGGCAATTTTTCACATTATTGGCAACCGAAGATGCAAACGAGGTTGCGGGGTCAGCTATAATCAATAATGTGCAATATCAATATGTGATGCTCTTCATCATCACCATTAATAACGGACTTTAATAGACTTCTCCTACTGCTAGGCGTTTGTGCTGTTAATATATACACGTAAGTACAAGTTAGACAAGTATTAGAAAGGTTATTTCACTTTAACATATTTTCTCACTTTTGGAATAAAATCTTTTCGTCATTGTTTGCATCTTTCTCCCACCACATTGCGAGGAAGCTGATTTCAGACCATAAAAACTTTCCACCCTTACCACTGGGCAATAATTCAACTATGTTGCTAATTATCGACTGTGTTCGCGTCTCGTAATATTTTTCGAAAGTATTTAACCAACCTGCAACATAAAACATTAAAAATATATCAAATTACTACTACGAGTATTATTTCTGTGTGTTGCTATGCTCATGTGATCAGGAAACTGACGTTCAAGTACACACAATCTCTTCCCCCGAACTATATTGCTGATAGGAATCAGCTTCTAGTCTACTATACGATACGGCTGAACATCGATTTGAAAATGCCATCAGAGCTTCACAACCCAAGTGGATAACATCGAAGTTCTTTGGAAAGACTGCCCGGGCCGACTTTTGGACTTTTTAACTGCCCTTAAAACGATTGCACAAATTTTCGTATGGCAGTTGGAATCGACGACATAATCTCTTTTAGGCACGGAGAGACCGCTGTGTTAAGAAATGGTCACCCATCCACCAACAGACCCCGCAAGGTTTGCTTAACTTTGCAATTTGTTGACTCATTCGGTCACCACGAGCCCCTCCTTATCTATCTAAGATCTAAGTATAGATCTAAGAATGTAAAGAAGAAAAATAAAACGGAAGACCACTGAATATATTTCTGTAACTTATGTGATCTATTAATCTAAATAATACCTGGATCGTTGTGTGAATAGGGAACTATGAAAACTTTTAGTTTATTCGTTTTATTCCATTGACTTTCTTTGTACACATTTTTCCATTCTTGAACGCTGTTGTCATCAAACGAAATTCTATTATACAATGACAACATCTAGAAGCAAAATCAGAAATTGAATACGTTTTTAATTTACATCACATTTAATTTACGATTTTTTACAACGAACTAAATCCAACTACGTTTGACGGTATTTCAACAGTATTCTTCTTCTTCTTCTTTTGACGAAATGGCAACCAGTCGGATCACTCCGATCAGCTATTTCTGCCAATGTCAAGTACAGGGTGTCTCAAAAGAAATTTTATATTTGTTTAGCTTACTGCGTGAACGCTGCGTACTTGAGGGGTGCGGGGGTTATGTCAATTGGTAGCTTGGCTCTTGGGGATTCAGTCGCTATGGAGCGTTTCTCGGGAGCAGACCGCGCGTTGTGCGTGCGAGAGTTTTACAAGAACGGTGATTCGACAACTGTCGCGCGTAGAAAATTCTGCAGTATTCGAGGTTTTCGCCACTTAAATGATGCGCCAAGCCTTCCTCTCATTCGACATTGGGTTAAAAAGTTTGAAGAGACTGGATCAACGCTGGATAAATCAAAATCCGGGCGACCTAGGTCATCAAGAACGGTAGAAAACGTGGAGAGTGTTAATCAATCTGTACGTGACGACCCGAGCCTTTCAATTCGGAAGCGCGCGAGTGCTTTAAATGTGCATAGATCATCATTACATCGCATTATGCACAAAGATCTAAAGCTGCACCCCTACAAAATTCAATTGGTGCAAGAATTAAAGCCCCAAGATGCCGGTCAGAGGCTTAATTTCGTAAATCAGATGATTGAGCGATTTTCAACGTTTACCAACATTTTGTTTTCGGATGAAGCTCATTTTCATCTTAATGGCCACGTAAATAAGCAAAACTGCCGCTACTGGAGTTCAGCCAATCCGAAACGCAAACATCAGAAACCCCTACACTCGCCTAAAGTGACCGTATGGGCTGCCATGTCGGCGCGAGGAATTATCGGCCCTTACTTTTTTGAAGACGAAATGGGGCGTACAGTTACAGTGAATTCAGAGCGTTATGTGGAGATGTTAGACAACTTCTTGGTACCTGAACTGCAAAACTTTCCTGGCTATAACCAAAGAACATGGTTTCAACAGGACGGAGCAACTTCACACACGTCCAATATATCTCTGCCACGTATTCGTGAAATTTTCTCAGGAAAATTGATCTCCCGGAGAGGTGACATAAATTGGCCTCCACGTAGCCCAGATTTAACCCCTATGGACTTTTTCCTATGGGGTTATCTTAAATCTAAGGTTTACGCCAATAAACCAACTTCACTGGCGCATTTGAAAGAAAATATCCGTCACGAAATGGCAGCCATCCCTCACTCCACCTGTCGAGCAGTCATAAGTAATTTTACTGTTCGATTAAATGAGTGCCAACAACGTGAGGGTTTACATTTAGACGATATTATTTTTAAGAAATGAATTCCCAAAAAGTGTATTTTAACAATAAATAAACATTTTTTCTATATACCGCTTCCTTTTTTTTTAATCAATCCACTAAATATGAAATTTCTTTTGAGACACCTTGTATTTATCGTCTTCAATTATCAAGTCTTCGAGTCTTCAAGTCGTCGTCGTGATGAAATTAATGATAAAAAATATATAAAATGTGGATGACATGAAATGGGGACAGTCTTTCGAAAAAACAAAAAACGATCTCCTTCAACAGTATTGTATTAGCCGACTCTATTCCGACATGTAACTTGACAATTAACTCCGGTAGGGTGACAAAACGGTGTATTTTAATAAATTCATACAACTCCCATTCGGAAGTCTGGTTAGGACTAGGCAGATCCTGTACTATGATAACCAGACTGTTAAATTAGCTAAATACCTATACTTACTTAAATTCTTTATTATTTGTCAAATATGCATAAGTATCATTGCTAAATTACGCCCAAACAAGAAAAAAATATCATTGCATTCAGTTTAGCAACCAGGATCAGTAACCATTAGGTAAGACACAGTTTTTACATTAAGTTCTCCGAAAAACGGTTAGAGGTGGGTGGATTAGTAAAAAATTTACATTTGAAATACCTGTATATCTGTTTCCGGAACAATTTGCTTTTGGATAAGGCAAGATGAAACATTAAATGGAATCTTAGATAACTCCTGTACTTTATTAGAAAAGTTTGTAGATTTCTTGTGTATTGTACAGTTTTTTTGGTGAAATTCAAATTTGAAATCCTTGAACTTCTCATAAAGTTTGTTCAATTCACTTTCAATTGGATGTAGCTTCGATTCTATTGCCGACCATTTGGACTGAAATTGTGTTTTGTATAAATATGTGATCTCTGATTATCTATTTTTTTAAAGAGAAAGCGTAGGTACTAACTTATACTGATATATTCAGTAGTCGTACTCAGCACCTAATCAGGAAAACTAGTAAACTTTTTGGCCTATAAAAAGAACACTTGCCTGGAGTGCATTAGTACGGAACCCTAAAAACAAGAGCTTCATACCACTTTAACTATAGGGTAAAATCTCACTTTTTGAAATTTTTTTTTTATGAGTCATTCCTATGCATGTATCAATTACATGACCTATCAATTACAGATTTTGCAAAATGTCGGTTTTTGTGGAAGGCTTTTTTTGGGATATAGACGCCTAACTACCTGTATGGATAGTTGCCCCATCATGAAAATAAAGGAGGATTTATGCCTGTAGTGCTGGATATATGCCCTTCATACTGTGTAAAACAGTAATTCTCCTAAAACAGCAAACAAAATCCAAGAAACATTGATTTGAATTACGAAAAACAATTATTTGTTGTATGACACAAACAACCATAATTCAATTTTAAAAGCATTTATTCAACAAAAATATTAATTCTTAGTTTTTATTATAAAATATTGATTTTTAAGTTTTAACAAACATAATTATACTTTTTTTAAATGAAATTTTATTTATTTTCAAAAATATTTGGGTTCGGCTACTAGTTCAACGGGTTTTACCTGAATTAAAGTTTTTCCACGAAGCAATCGGCATCGCGCCTCCGTAACCCGAGGGTGAACTGAATTCGAAGGTTGAACTAGATGTCAGCATATTTTGAGGCACTGACTTCCAAATAACGATTGTCATAGATGTTCAAGACAGCCGGGACTGACACGGCTTAACGTGCTCTCCGAGGCACGAGCGGGAAACACCGCCGTAATTACCATACTCCGGGCACTAGACCAACGAGTATCATAATATAATATTTCAGTATTCAATCTTTGAATGATAAATACCTACTTACCTTATCTACACCTTCTTTGTATTTAATGTTAGGCAATTCTAAACTTATACCAGATTCAAAATATAGTATTAAAATGAATATTCCAAGACTTGCCGTCCGCATCTTCATACTTTGGAGAGACGGAAATTTAAATAAAAATCACTTTCTGTAAGTCGGTAACATTAGAGTACCTACATCAGTGCAAGAATATTTCCTACCCAACCATTTGCAAAATGTTCATAAACTATTGATGATTGCAATACATGCGAAATCACCCACAAGAATACTTTTGCCCAAATAACGTAAGTACGTAGGTACATAACGTTGTTGCAGTTTAATAAAGCGAATGCTAACATTCCACAATTTCTTAAACTTCCATCAATTGTCTGCAAATGGCATTCTACAAACCTGCATCTCGCCTTATGATGAATTCATCAAATGTCTGAATATCTTCATAATTCACAGTGGTTGGAGCAGTAAACATTTCCAACAAGTTTCAAATTAGTTTATATTTTGCAAAATCAAAGTTTTTATTGCCCATAATATTTTAAAGTAAACGTAAATATTTACAATCATTCATTTATTATTCGCTGATGTTTGAGTAAGTTTAATAATAATATATTAAATGTTTGCAATGCAATATAGGGTAAACTTACCAGTAAGTGGCCACTTTACGTCTTTGGTAAATTTAAACATGCGCTTCTAACTTTACATTCATAAATCCCAGTTTGTTATGATAGATTCGTTTAAAGGATATATTAAGGATATATATTCATTGGCGTCTAATAAAATAAATCAATTTTTAATATTTATATTTTCAATCTAAACTAAAAATGTCATTTTTTAGCAGTAATTGGCCACAAAATTCAGTAACTGGCATACATCTTTTTAGTAACTGGCAACATGAAATAAACTCAACTGAATAGTACTTGACAAACATGACAAAGTATGTGGTTTAGTAGGAATGTTTATTACCTTATAATCTATATAAAATAATATTAATAAGATATATGCTCTATATGTAAATTTAACGACATCTATACTGCTTGCATTTTTTATTTAAAGTTCTTCTTCAGTAATTTTTTCTCTAAGATATGTAAATGTGAAATCAGTTTCCGAATCAAAGGAGTCAGTGTTACTCTCTTGGTAGCAAATGTGACACAAAAATAAATCATTGTCCTCGTCCTCAGGTACATGCAATCGATGACTCGATGGTATACAATTTAAATAAAAATGTTTTTTACATTGACTGCATTCTACTATTTGTTTCGTGATAGGGTTAAAACAATGGTCACAAGAAACTCCTTGTTTGTTTGATGCTATTGTAACTGTTTTAGTTATTTTCTTCATATTTTTATTAGGCTTCTTTTTGGAAACATTTTCTTGTTGCGTTTTTTTTTCTACCCTTAGTCTCTTTCTTTCTTCCTTTGCCGTCTCTTCTGCTTGTTTCTTTAATATCTTTTCTTTCACCTGTTGAATGTAGTGATTTGATGTTAACGCAAATGGTAATTTAGCATATTGACGTTTTCTTTTTTGTAGTGGTGCGTTCGGCACAGATTTGCCTTTTAAATATTCTGTAAAAGGTACATTTGAGATAACAGTTATTTTCTTATTAGGAGCGTTTTGTTTTGATGGACTTGCCGTTGAATTAAAAGTTTTTGAATTCGATAAGGTTTGTAACTCACTATCATTCTTGATTTGTTTAACAGACTGATCTTTCTTCGAATTTTCAGTGATTTTTGTATCGTTAATTTTAGTTGGATCCATAAGTGAAATATCAACAGTCTCGATGAAGTGATCTAAGTCAGGTAACACATTATATATCTCTATTGGCGTTATAGTCTCGGATAACACATTTTCAGTCTTATTTTTAGGTAACACATTGTCAGTCTGCACAATTTTACATTTGAGTGATTCATAATCAGTCTTCATAGTCTTAGGTTTTTCAGTCTTCATTTTCTCATTGGTCTTATTATCAGTATTTGTCTCCTTAGTCCTTATACTATCCCTGTTGTCCATACTCGCCTTAGTCTCCATACTTTCCTTAGTCTCGATTCTGAATATAATTTCTTCTCTTTTTGTCGTTTCCATTGGTTTGTCTTCAGCCATGTCTTTAAATTTTTGCCAAATTCTGTAAATTGCTTTGAAGTTCTCATGTGCATTCAGCAAACTATGAACTGTTGCTGATCGACACTTAGTGATCAAAGTAATTCCCGCTAGATCGCAAAATTCTGAGTACGTCAAGACACGGGGAGAGTCTACGTTAACTTCAGGTAAAGTGACATTATCCTTAGGTAGCTGCTCCTTTACTAAACACTTGCTGAAATCTACATTATTTGCATCAAAGGGGTACAATCCAGATATGCGAAAACCATTGATCAACGTTTCTGATTTAGCACATGTGTCGATAACGGTTTTTAATAATGGAGCGAAATACTCTTTCGTTAAAGCTGTCTGGTAATTATTTACAGCATACCATTCTCTCAATGCTTTTTTCCAGCCAACCTTAATTGGTCGAAACGCTGCTATGTCTGCCGGCTGTAAGATACGTGTGGCATTAGGATATAATGCAATCAACTGAATTTTAAGAGTTTTGCATAACTCAGCTATTTCAATAGTCAAATGAGTCTTATGTCCATCAACAAACAATATAACAGGCAACTGAATACTATTTTCTAGTAGGTGCTTATAGAAGCAGTTGGCAATGTAGTCGTAAAACACTGAAGCAGTCATCCAGCCCGAATCACTTCGTCCTATACCCCAACCGGTTGGCACACTCAGTGCTACTCTGTTAGGTATCCTTTTATAAGAGTATATAATCAGAGGGGTGCAGATAGTACCAGCAGCCGAAAAAGTAAACAGGACTGTTATATTTTTCTTGGCGGGTCCTTTCTCTATTTGATACACATTTTTACATCCTTTTTCAGCTAAAACTGGTCCAGACTTTGGACAAATATTGAAGCCGGTTTCGTCCGCATTGAAAACGCGTGTGGAGTCTTGAATCGCTTCAGAGAGATGATCTTCTTCATTAAAATATTGTCCGATTTCTGTGAACCATTTTCTGATATCTATTTCCGATACAGCCGCGCTTGCATTTGTCACCCCTTCTGATGATCTAATAGAGATGTTTGGGTGGCGTTTTAGAAATGCCTTGAACCAAACGTCTCCTGGTTTCCCATCTTTAAATTCGGTTCGCCCTTGGGTTCTTCTTTAAAAAATCCTGAACACATAATGCGATGTCCTCCTTTTTTCTTGGAAATCCACGTCTTGCATGTTGCATTTTAAAATTACAAAGTTCTTTTTCCTCAGCATCAGTTAATACAGGATCTGGGCCCGACTTAAACTTTGTATTGGGATTGTGAATTTTGAACTGAATGCTACTTCTTGGAACACCAAACGTCTTAGCTGCCTGCCGAATAGTGCCCTTGTTCTCTCGTATAAATTTTAAAACGACAGTACACGAAAGAAGCTATGTTCTTTCGTGTACTGTCGTTTTTATGTCATTTTATACCTAAATTACCAGTTAATAAAAAAATGTATACTTAATATTATAAAGCTGTAAAGATTTTTTGTTTAGTTGAAAGCGCTAATCTCAGGAACTAATGGTCCGATTTGAAAAATTATTTGAGTATTGGAGAGCCCATTTAATGAGGAACGCTAAGGGTCATATAGCAATCTATAACCAATAGAAACGGATTACACAAGTCAACACGATTTTTGAGTCTGAGTTCTGTGGTGCTGATTTTGATTAATTATGTCTATAAGGAAAAAATACTTTCATCTAATAAAGTTTGTATTTGTAGCAACCAGAACGAAATTTCAAATTTTAAGAAAATCTAAATTTTTTAATTCAGTAAAATACAAAAGTAAGAAAATGAACTCTAATTTATATGTTAATCACTTTTATTTAGAAAGAACAATAAAGGTAAATATCTAAATATGTAAAATAAACAGAAAAAAGGTTTAAAAATGAACATTTTTTGTTTTTCTTTTGTGTAAGCAAGAACTTTCTCGTATTAAACTCCAAATGTAGTCACTCATCATGTTCTCATTGTGTTAACGCTGTTCAAAGTTCATCACGTCTTGATGAAAGCGTTCTCCTTTCACATTATTGCAATAACAAAGTCCATCTTCCTTTGTAAAAAATCCAGAAAATATTTCATGACGCTTTCTTTGATCACTTATATTAACATCCTCCTTGAGCAAATTCCACTGTTTTAGCCGGGAAGCTAATTTTTCTGCTTTAGGTTTAGGTAGGTTTAAGTCTCTTACTAAGTCATTAAACTCTTCTGAATTTATAAGATATGGTTCAACAGATACTGATTCGGGTAAAAATTCGCTGGATTCGCTACAACTAGATTCTTGTGATAGCGGCAGCTGTTCCTTCGGTTTTGAACGGGAAGGCACAGGAAAATGTTCACTGTGGGGTACTGGAGCGGTTGTTGATGGTAGATCTGGGTACCTACTTAATCTTCTTGGCATTTTTGCCAACTCGACGCTTGCGTGGATCAACTATACAAAAGTAGCAATCATTGATGTGATTAGTGGGCTCCTTCCATATTTTGTCTTGACCGAAGTCAAGACAAAATATCGAAATAGTAAGATTAAAATAAGCTTTATAAGCTTCACAAAGTCTTATTTTTGTCGAATGACAAAATTTTTTAGCCCTTACTTTAATGAATTCGCCACAAATGTGACAAACAGAGTTTGCGTCATTTTACACTTTCTGGAAGCCATTTTGGACTCCGTGCAACACAAATGGCGTCGTTTTTCAGCAATGCTCGTACGCATACTGCCCAGACTACCCGCCGCTCCCAGCTGCATGCCTGTAATCCCCCCGCAACCCCGCCTCTAGTGTGTTAAAATCGTTGTTCCTCAAACGTTCTGTCAAAATCCTAAAATATTTATTTTTCATTGTAAAATGTACAAAAGCAAACTTTATTTGTTATAAATGGAGCCTGTGGTTACTTTTAGTTGTAGATAATCGGAAAATATTCATTTAATAACAAACCCAAAAAAAAGTTATTTTTTTGTTGACTTGTGTTATCAATGAAAAAAATTGCTTTTGAGAGCTTCCATTGCTGCCCTACGCTGCTTGTGCTAACATCGAAAAATAATATAGGACAGAATTGTTCCTCTTTCAAAGTTCTAAAAAAAGTCGACAACAGCCTATGTCTTATAAAGTTGGCTTGGTATAACCGTTTTTATGGTGGACAAACTTGTTAACGCTGTATAACATCAAGCTACGGACAATAGGAGATGCAGACGGCTACGTGTGTCAACCAGTAATAACTGACCACACAACTGGCCCCCTGTGCCAGTTACTGATTTTAACAAGGAATTTTCTTTTAGTAGTAACTGGCCTAGGTGGCTATTTACTGAATAAAGCAAATGTACAAGTTAGTAAATGGCCATCCCTTTAACATAGCATTGAACTGATTTTAACAACATAAAGTATTAAATTCACGACACTTACCTTTAAAACGATTCAAAAAACATAACCAGTCCACAGAAAGAATTAGTATTGACACAAAATTTCAATTTTACAAAATATTATTGCTTAACATTTACTTAAGGAACAACCTTAGGTATCGAGATTTGCGCGCCAATTGTCAAAAAATTACCCGCCATTTTAAAACTACTGTCTATAGCGGTAAACAATAGTACTAATATGCAAGCTATTTAAATAAGTAATCATTTCAAAAGATTACAGATGGCGTGCTTGCTCTATTATTCTTATTTCGAACAACTAAAGCAAGCAGTAGCCAGTTAATAACAGTGGCCAGTTATACCTTAGTTTACCCTACCAACAGTTGACAGATTTTTTTACCTATTTGTGTGTGTGTGCTAGTGTGTGTGTGTGCTAGTGTGTGTGTGTTAATAGATATATAATTTTATGTACGTAAGGTAATCTGTGTGAATGTAATATATTGTACACATTAATCTATACTCTCAGCTCTATGGTCTTCTTCGGTTTCGAAGTAATTAAATTTTTAAAACCATTTAAGTATTTTACTTTTGCATTCATTTTTGCAAAAGTTAGGTAAGACAACCATTTTGTTTACTTTGTTGAACAGAATACCTCCTCGGTGTGGAAAAAACCTTTGTGCAAAAGTGGTGTTTACGGCAACGTCAAAGTCAAAGTCAAAGTCAAATCATTTATTTCCATAGGCCCCAAAAGGCACTTGAAGGAGATCGTTTTTTGTTTTTCCGAAAGACGGTCCCCATTTCATGTCATCCACATTTTATATATTTTTTATCACTAATTTCATCACGACGACGACTTGAATACCCGAAGACTTGATAATTGAAGACGATAAATACTTGACATTGGCAGAAATAGCTGATCCGAGTGATCCGGCTGGTTGCCATTTCATCAAAAAAGAAGAAGAAGGCACTTGAACACGTCAAAAATACAAACATCAAAATATAAAATAAAACTCAAGTAATCAATTCAGTGATAAAAGGTACTAATACTAAATGCATTGAAATGATTTGAATTACTGGAGCATAGATTGATTTCGATTCAACTCAAAGGTTTAAGTTGAAATCAATCCAAGTACCAGCTCCGATGGGTGAGAAACTCATGTGCACCATCTTTTTAAATAATTCCTACAAAGTTTGTTTGTTTTTGACAACAGTACTTCTATGTGCAAGTTAAGACAACCAAAACACAAAGGCTAGAAAGCGGTCTAAAGAGATATTAAAGCTAGGGAAATCAATTTTTTGTCTAATAAAATAATTAAAATTAGTCCATAGCATATAACGTTGCAATCACTTACACATCAAGAAGTAAAAGCAATGTGTGCATACATACTGGTCCCAGAAAAAAACATTCAAAATGGAATAAAATAATAAATACTAATTTATTTACGCTCCAACAATGTAAACACAGATCGCCTTAACTTAACAAAATTCAAATGTAAGGTAATAAATGTAGAATAAGATGTCAAGAATTACTTACAATCAAATAAATTATATTAAGGAAATGTAATGTAAATAAATAAATACATTGCGTATAAATATAAATTATTTCAATTAGTACATAATAAATTAATACTAGATTTTCATTCATATACAAGGCATTGGTTCGGTTAAGAAATCGTTTATTGTATGAAAAGCCCCTCTCCATAAGACGATTCTTAACAGTACTCTTGAACTTTTGTAGGGGTAAGTTCAAGATTTTGACAGGAATTTTGTTATAAAAACGCACACCAAGTCCTTCAAATGAATTGTGAACTTTGTTCAGGCGATAATATTGGACTATTAATTTGTGCTTATTCCTTGTGTTTATTGACCAATCGTCTCACATACCACGTAGTTTCTTCTAGTTTGAGCTATGTGATATCTTATATCCTCTGGTATATCACTCGTTTATGAAGTATAGAAAGCATTATGTAAGGCTAGCGCACAGTGAAGACCTGTGATTGTTCATAGAGTTTTCAATTAGGACAATCTCTACCCTCCATAGGACATAGTCAAGTTTCGATAGACTTTTAGTATAATTCATTGAGCTCTTTCAAGAGATATACGAGAGATGTTTTACGATCTCCCTCCCTCCCGCAGGTAGTGATGCAATAGGAAAATACTGACAGCGCCAAAGCCTCATATACTAACATCATGGTCTGTGTGTCTGCTACATCGCGTAGTTATTTTCGCATTATACTGGATAAAGTTTGTATCTGGTTATCAAAGTTTAAATTAGCGTTAATTTCGATTTCAAGATATTTAGTTGAGGTAATTTTGGAACATGTACTTGGATTAGGAGGAAAATTACATTTAGGTGCATAAATGTTGTTTGTAAGGTTTGTTATTTCTCTTCCATTTTGTATAGAAAACACAATGAATTTTGTTTTATCTTCGTTTAAAGTCAAAGGGGTGAAATTAGCTAGTGACAATTTGTGTTAAATCCCTCCTGCGCAATATAAAAAAGTTTACTCTAAGAATCAGCATAAAAGGTTAGAGCTGGATCATCCACATTGGCCCAGATACGTCAGTTCTTGTTAGCAAGCGTCCAGAGCTCATCTATGTAACAGAGAAACTATTGGCCCGAGTATACTGCCCTTTGGCACCCTAAATACAGTACAGCATTATTTGTTGAGCGGCCATATCTCTATAATAATATTGAGAGTGTGAAAGTAGATGACGTTCTTCTAAGTATGTAGTAAGCTTGGTATTAATAATGCGCTCAAATAATTTCGATAATGTAGTTAAGATTGCAATCGGTCTGTAATTGCTAACACTGTTTCTATCACCTACCTTGTATATCGGGTTTACTACAGCTCATTTTAAAGAATTGGGATAACCGCCACCCGTCAAGACAGCGATTTATCAAATCTGTAGGCACCGTTATTTTATTTTACTTTTTTATTTTTATCGTTTAATTTTCGAAATTACTCTCACAAATCTAAATGAAAAATTTTGCTCAAAAATCAATACAAATGAAATCTTATAAGAAATGCTGAATAGAAATAAACATTATATTATACTGAAAGATAAAAGTGACTTACTTTGGAGGTGTATCCGATCAAAAACCTCGAAAGTTGTTATCGATTTTTAGAGAAACGTCAAACTAATTTGTTTGTGTGTGAAAGATGGCGTCTAAGGAGTCTCTGGACGTGAGTATTATTTCTTTTCTACCTTATTATCGTTTTTACCCGACTGTTACCTCGTTCTTCAAATAGTTTATATGTCATAGAATGTTTTCTCCATAACTTTCGCATGTAGATTGTGACATTTTCCAAGCAAAAAACTGAAGAAGGCCACGCCCCTACCGTTGGTTTCTGTTTTAATTTATATTTCACCGGTTTTAATATTATTTTGAATTAAAACTCGTTAATTAAATACATTATAAAATCACAGATCAATCTTGTCTTTTCATACTCTACTATTTTGCTGTAATTATCAACTTTTAATTGACAGAATGCATTTAAACATCCAGAAAGCGACATTCTCATAAGATTTAAGCCGGTAAATTAATTATTTATTTCATCATGACTATAAAAGCTAATTTTAGCTGTTATAATATTTGCTGTTAAATATTTTTTTTTGTATCAGTCTTAGTTAAAAAAAAAAAATCCTAAAATATACTGCAGAAAATGTTTTACTTTCAAGAACTACTTTGATAGAACAAAGTTGAAAGTTCTTTGTTCAGACATATTTATATTTCCAAAATTACGTAATCATCAAAAAGCTTGATATATCCATTTCAATAGAAATATTTTAGAACCCCTATAGAGAAACGTTATGGAACGTAAAATATCCTAGGAAAGGTGCAACATTAATACACATAATTTTTTTTGTATGTTACATAATACATGTCAGGGTGTTAAGAATGAAGACTGCACTATGTCACAGGCAGTATTTAAAAAAATACTTATCCTGTTGTAAACAATTAATTAATGTTTAATGAATAGAAATGGTTGGCATATAACTTGATGCGCAGTCTTAACTAAGAATTCATAAATTTAAAATTTTTCATATAAACACTAAAAGAATTTAAAAAATGTTGATACAGTTCATACAATCATAATCAATATAGAGCAAATTAACTTTTTTATAGCTACAAAATTAAAAGTCTGTGCAATATATATAGTGTCACATTGTACATTGAGCATATATGAACAAATAAAATAAAACTCATACCTAACTTACTACAACTGGTTCTATGGAGTTCCTTGCCAGTTCTTCCTCTACATAGGAATGACATTTTAGAACAGCGCAACTAGAGTCAATAATTTAACACTATGAAAAGGTACTTGATTTTGACATTTTAATTGCTAATTATACAAGCAAAGGTAATAAAATGCAATTACGGTTGAATACCATTAGATATTATTCTTTGTAAGAAAAATATATTATTGTGTGATTTCTATCAGTGTAAGCCATCGAACTCCAATGAGTTTCATCATCTTGGACTAAGACATTATTTCAAACATACATTTTAAACTGGGTTGTCTGCCAAGTTCCATAAAATTTTGCAGACTTGATAAAGTATGTATATGTTATTCTACAAAATAGTACTATAGATATCCACAAGATGGCGCTGACCAGGTATGACCAATTTGCAGTTATACACTTGCTTGATGGCAGTGTGTTGTGAGGTATTGGTAATGTTTAATAAAGAATGTATTTGAAAATAAGATATTTCATTTGTGTGATATTTTTGAATTGAAATTTGATTTCATCGGTTCAAATTTTCAACTTTGGGCAATTCCCAAACAGCAGGCATGTCCAAACTGTTACGGAATGTCCTGGAGTCGGTTTTTACTAAGGCGTAACCGCATTTTCTGCCGGATACAAAAGAGTTTGTTGTCTCGTGGCGCTCTGATTATAATCGGAACCATTTTTGCCATCCACTACATTTGCTTGCTCTATCTTGCAATTATATATAAATACTGGTCAATTGTTTTATTATTGATATAATCGGTAATTTAAATGATTTATTAAATAATAAACGGTTTATAATAACAAATTCCCCTGTCTCTTATTTGCAAACTGAAACACTGCAAAAGTGCTCTAGTACAGCCTTGCGTGGTGTTTTAGCGCGGTTCGATAACGGTCACCGCCAATTGAGCGCATCCGCATTTGTGTCAAAGGACGCAGCACGCGCTCCAAGACGAAATCATCTTAGTCCAAGGTTAACAACACATCCGTAGGCAAATACCCCGCCTGGATACCCACGTACTTAGCTACTGTTGCAAATTTCGTCCATCGAGTATTTATGATATATATGATTTATTTATTTAAAGCAGTGAAACTTGATAACTCATTATTTTTGTAACATTTATGAGCAATTTTCATTACCGTTTACGTACCGTACATAAAATGGTCACTACGTTAAGTATACGTTTGTTGATTCCAATTACATTTGCTAAAGTAACTTGCTAATTAAGAGTGGATACCAATAGGGGAGTGGTCGTGTTTATCATTCTTATTGATCCTTTACCTAAGTAATGCGGATGTATAGCAACTTTAAACGACTGATTAATTAATCAACAGAGCCATCTGTTAATATTCTTTGTCATGTCATTCACGAAATTTATGATGGCTACCTCTTCCTCATATGAATGAGCTGGTAGATACCTAGCAGAAATAATTGGCAATACGTGAATAGTTGACCTTCCTCGCCCATCCTAACATTGTACCACTCGCATTATTACTTCAATGAGTGCGCCTGTATTGTCCATGCCTCTCATTTTTTAACATCATTAAAGGACGTACTTTGCCATTGATAATATTTGTCCACAAATAATTCTCTGGCCAGTAATTCTGGTTCTAAACTTAGTAATATACGTAACTCAATACACCTCATAAGTTTATGTTCGTACTTCATTCATGTTAGCAAATAAGTTTCTCCTAATTTGGAAAACTTTTCTTACCCCACATATCTCACAGAACTCGTATCTTTTAGCGCCCTTAATAGGCAGTCGACTGTGAAATTAGAAAAACAACCTTGCGAATATAGGCCAACGTCAAAACGGAAACCCTTTTTAGAGATAACTTGATTCAATTCAGATCTTTAATAAATTCTTTAGATGTAAATCTCTTCCATGTGAGTGCAAATTGCATTTGCGTCAATTTTCCGCTTATAACATGTGAACAATCGATTCATTGCATTTATGCTCTCACTATTTGAGTATGTTATAGTGAATCAGTGTGTGAAAACTTATTTACCGTCTAAGACTCATAAATTCTACTTGCGAGCGTCTGAAGGATCGTCTACAATAGTGTAACTATAACAGCGAGGCTAAGGTCCTGCACGATGCTGACGCAAGTAATCTCACGTCCCGCAGGATGTCGGGAATGAGAGCGTGTCCTCCTCATAACTCTTGTTCTGTCGTGGGTGGCGATCGTCGCAGACGTTGTGTAACTCTTGGGTCTAATGAGGATATTATTCAGGAGCATCACAATGTTAACGGAGACGAAGCGCGCCTTTTGAAGCTGTTTAATTATATCGTTGTAGGCGGTCACCTCGTTAGTGCCCGTCGAAACTCCAGACAAATCGTGCCATTAATTAAAGTTAACCATCCCTTGGTGTAAAGTTCACTCGTCTATTGTTTACCACAGATTATGTTGAAAAGCTAAAATTAACAAAATTCGTGCAAGAATTGCTAAATTATTATTTATCAACATTTTATGTGCATATGATACATAGAAACGTGTAATGATTTGTCATTTTTGTTAAATATTATATTTATAACTCTATCGTTTGTTTTATAAATGTAAAATTTCTGTCGAAAACGAGTAATTTACAATGCTTATCATTTTTCACTCCTCTCTTGCTTTGAAAGCGACCTCGCCTCCGGAACATCGCTATCGGGGCGTGAATATTTATCTCGGCTCCAGACTCGTTGAACATTGTTACTGGAAACATAATGACCGACACTTTGGGGTAAAATGCCTTGGTGGAGAAATTTTTAAGACCGAATTTTTTTTTTACGCTCAATGTCACCCCGCCTCTTCTTGGTTAATATTTCATTACATTACTGATCTCCTTAATTTGAATTTGATATAAATATTTTGAGATACGGGCAAACTGCTAAGTCTTATTGCTGCCGTTAAATAAGTTCAGCTGCAATTGAAATATAGGAATCTGTTCTCAAGTTATGCAAGACTTTGTAGGTAACAAAAAATTATCGACAACCTTGTCGAGATATATGCTGATGGCAAAAGGTACTTTGAAAACTAAACGTATTGAGGTTGGTTCTAGATGAGTTTTAACAAGGCCAATACGGTTAGGTAGTAACAGCTATTTCTGTTCTGATATATAGTTAGCGATCTAGAAAAGCCGATATTTGTCGTTGCCTCGAAAATATTTAGCTTACGTAATTTGAAAATCTTGCATATTTTAAATGGTTTCTATTAAATAATACCTAATAGGTATTCTGGTGTATACTGAATTATAGGCTAAAAGTAAAATACCTTCTAAATTACATTTTTAGAAGGTTAACTGGTTGTTTGTGGAAATTCATGTTGATAATATTATGATAACTCTTTTTTTACAGTGACTAACAGTGACTATTTGCTAATTTTAATTAGTTAAGTTTCTGCTCGAGAAATTCAGTTATTTATCTTTATTGGTAAAACACGTAAAGAAAATCATCAGATATACTGCTTAAAATACAGAAAAAAATAGAGTTTCATTAATAACCTCAGATAAATGTATAATACATTTTGCTAATGAAAATCTATGTTTTCAAAAATCCTGTGTCTTTTTCAATCTTCATTATAATATGATGATTGTAATTACATTTTGGTGGAACTAATTACCATTGTGTGATAAATAGTACTAGTAACTAGAAACAGTTCTTTAATAAATCGTAAAATTCACGATTTCTTCATCCACAAATTCGTTACAAAGGAAAGTGTACATAGACTAAAGGGAACAGTGTTATTAAATTGGTAACCGACCTCTATGCTGATAAGAGGATACATTTATAGCTTACTAAATGGAAAAATACGCCCGAAATTTCACCGTGAAAGTATCTTTTATTACTTATGACTCGTAACTCTTAATGTTTTGTTATATATATATTCTTATACACTCCGTTATTTTAACTGTTGGCAACATTTTATGGTTCGTTACTTCGTTCGATATCTCCAAGGACTGTAGTTCGTTAAAATACTGATGAGTATTTCAGAGGTGTTCGTGAAGGGTCGTTATTAGAAATTCATAACTAGTAGGTAGTCAGGCTCACTACAACTCTATCTAAAAGTTAATAACATGTATAATGAACTTGTAAACTTTACGAGCACGTAATCTGAACTAATTGAGTTTTCAACTTCAAGGTGACATTTTAACATTTAAAATATGATTTCATCCGTCACGTAAGGTTTAAGTTCTGACAGTCAGTATGCATTTTGAAATAAACAATACCAGTTATTTATATAATTCTGATGTAAGACAATTGTCATTCCTCTAATTCCTGGTAGTTTCTGTAAAATCTATCACTCATCTTTAATCCAAAAGCCAATCTCTAAGCAGTACCATACATTTATTTTATGAAAGTTAAGTCTTCATCATAACATTGTGTACCTAAAGGGATTTTATGTACAGAGCTGATATCAGGTTTCTGTACACATCTTTAACGTCTTACGCAAATGGGAATATTGAGAGCAGCCTCCGTAGCTTGAAAGGCCTACCTTTTGTTAACGTAGAGATATGGCTACGGAAGCAACCATCTTTAGCTAACCTTCCACATTTTTCTTAAAGATTTGGGACTTGTATCAGTAGGTTTTATAGTAATAGACTCTTCATATACTTATTAAGGTTTTTGGTTTTTAATGTAAGTTAGTATCTATTGGTTTGTTATTTGAATAATCCAGCCAGGACCTTCATGTAGTTCAGTTCATAAAGTAATTTTTTCAAGAGCTAGCAGCAGGCAATTTCACTTATATTCAGACAGTAGTTTATGGTAAAAGGTCTTAGTAGCTTGAAAAGAAAATATTTTGAACAGCTCCTGGTGATTTTTATCAAGATTTAAGAATCTTTATAAATATAATGAGGAGGTAGTGTATAAATTATTCAGGGATAATTTGGTAGTATAAATTATATTGAACTATGCTGACAAACACCTAGAAAATCATTCATGACACAGCAAACAAACTTCAGTCAGTTAGTAGCTTTCACTAAAATATTAATATGATGTCCTTCCTTAAAGCTTACCTTGTTTGATATTTCTTAAGATAGTCACATTGAAAGTAATAACATATTATGATGTAACAATACCAAAAATCAACGACAGAACTCAATCACAAATGAAACAAAAGCGCCCATTATCATCGTATTTTAGTGATGTAGCCTCATTACCTCATCAAATATTCGGCACTCGGCCGAAACACATCCTTAATCTACGTTTATATAACACTTAGAGACTGATCTAAGCCTAGATTTTAAACTCGTATATGTGGCCAAATATTTATTGAATCACGATTTAGCGGTCATACTAAATATACAAGCTACCCTTTTCCTATATTTCAGTATTATATCTCTTATTTTGTCTTCTGTCGCTTTTGTATAAGATTACAACATAAATATTTCAAAGCCTTTTTATTTCTTTCAAGTGAGCGAAATGTTCGTATTTCTTTGCTTAGACAAAGCGATGGTTTCACGTTTCAAAAAATGTTTAAATCGATCCGTTTAGTGGTGTACCTATTATATGTACGTAATGTATGTGGTTGAAATGCGAGAATTAAGGAAACCGTAATAATTACATAGTCTATTCGTATTCATTGATCGGTTAATGCACATAAAAAGCGACGTAATCCGACATTATAGAAAAACTACAATGATGGCCGATCTGACTGAATTATGAAAATGAATGATTTTTTCGTTTTGATCGATTTCTGATAAAATACTCATTTTATTCTCTAAGGTACTTACTTTCTATCCCAACCATAAAGGATTTTAAAATAGCAGTGTTTCACAGACAATATTTAAAGTTGGTTCACTTATTTCCGTGACGTTGCAATAAAGCACTCGCTACGATTTACCCGGGCAGTAACTTGGTGCATTGGTCTCTAAAGAGGTCGCAATCGATCGAGGCAGGTCGCTTGCAAGTTTCATAAGTTAGATATACTGGCGCCAAAGTGTAACCAATTTCTGTTTACGCTTTTCAAACTTAGTGCTTACAATACTTGAACTACGTCCAATTTTTGTGGCAACCACTATTATGACGACAGTTTGTCATTTCTAGTGTTTTTTTTGTAAAGGCACTCCCTTTAGTATATGTAGGGTTATTGTAAAACCTTAGCGTACTAGCAATCGAAAAAAATTAAATATTAATAGCTTCTAAAAATTTCCATTGTATATACAAAATTATCGTGAATTGAGATTTACTTGGAAATCCTTTTGGGTCTCGAAAACTTATCTGTCATTAGGTAGCTTTTGAGAATGGGGGAAAGACCCCTCGTCTTTGTAACACTGTAGTGGCTGTTTATTTTTTTTTATTAATCTTCAGTAACTTTCCATACTATCGTTATTATTTAAAAACATTATTTCGTAATTACGTATCACAGCGCGTATGCACAGCTATTCAATTCAGGATATTCAACGATATGAATAAAGTTTCGCGGCTCATGCGCAATTAATTACGTTTTCTCTTTTATGTGCGAGATGTGCTGAAACTTGCTGTTGAGCTTACTCAGTTTTATATTAAAACTAGCCGTAAATGCATAACTTCATTCTGTTACAGTTTTTTTTTAAATAATGCTACTGAATACTTTTCACCACACCGGAGTATTTTCTACAGGGTAACATCCTAACAAAGTCCACACCAAATTATAACCATGTCATGAATATGTTCTCGCAGAATCAATGTCTTCCTCGAATCGTACTTATTGATCGCGTGGCTAGTTTTATGGCTAGAAAAAGTGACCTAATTAAATAAATTCTCACGGACGCCGAAGCCGGTGTTAGAATTTAATAAGAAGCTCTGTTTTCATAACGTAGAAATGTACGTGCTAAGATATTATAAATTAACTTTCACACGAAAGTACTGTGTAAGTTTTTACCGACTTTTCTTTACATAATCAAGAAATCTATAACGTATATAGTTATGTGTTTAACATGTACTTGCACTGGCTGTAGCCTGGTATTACGGCTTTTGGTTTATGTACCTATGACCAAATGCATGATAATGTGATGGGCAGCGCGGAGTTTGGAACCAATTAAGAAACTGTATATCAATTTACTTGTTATTTTTTTTATAGAGGACGACGGGTTAAAAATAAACTTCACAAGTTATTTTCCACGTTGCTCTATACATCTTAATACTTAAGCTTGCCAGTCTTTGGGGAAATCTTGACTTGACCCTGTTCAATATTTAGTCTGTACTTAATCTTCATTAGTGGGACACTTCATTCTTTTGTATTCTCAACATCGATTTTGTTCAAGTCAAGTATTACAGAGCAAAGCAAGCAAGGAAAACGTAATTGGAAAACTGTACAAGATGGATAACAGTTCGCTTCTCCGTATACATCTTTTGACGGTAAAATTTGATAACTTAATTATAAAGGGAAGTTGTACGAAGTAATATCGAGTTTAATTAAAGAGAGCACGTGTCGTGTGATGAAATAATCTAATTGGGTAGGTAAGTACCGATTTTTACCTGACTACGTCAAAACCAAAGGTGGGTTATGATTTTGACAGGCTATGTATGTATCATCATATTCCCTCATAGCCCCTCAACTACTTATTAGAACTTAACAAATGAGAGGATCGTTTGAAGCGTCTTGATCGTCCGCTGGTTAGGTATAGGCTATATAAGTGTCACTAAATCTAATGTGGCGCCCTTTGGCGGTCATAAAGTACTGTTTTAAAAAATATATTTCATATAAATATGCCGTGTTTGGTTTCATTGGAAAGGGCGTTAATTATACATTTCAAAAATACATATATATTATTAGCATTTACTGGCTTTGTACGTATTTATTCAATAATTGTGATAATTCTATGGTATTCAAATTTTTTTTTAAATGTAAAAACTAAAACCAAAAAACGATACTAAAACGTATGAAAAAACAGGTTTGAATGGTTGGGTTTTAGTTTTTACTTTTTTAATTATATTTTTTTTTAAAGTAAGTTATTCTAAAATCGTTAGTTCGGATGTTACTATTACTTACGTTTTGAAATGTAAACCCAAAACAATAAATGATTTCTTGACAGCAAGTTTAACGTCAAAATGACGTTCCGATAGACATTATAAAAAGAGTTATCAATTTGACTTGATTATTATATAGCTTCTTTATTAAAATTTTGCATGCTGCATTTTAATGTTACATATATGTGGAAAAGCTTCTTACATATGTATTTTCTTTGGTAAAACGGATAATGAAGTGAATCTTATTCAAACGATGCTATTCATTTATGCAAGTACTCTTGCCAAATGACATGAAATGAAATTCACAATATAATTGAAGTTGGAGAAACTACAGATAAATACATGACATCTTAAGTAGATATTTGTATGAATTACATGTACATTTAGCAATTCACTGTAGTAAATAAATTGACATTTTATAATCAGTAATTATAATATTTGAATAAAATATAATTATGATTTCAAAAATTATTTTTTATTATTTATTAAAAAAAAAGTATTTGTACAGGACACATATTAATGACTTAATACACTATAATATTTTACAATTAGGCAATTGGACACCCTGTCCCAAACTAGCTAGGTGGGAACCCGTCTGTATCTTAGGAAAGAGTTTCCAAATTTAACAGTCTTATATCGATATCAAAGTACGTGCAATGAGTGTATAAGTTAATAAAACAATTCCAACATCAGAAAACAAAAAAAAAAGAGAATAAAAAGAAAAAGGGTGTGTGTTTATGTGTTATGATTGAAAGAACTACGTGTCACTACGGTGGATATACGTAAACGCCCTTACTTTCCTCATTATGGAATAGCTTATAAAAGTCTCAGCTTACTATCAGTTATAAATTGCGTAAAAGAAATAACAATTAAAAAATATTGTTCTAAGCCCAAACAAAAAATTGAAACTGTCATGGTAGGATCCGTATAGAAGATATACAAGGCATTACATGTCTATAATACCAGAGGCCTTTACCTATTCCACCCAATATTTTTATTATCAGATTACACGGATTTGAGGTCCTACAATGGACTGATTATTTTATACATATAGGTAACCGCTGAAGGCATACGATTTGCAAAAAATGTGGGTAAGTAAATTCGTATTCGAAAACCGTCATTGGGAGCACCGTATATAGAGTACATTTTATATTTACAATAGTACACAATACCTTCAGTTCGATGAGTCTGATCTCATCTTATTACACGTACTCATGAGACACCTCGTTTCTTATTTCAACGAATATTACCTATGTTATGTAAGGTCAGAAGTTATGAGGGTAGTTGCGTGTCGGTGTCGAACGACTTCGTGTTTATGACTGAGGGTGCCTTGAGAAATGTCCTTGAAATAAAATTTAGGGCATCTTTTTGCAAGAAGGCTATTAAGCTGTGTGCGTGATCAGAATGCTTCTTGTTGCTTTCTTTTTTACAAAAGATATAGAAAGCAAAGCAACTAATAGATTAGATAGGAGTTAGATAGGATCCAGTAGAATGGCGATTAATAGATTTTCAATAAACGACGATTGGTTAAGTGGTTGTTTTATACCAATCTGCCTTACACGCAAACCTCCTACTTTCTATAAAAGATAACAATCTTAAATAAAATATTATTGACTTCAAGTCAAGTTTCACTTGGGCACCTTGAAGTTAATAGTTCAATTTATTCTGATAGAATAAGTATCAAATTTTAAAAAGCGTTTTTGCATTATGTTACACAACAATGAGACAAACCTTGATCTTAAATCCGATAGGTATTTTGTAAGAAAATTTTGCTGTCTCGCACTGCGTAAGGATATGATTTGTAGTGTATTTAAACGAAAAATGTAATACTTGCTCTGTCAATGTAATTTGCGATGGCATTAGTACATTTTTATAGTATACCTACTTAATGTAGGCGAATTAGCTCGGCTACAATTGAGTTCCGTCGAAGGCAGTTAAGTTTAAAAATGTAGAATTTTATGTAGAAATTATTCAGCAAAGGGTTTGATCTTGGCTGAGTAATTTTTGCGTTCATTTCCAAACGAAATATGATTTGAAGCTTTATTTTTACTTGATAGCAAAATTATATTATTAACAGAACATACTAAATAATTTTATAAACAAGGTTTCTCACTAAGATTTTTACAAGTAGTAGAGCTACGCTGATTCCAGCAAGCACGGGTCGGCTCGACCGGGGCGGGGTACTATTCTCGCACAGAAAATCAACGTAAATTCGTGCTGTCGTGTCTTGTTGGTGAGTGCGAGACCTGAGGCCCAATGATGCAAAAGCATCACTTGGCCATGATGTAGGTCGCCGTGCTGTATTGTCTCTATTCGCAATGAGTATGGTGACCACCACTCTTGGATTCTGCTTATGCTTTCCATAAGGCAGAGTAGTCATTTTGGCAGGGCCATACATAAAAAAAGATTTCTGTGTTCGACAAAAACCTTTCAGCATCTTAATTTTTAGTACAATATTACTGATTTTCATAGAATAAAAGCTTAAAACATGAAGTTCAATTTAGTTATGAAAACTACAGTTCCACTTGATGTTTAACCCAAAATGAGGCGAATTACGCGTATAAAGCCTGTGCCAAGATGTTCGCAAGATATCTGTAGAGTAGAATATTCCGAGCTGTTCCTAGTACATTGGCCCTGCTAGCATGAAATGCCCGCCGTCGGCGTCCTCGTATTGATTAGTAAGTACTACTGAATGTTACGTAACTACTGAGCGCGACTCGGTCGCAGACTCGTAGACTGCAAGACAACATTGATTAAGCTTCTATATTGATTCCGATAACTTCATACGTGAACTCCACGAAAATTTCAACGGGAAAAACAAAGTGTTACATAAATATGATTTCCTTGTCGTAGACATGGATGAAAACTTATTCCGTTTCACACTTAACCTAGTTTTATGTGTTTTTTTTACTATTTTATTGCTACGTGGCCAATAACTACCTTATCTGTGATCTAAATATTTATTTTAAAATAAAATATTGATTTACTGGAAGTATATGTTTAAACGCCTTGCAATTTTAATAATACAAGGAAATATTTCTAGATATTTCTTATCAGTTTACTAGAAACAGTATCAGTATGTACGTGTATCTATCTCAGTACCAGTTGTCTTTGTTAAATATTTTGTATTCATCGTGACATTAACATGGATATAATTCTCGAATCATTCGATACATAACCCACCTCTTTTCGTCGCTGTTCTGACTAAATATTTTATTTAAAAATGTTAAATGAAAAAATACATTAATAACTGCTATCACTTAACCAATCAGCGCCTCCACATTCAGATACATACAGCCTCAGTACCAAGAATTCTATTTTCATCTACAAATAAGTAGACATTTAGTATTAACAGGACGGGTTGATACGTCATTAATAATAATAATTAATCTAATACACTTTACTTACTTACATAGATAGGCTCAATGAATTTTGAGATGGTATTTTAGGGTATTGGATATTTAGAAAACAGAAACTTGAATCGGTCCTAAAAAAATTTTACATAGTATAATAGAAGTAGTTTCCACTATATGTTCGCTTGGATCTTTAATCTATTAACCGGATTTTAATGCGTTTTCGGCATTAGTGAACAAGGCCTTTATGTGTAATAAATGGAGGAAATCCGTGAATTTCTAACCCATAAAATATAAAATGAAACCTCAGTCGCACTTTTTCTACTTTACAAAGTTGTAAAAGGTAATTGTTAGTTTATAAATATTAATATTAATTGTGTCATGTATTATTGTCATTTCTCTAATATTACAATAACTTACTCTCGGCCTGTAAATATGTAATGGTTCACAATGTTTCGTAATGAGGTTAACCTATAAATAATACCTATATGTATATACCTAATAGAAACATTGTATACTTTATTTTAGTAACTCTTTTTGGCATAATAGAACTGTTCTTGAACTTTTAGGTTGAAGCTTTGCAACCTCTTCAAGGTATTATAGCATATATAATGGTTTTAAAAAAGAATTAATATCGCAAATATCCTTTATACACCTAAAAAGTAGATTCAGTTTGTCATATAACGTAAACTTTGCGTAGTTTTGTACCGAACGTTAATAGTTAAACCTAAAAAATCTATGATACTGAGCTATTTTATAGTAGACTAGCTTTCACCCGCGGCTTCGCTCGCACATAATAAAAAGTATCCTATGAGTCTTCTAATACCTCCAAGAATATGTGTACAAAGTTTCATGATGATCGGTTAAGTAGTTTTCCCGTGAAAGCGTACAAGTGAAACAAACAAACTTACTTTCACCTTTATAATATTAGTGTAATAAGTGTGATGTCCGTAAGAAACAAGTGAAGCCTGCGCTCATTTTATATAAAAACATAACGTTGTACGTTCCATAGCCACTTAACGTAATTAAAGCAGTTATACGGAGTATATCGTTACGATTATTCCGGAATCGAGTGACGTGATACACTGACGTGACGTGACACCCACGCTTCGTACGCCATCGCAAATATATTAAAGCGAAAATACGTTGAGAATGTACCCGGAGTATGTAAAGCATGGAACAGAATAAATTGAATTTACTTCATACATTGTTGCAAATTGAGAGACCGCAATCGAAATCAAATTTCTCTTTTAAAAGGAACTTGCTGAAAGTAATTTCACTGCTCTTCAGGATACAATTGAAATTCTACAGTATTTGCATTAACGAATGAAACTGTTAAACTACCTAAAATGGTGTCATTGCTTACAGCGTTAAACTCAATGAAACCTTGTAAGTAATATTAAGTAATAAACTCAAACCAGACATAGTGGCGCTTAATAATGCAGTTTTTTTATTATTGGTTACCAAGCTCTACATTAAATGAAATTAATTTAACTTGCTACAATACTTCAGATAAAAAGCTTTTATGTCGCTCTGTAAGCCATTACTCAAAACAGTTTACTGCTTTTTAACACCCCATAAATCTACGAAAAACCCAATAAGTCTAATTTCGAAGCATGATCAGCTTAATACATCAAGATGATAAATAGTCTTTAAAAGGAAAAAAACGCGATTATATTTAATGAATCATTAACTGAAACTTAGAGAAACGTAAAATTAGATAATAGTAAGATACTAAAGTAAAGTTCTTTTAAACAAATACATACATTAATAGTCTAATTGACAGTTCAGCAAACGTATATCTATGTTCAAAGAAATTCGAAGAACTAGACCTATAAATTACTGTTTTAAATTCAGTTTATAACTTCATTCTATTCTTCGACTGAAATATCGAGTTCCATTGGAGTAACTGCCTTTTGTTTCCGATAATTTGATTTGATTTGATAAAAACCGAGTACCAACTCTAATTACTTTGTAATATCAGTGTGATCTTGCGTTTCTTTTTCTTTTAGTAACATCTGCAAAGTCTGAAAATCCAATAGAATTTAAAGAGAACCATCTCCCCAGCTCTGCTAAAGAACAAAGTTCTTGTATAGTTTATAAAATTTTAAAGGACTTTCCACATGGTAGTGTGGACTCCATTATATCGTACAAAACCGCTGGTTAGTCTTAATATTAAGTGTACTTATTTGAAAATAAATGATGTAGCTTTTCTGAGACTCTTCTTTGAAATCTAAAGGTTTGCATTAGCACTTTCAAAGTGGCTTCTCATTTCAACAGGCTGTGTAGAAAGTATGATAGTATGTAGTGAGTATGAATTCAATCTCCTTACAATTGTAATTGTATTTATTATGCCGGTTATTGCTGCTACTGTATTTTGATGTGCTCTTAGTGTACGCAATCAATAATATCTTATTTTATGAGTTTTATGTTATAAAACGTGACCTGATTCGTTATTGATATGCTTTTATACATAGTGTAGGATTTCTCTCGTGCGATCTGAGAAATCTGGAGTAAAAGCATTTATAACTATTTTCGTTATAGCGGTCATACGCAATCCACTTACGTTACCATAGCAAAGTCATAGTAATTGGGTACTAAAAACAACATAAGCTATTTTTATACTATTCGCCATCGCAGTTCTAAGATACTTATCATGTTTATCCAAAGACGTTCTCAGAAGGGTGGCGACAACAGGGTAGGTACTTAGTAGCTTCTTATTAATACTTGTCCTTATTTCTCGTAAAGATTGGTGACTTTTATAAATACATTTCCTTTTTTTTTCAGGATTTAGATATAAATTTGACTATCCAAAAACTAGTGCGGTATTGAAACTAATTTTTTTGATTAAAAATGCACTCTATAAAATCCGTGCTTTGATATCCATGCACTACCCAACTGTGCCCGTTTTTTTTTGTTCGAATATCCCTTCGACCGACCGACCGACTAAAAACCGCAGACCGTCTCGGGTACTAGAAGCCGGTCAACAAGGTGCACCCCTCCCATTGTTTGTAGGTGGCCCCCTCCTGTTTAGGAACCCTAATATTCCTATTCTATATACTATATAAGGGCGCGAACACTTTACAGATCTCGCGCCGCCACCCCGGCCTGCTTGCGCTTATGGAGGACGGAGATCGTTTTGCGATCTCCGCCGCCTGAGTCGTCTGCGGTACCTGGCCCGTTCTCGGGCCTGGCGGACAGGGAGAGTTCTAAACCTCTCCCAGTCCCGCTCCGCCATCTCCTTCGCAAGCATAACTTGCTCGCAGAAAGAGACGGCAGATTTCCACGCGCTCTCGCTCTTGCTGAGTTCCTTCATATTAGATTTAGATTAGAAGTAGATATTAAGATTTTATTTACTTTGATTTAATGAGTGGTTTAAGCGGAGTCACCTCGCCACTTTGTTCTGCCCTGAGTGTTGTGGCTTTAAACCCCACATGTAGAACACTTTGTGTGATCCACAAATTGTTGTTCTGGGAGTTCTTTGTACCAGGGTCTTATATGTTCGTGAATTTAAAATAAAAACAAAGATTTTATCGCTTAAGACCTAGTTGTAACTATTATTAATTGAACTAATCAATACCACATACAAAATTAATTGTTAGTACTTGATATATCTAGACGATAAAAGTACAAACACCAATGCATGTCTGACCTGACATTTGAAGTCACACAAGGAAAGCATGGCAACTGTCGATCGATGTTCGGATACTATCAAATGCGCCTTCTCTTAGCTTCAAGTTGTAATACGAGTATGTTTACCGTTGTCTACTAATTTTTTTGGGTTGCCAGATATAAATATATATAAACTAGCTGTAGCCCAAAGCTTAGCTCGTGTGGAAGTTAAATATATGTATTTAATGTGAAGTATGTATGAATATGTATTCATGTTTTTAAACCTATTTATTTTTAATCAATAGCCCGTTAATAAGAATTTTCATACAAACATTCGACCCTTATTTTAACCCATTTAGGAGTAGAATTCCTATAAATGCTGATATAAGTATTCATTTATTTGTAATCAAAAGTCTAAAGACAAAGTTTCAGGCTGCTATCGTCAAAAATAACGGGCTTCCAGACTAACCTATATATGAAAAGTCAACCCCTATTTCACCCCTTAGGGGTACAATATCCAGAAATGCTTAAATACGTATCTACTATTTTTTATATAGGTAGCCCAAAAATAAAGTTTCATGTTTCGAACTTCAAAAATGGACTGTCATACAAACTTTAAACTTCTATTTCACCCCCTTAGGGGTAGAAATTCATAAATTCCTTCCTTAGTAGCTGTCTACTCAATAAAACGATCGAACGAACGATCCTACTTAATAAATTTCATCGCCCTATCCCATCACCCCACACATCACTGCGATGCGATGCGATGCGGCGTGAAGTTCTTGCGATGCATTCGTGCGAGCTCGCAGATATTTGCGATGCGTTGCGATTTCGCAGTTCTGTGTGGGAGCTCTAATAGTTTATTAATCAGTCATTTAGTCAGGCCATGTTATTTTATAAGTATAGATGAAATTTGCCATCTCTTTCAAAATCCTTAACAATAAAAAAGGGTCCCTCTCTGTCGAATACCAGTCACTGTAAGAAGCTGTTTCTCTTTAAGTTTTATTTTTTTTATTTTTATTTATTTATGTTGTTATTTACTAAGTTAAGTTGTTAAGTTGACATATAATATGAATTTAAAAACGTCTGAGTCTCATCCTCACTAAATAATTTGACTACTTTAAATTAACAAACCTAAACAGTTCTTTTCCTCTGAGTCAGTCTAGGTACGCAGATTACCCACTAAATAGGTTCAAAGGCCAAAATTAAATCCAGAGTTAACTGCAGTGTGCTCGCCATCCAGTCTTTAGATTGTATGACTAATACTTCCGTCTGACAATGTATTGTAAGGCTGCCGTCATTGTCATTTTTTAGTGTGACGTCGCTTATTCTTATGTAATATTTACTACCATAACAGGTTATAACCCGGCATGGAAGTTCAGTGATCCTGAGAAAATATAAAGCAAATCATGGCAATGAACGACTTATTATTTTTGCTTAGTGTAGCATCATACAAGAATTATTTCCAAAGTACTATAAAATTTTGCTACTCATAGCATACGGGGTGTCAAACTTCACGGTTCTTTAGGATATATTACTGGCAATCCAGTTATTATTATTACTGTTATTTAAACAAGATGACAGCGGAGCATACAACTAGCTCTTGTCGACGACGCCCACATCCAATTTCTCGTAAACCTACTATCCCGGTGGAGTCCATAATGATACCTAAATCATTTAGTGTGACAGTTACTTTTTGTATGAGAGTACTTATTCCCTCCTTTTGCCAGACGAGTGTAAGTGAGAATAATGTCCTCTATATACATATAAATACAAATGAACCACCTAAATGTATGTACGCGCATAACTTCCGATCGACTGTACCAAATTGGGTAATTATTTTTGTATGTGTTCGTTATTGTTAGGACAAGGTTTGTATAGAAGAATATTAGAAGATAATCATATTTTTTTTCCGCGACTGCACTACCTCTGGGAGGGGGGGGTTTCAGAAGAAAATATTTATAAACGAGAAATATGGCGATACGAAATTCGCCGAGTCAGCTAGTGTTAATATAGATAAACGAATCTTTTTTGGCATACTTAATAGTAGTGTTCGAACAGACGTAGTCGTAAACGTGGTGCCGACAGTTGGAAGTGGGTATAGACTACGGGTCCGTATCGAAAATTGATGGGTCATGTGAACCACCAGGAGACTGAGACATGACCCATTTCGATACGGGCCCGAGTCTAGTATTTATTAGGTGCGAAATATAATATTTTTACCAGACTCAATTAATGACTTTTTTGCATGTTCAGTGTCCATTCGCTGATTTATTCTACTTGCGGGTGATATATAAAACATCTATTACTATCATATCTTCCAACACGATGTTACTTACGTCATTGCTTGCTCATATTAATGAAATTGAAGCAAACATTTAGGCTAATATGTGATACCTTTTCTGGGAATATATATAACGTGCTCTACAAGGGATATTTTATATTAAAAAAAAATATTATTGCGTCTTTCAGAGCCAAAATGCAAATATTTCATTCATTAGAAAACCTCAGACATCGCACCAAAAAAAAAAAATAAGATAGTAAAGATTTTTTTATTGTATTTGTTCTCGTTTGATCGCGCTTTTCTTTTTTGTCCTTTGAGGATAGTTTTCAATAGTATTTATATTACTTTATTACCATTATATGCTAATTACTAATTTCTGCTGACTGGAGAAGTTATACAACGGTTGTTTGAACATAGTTTTACTTAGTCTTTATCAAAAGCATTTTCCTTTAAGTCTATTAAGAACAGGAAGACGAAGCGTAAATTAATCCCGGACGGCGAATGGGTATTACTAAGTCCACTTACTATTACTTAATTTACTTATTAAAACAACTTATTTGATTAAAAACGAATAAGAACTCAAATAAATAGTAATTCAAGTAAATAAGAAGAATAACCTAGTTTATAAGATTAAGTCGTCTCAATAAATTTTGTACTGAGCCCTGGATACTAAGTAAACAATTCTACTTTTTTAAAACAATTAGAACTTGGCATTCGGACCTTGGCCCTTTGCCCGTAAAATCGAAATATTATTCTTGGCGAATGTTTTCCTGCGTATGAATAAAGCACTATAGAAAGAATATTAGTTTAGACAGAATGTATTGGCTAAAAGCCGCTGACTCAGAACTCATAAAAACGAAACCGGTAGGAAATAATGCTAGATACATCTTTTTAAGCATTCTTTTTTAATTCGTTGAACAGTATGGTGAATTACTGTTGATTTCTTTGATAATGTTACTCATATATACACACACATAATGAAGTTGTGGAAAAACTTAAAAAATCTAAATACTTATTAGTACATAGTTAATTGCAAATGGACGTAATAAATCTTTCTGTGAAGTTTACATTTCTACTTTATCAAAGTACTAGCTGACCCGTGCCCACTTCGTTGGGCATAATGTTAATAATTCTTTAGTGTGTTATGTTTTAATTTCTTACTGCCAAAAAGAGGGTTATACGTAGGTATAGTTTGTATTTGCATGCTAATACAAAATTCGAAAGTAACTCTGTCGGAAAGAAAAAACATTTTCTACGGGATTTGCGATGAACGAATTCCATGAGGACCAAGTTGCGGGAAAAGTTAGTTCGGTTATGGTAATTTTAATTGTTCAAAACTTCTCTGTAAACTATATTGGACGTAATGTTATCATTTGGTAGCAAAATATATTGTCTATCAGGAGTTCCAACCCGAGATACGCCAACATATAACTGCCCATGGGAAAAACACGGCTTTCTCAGGTCAATGCCCACCAGAGAGAATGTTTTACCTTGGGACTTGTTAATAGTGAGGGCAAAAGAGATCTTCACTGGAAACTGTAACCTTTTAAACCGTATGGGTAAATCAGTGGGAATCATGGGTATCCGCGGAATATAAGCCAGTCGTCCCACTGCTGGCCCTGTGAGAATGGTCGCCACGATTATATTGTCCCGTAAATCTTTTGTAAGCAGCCTTGTCCCAATACACATGTTGGGGGGGCTCAAGTTTCTTAATAGCATGATAGGAATGCCAACTTTTAACACAAAGTCGTGAGGAGGTAAGCCAGAAGGGTTCAAATAATTTAAAAATTCTTGGGGATAGTGCACTGTATCCTCAATATTACACACCGTATCAATAGACTTATAGTGTTTGACCTGACCAGGAGTTTTCTCTAAAATGAGTTTATTTATTTCATTCACTGTATCGTTTCCGGGTGACACTATTGCCCTAGAACAAAGCCAATGATAATCTCTCTCCAATAAATTTTCAAGACCGGGATATATTGCGTCAATAAGATGTTCCAACCTGTGCAATATGTGTCCTAATGTCTCGTCAAGTTTAATGTCATTACTGTTGGTGTTAGGAGAAACAATTTTTCCTTCGCCAAGATTGAGTAGTTGACGCGGAAAGTCGTCATCGTCGTTGTCGCTCAAATGGGCTCTCATGTTTGTTCGTAAATTGAGAGATGCAACCGAACTCCATAAGCGAGATGATTTTAAGCATGCTCTGATGACATCGGCGCGTGTTCCTTTTGTTACTACAGGCAGTGTTTGCCGAAAATCGCCCGCGAAAACAAAAGTAACGCCACCCATTACAGCATCAGAGTTTCTGAGATCTTTGAGTGTTCGGTTTACTGCTTCAGCATGAGCTCTATGACTCATGGTACATTCGTCCCATATAATTAAAGATGTTTCTTGTAAAAGTTTCCCGAGTGGCCCATTTTTACGTATGGAACAAACTGACTGTTGCTCTAGTGAGACTGTCAGAGGTAGCTTAAAGGTGGAGTGTGCTGTTTTCCCATCATTTAACAGAGTAGCGGCAATCCCCGAAGAGGCAACGGCTAGTCCATTTCTCCCAGATTGTCTTACTTTTGCCAATACCAAATTTGCAAGAAACGTTTTGCCAGTGCCTCCCGGGGCGTCAAGAAAGAAAATTAAACCTCTGTTATTTAGCACACTGTCAATTATTGCATCAAAAGCTTGCCTCTGGTCTCTGACTAATTTCGGTAAATTTTCATTAATAAAAACTGACAACTCATTGGTATCGTACGAACGTATCAGTATTATGTCCGATGCATTGTTATGTGGCCGAATTGGAGAAGGTAAACCAAAATCATTTAAGGTTTTCTCATTTAGTTCTAAGAGTCTATTTTCGATTTGTAATAGACCTTCATTATACATGTCATCATTATAGGGTAAAGTGAAATTCTGATTCTGCTGTCGTATTCTATGTCTTATGTCGTCACATAAATCGTCTTTGAAGTTTTCCCACAAACTGAGTGGTTCAGATGGGTAACAAAATAACAATATCATCACAAACAACTCCCTCAACTTCAAAGGATATTGAGAAATTGAGGCTTCTCGTAGAGTGTTTTCCCACTGGTTATCGTCTTCTAACAAATCTCTCTGACGGCAAGCAGCTTGGTATGTTTGACAACTCCGTTCACAGTTTTTAAGTCCTGAAATGAGGTGGGGCCACATACGTGATGAAGCAAAACTCGAAGGAAGAAACACTCCGACTGAGAAGGGTGCACACTATATACTCTTCCCAAAGCAGGATCTTTTTTTATTCCAGGATGACCAGCGACATCTTCTCCGCGTTTTCTTCGTGAAAAAATTGTTATTAGCCCAGGTATAATAGTGGGGACGATCCATGTGTTGTCTGTTATAATAGTCCTTCCACGAATAGTCATAGTGGCCACCAGACCGCCGTGATCGACGTTTCGGCGTTGATAAACAGGATACCCATCTTCTCCGGTTTGGGTATCAGTGACAAAAAGGCGTGGGTATTTTTTTGAGCAAATACCATTTTTCATACACGGCGACGTTGGATTTTGTTCCCCACACGGCCCGTGTATCATGTTCTTTGTCACAATATCAAACAACGCCGGATCATTATCTTTATCGGGTAGCTCTGCAACTATAATCTTGTCAATTTCGTCAGGTTGTATTTTATTTTCTAGCCAAATCAACATGTGACAATGAGGTAAGCCTCTTTTCTGCCACTCGACACTGACCATGTGACATTTGACTTTTCCGAAAACTTCTTCTTTTGTAAATAGTTTAATAAGTTTCTTCATTTTTGGATGAAAGACCCTTGCTATTATGTCGCGTCGATCGAAAGATCGCTGTCCAGAAAAAAGTTCTTGCTTTATTTCTTCCCACTCGGGGTTGCAAGTGAAGGTAACAAATAAGTCAGGCCTTCCGTAATTTCGCACGTATGTCATAGCGTCTTGGGTTTTTTCGTGCATGTAGCGCGGCGAGCCAGTGAAAGATGAGGGCAAGATAACGTGTTGACCAATATTTGCAGCATTTACATTAGCATCTCTATTTAAAGCATCTCTTAAATGTATATAATCGTCAGCTCTTAACTTTTGTTGGTTACGGGATATAAAATTCAATCTTTCTGATATCATTTTAGCCATCATGTCAACGCAGTATAGACTGAACAAATCTCGGTAATAATGTAAAGTATTGAAACGATTCTCTATGATCATAAGTCTGTGTGCATAGAACTGCATACAGGAAACTGTTTTGTTTTGTGCGGAACCTTGTTGCTGTATAGTCAGATAATAGCCATCATCTCCTTTCACAAACATTAAAGGATATTGCAGGGGATCGTAAGCGCGGTGCAATTCGGGCACTCTTTTTAGCTGGCCATCTTTACAATGTAGTACTATATCACGGGGTCCTTTGTCTTCATCTACTAACAGTACTGCAACTTCGTTTGTTGTAGGGGAGTTGTATCTTCCTCGATGTTGATTTTGTGGTGTGCGATCGGCGTGAATTATTAATTTTAAATTGTCGGAGGAGTTACTTTGTAAATTGTATTTGAAACTACGTATGTATTCGTTCTGGCTATTTAATACGGTCTGTAACTCATTGATCAAATCGATTTTTAAAGTGGGGCTCATGTTTGATCGCAAAGAAAGTTGGTCCGCATCAGAAATGAAATAGATCTGTAAAAATTTCGAAATTTGACCTGTAGAAGGAAGAAGACTACCAATTAAATGATAAACCTGGCCCTCTATCTTAAAAGTAGGCATACAATTTCCTTCACGAATTTCTTTCGCACCGAACGATGTCATTTGAAATAGTGTGTTATATTTCCGTATATTGTTTAAAAAATGCGTAGAGTGTGGATGAGCATTTGTCAAGAGACTTTTTACAGGCCCTGGTGGCTCTACAATAGCAGGAAGAATCACTTTACCTGCAGTACAACACATACCATTCGGTTCATCGCTCCATTTTTTGGCAAAACACTTAGGACAGGTTTTACTCATTGCTCCAATTGTTACTGCGCTCTGCTTAAGGTAATCGATGTTAGGATCATAATTGAAAGCTGATCTATTACTGTGTGGTGCACTTCGACTGCGTATTCTAGATGTTCGTTGTCCGATAATCTATATCGTATTATCTCTTTAACCATGCGTTAAAATCATATGCTGTTAAAGGGAAAGGTCTTTTATTTTAAACACACACACGATGAGTTTACTTATTTTCATAAAGATTCGCTGACTTTTTTGTAGGCATTTTCAAGCTCCACATCTTTTCTCTAGAACTGAAATATATATCTTTCATAGTTAAGGCAGCGTTCGCTTTCATTCGACCGTTTTTTTTTTCCGATTCACTTTGCAAAACCGACTACCACGTAAAAGCCTTTTTATTTTTCGGTTTTTTATATAACCTATGACACTCAGCAATAATGTGGCTTTCTATTGGTGAAAGAAATTTTTAAAATCGGTTTAGTAGATCCCGAGATTACCCCTTACAATTTAACAAATATACAAACACACAAACTTTACTTCTTTGTAATATTAGTATAGAATAGATGTCGAAAGTGTACTAATTACGTTTCGAAAATTAAATTTCGGAGACGTACGCTGCATAAGAAGCCGACCACGTGCCTGAGCCGCGCGGGTACCTATAGTCGTTCCAATCGTTTATTTAACTTTTGACAGGTCTAATACTTAATCAAATAGTGATACCCTGACCCGTTACCGATTCGATTTCTTTTATCGATCGATTTTATGCATGAAGAAGTTTTAATCGATTTAACACACACATTATTTTATAGATAATTTCGTACTTTTATCGATTATTAAACGGCAACACAGGACGCGGATCCGGCCCGCGGCGCCATTTTGTTGTCAGTGTTAATCCACATTTTCATACGTCGAGTTGAGTATTTATATTCCTCCGTATTGATTTATTTGTGAATTCTCACGTTTGGTTGAGATGAGCGTATCGTTTCTCCCTTCGTTACTGTCAAAATGCCAAAAAATAAAGTACTCAAAGGACAAACAAGAGTTTGTCTTGCGATATAATCGATAATCGATTTATTTCAAAACTGTTTTTATAGTCTGCGGTAATTAATTACGAATGCCACATCTCTAAATGGGCGGAGCCCATCCATGAAGTACAGTATTCCCTGTTGTACATTATGTCAAAAATTATTACAAAACTTTATGTGCGTGATCTGTCAAAAGTTAAATAAACGATTGGAACGACTATACCTCTCAGATATAAAAGGTCACGCCTCCTTCTCCCGAAGCTAGCACGAACGCGAACCGAATTAAGCCCGAAGCCATCGCGCGCCGTCCGCTGCTTTGGCCTTTCGTTGAAATTTCTCCGATTCACTTTGCAAAACCGACTACCACGTAAAACCCTTATTATTTTTCGGTTTTTTAAATAGCCTATGACACTCAGCAATAATGTGCCTTTCTATGGGTGAAAGAATTTTTAAAATCGGTTTAGTAGATCCCGAGATTACCCCCTACAATTTAACAAACACACAAACTTTACTTCTTTATAATATTAGTATAGATTTACATGTTGATAATAAAATTCAGAGTAAATCAATGTTCTTCTTACATGAGTGTTATTAGATTATCCATTATATAAATAAAATCTTGTATTTTAAATAGATAAAGGTTATATACTATTTCGTACAAAAACGTTATAAGAATAAACGGTATTATACGAAGCCTAAATATGTATTAGTTTCCTAATTTAATCATTACAATTGAGATTGCAATTTTCAAATTAAATTTTTCGATTCTTTATGAGATGTTTAAAATACTAAGCACGTCCTTCTGAATAATAAGTTCGTCTGAAATTCAATCAAGACGTAGTTTTGGATTACCTATTTTGTGCCTTAGCTTTTAATTTTATTAAATTTATACTACTTCTATAAAATATAACGAAACGAAAATAGTATATAACAGTTCATTGAACTATACATAAGTGGTGCCATGAAGAGCGGATATCGCACTAGACGGTCCAGCTCACCGGCACATACTGCCCCAAGCGGATCTCACCGGCACTACCCAGTAACGGTCGACAGATATAATCATTTAGATTCGGCTCACACTCTCATATGCACAATCCAACAATCCTTTTAGTACCTTTTTTGAAGAGGAGTGGATTGAATAATAGAATTGGGGTTTATATACTTTCCATTGTAAGACTTGACCTTTTTGTTAATGGATTATCTATTGGGCATGTTTTTTAAATTTCTTTTTTAAGTATTACCGTTACGGTTTACCATATCACCATGTAAAATGGTGGATGATACCTTATAGTAAACACAAATTTCATATACCTATATATAATCTTATTTAATTATAATTTTTTTGTTGACGGGGTGGAAAATTCGTTCGGGTCTCCGGCTCCCTGAGAACACAGAAGCCAGGTATGCGGTGATCCCACTAAAAATAAACACTCCGATGGCTGGTCTCAGGCGCCCTACTCTGAGATGGACCTGGACCATATTATTTCATATCCCCCAGGAACGACGCCACGTCTATCTGAACACTATCCTGAATGAAGTCTGGCTTCCTGTCGGCCCAATCATTATATTTTACAGCCTGAACGTGAACAGTCCGCCCTCCTACCACTGACCGCATCAATTAATCTACTACCAGAACCCCACTCTCTGGCAGCTTGCGGTCCTGTCAGTGGCTGGTATTGTCGCCGACGTCGTCTACGCTCGGATCAGTCTTACCCCAATCCCGTTCAGCGGTCTCTTTCTAGAGCATTACATCCTCACTAGCATGACAGTAATGTCTGCTGGCGGGGATCATATATAATGCCTACCATGTAACTCCAGCAACATACATTATGTGAGAATATACGCTACTTCTCTGTGAAGATAATTTAGTTCTAGAGGTGCCATCAGGCTCATAATTAAGTTATGTTGAACGCGGGAATTCGCACATGCACTTAACACTGTGTGATTCGCGATCATTCAAGTTATGCGAAACACCCTGGAATATGTTTAGCACTACATGACCCTGTCGCTTATAAAAGAGATTAAGGTTACGTTTAATGTTATTTTATATAGAAAAAAAGATTAAGCGACTTATCTAGTAAATGTTTTTTTACATTGACAGAAAATAAGAAGCAAATGGTCGTCTTATAAAATTACATCTAGGTCCTATAGTCAATAACGGAGCTCTCCTGCTATGTCAATCGCAACATTGTCTACACACTGTCAAATTTATTATGAAGATGTTCTTTTTGATAAGGAATAAATAGGATGATCTCAGCTTGACAGGCTTAATAGTTATATTTATTCAGCTATGTACAAGGATAATTTACAGTTCATAGTTTTAATTAAGCCTATTTATAAATAAATTTTGGGAATGTGTAAAAGAAAGACAAATTGTAACAGTTTTAAAATTAGCGCTTTCATCAATGTTACTTTCAAAGTAATTCGTATGTATTATGAAAAAGCAACAAATTGGTGCCCATGCTCTTGGCAACCATATATATAGTCGAGACGTGTGCAATTTTTAGAATAGGTACTGAGAACTATAAATATTATCTGCTAGTACATATTGCAATAAACTTCCTTCGTCTTCACCTTCATCGTATGTGCGCGAGTCGGCTATAGCAACGACCATTCCGTGACGTTCGATGTTTATACATGCTCATATTATGTTTACTCTATAATAATTTCATTGACTAAAATGTTTCAAGGAAATCACAGTTCACTTAGAGACGATCTCTATCGAGGTCAAGCATGTGTGGGGGAACGGGTATCATGTTCCACCCAACACAAAGGGAGGATCCTCCGACCAGGCGAGGTGATCATGCCTGGCGGGCTACTGCCCAACAGTTGATGTTGGGATGTTATATATATGATAATCTGATAAACTTTATTTGCGCGATTCAGGATTGGTAGTTTCTTCGTATTGTAGGTTACTCTGTAATTCAGTGTAACTTCGGTAGATGGCGCTGTAGTATGTTATGTTTTATGTGGAGGTCGCCACACATGTACCCACTTCGTTCCCAGTCTCTAATTCTAGAATTTGTTACAACGATTTCTACACTATCTCCCGCATACAAATTATTGTAACTAAGCATGATATTATAATGCAATCTAAATCTAACCCAATCTACTATATTTCGATTTGAATTCATGTTTCTTTTATAAATAAACTGATTTCTGTCATTGGAGTCGAGCCATAGCTGAAATATCTCGGTAGTAGCAACGGAGGCTTTAGGTGATTCTTTTTACCAATAACACGTTGAACTAATGCTTAAGATGAAATTGCTCCCTCTGTCCGTAATACCGTCGCTTTATTCCTGCCGGTAGGCAAATCTAATATCGGAAATTGAGTCGAGTCGACGGTTTATTCACTTTGACCTCGGCTTGACTCGCCGGGAGGTGAACTAAAACTACCATTTCAAATTTTGTTACGTTAGCAAATACAGTTATGTACCTATTCTCATTATTTAATAATAAAAAACAAGTGCAGCAACTCCTAATAGTAAATTAACGTCTTTATATACACATTTATATAGGTATTATACATACCTATATTTATATTAAACATCTAGTTTAAAACCTCATCGTCTCTGAGTTCTATTTTGTGTATCGACACTAGATAAGTAAACATGGACTTCTATTGTATTACTAACATTTATCAAATTTGTTTTCGAAGTAGCAGAAGTAAATAAGTTACTGTATTATTTACAAACGGTCTATTCGTTTCACGTTTGTTTGTTTGGAAATCTAATATTGAAATATTGACGTAGAAGCGACGAGCTTGTGGTATCCATTACAACCTATCATCTTTAGGCGGTTTCAGTCAGTGGTTAACCACGTAATGGACTATCAATCACTCTGAATATTACTATTACAAAATTAAGTATTTACAAGTAAATGATTAATAATTGTTGTATTAGAATACCATGAATTGATAGTATAATACGAGTATAATGAATTAACTTTCTAATAAGCAATTTAGTAATACAACTGAACATAAAGCGGTGCTATGACATAATTAGGTTTCCTAATCTTGTATGCTAACAAACTAAGAATTGCAATAAGAATATTGCATAGTCATTATCTTTACGTTTCTATTGAATCCTCATCACATGCATAAATAGTGTTTTAATTAATTGTGTTTCATATTTTGTTCTTTCCTTAAGACAGCATTTTAATACTTGTCGATTTTTTTTCCCATACCTACAAATCATATGCATTCAACAATAGCTGTCGTGGTATCAGCTCAATACCTCGAGCGCCTTTGTAATCATTTAAGAGCTATAGCACTTTTCCCATTCGTAAAAGTTGTAAAAAGGGCTGCTGTTGATCTTGGTGTTTTTTTTAACTCTTAATACTTGATTAAGACATGTGTTATCGTTCATCTTCAGATGTCTCCTTAGGCTAGAGTTCATTTTTCTAGTTCAGAAGTAAATATGTCTGTTTTTAAGTATTTAAGAACTAAAACCTTATAAAATACCGTAGATATTTCTTGTTGGAGTAGAAAAAAGACGAAAAAGTACAAAAGTAACAAGAAAATATAGCAAAAAATAGAAAATACCATAGAAAACTGTTGGTAATAGTCATCGTGCTCTCATGGTAGCATAGCCACACTGATATCAGCACGAACGGGCTGGCTCGACCGTGGTGGTACTACCTTCGTAAAAATGTTTGTGTTTCGTTGGTGAGTGGGAGACCGGAGGCCCAATGATGGAGAAGCAACACTAGGTCGCCATGGTGTGGTTCACCATACTGCATTCGCAATGAGTATGGCTGACCACTTCTTTTGTATTCTGTTAATGCTTTCCATCAAACAAAATAGAGTCGTTTCGACAGGACCACGCATAAAAAAGAAACAAAAATTGAATTGACAAACTTCCTCAATATAAGTGATATTAATTTGCGATAACTGAGAAATAACAGTAAAAGTAGGTTTTCAGATGTTATGGAAATAATATTAATGTTCTTCTTTCATTTTACAACCTTCGCGCTATTTTAGGTTACGATAATTTATCTATATGATTTCAATGCGTTCTTGACCGATTTCTATATTTATATTTTCCTGCTCCCGGGTTTAAAAGAAGCCAATAAAAATATGAGTAACAACAGGAAGCACAAACTTAAACTAAAATTCATTACAATAAAGAAATTTACATAGTTGCCCATAGATAATGATAATAAAGTCGGTTTTGAGACATATCAAGTCATAATTTATAGTATACTAGCTAACCGACGCAACCTCGTTTTCGTCTTTTATTGCCCGTAGCGAAAAATTTTCCCCCGTATAGGGTTGATTTTTTACACCTTGTGTCCGAAAAACCCCAATATCTTACGGAACCCTATTTTTTCCAAAATAAAATATAGCCTATAGATTTACCATAGCAGCGCCATCTATTGATTACTTACTCAACCCAGTCGAAAGGTATCGACATCTGTTAGAATCATTTGTTGTTAACAGATAATTGTGACTGTCAAATAATAACAGACAAATAATTAGCAATAAATTAAAATTGCGACTATAATTTGAGATTTAAACTATCCTATCTCTCAAGTTGTATCGAACTGCACATATTGTGCGAATTTTATTATAATCGGTTAAGTGGTTTAGGAGTCCATTGGGACAAACATTGTGACACGAGATTTATATATATTAAGATTGCAACAAGGATCTTTGCCTTCTCGTAACCAATCTTGGAATTACAACTGCCATATTCTTAAATGTATTCAGCGATCCCAGAAGCACCCCGTTTGCCCCACTTTTAAAATCCACTGTCTAAAGTAAAGGAAGATAAATTATGGCAGAATTTCCTTATATTCTCTTAAGCACCACTTTCATTATCTAGATGCAAATTACTATATAAAAAATAACCTTTACATATTACAAAATGTATCCTTCACGATCTTTTAAACTACTCAACGGATTTTAATGCAGATTTATGAATGACTGCCTCTGTGGCGCAGTGGTAGCGTATGCGACTGCTGTTCTTGAGGTCTCGGGTTCGATTCCCGGATCGGACCAAATGTTTGTATGATCTACAGATATTAGTTTCGGAGTTTGGATGTTTTCTATGTATAATATGTATGTATTTACAAAAAAAAAGTATATATGTATTTATATCAGTTATCTAGTACTCATAACACAAGCTCTGCTTAGCTTGAGACTAGATGGCGTTGTGTGTAAAATGTCCGAAATATTTATTTATTATTCATGAGAAAGCAACACATGCATATTATAGTAGAGGGAGTCCGAGAATTTGAAGAGCCGGGCACTAGTGTAAAGACAAATGTTTGCAAAGTACCTACATTAATTTGTTTGTTATATGATTAGTCTAATAACTATCAAATGCAGTAGTCCATACGGTTCGTACATTGTAAATTAAAAGAATAATTGTAAATATTTTACTACTTAATAATTGATCGTTTTAACGCTGTTCTGAAGCTCATCTTTTGAAGTATATGTCCATGGAAAGTGGAAACTAAATTGTAACTAACCTATCATAACGGCATTATATTGGCTCGTACATGAGAAAACCAGCAAAAAGGTTGGTAATTATATATTAGGTAAACTTATACAGTAAAATACAAAAATGGTAGATCAATAGTGAATTACCAATATATTTGTAACTATGTTTATAAACCTAATGTTCTTTCTATTTCAGTTTTCTAGTTAATTGGTTTCAAATTATCACTGTCAGTTTTTCCAAGTATCATTTCATCAGTTCAGTATACATTTTTAATCATAGTTTTAGCTACGACAACGTTTTCGATTAAAACGCATAAGACTATACGTCGGTGTTACTGATTAACTTTAAGTCTTTATGTGTTGGTGGTTGTAAATCAATCATCATTATCTGGGCATAGGGTTCTTCTATTGCATACCACTTTTATCGATTTTGGCCTAATGTATATGTGGGTAGTTGTGAGTGCCACACGAATATAATTTTGCTCCCAGTGAATTTAATTAAAAAAATATAATAGTGTTTAATATAACTATATTTATGCAATAAAACTAGTCACAAGTCACCACCTGCCAGTGTGCAAAAGTCCTCTCAACTTTCCTCTTGTGTTCACTATCATCATCGAAAATGGAATCACTGCTGAATACAGTAGAAAGCCTAAGCAATGTGTTCCACAGCAGAATGAGCAAGTTTGAAGCTGATCTCCATAATAACACAGGCCCCCTTACTAATATAGCTGGCCTAGCCGGAGAATTCTCCTCATTCCGGAGCTTTGTAGTTGATGTCCTCAAGAGTCTACAGCAACAAGTCGAGTCATTGGTGCGCAGCATGGACCAGTTGGAGATGCAAGGGCGTAAGAAAATTCTTCTAATACATGGAGTTGAGGAAGATAAGAAAGAAGACCTTGTTTTGAAGGTCCAAAATGTAATAAAGTCTCAACTTAAAGTTGAGGACTTCACCGTGAGCGACATAAAGCGTTGTCATCGCCTTGGTAGACCTACAACGCCGCACAGGCACCGTCCCATTCTTATTAAGCTGCAAAATGTATCTACCCGAGACAAGGTATGGTTTTCAAAAACAAAACTTAAGGGCTCAGGTATCACTTTATCTGAATTCCTCACAAAATCTCGTCATGACCTATTCCTGGCTGCCAGAGAGATGTTTGGTGTTGCTAAGTGTTGGACCAGGGAAGGAGCTATATTCATTAACGGCGCAAATGGGGAGCGTCACAAGGTGGACACACAAGCTGACTTATTAAAACTAGCTCCAGTCATTACTGCAGACACGACGAGTGTGGAGCCAACTGTTCGTAAAAATATTGTATCAAAGACCAAAAGAACGGCTACAAAAAAGTGATTATTTCTTTATAATTTGTTTCTCTTATTTATTGTACCAATAGCGGAAAGTTGATTCCACAATGCGCCTTGTTTTGTGTGCTCACTCGTGATAGACATACAACATTTAATAATGTTGTATGTCTATCACGAAGTGACTTGTCGAAAATCGTCTGTAAACCCTGATAAACTATTTTTTTTTCTATATTTTTTTAACAATAACATGCACGGTATTTGTAACATCCACTGAGCTGACATGACTACAGACAATCGAATGTCAAAGTCAAAACTGTCATTCTCGTTAGACGTGAAATCGATCGAATTTTAGATTCCAAATTACAAGCTCAATTCGATATTTAAACTGATATTCTCGTCACGGCACTATTCAATCGATTCGTGTAATTTTTATTTTTTTTTTTATTTTACAACTTTCCACTGGCATATTTGTTTTATTATTGTTTTTTTTTTATTTCTTTCTTATGTTTATTATGTTTGCCCTATTTTTGCTTTTAGTGTATTTTTATTTGTTGCTTAATTTGTGAACACCAAGCAACTGGCAGGTGGACTATACTGTGCGGTTGCCATTAAAATTTGTATTTTATAATTTAAAAATATTTTACCTTTATATTTATATACCTATATATATATTTGCTATTATTTATTAAATTTATTGTTCTGGTTTTTATAATATCTTATGAACTCTGATAGTGATGACTTTTATTCACTAGGTAGTGATGACAATGACAGTTTCGTCAGTATTTCACCACTGCCTGACACACTTCAGCAACATTTTGCCGATGCTACACGAAATTTCAATGTCATCCATTTAAATGCACAAAGTATTCCGGCTCACTTCCCCGATATGCTGACAAGTTTTGTTTCTAAGGATATTCACGCTATCCTTGTTTCAGAATCGTGGCTTAAGCCCTGTCTTCCTTCAACATCTTACTCATTGCCTGGTTTCACACTCGTGCGAAACGATCGAACAACGGGTGGTGGTGGTGGGGTCGCTATTTATCTTCGGCATTACATACCGCACAAGGTGGTTAGTACATCTCCACAGCCACCCCCTACAAACGCTGGTGAACACTTGTTCATAGAGGTTGAGCTACACCATTTAAAACTGTTATTAGGAGTTTACTACTGTCCGTCTTTACGAGTCAACTTTTTTTCTTCCTTCGAGAATCTCCTACAATCCTTCCTACCATTATATGGCCAAACCATTATTATGGGCGACTTTAACACTTGCCTACTCAAAAATGATTCCCGCTCTTCAGCACTACTCTCCATCGTAGAATCCAATAACCTTTCCCTTCTTCCTCTAAATGCCACCCATAATTTCCCTAACTGTAACCCTTCTCTTCTCGATCTAATTCTTGTTTCAGCAGCCGATCGCGTTGCCAGACATGGACAGTGCGTGGCAGACGAATTCTCTTACCATAATCTTCTTTTTCTCTCATATAAAACTCGTCCACCTAAGGCAAAGTCGAGACTTCTGATGCAACGCAATTTTAGTGGCATAGATCTTGATCTTCTTAGAAGGGACGCAGAGAAGATCAACTGGGCTCCTCTCCTATCGGCTTCATCCACTGATGAAATGATCGAAATATTTAATAATAATATTACAACTCTGTATGACGTACATGCACCGGTTCGACCTATTAAGATGAGACACTTACCATCACCTTGGCTTACAGACGAAATTAAAAAAGTAATTAAGCGCAAAGCAGCTGCAAAATCAAAATATAAAGCAAGGCCTACAGATTACAATAAGGAAAAATACATAAGTCTGCGAAATCACTGCAACAAGGTGTGTAGGAATGCTCAACGCCAATATATTCATAACTCCGTACAAAACGGTGATCCAGCTAAAGTCTGGAAATTTCTTCGGTCATTGGGGATTGGAAAACAGCGTCAAGAGTTATCTCATAACCATCTTGATATTAATTCACTTAACCAACACTTCTCTGCTTCGTCTGAATTTGATAAGACAACCAAAATTAAAACATTATCTTATCTTTCAACATTTCCAACCCCCGACTATCATCCTTTAGTTCTTAGTCAAGTGTCTGTTTGTGATGTTGAGAGGAGTATTCGGTCCATAACATCTAATGCTACTGGCTCTGATTCTATCAGTCGCAACATGGTCCTCCTTATCCTTGATCAAATATTACCCGTAGTCACCCGTGTACTAAATGAATCCATCATTAACGGCGTGTTTCCATCTAAATGGAAAGAGGCCCAGATTATTCCTTTACCTAAGAATCATAGCCCCGTATCCTATTCCGAATATCGACCTATCTCCATCTTACCCTTCCTTTCAAAGGTCCTTGAACGCCTTATTCACAACCAGCTCAATTCATTCCTTTGCAGAAACAACCTTCTTAACCCATTCCAATCTGGTTTCCGTCCCGGCCACAGCACAACTACTGCTGTCGTTAATATTACAGATGATATAAGGGCAGGTATGGAGAATGGGAAACTCACTGTATTATGTCTATTAGACTTTAGTAACGCCTTTAGTACGGTGGATTTCGACGTTCTTCTTGCCATACTACACTCTCTCAACATATCTCCATCAGCTGTTGACTGGTTTCGTAGTTACCTGTTTGGTCGCCGGCAGCGTACCCGCTTTGATGACAACTACTCCAACTGGTTGAATACATCTGCTGGTGTACCACAGGGAGGCGTTTTATCTCCTTTGCTATTTTCAATATTTATTCATACCATCACTAATAAACTTCTCTCTTCCTACCACCTATATGCAGACGACTTACAAATATATTTTCGGTGTAATCTTAATGAGCTTCCACTAGGCATTGAGGCCATAAATAGGGATCTGAATAATATATGCCGATGGACAACAATGTATGGGCTTAAAGCTAACCCCAGTAAGACCCAAGCAGCAGTAATCGGCAGCTCCAGACAAATCGCAAGAATCGACTGGCTTGCACTCCCACAAGTGTCTTTTGAAGGAGTTATAATTCCAATTAGCGATAAAGTTAAAAATCTTGGGATATACATCGACAAAACTCTCTCCTGGAATCCTCAAATACAACATGTTAGCCGTAAAATATTTGCATCTGCAGCTTGTCTTAGAAGATTACGTAATTTTCTACCAACTGCCACTAAAGTTGAACTTGCCCAATCAATTCTTCTACCCATTCTCGACTATGCCGATGTTAGCTATCTTGACCTAAACGAGGACCAACTTGATAAACTTGAGAGACTCCAGAATTTCTGTATCAGATTCATTTTTGGTTTACGCAAATATGATCATGTTTCCGATTTTCGTACAAAACTCAAGTGGCTCCCAATCCGACTTCGCCGGAATACACATATCCTGTCACTCCTATATAACACCTTATTTAACCCTACTACACCAGCTTACTTAAAGAAACGTTTTACCTTTGTTCATGACACACATATACGATGCTTAAGGTCATCGGAAAATCGAACCTTAGAAATACCAACACACTCCACAACTTTTGCTGATAAATCGTTCGCAGTGCAAGCTGCACGCCTGTGGAACTCCTTACCGGAAGCCGTAAGGCAGGCACAGTCAGTGAATACCTTTAAGAAACTCGTCAAGGATCACTATCTGTCTATGTAATATCTATATTCTTTATGGACATGAATATGTGTATGTATTATATTTATGTATGTATGTGTGTATGTATTGATATTTATGTATGTATGTATGTGTTCATATTTATATATGTATGTTAGTGTGAATATACATATATGTAGGAAGTATTAATTTTATACGCTATTTGTAAATGTGCACAACAAACTACGAGTTACTTAGTATGGTCCATCTTAAGGTTGCCTGGAAGAGATCGCAGCCTGCGATAAGGCCGCCCATTGTACCACTGTTTTTGTATTATTGTAATATTATTTCTTTATATTAAGGTGTACAATAAAGCGTTTATCTATCTATCTATCTATCTATCTACGGTAGATAGTTATAATTGAATAGGTATGGGGACAAAAATTGAATCTAGTCCACGCGTTTGAACAGGCTTGGTCTGATTCCTACTCCTCACAATTTAAATATACTTATTATATTTCCAACTCTTCTGGTTAATTTCGTTGCCAAGGAACCCTCCTGGGACTTCATGTGTATCAGTATAAAGGAGTTACAGTGGTGGGCGTGTGGGCGGGATTAGTCCCAAACGTTAGTCCAAATTGTTTTTAATTACTAATAATAACAAACTTAAGTCGGTACATATAAAGAAATAAATTAAATTGTTTGTAATTTCAAATTGACAGCTTGCCACTAAATGCATATAAAAGTATACATCAAAATAACAAGTTTTCTTTAGGTTTCTGTTCCGTCTCATCTCTGGAACGACTGAACCGATTTTGACAGAATTTTCACTGGTAGATAGCTGGTGATATAGATAGTTACTTTTTTTAGACTACTTGTAGGTTCGCCTCACGGTATTATATGCGAAAAATGCGTTATTTAGATACAACAGCAGCGGGGGTACCATCGCAGGACTTAGAAGGAATAAAAGCAGTAATAATTATATGAACAACGAATATCAGTCATTTTTACTCGCTTTCAACTTATGAGACTAGTTAAAATGTTAGTGCTTTTACAAACATTTAGTTATTCAAACGACAATAGAATGTTTTTACTAGCAGGACAAGTTTAAACAAACTAATTTTATTTCAAACTGATGCGGTAATTTCAGTAATGATTTACTTTTGAAACTCCTTGTCAGTATATCGTAGCTACAGTTGAATGGAAAAATAAACACAGCGTTTATTACAAAACAGTACTCGTTAAGACTACTCATTCGTTTTTTTTTTCTTTTTTTCTTTAAAAAGACAACTCCCACATTAGGAATAAACATCCTGTGTCGTGGGGGACTTTACAAACATACATGAAACGGACACAAAGAACATCCAGACTCGGGACAACAATTCGTGGATCACACAAAGTGTTGTATATATACGTAAAGCAAGACCTTTGTACTCCTTTTTAGGAAGATTATATGAACGGAGGAGTATGTAATTTGGCAGAGTGAAGAAAGCAAAAAAAAAAATTGTTCGAATTTCGACCACTGGGCGACCACCAGTGTAAAAGAAAACCCCACCAGGGTCCTGTTATGGTAAGGGAAGGTTCAATATCATTTTATTTTATTTTTTTATTAATTGTTTTGAAATAAAATCACATAGTGTTGTTAAAATATTCGAGTAATAGCTTATATATATATGTATTATGTACCTTCAACAATAACCAGGTAATACGTAATCATGTCTTCACTCAACACCAGAAAATCTGTGGAAGTAATTAAATACAGATATTGTTCTTATTGAAACTTTGGGTTTAGGTTGTCATCTCATTGAATTATAAAATCATACTAGCTGAACCCCGCGGTGTTACCCGCGGTTATTATCGTAAGGCGGGTCACGCCGCGGGCGAGGCTAGTTAAAAAAAAGAAAAATCGGTCCAGCTGTTCCAAAGATTAGCCGGAACAAACAAACAGACAAACAAAATTTAAAAAAAAATATAGATTGCTAAATGTACCGTGCATGCATACATATACATTTCATCAGTAAAAAGGGGTTATTTTAATATTACAATTATACACTCCAATTTTATTTATTTGTATATATTGTATAGCTAAACTACAGTAAGATTATATTAAACTTACATATATAAAATCGATTATTTTAACATCTACCTATCGCAGATCACTACTCTACTGTACATATACCTCGCACATTGCACCTCACATCAATCGATTTTATAACTCGCTGTAAATAAATTATGATGAAAAACTTAATGTTGGAAAAGATTGGAATTCCAGACTTTTCCCAGAATCTCCCTAAAACACATTTTTATTTAAGTCTTGTGATGTGGGTAGTTTAAAATAACTATAGGGATTTTATAAGCAGATTTGTTGGAGAAAATACTTTACAATACATGTACAGCTATTGCGAGAATTTACCTTATGTCTCAAAACGATACCTACTCTCCATGCAAATCTATTTCTGAAACGCGGATTGCGGTCTAGATATTATGCCTAACAATAGATGATTTATTGACTGGCGTAGAATAATGTTGCTTTACATAAGTATTTAAAAGTTGATCTACAAATGTAGATACCGATACAGATTCTGTGTTAATCCGAATATAAGAAAAATATAATTATTCAGCCTGTGAAAGAAACATTACGTAATAAAATATATTCAATACCTAATCTCAAAAACTTTAACACAACCCCTAATGTAAAAACTTTGTCCAATATTCCAATAAAAATGCAAATTTTCTGAATTCTGCAGTCTTAGGTATTCATCTGCTTATGATTTATGAAATAATGTAATTTTTGATATTCATGTTATTGTCTTAAACTAGTGCCGAAGGTGTCACGTTTTGCTATTAGACATTTCTCAATTCACGGATCTGCTCAGTAATATTTATGAGCTCATTTTTGTATTCTTCTTGACTTAGAAAGCCTTATATTATTTTAATATTCTCAACAGCGTGTAACGAATTAATAAACTGTATTCGTTATCTCTAAAAATTTCCACCCTTAGAAGTGGGTTATTTCTTTAAATTTAAATTTGGCCAATCTCGAGTACGTCAAAGAATAATTAATTACCTTATATAAATTATGAATGATATAGACTGAGATATACAAATAGATATATATATCATGAGGTCACTAAATCATTATAAATTCCTATTTATTTAAAGTAACTTTTATGCTTTTTGTTCTGTATTACGCAATACTTGAAATAAAATCCTTTGAAAAAAACCCAGGACTTCAAAAGGTCTGATATGAATAATATTACTTGGTACATATTTTATATGTACTCTGGACCTAAAGGACATATTAATTATCTTCAGTATTGTCTAAATAGTTCTCATATAAAAAGTGATTTGGAAAATAATTAATGTTGGTGGGGCAGTGTGCGAGACGCGTTAGGTAACCGGCGCGAGTGAGTGAGACAGCTAACGGCGCGCGCCGACTCCTCTATTGATCGTGGGGATGACGCCCGGGGTGACCCAAATAGAGCCTCCATGCACCCTCCACCCTCAAACCAAGCACCCCTTGCTTACGCCCCTCACCCGCCAGCCGCTCGACAAATTTTCATATCAGTCGGTCCTTCACAATCAACGAATGGCTCGTTGTCCCTTCTTAGATACTAATGCTTACTTGATACTTCATGAATGATAATTCATAATAATTATAATTATGAAATATCATCGTATGAAATCTATTTGCCGCGCTCACGTTAATGAACTTTTTTCATAAGGATTTCATTCTGATGTTATAATTAGGTCAACTTTGACTATTAATAGATCTTTTACGGCTACGGTAAAGTACTAACTAACTAAAATAGATACTGAAGCAAATGTTGGCTTGGGGATTAATTAAAGTATACAACTATGACATAACATTTTTCTCAAGGTATCCTACATGTCACATACCATTTCCCCAAAAGTTTCTTCATGTCACAGACCATTTCACGAGATACTGTACAAAAAGAGATGTAGTAACTGACCTATGCCTGGGCCACCCGTCCTGGCGTGCAGGGTGGTGCATGCGTACGTACCTCTGTAGTATTGATTATATAATAATATTGTTATAGTAACATTATTTTACTTTACATGTAGGTACTTAACCTGGATGACAAATTACAGGATAATCAAATTCAATTTTTTTTACGTTGTTTTATATATTTACAACATTATTGGAGTGCTGGAGAGTAACTACGTATTCCTATATTAACTACGTTCTCTTGGTTGTCATTAGAGACCTTATTATTTCACGGTAATTGTATTAAAAAACTCCGGGAATGGTTTTACAATTCAAAATGCAATGAAACAATGAGTTGAAAAGCCCTTTTGTTTCGCAGTTCAGTCCCGCATTTGTAAAATGAAAAATACGGTCGCGGGCGGGGCACGACGGACGTTGTAATTGAAATATGTGCAACTTTAGTTTGTATAGTGCTAACGAAAAATAAGTTACGGTGAATATTAAATATAAAACGAACTTGTGAACTTGACAGTGAGGCTCCGTAAGATTGACAGGCGTTAGACTCAGCTACAGTTTTAAATATTCAAGAGATTACTGCACACTAACTTATATTAAACCATGTCCCAAAAGTATACTTTACAATAAATGTTTACAGCCTTTGCATGCTTAAGTAAGGGTAGAAAACTCGGCCTTTACGGTAGGCGATATGTCTATATTTGCTGACGTGTAATTACGCCAAGGCAAGCGGCGCCAAGTGGCGGAAATTAATTTCTGACAGGTTGCACCCTTAGCGTAGCGGAAATATTATTTCTAGTGCCACTTGTTTTGTGGGTAGGCAATCTGCGAAACTACTTAACGATAAAAGCATGCTTTTTTTGTATCTTGTCAAACCTTAGTAAAACTTAAGACTTAGGTATAAAAAACCAAGGATAATGCGTCGCGATTTATTGCGAGCAAATTTATTGCACCAACTTAAAATAGATTTTAGAAAAAAGGGTAAGAAGATAATTAGGAGCTATATAAATTGATGTACGAGTATATACGTACATCTACTATTATAGTACTTTAATTTTATCTATTTATGATTTGAAGACATTTTACAACTTGTTAAAAATGAAACTAAATAATTTGAATTTTCTGTAACATAGAATATCGACATAATATTAAAGTAAAATTATTCTAAGTACATATGCCTCGTACATGACTTACATCCAGCATTGGACTGCAGCAGGCCAATGATGATGATTCTAAATGCATCCAATTTCTTCTTGTTTTAACATACAAGTTATAAACTTGTTTACATTATATGCATTATTTTGGTTAGTTCAGTTATTTTCGTTACGTTATTATTCCATAATTTGTAAACGATTTACTACAAAGAGAGCTATGTTTAATCTAACCTCATACTGTTCCTACAAATATAAGCATAACTCAATGTAGTAAATTTATTATCTATTTTTAACAAGGTCGTTGGTTCTAAAACTTTGTAAATTTAAAGATAAAATACACTATATTTAGATTTCAAATCAACACTAAATAGTTACAAAAGGTTTTAAGACTTTTAATATCATAGAAACGTCAGAAACTTTCAGTGGGCGTGTCAATTTATAGCTACATCCCGTTATCCTGATTAGTCTCTGATAGAAAATTTAGTAATCTGTGTACTGGCCTGAAGAGATTAAGCTACAAAGCGATCTTCAAAGTTATACTAATGCCCAGTTCCTATATTTGAAAAACGATCCGTTCTAGGTACGAATTATATTATACGGGGCGTAAGCTAAAATCGTTCCTATAAAAAATAAATTAAGGTACGGTATTTACGACTCGTAGTCGGTTGTAGAAAAAATTTACACGATGACGATTCGTTAAATATAGGAACCGGGCTATCTACACGGTGCCGATGTATCCAATATCCGACCTAATATCAAGAGATACTACGCCTAAACAGTCTTAGGAGGTCACATGATCGTAGTTAGGTTATCGGTATCCATTCTCACTACAATTTCTGGACACATACTATACGAGACACTGACAAAGCAATCGATTCTCCTACTCCTCTGTCATCATCGAAGATCATCTTTGAGGATTTTTACAGTTCTTTAGGATATCCATCATAAAACAATAAAAATGAATGGCAATAAAAATTACTCGAGTAGTCCAATAGATTTGTTGTGTGTTTCTAAAATGTGATTTCTTACCTGAAAATCAAATATAAATTCTGGTTCTACTAATATAAAACATTTAACCAATATACAATTACATAAAACATCGCTGACGTTTTATGTAATCCTATTAAAGAACTAGATCTAATTGAATGTTGGTAGATTAAAAAATGTGGATACCTACCTAATTTGTATTTTCTGCGTAAAAATAGCAATTATTTTCTTTCAATACAAGTTCGGATTCTAACATAATTATAGTCAAGTAAAATCATATACAGTTGTGTTTTGTTATACATATGTAGTTGCATATCATGTGATTTTAGTTGACGTTAGTGTTGTGTAAAGTCTAATAAATTATCAACAAAGAACATACATAAAAACATGATATATACAGTGGAACATAGTACCTCCTCATCTTTTGAAGTCGGTTACAAATAATTAATTATTAACTTTTGCAAGTTCCATCTAAGTCATACTTCTAGGTACTTTATTTTAGTCAGGACGTTGCTTCACGAATGAGAATGTTACTTTTGAAGGGCCAGACTGTAACACATTTACGTTCAGAATTTATTTATACGCGAAGGTTATCATTATCATAATATAAATGTAATAAAACGAACGCAAATATATTTAGGTACTTAGTATAAATTTTATTGACCATACAAAATATACATACTATTGGTAATGTTAATGTAATACCGATGTATTTACATGCCAAGCTGGAAAGCTGATCGTGACATCTATATTATTATGTACTTGTCCTATACAGTTAATAAGGGTTCATCGTAAGGGCACCCAATGCAATTTATTCCTTTGCATGAATTTGTAGTAAACAATTTCGTTAAATGTTTGTGCTTAGGGTGCAGTATAATATTAGGACCAATGATGGGCTTCAATAAGAATTGTCATTAGATCAATTGCCATAGTTATAGCCATATTTAAACCATTTGGAAGTCTAGCAAATATTTGCGAGATAGTAAGTTGCGGGGTTCGCGTCTACGGAAAGCTTGTCGATCAGAGGGGGCTGTCAACGTACCGGTTGTGGAAGGTTACGAGAAGGGTGGTGGCGGCGGTGGCTGTGGGCGCCGTGCGCAGCGGGTTGCGCGCGACGGTAGCAACGGCGGCGCTGGCGTCGTGACGCATTGTGACGTCAGTGCGCCGTCGGCTCAATACGCGCCGGCCCCATCGTCAGTCGCCGCCCGAAGCAGGCCACCAAACGTCGCGCCTTACGCGCCTCCGCCAATTCTCTCATACCGGGTTTTAGTTTCGTACCATGATGACATAGTCCCAGTGCCGTGCAACGAGACTACGTGAAAGCGCACATTTTTTAAGTTTTTTCATTAGAACGAGGAAACCGTAAAGAACCCGTTGTTGCAGAACTAGCTACGACCCACCCCACTCCGTTAAGGGAAAGAGGCGAGACCGACAGGCGGCTTGTTCCTTTTTTATCCGCCTATTTCATAAAGACTAGCGAAAATGGGCGAGGTGAGTGCAGTGCTTGTAGTAGTGCTTGCCTTAGTCTTTACAGTATCGTAACCGACTCGGCGAGAGTGCTTTCGTGAAGGTGTAAGTGCATGTCGCAAACCGTGAGTGCGGAAAGGTAGGGAAGACATTTTCAACTGCTAGAGCAGTGCTCATATGCTTGTGAATAGTGCTTGCGTTCCTCGTCTTATTGTCTTAGCCAAGTTTTAACACAAAATCATTAGCACGTTCCATCTCCTTTGTTCTGTTACCCGCAACATTACTGAAGGACCGTTACCTTTTGCATTTCATCGTCAGCGTTTTTCGTTTTCAGTTAGTTGCTCTTTTCATTATTTTTTTCCGTTTTAAGTACTACATTAAAATCAGTAGTCATATTTTTTTTCTAACATCTATATGCACTTATGTATTACCTGTAATATTATAGAACTACGAATAATTCGTAAGTTTTCGATGTGGGAGGAGAGTAAGGTATCGGAGACGGCGCCGGTGGGGTTGCGTAACTTGGTGTATCGATCTGTGCGGACAACGGGACATCCACTCAACTTTCATATGTCAGTACTGAACAACTTCCTTGTATTGTCCTATATTATGTAATTCCCTAATACTTTAACCAGTCTACCATACTGCGGTATTCCATTACTTTTATTATTTGTAGTCTTGTCTTTTGTCTACCACATTTTAGAAGGTAATAAGATTAAATTTAAAAATAACAGTCCGATATTCTTTTGATTAGAAAAATAATTATGATTGTAGACCAGACATGCATTTTTTTGTCATTTACTTTGGATTTAACAAAATTTACTCTCAATTTTATAACAAGTTTTTAAAAATAAACATTTTAAATTGACAAATCCACTATCAAATGTGCATGTGGATAAAAACGTTTTATTGATTCATTTATCCTGTTTCATTATTTAAAATGAACGGAAAACTCCGCCCTATATTTTTCTTTTCGCGATGCACATTTCGATCGCGTGATCGCAAGCAGGCTAAAGACTATTCCTTACTAGGTGATCTGAAGGAAGTAGATAACAGGTTGTGGCGGGAGCTAACCGTGCTTCGGACACGACTGTAAGAGTACCGAAGGTTTATTAGAAAATTGCTTTGTCATTATGTCATTTAAATCGCATAGAGTAACGTCGCTCTATTGGAGTATTTCCTTTATCCTTTATGACGACGGCACGCATCAATTATAGGATGCTAGACTGACTCCTTGAAGGTGTTCTAAAACTTCTTATAGCATTTTCCCGTCTAACATCACCCAATATGGGTATAAATATATAAATGCATCAAGTCGTTCCATATAAGAGTTAGATGTAAAAAATATTCAGAATAGAATTTAAAATTTCGGTCTCTGGTCAGGTTTCTGCTCAAAACGGTATAAAAATAAATTATCGTAAAATTGGTAATGTTATATTTAAGTAGGTAACTGTTTGCTAAATTATACGCGCCTAATTTTACCTATAGTTCATTAAAATATTAAAAAAAAATACTGGATAAGCAAACTAGTCCACTGCCCTTTCAATGGCATGTTATAAATTCATTCAAAAATTATAAAGGTTTTACAAACTCATCCAGAGATCTGGGTACAGTCACAAAAGTTGCCATATTTAAGCTCAAATCAGAATGCAACTAAATGTACGAAACAATGAATAATTTTTCGGGCCCTGTGTACATATTAATTAAATATCATTATTGTTCAATATTTAAACTAAACAATTTGTCTCTTCAAAATGTTATGTAATGTACATAGCTGCTGTTTGACTATACTGCACATAGTTTCAAAAACTTTTCCTTTACTTTGCGCAACTGCGTAACTTTTCCTTTTGAGTATAATAATAGTTATTTTTTCTCTATCACGGTTATTTGCCGCACACAATTCCTGTCGTCAAATTTATGATTCACAAGCAGTACCATCCGTCCTTCCAGATCTTTCTTAATTTCTTCGTATTTTAAATTTATTTGATTTCATAAAGCAATGGCCTCGTGACCTGATTGCACTTAAATGTTTAAAGTTATCGACCTGTTAACTCATTTCTTATCCTAGTAATGATAAAAAACAATGTAAACAATTTAGGGAACATAATTTATCATTACATAAATAAAAGTAAACTTATACTCTACAAATTCTATCAATTCCAAAAAAGTTCCAATAAATTAACAGTTACCAAACTGAAAATTCTACAACATGAAGAATAATTAATTAATGTACGATGTAAACTCAGTCGCTTTAAAGAAAAAAAGTAATGAAATTTTCTCTGAATTCTTCCAAATCCAGTATATTATGTTCGCCCACGTTTGTGTGTTTTATAGCCTATCATTTTTATCTTGAGACGAAACGCGAGATACTTGGCTTTCGATAATAATAGTATTTTGGCAGTGATTGTCCTTAGCTGTATCGTCACGGAATCGCGATAGTACGTGTCCCGCTTCATTAATGTTAAAAATAATTGTCTCATATCTACTACGATAGTAAATGTTTTGATGTAAAGTATAATAAATGACGTGATATTAGTTTGGCGTTAGTTCTTTAATAAGCTCGCCTATCTATTGCTTCACATTCGTAGGTTTTGTTTAATTTTTACACAGGTAACATTAACGTAATTTTAATGTTTGATCTTAAACCAAAAGATGCAATAAGATTTTGTTTTGTTTAAAGTGCTTAATTCCCTACACCCAAAGTAAGAAAAAATCTTTCTAAGCAGTAAGCTTAATAGAATACTTTAAAAAATGAGTGTCTAAAACGACGCTTAAACTTGTTTCCTTTGAAGGTTTTAAAAGTGGGTTAATCATCCCTCTACAGATGGTCGACGTTTTATTCTCGTTTAAACCAGTTTCAATTTTCCATCAGATATTCCGGTTTAACCTTTATAGAGATTATAAATGCGGTCGCCGGGACCCGGGGTGGCAACCTTGTCTTTTAGCTATTTATGTTGGGGGTAGCGAGTAGGGGTCGGTCTGCAGTGCGCATGCCCGATGTGCGCGCCGCTTATGTAATACGAACACGCCACCGCACCACTGTCGGATCTTTCCACTGTGACTCTTAGATTCCTCTGTCATCTGCAAGCTGCAAGACAGTTCCTGGCAGTCATTTGTCTGACTTCTAGTCAGTTTCTCTATTCCGGTCAAGAATATTCACTTTAAACAATTTTGGTTTGCTCACGTAATCATGTTTCGTCTTTTAAAAGACACTTTTTCTTAAAAAATACCCTTAATTAAGGATTAATTAGATCCTTCCAGAATTTTCCGGTTCGAAAGCTTTTCACTGCCAGTTGTTCTAGTTATTCTCACGATAACCTTCACGGGAATTCAGGGCGCGGTTTAATGAGGCCTGCTATGAAAACGTTCATCAATTATCGACGGAGACGGCTGGCTTGTTTACGGCACCGCGGACGCATTTAGACCTGTGACATTACCCCTCTATAGCACTTATACCTACGTAGGAACTTTATGTAACAGAAACCATATATAACGATTTTCACATTAAAGTACTAACGAAATCCTCTTTCGTGACTCATTACGCTTAACGTTATACCTTCGGTTGAACACGACTACTGTAAATATCCGGAATAAGACATGGACAAAGTTGACAATGTAAGTAATGTAGTTAAATGAGTAGAGGTTTTGTGTATGGAATCAGTCATGCATATACAAATATGCCTGTGCGGTGTCCTTACATTGGCTCTCAGGTTCGCACGCGCAACTAGATCAGATCAATTGAACGCCATTGAGCCGTTGGTCCCTAGTTCTATAGAGTACTCGTTCGGCAAGGTTATGTCACATACGTTGTTACTGTGTACGCTTTGCAATTGTGTGCTTTCAACAGATTACGTATTCAACTATTCCTTTACACGCCCTTCTAAATGGTAGTGTACATAGTTCGTACCTACTTATATTCGTACCTTAGCACAATCATTATTAGATTCAATTTATATCAGCGCTACTCTTAGTTTTCAAACATCTATATGCATTTTGTTTTATTTTTGAAAAAGGTTCTGGATTTTAGCCCATCTTGGATAAGTAAAATCCAGGTTCTTTATGAATTATGAACATGTTTTGTTTTTGAATGGCAATATGGATCAGGGTGACTGATTACTTCAGAAATATTTAGAAGTTATTTGGTTTAGCTTTCTATTTGGTAATTTAAAAAAATATAATGTGATATATTGCCACTCACCACTACCACCCATTAAATCACGAGTGCATGGCCCATAGGGCCGCCTTGTAGACTGTGTCTAGCCCCTAGTTGTGTTTGCAGCATGGCCGTACGGACTCATACCGCGTCGCCACCATCGGCCCCATTAAAGACGATAATAGAACTGCTGACGGACAGTACAAGGTTTTTATTTCCATTACCATTTTTCATTTTATCTTTTTAAGTGACCATTGATGCCAGAAGTCATAAGAGCAGCTTTTCTTCAATTATTGCATGATCTTTTTTACTTTTCTAATCGCAAAGCATTATTAAATAGTTTTAGTTTAAAGTTAATTAAATAGTAAGAAAATTAAAAGTAATTGGTGATTAAATGTATTATCAAATGTTTAAACTGTAAGTTAATATTTCTACAAAATATTTTACAGACACGCCGGAAACCCCCCGCGAAGAAACGGAAAGCAGGAGATTTAGATGATCTAAAACAAGAATTGGATATTGATTACCATAAAGTTACACCAGAAGAACTGTATCAAAGATTTCAGACACACCCAGAAAATGTAAGACTTCATGAACACCAAAAAATGAATGCTTTCAAACATTCGAGTGACATTAGAAAATAGATATTAATTTGAAATCAAATTTACAGGGCCTTAGTCACGCAAAAGCGAAAGAAAACCTTGAAAGAGACGGTCCAAATGCGCTCACGCCGCCAAAACAGACGCCCGAATGGGTGAAGTTTTGTAAAAATCTGTTCGGTGGTTTCGCGTTATTATTGTGGATTGGTGCTATTCTATGCTTTATTGCCTATGGAATTCAGGTAAGGAACGCAACGATCACAATATAATTAATAGGAAGTTGTACCTAATAATAAAAATTACCAAATTCACCTTTAGGCTAGTACCGTAGAAGAACCAGCGGATGACAATCTTTACCTCGGCATCGTATTGGCAGCTGTCGTGATCGTTACGGGTATCTTCTCATACTATCAGGAAAGCAAGTCATCGAAAATTATGGAATCCTTTAAGAACATGGTGCCACAATTCGCTACCGTCATCCGCGAAGGTGAGAAGTTAACGCTGCGCGCTGAGGATCTGGTACTCGGAGACATTGTAGAGGTTAGTTTCTGCAATTGACTAAAAAATTTCCTAACCATGTTGTTACATTTAACATTCTAAATGCTATATAAATATCCAGGTGAAATTCGGTGATCGTATCCCTGCTGATATCCGAATTATCGAAGCGCGAGGTTTCAAGGTAGACAACTCAAGTTTAACCGGCGAATCAGAGCCCCAATCACGAGGAGCTGATTTCACTAACGAAAACCCTCTGGAAACCAAGAACTTGGCATTCTTCTCAACTAACGCGGTCGAAGGAACGGCGAAGGGTATTGTCATTTGCTGCGGAGACAACACGGTACGTAAAATATTTCATTGTATTCTATTTAATACATTTGATAAAATTTTCGTTACATGTGATTCTTTTGGTTGAATGACGAATAATGTTCAAATGTTATTAATTTACAACAACAGTTAATAGTTATGATATAGATCTCATCATAACTAATATCGTAAAATTAATTGCGTAGGTGATGGGTCGTATTGCTGGCTTGGCTTCTGGATTGGACACTGGCGAGACCCCGATCGCTAAAGAAATTCACCATTTCATCCATTTGATTACCGGCGTGGCTGTGTTCCTTGGTGTTACCTTCTTCGTCATTGCCTTTATCCTCGGATACCACTGGCTTGACGCCGTCATCTTCCTTATTGGTAAGAATTTTTTAAAACGTTACACTGATGATATGGATGGTTAAGCAGTACCTGTACTAATCGTTTTTTTGTATCTTGTGACTGGTAGTGGATTTCAGAACATATTATTTACGCACATTAGTATATCGTATCGCCCTTAGGCACAGTGATCACTTATCTGTCAGGTTTTTAAATCAGCATCCATTAATGTACATAACCATGATAATTATTAATTTGCAATAACACAGAGTTAAATATACCCCATTTCTTCAGGTATCATCGTCGCCAATGTACCCGAAGGTTTACTGGCTACTGTAACCGTATGTTTGACCTTAACTGCCAAGCGAATGGCCTCAAAGAATTGCCTAGTCAAGAATCTGGAAGCTGTGGAGACCCTCGGCTCCACTTCTACTATTTGCTCTGACAAGACTGGAACACTGACACAAAATAGGATGACCGTCGCTCACATGTGGTTCGATAACCAGATTATTGAGGCTGACACTACTGAGGATCAGTCTGGTGTTCAATATGGTAAATATACCAATATTGAAAATAGTATTTATATTTAAATAATTGGATGAGAATATGTTCAATAAATGTTGGTTTCTTTTTAGATCGTACTAGCCCCGGATTCAAGGCTCTGGCTAAGATCGCTACTCTTTGCAACCGCGCTGAATTCAAGGGTGGTCAGGATGGTGTGCCAATATTGAAAAAGGAAGTAGCTGGTGATGCATCGGAAGCTGCTCTGCTCAAATGTATGGAACTGGCTCTTGGTGATGTCCTATCAATCAGAAAGCGCAACAAGAAGGCATGCGAGATTCCCTTCAATTCGACTAACAAATATCAGGTCTCGATTCACGAAAGCGACGATCCCAGTGACCCCCGCCATTTACTCGTCATGAAGGGTGCTCCTGAAAGGATTTTGGAACGCTGCAGCACAATTTTCATTGGTGGCAAGGAAAAGGTAAAGTCTCTATTTTGGAATCATACAAACATCTGTGTGGTGGTGTTATCTGGTGATAATGTCTAATAAATTGTGAATGTTCTTAGGTTTTGGACGAAGAAATGAAGGAAGCATTCAACAACGCTTACTTGGAACTTGGAGGTCTAGGTGAACGTGTGCTCGGTTTTTGTGATCTCCAACTTCCATCTGACAAGTACCCCATCGGTTATAAGTTCAACACTGATGACCCTAACTTCCCATTGGACAACCTTCGCTTTGTCGGTCTGATGAGTATGATTGATCCTCCTCGCGCTGCTGTCCCTGACGCCGTTGCCAAGTGCCGATCTGCTGGTATTAAGGTGAGATAGGAATTATCCAAGTTGGTGCTAGTTAAGTAGTAAAGTGAAACTATTTGTTAAATGTACGATTGGTTTTTAGGTTATCATGGTGACTGGTGACCACCCTATCACTGCCAAGGCTATTGCGAAGTCTGTAGGTATCATCTCTGAAGGCAACGAGACTGTTGAGGATATTGCTGCTCGTCTGAACATTCCTGTATCTGAAGTGAACCCACGTGAAGCTAAGGCGGCTGTCGTCCACGGCACTGAACTCAGAGAACTAAACTCTGATCAACTTGATGAAATTCTGAAGTAAGTGTTAATCGACTTCGCTAAGTTCATCAAAATCTTATAATTTCATTTAAAAAAAATGTACAAATATTCTTTCTTCTGCTAAGGTTCCACACTGAAATCGTATTCGCCCGAACCTCACCACAACAAAAGCTGATCATCGTTGAAGGTTGCCAGCGTCTCGGTGCTATTGTGGCTGTGACTGGTGATGGTGTCAATGACTCGCCCGCCCTGAAGAAGGCAGACATTGGTGTTGCTATGGGTATCGCTGGATCTGATGTGTCTAAGCAAGTAAGTGAACAAAATATCACCATCAGTCCACTGCTAAATTTAGGTGTAGATAGGAGAAAGGAGATTTGGATTTTAAAAATTAAAAACGAAATATTTTGCTGAAGTCAAAATCCCTGTAAAAAAAAATAAGTTCAACATCAAACATTTTGTAGGCCGCCGACATGATCCTGCTTGATGACAACTTCGCGTCAATAGTAACTGGTGTAGAGGAGGGTCGTTTAATCTTCGACAACTTGAAGAAATCCATTGCGTATACCCTAACCTCCAACATTCCCGAAATCTCGCCTTTCCTTGCCTTCATCTTGTGCGACATCCCATTGCCCCTGGGTACCGTAACTATCCTTTGCATCGATCTTGGAACTGACATGGTAAGTTCGACTTTCATTATTAAATATTATAGTCTGTTTTATAATGTAATGTGTTCTTACGTCGTAAGAAGTTGGGCAGATATATCATGACAGTTTCTTTGTAACAAAATACTTTGATGGAATTTCACATTTTTTTTTTTATAATTTATTCTCTTCTTACAATGTAAATTCATATAACTAAATAATTATTGTTATAAATTAAATTCCTTTACAGTTGTTGTTCCGAAATTATTGTATGAAAAGTAAATCAGTATGTGATTGTTAATTTTAATAAAAAAATGATAGTTTGGATCAACAAATGTGAAGTATAATTTAGTAGATATTTTACTCAACATTTGCAGCTAGAAGAATTCGGCAACTGTAATACGTAATCTTGAATTAAATAAGTGTATGACATAGGTCCCAGCCATCGCGCTAGCTTACGAGGCGGCGGAAGCAGACATTATGAAACGCCCTCCTAGGAACCCATTTTGCGACAAACTAGTGAATGAGAGGTCTCTACTACGTGATTACGCTGTGTTGCCATATAACTAACTCCATTTCAGCTAATCAGTCGCTGTTGTCTCGATATAGTCTCGAGTGGTTGTTTTCTAATGTGTACCATATGCCTGAAACATAAAGTCTAAATTAGATAAGAAATATTCACTTAATGAAATGAAGAAATAACAGATTATTTACTAAATATCATTTTTAGACTTTATGTTTACAAATACTAAGTGTGTTTAAATTGTAACAAAACTGTGTAATCATGCAGTTACTTACCGGAAGCAGACTAATAGGCTATCTACCCACTAATCCTTCATATTATTTTTGAGCAAAAGGGGAGACTTTATAAACAGAATGATTAAATAGTGGAAAGGTTTTTTTGTAATCCTAACTTTTTTGTTCCTTACTGAACTTTTTAATATCCCGTCGGAGAGAGCCTCGTCGACAAACAATATAAGTATCACGATGAAAGGTTCACGAAGTACGGTTATAAGTTAACAGACACAATACACTGATGTTACCACATTCATCGTCATAAGCCCCAATCATTATCCATTGAATTTGAAAATTTATCATTTGTCATTGAATTTTCGTAATAACATTCCATTTCATAACTTTTTGTACTTTGAGTTTTGAAGAGTCCCGTCTGCCACAATTGGAATCATCTCATGATCTAACATGTTTTTGTGTTAATTTTATTTTCTGTGATAGATTTAAGAGTGACGGTACTTGCAAGCATAAGCCACCCGCTTTGTGTTCGAGATGGTTTAATTTTTCAATGTATTGACTACGTCCTATTGTATATTGTATTTACAAATCATGGTCAACCCATCAGCTTATTGGTAGGAACGATGCCCGAGTACTTAGTAACCTTCCAACAGATTGGTGAATCATGTAAGTCTATTCAAAATCACAAAAGAATCTGGTACATCTGAATGTATTGGCATACAAACCTGCTATATTTGTAATCAAATACTGATTTATAGCTAACCTGCCGTATTAATAAATTGTACACAATTCTGTATCTGTATAGAAACAAATGAGACAGAATTGTTCCAATCTGTTGGCCAATCAGTAATTGCAATCGAGTATTTTATAAATCTGGATAATATAGGGTATTTATAGATTTTTAACACTGACGAAATATGCTACATTTTGAGTCATGAATATTAAAGTTAGGCATTGCTTGTAATCCATTTGACTTAGCAAGTTCTTTTGTTAACATTTGTTTTCCATATACTCGTACGATGATTTAAATGCAATAGGTGATAGGTAGTAGCAAATGTAGTACCGCAATGTTAGTGTGGCGTCTGCTTGTAATATTGTCGTTGGTTGTTCGATGTTGTACTTGTACACACCTGACAATGATGCACCACGCTTTCGTCGAAGTGCGTGAGTAAGTGTCGCTGTGGCGCCGCGACTGCTGTTCGCTCACATCGCTAGTGTTTGTGTAGGTGCCCGCCATTTCCCTGGCTTACGAGGAGGCCGAATCTGACATTATGAAGCGACAGCCGCGTAATCCTTTCACTGATAAACTCGTTAACGAGAGGTAAAACATCACGAGTGGAGAGACTCGTTCAATGATATTATTCTATCCGCTACTTGCTTGCTACCACCATATTGAGGTTTGGTTGTTGCCTGCAGTGTGACAGTGTCCTGTAGGTACACGAATATAGCTATCTGTGTGGATATTGAAGGCGACAATCGCACCGCTCCTAATTTATGCCTTGCGATGTCTTTCTGTATTTTTCTCTTCTAACGTATCTCCTAACTTCCTTTAACTATGTAGCTTGATGTTGCATGGAACAACGTGTAGCGAAACATACATTTATAGTTCGCAACAAACGCGTTGTTCCATTGCCCTAAATGTGGTTTATTACTAATACTTATTGCTATGTATGATGTGGTCTCTCGCTAAGGTAAGTTTGGTGTCTCCTTGTCTCTGTCATTTGTCTATCGTGCATGTATGAACACACTTTTGTACAGTTTTACTAATTATTTATTTATTAAATCCTTATCGTAATTTTTCATTGATTACCTATCATGAACTCCATATACACCAATACACGATATATATCTGTGAACATCGTTGTCATACGGTACTATACACAACGCGACAGCTACCGTTACACGCATTTTTCATATAAAACACCAGGGCCACCTCTGTGTCTGTTACTTGGTACAGACACTTTGTATTATGCAACATAATCGATATATAAACATATTGCTAGGTCTTATGTTTTGTAATGTCTATCATTAGAGTAGTATTTCCAACTATATTTTATATGTCTCCTCGAGGATAGTAAACCAGCTACCATGATTTATTTAAATTTTAATCACGCCAATTTTCTCACTTTTATATTTACCTACTAGCTAATTTACGCGTAATATTTTAAGTACTTATACGATAAATAGTTTAATTGTAATTTTCTTTATAAATTATAAACACTAGATGTAGATTTAGGTACGAGGCGTAGCCGAGGGGTGTGTGTACGTATATTTATTATGTATAAGTGCGTGCGTGCGAGCGAGGCGCTCGTCGCGCGAGTGTTGGTTTGTCCTGATTGATTGTGTTACTGAAGGTGCCAGCTATATCGTTGGCGTACGAGGCTCCCGAGTCCGATATCATGAAGCGGCAGCCGCGGGACCCTTACCGCGACAACCTCGTCAACAGAAGGTTGGCCCCGCACCACACCGTCCGCCACCGGCCTCTGCGCTACCGCGCGCGGCCTACGCTTACTAGATTCTCATTTGGGTGTTAACACCATGAATAGCCAAACTACTAAAATTGTAATAAAAACAAATTCAAATTGGTGAGATTTAAAATATTTGAGTGGTGCGGCTACTTGTGATTCAACAGTACCATTTGAAACTGGATGTGGAAGAGTGATTATGTATACCCGATCCCCACCCTTGTGTGATGCGATTGGCTGTCAACCCGAATCTTTCGTAGTTAAAGTCCCTTCTACTAGGAACAAACACAGGCCACGCTTTTGAATACAAAATAAATATACAAATTCTTCTTAGTAATTATTCTAAGTTTAAATCTATTTATCTTGTTTAAAATTTTCTAGATTACTTAAAGATTACCCTAGAAATAGAAGAGCTAGTACTGTCTTTACCGCTGTAATCTTCACTCTTCCATATTTCAATCTTAGTGATTCAAGTTACTAAAATTAGCGATGCAATGCAGTGTCGAACAGATGCACGTTTAGTAAACAATTTAGAGACATGTGTAGACTCTGTCATAGAGGCACTAGTGTTTACTTATTGTGTGTCAGTTGCGTGTTAGCCATTGTAGAACATAGTGGTGACGATTCATGACAAGTAATGGGTTCAATCAACCGTTTTTGTTGAAGGAATGTCTTAGGCGACATGGAGCATCCCTTTACCTTGTAACCTTTTTCTATATATTTCATTGTAGTACTTTTTAGTTGTTACTTTTATATTATGTAATATATTTTACATAGTTGTAGCACGTTGCTCTTGCAAGGTTTCCACCGCTGCGAGCGCTTTTGCCCCACCAACACCACACCGGATAGGAATATTATAATTTAGCCCTTTTTTCTAAGTTTCGTTCACATTTGACGCTTAATTTACACATCTCCAATACTAATCTTTCTGTTCTTAATATAATGGTCGCTTGTGCTTTCTCTGCCATAGTTTGAATATTCTGCATGCTAAATAATTGACTTAAAGATTTTATGTGGCATTTTAGATATAAATAACTAGCATATCTTTATAAAGCAGAACATAATTTCATGCTAAGGGCACAAAATTTTTGAGAATGGACCCAGGTTTTGCCTTAGCGTTTTACAAAGTATTTGGTGCATATTCAACATTATAACAAATGAGGCTCGACACTAAAAACTCTCTTTTATCTTGGATAACATTGCATTATATTACACTTGTAATATTAACCTTATTTCTTTATTCTGGTGCTCCCATTATGGGACACCCATGCAAAGCTCTGCAGCCTTGTTTGTCATAAAATTAGTTGCAAATATGCACAAAATATTTTACTTTGACCAAAAAAATAAAGTCCCTTAAACAGTAATACAGTAAAAATTAAATTTTAAAAATGTCTTTTCACTTGATTGCACTTAAATTAGAATCTGTTTGCTTGCCTAATACCTTTAAAAGTGATTCGTCTTCTAATTGTTAATGTGGGGTGTATACAGGCTTATTTCGATGGCGTATGGCCAGATCGGTATGATCCAAGCCGCCGCTGGTTTCTTCGTGTACTTCGTGATTATGGCTGAAAACGGCTTCTTGCCACTAACACTCTTCGGCATCCGAAAGATGTGGGACTCGAAGGCTATCAACGATTTGACTGACTCCTATGGACAGGAATGGGTAAGTACAATCTACAACCCAGAGTCTAGATTTTGCCATATTATTAAAGTATCTAAAAGACTTAGCAGTATCACCCACTTCGAAATTGAAGTTACTTCATTTGTTTTACCTTAAATATGTTTTCTTCCTAAGAAAAACCGTTATTGTTTATAAATTAGATCAACATTTGTATTTTCCAGACCTACCGTGATCGTAAAGCGCTGGAATTTACCTGCCACACTGCTTTCTTCGTTTCAATCGTCGTGGTACAGTGGGCAGATCTGATCATTTGCAAGACCCGTCGTAATTCCATCGTTCACCAGGGCATGCGCAACTGGGCCCTTAACTTTGGCATTATCTTCGAAACGGCGCTCGCTGCATTCCTCTCGTACACCCCTGGAATGGATAAGGGATTAAGGATGTACCCGCTCAAGTGAGTGTTCCAGATATCACACATCAACCAAAAACACTCGTTGTTGTAACTTGATCCACGTTTCTTGAGACGAGACCTTTGGCACAAATATTTTCATAAAACATTATATTAAATAGTTAATCACACATTTAACTACAACAGCTTGCTACTATTAAAAGTATTGTAGTCAATTACCGCGATTAATTTACGAAACAGCCTTTATTTAATAAATAAAATTAATATTCGGTGCTAAAAAAAACAAAATTATAAAATTGAGTATATGTTGATAACATTGACATCAACTGACAGTTGCCGCCTGTTCATCGATAAATGACTTTGGTTAGTGTTTGATTTATTATTATTTCATATTTCTTTATAAATAAATGTGACTTTAGGTTTAAAACCATCAAAATTATTCATTTAGTTAAAGCGCTAATTTAATTCGTTCTTAGTATCAACATCCTTATAACGCCTACCAAAATTTACTCATTATTATAGACAAACTTAAGAGGTAAGCTGGTGAAAACTATAAGAAAGTGACTATGTATTTGTGTGTGCAGGTTTGTGTGGTGGTTGCCCGCCATTCCGTTCATGCTGTCGATCTTCATCTACGATGAGATCCGACGCTTCTATCTCCGCCGCAACCCCGGCGGCTGGCTCGAACAAGAGACTTACTACTAAGCAGCACCGACTACTGTCCACACCGTCGTGCATCAGTTAGTTACTGCGTACATAAAGTTCATTTGTGTTCTTATATCAGACTGACAGAGGTTGCGGTGCCGTTCCGGTATATGTGTAATCGCTGTCGTGTACGCTTCTCACCGCTTGTTACCTACCGCATAGCTCCGCACAGGGACTCCTGTGACGTACCTGTCGACTGTTATGTATTATTGATGTTCGTTCAACGCGTAACGTGACCGAGAGTGAGAGTCGGCGCCGTCGCGTCTCTCACCATCTTTGTATGAATATATGCACAGTGGAGAATGAAGGATATTTGTGATCATATAAAAATATACACATATTATTTTAGTCGTGAAACATGTTATTTTTGTATCGAGATCGTTCTAAACGTTCCTATGGTATCTCGACTATCATGCGATAATTAATGAATCTCTTGAATATTGGTTGAATCTCTGTCTGATATAAGTGCGACGAGCTCACGAGCCCTCCGCACCTCTCTCGCGCAAGCGGCCGCCGACTCGGACTTCATGTTACAGTAGTACGCCCTCAGTGACATACTGATGACATTATGAGATAGAGTAAATGTAATACTAATAAAATTGTTTTTCACATACTTATGTAATAAGTAATAAATTATCGTTTAGCGGTAGATGATCGTTCGTGAATCGAGTGGGCAGAAGTATGACGCCCGCCGCGCTCCGTGCTCGGCGGCCAACGAAACGCATTTGTTGTAAAATTAACAGATAAGAAGCCATTATTATTATTATAATTTAAGTAAATTAGATTTAAGTTGAATTTTTCGAGTGAAAAAAAAGTTTAGTTGACGATTCGATCGGGTGTATGGTGTATGAGAGGTCGATGTGGAGTGCCTGAGTTTTAGTGTACTACTGCTTACTGTTAGGTAGGTAGTTGAAATTTTGATGCCGTATTTTCAATTGTAAAAGTAGATAAATAAAGCATACACAGTCGCGAACGCTTAGAGGCGCGGCCTGCGTCGGTACACACGTTCGTACAGCACTGCCGCCGACTCGCTCGTCGTGTCTGTGCCCACGCGCCCACGTGACCACGCGCCCACGTGACCACGCGCCCACGTGACCACGTGCCCACGCGCCCACGTGACCACGGGCCCACAGAAACACGACGCTTTTCTTTTCTAAAATAATCAAATTATTAGCGAATTTCGTCAAATTTATTAAAATAGGCTGCTCATGGTAACTATGTAAGATTTTATTTCTTAATTAAAAGATAATAACAAAACGTAGGGATGCGTAATTAGAAATTTTTAAAATTATACAGTTATGATAGAGTCATCTTGTTTTAGTCGCCAGTCGGCCCTCGCTCCGGCCGCCAGCTCCCTGCAGCGGCCGCTCGTGTGCGGGGACCGACTGAAGCGATTCATTTCAATTTTTCGTAACGAATACATATAACATTATAATAATGGTTACAAAAGTAAAATATAACATTATAGCGACTAATAAAATCTAAATTATATGAAATGTTTATAGATTTAAATGATGTTCGTTTCTTTAGGGTGACATTCTGTGCTTGTTTAATGAGAGCAATGTACATCTCACTGACAATAGTCGTTGATGATATTATTGTAATGATCTGATCTTTGTAAGCTGTTTGTTTAATGTACACTGTAGAACTAACATTGTTTTGCGTTCAACAGTTCTTTACACCGATTCATTTTATAGTATTACTCTGTTGGCTAGGAGCGCTGTAAAAATGTAAGTGTTAATAAAAAAACATTTTCAAAATAATACTGTGTTGTTTTATTAAAATTCTTTAAAAATAAAAATAAAATCTCAGGTTCACCCACATTTTTTTATATCATAGAGGGCAATTGCATTGTGCCATTAAGTCTCCCCACTCTAAATTCAGGGAAGGCTTAAGACTCTATGGTCACTCACTCGGTGACAAACAACGAGACAATAGCTAACCTTCTTGAAACTAAAATTGGTAACCTACATCTAATAATTTTCTGCACAAAATTACTCGCAAATATTGGAGATAAAAATAGAAGGCAAGAAAGGTGAAAATTGACCTAACTTTTTATAGAACCAGTTTTTTTTTATTTTACTATGCGGTCACTTATTTACCGCTAGTGGTCTGATTTTATCGTTATAAACAGCCTTCCATAATCTCTCTTAGAAAGGAGGTTATCTTGGTTCTCAGCAATCAATGATCATGCCTTTTTAATGTGTGGAAACTCACTTAAGCTTTGGTCTGGTGATCATGACGCACAACGCTGCGGTATGCGGTATGCGTTGCCAGACACTCAATCATATGAAAAACGTCGAGAATGTTCTCTTGTTCCATCGCAGTATGCGACAGCGGCGAGGGGCAAGCGCGGTGAAGTGGGGAGGTGTACTGTCGCACAGCGCGGCGTCATTCTCGGTTCAACACTGCGGTGTGCGGTGTGCGTTACTGAGTCAATATGGAATTTTTCGAAGACAATTTAATAGAATTAGTTCGCAACTATTCATGTTCACGTCTACCTTGGTAGCTGCGGCATAATCAACTGACCACCTCTCCGCAGGGACGCTAAATGCTGCGTCGTGACGCTGCGTTGCGGCGCATACCGCAGCGTTGTGCGTCATGATCACCAGACCAAAGCTTCAGCCGTCACCACAGTGGAAGTTGCGGTTTGTTGGAATCGAACCGCCTAAAACATACGGTGTGCTATTTCAAGCCTGAAATAAGGATCTGGGAACAGTTAGGTCAGGCACCAGGCCAGCTGTCACCCTAGCAGCAGCAGGCCCGGGTGACGGCGCGGACGCTGCGGAGCGTGGGCGCCCTGGGGGACAGCAGCGGGAACGTTGAGGTTCGCACACAGTACGGGGCCATCTACATATCGTAGGTGGCCCGAGGTACATCGGGCTTCCAGGGTTTTCCTTTCTAGGGTGCACCTAGTTCCCCGGCATCGAGTACCCGAGACGGCGTACCGGTTTTAATCGGTTCGAGTCCGACATGCCACCAGGAGGTTGTATCCGAGGGGACATCCGCACAAAAAAAGGGCAGGCACCCTTCCGGTAAATCTCTACATGTCTCCACTAAGTCTTTGCCTTAACTTTGACTGTAAACGTTTACACACCGAAAGAGGGTTGGTTGTCGAGACAGACGGCCAGCCTTTGATACAACCTGGCCGAGACCGGATCGTGCATTTAGACTTTGAGATAATACCTACTATTTAAGTGCCTTTTTGTTGACGAAGTTGAAAATTCCTTCGGGCCTCTAGCTCCTTTCGGACGTAGTAGCTAGGAGAACGTGATGTTAAAACTAAAAACCTCCAATCATTAGGCGCTCTACTAAAGTAAGCATCCGATCTGTTGATTTCAATGGACTGACCCTTTATATTCACAAGCCTTTGGTCAATAAGGCTTTAACACATTCCTCTCCAAGGTTTATTTTAATGTTGAAAGTCATGGATGAACTGCGTCTTCAGAGAGACCAAGAGCTTTCTGGGTTTAGCTGTTTGCCTATGATAGTGGGCGTGACCAAAAAAACCATTACGATTTTCGAATGAATGAGTTTTTCCTGCATTTATCGTTGGTTTTAGTTAGTTTTTTTGTAGGTATTTAGTAGTAGATAGATACTAGGTATTACCATTTTAGAGAGTAGCTGGCGATAGAGTACAGTGAAAAGCTAGACAAGGCCGTTGTTAGGAGTCTCTAGTTACTATAATTATAATCTATGGTTAGTGCACTGCATCTGGACCGAGGGCCCATTTTTAAATGTTTGCGAATATAGTAAAAATCTAAAGCAATGGGTCATAAATTTCTTAAACGTGAAATAGAGCTGTTATGATCAAATAACTTGGGTCCTCAGTTCAGATGCTTACAAAAATGTCATAGCCTAGATCTCAGGAAGTACTTGCCTCTAGGTCAATGCTTTTTATTTAAGAATTTAGTGAAGATTTTTTTTAAACCTAAGAAAATCCCAAAACTGTAGAATACGACGTTGCGGATTTACGGCAGCATAATATAAGGTTCCCTCAGTTCAGTAACGTCTATACGGAGGAACCTGCATAAATGCAATTATCTAAACAAATACGCAACTAAGAATTTAGAATATTTTAGTTAAATACCTCTGCGAATTAGTTAAAAAAATGAGACAGAAGCCAATTGTTAGCAAGTATATAGAGGTTGAATTTTACTAAAACGTTTGAACTGAGGGCCCAATGTTTTTCGCCTTTACTGACTAATGTCAACACACAGATTAACGCAAAGTATACTAAGTTTTTCTAAATTTCTTTAACTAAAACCTGACATTTCATCCGTTGTCCTCAATGCTATATTTTGAGAGAAAATTGGTTTTCTGTTTTTTGTATAAAAATATTTTGTAGGGTGGTCATAATTTCTTATATATTTTTAGGATATTACTACAAGTGGCAATAAATCTAAATAGTAGTAGGGTGCACAAATTTAAAATTTTCTATGTAAATAAAAAAAATAATCACTTAACTTTAAATGTATAATATTCAGACAAAAATATACATATACTATATATACCGAACTGAGAACGTATAAAAAATTCATGACCCATTGCTTAAGGTTTTTACTATTTTTAACTAAATCCTAATTTAATTTTATATCGTTTCGCAAACATTTTAAAATGGGCTCTCGTTCCAGATGCACTAGGCAAGCAAAACTGAACTTTATCATAATAAAACACACAAGGAATCAGTTTAGGTTTATAATAATAATAATCTTTCTCTTTTTTTTTATTATATAGGGGGCAAACGAGCAGACGTATCACCTGATGGTAAGCAATTACCGCCGCCCATGGACACCCGCAACACCAGAGGCGTCACAAGTGCGTTGCCGGCCTTTTAGAAAGGAGTACGCTCTTTTCTTGAAGGTTTGAAGGTCGTATTGGTCCGGGAACACCGCAGGCGACAGCTCATTCCACAGTTTTGCTGTGCGCGGCAGAAAATTTCGGGAAAATCGCACAGTTGTGGACTGCCAACCATCTAGATGATGGGGATGAAATTTCTGTCGCGTAGGACGATGGCGGAAAGATGCGGCAGGGATCAGTCCGAACAATTCCTCGGAGCACTCCCCATGGTAAATACGGTAGAAAATGCACAGTGAAGCCACATCTCTACGCAGCGCCAGAGAGTCTAGCCGAATTGAAAGATCCCGGCAATCGACGATACGAGTCGCCCTCCGCTGAATGCGGTCCAGAGGGAGGAGCTGGTATTGGGGTGCCCCTGCCCAAAGATGAGGACAGTATTCCATGTGAGGCCGAACCTGCGCTTTGTAAAGCCGAAGGCGGTGGGCCGGAGTGAAATACTGCCTCGATCTGTTGAGCACACCTAGCTTTTTTTAGGCCAATTTGGCCTTACCCTCCAATGACTTCCCTCGATACGTCGAGACCGAGTATCCCAATATTGGCTGAGGTAGATAGGGGAGTGTCTTCAAAACGAGGACATACGATCCACGGGAGTTTTTTTGCGGTGAACGCGCAAATTTGTGTCTTTGTCGGGTTGAATTGGACCAAATTAAGTCTACCCCAATTTGAGACCCTTTCCAAAGCGGTCTTAACTTCAGACACAAGTTTGTTTCGACTCTCAATGACGTTATCCCGAGAAATATTGGCGCGGCCGGTATAGAGAGCATCGCCCGTACTGTCATCCGCATAACAATGAATGCCGCTAATTGGCAGCATGTCATTGATATGAGGGAGGAACAGAGTGGGCGATAGCACACAGCCTTGCGGGACACCAGCATTCACAGGCATGGAGTCAGAGCATTCACCGTCGACTACGACCCTTATGCTTCTACATGCCAGAAAGCTAGTGATCCAATCGCATAATTTCTCGAAAATCTTTCAGTAACCTGTTATTCTAATGGTCATTTTGCCTAAAATAATTATTTATATCATATATTTCGTCTATGTTTATATATAATAGATAGCTTTTAACATTAACTTTTACTTATTCTAGAACAAAATGTTCAATACAACTAGGTACCCACTGCTTTTGTATCCAATTCCTGTACTTACATGCATGTAAGTACTGTACTGTATCTACATTCACGATGTTTATTCGTATTGTTATTATAAAAAGAGTAGGTAGATACATGTTTTGTTACAGCCCCTGTAGTGTGATGCAATTAATTATTTAGTTTAAAATGTACAGTCATATCCAAAAATATCGTTCAGATTGCGTTGCGACCAAAAGTTTGCGTTGGACTCGGTTTTTATTTATATGAAAATTAAAATAATAGTTATTTGTATTTTGATGATTCGAATAAATAATACATACCAGTATAATAATATAGTTTGGATAATATAAATAGGTATGGAAAATCTGTAAATATTTTACATAAATGTACTGTAAATAAACCATAAATAATAGAAACGTTTATTTATACTAGCTTTTATACGTGGCTCGCCCACGTATTTGGTGGTTTTCGCTGTAAAAATTATATGTCCTTTCTCAAGAATCAAAATATCTCCAACGCAAAATTCATTGAAATCGGTGCAGCAGTTTTAGCATAATAGATATACAGAGTTATTTTTGAGTTTATATATTTAGTAAGGATAATATTGTTCCTGACAGCTTGACTTTTAGTTTCATTTTACACACTGTCATAGTTACTTTTAAACAACTTTTGAATTACCATGAAACAAATAAAAAAAAATTAAAACAACTCGGTAAATATCACAGTGAAATACATATATCTTTCTCAACAAGACTTGAGATTAGATATATACCTATAATTTAAAATGATTGTAAATGTTATATGTCTGGTAAGAGATGACTCAGCGTATCTTTGATTGTAAATGCATCCAAGCTTTAAAGCCTCCTACATATTATGTTAATGTAAAGTCCCGACTGTACAATGTGGTTATTTAAGCATTTTATCTATGTACTCAATCTGTAGATATAAGCGAAGGGTCGGCGAGGGCACGTGCCGCCCTCGGCCTTGACGACTAGCTTCTTTTAACTATACACATCTGTATAGAATTGTACACCTGTAAGTGAAGTCCTTCGTCCTATAGCCGCGCAGAATATTTCACACACCCCGGCGTGCCTCTCCGCCATCACGCAGGCGCGTCGCTTTGACAGCCCGACCGAGCCAACACGTCCCAATTATTTTCCTCAGTTCATTTTTGTCGCATATTTAAACATAAAGAGAAAACAATAAAGGTTGTTTATTACTTGGAGAAATCATAGTTGCCGCATCGTAAAACAGTGGTGCGCAGCGATGCGCTCCGAGGGCTTGCAGTGAGCGAGAATGGTGGCCATCATTGGCATCATTAACTCGACTAATGGTAAACATGTTTGTCACAAGGTCGTGAGTCCATTTGATGAGTTGTCACTTACGAGTGGTGTGTGGTACAGTGGAGGCGAGCGCTTATATCAGCGCAGTAGCTGCCTTCGCCGGTGTGGTGCTCGTGGTGCTGTTGTTCCTGGGACGACGCTGGTGCTACACAGCTGTGTTTGGCCGCAAATGCTGTGATGACATCCTCGCAGTGAACCCTCGTGTAGAAGTCCCCTGCCTAACACTCGACCATGCTCCGTTTGGTAAGCAAAAAAAGCTTGATTCTGCTTCTGTGTTAATAAGCTACTGTATGTGTAAATTCTTATTTATTAGCCATAACAATGTTCTTTGTTGCCAATATAATACCTAGTTGTTCGATATATCGAAATTTAAAGTAAGTCGCCATTAATCGTTTTGTAATCTATAGAGTTATGAACTCCTTACCTATATACGAGTAAATAAACCTATGCTTATCGATTTATGATTACTGAATTATTAACATTTCGATTTCGTTATAGAGAAAAGTCATTTATGGCAATAATTGTGTAGAAAAACTAACATTTTCTTAGTGTCTAATGTACCGTCAAGGACGACGTGTGCGTCACGAAGGTCTGGTATAAAATTTCTTTGTTTAACTAGTTATTTGTAGGTGTTTGTTTTCACATATATTTACTAGATAATTTTATATATAGGTATATGTCAGTAGAGGACGTATAAGTTTTTATAGTTTTTAGTAACAATGGTCTACTTACGTAGCTTTAGCTGGGGTTAGACTATATTGTATATCCATTGACGTTGTCCGTACGTCTGTGTTGTTATAGATGCTTTGTCGAAACCGAAACATTACCCCGAACGAATATTCACGTTCGAGGCTTCCGACTCGGATGAAGAGCTGCGTATGCGCATCCCACAGGTGAGATCGACATGATCGAGATTTCAATTAGATCTTATTCCGCTGGCTAGTTCACGCTTTTATTTGGTTATTGTTTGTGATATGTGTACGTGACAATGAATTCATCGTAAACCTAGAGGCCTGGCATTCAGTATCTTACTTTGAGTGATAAAATATATTCATAAAACTTTTAAGTACTAGGAATAAACCTTGTTACATACGAAATACGGTCCACTTACCTCTTAGGCTCTTACTATGTTTATGTTATCGTTAGATTGTCAAAATCGTTAGATTGTAATGTATCTCGCGAGATTGTAAACTGTCGAAAGATTGTGAACCGTTACATACTGCTTACAATTTAACGTATCATTTTCAGTTAGATTATAATTTAGCGAAGTGAAACCGTCAAATTATAATGTAATGATATGCGACGGATCGCATCTCGCTCGCTGATTAGTTGAACAGCATATGTCCCGCGCATATTTGTTTATTAATTAGTTTTTTGCCGAATGTAAAGTATTTTTGTGATTGAAAATTGATTTTGTTACATAAAAGATTTCTCAGATTATTTTAAACTTAGGTACACCTTAGACTACCCAAAATCAAAATTACACAATATCCGTATAAAGTTTGTCTGGAATAGATCGCCGTGAGTGATAAGACCGCCTATTGTTATTACCCATTGTAGTTCTTCATGTAGTTATGTCTGTATTTTTTATATTTTTTGTGGTTTTCAATAAAGCTGTATAAATAAATAAAAATAAAAATAAAATTGTTGTGGCAGTAAAATGAATTTATGATTAATTAAAGAAGTTCAAACCTAACTTTTTTTTGAACCCACGGATCGTCACACCACCGGTGATTGGGAAAGTGTGTCGTAATCGGACAGACTAAAACCGGATAGGATCCCAGCACCTGCCAGCACATGCGACCGAGTGGTACTCCTCGAATCAACCATTCTCGGAAGGAATGTCCCGTTCTGCCGCCCTGCCCATTCAAGGATGACCAGCTGGAGAGGCAAAGACAGCGCGTGGAGTTGTGGGACGACCAGTGGGTCATCGTGGCTTCACGACACTCGCGTACCTCTTCGGGCGGAGGCTGAAAACCGTTCTCCGCCCGAAAGTCAACCGCCTGCCGGTAAGCTTCGGCGAACACTTACGCCTCCAAATCCCACGGGAGTTCTGGCCGACACGGTGCGGTAACCGCGTATAGCACTGACCGCCAATATCTATGACCACAGAACGGCATAATGTAAGACCGACCAATGAGGGACAGTTGACAATGTGACGCGCGACAGATTGTGATTTAACGGTTTTACTTCGATACATTATAATTTAACGAAAAATAGTACGTTAAATTGTAAGCAGTATGTCGCAGTTGACAATCTTCCGACAGTTTACAATCTCGCTAGGAAGATTATAATTGAACAGTTTTACGATCTTACGGTGACATATATGTGTACTTACGTACTCATGCTAAGTACGTAAGTACCTATAGCTAATGTACTTAACTGAATTGCTTATCAACACCTTGCTAATTTCTTGAAATATGTAGGCCATAAAAAGACCGCTCAGTATCGCAAATAAAATAGGGCTGGGATGATGTTAAAATACTTTAATAATCCAGGCAAAATATTTTTTGTAATGAATTCTAAGCATTCGTATATTACTACATTCATAAATATTATTTATGTCTATATAACTTTATTTTGTACCCTCTATATCTTCGATTTTTCCAATGTCAAATAACGTCGTGGATGATCTGTTAAACCTTGAAAACGTTCGATGATATGTAAGATAATAGTTTCAACACTTTCCTAGGGTTTCAGTAGGCCTGTATCTTAGAAAACATAGTGTTTGATTTCTTTTTCAGTCGTATTAATACAAGCATGAATCTTTTTATCGTATATAGATATTGTAGAAATATTTTACCTACCGACTTAACAAATACATATGTTTTCGGAAAATAAGACCAAGATTTCGGCATGTTGTAAATTGAAAACTGATGTAATTGTTTGTGACATGAAATTTCATACAAGACATTATCATTTAACAGACTTACTTACAGTGATCACCAACATCCATCATCATAATTTTGAGAAATAATTATTGTTATTGTTAATCCCCAAAAGATTAATAAATTAAAGTAGGATTAATTTTAAGTGAGAAAGAAAGAAAATCAGTCTGAGAACAGTAAATATTTAGGCAATTCGAGTTACGGGTATACGAGTACCTTGACTTGCTCCGGATCTTTCTTGCATTTTAAATATTGTTCTCCAATTCGAACACCATCCTTGTTCTCTCTCTCTGTCTGATACTTTACTATTTTTAGCTATTTTGAATTCATATATATTTTTTGTTATCTACCTATCCCTTTCTACCTAAATACTTATCAACTGACTCTCAATTAACCCATCTAAATAATAAACTGCCTGGTTCACAATGCAATCAACCCTATGGAGCCGGGTACATGTGGAGTTGAGATTTTAGTTTACAAAATATGAGCGTTTTATTGACCTTTGGTAAATGTAGTCGTGAGAATATGGTTTAATAGCTATTTCTAAAATTAATGTTCAGTGATTGTTTGTTTTGTTATTACTGATGAACAGTATTATAATGTCTTGAAATTATATGAAAGAATAAACTCGTATGAATAGTAAAAAGAAATATATGAAAATTCAACATTTCTGAAATAATGATGTATCAATAAAATCAAGGACACCATTATTAACTTATCAATTGAAAGATTTGTGCTATTCCAAGAAGACCATGTTATTTAAAATAAGGTTTTTTTATTCTCCATGACTAATACCAAAACGATATCTCTGCAACATCTTATAGGTACTTATAGATACTGCCTGTCATAGAATTCTATAATATTCTCTTCATTTGCCTCAAAACAGCAGAACAATTTAAATTGTAAATTCTCTTCAGGATAAAGAAGAAGTGGAATGCCATTATGAAGAGAAGAACGAAAACGCGTCCTCATCGAAACTGGAAGTGGAACTTGTAGAGACAGCGTTACGGGAGACCACGCTCCGGGAAACGAAGATCGACGAGGTGCTGCCAAAAAGAGTCGAATACATACACACCCTTGAAGCACAGAGCAGCGTCGATAGTGATGTTATAGCTCATAATGTAAGTTTTATCCAGAACGGAAGCAACGAGCTTAAATCGTAATATCACCAGCACTTTCGGTGTCACCGACGAGCCTGTTTAATATCAATGTAAAAATGTTAAGTTGGTTTGTGAACTATGCTTTAAAATCTTCTTTTTCTTTTTTAAAAACAAAGGGTTCAAATTTTAACACGATGTACAAAAACTCCTTCGAAGATTGTATTTATCTATTTCCATGTGCTTGAGGTCTCGGGTTCGATTCCCAGGTTGGGCCAAATGTTTCTATAATCTGCAGATATTAGTTTCGGAGTTTGGGTGCTTTCTATTTATAATATGTATATATTTACAAAAAATAACTATATGAGTATTTAAATCAGTTGTCTAATACCCATAACACAAGCTCTGCTTAGCTTGAGACTAGATGGCGTTGTGTGTAAGATGTCTGAAATATTTATTTATTTAGGTTGTCGTATATCTTACTATCACTATATTCATATTGATATGCGAGTTATTTTGTATTGTTCAGTTGGGTATATTTGTGAGCAAAAAGGTAATTTCCATTAGGACTGATAGGTATGTCTGAAACGTAAGGGTGGAAACTATTGTCGAACTACATTACTAATTACTCGTTACAAGGTCGATCGATATCTTGACGCGTCATAAAAGTCTGTCCATGAACTTTATTGGTAATATTTTAGAAGTAGGGTGGTGTTAGTAATGGGTAGAAAATACCGAAAGGTTATAAAAACTAATTAATAAATATTACGTAATAAACGTTATGTAAATTAGTTACTATGTAGGTGTCCCATCTCTTTTTAATACACATGTTGAGATTTACGTTAGGAAAGAGGCTCGAATTGCAAAGTCTTCCAGTCTTAGCTAAGTTAGTCTAAGATTGGGTAACCATTATTAAGAACCCTATGTGCCGTCATATAAACTGAGGGTCCTGGTACCTTAAGTAGCCCTTAAAAGTCAGACAACAGTCCACTTACAGAATTTCTTAGATATCGCTGTATTTATTTGGGTTCTAGAGGTCCAATCATAGTCGCACCACGTAAATAAAAACGCAGTTTATCCGTTTTTGTGCAAAGGGCACTCCTACCTAGTAGGGGCTAAGGCTCAGAGATTGATGAGACGATAACGTAAAGAACTTTGCTTATACTTAGGTATATATTTGTACTTAGTACTCATTATGTAAGCAGCGGACAGAAAAATGACTCGTGGAATGGTGTCGCTAGACAGTTCGGCCTTGTCGGTATCATAAACTTTGTGTACCTGCGTCACACACCAGCGGTCACCTTATTGTCACATTGCGGAAAATTGTGTTCTAGTTTCACATTTGTCTGTTGGAGTTTTAGTGTAGGTACTTTATCGATGTCTTGGTAATACTAATGTACTATGGACGAAGAAATTTTATTATGACACTAGCTGACCCACGCAACCTCGTTTGCGTTTTTTTTGCCCGTAGCGTGAAAACTTCCCCCGTTTTTGAAACATTCTTCTTTGGTGCTCCGCTCCTATTAGTATTAGCGTGATGATATATAGCCTATAGCCTCGATAATTGGACTATCCAACACTGAAATAATTTTTCAAATCGAACCAGCGGTTCCTTAGATTAGCGCGTTCAAACAAACAAACTCTTCAGCTTTATTATAGTCCACGGGGCCACGTACAAGGGATTTCAGTGATTAATAACAGGCTGAAAGTTTATACACAGCTTCGTTTTGACGAGACATCCAACTTTTATTATTGGACCAAATTCTGATAGTGGAAGGAAAAAGCGGGATAGGGAGCGAAACACGTCGATTTGATGAGTGTCCTAAATTAAATAATAACAGTTTCTAAACATCAATACTTTGAGAAAATATGATGGAAAACTGAGAAAAACTTGTGGCATACAAATTGAATGGCACCTTCCGAGTGACCCCCAGCTCTAACATGTCAAAATGGTGACTTGAAAAAATTTATTAATAACAAGCTGATTTTTGTTTCGGGGCTCGCAAATTATATATTTTTTATAAAAAATGCATCGGCATACAAATTTGATGGTAATTTTTTTGAGACCTACACTCGATAGTTGTCAAGATTATGTTAATCTTTTTTTCATTATTTTCATTCATTTGTTATAAAAGAGATATAAAAATATTTAGGTTACTTTTGGAACATTTCCTACAATAAATACTAGGTTTTATGTTGAATAAGTACCTATTAATAGCAATTATGCAGAAGCATCACTAGGTCGCCATTGTGAGAGTCGCCATGCTGCATTGTCTGCATTCGCAGTGAGTATGATGACCACCACTCTTGAATTCTGCTTATGCTTTCCATCAGGCAGAGTAGGTGCATTTTGGCAGATCCAAAAATACAAAAAAAACATTAAGATCCGCTGTAATCTGTAGATATAGTGCAGGTACAAGAAAATACATTTTGGCTTCATGCTAAGCACATGCTTCGTCTCGTCTATATCAATAAATATTTCAAAAGCGGCTCCAGTGACAGTTGACCTGGCCTCGATATTTTAACATAAAAAGCACCTTTTAATTAACATAATAAAAACGATATTAACATTATTTTGTAGGTGAGCGTGATATACTTATAATTATAAATATTTACCGATGTTTATTTCACGATTTCAAGTAGGTAATATTTAATTAAAATAGCAATGGTATGAAAAAACAAGAACCTATACCAAAAACCAACATAAACCATCTAAACCATTTAAACCATTTATTTTTGCTACAAAATACAATCTACAAAGAAAATGATGGAAACAATTGCACTGTGCAGCAAAGGCAACCAGCTCAGTTTACGCTGTGAAGCACAGCACTGGTTTTCAGCTGGCTCCTGACATTTCCGCCAAGAGTTGCAGACACAATAAAACACACCAAACATAAGCCATTACTACATCAGTTACATAAAAAAAAAACAAGCAAAAAAGCATCTACTTTAAAATAAAATAAAATATGACACAAGAACAAAAATCAAAAAGAAAGAAACAAAACAAAGCAATAGCAAAGCATACACAAGGTTTACCATTATAAATACTGTGGGGGAACGGGTATCATGTTCCACCCAACACAAAGGGAGGATCCTCCGACCAGGCGAGGTGATCATGCCTGGCGGGCCACTGCCCAACAGTTGATGTTGGGATGTTGTATAAATGCTAATCGGCGCGAGAACTATTTATTGCACGATTCAGGATTGGTAGTTTCTTCGTATTGTAGGTTACTCCGTAGTTAAGTGTAACTTCAGTAGATGGCGCTGTAGTATGTTATATTATATGTGGAGGTCTCCACATCACTCCCCTCTAAGACTGGAGGTCGATATATATTGCGTCAGCTGTCTGTGCTCTGTTGTGGAGCTTGCCAGTGCCAGGAGTGAGTAGTTCCAGTGAGTCGGAACGGAGTGCCGCAAGTTCCAGTGAGTCGGAACTGAATGCCGCTAGTCCCAGTGAGTAGGGGCTGAAGTCCGCTGATCCCAGTGAGTCGGGATCGCATGCGGTGCGCGGTGCTGCGGTGAGGTCCCCAGTGAGTCGGGGAGGTTGCTGCGTAGTGGCTGGCTGCTGCGTAGACGGGAGAGATGTGCTCTGCTTACATGGACCGTAGGTGCAGTGTGCTGTGCCTAGACGCTGTAGAGGCCGTAGGGGTTACCAGGCTGGAGCGGTCGCGTCCTGCGTGTGGTATAGCCCAGTTGAGGCCGAAGTTGCTGGCTGGCTTGAGACCTGCTGTGGGAGTGAACATGATGGTGCTGCGGATTTGCTTCCTTGAAGGCTGCTTCCGATCACGTCGGGATCACCACTGTGGGGGAACGGGTATCATGTTCCACCCAACACAAAGGGAGGATCCTCCGACCAGGCGAGGTGATCATGCCTGGCAGGCTACTGCCCAACAGTTGATGTTGGGATGTTGTATATTTGCTAATCGGCGCGAGAACTATTTATTGCACGATTCAGGATTGGTAGTTTCTTCGTATTGTAGGTTACTCCGTAGTTCAGTGTAACTTCAGTAGATGGCGCTGTAGTATTTTATATTGTATGTGGAGGTCGCCACAATACTATAAAGACGAGTGCGACAGACACACAGTTCTGCTACAGTAATTTCTGTTGAGCAAGAAATTTTGTACGTAAATAATTCTTTAAGGTGATTTGGGACATAAGTATTCAACCGATTAACATGTAGTTAACATTAAGAAACAAAAGGAAATTGTTTTTGAGGTGTGGAAGATATGAGTAGGTTTGGTGTTGCTAAATGTTTGTTTTTAAAATTTTTGTTTAAAATTTTCTTACGGCTTCAAAATACTGTTTTTGTCACAACCTTTACTGGGTTGAAAAGGCTGGTCTCGTTTGTGAACATGAATTATTTTATTTTTTCTCTGTGTAGGACACATCTTTGCTCTGCGGTGAAAGTAGTAGCAGTCAGGAGCGTGGTACGATAGAACTAACTATACTATATGACGCACCTGTCAGGAGTATGACGGTGCACATACTGCAAGCTCGAACTTTACCACAAAAGAGTGAGGGACAAATACTACAAAGCCAGGTAATTGTTAGCATCGCATTAAACCTGCTACATTCAAGAATACTCAGTTAATAATTAAAAAATGATACTTTTATAGCCAAACAGTGAATATTTGGCAACAGTACTTAAAATTCGAAAGTGAAAATAGCCTACAATACTCGTACTCCTCAGAAATTACTACTTTCATTTTACAGTAAGATCATCTGTCGAAATAATCAATCAATTGATTGTCTATTTTCCAAATTCTGTCTTCAAATGAATTAAATGTGATGTTGGCAATTACTGTTTATAATTTATTATTTTCAGGTTCGAGTTGTTTTACTGCCGCTGAAGAAACAAAAATACAAATCCAGAATAAGAAACGGTGAAAATCCACAGTATATGGAAAGTTTTGTTTTCCACAAGATTAATCCCGGTAGGTTCTGTTTCTATACAAAAAATAGATAGATAGATAGATAGATAGATAAACGCTTTATTATACATCTTAATATCAATAAAATAATATTACAATAGTACAAAAACCAGTAGTACAATGGGCGGCCTTATCGCAGGCTGCGATCTCTTCCAGGCAACCTTAAGATGGACCATAATGTGTAATTTGTAGTTTGTGGTGCACATTTACAAATACCACCCAGGCGGAATCCTAAAAAAACCGATCGCGCTAGCTATTCTGTGCGGATCGGTCAGGCCCTGTGTCAGGAGGATAATCCACCTAGGATCGTAGGTGCCGTTGAAATTGAAGAACAAGTAAATCTTCTTACTAACACCATGATGGACTGTTTCCATCAAACATGCCCCCTAACCGTCCCACCAGTAGGCCGAACAAACAAAAAGAGCTGGTGGGGGCCTGAGCTGGAGAGACTTAGGCATAGGATGAGGAGGCAACTCAACATAGCGATGAACACTGGTGCAGACCAGGACTGGGATAATTATAAGGCCACCAAGTCCAGGTACAAAAAACGACTCAGATACAGGAGTAGCAACGCATGGCGGAACTTCTGTACAAACATAGAGACAACGACACAGGCCAACAGGGTAAGAAAAGTTCTCTCCAATAACTCAACCTTATCACTGGGGTCCCTACGAAAACCAGACAACTCCCTCACAAACTCGGCGGGGGAGGCAGAACGTGTGCTGGTAGAGACGCACTTCCCGGATTGTGAAATAATCAGTCCAGGAGGGCGGCCAGAAGAAGAAGACGTAACCATTCCAACGGAGGAGGAATGGCAACTGGCCAATATGGTGGTTGACCCATCCAAAACACATTGGGCAATAGACAGCTTTGACACATTCAAATCTCCAGGCCAGGATGGGATCTTCCCAGGCCTGCTTAAGTGGGGAGGGTGGTTACTCACTCAAAGACTGTCCCTCATCATGGGAGCTTGTCTCGCGCTTAAATATGTGCCAAAACAATGGAGAAATGTCAAAGTAATCTTCATACCAAAACCAGGTAAATCTGACTACTCGGATCCCAAATCATTTAGACCTATAAGCTTAACCTCTTTCCTCCTGAAAACACTAGAGAGGCTGTGCGACAGGTATCTGAGAGAGACGGTGCTGGTTCATACACCATTGCATCCGGACCAACATGCCTATAGTCCAGGTAAGTCTACGGAATCGACACTTCACGCGGTCACAACCAAGATTGAAGTAGCGATCAAGAACAAAACTATGTGCCTAAGCACCTTCATAGATATAGAGGGAGCCTTTGACAAAACTAAATTCACCAGCATAACAGTGGCACTTGTGAGACATGGAGTGCACGCAGTTATGACTGAATGGATAAACAAGATGCTGAGCCAGAGAGTCATCAAACTCGAAGCAGATGTAACTAAACAAGCACTAGTGGCGAAGGGCTGCCCCCAGGGAGGCGTCCTTTCACCACTACTATGGAACCTAGTGGTGAACGATCTCATCACCACTCTGAACAACAATCACCATTACACCATCGGATACGCTGATGACATAGTGATATTAACAAGCGGAATGCACGCAGGTATAGTATGCGACATCACACGCTCAGCACTGGCGGTAGTGGAACGCTGGTGCGTGGACAACGAGCTTTCGGTCAACCCAAGGAAGACTGAAATGGTAATGTTCACCAACAAACGGAATCTGGGAAATTACCGACTTCCCAAGCTGTTCAATACAGAGCTCCAACTTTCGTCTGAGGTAAAGTATCTAGGGGTAGTATTCGACCGCAGACTGAATTGGAGTGCCCATCTAGACAATAAAATCGAGAAAGCAACAGTCGTATTCTGGCAATGCCGCAGAATGATAGGTAAAACTTGGGGACTAAGTCCCAAAATCACTCTGTGGCTATACGAGACAGTAATTCGACCTATGGTAAGCTACGGCGCGATAGTATGGTGGCCACAGACCAAGCTATCCACAGTCGAAGCTAAATTACAACGAGTCCAGAGATTGGCCTGTCTGGCGACCACGGGCTGCATGAGGACCACACCGACTGCGGCTCTGGAAGCCATAATAGGTTTACCACCTCTCCACCTCTTTATGAGGCAGGAGGCTCTAGCAACGGCAGCGCGGCTAAAGAAACAAAATCTCTGGAGACCGCCGAGGATACCGCATACCGAAATCCTCTATGAGGCTATTGGAAGGGAACCGCTCATGGAAGCGGTGACCGATGCGGTACCAAAGCAATTTGTATTTGACAAGAAGTACAAAATACAATTACATGAGAACCCACAAGAAGTGCTTCACCCGAAAGAGTTGAGTGTCTTCACAGATGGATCCAAAACAAGGTCAGGCACTGGCTCGGGAGTATTTTCCGAGGACCTAAACATACACATCTCAAAGCCACTAGGAGCCCACAACACAGTCTTCCAGGCAGAGTGTATGGGCATAATATTGGCTGCATATGCAATCACTTCCAGGAGAGTGACGGAGTACCCCATCCGCATACTCTCCGATAGCCGATCAGTCCTGCAAGCCCTGCAAAGTCATTCGACAACATCAGGGGCTAATTTACGAATGCCACAAAGCCCTGACAGAGGTATGTACCACAAACAGTATAACTCTCCAGTGGATAAAGGGGCATAGTAACTCGCGCGGGAACGATGCAGCCGACGCACTGGCAAGAGCTGGATCGGTAACAAGGGCAATAGGCCCTGAACCAATACTGCCTCTGCCATCTGCTTGGCTGCGAAGGTCACTGCAACTAAACACCAAGGTGGAACACCAAACGTATTGGTCCAACCTTTGTACCTGCAGGCAGACCAAGGAGGCCCTCCCGACGATCAACCCCAGATTGTCACGGAAGCTGTTGCAACTTAAGAGGCCGCTGCTTCGACTTTTAATTGGAGCAATAACTGGTCATGCATTACTAAACAAACATCTTTTCACTCTAGGTGTAACAGACAGTCCTCTGTGCAGGGCATGCATGGAGGAGGAGGAGACAGCCGCCCATGTCATTATGACATGTCCTGAGGTGGCAGAATACCGGGCGAGACACCTCGGATCACCGAGGTCACTTCCAGAAGTCGTCGGCAACGTGAAGGGTCTGCTAGGCTTCTTGGAAGAACTGGGGTGGCACGTATGAAGCCATCCCATCACGCAAAATAGGCGCAATGAAGTCGTCGAATTGCGGAGACCCAGCCCGCGAGTTTCAAGATTCAAGATTCAAGAACATGTTGTATTTGAGGATTCCAAGAGAGAGTTTTGTCGATGTATATCCCAAGATTTTTAACTTTATCGCTAATAGGAATCATAACTCCTTCAAAAGACACTTGTGGGAGTGCAAGCCAGTCAATCCTTGCGATTAGTCTGGAGCTGCCGATTACTGTTACTTGGGTCTTACTGGGGTTAACTTTAAGCCCATACCTGGTTGTCCATCGGCATATATTATTCAAATCCCTATTTATGGCCTCAATACCTAAATGAAGCTCATAAAGATTACTCTGAAAATAAATTTGTAAATCGTCTGCATATAGGTGGTAGGAAGAAAGAAGTTTATTAGTGATGGTATGAATAAAGATTGAAAATAGCAAAGGAGATAAAACGCCTCCCTGTGGCACACCAGCAGATGTATTCAACCAGTTGGAGTAGTTGTCATCAAAGCGGGTACGCTGCCGGCGACCAAACAGGTAACTACGAAACCAGTCAACAGCTGATGGAGATATGTTGAGAGAGTGTAGTATGGCAAGAAGAACGTCGAAAACCACCGTATTGAAGGCGTTACTAAAGTCTAATAGACATAATACAGTGAGTTTCCCATTCTCCATACCTGCCCTTATATCATCTGTAATATTAACGACAGCAGTAGTTGTGCTGTGGCCGGGACGGAAACCAGATTCGAATGGATTAAGAAGGTTGTTTCTGCAAAGGAATGAATTGAGCTGGTTGTGAATAGGGCGTTCAAGGACCTTTGAAAGGAAGGGTAAGATGGAGATAGGTCGATATTCGGAATAGGATACGGGCTATGATTCTTAGGTAAAGGAATAATCTGGGCCTCTTTCCAATTGGATGGAAACACGCCGCTAATGATGGATTCATTTAGTACACGGGTGACTACGGGTAAAATTTGATCAAGAATAAGGAGGACCATGATGCGACTGATAGAATCAGAGCCAGTAGCATTAGATGTTATGGACCGAATACTCTTCTCAACATCACATACAGACACTTGACTAAGAACTAAAGGATGATAGTCGGGGATTGGAAGTGTTGAAAGATAAATTAATGTTTTAATTTTGGTTGTCTTATCAAATTCAGACGAAGCAGAGAAGTGTTGGTTAAGTGCATTAATATCAAGATGGTTATGAGATAACTCTTGACCCTGTTTTCCAATCCCCAATGACCGAAGAAATTTCCAGACTTTAGCTGGATCACCGTTTTGTACAGAGTTGTGAATATATTGGCGTTGAGCATTCCTACACACCTTGTTGCAGCGACTTCGCAGACTTATGTATTTTTCCTTATTGTAATCTGTAGGCCTTGCTTTGAATTTTGATTTTGCTGCTGCTTTGCGCTTAATTATTTTTTTAATTTCGTCTGTAAGCCAAGGTGACGGTAAATGTCTAAAAAATACTATCTCTAGTATATATATCCCTCTATAGTAGCTCATCTACCATTTACATTACACTTTTTTAATTACTAATTAGGTTGACACTAGTAACAATGGTATATACATATCTCCTTGTTTTCGTAGAGGATGTACACGGTCTGGGTCTACGAGTTCGCATCTACGGTTGCGAGCGCATGAGGCGACACCGCATATTGGGAGAGGCGGGCGTCTATTTCGCTACGTTGAATCTCGAGCTAGAGAACCACTTGTGGTTACAACTCACGCCCAGACAACATGTTCAACCAAACCTACAGGTATGTACCTAAAAACTATTATTTTCTTCATCAAATGTGTTACTGTATCACATGAATCTTTCACGAAAGTTAGTAACCGTAGGCGCTGTCCGAGATATCTGGAAAATATCAACTGAAAAGAATGCATTTCTCAGCATTTTCTACTAATACAACACAGTTACTGTTAGTTGTTGATAGTGTCACAAGACCTTCGAGAAGAATATAATACTTTGATGATAATATTGATCAACGTTATTTTACTGTCATGAATGGAATGGTGACGATCTGGAGCTATTTTTGATCCATTGTACTATTATTAATTTCTCGTGTTTTACACCTCTAGCTGCCCAAATTGGAACTGAACCACTCGCACTCTATACCTGGAGTACTCGCTAGCCCATCATCCATTGCCACTGTGACAACTCCTGGCGCCAATGCCGCGGGAGGCGAGGCCAGCAGCCTTCCGAGGTCCGACTCTGCGTCGTCTTGCTGCAGTGCAAGATCAGCTCCCGAACTACTCTTGGGCCTGCAGTATAACTCTAGCACTGGACATCTTTCTGTAGAGGTAAGTTCATATTAAACTGTGTTCATCCTAACCTTTTTTTGAAAAAAATAGTCATGCAATTTGTCAGGCATACAGAAAAAGCAAAATGGCATCTTAAATTTGGTTTGGTTAAAGTGACTCGTCATAAATCTGATAAAATAATTTATTTGAAATTAATGCAAGTTGCACGTTATTATCGGTTACTAATTATAAAAATCACTTTATCTTATATGGTATAAAATCAATGTTTCTTTGTTCATATTTCATACACGTTTCATACCGTTAATGTTATTATAACGTTAATCATTAAATTTCACCAATAAGGGATGGTTGTAGTAAAAATATAGATAAAAATCCATGGAATTGGATGGAATACCCGAGTAAAGCTTTAGATATGATATTACTCGAATTTTACTACCGGATTACTATTGGTAAAGCAGTTTAAAATAATATTATAGTCGTTCCAATACTTTATTTAACTTTTGACAGATCACGCACATAAAGTTTTGTAATAATTTTTGATACAATGTACTACAGATAATACTGTACTTTATGGGCGGGCTCCGCCTACTTAGGGATGTGTCATTCGTAATTAATGACCACAGACTATAAAAACGGTTTTGAAATAAATCGATTATCGATTATATTAATAAAACATACAATAAAATTATTGTGATTATATTTTATATCAAATCACGTAAAAAGCTTTGTTATTTTGCATTAAAATGCCCTAAATGTCTCTGTTTCAATGCATAAATAATTTGCGTAATGAAAACAGTTCCATCGTACTCGTACCTAGTAATGGGATCGAATGTATTCGCCGCAAATTAATGAATCTAAAATAATTGTTTAGACTTACTATAGTTGGTTCAAATAAAAACTACCTGCGGTACCTACTTGTAATGAACAGGTACAAAATGTTGAAATTCGTAGTAATTTACGGATTAAAAATAAAACAACCAAAAGAGGTACTGTAATACTAATTTTAATTATAAAGAATCGTCTTCTTCGTATGACCAGGAATCATCATCACTTGAGTTCTCAGTAATATTGATTATCATTTCTTGGATAGATAAATTGTCGAATGCAACATCCCGATCCCAATCCGACATTATCACCTTCTTTGTTTTTTCTACAACATTCGCCCAGTTTTCTGGAGTTACTTTTTCACACGCATTTTTCAGTAAATTCAGCATTTTTCTTGCGGTGAAAGGAGGAGTTGTATTGTTCCTCGCAGCATATCCTTTAACTTGTGCCCAGATCATTTCAATTGCATTATATTGGCAGTGATATGGGGGAATTCTGAGGACGGTATGCCATTTCATCTATGACGTATCGTTTTGGCAGCTTCTTTGTTTTTAATATCTTTACTAACTCTACTTTTAGTAGGGACTCATTCACCTCTTCGCCATTGTCACGGAGCCAGTTTATAATTTCATGTTTTTTGTTGGCCTGTGTTGGTATTTTATTAATTTGACGAGAGTGATAAGGTGCATTATCAATAAATATTATTGATGGCTCTTCGAGTGATGTAAGCATTTCTCTGAACCACTTTTCAAACACGTTCGAATTCATCTCCTCATGATAATCTCCTGTTTTCTGGGATTTAAAAGCTAATAGAGCGCCTGGCACAAATCCTTTTACTGTTCCTGCGTGACAAATAATCAGTCGTTCGCCTTTTCCCATTGGTACTGTAGAAGTGGAGCCAACGGTGTTGTCAGTCCAAGTTTTTGACAGCGTATGATTCGCATTGAGCCAAGTTTCATCTGTGAAAACAACATTCTACCAATCTTCTATTTTTTTTTGCTTGTCTTAAAAAATCGCATCTATACAAAGCAATATCATTGCGTTCCATTAAAATTTTTCGTTTGTCACATTTTTGGAATAACATTCCAATGTCTTTCAATACCTTTGTCAGAGAAGATTTTTGACCACGGAAAAAACCACTATTTCGAAGAGATTGTGTTAGTTTTTTTAATGTTGGAATCTCTTTTCTTTGGTAATAGTCGTATATATGACGACGAATAGCATCAGCGTCAAAATTGTCAACGGCTGTAACTTTACTAGGCGGACGTTTTTTCTTAGGTGTAGATAGCTTATTCTGTTCCATGCCACTGCTGCCGTAGCCTTCTTTTGTTATTTTTGCCACTGTTGGAGCACTAATACCTAATGCTGCTGCAACACGGTCTCTAACTTGAGTCACTGGTATAAGAGGCCCACCATTACGGCTTTCCTTTTCAAAGTATTCACGAAGTCGCAAGACAAACTCTCTTGTTTGTCCTTTGAGTACTTTCTTTTTTGGCATTTTGACAGTAACGAAGGCAGGAACGATACGCTCAACTCAACCAAACGTGAGAATTCACTAATAAATCAATACGGAGGAATATAAATACTCAACTATATTGAAGGTTACTCATTGAAATACTGTAGATTATTTTAAAATAGACATAGAGAGATTTAATAAAGATCATCAATAGTTTAACAAATACAATATTAACCACTGAATTACAACACAATACAATAATACATTTTGAAAATTCAGTTCCTTTTATATATTTTTTCATGACATAGAACCGTCATATTTGAACAACATTCTTTTAATCCATTTCTTCTTTATTTTGACAAAGGAGGTCGCACATTGAAACACATAGAAATATGAAGTACGAAATTATCTATAAAATAATGAGTTTGTTAAATCGATTAAAACTTCTTAATGCATAAAATCGATCGATGAAAGAAATCGAATAGGTAACGGGTCAGGGTATCACTATTTGATTAAGTATTAGAGCTGTCAAAAGTTAAATAAACTATTGGAACGACTACAGTAGAATGTTTACGTCATGGAGCAATGGCTGCGATCGTCGAAACTGCTGCCGCCACTGTCTACTATTGGGACCTAAGCATTTATTTGTAATATGCAGTCCGAGTAGTATACATCGGCGTCAGTAGTACATACAACGTGCCTGCCTTCTCGTCATCAAGGTCTGTATGGAAAAAAGCGAAACTGATTTGGTAGGTTACACTTTTATGCCTAAGTATTCAATCGATTAACGTGTGTTATGTCTACTATAAAGGAACAAAATTAAATTATTGATAAAGTGTAGAAGATACAAGTAGGTTCGTGTCTTTGTTTAATTTTTTTTGTTTACAATTTCTTAGGGCAAAATATACTTTTTTTGTAAATTGAACTTTTTCACATAAAACGGTGATACTTACTCCCAGTATAGTTTTTAAATACTGGGAGTAAGTATCGCCGTTTTATGTGAAAAACTTCAATCATCTTTAGTTTACTTAGATATTTCAAACTACCTATACAACGGATTTTAAGGCAAATCTTCAATTTTTTTTTTTACATCTCCCGCATTAGGAATATACATCCTGTGTCGCGGGGGACTATACAAACATACATGTAACGGACACAAAGAACACCCAGACTCAGGTCAACACTTTGTGGAACACACAAAGTGATGTCCCACGTGGGATTTGAACCCACGGCACTTGGCGCAATAGCAAACGGCGTAGTGACCGCTTTTTTTAGTGTTTATATGGGTAATACATGCCTTTATTTATATATGGGGCTGCCACAGTAAGTCTATTCTGCGTAATAAAAGCATGAGCAGGGTCCAAAAGTCACCATACTCATTGCGAATGCACACAATGCAGCATGGTGACCCACAATATGATGCCCTATTGATATTCACACCGTGGGAGAGCTATGCTTCGGCATGAATGGGTCGGCTCGACCGGAGTGATACCACGGCCTTACAGAAAACCGGTGTGAAATAGCGTTTGCGCTGTGTTTCACCGAGTGAGTGAGGATATCGGAGGCCCATCCCCAACCCCTCCCCCATCCCCTTTCCCATCCCCCAAAGTCGGCAACGAACTTGTGACGCCTTTGGTGTTGCGGGTGTCCATGGGCGGCGGTAATCGCTTACCATCAGGTGATACGTCTGCTCGTTTGCCCATTATTCAATAAAAAAAAAAAAAAAAAAAAAAAAATTATTGAGCGTATTCTTTCTTCTCCTGATTTTCTAAATAATCATGTGGTGTATGTAACTTTCAAGAATTTCCCAAAAGTCTATGTTAGACTAGTCATCGTCTATTGTTTATAGAAAACTGTTAATTCGACAAATTTGTATTGTTTGTGGTTGAACTACGACATCATTTTAAACATTTTATAACTTTTAAATTTTCATTATATTCGTAATATAAAACTACAATTAAAACGCAACTTATTTTCAGCTTATCATTATAATGTATCGTTGTATAAAGTTGCAGTACCATATCAGATCAACAGCCACATTATCTCTTGATATTCCTCGTACTGCTCGAACTAACTTTACGTAATGAAGAAGTAGAACAGATAAGCCAGAAATGGTACAAGATTTTTATTATTATTAATAACAAACAAAAGGAAAGAAAATGTCATACTTTCATTTAAAAGTGGGACCGAACTTGAGTTCAACATATATCATTAAACAATTTTTTTATTTTTTTTATGTAGGTAATAGGTTGCAAACAAGCAGGCGTATCGCCCGATGGTAAGCGATTACCGCCGCCCATGGACACCCTCAACACCAGAGGCGTCATAAGTGCCTTGCCGCCCTTTGGGGGATGGGGAGGGGTAATGAGGGAGAGGTTGGGGTATGGGCCTCCGGTATCCTCACTCACTCGGTGAAACACAGCGCGAACGCTATTTCACACCGGTTTTCTGTGAGGCCGTGGTAACACTCCGGTCGAGCCGGCCCATTCATGCCGAAGCGCGGCTCTCCCACGATACGATTGAAGTCTACTGATAAATAAGTATAGGTATTATATTTAGATACGTATTTAAGGATTCATGTCATAAGTATTGTGTGTCCCTCTCTAGGTGATAAAAGGAACACACTTTCGAAAGCTGTCGCCGAACAAGGCACCTGATACTTACGTGAAATTGACTCTCATCAGTTCATTGGGTATGGAGATGGCACGCTGCAAGTCCACCACGCGCCGTGCACAGTCCAACCCTCTCTATAAAGAACTGTTTATATTTCAGGTAAGAAAGACTATACTCTCTTAATTGTAGTCTCTAATAAATAAACCTTTAAACGAGCAATTCTTGCATACATAATCTGAATCTCGGAAACGGCTAAAACGTGCACGCCGTGGGGGACAGTAGCGGGAACATTAGGGGGGAACCCCAAAGCGTAGGTGGCCTGAGGTACGTCGGAGTTCCAGGGTTTTATCTTTCTAGGGTGCACCTGGTTCCCCGGCATCTAGTACCCGAGACGGCGTGCGGTTTTAGTCGGTTCGAGTCCGACATGCCACCAGGAGGTGGTATCCGAGGGGACTTCCGCATAAAAAAAAAAAGGGGGTTTCGGGAGTGATATATCGATCTAACTGGAATTCATTTTAAGAAAATTTACAAAAAAATCAAACAAACCTCAATTATTCAGGTACTGAAAATTTCTATCTCAAAAGATAAATTGATATAGGAAACTTGATATGGATGAGTGTATTCGTTTGTTGAAAGTATGACTAGGCATGCCTTTGATAAGCGTTTTAAAAACCAGTACGCAACGTTTCTTATAAGTTAACTATTAAATAAAAGTAATGATAGAAGTAGGAATATAATAATTTTAAAGAACACAAGTCAAATGTAACACTGTGAACTTGTGATAAGTACAATTTTATATCATTCCTGACAAATCGAAAAAATCTTCCATGATAGGCAGGAATAATATGTTGTGGAGGAACGAGTGTCATGTCCTTCCAACACAAAGGGAGGATCCTCCGACCAGGCGAGGTGGTCATGCCTGGCGGGTCACTGCCCAACAGTTGATGTTGGAATGTTGTATATATGATAACCGGCGCGAGAACTTCTACTACGCGATTCAGGACTGGTAGTTTATTCGTGTTGTACGTTGCTGCGTAGTCCAGTGTGTCTGCGGTAGATAGCGCTATAGTATGTCGCTGTAGCGCTGTATGCGGAAGTCGCCACAATGTACATGCTGGGTTTTTTTGTGATCAACTATACCGTACGTGAAAATAGTTAATAATATGCTGGTCGGCATTGCAGGTGGCTTTATTCCAGCTAAGCGAAGTGACTCTTATGGTATCGGTGTGGTGGCGAAGAAGCGTTAAACGGAATGAGATGGTCGGTTGGTTCTCCCTGGGGCACTCGCCATCTGGAATGGAGGAGGAGAGGCACTGGCAGGAACTTTGTGAGCGCCAGGGAGTTGAACAGGTAGACAGATTATGAAACAGATCTTGGTAGTTTCAAGTAAGATTACCCTAAACCTTCATTCTATTTCTCATACAGGGACTGTAACGTTGTAATAATTATAACAGAATAACTATTTGAAAAGTCAAACTAAATTAAAAAAAGGAATTTAAAAATTTAATATTAATTTACAACTATTAGAACATATAATATATTTAGCCAGGTCAAATTAGCCCAAAAATGGGGGTACCCTTGCATTTATTCCCAACAAGCTGAATATTTACAGGTACGTAAGGGATACCACTCTAATGAAATCCTGAAAAGTCCCCATTGATTCCATGTGTGCAATTTTTTTATTGAAGTTCAAAGCTAATGTGACAATTAATTATTCAAATATTCAAACACAATAAGGAATTACATAGTCTTCAGTGTACAGCGCTAGTCAATAAATAGTTTCTTCTGTTCTGTGATTACACTTAGTGCCTAATGTTTACACCAGGTCCAGCGCTGGCACGTCCTGCTGGATTCCTGACGCACGGACACTTAGCGCGTAGCGGAAGCCTTCGCGTGAAGTGATTGCTCGCCCCCGTCCCCGGGCCCGCGGCCGGCCGCACCGCCGGTGCTTTTGCGCGTCACGCGCCCGCCGGCCGTAACCTTGACGTCGTTGCGTTATAAACGTACTCGTTTGGTGTTTTGGATGCGTGTCGCTTTCGTTGTTATTTCGCACGCATTTTTACTTTGCCCGTCGAACGATTCGTGTACCACCATCGTTGTATTTATTCGATATAACTATATTATTATTGCACCCAGGGCGCACATTTGTCACTAAGGACTCTACTTTTAATATTTTGGTGTGACTTGATCATCATAAAGTCAAGTTTAAACTTTTTATTTCTTATAAAACGGTGTGTTTTTGTATGTTGGACGGGAATCGTAACATTTAAATAGGTATTGTAATTTTTAAGGGAAAGTTCTCCCTGCTAATGCTTGTTTATTAAATACTCATTTTAGATCTCGTTTCTCGTGTTGGAGGATTTAAGATTGACGTTTTGTAGTATTTATAATGATGATGAAGACTTGGAGCGCACAAAACTTGTGAGATAGAATAATTAAACTAGAAAGGATATTTATTGAACATTGATATAATGTACCTCTTAAATTATACCTTGAAATACAAACCTTTTCTGGTACCATAGATATAGATATACTCTACATATTATACATCTGTAAGGTAATAAAATATTTTTAACAAAATTTGAAAACGATTTTTCAGTGATTCGATTATCATGGTGACTACGGAAACATCGCCACTAATCTATAGGCATAATATTATAGTTATTCAGAAATTTTATTCAATTTTATACCATTTAGCTTCGACATTTTCATAGAATTGCAACAAACTAAAATCTTTATTTACAATGTAGAAATATAGTAAGTTATACTATAGGTACATATATATATATATATATATATATATAACTAAATATGAGCTTTAAGAAGTGACCATCTCAAAATTTCTGCCAGCTACGCTTAACGTTCTAATTTAACCTAAAAATATATGAATGTGAATCTCTAATATTCTATTTCAAATTTAAATACAAGATTTAATAGGTGTAAATTAATGTAGGTACTTTATTGTTTTGAGTTTAGTTTCTTCACTGATTTACAAAATATATGCAATACCCAATTATAATACATATTGACGTCTCTCTTTACTTACTACAGCCTTCATTTACTGCTACAAAACAAATTAGAATATGCGTTTAATCTTAATTGAAAAGTTTTGTATTTTTAAATTTTTTTTTTTGTTTCCAAAGTTCCATAGAGTTAGGACCATATTTGAATATATCTATGCTTAGATTCAATAGATATCACTCAATAATTAAAAACAAAAAATATGACTTTACTGACAGCATAAAAGTAAAAAATAACGAATTATGATTTAGAAGATAAAGAAACGTTATTGAATACATTGGATCTCTGTTTTAAATTGTTTGTTTTTCGACAATTAATGACCTTTATCGAGTTATGGTGGGTATTTTACAAATATGTGTATTAAAAATGAAGATGTTGAATTTCAAAGAAGTTCATACTAGAATATATTAATCTATGAATATCTTAAAGTGTTTAATTTTTATTTGGAAAACTATAAATGTTTAAATGAATGTTATATTGGTAGATACTTAAATAAATACTGATTTATTACCATCAAATTTTGCATGCATGCTTATTAGTGATAACAGTTAATTATTATAAATATTTATGTAGGTATATATAGATAGTTGAAGTCAGAGACAAAAGATTTGCTTATGAGAGGAACAATTATAGTTACTTATATATTATAAATATTGTTATAAATACCTAAACAACAAAGGGAATCTCTTTTAATGGTTTATTGCTATAAAGTGATACAAGTATTTAAATATATATAAAATATATAAATTATGTACACACAAATAAAAATTCCGTAGATATTGGAAATTGAATGACATGAAACGCATATATTATATCTGAGTTTCAAACGAGTTACTGCCGTAGGATTTTTGCCTATATTAAGCCTGTAACTGTAAGATTAAAAAGAACAAAATCATATAAAACAGTGCGTCTAAAAATTACAAGTAGGTACTTACCTATACATTTTTGTTATTGGCGATAAAAAACTAGATATTATTATATATACAGGGTGTAAAAAGACTACTACCGAAAACTTGGGGGTTGCAATCAGACCATGATACTGAATAGGTTTAGCGAAAAAAAAACTCAAAAAAAAATGTTAATTTATCCAAGTCGTTTTATGTTTTTTTCTGCTTACATACACATAGTAAAACATAACAGGACCCAAACTACCTAATTATCTCATTTAGAAAACCAAAACACAAAGAAAATCAATAAAACAGTAATGTATTTTAATATCAAAACAGCTGGCCGGGTGAGTGCAATGACCGCGACAGATCGCGCGAGCACGTTAAGTTGTACATTGCTGGCTTCTGAAATTAATAAAAATCTTGACACATTGTTTTTTCAAGCTACAATTTTTTTTAAAGACAAATGTTTGGTTTTTTTTATAAGTTTTGGGGTGCTGGATCAGCCCCTTTCGTTTTCGGTAGTCGTCTTTTTACACCCTGTATATATCGCAGGTATATTGTCAAAGCCGTGATATTAAAATTTCACTAGTGATAATTCATTTTCCTTTTTTGTTATACCAAACAGCGCCGTTAACTATCGGTTAGGTTAGATTATTTTTTATTTCTTTTAAAACAAAAAAATAATCCTAACCTAAACTTACAACGTCACTAAAACTAGACCGATTGTAAAAAATGGGGTCGATTGACAATCTACCGTGATATTACAATTTCAATAGTTGATAATATACCGGCGACATATAAAAAAATATGTTTTATGCTTCTTGTCCTTACGACATCGACTTCAAGTTTTTAAACCCTGCAGTGTTTTAAACAAAAGAACACAAAAACACAAATGCAAAACTGATCTGGACTGCATCCAGATCAATTTCGCTTTTGTGTTCTTGTGTACAGTCTTGGATTACTTCTTTCATTACATTTATTTTGATTACATAACTTATAGTCGTTCCAATACTTTATTTAACTTTTGACAGATCACGCACATAAAGTTTTGTAATAATTTTTGATACAATGTACTACAGATAATACTGTACTTTATGGGCGGGCTCCGCCTTAGGGATGTGTCATTCGTAATTAATGACCACAGACTATAAAAACGGTTTTGAAATAAATCGATTATCGATTATATTAATAAAACATACAATAAAATTATTGTGATTATATTTTATATCAAATCACGTAAAAAGCTTTATTATTTTGCATTAAAATGCCCTAAATGTCTCTGTTTCAATGCATAAATAATTTGCGTAATGAAAACAGTTCCATCGTACTCGTACCTAGTAATGGGATCGAATGTATTCGCCGCAAATTAATGAATCTAAAATAATTGTTTAGACTTACTATAGTTGGTTCAAATAAAAACTACCTGCGGTACCTACTTGTAATGAACAGGTACAAAATGTTGAAATTCATAGTAATTTACGGATTAAAAATAAAACAACCAAAAGAGGTACTGTAATACTAATTTTAATTATAAAGAATCGTCTTCTTCGTATGACCAGGAATCATCATCACTTGACAGTTGTTTGTCCTTTGAGTACTTTCTTTTTTGGCATTTTGACAGTAACGAAGGCAGGAACGATACGCTCAACTCAACCAAACGTGAGAATTCACAAATAAATCAATACGGAGGAATATAAATACTCAACTATATTGAAGGTTACTCATTGAAATACTGTAGATTATTTTAAAATAGACATAGAGAGATTTAATAAAGATCATCAATAGTTTAACAAATACAATATTAACCACTGAATTACAACACAATACAATAATACATTTTGAAAATTCAGTTCCTTTTATTATATATTTTTTCATGACATAGAACCGTCATATTTGAACAACATTCTTTTAATCCATTTCTTCTTTATTTTGACAAAGGAGGTCGCACATTGAAACACATAGAAATATGAAGTACGAAATTATCTATAAAATAATGAGTTTGTTAAATCGATTAAAACTTCTTAATGCATAAAATCGATCGATGAAAGAAATCGAATAGGTAACGGGTCAGGGTATCACTATTTGATTAAGTATTAGAGCTGTCAAAAGTTAAATAAACTATTGGAACGACTATAGGCAGTAAATATTGTCCTAAATATTTTAATTTCAAAATTTCGAACGAGTTTCTACTGAAATATTAGAAAAAAAAACTTTATTTTTTTTGCGTTGTGTCATGTGCATGTATATAATATGAAGTTTTTTGATGTCTTAAACAATCACATTTTATAATATCGTACATATTAAAGTTAGATTTAAATATTACTAAATCCACGCGGCACTGACGCAGCGGCGATTCCGTATTATTGTTCCGTTAAACATTAACAATATCCTTAAATTTCTCTTTTCTACAATTAATAAACATATAAACAATAAAAATTTAATAAAATCGAGATTTTTGTCAAACTTTTCAACAGCCTACACTATAATCATATACATATTAAATATGTTTCTTATAAAGATAAAAACCGATTGTCTACATTTTTATATTCTCCCGCATTTAAAAATAAATGCTCATTAATGTGTAAAAAAAAGAAAGAAAATAATCAATCAAAATATTGAATAAAATTATAAATATAAAATATTCTTTTAATTTTAAGTTTCGTAGCAACTGTATTCGTAGTAGCTATTATAAGTTTCAACGGCTACGATGTGTACCAGAGAGTATAGAGAATTTTCCTTGCTGACAACATAACTAAATAAAGATTTGATTCATCCTAAAAATGAAGCATATGATATTAGAAATGCTGTAGAAAATGACAAAATAGATGACTGCTCAGTAGATGTGGCTCAAGTTACCAAAATATTCAGAGCTTCGTTTATAGATGTAGGGAAATTACGATGACCAATAATAATTTATTTATCTCATAATATCTAAAATTTAAATAATTCCATAAGTATGTCTCTTTCCATTCCACCTTTTGTAGGTACTATTTGATCAACTAAATAAAACTTATATTTTTATTATTACATTCATAGTTGGCAACCTCGCTATACCAGAAGGTGACAGAATATTTGTAAATTGCAACTTAAAAGCCAAAAATACAGTACCTGATAGAAGAAGTATAGTATAGTATCTGTTAAACTGTTTATAGATAATCATCATCATAATTTAAAAACACATAAATGAATTGTTATTGTGATAAGCACCAACTGTGTATTATTAATTGTGCGTTTTTTAGGGGACAATGCACTGGAATAAAAATATTACATTACGTACGGCTTTGTAAGTCTTTTGCCGCTTAGTATGGACGTAAATATATTTATTCAATGAATAATAATAACATTGAATAAATTCAAACTCATTTGCAGTTTTAAAACTGCATGCACTGAAAATTATTATACATATTTGAATCAACATATGTTAATTAAAAAAATAATGAACAGGTCGTGACAGTCGGTCAGTGTCGATTAAATCGTCCTTACTTGGTTAAAGTTATGGCTGGCTGCAATGTTATCATGTGCCGTATTTGGGTTGCCATGGTACGATAGTATGATGTACTTGAATGTAGAAGAGTACAGTGTTTTTAAATTGTCGTTCTTGCAAGCAGGACGTTGTAGTTTAAACTAAGTGCATATATATATATATATACAATATTTCGGTATGCTCTTTATGTGAATAAATGATTGTTTAAATCTAAATATTCTGAATGTATCAAATCACACTTAGTAGAGTTAATATATTTACTATAGTTTTTCTTATTTATACTAAATTGTACTCATTTGAAGATATTACTAATGATATTGTATCATTATAGATATTTTTTAGTGTAATCGTCATCAATATATGTTATAAGAATGAAACAAAGGCCCCAAATAATTTGGCGATTTTGCAAAGCATTACCTAGTCAAATATATTGTAATAAGTTTTATAAGTAATTTGTAATTTTAAAGATTTGCAGCTCTATATAATTTTTTCGTACAAATAAAAAATATCTTTTGACAATTTGTAATTCATTTAACAAAAATATATCTTAACAATTTTATCTTTATTCCTACGACTGACGATCCGCACTACGATATTATTTGATATTCAAACGTTGTTACCTATTATGAAATATGTAATGAGGATTTCTCAATAAAATCACTTTATACATTTTTCTTAGTCAAATCTTTTATTTATTTGTTCCTTACTAAGTCCGCCGCCACCCCGGCCTGCTTCTGCTAGGCTCAGGCTTGCGCTTATGGAGAACGGAGATCGTTTTGCGTCCTCCGGCGCCTGAGCCGTCTGCGGTTCCTGGCCCGATCCCGGGCCTGGCGGACAAGGAGAGTTCTAAACCTCTCCCGGTCTCGCTTCGCCATCTCCTTCGCAAGCATAAATTGCTCGTAGAAAGAGACGACAGAGATCCACACGCTCTCACTCCGCAACATTCTAAGCTAAACCTATATAAAGTATTCCGTACATCAAATACACAACGCCATCTAGACCCAAGCTAAGCATAGCTTGTGTTATGGGTGCTAGCCAAGTGATATAAATACATAATATACTTTTTATTTGGGAATACATACATATTAAACATAGAAAACACCCAAACTCCGTAACAAATGTTTGTAGATCATAAAAACATTTGGTCCGACCCAGGAATCAAACGAACCCTGAGCCACCGAGGCAGTCAAATGATGTCAAAGTCAATAGTTAAGTTGATTTGAACTAAATTTGAAATGTTTATTCAACTGAAACAACAATAACAATAGCTTAATTAAATTGTATCTACGTTTCTGATTTAGATGGGAGGGTAATTATATTTCTTTTAATCAGTCGCTATTATAATTAATTGTGGAGGGAGTGGCGTGACCATCGTTTAAACGATTTCATTAAAGTTTAAGTGCACAATAGCCGACATATGCATTTACAATACTAAGTTTTTTTTTTTTTTAAATTCAAAACATAAAAATTAAAATACCAAGTGAAACATTTGATTCGTCAATCATCATGGTTAAAAGTTTATGGGTAATTCTGCGTAATTACTGCTTAAAAACTGCTCTAAATGGATTCCAATACTTTTATATATATCCAGATTTCTTATCAAGGTAGGTTTTAAGGGTTTAACTTTCTGCTACTAAAAAATATTACTATTATTAATAATACTAAACTGCTTTTATCAGTTTGGGGCTGTTACAGGGAATACTGATGGTGCCTGCTAAAGATCTTATGCTTCCAGACTAAAATAATATCTTACACTTTTCCATGTAGATGTTTTTGAATGCTGAACATGATAACACTAACCGTGTTATCTTTCATGGTCACCTATCTTCTGTACTGGCACTTCGACCAGATGCCGACTCATGTGACTGTTGAAAACCAATTTGAGCCGATATTGAACTTACCCTATCCCACCATCACATTATGTCCGTCCAACCAAATGACGAAATCCTCAGTGGAGTACTTGAACCGGTCACTTATGTAAGATTAAATTTGTAAAATATTTATTTTATTATTTGCAAATTGTTATTATTAAAGATTTTCAATAACAGACAAAGGAAATGAAAAAGTGAAACGGCAATTAATAATACAGTGCAACCTTAATATAACGAACCTCAATATAACGATTTCCTCGATTTAACAAATTCTTCGTAATCCCCTTGAATTGTCCATAAGAGTCAATATAATTTATACCTTTACAATGCGAACATTTTGTGCGAACAACCTCTTTATAACGAATTTTCAACTATCAAGAAAAAGTATTCATACCTCTAATTAACGAATTTTGTCAACCCAAAACCTTTATATAAAGTTCCCGCCAATATAAACTCTTAATCTTATAGTATGTGATTCATGTCGCGACATGAATCGACACGCTTTTGTTCGTAAAACAATCATTGTTGTTTGATGGAAAGTAATGTAAACACTTCTGCTCGTCACTATTGTTAAAGATTTAAGTTAAAATGGCTCAGAAACGTAAAAGGTGTTCTTTTACCTCTTTATAACGAATTTTAGACCAACCTAACCTAGGGCTGCCATAAATTTGGAGACGCCGACCGGGACATTTAGAACAGAAATAGGGCAAACCATGGATTATTAAAAAAAACAGTAGTAAAGTAATACATATTAACAAAATTTAATTACTTTTCTTTGCCCACTCATATTTTTCCGAAGATTTGACCTTTGCCAATAACTTCTTCTCCCCTTTAACATCATTATAAAATTCTAGGCACGTCATTTTATAATTATAAATGCATTGAATGATACTTTCCACTGTGCTTACTGAGTGAATTTCGCTCTATCGTCCACTGCGCTGAAATTAACGAAAAAACACTCCACGTCAGCATTGTGGCCAGGAATTGCAAAAATATATTGACACAATTTAAGAAGATTTACTTTTCTTTCCAGTTCTTCAGTTTTTTCAAAAAAGTATTTCCGTTTTTCTTGCATATCTTTAGCTTTTCATTCATCGGTCATTTCACATTCCATAAATGATTTTAAATACATAAATTTTTCAAACATTGAATCATCTACTGCTATATCTTTTTCATTTAAATATCTTGTAGTTTCTTCTACTTGCTGCCATTGAGGAATATTATTTAAAATCATCCAAGCGAAAACATCAAATTTTGTCAACGGTTCTGTCCACTGTTCCAGATAACGGATAGCACTCACATACAGTGCTAAAGAAATCTCCCGTTTTTTTGTAAAATGCTTCGGATTGATTTGTATTAATTGTGCCTCCATTCTTTAGTTTGTTATAAACTTGTCTTGTGTGATTTCCTAAATATTTATTTTGTAATCTGTCACTCAACCGTTTTTTGTATCCTCTAAAACATTTTTCACATCAATAATAGTAATAACTGATTTTTCAATCTTTTTTATTTGTTTTTTAATCAGAAATGCTTGACTGTGCACAAAAAGAGTGTAAAGTTCTGATAAGGGATTAACGAAAAAATCGACTACAGTTTTTGGGGCATTTGCTTCATTAGCGAAAAATTCTTTCAGTGGCAGCCATAACTTTAGTATGCGTTCAATTGCTGGAAGTAGTGAAAGCCACCGGGTTCTGGAATGTGAGAGTATATTGTTGTGGTCTATTGCTGCATGCTCACAAAAATCTTCAAGCCGTTCCACTCTTACAGTAAATATGGAAAAATACTTGAAAATTTTCAGAACAATAGACTCCACGTCAATCGACATCAGTCGTCGGGTATCAGTTACACGTGTAACTTTTGAGATACAACAAATTGTGTGTATACCGGGACAAATAACTTGATGACCGGGACACCGGGACACGATGCTTTAAACCGGGACATGTCCCGGTGTACCGGGACGTATGGCAGCCCTAACCTAACCTCAACATAACAAACCTCAGTTCAACGAATTACTTGATATAACGAATATTTTCTTGTTCCCCTCCGATTTGTTAAATCGAGGTTGCCCTGTATTATGTGTCATATCTTTGCTTTCGCTTTACCGAAAACTGTAGAGTGTAGTTGTGATTTTTTGAAGAGGGATGGAAGTATGGAACCAGAATTTTGGAAAGAGCGCGCTGTTTTATTCAACCAATGAGTGCACGCATTATTTCTACAGATTGTGGAAATAACATTATGTTTTTCTTTATTTATGTTGCAATTGGCTTGAATAGGGAATCGGGAAAGTTTTTTCATTTTATAGATCAAAAATTATTTTTCTATGTACCTACATTCCCAAATGTTTGTTGTGAGTAGTGTTGTTTTAATTTTTATTAATTTTCAGAGACGGTAATCTGAATTCTGACGATTGACTTGAAATCGACATTACCAGCATTACTAGGATTCTATGAAATAGTCGATAATATAAACGAATATGACTTGAACGAGTTGCAGAAAAGTTTTGATCTAAACCGATTTACCGTAAGTTTTTTGATAACTATTAAAAAGTATATAAAAAAATAAATACGGTGCTATCACACCAATAGATATCATATGTTTTGTTTTTCATTAATACTTCGAACATAGACAGTCATCAAATCACACCATAATTTTATTGTAATAATGTAGTATTTTCGGGACAGACAGATTCCTGAAGTAATGGGCAGAATACCATTGAGTTGTAAGCGGTTCTTGAAGCGATGTTTTTTTGAAGGCGAACTCCTTAATTGCAAAAAGCTTTTCAAACCTATTTTAACTGTACATGGCTATTGCTGCAGTTTTAATAGTAAATACTATTTCGACGGCAAGAGGTAAAACTGTAAATTTACACTAAATTACCTAGTTGTTAAGTTTTAGTTTATTTTAATAGGGAGTTTAAAATCAAAGGTATTTCAGATCAATTTAAAAAGTTAGATAACGCACAGCCTTTGTTCCTACTGAAGCCTAAAAATTCAGCTACTTCCAATTAAACACACGCGTTAACGTGCACACATGCAACAAACTACACTGCTTTTCGTTTGTATACAAGTTGTCGTGGAATAACTTTACCTACAAAATACCGTCTTGTACAATTAAAATGTGCACACAATATGTGGGTAAATAATTTGTATGTAAATTCATAGTCATGTACACCCGCAACACCAGAGACGTTACAAGTGCGTTGCCGATAATTTCCAGGAGTTTTCTTTTAAAGTGGCAACATTACAGTCACTCACACATATTTTTAAAAAATAGCTTCGCTTTCTCATCCACGTGCTTAAGATTCTGGGGTCAGTTACATATTTATAAAAGTCTAAATCCTAACTGATATTATACTCGTATTTTAATTATGGAAGTAAGTTGTAAGAGATAAATAAATTGGTGATTTCTTTCTTACATACATAAATAGGACTGATCTCGAAGAGGTTGACTTTATTGATAAAATATTCATTCATTTCAAAATATAACTGCAGCAATAATAAATTTCATTTCTAGAGTAACAGTCGACCGTAATTTCAAAGTAAGAACAATAAGCGCCACTGGTTTAAGCTCCTTTTTGTCCGTGATTTCCGACTACAAGCCGGAAGAGGCTTTTGCTAGTACCATACTGGACACTGGAGCTATACGTGTAAGGTTTATTTTCATTTGAAACTGTTCTTACTGACAACTGTAACTAAAGCCAATGTTTTAGAGAAGATTTTTTTTTTTGGTTATTTTGACGGACTGGACAGAGTATGCTTTTGACTATGAAAGCTATCTCGTAGATACGAACGCTGAAAGCTATTTTTTTTAAAGGCAACTTACACCTATTGCTCAAGCGACGTCCAGCTATTGCCAGTGACGAGGTATTTTTTCGTTGCATTTCACCGAGTGAAAGTAAGTGAATGATTTTACCGGCCTCAAACCCTCATTGTAGGGGTATAACCTTAAAAGCAACAGTCAACGGTAGTAACTTACCATGAGGTAACCCGTCTGTTCGTTTGCATCCTTATACATAAAAATATCTAGATAAATAGGGTAATTGAGTATTGTCTTGTGGCGACAGCGTCCCCGCGCCGTCACGTCGCGACAGCCGCCCCGGCAGTCACGAAATATGCGCCTGACCGCTCGTCGCGAGAGCTAAGAAATTATGAACGGATTCTCTGCGCGCGCCCATATTTACGTAACATTCATATGTTCTGATTGGTCGAGGTTTTCTCGACTCGAATGTGCGGTCTAGTAAGCTGGCTAAACCCACCGCGGGTTTTCTGTCAAAAGTCTTTATTAGCTACTAAACGCTGTATTCTACTAATACTATAAATGCGAAAGTTTGTGAGTATGTAAGTGAGTATGTATGTTGCTCTTTCACGCAAAAAGTACTGAATGGATTTTGATGAAACTTTACAATAATATAACTTATAAATCAGAATAACACATAAGCTACAATTTATAAAGATATTATCTTAACCTCGTGGCGTTGCCCGCGGTTGTTGTCGTACCGCGGGTAGCACCGCGGGGTTCAGCTAGTTTGATATATTCCAACTTAAAAATCTTACTTAGACAGCTTATCGCATTAAAAAACCAGCCAAAGCAATCTTCTTAGGAGAAATCGAAAGGTATCCATATCTGTTGTGTTGTAGATCGTCAGTCTAATGGTCAACGTATGCGACTCCCGATGCGAATCCGGAGGTCTCGGATTCGATTCGATCGCCGATCTGTGGCCAGTCTCCATTGAGAGTGGCCGACTAGGAATACATCATGATTTCGAATGTCGAACATATCGCATGTAATAATAATATGCAACAATATTTTACTTACATTTCAGACGCGAATGCCTTTCCGAAGACGAGCGTAAACTGCCCTTCTTCTGGTATTACCACGATTCTGATTGTGAACTCATTTGCAGCGAAGAGTTCATGCAACTGTTGGCTCTTTTTCTTACCCCTTTTGCTTATCGATAATACCTGCAAAACGACTCATATTCCGTGTATTATGAATGTTAAATTAAGTAATGTTTCGAATCTCATAATCGCAAGTATAAAGATCATGTTACGAACTGACAAAAGTTGTTAAAGAATATTGTATTATTTGTTGTCTATAGTCGTTCCAATCGTTTATTTAACTTTTGACAGCTCTAATATTTAATCAAATAGTGATACCCTGACCCGTTACCGATTCGATTTCTTTCATCGATCGATTTTATGCATGAAGAAATTTTAATCGATTTAACATATTCATTATTTTATAGATAATTTCGTACTTTTATCGATTATTAAACGTCAACACCGGACGAGGTGCCGACGCGCGACGCCATTTTGTTGTCAGTGCTAATCCACATTTTCATACGTCGAGTTGAGTATTTATATTCCTCCGTATTGATTTATTTGTGAATTCTCACGTTTAGTTTGAGTTGAGCGTATCGTTCCTCCCTTCGTTACTATCAAAATGCCAAAAATAAAGTACTCAAAGGACAAACAAGAGAGTGTGTCTTGCGATATAATCGATAATTGATTTATTTCAAAACCGTTTTTATAGTCTGTGGTTATTAATTACGAATGACACATCTCTAAGTGGGCGGAGCCCGTCAATGAAGTACAATATTCCCTGTAGTACATTGTATCAAAAATTATTACAAAAATGTATGTGCGTGATCTGTCAAAAGTTAAATAAACGATTGGAACGACTATAATGTCTTAAATATTACCTTCCAGAGAATATGTACATCTGGTTATAATGAAGATTCGGTTTCGGTACAAAACGGCCGGACTTTCGGCCGCGCCGAAACTCGAGTGATTATAAATTTTCGTGGGTCATTCACTCGCCCACGCGGCCGGTTTCGTTCACCGCCATTCCGTTCATTGTTTATCGAATGAGATGAGTTTATGTTTTGCATATAATTTAACAAATTTATTTAGTTTATAATATATAAATATATTCATTACATAAAAAAAATTAAAGTATAATTATTATGTACTTTAATCATTGTATATGCAAATAAATGTTTAAAAATGCTCTAGACTATAGTTTAAAAAAAAAATCTTTTAATTCCAATTTTTTAAATGATGGTTTCGGCTAAATAACCATACAGGTAACTACGAAACTAGTCAACAGCTAATGAATATATGTTTAGAGAGCGCACTGTACTCAACAAGATCGAAATCCACAATATTGAAGGCGTGGTAGTACTATGGCCTCGACAAACGCCTGACTGGAGAGGATAAAGGAATCAGCTTAGCCGTCTGTGAGTGAGACCCTCGAGAACTTTCTTTTGGTATACTTCTCAATCGGGTTTCAAAAAACTGTTACAGCTACTTCATAATAATAATAAACGTAAGTCAATGAGACACTGACCGACACAGTTGTTTTATTTCTCGAAACTATCCAACTGACCAATTGTGTGGGTTTTTTGCTTGAGTTACTTTTTAGGTACAAATTTTTGGTGTATTTGTATTCCAGAAATAATGGTGAAATATTATAATATTATAGTACACCCGCTATATTGATGTCAATGTGGCAAATGTACTAGAATATTCTCAGTATAATGTACTCGGTGTAAATAATTTCGTTACGAATTAAAAACTTTTTATTATTATTATAAATTCTGAGAAATATTTTTCAATGCAAATACCTAACTACGACATTTTTCGTGTAAAATAATGGTAAGTATTCTGAAGGCAAAAAATGGTCGATTTTGTTTTTTAACTAGGTAATTTTATAGAATCCGTTCTTGATCAATACTGCACTCTTGGTTTACACCATTGGTAATACAAATAGTGGTTCAAAATTATTATAGATAAATAGATACATAAGGCGTGGGTTTAAATACATATCAATAATATTTAATCAACATTTAAGTTTACAATACGCTGAACCAAAAGGTGCTAAACAATCTATACTTCTATACTAATATTATAAAGAGGAAAACTTTGTTTGTATGTTTGTTTGTTTGTATTGAATAGGCTCTAAAACTACTGGACCGATTTTAAAAATTCTTTCACCATTCGAAGGCTACATTATCCACAAGTAACATAGGCTATATTTTATTTTGGAAAAAAATAGGGTTCCGTAAGATTTTGTTTTCGACCGAAACTGGAAGCTAAGCCAAAGGTTCAGTTTTAGTTGAAAAACCAGTTTCGGTCGGACTCTAGTAACTACTAATCCTGAATCGCGATATAGAAGTTCTCGCGCCGATTAGCATATATACAACTTCCTAACATTAACCATTGGGCCGCGGTCCACTAGGCACGGACCGCCTCTAACGGCTGGAGGATCCTCTGTCTGTTATAAGGATTTGATACCCGATTCCTCCACAGTACTGTGAAGAATTGAGTATAACGTCCATCCAACACAAGGGGAAGAACCTCCGGCCGGGCGAGGTGTCCATGCTTAGTGGGTTATGGCCCAACGTTTATTGTTGGGATGGTTATTTTATTTTTATTTATTTATCTTTTTTTGAACAAACTTAACAGATAGAAAAAAAATGCAATAAACAAATGTGATAAATGACGGTCTTATCGCTCAAGGCGATCATTTACAGACAACCTTTGTACGTACATTATGGTAAGTGACATTAATTAGGGTAGCAATAGTAGGTACACGGACAAATTTTAAATTAACTATGTGAATGATAAAACCAATCATTGAACTTAAAATATTTAACATTCAAACTTAAAATATATAAGTTTCACTCATATTCCTTCATAAACATATTGAAGAAGAATTTTAAATACGAAAACCACGATACATCACTTTGGCTCGACTCAGGAATCGAACCTGAGACTTCTTGACTGGCAGTTGCATACGCTAGCCGCCAGACCAACGAAGCAGTCTTACATTACTCATTTAAAAAAATAGTATTTCTTGCTCTGCATCTAAACTTTATATTCTAAAGTGTATAAATACCTATCCTGGTAATTTTCGTTACTTTATTAATCATTTGACTTATGTTAAAGTGTTAGTGTTTATAATAATAATAATAATAATCTCTTTATTGTACACCAGATTACTTAAAAAGGTAACACAAAACTAGGAGGTACAATTGGCGGTTTATATACTTAACGTGAAGATGGATACTACACCTACACAGGCTACTCAAGGGTGGCTTAAGCCAGCGCGTCGTCACTAGACTTCTTGATTTAAGTCGATCTGTAGTAAGACGAATGTACCAAAGGTTTCTGGAAACTGGAAGCTTCAATAGACGATCGGGCTCAGGGAGAAATCGGGTGGCATCAGAGCGCGATGACCGCTTTACGGTATCGACATCCTTACGTAATCGATATCTCACTGAAGTTCTGGTGTAACAAACACTTCGTAATGTCCGTGATGTCTCAGTAAGTGAGTGGACTGTACGACGAAGACTTGCAGAAAGAGGATGACATCCACACAAGGCTGACTGCTCATGGTCTAAAATTTACAATTTACTTAGAAGTAAAAACAGATCTTCAGTTTGTATTTAGACCTCGTCTGGGTACTCTGATTGCTGAACGATAAATTCAGAAGGTGCTGGAGCAGAATGTTATGCAATTTCATACTTATGCTATGCGGGACAATGTTCGCCTAATGTAGCCCAGTATCTACGTGAGGTGGAAATCCCAGTAATGGAATGTGCAGCACGAACCTTAATATAATTGAAAACCTACGGGATGAACTGAAGAGAAGGATCCGGGTCAGATTTCGCGGGTAGGTGTTGAAAAGTAAAGACGTTTCGTAAATCTCGAAATTTTATTAAAATTATATTTATAATACTTTTAATCTTATTTTATACATTGCGGCAAGTAAATACGATTCAAGTGCTGGTGCTCACATTTGATGAACATTTAATGTGACAATAATCCACTAATTCACACCACCTGCCAGTGCATCGCCTTACAGTGATTGAAAATTCAGTTTATTTTTAAACAAAAATCATCGAGAATGTCACAAGTGAGTGATATATTGTCGGCGCAGAAGACCCTGGAGGAGACGTTCGCAAGGAGAATGTCTGATCTTGAGGCACAAATCCAAAGTGCTGGTCCTGCCAAAGATACTGTGGCCAAGGTTGCAGAAGAATTCCGAACATTCCGGGAGTTGATCTTCTCCATGTTGGGCCTACTCCGAAAACAAATAGGCGAGTGCTCTAGACAGCTTGACATCATGGAAACAAGGCAGAGGCGTAAGTCTCTTATCTTCTTGGGTGTTGAGGAAGCTGAGAAGGAGGACTGCGGGGAGGTCGCTCTTCAAATCATCCGCGGCAGGTTGGGTCTCAAGGATGTGCAGGCTTCCTCTGTCAAAGTCTGTCACAGACTTGGAGTGTCGAATAGGAACCGTCCGCGGCCTATTCTCATTAAATTTTCAAGTGTGGATGACAGAACGTCAGTGTGGAGGGCTAAGTCAGCACTAAAGGGATCCTCTATAGCCATCAAAGAGTTCCTAACAAAGAACAGGCAAGCTGTGTTCGCCAGAGCCAGGCTACATTTTGGGATATCTGCTTGCTGGACTCAAGACGGTACCATAGTGATCAAAGTCCCTGGTGGTATCCGACACAAGATTGTGACTATCGACGAGCTGAATCCGCTGCTGATAAAATATCCAAAAGCGCAAACGACTTCCTCAAGGCCCAGTGATCAGTCAGCTTAAGATGTCAGGTTTTGTAAATATATTAAATTTAACTTCCACTCAACACCTAGAAACATACACCATTTATATATGTCTTGTTACTACCTATATGCAACATTCTTAGTCAATTTTGTGTACTCAACTTTTCATAATTTTAATTTACGTAGATTTATATCCAACAATTTCATGATCTATTAAATATTTCTTTGTTTATTTTTGATTTGACGTTTGTGAGATTGAGGACTAAAGTGTCATAGATAATAGGAAAAACCATTCACTCATCTCGGTCATGTCTGTTCGGATACACTGCGCTTAATGATGTTTACAAGGAGGGTTTATGATTGTGCTGACATTCTCTTTACGCTAACTTAAACTGTTTTTTTTTTTCAATTGTTATTTTTAAACATTTTTATTTTTTTTCTAAGTTTTTCTAGTGATGTAAGCTGGCGGGTGGTGCAGAGATATAATCGGTATACCAGAACATCTGTCCTTAATTTACTTAATATTTATATATTTAACTTTATTTGTTTAATTTGTATTTATATTTACAGTTTATTAGTAATTATGTCATCGAATAGTGAATCTTTTGTTTCTGCCTGTGAATCTGAAACGTCTTTAAGTGAGGAAAGCTTCTGTTCCACTACGGATACTCTTGGTGGTGTTCTACGTAACAAATTTAATAATAACAAAAATAGCCAGTTATTTAATGTGTATCACCTAAATGCCCAAAGTATTCCGAGCCACTTTAGTGACTTGTACGAGGCGGTTCATGATGTTAATATTCATGCCGTGCTGATCTCTGAGACTTGGCTCAAACCGCATCTTCTCTCCACGGCTTACTCACTGCCCGGTTTTATCCTAATCCGTAATGACCGGATAGGAAAGGGGGGAGGTGGGTGGCTATTTACTTGCGAGGCGACCTTTCCTATAGGATTATATATTCTTCCTCTTCTAATTATGACGCTTCTGCCGAATACATATTCTTGGAGGTTTGTGTTGAAGGCGCCAAAGTCGTACTTGGTGTTGTTTATTGTCCCCCTTCTATTGATTATTTCACTGATTTTGAAACAGTTCTTGAATCCTTGGGTGCAGAGTACGTTCATCATATCATCATGGGTGATTTCAATACCAATCTCCTAGCCCATAACTCCAATCGATCCTGTAAACTCCAACTCCTCCTTGAATCAGTTAGTTTTAGTGTTCTACCACTACATGCGACTCACCACAATAATATCGGCGAGGACACTTGGCTTGACTTGATTATCACTTCCAACCCTTCCTTTGTTTCCTCTCATGGTCAACTTGACGCTCCAGGATTCTCACATCATGACCTAATCTTTATATCCTACATTCTTAAACCTCCAAAACCCAAACCTAGAATTCTGTACAGGCGTTGCTTTAGACGTATGGATGTCAATAAATTAAGCGATGATGCAGCACACATTAACTGGAGCCCTTTGATCGACTCTAATTCTGTCGATGAGAAGGTGCACATATTCAACCAAATAGTAATTAACCTATACGATACTCATGCACCGGTTAAAAAAGTTAGGTTAAAACGACCACCAGCTCCTTGGATGACAAGGGATATACTGTTGGCGATGAGACGTCGAAACAGGGCTTTTAGTACTTACAAGCGGAACCGTGTCGAAGTCAACTGGCAGCTGTATAAGTCTGCGAGAAATCAGTGTAATCAGATGATACGGAACGCCAAACGCCGCCACATTTTCGAAAATATCTCCTGCTCCTCTCCTGCCGATGTCTGGAAGTTCCTTGGAACACTTGGTATCGGCAGATCGCGACATGTAGACTTTCCACAATCCATAAGCCTAGATTCCCTAAACCAACATTTTACCACCTCTTTCACATTGGACAGTCTAACTGAACAAAATACCCGTAATTACGTCAATAGTCTACCGCGTCCCAAGTTAAACTCTTTTCATTTCAGTCCAGTAGCAGAGGGAGAGATTAGGAAGATCATTGTGTCTATCAAATCCCAAGCTGTGGGTTATGATGGCATTAGTCGTAGAATGATTATCACATTACTTATATATCTCCTTCCCGCTATCTCACATATTGTTAACTTCTCTCTCATGTCTTGCACATTCCCTTGTCTATGGAGGAAAGCATATGTGCGTCCGTTGCCTAAAATCCTCAATCCGTCTCTTCCCACTCACTTTCGTCCAATCTCTATCCTTCCCTTCCTCTCGAAAGTGCTAGAAGCCTGTGTCCATAAACAGTTTTCCAAATTTATTTATAGTAACAACTTACTCAGTCCTTTTCAGTCAGGTTTTCGACCAGGTCATAGCACGGTTTCTGCCCTTCTTAAAGTGACTGGCGATATTAAGACGGGGATGGAGAATACTAAGGTTACTACCACAGTACTGATTGATTTTTCCAACGCCTTCGATGCCGTCAGTCACGAACTCCTCCTTGCTGTCCTATCCCATTTTTCAGTCTCTCAAGAAGCACTGGACTGGTTTTCCTCATACCTTCGGGATCGTCAGCAATCAGTTAGTGTGGAGGATTCTTCCTCCGATTGGTGTGGTCTTGCTGCTGGCGTCCCTCAAGGCGGTATTCTCTCACCTCTCCTATTTTCCATTTTCATTAACTTTATTACCCTAAAGCTTCAGTGTTCCTATCATCTATACGCTGATGACTTGCAGTTATACTATCAAACAGATTTGTGCAATGTATCGTCCGCGATTTCTATTGTAAATAGTGACCTGGCAGCTATTAAACACTGGTCCGATATGTTTGGTGTAGCAGTTAATCCAAACAAATGTCAGGCTATAATCATTGGTAGCAATCGCAATATCAGCCAGCTCAACCTTGCTTTACTTCCACCAATTACGTACAATGGCATAGTTATTACATATTGTGAAAATGTGAAGGACCTCGGATTGTACATTGACACGACTCTCAGCTGGAAAAAACAAGTTGCATCCGTGTGTCAAAAAGTCACAGGCTCGTTGCGGGTCCTCCACAGACTGAAGAACTTCCTTCCATCAAAAACTAAGGTAATGCTTGTTCAGACCCTAATATTCCCAATAATTGACTATGGTGATATGTGTTACTTTGACCTGAATGCAGATCTGCTCAATAAGCTTGACCGTCTTCTCAACAATTGCATTCGATTCGTTTTCAATTTACGCAAATATGATCACGTATCTCAGTATCGCACCATTTTGAATTGGTTTCCTATTCGCACACGTAGGCAGATACGTGCATTGACTACCCTATACTCTATACAGTTCTCTCCAAATTCTCCTTCCTACTTAACCACACAACTACAATATTTAGGTGCAAACCACGCTAAGAACCTCAGGTCTTCAAACAACCTACTACTTCACTGTCCCACACACAGCTCTGACTTTGTACACTCCACTTTCCTCATACAGTCTGTCCTGCTTTGGAACGCGCTCCCTCTTGAGATCAGAATGGCAAAAACACGGCAAGCTTTCAAATATATGTTGCGGAAACATTTTCTAAACGCACTGTCAGAACCACCTTAATTTCATACTCTCCCCTTCTAAATTTTATATTATGTATATTTATATATGTATAATTGTAAAAATATGTATATAAACATTTATTTATTATATTAGAATCAGTATCACTATTACTTAATATATGTATATATATTTATATTTTTTCTTTTCTTTTTTTCAATTACAGTTATCTCTGTGCATCTACCATGGCTAGCTCTGCATCACCCTAAGGTCGACTGGCAGAAAATGCCTTTGGCATTAAGTCCGCCTTTGCCACTTTTGTGCATAAAGATTTAAATAAATAAATAAATAAATAAAACTCAACCCGCAGGAGAAACATACTACAGTGCTATCTACCAATCAACAGTAACACACCGAGCTACGTTGCTACGGAGCAACTACTAATCCTAAATCGTACAGGAGTTTAAATTTGCCATCCAGGAGGAATGGGAAGAATTACCTCAAGAATTTATCATAACCCTAAGGTTGATGGAAAACAGGATGGAAGCTGCAAAAAAAAATATTTCTCGCATACAAATTCTTAATATGTCATCAATAAAATTTGATTTTTTTTACAATTTTGTAATCAAAAGCAAATTTTTATTAATTTTAGTTTTTAAAATATCGTGTGTGAAACCAACCAAAGAAAAAAAAGGTAGGCCGATTTTTTTGGACACAAATGTAGTTTACTTTTATCACCTTACCTGCACCACTTCTAATGATTTAATGGGTATGATATAACCATAAGTGATGTGAGTGATTTAAGTTATTAGATGGCGTTACGTACAACATGTGACATATACTTAAATCACCTTCATACCTAATCAGAACTTATTCATGTCATTTTTAGAAACGAAGTACATAATAAAGAAAAAGGATTTCAGAAAAAAGAAACTATTTTTTTTTTTTTTTTTTTTTTTTTTTTTTAATGGCAACTCCCGCATTAGGAATATACATCCTGTGTCGCGGGGGACTTTACAAACATACATGTAACGGACACAAAGAACACCCAGACTCAGGACAACATTTCGTGGATCACACAAAGTGATGTCCCACGTGGGATTTGAACCCCCGGCACTTGGCGCATAGCAAGTGTTGTAGTGAACGCTTAAACCACTAGGCCAACCGTGCAGTCGTTACATTAACCTAACATAGACATATACAATAGAATCTTTAAGCAACATTTCCGATTACATTACATATTTTCTTAGAGACAAGCTGCATACCTGGACCCGATGATCCCACGATCACCCATCCTATATTATGTACTAGCTTTTGCGCGCGGCTCCGCACGCGTGTTTATAAGTTATCGCAGCAAAGAGTGGTCTTAGTCCTCAAAAATCATAGTATCTTCATGTCAAATTTTATTAAAATCGTTGCAGCGGTTTGGATGTAAAAGCAGTACAGGCGGACAGACAGTGCTACTTTCGCAATTAATTATAAATATAATATAAGTATGGATTACCTATACTAAACTATCATCATATTACCATTTTTCCAACTTTATTTATTTACCCCAACTTCCAAACTCCGAGCTGTTATTAAGTAGTTCTATAATCAGAAAAACTCAATAACACTTTTGGCCCGATCCGGGTTTCGAACCTGAAACCTCTTGATTGGCAGTCGCATACGTCAACCGCTAGACCAATGAGGCAGTTAGTTTATGCAGTAATGTAATGTCGTATAGGTAGGTAGGTGTACTGATGACCTAGACAGTGTAATTAAATCTAACCTGGAGCTAAGCGATGTATGTCGATGCGGAATATAATTAATTTTTCCATTAAATTAATAGCTATATCATGTTAACTACACTCACGCAAGAACTATTATTTAAATAAAAACACTCTAGTTTCCAAATACTCATTAAAGTAACAGTGTTAGCATATTCCTAGAACAATGGCAAAGAATTTCCGTATTCTATTACGAACGTATTGCTTGGAAAGTACATTAATAGGACCCCAGTACTTCTACTTGTATTGTGATTGGGTTTCAAGGTAATTATAGTCTAGTAATAATGATAGAATCATCAATTTTATTCGATTAACTTTCTGGTCTAAAGGTACACAGTTTCATTAACTGTTTATGACATCAAAGTATTACTTTATTAAATTTGAATAATTGAATATCAAAATTAAGATGAAGGGTCAGGACACAAGTTACCAGTACATTCTATCATTATCATCAATGGCCTTCAGTAGTTCATTTGCTGGACATAGATTTCTCCTAAGAAAGGAGGTTTTGTCGTACTGACGGATTTGTATAAGGTTTGATTCCAACTTTGCTTCTCTTTGTAGTGCTGACGTTGTTTGCGTTCTCAGTCGGCTTTACTACACTAACGGAATGAATAACGGTAGGGGCTTCTCATATTCTGAATCCACCACACCATCCACATAGTCACTTTGATGTGTAAAAATACCTTCTTGTGGCAGAACTGCTTTTAACGTTTCCAACTTCTGTTTTATGCAGATGTTTTTGGGCTTTAAGCTCCATAATCGGAATGTCACTGTCGGGTTATATTACTTGGTTACTATATTGTCGTTTCTTGGAGACGCCGACACAAATCACCATCGAAAGCCAGTACGAGTCTCTAAAGAATATGCCCTACCCCACCATAACCCTGTGCTCGCCGACACAGATCAGTGTGTCCTCCATTAAGTATTTCAACAAGTCTCTTGTGTAAGTTGATTTCATTTTTCAATTCTTTAGTAGTAAAAGAGTGTTATTCCTTATTCATTTACATGAATAAAATATTGGAAATTTTGACGGAACTCAGTCAGAAATTATGTATATAGATCCAAGCAAGACTATAACAATACAAATTTTACTTATTATTGGAATGAAGTTCCTTATCGCGCGTTGCGAAAGGGGGCTAGACGGAAAACGTAACGACACTTTTTGTTAAGACGAAAAGTTGTAACGACACTTTTGGTATTTTTTAGTTTATTTTTTTAAATTATATTTGTTATTAGTTTATTTTTCATTGCTTAATTCACTATTATTGTTATTGGAACGAAGTCTTAATATTTATTTTTACCCTAGACACTAAGTATTTTCTACAATTTCCATTTATTACATTTCTCTTTTCTATCCAATAGCTACATTGATAATATTTATTTTAGATCGTTATAATAAAACGTAAATGTAATCTTAAGCTTAATTCGGTATTAACATTTCAGAGATGGTGAACTTACTTTTAACTTAACAGACACACTCCCTCAATTGAGAGGCTTTTACAAATTCGTTTCCAATTTGAATGAAGTTGACCTGAAGCAATTGCAAAATGTATTAGAGCTAAACCGATTTACGGTAAGTATTGCCTGCCTAAAAACTTCGTAACTAGTAGTAGTCAAATTGTGTATACAAAAAATAGGAAGGTAGATCAATAACATACAATGACTGAGATCGATGAACCTTAAAATATACCTTATCGCTATATATCGAGAGTTGTAAATCGACTTGTTTGAGTTAACCATCTGGTTGTATTATTTAATAATCTGCACAGTACATAGCTACTTAAAAACTACATGATAGTTGCATAATTGTACAATTAGATTAGAGATGTAGTTATTGAAATTGTTAGTTCTGAAACTTTGACTTTCCTTTTTACAAGCCTTGTTTCCTAAACCAGATTCGGGTTTGCTCTAAATCTAATACAGTACAGCTGAACTTTGAGTTTTCACGTGAAGCTACTGCCATCAGACCTCCACAATCCAAGTACTAGGCGATATTGAAGTTCTTATTTTATGGTATAGTGACAAACGTGTGCTCGCATCGCCTGATGGTAAGCGATTACCACCGCCCATGATCACCCGCAACACCAGCGGCATCAAAAATGCGTTGCCGGTCTTTCAAGACCGTTTATTCCACAGTTTTGTTGTGCAAGGCAAGAAGCTTTGATGAAAAATTTTTGTCGGAACTTTTTCAGGGATCTAATCAATCAAACTAAACTATTAGATGTTCGTATGTCAACCAGGATCAACAGTTTAACGTGTAAGGGTCGCAATGTGCTAAGAATTGTCATCCATCCATAGACTGACCTGGCTAGGATTGCTTAACTTTGCAACATACGTAGTTGCCACCGAGTTCTTACAGGTTATAATTATCTGCATTGACACATTTGTTTAGTTATGTTTCATGATAAAAACTGATTAAAAAAAAGTGATAATAATTAATTAGCCGCAACTTCAAAGGAAGTTGAAGTGTTTTAAGAAATCGGAAAATGTGTGGGGGAACGTGAGTCACGTTCCACCCAACACAAAGGGAGGATCCTCCGACCAGGCGAGGTAATCATGCCTGTCCAACAGTTGATGTTGGGATGTTGTATATATGATAATCGGCGCGAGAACTATTTATTGCGCGATTCAGGATTTGTATTTACTCCGTGTAGTGCGTTACTTCGTAGTTCAGTGTATCTTCGGTAGATGGCGTTGTAGTAGTTTATTGTTGTGTTATATGTGGAAGTCGCTACAAATGTAAAAAATACATTTGCATAAAAAAATATTTTATCTAACAGATCCCTGAGGTAATGGCTAAGACGTCACAAAGTTGTGACAGATTTCTGAGGAAATGCATGTTTGAAAACAAATTGTACGAATGCAATGAGCTATTCCAACCGATCATCACAAGTTATGGATACTGCTGCGCTTTCAATAGCAAATACTATTTTGATGGCAAAAGGTAGTAAATTACTTATTGATCAATTTTTTGTTGGTACTGAACTCAAATACAGTGAAAGCTAAGATGTGAGATATCCAAAAACGGACTGTAAGGAGGTGATGTTAAAGTATACAATCCAACAACAAATTTTAGCGAATTTACGTTTAGTGATGACAACAACAGAGTTACCACCATTGTTTAACTACTAATAACAGTGTTAAACAAATTATACCCTATATCAAGATTCGAATTAATACTTTTTTTGTGGAATAGTAGGCAAACGAGCAGTCGTACCGCCTGTTGGTAAGCGATTACCGCCGCCCATGGACGCCCGCAACACCAGAGACTTCACAAGTGCGTTGCCGGACTTTGGGGGAATGAGAAGAGGGATGGGGAAAGGGTAGGGTGTGGGCCTCCGGTACCCTCACTCACTCGGTGAAACACAGCGCAGGCGCTATTTCACACCGGTTTTCTGTGAGGCCGAGGTATCACTCCGGTCGAGCCGGCCCATGCATGCCGAAGCGTGGCTCTCCCACGGTACTTTGATGATATTTTGATCTACCCATTAAATTAAATAGCAAGATTCGAATGTAACATTCGAATATTGCTATATTAGTTGATTTTTCAGGGTAACTCAAAACCCCCTATTCAAGAATCACACGATTAACATTGTCGGATTCTCGTCTTCATTAATGGTGATCTCGGATTTTGAACCTGATGGAGTTCTGGAAAATACTATAAACGACGCCGGAGCTACTCGAGTGAAGTTTTTTAACTTAGATACCTAATTACCTTGGTATATCTGAATGAGAATAAATAACACTATCACTGTCTGTCTCCTGTCTCCTGCTCGTACTTAATTGCCTGATAATTTAAACTAATTGTTCTAATCATGTATATTTGACTAGCAGTATACAAATAAATAAAAATTTAAGTGTCTGTTTGTAATTCCAAATTTACTGCTTTGCACTAAATACATATGAAAGTACTAGCTGACCCGTGCCCACTTCGTTGGGCATAATGTTAATAATCCTTTTTTAGTACCGAGTGTTATGTTTTAATTTGTAACTGCCAAGAATAAGATAGAAAGTAGTTCTGATAAGAACCTTTAATTTAAACAATGTCGAAAGTGTACTAATTCCGTTTCGAAAAATTCAATTTCGGAGACGTCGTACGTCGTCGACGCAGGGTAACGCCGTTAGGCTCAGCTAGTGCTAGCTGAGCTAGTATAATAACAAATCAAACTATTACCCGTCGGAAATATCTGCCCACCCGGCTTGAATGCGCTTTACTTCTCGCTTCCCCATGCATCGCCCCGCCTTCGCCTATCTAGTACCGTTGCCAACGCAAGCGCCGACCCACGTGTATTAATTACTCTTGCTTCCGTAATCTCATGCTTGTTAATTGTTTCTCTTTTCAGTGAATTATTAACTCTTTAGTTTGCATGACTTCATTAAGCCAGGTTTGCAGATATTACCGACGTGTTGTATTCTTTCAACATTCTTAAAGGTTTCTTATAAACATGGTAGCTATCAGTACTATGTATAGGTATTGCTCTTTATTTTTATTATTATTTACATTATTATATTATTAGTGATGTGCTTGACTTAGGAATATTTTCTTATCTACTGCTTTTTTAAATTTGTTCCCATGTTTTTTTATTAAGGTGATGGTGTCGGATGTATCAGAATTTCCCGCTGATTCTGAAAGTGTGTTGGTAGAACCAAATAGCGAAGCCGTACTACTTTTACATGTAATATTCACATATTGCTCTGAAGACGTGCGAATACTCCCACCGTGGAGGTTGGTAACTCGTATAATTTAGTACAACCGTTTAAAAACTTTATTGGTATCACATTTAAGATGATGTATGAATATGAAGTATGATCGGAAAATTACCATTTTTTAAGTCGGCACGTTAGCATTATGTAAAATTAAAACAGCCTAAGTTCATACAAATATAATTTATATATTTCTTTCTTTTATTTTATAAAAGTGATATATTTATGTGATTAAAAATGTTTATTTTTCATTTTTGTGTGTACGCCCGCACTACTTACGCAATGTTTTAATTTAAGTAGGTTTCTTACTATTAACCCTTATAATTTTTCTGCTCTAGTCGTGAATGCAACTTCGAGAATGAACAGAGACTGCCATTCTTCAGATACTACCGCAATTCTGACTGCTACCATTCGTGTCACATAGAGGCAGTGCGCAAAGCTTGTCAATGTGAACTTTTCTACGTGCCCAATTTCCATGATCAACAAACTTGTAAGCTGACACATATTTCGTGTATTATGAGCGTCAAACGTAAGTAAATATAGTTCCTTTTGTGTAGAAATCATGATTACTTTAGTGTTTTAACAATAGAACACAACACAATGTTCATCATCAACCTATCTTTAATGAACGCTTGTTCTTTGAGTATTAGTTTTCTGTGGGCCTAGGCATGATAAACACTGTTTTATTTATTTATAACTTTATGCACAAATACATGCATCGGCGGACTTAATGCCAAAGGCATTTTTTTCCCAGTCGAACGATTGGGCGATACAGAGAAAAGATGAAGTAGGTGTTATGACACAGAACGTTTTGTGTGTGTGAAATTGTGAGTGTTCCGTTTTAATTGTTATATGTGTGTAATGTAGTGACAGACGATTGGTTTTCTATGTGAGTTAAAAATGTATAAGTGTGAAGATTGGTTTGTATAGGGAAAAGACGCTATGGTTAAACCCTCCCGGCCGCCGACCTGTGTGTGAAACGACAGAATACATTTCTTGGTCTAAAATAAATTAACCTTTGATAATGCCATAAGGCGAAATCGGTCTGGCTTAAACATAATTCAAGATAGTGGAATTGATAAAAGTGAGTTTGATTCTACAATGTTGCTTTATGTTGATGATAAATAGGACTGCCCAAGACCAGGATAGTTGGCTCGTTTGGGTTTATTCTTTGACAAAATAAAACGCCTGCTTGTAGCATTTTTACCTACCAATCTATATTTCCAAAATCTAAATTATTTTGACGATGATAAATTCCAATGGTCAAACGTTTGTCACAACGAATAAGCAGACTGGTTGCAACAAAAGCTATGAAAAACTAAAGATGGATAGTTACACATATATTAATTCATTTAATTACTTAATTTCAGAAAATATGAGCTCGTGGATAATGCCAGATCAATGCATCTGCCCACGGGATTGTGAATTTAGGAAGTACAGCGTAGATCTGAGTTTAGGCAACTTCGATGCCATACCATATTTGGCCAAGCCGATGAATGCCTAGTATGTTTTAAAATAACTTTGTTTTTTTAGGAATAAATACCTCTAAATAAACATGACAGTAGGTACTCTTTCGGACATTGCGTTGAAATAGGTTAAAAGTTTAGATCACACATTGATCAATTCTAGACATAACTTTCTCCTCAAAAAGGATGTTTTGGCCTACTATACCATGCTGGTCAAACGGGTTTGCTTCAGTTCAGTTCAGTTATTCTTTCCTGTGCAAATAGGGCTCGAAATTGGAAATTATAGATCGACACAAGTAGGTAGTAGATTTTGGTGTTTTCATCTAATTTATCATGACAATAGCACATGCTGTGGCGTATGTTTGTGTCGATCTACGATTTTTAACTGCAGCTTCATTTTAATTTTCATAAATAACCCTTAGTGTCTCAATGGAATAAATGAATTTGAATTAATCTGCTCTTATAAAACCCACGGGGTGAATAGAGTTATTTTTAAATTTTGCACATAAAACCTTAAATTTTAAGAGATATAAAACTGGAATAGTGAACGCTAGTCGAAAAAAAATTAAAGTACGTACCTACTTAGTTAGTTATAAATTATGCATGAATGTTAAAATTATTTATTGACCTCATCTTATTGACCTACAAATGCAGTTTTATTTCAGTACAGGACTGACATTCAACGAAAGTACTACGATCATGAATTTCTTCTTTCCCAGTCCAGTATACGTCAAACAGAAGCAAGAAACGGTGTTGTCGATTATCATTTTATTATGTAAGTAAGTGTGATTTCAACATTCCACGCCTTGTTATAACTATACAAACTAAACAGAGTATCTACATGAGTAAGTCCTCCAAAAATATATGTAGTTGTATGATGTACTTCGCTTCTATTTATAAATTAATTATAAGCAACTTGTCCGTTCCGTCCGTTCGTTTCCGTTCCGTCCGTTTTTACTTAAAATTTACATAACCTACCTACATAATTTTAAAGGAATCTCAGTATTATGTTTTTGATTAATTGCGTGAATTTCACCTAGGTTAACTAACTGCTAACATCATGGTACAATTAGGTACACCAAATGAGGCTACCAAGGAGACCGGTGCAGTAGTACCCTCTCAAAGAAGACCAACCTAAAATGACAGCATTTGTGCTGTCGTGTTTTGTTGGTGAGTGCGAGACCGGAGGACCAGTGATGCAAAAAAGCATCACATTAGGCCCCGTAGTGTGGGTCACCATTCTGCATTGTCTGCATTCCACTACTTTGGCAATCCCATATGTACCTATATATAAAAAAGAATCTGCTTGATCTCTAGAGATGGTGTAGGTACCTACTGTGTTTAAAATTGTTTTTCTTTTTGTTATTTCAGCAAACCTTGGTGGAGTATTCGGACTCTTCTTGGGTTGCAGCGGCATTAGTTTATTGGAAATTACATTTTATATTTATAAAGGGATTAAAAGCTTTATTCTTACAGCAAGGGAGAAACGACAAAAAAATTTTTTAGGTTAAAATTAATTAACCTTTGATAGTGCCATAAGGCGACACCGGTCAGGCTTAAACTTAATTAAAATAGTGGAATAAGTTAAAGTGAGTTTGATTCTAGAATGTATTTCAAATAAATCATACCAAATGAATAATTATATAACCTACTAGCTGACCTACGCAACCTCGTTTGCGTCTGCTATTGACCGTTGCGTGATAATTTTCCTCCGTATTTGAAACATTATTTATTGGTACTCCACTTTTATTGGTGGATATAGAACCTTCCTCGATAAATGGACTATCCAACACTGAAATAATTTTTCAAATCGGACCAGCGGTTCCTGAGATTAGCGCGTTCAAACAAACAAACAAACTCTTCAGCATTAGTAATATTAGTATAATTATCAGGTTCATCAATCGAAGTTTTTTCTTGACGCTATAGGCACATATTTTCTTGTTTTTGAAATGAATGAAACGTCTTTAGTCGCCCATTCCTACAATCTACAGCAGTAATTTTATACATAATGCACTTGTATATAAAGGTTATAGAAATAAAAAGACAAAATGTAGGTGTATGTAAACAAAACTTATATTTTCTGATTTACATATATATTTTACTACATCTGCGTATAAATTCCAATAATTTTATCAAATATATTTATTGCTTTGCTAATTCTCATGAAAAAATACAAAAGTATTCTACAATTGCGTTAAGAAAAATGTTCTAGAAAAAATTACATCTCTTATCAACCTAGATGTTCATATTATGCGTATATAATAATATTTCGAATGAGTAATATGTTTACAGCAAAACGTCGCTTATAAAACCATCGGCAATATTTGGTACTATTGCACTAGACGTTATATAATAGTGACAGTTCAGAATTAATCGTACAACTAAATAAATACTCTCCGCTATCCGCGACGCGTTGTCAATAATACTTTAACGGGAATAGCTTTAACTAAACCTAAAATAACGACATAAACTCAATATTTGGCTTAGATTTTAATTACAACTACGATAAAGCACATGAAGTAATAATTTGGTCTAAGTTATGCATATAATATATAATTAAATCGTTAAGTGCCCTTACACTAATTATTGCCTTAACACTAAATTATTTTTTATTCCAGTGGTCTTCATCTACTAAAAGACACTCACTAAACTCATGCCAAACCATGAAATACTATAATTGAATTGACTTACACATTCATTATAACAATTTTTAATAATTTATCGTAAGTAGGAATTCGTCATTATTTATAACATGTCACAACTTGTTCTTATAAAATTAATTAATGTTAGAAAATGTGAGTATAAAAACGCAATCAGTGCGATGTACGTACAATAAATGACATATAAAATGTTGTAAAGGCATGAGTCATAATACAATACGAATGAGACGAGTGCGTGCAACTCGCTCGCATTCACTGGACGTATCACAAAAGGCTTAACATAATTTTACACTACCAGTACCTAATCCAATGGAACGGTAACACGTTACATCAACATTGAGCTAACTTACATTCAATATATTAATTATTCTTTAAGTAATATTGCTGTTATTTAATGGTTAACTAAATATTTCGTACTCATTAATTATTGTATTCCTGACAATAGACGTAGTAAATGGCACGAGGTTTATTATGACAAGATACTTAAGGATTGTTCAATAAATACAACTTTGTGCCGAAACATTTCAAGTGGAAAATGTAAAAAAGATTTGTTTTAAATATATTAGCTTATATTAAACGCACCTTCTATTCTAGCCTCGCTAGACATTAAGCACAACACGAAAATAAATCCCTGAAATGCTTCAAATAAAACTCTGTTTTATTTTTGATCACAATTATTATTTCTGCAGAAATACACGTCTATTATAAAAATATTTTTTTCTCTTTATAACGTCACAAACAGCTTATAAATTGACTTCAGTAGGGCGACAACGCTGGGCCGTCGCTAACATTACAACACTATTATATAAATACAAAGCATAAATGAGCAAGTATGTTACTTCAAATAGAGCTCTCAATAAATAAAGAAAGGAGACGATCGCTCAGAAGAAAAATAGAGAAGACGAGAGAAAAAACATCGGCACGGCCGAAGTTCGAGGACCAATAAATAAGTATTACGTAGTCGGGTACGAACCACGAACAGGGGCGGGCGGCTCGTCTAACGGCCGCCCGGCACAAGGCACGGCACGACACGACGCGGGCGAAACTCGCTTCGTTCAACGGACCTTTTCGAAATTCAAAAACTATTTTCTCTCGTTCCGTCGCCCGTGGAAAAAGATTAATTTAGAAACACTGGATTGTTCCAAAATACGGTGTGTGAGAGAGATTACCGAGAGCGGCTAGTAGTGGTTAGAGCGAGACGAGGCTGGAGTGTTGGTCGGGCGAGGCCACGTCGGGCGCGGCGCGGGTCTGGTGCGCGCAGGGGTGCGGGTGCGGGTGGACGGGCGTCAGGCCCGTGCCGCCCTCCATCAGGCTGTCGAAGTTGAAAGGTATACCGTTGCTCGGGGTGCTTATCTCGACGCCTGCTATTTTGTTGTTGCCCAACACTTTGTTGTTGTGCATCTGTAAAGAAAAAAAAATACATTAAAAAAAAATGTTATCAAACCTAAAAAATAGCCTAATCGGTCGTTTACGACTTCCTCACGTTGCTGATCTGCTTATAAAGGCAACTGATAAAAGTACAAAAAGCAAATTTAAATAATTTAATAAATTTCAAGCGTAAGTATTTTTTTCCAAAAAAAAACATTTTTTAGAAATAAAATTCTTATGGTAGTATAGAAGTAATATGATCAAATTTTATTTTTATATGATGTTTACCTGTGCGGGAGTGAGAGTCAGCGGCACTTGAAGGGAGTTGGGCCTGTTGGGGCGCGACATCGCCGGTGGAGTGTCCAACGACGACTGCGTCGCGCTCGTCACCACGGCAAGGTTCGCCGCAGACAACATTATTCTAAAACAAGTGATTCGTTTATCAATAAACTGCTAAAATTTTTACTAGTTTTTTACAACTAAGAAAAATGTTGAAAACTTCTGTTGTATTAACTACGTTTTCGAGAATGTAAATGACACATTGCGTGCGTCATTCTCCGATAGCAAGTAGCTGGCTGTACTAGCTTGTAGCACTCTAAACACAACACAATGAGATTAAGAATAAACTTGAAGAATTCATAGCTTTTTTGAAAAAAAACAAAACCTTATTTTAACTCATTAACCAGTAATAACTTTTGGTAAATGCTACACATTCTGAATTCAAACATTCATTCATAAATATATATATATATAAATAAAACAACAATTACAAACTATGAAGGACAAAAACTTACTTCTTGTTATTGTGCGGCGATGTGTACATATTCATCCCTAGCACTGGGTCGACTGCTGGCTCGACAACCTCAACTTTTACACGAACGCCGTCCTCGGGTACATCAGGGTACCCGCCATACGGGTCTTGGAAAGGTTTGACATCGGGAGGGCTGACGGACCTCTTTAAGGGACAAGAGAGGAGATGAGCCTGAAGGATAGTTTCTAGTTGCTCTCGTGAGGCGTTTAGTTTACGAAGCTCCTCCTGAAGAGCATGCTTCTTTTCTTCTAACTTATCAGTTTCGTCCTGAAGCTCGTTGGTGTGGTCGAGTCTACGTTTACGACAACGAGCGGCGGCCATCTTATTGCGTTCTCGCCGGACTTTCCTTCGCTCCTCTTCCTCCGGTGTAATGTCCTGCGGTGCCTTGGTAGGTCTTCTACCGCCCATGTTGCGTCGCTTAGGCGTGGGCAGGCCAGGGCTGCTACTGCTGTCGCCGCTCGCGGAGAGTGGGCCCGGCGACACGTGCAGCGCCGTCGTCGGGCCCGAATCACAATACCCCACCGAATTCAGGATGCCTGAAAGGACCGAAAAATAAAATTCATTATTAAACTATTAAACAGGAAAATGTTTATAAGTTAGAATTTTGATTTTGCCTTCCACCATTACATATGTTCTTAGGTTTATTAGATTTTTTTTTCGCCCATTATATTTACACATGTTGTCATCATCTCAAAACTTAAACAAACAATTTCTCATCGGATCGGTTAACTCGGTCGAATAATATATTAAATGCAGACCCCATACTTTCCATACCGCACAGCTAAACCGCAGCATCGATTTTAATGAAATTTGGCATGGAGATATTTTGATTCTAAAGGGGGGACCATATGCTACTATTCACCGCATTTGTCAGTTGACATACACGTGGGTGAAGTCTCGGACAAATGCTCTTACAGAACAAAGATTCTCAATTGTTGTTAGAAGTTTAGTTACTGTATGGCAATATAATGTTATTTACCGTAGTTGTTGGCGTGCGTAACTGAAGGTGGTACGAATCCGGCGTGAGTGCTCTGCTCGCTGCGACAGTTGGTCAACTCGATGTATGTCTGCTCGAAGTTCCGCAACTGAGTAGGCGTGATGGTCGCCGTGGTGCGTGTTGGAACCCCCGATTGGAGGCCTTCGAGGTTTGCCAACTGGAATTAGAAAAAAATGACTATAAGTAAAAACCAAAGCGTTAAGTTCTCAAAAACATAAACTCTTAATTAAAACACAGTACGTTTATACATAAGTGTATTTGAGGTTACTAATTGAAGAGCTAAACTAACCAAAACTATCATTAAAGTTTAAGTGTAACCTCGTTACATTTTAAATAGTCTGATAGTATTTGCAACATGTGCTATAATTTATTACGAAATTATTGCATTCGTTATGCAATATTTATTGTTATGATCATCGGCAATTGCTTCCACATACCGATCACAATTTATCAGCAAAATATTTTCATAACATTTATATCAACAACAACAAAGGTATCAAAAATATGTAACTTTGTGTACATATTTTTTGTATTTTCTACACTTTTTATGCCTATGGAACTATGGAATATGTTATCTCAGGAAATAAACTCTTTATTGTCTTCTTTCAAATTTATTATTGTATTCATTTACACAAATTTTACTCTTTTCATAGCGATAATTTGTATTAAAATTGGTAAGTTCTTAAATCCTTTAATTCATTTATGTTCATCTTGAGAGTTTATGTAAATAAATCTAGTGTATACGGTAATGGGACAAGTGATGACAGCAAGCTCATAAATCCGTCACCTCGAAACTGATGTCTACTAACTAAGCCCGGCTTTCGTTACTCGCTCTATTGTAGAGATTTATGAACACAAAATACTGTAATGTAAGGCGGTATACATTTCGGGTTAAATATTGCTTAAAAGCTAAATTCCTTTAAGGTTTAAAAAATTGACAAGAAATGGCACATGAGCTAGGTGTCTGCGTTTCTTTCATACAATAAGATAACAGTGGGCGGTGTACCTGCTGGCACCACAGCTCCGTGGCGAGGATGTTCGCGATCTCCAAAGGATCAATGTTCTGCATCTTAGCGGTGCTATGTTAACTCAACCACGTTTATAATTAGACGCTTACTCTATTGTGTTGCGCTTTTTGCGACGCGACACCTTTGTGCGGTTCGAGTTTGTTAGTCGATTTGTTCGTTATAATCCGCCCTCGCAAAAGTGCAGTACGTATTAACTACAGTGAAGTCGATCCGTCGATGCACCGAATAGATATACTTCGATATAACGGGATTGTCGTATCAGGGTCGGCGTTAGCGTATGTTTAGGGGCGGATCGTAGGTCGTATTTCGCGGTAGTACGCGTGGAATATCGTGTGCGCGGGAGTGCGGGTCGTTCGTTCGTTGCGCGCGCGGCGGCCGGCCGCGGCTGATCGCGCGCTACTGCCGCGCCGCGCCCGCACACGCTCGCCCGAAATCTTCGCCCACGAGCGACGTCCAATCATTTATTAATAGAATACTCCTCTAACTCCGGAAATATTTCGCATCATTTCGCATCGCACGCGGTGGTTACTTATCTGAGGTAACGCTTTATACTCAAAACAAAGCCACTCCACGTCTTATGTCGCAATTACACTCGAAAAACATCTTGAACCCTGCAAGCGCAGGCAAATTTTGACAAGATTGAATGAAGTTTAATATTTAACTCTGAATATACCAGTTCACTAACTTCATAGAGTGATTATATTTTTGTAATCTAAGTTGCTAGCAATAGTGTGACGAAGCCTGTAGGCGGGAGGCTGGCTCGGACCTTGTCGCAAGGACGTGTTACGTGGATCTGTGGGCGCCGTTGATTACGTACGACGGCGACATAGACGCCGTTGCTCTTCAATACTACCTTTTTTGGTAGCGGTAGATAATGCAAAAATAATACCCGCGACGTCAATTTATGGTCATATATATCTTTATATAGTTACTTTTTGTGAATGGTTTCAACGCACTAAGTTGCGGTGATATAAATCATCACATAATAAGATATACCGACCTTGTGCACTACTGCAAGTGGAGAAGACAAAGCAGGCGGCAAACTGCTCCGGAAGGCGCTCTGCCCGGTCAATTACTACAATTGCTTAAATGAAATTCGTCTCAAATGCCCGAGCGCATTGTATCGGGCTGCTGGTAACATGTACGTTAATTGGTCACGGTGCTTTACCTAACAATTAACCAACGCTTTATTATCTCGCATTCTTGCTTGTTAGTCTTCGTAATTTTATTTTTTGGTTATTTAGATCCTTCATTACATTTCACTTTGAGTTTCTCTACAGATAATACTAGTGACATTAATTTTAAAAACTTTTCACCCATAAGGTTAACGTTATTAAAATGATTAAAAAGCTTTACTAAACCAGTAGAAGAAGAGTCTAGAAGAGTCAACTAAGGTTACGGTGAAATCATTGCTATGGATTTTCACAGCAAAAATGATGAGGGCGACCATACCATAGCCCTTGAAGGTACAGCTACTACGTCCTCACTATCGTTTCGCTTGCTACCAATGAGATCACCACTATATCTAGTTGTGACGTATAAACTTTGCGTCGATTCTCTTGTGCTTTTGTTTTTTGTTGTTACAATGACAACTATTACACCAATGACACGAATTATGAACGCGTCGATACGTTAGAAGATACATCACAATTATATACAATTTCCTGAAGACATAATGATATAGTTTATACAATTCTTAGTATGGGGAATTTCTACAAGGAAAATGATAGAAACAAAGAAGGCTTGTATAATAACTTACGGGTAAGTCAAGTCTGTACGCCGTGTTTACATTTATTGCGAAATAACTAGAAGAAAATTCTTTGTCTTACATTACTGGGTGAGGTAAAGTACACAGTGTTGATAAGGACTGCCTTTATCCGCACGTTTACTCACTCACTAAAGCAGTATCTAATCGTATGTATGTACATGCTTATATCCAAAGGCCAATATCTATTGTTCAAACTACTTTTATAAGTCTTTCCGTTTTATAATACTAATTCACGTTTGTTTGATTTGCAATGGCATAACTGGCGTCGAGGTTCGGCTACAACATCGTCGACCTTGTGATATAGATAACATTTTGTCGATATCACCGAGTTTCACCGAAACAAAATATCAAACAGTCTAAATATTTCGAAGAAGTGTAATGATATTTTTGTGTTTTTGTTTTCCTGTACTGAAAGTAGTGTCGCACAATTGCCCGAAGTTGCGTCTCGTCACGTTTTTATTTAGCTCCGTATCAGAGGCGTAACACGCAGCGGCTTTCCGGGAACGATGCCCGATATCGCACATCTGCACACTGTTCGCCGTTAAATTGTATACTTAAAACAAATAAAAATATAATTTGGAAAGCGAATAAAACGCAGGCGATGTTTAACAGGACTACCACACGTGTCCATAGAAATAACATGAATCTTTCTTAACAGCCATCGTGGTCGCTGTTTGCCAACTTCTCAAGTTAAAAGTTAATTATTCAACATTTATATTCAGCGTATCGACGTAATGTGAGTCTAGAAAAAATTCAACATCAATGCAAAAAATAAGATATAGCCGAGCATGAGTTGAGCTGATTAAATGTTGTTGGCAATAACAAGGCTGTTGTAGTTGTAACCCGTCAGAGTCGTGAAGTAGAAGGCTAGCAATCCCTTAAACATTACGCTAGTTGACATTGAGAGGTTAATAGTATAGTTTCGACAATACAAACTAAAAGGATCGCCATGCGCATCGCGTCGCGTACTATATTGCGCAGGCGCACGTGGCGGCCGCGTGATCGCGCGACAGGTGAGACACGCCCACTAATACGAACAATATTTGGCCAGTACAGTGTTATCGCAATAACAGTTGTTCTGACCATCAATCTCATAGCGAGCATGCATTCATATTTGAATCAGAAAGGTAAGGTAATAACCCCCCAATGCGATGGATTACTAACAGTTGCTTTCAGATGCAAAATAGTTATTAATTTTTTGTGTCTATTGTATCGAAAATGGTGTCTTTAACCCCGGCTAGAATTTGGAAAATAGTTTCAAGATGGAAGTACTACTACAGTATATGAAAGAACTGCCTATTAAATATATTTACAAAACAATTAGCTGACAGCGGAAGCGGCGTACAAATATTACCAAGAATGTACTGGTGGATGATTTTACAGGAGTATCTGTGCGATGTTAAATTCCTGCAGAGAGTAAGAGCTACTGGAAAATATACCAAAATCCCATGGAAATACGGAGCTTTTAACATCTCCAACAAACGGGCGCCATAAAGCACTCCCAGTATATTACACTATCAACTTGAAGTGACCATTCGACCGTCAAGATGTGTTCTATAACATGACGTTTCATATCTAGTTGGTTGCATGGGAGCTCATTAACGAAGCGCTAATTGTTCATACTAATAGCGACGGTCCGTCGAGTTAGAAAATTCCTTGAACTGATTCTAAATAAAATAAAGAACCGTTTGTCTTGGAATTTGGAACGGCTTATGAAAGTAAGTACTTAGATAATAAAAAAATAATAAGTATGTGTCACAGAGAATTACATTTACAATTCAATCTACTTTGATTATAAAACAAATATCCTTGACAGATTGATTGTCTGGAAAGGAACATTGTCTCAAGGTTTTATTACTTTGATATCTGTTAACAGCATATATTTTTATCAGTCTATCAAAATTAATACAATTACCAGTATGTTAAACGTTTAAGCCCTTTTCGTCCAGGAAGTTAGGTACATAGGCCATGAGGAACAAAATGCAATTTGTAACAAATATTACAAAATAAACATTCACGAATAGCCTGTAAAAGTTTAGCTTAAAGCTGTAGTAATAATAAGATCAACACATGCAAGCGATGTACGGCGCCGCCGACGGGCTGTCGCGACATTGACCGCCACCGAGCGAATAATAAAATAAATCGACGCCCTGGCACCGCGCCAGCGTCCCTTCACTTTACCTTTATTGTTGGAAATTACCGCTCGAGCGATAACCATCGCTGCAAAATTTAAAACGGCTAGAAAGTGAAACCAAACTCAAACAGCAATGAATAAAATCCAAGTTAGAGGGAAAATACAAGCGTTCGCCAGTACACTGCGATCGATGCACAATCGCTTTCCATAATACACCCTGATACACGCACCTTAGGGACAGGGGGAGCAAAGAACAAAGGGTTAGTAATTTTATAATGAACCTACATTTGGGCAAGTTCAATAAAATATGATTTACATAATTTGTAAAGCTACAAAGAAAATAATTTAGTCCTTACTAAAAAACTCCACCTCGGTCATTACAGCAATTGGTCGACCGGAGTCGACCTTCGTTTTCACGAAAACTGTTTCAACTCTGTGTTTCTCGGAAAACCCGCGTGACTCACCGTCACTCGTTCTCTATCGCGGGTCACTACGATCGCGTATTTACATTCGCCGTCGTTGTCAGCTCAATTCAAAAACTCGATTACGTTGAATGAATCATTCGCGGTTATGAATCATCGTAATACATAGGTAAAAGAAAAGAAAATAAGAACATAATTAGAACTCTACAAAATTTTGGCCTACTCTTGTTGGAATGTACATTTTCGAAACCGAGATTTTAAGCCAACAGCTACGATACCAAACATGGAAGTGACCTTGTAAACTTGTTAACCCTTGAAAATCTAGACTTAAACCACATTTTATAAGTATGTATGTAGGTGATATCTTAAGGCAGTATAATTCGTCACGTAAACCACACGATAAGGTTATCTGTAGCACTACTTATGGCGCCGAACCAAGGACCGGATATCGTCCGGAAATGGCGAACATTCCGCGCGGCGCCGGCCAACCGCACGGTTGTAACATCGAAAAAAACGATGTATTTTTTGCGCACATTTGCGCTTACTGAAAAGATTAGTCACATATCAATTGGTACTACATTTAATCCAATTTAATACCTATTGAAAATTGCGAAGGATTCAAATCTTTTCTTTTAAGTTAAAATAAAAACATTACTTTTAAATTAATGCAATTAATAGTTTAAATGCCGTTGAAGGATATAACAGGTTATCTGCGAGAACTATATTAAATCATTATTTATTGTTTTCCGCCGATAAGGAACATGCAGCTGCACGAATGCGGTAGAACAAAGAGGTATAATCCTAACGCGTTAAATGGCATGTAAATTACATGGCAACGCTAATGATCGCTCTGCCTCTTTATGTGGCCAGATTGCGTGTAGTTGTGTGCATTATCTAGATATAATTTACTAGAAGTCGTACAAACAACGAAGTATAATGCAATAAATAAAAAAAATAAGTAAAATGATATGATTGTTTAGTTACTAATTTAGTGCTACTAGTTTGGTATTTGTTACAGATACAAAATAATATTTATTGGAAGTTCAAAATAAATTTTTGTTTGATGATTTTTATGGAATTTTGTTATGATTAAAATATCATTGCTCTGCAAAGTATTCGCTTGTTTATATATGCGTTAGTAAAAGTCGTTGGTACCAAGGGAATGATCTTCAATTACTCGTCCTATTTGCGTATAATATACAGTAAACAGTCGCGCGTCGCGGTGGCGGCACAATCAGCTTAAGAGCGACGCCTACGCGCAACTTATTTCTTGTTTTTATTTAATTACGTCGCCTACATCAACATTATAAGATCCAGTAATTTGAAACGTTCATAAACATGTTACAGTCAAAATTGTATTACCCGCTACGTAATTGGGGGCTTCAAATGTCAATGTTGTGTCAAGTTTTTTATTAAACAAAATTTACTTGAAACAACATGGTATACATGCTGTAGTACAGATATGGAACGCGATAATAAAGTAACTCCTTATGTGGGTATGGCATTTACAATAAAATGCGTAGGTAAGATACTCAAAGGTGAACTGCAGTAGATACTGAGAAGTTTGTAGGTTTAACTTTCGACCTGCGACTGCCACCGGTCAGTAATTAATGACCTACGAGAAACATTGACTGTGTAGTTTATGACCTCTTTTAACGCTTAACGAAAAAGTAAGCATTTTACAGATAGTGCGAATAAATGAACGGTACCTAATTCAGTTGCGCGTGTTCGTTTAAAATAACATTGTAAAACATAACGAAACAGTTATAGTAGGCGACAAACGGACGGAGAGACAGACAAAGCCATTGTCTCGCTACTCGCTGTGTTTGGCGGCATTTATGCTAATTTCTTTTGAGGCGCACTCGACTCTTACATTGCTGACTTACAAAATGTTTTATTACCTGCAATATTTTAACGAAAGACAATTGCCCTACCAACTGATGGCTCGAAAGATTAAAACACAAAACAAAGGTTTCTATTTATCAATGTTGTTTCTGTTCTTATTACTTATTTAGTTTGAAATATGTGGAACTCTAGCTGAGGCACGCGGTGTTACCTGCGGTTATTGTTGTACCTTTACAACCGCGGGTAAAACTAGTCTAAAAACATTAGCTATCTGCCAGTGAAAGTTCTGTCAAAATCGGTCCACCCGTTCCAGAGATTAGCTGGAACGAACAAACAGAGAGACAGACAGACAGTATAAGTTGAAAAAAATGATATTTTGGTATTGTGTATACACACCGCTTTTTATTAAATGCATTTACTTAGTAAAAAGCTGTTATATTAATATTACAAACAGTATAATAGTATAAGACACTCCAATTTTATTTATTTGTATAGATTATTTTGTACATGTTATGGATCAAGATGGGGTGGTCGTTAATCTTGTCCAAAACAGCTTCTGCATTCACACCGTTGAAAGCATTTCAATATATCACTTAGGAGCGAAAGGGCACTTCACCACGATCCTGGCACCGCCTGGTACCACCCGAGATTACCACACACTCATCACATACGTCATTCGACATTTAAATAGAAGGCTTTAATCACTACATAGTATAAAACAAAGTCGCCTTTTCTGTCCCTATATCCCTATGTGCGCTTAAATTTAAAAATTTAAAACTACGCAACGGATTTTGATGCGGTTTTTTCCAATAGATAGAGTGATTCAAGAGGAAGGTTTATATGTATAATACATGCATCATATACTAAGGCAACATTGCTAATTTTAGAGGTTTCTATTTTATGCCCGTGCAAAGTCGGAGCGGGCCGCTATGTTTTTATATACAACGTTCATAGTTTTTCTGTAGTGTATTTAATTTAGTATCAGCATTGCACCCGTGCGAAGCCGGGGCGGGTCGTCTTGTATATTATATGTAAACTACATACAATGCCAAGTTTACTTTTAAGGAACCTATCGGTTTCACGACATGCTTATCGAAGCATTCTTTTAAACAATTTATACAAACGAGAACTTAAGTAAGTATAAACACAGTTAATTATAATAAACATTGATAACGATTGCTACATATAGATTGAAATATATAATAGTCCAATAGTTAGATTAAATAATAATTGCACTTTAAATATGAATCTATTTAGCTTCATTTAAAGTTTAAACGCTGTTGTTAATAAAATAAGTTGTACAGGACACGGGACGGGACCCTTTGTTATCAATACAGATAGCGGCATCCCAATCGTCTGCCTACACCGGTACTATGCTTATCGTCTTTCCACGAACACTTAGCTGCGCAAACACTTGCACTTATCGCAAAATATTTCACAACCACTGCTCTACACAATTTGTATGTAATAACAACTTTTTGATTTTAGCAACAGAAATTATGCAAAAGGATAAATAATATAAATATTCTTGCCAAATTAAAAGAATAAAACGAATTGTATTAGCATTTTTTTTCGTCTTATTATTCGTTATTAAATCAAATAGAGTTACACTCTTGTTTCAGCCAATATATTATAATATAAATGAGACAACATTTTACTGCGTCTTTAATAAGCTTATACACTTTAACGACTGCAGTTTACAAAGACTTAGACAATAGACGCAGTTCAGTACAAACGGTTGAAGAATGCTTCGTATTTTTCCGTAAGTTAGCGCAACCGCATCATATTCGTATTTGCATTAACTAAATTCTTTTCAGATAAGTACTTTCATTTTGGAACTCTGTCTGAATTTAGTCGAATGGACATAAGTTCTTTTTTACCGCGATATTGGACTATTTTGATGAAATTTTAGTATCTTTTAAATTCTCTAGTAATAGGTAGTTAGTTAAAATACATGAGTACAGTCGTGAACATACGGTTGTAACTGCCATCAGCTTGGCAATAAGCCCAAGGTATTGTCAAACGGACTTCATATCCGCGTATCGGAATGCCAAGAGATCATTGTGTGTCTTAATTAATTGTTTTATTAAGCTTACTTTGTTTTTCTATAAAGTTGCTTCGTAGTTCGGTTGTCTAATTTGTCATCTAGGTGTGAACTTGAGTGTTTTTATGAGATATGAAAGATATAATTGACCATATGATCGAGGCCACATACATTAAAAATAGGCCTAATTGGTCAGTTTGTCATGTGAACCAAAGTAATAAAAGTTTGCCTCCATGAATACTCTTCATTGTTCTCATCAGGAGACGAGACGCATCTAAACGACACACGACGAATAATAAGCCCGCATATAATAGATTTCTACATTTTTATTAAACGGTAGAGTAATGGGTCCTGTGTGGGGTTAATTTGAATAACGTACAGGATGCCTTGTCTTCTTTATATACACTATGTATACAATGTGTCTACATTAGTATAAATAAAATTATATGTACATTAATCATCATCATCAGTATATGTTAACAGCCCTCTGCTGCAACTACTGGTTTGATGAGATTCTCTTGGTAGAGCTTCAATAGTTTAACCTTTTTGTTTGGGATGAGTTGGTGTGGTGACACTCCGTATTCTTAACAAGCCACCACACTATATAATATACTAATGAGGTAATACCAACGTTTTATCTTTAAATAAAATCTTGTTTCCTCCATTGAATGTTATTTTCCACGTGTGCCCCAGCATTGATCCCTGTGGCATTCCATTAGAGAAAGAGGAAAAATATGTTTTAAATCAATTGTGATGTAGGTATTATGGCAATGCTGTTTGATAGGCCTTCCTATACAATTTTCCCTATAGGATATTTCAATAAGCATTTAGATACCAATAGTAAATATAAGTTCCACTATTAAATCCACAACTACTTTTATGTTTATTAAAAAACAGGTACAATAATCATAATACAATATTGATTCGATCAATCGATTGGTTATTGACCGAATCAATAGTGTCTAGTCTATTATCTAATCAGTTTAAAGAATGATAAAAACATAGGTCTAACAACAGTAGAGTTAAAACGTAATATTTTTATAGCGGTAGTTTTCATCGTTTAATATCTCAATCCCACCTAATGAATAATTATGTTGTATAGATTGTAATGAACTGTGTATTATTGTGTGAAAATTTCAGCACTGAGAAGTGTTTTTCCATGGTTTTAGTTATTATGTGATGATGCTGTTTAACAATCCGCAAGGAATGATGGGCCTTCAATAAAAAAATTATCAGCAAACTGTCCGATAAAATAGAAAGCAAACAACGTTTTACAGTTTTCTTATCATGATCGTAATGCGACCTTATTTACACTAGCGGAACGAAAAATAAAAATACTGCAAAGTCAACAACCCACGACGTCACGTGTTGTGTTGAGGTAAAGCAGACTTGGGGTTCATACGAGTAATCGGTGAGACAATTAGAGGCTCACTGGCGGCCCACTGTGGGCACAATGGCGATGCAAATAATCGCGATTATGGCAAGGTTGACGTCGGTCGACAGAGGGTTCGTTCAACTGACCGCGAACGATGACACGGTGAGCGCGCGCAGCGTCGCGGCGTCACATGCGCGTTCGCATCAACACGGAGCCAGTACCCCTGACATCCAACTATGACCTGACGACCCTGCTTCAGGTGTTAACTTCATCACAACTTAACTTGCAACTAGCGATAGAAACATTAACGTCGCGGTTGAATTTTATCTTTTACGCTAGCCTTAAATCTAATATTGAATATAGGTACATTTAAATGGAAATACTTATGATGATGATGTAATAAGAAATAGATAATGACATACTAAACAAACTTTGTTGGATGATCGTTTTCATTACGAAACACTCGGGGAAACCCCAATTTGCTGCACAGTACATATCTTGAAAAGAGTAAATTAAAACTCACCGATTTCCTTTAAATGCAATCCAAATAAGACACTACACAATGCAACAGGAAACTTCAATTAAAACTTCAAAAAACTTGTCGAAACTTGATACAACGAGTGCGATAGCCGCGTGCGCGCAACAAAAACAATCATCTGACAGATGTCGGTCGGCGTCGGAAAACCCCTCAGAAACTACGCGGCGCAAAGCACGCAGTGTGTAAATATTATTGCCTCGGCTGGACAAAGGTTTTTGTTATCTAAAACCGGTGTCAGCGAGCGTGCACGACACGCGCGGCCAGCGGTAGAACGTGGAGTGAGGCTCGCGCGCCGACCCCGCCACCGTCTGATAAGCCTGGCGCGACGCCCCCCGGCGACGCCTACGCCCCACTCGGCGCCATCGCACCGGTGCATCGTAAACACACCACCGACCGCCCCTCGGCACCCGACATGGTCGTCGCAGCCACTGTCGCCGCCGACCAGACGGGCCCCTGCGCTTTATGTACCACACCTACGCACAATTTCACAACTGCAACGCACCTATACTTGCAGAAAATCAACAACTTTCGATTCCTTAAAAAGAGGAGGAAACAGATACTTGGCACTTGCGAAACTATGGCAGTAGCCCAGATACCAACGAGAACAATGAGGCAAACAAACGTAGAGCCATTTTAGTGTCCTCCTAATTGGGCTGGAGTGCGTCGGGCAGAAATTCAATATGCAACGCGATCGGTGCGCTACATAAACGGAATAATTGAATTAGTGCAAGCATGCTGAGCACAAGTAGCCTGTATACAACACCGGTTGCCAATAAAATTTACGGCTTTCAAAAAGCATTGTATTACTAATCAATTAGTGTATAGAAAAGGCAGCACCAAGCAGAAAAATATTAAGACATCCACAAAATCGCTTATATGAAACTATTCCTTTCATATAGTCGCATCAAAGACCATGGGCAAACAATGAAATAAAACGACATAGTGTTCATAGAGAATTAAGATACAAAATAAACAGCAGTATCAATTTGTAGATTTAAGAAGGTAAAAATGATGGTTTTTTTTGGACAATTAAGGATAATTTTACTTAAATGAAAATAAAATCAAAACCCTCAAATTTGACCACTGCTACTAGGTACGCATAAAGACCATCAACCAATACCTAGAATCGTTTATGCAACCGTCTTGTAAGTACTCAATATAACTGAGGACGACAAAGAAAGATTGAGGAAAATGATATCTTTTATCAATATCCATAAAAGTATTTTATTAAATTTGCAAAGTATGTGATAAATACCGATTAACAGTTCGTGTTCAAATTCATCACTCTAAGTCAAAATAAATTCTGCGCTCTGATCATTATAAGGTCAATGATCTTTGACATAAGGTATTACGAAAAGTATAAATGTTTTAAACAAAGTCAAGAGTCCTTCATCCTTTTTAAAAACTTAACCACCACATTTAACCGTGTGAAGAAATATAAAATCAGAGCCAACATTATATAGAAGGTCACGCCTTCTATATTTACCAGAATTGAGAACTGTGTAGGTGTAGCAAAATACAAAATTAAATTCGAAGAATTGCGGCAAAAAGTAGCAATTCGAAACCCATCAATTCAGTTATTTACCGACATCCCATGTTATCAAAACAATTTATTGGACGACCATTTCACAGTTCAGGTAAAATTGGTTACTAAAATAATAACACGAGAACGCAGTTATACATTACCAGCAAATGCTTACTTTGTGACATTAACATGTAAATTTTACATACTGACAAGGTCACAACGATAAAAAGTTGCACTAATTCAATGGAATGTCGTAAAAGTAAAATATTTATCATCAAATACCCGTAATGGTAAAACCTATATTACGAGGCAGGAGGAATCTTAAAAAAATGATTTAAATAACATTGAAAATGCAGCCACAGTCGTAAACATTTACGAGTACATTACTCTCAGTAAACGGGCATGGCCGTGCAAATTATCCACCAGACATTTTATACACGCATTGGTAAATTTGATTACTAATTATTAACTCCTACATTTGAAGGTTTTCACGTTCAGAAATAAATTAATAAAGGACAAATTTTATTCAAAGGTATTCCTTTATAGATCATATGGTCGAGGTAGAGGACAAACGAGGTCCATTTCTTTATGTTAAATAATATCGATGTCATATTACAATGTCCGTCAGACGAGAAATCTGTCAGGGCGCGTTAGACCCACATAAATTATGAGATTAATCTTTTCAAATAATTTGACCTTTCCATCTGACGAGGGTTCATTAAATAATGGCGTCGGTATTGATAGTGCGGTTATTGTGCCGTCTATCACAAATTTTGTTGTGGGCGGCAGACTGCGTACAACGTATAAGTCATATTATTCCTCGAGTCTTGAGGGTTGAAATAGTTCATTCTTATGCAGATGAAGACATATTGTTATAACATGATATTAGGTTTTTGTATCCAATAATACTACACCCCAATACCACCATTTTATTACAGGAACAATTAAAAATTATGAATACTTCATAATTTATGCATATTTTATTCGTATTATGTAATAAATCCTCCACGCCCCTTTAAAGATTGATGTGTCTTTATACATTAGATTTTTTTTAACAATTTTTGTAACCACTATCCATCCGCAAGCCCTGATAAAATATTTTAAAGTACGAGTATGATCTAATACAAATGCACAACAGTTAATATGACATCTTTTAATAAGGGTCTGGAGGCGGAAACGTGGAAAATGTTAGTTATCCACGGAACGGTAAGCACGATTCTTGACCATAATCGGAACAAGGACTCTGCAGCTGTTGTAAATATCAGTTCCATGATTAAAATTGTGATAATACAACGCGAAACAAAGAAAATTAAACTCGCTAATTTATACAGGGACTCCGTTGTTAGACTGCACAACTTAGCTTGCTATGTAAATGCTTAATTACAAGGAACCTAGCTTTATAATCCAGCGATCAAGATAAATAAACGGTATGGGTAGAATGTCCGATGGAATGCCGTGCGAGCCGACCCGGTGACTCACAAGGTGCCAGTGGTTAACTGTCCTCCTGTCTGGGATCCTTAAGTACCTTTATCGGATCTTCTGTCCAAGCCCGATGCAATTATTGTTGCACCGTTACAATGTTTACTCAAAAGAAGGGCCAAAAAACGATTCAGTCGCATGTTTTGTGGCGTTACTGTTTAATAGGCATCTTAAAAGTTTATGGCACCTCATTGTACTCAAAGAATTTGGTTATACAGGACTATAAAGTAGTTACGAGGGAAAACAAATGTTTGGAATTGAATTGTTCGAAAACTTTCTATAGAATATTTTTTTAACTGTACACTTTACAAAAGCTATTAGCAATTTTACTTAAGTGTCTCATTTGAGAGTAATGCTAAGTTATATATAGTAGGTATAAGAATAGTACTTATTAAAGGTACAATTCCGTGAGTTATTATACTGTTAAAGTAGTCATAACAAATAAAAGAAACGGTGGGACACATCAATCAGCCAAGATATACAATAACATACTAATTTTGGACATGTTGAGGTCCGAGAGTCGTTTATTTCAAACATGTTAAGAACGCATTATTACTTTTTTTTATTTGGCTGACATAGTTGTCATATTGGTAGGAGATTTTTAGAAAGGAGTTTTGGGCCTTCCACTCGTATATCGTGTCGCGGGTTAGAATAGGATTTGTTTCAAATTTCCTACTCTTTGCAGTACTGTTAACCTGCGTAGTATTTTTTTTGAATATACGGTAAACGAGCAGACGTTACACCTGATGGTAAGCGATTACCGTCGCCCATGGACACCCACAATACCAGAGGCGTCACAAGTGCCTTGCCAGCCTTTGGGGTATGCCGAGGGGGATGGATGGAGGGGTTGGGGTATGGGCCTCCGGTATCCTCACTCACTCGGTGAAACACAGTGTAAGCGCTATTTCACACTATATTTTCAGTTTGCTCTCTTTGTCGGCTCTTACGAGACCCATGAGATGGAATACGAGTGGCTGTCACCGCTTCATTTATCCTGCAGATGTCCTTCTATGTCGTCGATGTATTTTATTTTAATTTATTTTATTTATTTATATTCAATCATTAAATCCTTATTATTAATAATAAAATATCTAAAGAAGATTAATTAAGAATATTAATTAGATTTTATTGGACCTAACACACAGTTTTGAACAAACAGGAAACTAATATAATTCCAACAATATTCAAGTACTTTATATTTATATTAATAGTTACCTCTTGTAACTAAAATATATATTAATTTGTGAAGAGCACATTAGGTGTTGATAGCTACTCATTTTATAAATAAATTAACTCTAGGAACAGTTTTCCTGTTTTTAATATCATAACATAATCGACAGTAAAACGTAATTTTATATTAACATTTAAAATATGTACCTAAGTAGCATTTTTTATTAATTCTAAATCAACTATGTTAAGTTCTCTTTTAAGTTCCTTCAAATAAATATATGAAATATAATAATAATAAATGAGTCTCATTTACCGGAGGCCGCAGGATTAATTATTTATACGGTACACAAACACCACACATATGACACTCTTAAAAATATTACCTAGAATGCGTGCCCATTACATGTACACATAGCATTCACCATATGTGATAACACCTAACAACACAGAGTTATGAGTAAGGTAAAATTACAAATTAGGAAACTTAATACTATTTAGTTGTAGATTAAATACTCTAATCAATATAATGTAAAAAAATAAAGAAGTGTGGGTCACCAGGCTGCATTGTTGCATTATCTACATTCTTAATGAGTATGGTGACCACTACTCTTGGATTCTGCTTATGCTTTCCATCAGACAGAGTAAAATCACTTTGGCAAGCTCATATAATGTTAAGCCGCATCCGAAAGTCACTTTGGCAAGCTCATATAATGTTAAGCCGCATTCGAAAGTCACTTTGGCAAGCTCATATAATGTTAAGCCGCATCCGAAAGTCACTTTGGCAAGCTCATATAATGTTAAGCCGCATCCGAATATCACTTTGGCAAGCTCATATAAAAATAGCTCATGTTAAGCTGCATCCGAAAGTCACTTTAGCAGGCTCATATAAAAATAGCTCATGTTGAGCTACATTCGTAATAATATCTAATAAGGTTGAAATTGTAATCACTCCCACTATATTTCTACTTAATTGCTATGGAAAACAAATAACTCACAAATTCTGAAGCTACCCGACCATTCTTCAAACACAACTATTATTATTAATAATTTTTTTTGTTTGACCCTGCCAAAATGACTATACTCTACCTGATGAAAAGCATAAACAGAATCCAGGAGTGGTGGTCACCATACTCACAATAAAACAGAAACTTGGTGGTAAAATACTTTTTCTAAGTAAATCTTAATTACGAACAGACAATAAGTCGATCATGGACTCAATATTTAACAATACACAATTATCCTGTCACAATAAACATTTAATATGTTCAAGAGATTTGTAATACTTTTGAATAGCGACAAATATTCCTTTTTATGTTGTAGTTGATGTGGATAAATGTCAACATGAAATTGTACAAAATGTACAACGTGGGTGTTAGTCGGGCTTCGACAATGCGCCGGAGTCGAATGAGTTAGCACTATAGTGACAGCTCCCTAAGACCAACAACTTAATGCGTCTGATGTAGTTAATCTCTCAAAATCATGCACAGATGGGGAAATAATTACAAGATTAATAAATCACGTTTTTAAGTGTAACTTATGAAATTCAATTTCTTAAAGCAAGTAATTTGATATTCAAATTCGTTAACGTTTAAATCTATATTCATTTACTTGGAGTTACCGTAAAATAAATATTTCATATAATGTTTGCTATTCCTTACGTTCGGTTGGTACTCGTATAAACTAGACAAATTACTATTAGGTACGCCACCCTTACGACTTAAAATTTTAAATGGGATAATAATATTCGTGACTTAACAAAAAAGTATTTTTTGAATGCGTAAAGCTATGTGGCCATGGGAATTCAGCTAGAAATTCCCATGGCAGTGTCTATTCCAGAAAGTTGGATATCTAGAAAGTGGTATCCGTAAAAGCATTTTTATTATCTTAACAATATTGTTCTCTTTGTCACTGATTTGTTAACGAGTAGTTCGAAAGCATTGAATGCTAGGACACAATGGAAAACACTTTATGTAATGGGTCAAAATGGATAACGTTGTTCGTGTTATCTTTTAAAGGTAATAAAGAAGTCAGTCAGAAGTTTACTGTCGCTACTTAAGCTTGACTTGTATTACAGCGGTGGCTATTGCTTCATGCCATCTCATTATCTCTGCGCTGCTTTATAATAGATATGATTGAATATATAATAGCAATTAAGACTGTTGTACAGTTTTTCTTCGGAAATAATATACTTTTATAGGCTTACAACATTTTACACAATAGTTTTTCTATTCTCAGAGATTTAGTATATCTATACTAATATTATAAAGAAGTAAAGTTTGTGTGTTTGTTAAATTGTAGGGGGTAATCTCGGGATCTACTAAACCGATTTTAAAAATTCTTTCAGTGTTGGATAGTCCATTTATCGAGGAAGGCTATAGGCTATATATCATCACGGTAATACTAATAGGAGCGGAGCACCAATGAAGAATGTTTCAAAAACGGGGAAAATTTTCACGCTACGGGCAATTGAAGACGCGAACGAGGTTGCGTGGGTCAGCTAGTAATTTATATCTTTATAGGCTTCTTTTTCATTTTTTATCTAGGTATGCAAAAGCATACTTACACGCGAATCTTAAAGTAAGTTTATGTTAAAGTTAAAATCTTGCGCATGGGCATAAACAATGAGTTTCACAGACTACCACCGCGTGTTTTATCACTGACGTCATCTTTATACCGCAGGTGTGCGGCCTGCGATTTTTTACATACAACAGAGAATTGCACAAGGGCTATTAGAGCCGTTTAAGTATTATATATTTACCTCAACAACCTGTAAAACAAGAGAATGCTAATGTTACTCAGGTTCACATGCAAGGATCCATGTACACAGATGCATGTCATTTAATTAAAACAGGATGATCAAACAAATTCATAACCAACAAAGCGTATTTTGTTTGAATGAAATAAGTACCTACGAGTCTAGTAATGCAGTGTAGCATTAAAATGATCTTTTAAATGATGAAGTAACAAGTCAAATAGTGTAGTATTTGTCATATATCCGCAAATAACATATATTATACCTACTTCCGATGATTCAGTTAATTCTTAGAAAAGTGTACCGAGTAACGAGGATTATCTAACCGTGGCACAGTGATAACTATATACAAATATAATAAACAATGTAAATATAGGTATACTGCGCTTGTACGAAACTAATAATTAATTAATTCTATGGTCCCTTTATAACAAAAATGTCAACGTATTATTCTCATTAAAATATATATAATTGAGACTTACATTTGCTTCCGAAAACTGGTCCAGGTAACATTATTTTACATAAATGTATGTGAAAAATGTGAAGTAAATTTCCTTGTAAGGATATAAGAGGAAAACGATGAAACCTTGAGCAAAACAACTCTTTGAAGATAAGGGGATGTACCTTGTAAGTACCTAGTCTAGTTTTGTTTAAGACAATTAATAACAGACAAAAACATATAGTTTTCGTTGAAGTATTTCCGAACATTATAAACCCTCACCTATCCTACCCTCACCAATAGCAAATCAAGAACCTAAATTTATTTTTATCAAGTTAACTTGCACTGTCGAACGTCCTGGTTTTAAGTACATGTTGTTATTCAAACACCCATTCAATAATTGATTAAAGTGGTACCAATAAGACGGATTAAAACTAAAAACCACATATTAATGTGGCCAAGATAGCCTTTGCAGAAAAACAACTCAAACCGCAGAGGTTATAAAAACACAGTCAATTTCATTACAGTGACCTTTTTATACTTATTTCTCATTTTAGGTACAAACAGTTAAGAAAGTTCAGTCAATTTTCCTTGACAGTATTCACCTAAGGCCAATTCAAAGATGGTCACAATTAACGCAAATTGTCCACATCCGTCCCGTATTGACTACAACAGTTTAATAGGTGGCCGTCAATAAAATACATCTGCTCATGTCAACAAGGTCAATGCTTGTTTGAAATCTGTTTACATTTTATTAGAGAATACATGTGTTACTTACAGTAAACAGTTATTTACCGTTACTAATACGTTAAAATTTATAAGAAATTATCTTCTAGCAGTTTCTGATGAAATCAGTTCATAAATTGTGTAAAGCAGGTAAATTGTAGAGCATTTGCTGTTAGCACGCAGGGAATCCCCAAATTGGCGGACGCGTGTTGTTGCCGTTCTTGGAAGCAGTCAGGCGCAGGAGAAATTTCACAAGCGCTCCGATGTAGGTCAAGTCAGCCGGACTTGACGTTTTCGACTCGCAAAGGTTACCATCACCGTCGCAAGCCGCCGCGCCACCCGGCAAATCCGGTTGTGCGCTTGCGCAACTGATAGTCTCGTTTATCAGATCCTAAAAGATCAGTTGTTTCTAGAACGTAATATATGATTTAAGACTAACTAAGATGTTTGGAAGTGCAGGTATGTCCAGCTGACAAGATAATTATCTGCAGCCAAAGTAGTGGGGATGGCGTACCGTACTTTCGTGTTGCGCCATGCCTATGAGGATAATCTCGTGCAACACAAATCGTGTTCATGTATTACATATTGCATCAGCATGAGAAGGCGTGTTCAGTTTCTATGATTTGATTGTGATAAGAATATGTAAATACATTGTCGTATCTAAATAGATTAGATATACCTTGTCTTTGGTATAGAGGGAAATGTCAAAAGCTTTGCCTAAATTGATCAAGTAAGGCGTTCAATGTCAGATGTCTTTGTGCCATGTTTTTACAATACGCACTGGAATGAGAATTATTTTGCAGAATTTCATCATTATTAAGATTTTTTTTTACTTTGGACAGACTAAAGTAGAGCGGATAAATCTGATGATATGACAAGTTGACATTAATTGTATAAGAGATTGTAATTAGAGTCGATCAATTTAAAAAAATCATTTTTTTCTTTCGATTCGATTTTGAAACTACTTTCATTAATATGTTTATATAGGTAACTAGGTATATAACATATAGTACCTACTTATAGTATATTAAAACCACTAGGTACATTTCAGCGTTGGGGGAAACCCAAGGACTTCATTCATAGACAAGGATGGTCAACGAGTGACGTAGTTTAATGTTTTTTTGTAACAATTTTCCTGTATTATTAGAAAATTATTATAATTATTTTGAAATGCGTTGACATTACTCTCGGTGGATATTTAAGAAAATCTCTTATGAAATCTAATATCGATTTGAACGCGCGCATTTTATAAGTTCAAATGATAAATTCGATTTGTGAAATAATGATAATTATATTAGTATATAATCGCGAGTAACATTCGAAGAAAATATAAGGAAATATTTTAACTAGAAGTAGTAAACAAAGAAACCAGAACTGACTGTTATTATGTATTTAAAAACAAAAGTTTAAGTTGTAAGCATGACATACATATAAGGAACAATATTTATACGTAAATAACATTATAATATTCTACGCAATAAAATCAAAATTAAAAAAAAATCAAGATGTTCTTTTGTTTCTTATGCAACATCAAGAAATACTTTGTCCTACTTTTTGTTAGAGGTATTCAATATGGTGCGTCATTATAAGAAAGAAATCGGCGGCTAAAAACTAGCTTACCTACCTACATTCACCACACGTTTACGTGACCGGAGTCGCATCAAGGTACACATCAAAACAAAGCACGTAAAATACCACGTAGGTATTTAACTACAGTTTCCTCAAGTCATTTCGTAGTTGACTCAAAAAAAAAAATTACATACTAAATAACGCAGTAGGTAAGTAATCAACAAAATAACATGAAAGCCTTTGTCGTTACTTTATATTAATTGTTCAGGTAGTGCCGATACGAGTTCGTGGAAATCGAGACTGAACGAACGCACTGCGCAGTGGTTTAAGCATGACGTCATCCGATGACGTCACTCAGGTCGAACCATGAGTGACGTCACACGTTTATTGATAACACGAAAAACCCCATACGTGAGGCGGAAAATATAGACATTAAAATAATATTATCTAATTTTATATTATTTACTTGCCATTCTCAGTTTTTGTCTTATCTTAGATTTTATATAGGTTCAGTTACAAATGGCGCCATCTGTTCGTAACAAACAGAACTTTAACTTTACATTAAACATTATTTAGTGCTGACGAATATACATATCAGTAAGATTAAAAATATAGATACACTTTTGAATTTATTCATCTAATCAAAAAAGCGTATTAATTAATTGTTTACATCAAAAAATTGAGGATAAAATGGATAACATTAAAATGTACACAAATTGTTTTTCATAACAACTAAAGGAATTTCTCGAACATTCTAAATTATTCACTACAATAGTAAATGCCGAAGTAACATTTGAAAATTAATTTAAATGCATGATAGTGAAAATTTAAATCATGTCGCAAAGTCACAAACAGTCAAGTTAGCGTTATCCTTTTCACACGTTTAAACCGACCAATAACATCGTTGCGCTGATTAAAGTAACAGGAGATTATTATTTGTGTCACAGCACACAGGTGGTATTGTTTTTCATACTAATGCGTAAATAACGTTCAAACATATGTTAGACGTTTTAAACTAAAAAAAAAATTTATAAGGAGTATTTAAACCAATTTAAATTTTTTTTTTTTATTCCAATCAACTTTAAAAGTTTCTAATGATCAAAACTGTACATTATTGCACCACAATATACTTGCAGATTCTACTATCAAACATTTAAATTCTAAGAAAGTTGTTTGCGAGGTCAATTCACTATCTGTCACGAAAAACTACGGGACCGGCTGTTCCAAAAATGATGAGAACTGTTAAAAACTTACCACCGGCTTCCTATATTCATCCGTTTGATAGTCAAACATGGTAGCGAACATCAGACCTTCGTCTTGCTCGCTGTTGTAGAGGTGGTATGGCACCAGCTGAGACATGAAGACCACTTTCCACAATTATTTTGTACACCAACTGTCCACTGAGGGTATTACTTTAAAAGTTCACAATGCAAATAGTTTCTAAAAATCACGTATTTGTCAATTCACGCTATGATAAGAGTTATGAGTCATAGAAAGGCTTTACAAACTGTAGACGTACGCGTAGCTAGGATGTTTTATATCAGACTGAGTCAGTTGGCGCGCTTGTGGCCGGTTTTGTATGATACCGAGCGTCCGCAACGCGCACGCGCAATCGACAACGCCAGAACCGAGGCGGCGTAAGTACAAACATTTCAACAATTCGCTAACCGAGCCAAATACATTTTTTTACGATGCTTTGAATGAAGTTAAGTTTCAATGATTCAATAAATAGTTTCTGTATGAGATGTGAAGTAAATATTTTTATTAAATTGTATCAGTTAGCAAGGGAGAAAAGATGTGGGCGAGCGATCTGAGGTGACAAACATTTGGGGAAAACCGACTTTTGTTTTTCCACAGTTAGCAGTAAACTACTGCGAACCTTAAAAGTTTCTTGGAATATTAAAACGTGCAAAGCATTTTCAGTTCTCTGTAGAGCTGTTAAGACTTGAAAATAGATTAAATAAATTGTACGAATAAGTGACAAGATAAAGATTACTCCTTGACATTTGAAATTTAATTGAAAGAAAAATATGTGATCTAAGATAGAGGCAACACAAAATAAAGTGTAGGCATTAGAGCTGTACTGCCACAAATTTAATAATTATACAAATGAATCATACAGTACAACAAAAACAATTATTGCATTGTTAGAAACTATATTATTTTACAATAAAGATTATAATATATGTAATTCATTCAAGGCAAAAAGTATTATTATGCATACTGCGAATGAAACAATATCAAAAGATTTATTTCAATTTGAGGGACTTCACACATTTACAAGAAACGACATGTATTTTTTTATTTATACTTTATGCACATTATCGGTGACAAAGGTGGCCTTAATGCCATAGGCATTTTGTACCAGTCGACCTTAGGGCGATGCAGAGCACAGCAGATGCACAAAACTAAAAATGTATTTGAGGTAGCAAAACAATAAAAGTTACTAATTAACCGAGTTAATTTAAAGGTTTTCAGTTAAAATTGTAATAATCTCAATCTGAATGCCCGTGGGCTGTTTTTCATCTTGCGTGCGTATCAAATTCTTGAAGCATAGATAAAATAAGGGAGGAAAACTCACGAAGTCATTTCTCATTGGAAAAATGTGGTTTGGAATCAAAAACTTTTTGAAGAGTCATCACGGGGTTTTTTTTTGTTATTATTTTCCTTTATGATCTCGACTTTCTATAATATACATATATTGGAGATAAATATTGCAGAATAAATTATTTACCACGTGTCTACAGATTTTCCTTTTCTTTAATGATAACGTCCGTATTAGGAATATATAGAATAGGGTCAAACGAGCCGACGTATCACCTGATGGTAAGCTATTACCATCGCCCATGGACATCCGTAACACCAGAGGCGTCACAAGTGCTTTGTCGGCATTTAAGGGATGGGGGGAAGGGATTGGGTTTATAGGCTTCCGGTATCCTGGTGAAACACAATAATTTTTCCCCCCATTACATTTTAGATTTTTAATTAGCAATACTTAATATTAAAATTAATCTCTGCGTTCTAGACAATTTTTTTGTATAAATTGAGGAAAGAACGCACATTAAAATTTTTTTTTTTTGTTTTTATATATTTACGAGTTATTAATTACTTGACTCGACAACAGACATATTATATGTTGGTTTTAAGATCAACTTAAACGATTGTTTCAATAGGGTGCATCAGAAATAATGAGACGGCTTTGTGCCAACAACTGCAGCTGCCAGGTATAATTTATCGATTGTTGCAATAGATTTTCTGGTTCCAGATATATAGTGAAAGACATTTGTACTGGGAATCGCGAATAAAACTTGTTTAACTAGATTCAAACCTCTACTTAACAAAACTTGTGTAATGCCGTTAAATCGCAAAATATACTTACTCAATATATAACTATTGAGAAAGAATATGCAATCAGTCAATCAAAGGGCAGATTCTGTCTAGTCTATTCCTGTCTATTCCGGTCTTGGGCAGTCTGTTTTATATGAATAATATGTATGTTTTACAAAACATGTATGTATGTGTTTTGGCGTTGTGTGACAAATGTCCGAAATATTTGTCTTGAAGTCTTGGGAATAATAAAGACTTAGAGATTATATTTTTAGGCAAATCTATACTAATATTATAACGCTGAAGAGTTTGTTTGTTTGATTGATTGTTTGTTTTAACGCGCTAATCATAGAAACCGCTGGTCTGATTTGAAGACCAATAAATAGGACCGGAGCCCCAATGAATAATGTTCAAAAAAGGGGTAAAATTATTACGCTACGAGCAATGGTAGACGTAAACGAAGTGGCGAGGGTCAGCTAGTACCTCATATTGTACAAAATGTTGTTTTTGATCTAGATTATCAACCGTGGGAGAGCTATGCTTCGGCATGAATGGGTCGGCTCGACCGGAGTGATACCACGGCCTCACAGAAAACCGGTGTGAAATAGCGTTTGCGCTGTGTTTCACCGAGTGAGTGAGGATACCGGAGGCCCATACCCCAACCCCTCCCCCCATCCCCTTTCCCATCCCCCAAAGGTTGGCAACGCACTTGTGACGCCTTTGGTGTTACGGGTGTCCATGGGCGGCGGTAATCGCTTACCATCAGGTGATACGTCTGCTCGTTTGCCCACTACTCAATAAAAAAAAAAAAAAAAATTGATGAATTTATTATACATACAGATAACAATCGCTTGTAAGTTGGTGACACATTACTACTATACTAAAAACATGCAGTCTGATAACAACGATTATCCTCGACATAAGGCGATCGTTGTTGTTGTGTTTTAAAACAGCAATTGCGTCATTTCTGTAAAAATGCTATTACTACTTTATCATTTCTTAAAAGTATTACACCTACCGGTATTTCATAAATCAGCTATAACACTGATAACAATATTTTCCTCAACAACGGACAAGTTCTTCCTATTAACTGTAATTCATAAAACGATTACGAATTGTTATTAGAAATGCTGTAACAAGATAACAAATTTTTGTAATGGCTTTTCTACTTTTCAGCAATAATTATACAATACTGTGACTGCCTCGGTGGCGCAGTGGTAGTGAATACGACTCTTGTCCTTGAGGTCTCGGGTTCAAATCCTGGGTCTGACCAAGTGTTTGTGTGATCTACAAATATTTGTTTCGGAGCTATTTACAAAAAAAGTATAGAATATATGTATTCATATCAGTTGTCTAGTACCCATAACACAAGCTCTGCTTAGCTTGGGACTAGACGGCGTTGTGTTAAAAGAAAAAAAGAAAAGAAATACTAGCTGCACGCGGTACGACAATAATAATTTATAAATTGTAGCCTATGTGTTATTTTGATGTTTAAGCTAGGTATATTATTGTAAAGTTTCATCAAAACCCATTCAGTAGTTTTTGCGTGAAGGAACCACAAACATACTCAAAAACTTTCGCGTTTATAATATTAGTAGGATACCAAGCTGCCTTAATTAAATTTAGCATAAGACAAGGTCTTCGGGCTTCAAAATTATCCTGAATAATTCCGAATTAAGATAATATGAAATGCAGTCACATTTTTACCGTAAAATTAAATTTTGTAATATGATGCTAGTAGAGCTTTAGTAGGAGTAAGGTTCACGTTTAAAATAAGGATAAATATAGCATTGGTTTGAAAGAGCATCCAGATTGGAAGAAATATGAAGACAATTTATTTAGTTATTCAATACATCATGCACTTTTGGTGCATTGGTGGACTTAATGCCAAAGTCAACATTTGGGCGATCCAGAGAAAATAGGTAGATAGGTTGAAATTTTGATTACCATTATTATTAAAATAAACAGACTAAGTAATAAATCAAACACACATAATATACATTAATCCATTTTAAGCCCTACAACTGTATGTTAGATGTTATATATAAATTATATATTTCCTAAGAGGCCGGCAACGCACTAGTGACGCCTCTGGTGTTCCGGGTGTCTATGGGCGGCCGTAATCGCTTACCATCAGGCGATAGGTCTGCTCGTTTGACCCCTACATAATAAAAGAAAATAGGTTTAAAAAGAAAAGTAGACGACAATTATGTGGATGTTGATTTTGGGAGTTGTATTTAAAGACACTACTCCACTTTCGTTCTAAAAAAAGAATTCTTGGTTGACATCTTGATTTCGAGAGGAAGCTCGTTCCAAGGAAGAACGGACCGAAGTAGCTAACGGATTATTGCAGCTAAATAACAATTTTTGCAATTTTGTGCTGTCAAATATGGGCATAGCTGTTTGAACAAAGAGATCAGCTATGCACATCGCTAGTTGTGTTAGTTTATAACATCTGTAGGCCATCAGAGGTACCCAGTTGGTTTTCAACTTCAACGGTTAATTTTCATTGAATGTGAATACGGTTAATCATAAATTATATACGAGTATATTATAAAATTATCGTGTCACAATGTTAGTTACCATACTCCTCCAAAATGGCTGGACCGATTTTGCATGAAATTTTGTGAACATTTTAGGTAGGTCTGAGAATCGGCCAATGTCTATTTTTCATTCCCCTAAATGTTAAGGGTAGTATTTTTAGTTTTATTTTTATTTTACAGCATTAGAAAATACATACAACCTTGAATTATAACCCTCTACAATCAACCTCTATTTTTGCGTCACAATTTTTATTGACCCACCTCTAACAACATATATTCCTTTTTATGGCAAAGCAACGTTTGTCGGGTCAGCTAGTCTATATATAAATCCAACTCCCTTTTAAGTATATCTTTTCAGCCAGTCATTCATAAATGTAGTTTTTAAAACTAGTATGCACTAGTTCCACAAAATTACGTATTGTTTACCTCCCATTGATATGTTTGTTAACTGACGCATCTACTAGTAACATGTGATCGGCATTGTTTGATAGACTGTAGAGTCGTTAAACCCAGTGGTGGTTCAAGGGCAGCCCTTGACTGCTAGTCACGCAAACAAATATTTCCACGAGTTCAACTTCATTTTCTAGGAAAACTGTCGATACCGTCATACACAGAAATGAAAAATGTTAGATCGTTTGAATAATCTAATTTCATATGAATTCATAATAATATTTGGTTTTGCTCCAGTATTTTCTTTTACAAAATGCCTGTCCGACTCGTATGAGTTTAGAAACGATTTCCCTAACACATTGAATTGTAGCATTCTGTTGTGGCTAGTACTTAAGTTGTAGTGTAAACACACAGTGGTTTTGTGTTTACAAGTAGGCACATTTTGTAATTATTATTTTTTAGTTGAAAGCAGCAACAACCACATATAGTGCCCCGCCCTACCGCTTAATTCAAGAAAGGTGGGACCCAAGAGGCCGCAACGCACTTGCAAAACTGTAAATGTAGAAATTTTGGACAATGAAACTCCCCAGCATTACATTCAACAAAAATATATGGTAACTGTTCAACTTTTCAATATTGTTTAATAAATTTAAATATTTTGATTTTCTATTTCACAAATAACGAACACACATTTCATACTGTAACTAAATTTAGCTTGGCTACTTACGAATTGAATACATAAACAATAAATCTGAGCCAGTGTGAGGTGTGAGGTTCTTGCCCAACCTGAACTCGCGTTAATTGACTTGCTAATTTGCGTTTGCGTACCACTAATGTACAACTCCACTATACTACGAAACAGGAAAACAATCGATTCTGTCTTCTCGGAAGACCCAGTTCCATCACAAGGTTATATATTGTAAATAATAATTAATCTAATGTATACGTTTTTAGTGCACTACATTCATACCTATTTAACTCAAATTGAGAGTTAAATCTATACTTATAAAGCTGAAGAGATTGTTTGTTTGAACGCGCTAATCTCAGGAACTGGTCCGATTTGATTTTTTTCACCGAAATTATTTCAGTGTTAGATAGTCCATTAATCGATGAAGGCTATAGGCTATATATCATCACGCTTAGACCAATGGGAGCGGAGCCCCAATGAAGAATGTTTAAAAACTGTAGGAAAAATTATTACGCTACGGGCAGTAACAGACGTAAACGAGGTTGCGTGAGTCAGCTAGTAAAGTATTATAAAATGCAAAATATTTGTTTAAACATGTTTTTTTCTTAATTTTGAAATTCAGGAAGGCAGAGATTTTGGGTGGGCCTTTATCATTTAGAGGGCTATCTAATCTAGAACCCTGAACCCTTAGAAAATTATTTGGAATTCTGTAATCGAACTAAAATGACAACAATAGAAACAGAGAGGTCTAAATAAAATAACATTGAACACTTCGTTGTTATCAAATATGAAAAAAAAGGACAGGAAACAAGTAATAAAATTTGCCTAGCCTTTGGGTAGATATTGTGCAGATCGGTTATCATTTTTCTGACAGACATAATGACACAATACTTTTTTATCAAGCTTCTTCTCGAGACTTCCGTCTTGATTAGATTAGTATTTTTGAAACTGTCATAAATTTATTTCCAACAATAAGCAGTATCAGCATCAACGCAGGTAAAGAGCTTAAGTCTTTTGGTATTAAAATTCTTTTTTAAAATATAGTAACTAGGGCTAATTACGGAGTAAAAAATTATCTTTACTTTTTTTTAAGAACAAAATTTTTCGTGAGAGCGCCACGCTTCGGCATGAATGGACCGGCTCGACCGGAGTGATACCACGGCCTCACAGAAAACCGGTGTGAAACAGCGCCTGCGCTATGTTTCACCGAGTGAGTGAGGAAACTGGGACCAAGCCCCACCCCTCCCTCAATCCCCCTCCCCATCCCCAAAAGGCCGGCAATGCACTTGTGACGCCTCTGGTGTCGCTGGTGTCTATGGGCGGCGGTAATCGCTGACCATCAGGTGATACGTCTGCTTGTTTGCCTACTACTACTATTCACTACTATGTGATGATGTGACAGTCATGACAACAACAGAATTACCACCATTGTCGCACTTCGGCGCAAGCAAAACATTTAGTGTTCATATTGATTTAAATACTCGTAGTATTATTATATAGAAGGAACTAACAAAATTACCAACCCTACTAATATTAGGTCTTTACCTATGAAATTGCCGTTTTGTATGCAATAAGTGAAAGTATTTATTTTTTCAAACTTTTTTATTTCTGTTATTCGAAGTAATCACCCATGCAATCGACGCATCTTTGCCAACGCATTGGTAGTTTATTGATGCCCTTCTAGTAAAAATCAGCTGGACGGGAGGCAACAAACTCTTCAAAGGCATTTTGTACTGCCTCTCGGGAATTGAATTTTTTACCCACTAAAAAGTTGTCTAAATTTTTTAAAAAGTAATAGTCGGTAGGTGCAAGGTCTGGTGAGTATGGCGGATGAGGGAGAGCTTCCAACCCCAGCTCTTGCAGCTTGGAGACTGTCTGTTGCGCAGTATGGGGTCGCGCTTTGTCGTGAAGGAGCAGTGGGGACGACCGATTGACCATTTGAAATGACCAGTACTGAAGAAACGCAATTTAAATAAACGCAATAAACACGAAAGTTTGCGAGTATGTAAGTGAGTATGTTTCTTGCACTTTCACGCAAAAACTACTGAATGGATTTTGATGAAACTTTATAATTATACATATAATATAATATAATTAATAATATAATTATACAGTAGTGCTGTACGAGTATTATGAATAAATAACGTATATGTTTAATGTACAGTATAGTTCATATTTGTTTAACTCAGTAATTTAACTTAGTATATAGTTCTAAATATACGCATGACATATGTGTATGGCTCTGCAACACCTACTAAAGATTTGAAAAAAGAAGGTGGATAATCGCCCTGAAATTAAGTTTGTCTTATAAATTTTAGTAGCAGGAAGTTTGTATTAATAAAATCGATTACTAAGACACGCCTACGTGTTTACTAAAATAATAATAATGAGCCTCGACCAACACCTTAAGAGGCTCATGTTAGAAGGCTGGATCAAGGGTCTGATGCAGAAGGCAATCCTTATTGACACGGCTCGTATTGTGAGGAGGTTTTTATCTCTGGGGCTCTAACCACCGGTTTCTTGGTCCCTGTAGCCGAAGTTTATGGTCTACTATTTTTTATATTTTTAAATGTATTTTATGTATTTGTATATTTAAATGTACTAAAGGAAATAATATTATAATCTTATAGGGCGGACGTACTTGTGTTTTGAGTTAAAAGTTGATTAATTTTGTTTTTGATTAATCTGTGCAGACGGATTTGCACAGATTTATCGAACGTGTCTATGAGAAATCATTGCATTTTCATTCATCAATGGTGGTGGTGATGGTCAAATCAGTGTACATAGATAAATCACTACGATTTATCGTTACGTGTGTCATTATTGACTGCCTCTGTGGCGCAGTGGTAGCGTATGCGACTGCTGTTCTTGAGGTCTCGGGTTCGATTCCTGGGTCGGACCAAATGTTTGGTATGATCTACAAATATTTGTTTCGGGGTTTGGGTGTTTTCTATGTATAATATGTATGTATTTACAAAAAAAAAGAATATACATATTTATATCAGGTGTCTAGTACCCATAACACAAGCTCTGCTTAGCTTGGGACTATAGATGGCGTTGTGTGTAAGATGTCCGAAATATTTATTTATTATTTGTTACGTGCCCAGACGTCACGATTGTACCAGTCCCCAGATTTCAATTCGCACGCCTCTGATACAGTGCACTGCACAGCAAACTTGTGAATTTTATCTATTCTAAGTTTGAAGTCTCTCATGCAATTACGACTTAAACCAGTTGAGCAACTATATTAACGTGTATAATGTAATAAAAACTATTTGCAAGCAAACCGACATATATAATTATTATATTTATAAAAATATTATAACCATTGTGCAATATGACCTTTTAATTTTCTAATGAACGTTTTTCTCATACGACCATAACATTAGGTATACATCGCTGTTGTACGATAACAAAGCCTGTGGCTATGTTTAGACATTTCAATTAAATTGTGCACATTTTTTGCTACTTATAGGGTTGCCAGATGGTCGGTATTTATCAGGATTTCTTAGAAAATCGATTTATGATCTCAAGTATAAAAATATAGCTATGGTAATTTTTAGCACAATACATTTTCTGAATGGGAGGTCAGGCATGATTAAAAATTATGAATAAAAACATTTACTTAAAAAGTTTCTTTTTCTGGATAAATAAAAGGTTTATTTATTTCTCAAATAGATCCAACTATTAATGTAAAAAAATACAAAATAGTTGAAATATTAGGCCTGGCAATACCTGCCTCCACCTAATCTAAAGTAATATAGCATCTTTACGTTAACATTCAGATTGCTTGAAGCTGTACTGAATAAATTAAACATGATTAATGTATAAGTTTGCAAGCTATTTATGTTATAATACTGTTCAACGTAATTTATAACAAATCTAGCTCTTGGCCGCAGTCGCATCAGTTGTTGCGTTGAAGCCATGTCTAATTTTCAAGAAGTATTTCCAAGTGAGAAATTGGTACAGCGGTTTAGGCGTGAAAGCGTTGACAGACAGACAGAGAATTTTTTCTTGCGATATGGATAAGCGTCAGTATGATTCTTGAAAATTTTTACTTATAGTAGAACAGGACTTGCAAATTAAAAAAAGAAGTGAGGATTAGCAAGAAAATATACGAAAACGCAATCATTCTTGTTTGTGCGTGTTGCCTACAGTCACCACGACAGGAGTTTGATAAACTATCGACGTTGGGCATAATTTAATTGTTCTCCTAAATAGATTTTTGATTCATTGTCAATCGTGATTACAACCACGACTTTTTTATTTACAAATAAGTGTACACACGACAATAATCTTATATTTAATGTAAGCAGTATTGTTATTTTTAATAGGTGGAAATATTAATTAACTTTTACTAGGGCTCAAGTATTTATCCATACGGTTTAAACACACTCAGTGTTTTGATCGCTCATATTTCCAAGTTTCCAACAAAGATTTCAAATTCAAAACAAATGAGATTCGAGAACGCATAATTTGTAGGTCGCTGTTTAAGCTTGCTGTTCCTACATTTGTTTTTACCTTGAGCCATTTCACTTGACATTATACAAGGTCTCGATTCTACGAAGTAGAACTATGTTAAAATGATTGGCTTCACGGTATAAAACACAACGGTTCTACTTTTATTTAGGACAATATAATAAATAAATATTCCGGACATCTAACACACAACGCCATCTAGTCCCAAGCTAAGCAGAGTTTGTGTTATGGGTACTAGACAACTGATATGAATAAATATATACTTTTTTTTTGTAAATACATACATATTATACATAGAAAACACCCAAACTTCGAAACAAATATTTGTAGATTACACAAACATTTGGTCCGACCCAGGATTTGAACCCGAGACCTCAATCACAGCAGTCGCATTCACTACCACTGCGCCAACGAGGCAGTCAATATATCTAGTATACCTACCAAATTCTTTGTTCAGAGTAAACAGATATAAATGTAATAAGTTGTTTTGTACATGAATGTGTGTTTAAATCTATACTAATATAATAAAGCTGAAGAGTTTGTTTGTTTGAACGCGCTAATCTCAGGAACCGCTGGTTCGATTTCAAAAATTCTTTCAGTGTTGGATAGTCCATTTATCGAGTAAGGCTATAGGCTATATATCATCACGCTACTACTAATAGAAGCGGAGCAGCAATGAAGAATGTTTTAAAAAACGGGAGAAATTTTTCACGCTACGGGCAATATAAGTCGCAAACGAGGTTGCGTGGGTTAGCTAGTTTTAAATATACGCTTCACTACTACACTATTCATCAGATCACTAGCAGAATTTCAGCCACGGGTCGATATGTCGGCTATCCCGGTTTAAAGCAGTCTGTATCCTTCCTCGAGAATCAAAGTATATCAATGCCAAATTTAATTACAATCGGTGCAGCGGTTTAACCGTAAAAGTGTAAAACAGACAGACAGAGTTACTTAGAGATTTATATTATTAGCTAGTATGCACAATAGCACACAGAAGACGAAGGAATATTTTTTTATCCAGAAAAAATAAAATTATTGCGAGGTATGGAATAATTCATAATTAACTTTTATATGAAGACTATTACTATACTATTACCCGTAGCGTAATAATTTTCCACCGTTTTTTAACAATCTTCATTGGGGCTCCGCTCCTATGGGTCTTAGCGTGATGATATATAGCCTATAGCCTTCCTCGATAAATGGACTATCCAACACTAAAATATTTTTTTTTAATCGGACAGCGGTTCCGGAAATTAGCGCGTTCAAACAAACAAACTCTTCAGCTTTATAATATTAGTATAGAAAAAAACATTGTTAAGGGCCATTTTGACTAGCTAGACAGACTAATATTGGTCAGCTTAGGGGCCATCCATAAAGTACGTAACACGTAAAGGCGGGGGAGGGGGTCGACAAAGTGACATCACATCTCAAACAAAGTGACATGACATCACATTTCAAAATCTAATATACTCGTATCTAGAGGTACTAATCGCGTAATTTGAAATATTAATTTAACTAAAAAATATTTCCAACTCTATCTTTAGGACAATACGGTTTCAATTGTTTTGTTGATAATCAGTATTTAATCTTTTTCAACTAATTTCGGAACTGCTGTTTGAATTTAATAATTTTTCGATGTGAAATTGCAAAACATGTGACGTCACACTAGGGAGGGGGGGGGTCTCAGAAATGTGACCACCTGTAACAAGGACGGGGGGGGGGGGACTCAAAAAATCATGAAATTCGTGTGACGTACTTTATGGATGGCCCCTTAGCACATTTAACAGAAATATTGTATCGGACATGACCTACATGAACAATTTAAATGTGTAGATATGCATAATGTATTTTGTGTATTGTATTATTTGCATCGTTATTGCTTTAATTACTCCGGTTACTCCTAGGTGAGTCTTACGGAACTAAATACTTCAAATAGTTCCATAAATACCGAAGTTTTACATTTCGTAACGATGACTTGCATTTCATAGGAGGTAGCCATTATAATTTGACTTACGATAGCGTGCCTATAAAGTATAAAAAGTGTCTAAGTTGTGAATAATTCATTCTTAAATACTGAAGCCGAAATTTTGTTGTTTTAATGCTTATTTACCGAGAAGTGTTTTTAATGCGGAATTGTTAATGCTTAAATTTAAATTCTATTGATATTAAATGAACAAATCTCTGATAAAGTTGGCTTTTAAAAGTCGAAACATAAGTATTTTATGTTGTTCGCAATCGTATCGTAAAATAACTTTTTTATGTCCTCTATTGTTTGTATTTTCTCTATTTACTTAGGAATTATAGATTCCAAGAAATCAATTCACAGTTGTGCAACCATTTTTGTTTGAGTTTAAATAGTTGTGTTTACTGTGATTGAAACATTACAAAGTATACGGTACATACACATTAAAATTAAGAAGAATTGGAAATTAAAGTCTAAATCCAAAATTTCCAATTTTCAGATTCGAGATTTCGAAAACAGAAGTTTGTTTAGCAGAATGTTAGTTATTGTCGAAGAACATCAAGACTAAGTGTGTATAAAAGTAGGTATGTAGTTAGTATGTAGAGGTCTATTATACATCTATATTGTAGAGATGCTTGTTTGCGACAATATATGCTAATATTATTTACATTTGAATTATATTCATTACAAGTTTATGACAGACTAAGTACATGCAATGTGAATATTAAGCATGTGTTGCGACGGTCTGTAGACTTCGCGCTCGTGAGGCGTGGGCCTAAGACCTACGAGTTTTCCACGAAACGCTGACGTCAGCAACGAACACGGTCATCGCCACTCAACGTTTTCCTGGTTTAACCTTGTTTTGAACGTCTACAAGTGCTTCCAGTTAATGTTTGTAAAGTAATAAACAAAGTTAAATAATACCATTACTAGCTCCATACTTTGTAACAAAGGTCTTTAAGTTAATTTAAGTATTACTTTTATGTTGTAGTTTCACTATCAGAGAATTCTTGATACAGATATTAAATTAAGATATTTCTTATGTAAATATATTACTGCAGAATTAATACAAACCAGAAATCGCCTTGTTGATAAATTTCGACCATAATTCTCTTAAAACTTTTAGGTCATAAGTGAGCAGTAAAATGTAAACTATGATTGTTTATTTTGTTATTTCTTACCATTATAGGTCAACAGATTATACTGAAAGCATACTTCGCTATATATACTGGTATACTGTACGTACCTACTTTTTATTTTGTTTTTTAAAATAGCATATTCCTCGGTTCTACAAAATTCCATAAAAATTATCGCAAAGAATTCTCTTCACGTACGTCAGGTATATTAGTTTAATCTAATAGTTAACATAAATGTACAGTTGTGCTCAAGTACCACGACATTCACTTTAACTAAACATATTACAGTACCTATTTTTCTATTTTTGCGTATCTCGACTTTTCGACTTATACAATATATAAATAAAAAAAAAAACAAGTTAACCAAAGGTTAAGAATGCCACAAGTTTTTGCGGTCAGAATTCAATCAATACTAGTAAAAAAACAGCGCGCGGTGAACTGTGAATTTAAATAATTTACAAATAGCTAAAGGTTAAAAATGTGGATGTAATCTGTAGATGAAGTATGTCTTAATTCCTTTTTCAAACGTGGTACGAACCGCGAAGATAAGAGCAATAAGACCGCAACTTGTATAAATTTGCTATTATTATGTTACATATCAGGATTTACATAATATTAGAAAATAAATAGGTATGGGGTTGAGCAATTAAGGAAACACCATTGTTCAAAACAAAATTGTTATCATAACTCACTGGTATTTGCGTAACATACACAAGACCTACACGTGTTGCGTTTAATAAAAACACAACAAAAGAAATCATAGTTATAATTCTCAATTTCCTGTTGACATCGAAATGACAGTGATTTTTTCCCTCTATTAGTTTAATTTTCTCCTCTTTTAAAGTAATTCAGCAGCCTTGAATATTTTGTATGAATTAAGCTTTTGGAAGTGTAATCATATCATATTAATCTTGAACTAATACCTGCTTCTTTAATAATATTATAAATTCGAAAGTAACTCTACGTACGTACGTACGGTACCTACAGAGATACTTTGTAAATAAAACATTTACAACGAATATTTGACCTTAACCACGGTGTGACACAACATTAAACAGCTTTACATCACACAAAAATGCTTGCGATATTATTATTCTACACACATTTACTGGTACTTGACGCAAAGCAAAAGTGCTTTTGCTAATAGACCATGGCACAAAAATAATTAAGGCAAGTCGACTTCCACATATAACACAACAGTAACTTACTACAGCGCCATCTACCAAAGATACACTGAACTACGAAGTAACGCACAACGTAAACACGGAGATACTACAAATCCTGAATCACGCAATAAATAGTTTTCGCGCTGATTATCATATATACAACATCCCAACATCAACTGTTGGGCAGTAGCCCGCCAGGCATGATCACCTCGCCTGGTCGGAGGATCCTCCCTTTGTGTTGGTGGGACATTGACACCCGTTCCCCCACACTAATATTATAAAGCTGAAGAGTTTGATTGTTTGAACGCGCTAATCTCAGGAACCGCTGGTCCTATTTGAAAAAATATTTCAGTGTTGGATAGCCCATTTATCGAGGTAGGCTATAGGCTATATATCATCACGCTAAGACCAATATGAGTGGAGCCCTAATGAAGAATGTTTCAAAAACGGGGGAAAATTTTCACACTTTCAATAGAAGACGAGGTTGCGTGGGTCAGCTAGTACCTAATAATATTAAATGCGTCGAGGAAGCATAATAGTCACAAAACTTCTAACCGAATCTATATTCTTTCTTGCTTCTTGCAGACATTGGTTTCTTTACATACACTCTTTTGCAAAAAAAACGGGCACTTAAGCAAAGAACTATTTTATAATTACTATTAGTTTGTTTGACAATTTTAGGTATTGTTATCCTCAGAATTTCATAAATTAATTAGGAAGGAATAGGTATCATCAGTTTTATCATAACATTTTGATTAAATTATTGAGAAATAATGTTTAAGCTCAAAACACTATTATTGTACCTGCTCGCTAAATAAAAATGAAACGCGTTAATTTCTTTGTTTTTCTTGAATACATTAAAAGCAGATAAAAGTTTAGTATTGAGTGCGACCCCCTCTTGCTGAAATCACGGCTTGCATTCGTCTGGGCATGCTAGCTAGTATATCTTTTATGGTTTCTTGGGGAATACGTTCCCACTCCGCGGTAATCACATTCTTTAGCTCTCTGATGGTCTGCGGAGCCGGCTGCACTGATCTCACTCGTCGCTTCAGAACGTCCCAGACATGCTCTATGGCATTGAGGTCCGGACTTCTAGCTGGCCAGTCCAAACGACGAATTCCGACTTCTAGCATATACGCTTCCACATCGCCAGACCGGTGGGCGCGAGCGTTGACGTCCATAAAAAATGAGTTTTCGCCAAGAGCGGTTAAAGCGGGTTGTGCATAAGGAATTAGAAATTCCGTTATGTATCGGTGTCCAGTCAGTGTACCGTTTTCGATGAAGACTAACTCCGTACGATCCATGGAATTTATTCCTGCCCAAAACATAACAGAGCCCCCTCCATAAGGTGTGATTTCTTCAAAACATGCCTCTGCAAAGCGTTCTCCTCGTCTACGTAGCACTCGCCGACGTCGGTCTTCACCATGCAGAGATATTCTGGCTTCATCGGAGAACAATATCCTATCCCAGTCTTCATGAGTCCATGATACAGAATTTCGAGCGAAGCTAAGCCTGGCAACTCGATGTCCACGGAGTAATTTAGGGCCGCGTGCTGGGCGATGACTGTGTATATTAGCAGCGAGAAGCCTCCTCCTGACCGTCCATAGACTAATTTGCACATTTCTTACTTCTTCGAGGCTGTTCTTGAGGTCCACATAAGAAGATTTGCGATTTCTCAACGCTTGACTAACTAGAAAACGATCATCCCGTGGTTCGGTACACGTCTTTCTGCCAGAACCTGGCCTTCTCTTGACGGAACCGGTCTCTTGATAGCGCTGCTAGGTCCTTTGAACTGTCGACCGACTCACATTTAGCCTCTGAGCCACGAAGCATTGGCTGCAACCTTCTTCAAGCAGCGCAATAATTTTGCTCGCTTTTATCACTTTATCTACCATTTTCGAGATTGCTAAACAGCAATAAAAATACTTTTAAATGTCAAGGACATCAGATAATTTAATAAAAAATGACAAAAAGTTAATTAGAGTCGACATTAACTATAGGGAATTCGCGCCACAAAATGTAGTTAAAAGTTGTTTTCTTTGAAAACCAGGCTCAGTCAAAAATTTGAATTTGAAATGTACTCTTATAAACATTATGGCACTTTTATAACTGGCCAGTAACATGTTCAAATGATTAAAACCTTTTTGGTATTTTATTTTTTTCAGCCAGGAAGAAAATCGAAACCGCCCGTTTTTTTTGCAAATGAGTGTAAGTAGTATAAAATGTAGTCACTTTCGCTATTTGTTTCCTTAGATCTTCTAAACTATTCAACGGATTTCAATACAGATTTCAGCAATATACCCTCGGATTATGAGAGTTAGGCAGCAGAGAGTGCACCTGTATTTACGCTCACACTTGTACAAAATATCTGCTGCGTAGTTGACTGGTGTCCGTGGAGACTAACTGCAGTGGCCGTTATCGGCTAGGGTTATCCTAGCCGATTACGGTTTTACGATTATAGTTGAAGAAATCCAAGAATTTCAAGGATTTCCGTGTTAAGAAGGGTCTTGTATTTAATAAATGCACATCCACGTGTCGTTAAACTATTTCAGTGAAATTTAGTAGAATGCAATACAGTCATAAAACGTTTCTGAAACATTGTTGAATTACAAGATTTAAGGGTAGTAAAATTGACTGTCACGTCTTTTACGCTCTCTTTTCCCTTCCCCTCTTTTATATCATGATCCCAAGTCTTTTAAGCGGGGTGTGAAAAAGCATCTCACTCAGCCATGGTGTGGAACACCATACTGCATTGCCCTCATTCGCATTGAGGATGTTGACTCTTGGATTCTCCTCATGCTTTCCATCAGGCAGAGGAAGGTCTTTTCGGCATGTAATATATTTATAAAAAAGTTGCAAAGTTAAGCAATCCCTGCCAGGTCAGTCTATGGACTGGGTGACTATTCTTATTACATTGAGACCCCTCCATCCTTGGTCTCAGAGAGCACTATGAAATTTCAAAAGCAACAGACAGAAGGAATGAAATGGTAAATTATCAAATAAAACTTTGTAATAATAATATCATAACACATTGATAGTATTAAATAATAAACACAAATACGTTCTACAAAGCATAATATCTTGTAATACCATTTATAATACTCTTATCAGAATGACTGTGTGATATGTTTGCCAAATGTGACACAACGTCTAAAAAAGGCAGGTGACTAAGAGATACACACTATCTCAATAAAGTCTTGAAAACCTATCAATTGATATACTTTATAATTTGTTTATCAGCTTCAATTTGAATTTTAGCTACTTATGTAACATTGAAGTGTACTTTCAGTTCAAGTAGCAAGGCAAAATATTCCTACACTTTTAAATTTACACATATAGATAGACATTTATAAAAAATGAGAGGTCAAATTAATAGGTATTCATACTAATATTATAAATTTGAAAGTAGCTTTGTCTGTAGGTCTGTCTATTACGCTTTCACAGCTAAACCGCTGCACCAATTTCAATGAATTTACGCATTGAGATACTTTGAATCTTGAGGAAGAACATAGGCTACTCTTTACCGCCATAACCGACATACACACAAATATTTGCAGATCATACAAACATTTGCTGCAAGCTGGGAATCAAACCAAAGACCTCAAGCACAACAGTCGCATACGCTACCACTGCGCCACAGAGGCAGTTCAAGAGTAGCAAAGAATTCAATACCAGTGAGAATTATTAGTTATCTGTGGAAAATTGTTTATTGAGACTAGTTTAAATAAATTATGATAATTTTGTATAAATTGATTAATTCATCTAACCACAATCAACATTACCTAGAACAGGATTCATTAATCAAATACCTGGGCAATTAAGTTTTATTCGTTCATTATTTTCTTTGTGTTTTCTTGGAACAGACATCTATTCACTATTTTTAAATAGATAAACATAATATAAATGTAAAGTTACAAAGAAATCATTAAAGCTGTTTCTAAGATCTGTATAATAATTTTATATTTTATATATATTTTTTTTTATTGAATAGGGGCAAACGAGCAGACGCATCGCCTGATGGTAAGCGATTACCGCTGCCCATGGACATCCGCAACACCAAAAGCGTCACAAGTGCGTTGCAGACCTTTGCGACCGATGCGGAGAGGGAGTGGGGGGAGGGGTAATATATACAAGAATTGCATATTTGAAGTCATATATTGTTAAGGTAGTGCAAATTATTAAAAAATTCAGATGTTTTATTGACTTGATAATTTGGGTTTATTATTTTCAAGGACTCCCAATTACCCTTGTATAGTCATTCAATACATTTTATTTTAAAATTGATCAGGGATATAAAAACTGTATACAAAAATAGCAGACCTTCAAGATCTTAAGTTCCTTTGTTTATTACTTTTTATCCTTTTCCAAAATCTATTTGTGATTGGCCTAATGATATCTCCCATATCCTCTTTTAAAACAGTTTATTTATCTTTTCTGTTAATCTGTTTCTACCCATGTATCCATCAACTTCCATACATAAAACTTTCTTTATCACTTCAAATCACTCTTCATCCAATATGCTATGAGTTTCTTTATTCACATACGTAAATGTAAATGTAAAACGAAAATTATCAAAAACTTTACACCAACTACATAATACCTTTTGATGTATATAGCCTATGTAACCTAGGACATTATTACGAACCAATCTCATTTGTTAAAATGGGTGCAGTAGTTTAGACGTTACGGTGGAATATACAAACATACATAAATTACCAAAACTAATATACAATGATGCAGGAGCATCTCAATAGGCAGCCAAAGTGTGGGTTACTATGCTGCATTGTCTGCATTCCCAATGAATATGGTGATCACTACTCTTGGGTTCCACTCATGCTTTTTATCAAGCATTATAAAAAACTCATCCTTGTGGCGTTGCCATAGTCAAGTAATGACAAATGAACAAAGATATTAACTTAAATTGGTTTGAAATGTTCTACTAAAATTAATCTAGATATTAGTTTCTTAAATAACATATTAATATGTTACTTTTTATGCGAGAATGAAACATTATGAAGTTTTTTCTACCTGTTTTTTTTATATTTCAGATTTATTTAGTTCCTAGCTTCCACTCATGGCTTTATTCACTCCACTTAATGTTGAGTTTTGCAGGATAAATAGCCTATGTCCTGTTCCAGAATATATATAGTCTATCTTTGAACAAAATTTCATTCAATACCATTTAACTATTCTTGTGTGATTGAGCGACAAACATTCATCCATGCATTCAAACTTTCACATATATTAGAATAGATTCTAATATTATTTATCAAAATACAATACTTAAAAATACTATTCTCATTCTTTATCCATAGATAAGATATTTTCTTTTAGGCAAGCATTTGCATAGTTTTGGCAAATTTCAATGGAAATGTAAACAAAAATCATGAATATTTGTTACATCACTCCTAAAACATTTAAATCAAGTGAAATAGAAAACTTTTAAACAATTATTTGTAGCCTTTACATAATTTTATGAATCACAAATGTAAGATTTTAGTTTCTACTTGCAAATTTGTTTAGAAATATACATTGGTAATTATGTTAATATTCTGCAATAAAATTGGATAGCTAATTTATATAATGAATAGGTATCTCAAGCGACTAGATCCTGTTTACTTATTTTGATTTGAAATTTTTATGTGACTTCTGTATGTGGTTTCAAGGATAGTGCTATTTATTATACAAACACTAAAATTAATGTAGTTTTTCTACGTATCGTTAGTGACTTATTTTTTTTTAAATTATACCGTAACTGGTTGTTGACAAGGTTACGAGGTGTATCGAAGGACGAAGTTGATATAAAAAAGTAAAGATAACAATGTATTCGAAACTTTAAATAATATAATACAAAAATGTTTGGTATATCTGTGGTCATCCTATAACTTACCGTGAGCAAGGATCTGGAGGTCGGAATAGATGAAACAAAATCATTTGTTGAAGAACCTTGCGACGATTGACTATCATCGCAAGAAATGTCCGATTGATTTGATTGACTATCACTACTTTCCAACTTCATCGTCATTTGTTCAATGTCACTTAAGTTCCAAAAACACTATAAAAACGTTTTACGTAATTCGTGAAACACAAAACGAAAAATTTGAAACTTCTGAATAAAGTTTGTAGTTCCGCGTATCTATCAAATTCTGGCAAATAATGCGAACTGCGAAGTTTCTCGTGACAGTTCAGTAATGACAACGACAGAATCAAAATAAGGCGCCTTGGTTGAATTGGAAAAGATTATCCAAGAAAAAGAACACAACAATGATGACTCATCACTGCAGTTTAGTTTGCACACAAACGATAACGATGACGTCGTCGTCGCTTTGGGGATGCCCTTCTCCTAAGAATTTGTAATGGTATATTTCAAAACGGCATAAGCGCCAACTATTATGAAGAACTAAGTTACTTTTTGGAAGCATAGTCATACAGCGGCCTGAACGAAATTGAAGGGTGATCTCACTATCTAAAAATACTCGTGTAGCGTGATATTTAACCAATGGCAAAGCTTTTGTTGTATGACGTCACTTAAATTTGGACGATTGAGTTGCTAGAACTTATTCAAATCCAAGGTTAAACCACATGAATTCAAATGATTTTCATGCCGTAAGATTGTAATTCAAATTGAAAAAGAGAAATTATTTTTTAGCTCTAATAAAATCATTTAAGGAAATTGTTCGATAGACTATTTATGTAGGCAAGCCATCTCATAGCGTTTCGTCGCTTAATTTCATATTTACCTGTGAAATTATGGAGTTTATGCATATAAATTATGCAGTTCTTCTTATTACTACATAAAGATAAATTTTATTCTTAATAGTGGTATTAAATCTAAAATTCTATTTGCATATACAAAGTCACTCTCATGAATGGTTTCTAAGTTTGTGACACCATTCGATGGTTTATGAGGGTACTAAACGAAGTAAAACTACCATGCTTTTGACTTTGACATTTACATTGTGTGAAATGTTGATGTCAGTTTTGAGTTTGGATGATTATAGCACTTATGATCGGATATACTTGTTTATGTTTTGTCTTCCTAAAATACGTATATAATAAAAGTGTAAAATCAGACGAAACAGTAATTTCATCTCTTTATTTGTTACTGTAAATGTGCCGTAACATAAAATATTATATTTGAATAGCTAAGTGTAATTGTTCGCATGTTATTATAAGTTCTACAAATGTTAAGTATAGCATAAAGCTTGCTTATTCCCTAGTAAATATTAAACTACAACAAGTTTTTAGAGAAAAAGTACGTGTTACTTGAGCTTGTTTTTAAATTGTGTAACCTTAAATAGTATAAATATTTATAAGTATTATTTATGTTTAGCAAAATGTCTGGGAAGAAATGTAAGCACTGTGGGTCCTCAGAGATAGAGGTGGACCCAGCACGTGGAGATGCTGTGTGTACGAACTGTGGAACGGTATTAGAAGATAATATAATTGTAGCCGAAATTGAATTTCAAGAGAATACACATGGTGGTGCTTCAGCTATTGGACAGTTTGTGTCAGCAGAGTCTAAAGGAGGTGCTACTGGGTTTGGAAGAGGTACACATAATCTTTATCTATGCATGTAAAAACTTCTAAAGTTGTGCATGGATTGAGCTCAAATTTTGACACAAAATTGTAATCACTTGTTTAAAACTATTTTTCACATCAGCTAAGTCACTCCTTTCTTATCAATGTAATGTTAATACACCTGACCAAAGCTTGGAAGAATACAGCTATTTAATATAACATAAATATTTTGTTCAAGACCAAGAAGTAACTATACAGAATACATCTTAATGACAGCCACACTATTCTTAAAGGTTAGTTTACGAGTTCACAAAAACATATTGCCAGAACATAATACACATAATATCATCAGTCTGATCCTGTTGACTATGAAAGTATATATCAATATCAATATTAAAGCCTGTTAGTTCAAATTGTAGTTAATGCTGACATAATGTTAAATTTAGAGGTCCTTAGCTACTGATACACCCACAAGTTGCTAATAATGGTGTCTTTCAAACCTCATCTTGTCCTTTTTTTATATTAAACTCTAGCTGTACCCTGACAGGCTACGCTGTGGCATATTACAATTACAAAAAGAAATTAAAGACAGACAGATTTATTTGCTTGAAATATGGTAGAGACCTTAAGATGTAAAGCCGTCTTTGAAATGTATTGCATATTGTGAAAGTTCATAGGAAGCTATAAAATTTTAGTTCAATTCGTGCTGGTTTTTTTAAGTATTCACAAACTAAATTATAATCTATATAAATAAAAGCCAAATACCACTCACTGTTTAATAACGAAATCTCATCTCAGAAACTATAACACCTACAAGCTTGAAATTTGGCAGGAGATCCGCTAAGAACGGATTTTACGAAAGTCCACCTCTAAGGGGGTAAAACAGGGATTGGAAGTTTGTAAAAAAATTCCTATGTTTTTGAAGTAAGAAACTTGAAATATATGCTCTATAGATGATGTGGAGGCATACTAATAATATATCTTTAGAAATCAACCCCCTTTAAGGGTAAAACAGGGAATGGTATTTTGTATGAAAGTCCAATTTAATTGAAATTAAAGTAATTATGGCAGAAGGATTTTAAATGGTTTTTAAGTATAAGTTATCATACATATACATTAACTGAGCCCCATGGTGTTGCCCACGGTACAACAACAACCGCGGGTAATGCAGCTGGGCAACAACACTTCTAATCTGCTCATTTTGAACAAATGGAGAAGTGTTCAATGAATAAAATATAACTATGTATTGTTGTGCATTCGTTTCAAATCATTCACTAATTATAAACTTATTTTTAGCTTTCAATGGTGGTATTGGTCAAGAATCTAGAGAAATCACTTTAAGAAAAGCAAGAGAAGGCATTACAGCACTCTGCCAACAGCTACGCCTAAATCAACAATGTATAGATATATCATGTAACTTCTATAAGATGGCTCTCTCGCGGCATCTTACTATAGGCAGACCTTCAAGTCACACGCAGGCTGCCTGTGTGTACATGACCTGCAGAACTGAGGGGACACCTCGTATCCTTTTGCAAAATATACTTAAACTTAACTAAAATGTGTATAGATAACATAATTAGTAATATCCCAAATGCAATAGGTAGAAGTCATAATGTCTGTTTGCCTGATCATAATACACACATTCGGCCCAAAACTTATAACAAGTTACTGCTTTAGAACCGTGCAAGGTATGAGTAGGGACAATGTCAACTACCTTTTTTTTAAGTTTATGATAGTACTGATGACAGACAATCACTTTATGTTATAAACTATGTTTCCTCATAAAGGTAAACTCTTTCTTAAAAGGTCGGCAACGCACTTGTGACGCCTCTGGAGTTGCGGGTATCCTTGGGCGGCGGTGATCGCTTACCATCAGGCGATACATCTGATCGTTTGACCCCTATTCAATAAAAAAAAAAGATCAGGACCTTAAAACGTTCACTTCGTACACATTTTAAGCTTGCTTTGACGGCCAAACCGCTGCACCGATTTTAATGAAATTTGGCAAGGAGGTACTTTGATTTTTGAGGAAGGAATAGGCTACTCTTTACTGCGATAACCGACAAACACACGGGCAGTTCCGCGCGCAAATGCAAGTTTTTTTTTTATCATTTTATTCACATCACATCTTTATCAGTCTACTGATAATTGAAATAACAAGAGTAAATATTTTAAGCAGGATAAATAATAATATTTCCTGAACTTTGAACACCAGATCTTTTGATAGATGTTAGTGATGCAGTACCAATATGCTGTTATCAAGTGGGCCGCACTTACTTCAAGCTATCCAGAGCACTCTGCATTAATATCCCTCCAACTGGTAAGTAATAATAATAATACATTATATTGGGATCGATCTATTATTACAGACAGGACTATTGTTGCCAATAAGCCTGATATCGTGGTGATAGATCGATTAGAGCGCCGCGCAATGATTGTCGATATTGCCGTTCCTCATGACGAGAATCTCGTGAAAGTCGAAAAAGAAAAACAAATAAAATATTTGGATTTATCTCACGACATTGTCGATATGTGGAATGTGGATTAATAGCCAAGAGCCTCGATCAACACCTTAAGAGGCTCACGTTGAAAGGCTGGATCAAGGGTCTGATACAGAAGGCAGTCCTTCTTGACACGGCACATATAGCGAGGAGGTTCTTGTCTTTGAAGCCCTAACCACCGGTTTCTTGGTCCCTGTCGGTGCACTATAATTTTTTATATTTTTGAATTTATTTATTTCTATTTTTTTTTTTTTTTTTTATTTATAAGTACTACATTTTTATATGTATATTTAAAAATTTAATTTATAAGAATATTTAAATGTAATAAAGGAGATAATAATAATCTCTTTATTGTACACCAGATTACTTAAAAAGGTAATACAAAACTAGGAGGTACAATTAGCGGCCAATAATATTTATAATATGCCCAAATACTTTGTTAGGTTGATTCTTAAATTAAAAGGACTTAAGCACTGTGGACACTGCTCAATTTGCTAAATGTTGAGTAGTCCCCTGAATAGAAAAGGCGACGTGATCTGATGACGACGATATCTGTCACTCTTTAGCGGTGTTAGTCCCAATCACGGCCCTGTAGTATCTCGAAGCTACCACCTGGTAAAGTTTATATAATTACAAAAATTTTATATGAATACTATAAAATAAATTAATCTCTGGACTATAAACCAAAAATATTGAATGCTTTGGTTTGTAAACACGATAAGAATATTTTCACGATTTCAACATTGTGTTTTGATAAGTAATTAAAAATTGTGAACCAGCATTTTGCAAATACAACTTGAACTTGATTTAAAATTAATCTTAGTGAGACTTAAGAACCCAAATACATGCTGCAAGGCTTTATCAACTGCAGACCGCGAAATCTGTGAATAATTATTATTAAATTCAAGATTGTTACTACCGCACCCACTGCCTGTAAAATTTAATATTACATAGTTTCACCCTAATAAGGAGGAGGCATTGAATTAAAACGAAGTATTAATAATTAACTATTTACTATAATAATAATATATTGCAATCAATTTGTATCATGATGCTAAGCTAACCCTACAGATTACTAGAGAGCTATTTACGACACCCATATCACATTGTTAAGGTACGTATCTTAATTTCTATTCAAGTTCAACAATATACACAAGAACTTTACAAGGTTTCAACAAAACAACACTGGGGAATGGTTAAGTATCTATGATAAAATTTTAATTTATATACTTTGTCCAAATTGAGATTTTATAACATTCTGATTTTTGCTATACAGAAGAATTAAAGGGTCGAGATCTAGTAATTTGTCAGTCCTCACTGGAGTTGGTGTTGGGTATAGATGTGTTGAGAGTTGGTCCATAATAAATAAGTTCTGGTATTTGACCACCTTGTACTCCCGTGCCATTTGTACTCTCTGATGAACAGTGAAACTGGAAAGTTACTGTTCCCATATAAACTTCACTTAGGCCTTCTTGTCCAAAATAACTTAATTCACTTCCATCAAGTATGGCAGATGCAGTGTAAAAACATTCAGGTTCAATTTGTATCGGGTTCTCAAAGTACACATGAAAAGTATTACTGGAACCATCAGAGAAGAATTTTGTGTTATTCTCTGCCAGCACCCTCCCTAATCGCTTCAATTCAATTTTGACATTATAGTCAGCTGCACCATTAGACGATCCATAAAGTCCAAATCCAACTACAAATATTCTCTTGTCCACACAGAACTGTATAGAGTCACATCTGCCACGGTACCTCCATTGATTACTTCTGTAGGCGCATGACTGAAACCTATGGCATATCTGAAATTTAAAATAAAAACTTTATGCATAAACATATACAAATTATCAACGACAATAGATTTACAATACAGTATTGTTTCTTCTACAGTAACAGACAGTAGTATCGGAGAAATTCAAAACAATAAATAGGGCCATAAAATGAATCTGTCCATCATAAAAATCGTGTTGCAGAAATGTTTGCCCATTTAGATGTAAAACATACATTAATTAGAACTACCAAAAAAATTATAAAAAGAAAATTATACACTACAATATTGGGTTAAATATAATTAATTACCTGTGCTTTTAGTCCTGCTCGTGCTTTAATAGGATAAGAAAGCAGTGGTTTGCTTGATGCAGTAAAATGCAAAAATATATCTATTGTCTCTTGGGGTGAAAGAATACCAATTTGGGCTGCGCTGTTTGCAAATTCTTCCAAGGACATTGTAGGGAACCTTATCAAATATATGGCACCGCCCAACATGGCTCGTTTATTTGAAGGTGTTGGGTCTATTTCTCTTCGTATACATTCAGCATGTGCCCATGCCAATGCAGCCTCAAATAAGTTGATTTCTTTACAGTTGAGAGTTTCTCTGGCTAATACTGATTCAAGTGTTGATACATCAATATCAACAAAACCATCTGATGTCAAGGCCATCTCTGCCTACAATAAAACAATCTTTGTTAGGAAAGGTCAAGGTTATTAAAACTGCAATACAATCTGTTCTATAGTTTATTCAAGATTCATGTACATTACATTAGTAAGTAATATTACAAAATTGTAATATAGACATTTACATGCTCACAACAAACTAATCAAGCAAATTGTATTGCAGTTACACTAATAATATATAATTATATTTTTTAAGATTAATGACTAGAGATACATAAAACTAAAGGAATGTAAATTAAAATCTATGTATGTTTAAAGTTAACATAAATTCATTCTTAAGCCTAAATCACAACCTAAAATTAAGTATACAAATGCTTTGTGGCACCTTGTTTTAAATTTTGATATGGAATAATTTTAGTTTCTAATTAGAATCTCAAATCATATATTTAAAATAATCATAATGAGATTTACTTGAAGGTATTAAATTTGGTCAAGAGATTCTATCAGTCAACATTTAACTATAAATATTTAGATATAAATATTGCGCACATTGTCCATGCTCTCAGGGCTCGAAAAATTTCGACTTGATGATTCAGAGAGCTCCATCAATAGGCTGCTGTAGGATGACGATGTTTCAATAAACATTGTGGCAAGATTCTCAGTGGATTCACATACCTGTGCATCTATAACTTCCCAGCACCTCTGCATTAGTTCTGGTTCCTCAAATAATCTTGACTGGCTGAGGAGCAGGCATGCATTTTTTGCAGTTAGACTAGTTTCCAAATAATTGACACATGCTTTGGCCAAGTGAGGTACTATATATTTTTTGGCAACATATAGTGTTGATAATACTGTATCTGCTTCTAACTGAATTTCATCGCAGTATATGTATCTGAAAAAATAGAAAACACAACATGAATATTGAACTACTATAGCAATTAAAGATATTAGATAAGGACAACAATAAGAAAACAACTCACTTTAATAATGTAAGAAAAGCAGAGGGTTCAACATCTGGAACTTCAATCTCTTGTTTACATTCTGCTAATCCACCATAGAACATAGCGTAAAATACCGAACTAGCAGTGGCTAATACATATTTGTGAGCTGGAATTATCTGAGTGTGCCCTGTAAAAACATAAACATATATTTGTGTTGAGTTCACATGATTGCTAAAATAAATAAAAAAAAGTCTAATAAGTTGCAATACTGACCTGGACTACCAACGATGAATGTAATATCAGACATAAGCTGATTATTGAACATAGCTGCATTTCGTTCTCGCACAGTAGGTTTGGTAGCTTGCCAATTAGGATCTAAGGTTGCCGTGCCAGGCGGTGGGGCTGGGGAAGACGTGGGTGAAGGTGTCACACTTGTGGATCCACATGGGGATGGGGGCCCACTGTAGCATTGTGAAACTTGAGTTGCTGTCTCGCGTTGCGAGACCGTGTGGGGCGGCGACATCGATAATCCACTACCATTGTTGATATTTTCAGCTGAAAATAACCATTTGCCCTTGTTACTATAAATCGAAACACTTGTCTACTTATAAATGTAATATTCACAGCACGAATACACAAATCGGGTCAAGCACTAATAAAAACTTGCAAACCATGACACACAACAGCAGTTATTTAGCCAAGTAACTCTTTTAACCCAATAGTTGACCTCTAGCGCGTTGAAAAACACTCATTTAATTGACATGTATATAAATCAATATTTACAATGATCCACTATCTCACCGTTCATCCAAGCATTAGTTTGTGCAACAAACAGACCGTCCTGTAACCTTTTAGGAGGTTTTGAAACGATTCTAGAACACAAATTCGACATAGTGATTCTATAACTCGATCGAGTTTAAAATTTACAAGAAAACATTTGGGTCGCGAGTTCCTAAGCTTTTACATCAGCCATCTTGTTTTAAGTTGTTTTCCTTGCTGTCTGCCTCGCCGATGAAGTGTTGCCAGATATGACAGTTAGTGTTTGTTTAGTATAAAATCGATTTTGATTTGCCTTTTTCAAAGGTATTATTAAATTAGATATAGACTGTTTTATTATTTATATCAATGAACCTTCAAATTTATAAACATTCAAAACAGTCGAAATTAATCGCTCTAAATAATTTGGTCTGTCAAAAAAAAACCATCCTTTATTTACTGTTTTTACGTAAATATATGGTAACTTATATTTACGTAAAAATATATTGTATGACAGTTTTGACAGATAAAAGAGTACAGAGGCTATATAGAGCTTATGGAGGGTATCTCTACCCTCCATAATAGAGCTAAAGAGAAACTATATAGTTTGTCCGATTTATGAAGGTGAAACTGACATTCTGTAACGACAGAATGCAACCATGTATTAAAGCTCAATTTTAGAAATAGATCCGAGATTCTTACCTATGTTTGTGGAATACAATATGTACATGTAACATTATTCTTAAAAACCTATTTGAAAACGATTTATGCTTCTTATATTATATTGATGATCGTTCATTTGTAATCGGAATCGAATATTCTCACAATGGTCTAAAGACACCCTTTTAGATCGGTCAAACTTTATTCTTTTTTTTTTCTATTACATAGGGGGCAAACGAGCAGACGTATCGCCTGATGGTAAGCGATTACCGCCACCCATGGACACCCGCAACACCAGAGGCGTTACAAGTGCGTTGCCGGCCTTTTAGGAAGGAGTAGGTACGTTCTTTTTAGATGACTTGAGAAATCCTTCGTTTTGGTTGAAGATGACAAAAAAAAATTATATCTCTTTTTTCAATAGTTCGTCTTGATATGTCGGCGACAATTATTAGAGTAGGTATAGATTGACGTTATTCCAAATCTGTCTTCCAGGTGTTCAATTATCCAATTATGGCATCTCCCCGCCTAGTCAACTTGCAGCGTTTTTCTTGGGCTGGCTAGAAATTGTTTATGATTTTCCGTTTACCTTTTCTCTGCTCTAATTTATGAAACGATTTCTTTTGTAAAATGATTTAACTGAAGCACAGACCAGGGAAGCTTTTTTATCCTTATACTATGCCATTTTTAAATATTTTTTTTAATAAATGTTGCACATATTTATTGATTTTTTTTTAAAGTAGCCTCTCTCGATATTTACATTTTCCTTATTGCGACAACTCAATGTTGACATTTCGGTGTTATTTCAATAAATTAAGGTTAAGATTATGTTATGTTTACGTCTACTATTGCCCGTAGCGTAATTATTATCCCCCGTTTTTTAAACATTCTTCATTGAGGCTCCGCTCGTATTGGTCTTAGCGTGATGATATAGCCTATAGCCTACCTCGATAAATAGACTATCCAACATTGAAATAATTTTCCAGCGGTTCTTGAGATTAGCATTAGATTAGCGTGTTCAAACAAACAAACAAACAAACTCTATTTAAAAATATCTAGTTTTTTTTACTTTTTCACTATTGTTCGTCACTGCGTCAATTTAACAACAATGAAATGGATAAATACAAATAAACTTTACAACACAAATCTTTGCAAATCTTGGTTTCTTGAGTGTTTTCTATGTATGATATATTATGTAGGTATCTATCTACATATTTACGAAAATGTATAATTATATCGGTCAATCTAGCTTTCTAAATACAAGCTCTACTTAGTTTGAAACTAGATGGCGTTGTGTTTGAGATTTTTTTTTATCTAATATATAAAATTCTCGTGTCGCGGTGTTTGTAACCTTCCGAAACAGCTGCATCGATTTTTTTTTAATTTTGTGTTCATATCGGGTAGGTCTGAGAATCGGCCAACATCTATTTTTCATACCACTAAATGATAAGGGTGACATAACCCACCCCTAATTTTAATTTTTATGGCTAAACAACGTTTGCCGGGTCAGCTTATTTATTTATAAAACATAATAGAATTTTTTATTCTTTGTTTTTTAAAAAGACAACATCCGCATTAGGAATAAACATTCTGTATCGCGGGGGAATTTACAAACATACATAAAATGGACACAAAGAACACCCAGACTCAAAACAACAACTTGCTTATCACACAAATTGTTGTCCTATGTAGGATTTGAACCCACAGCACTTGGTGCAGTAGAAAGCGACCGCTTAAACCACCAGGCCAACGGTGTAGTCGAAATTATTAATATTGTTTCATTTGTAAAAATGCTTATTAAAAAGTTACCTGGGTAGCTTTTATATTGAATGTTTAAATTTTCTCAAGTTGCATTTTACGATAGCATACTAAGTAAGTGAATGTAGCTGCATCATACCTTGAGGTAACGGTCGCGGTCGAGACCGGTATCCCCATTGCGGTTCTTGAGAGTTTAATTCGGCGAAACGTCCATCTTCATCGATGAGACTTTCAAAGAAATCCACGCTGCTATTCATCGAGGACTGTAAGTGTATATGATGACATGCATACCAAACGAAACTGAAACAATAATAAAAGTTGGCATCGATAAAACTCAATGATAAGATAATCAAATCTATATAATATATTTAGATCTATTGAAGTATAACACTGGCTACCCTGATCTTTTGATCATTTTATAATATACGTACATAGGTTTTTTTTACGGCCCTTACGGATCATCCATAGCAGTGTAATCAGCCTAAGACCACCAATTGTAACACCTAATGTTGATCTCTGTATATACGAACTAGCTGACCGACGCAACCTCATTTGCGTCTTTTATTGCCCGTAGCGAAAAATTTTCTCCCGTATAGTGTGTCGCGGACTTTTTTGTAGATATTTATAAGATTAATTAGAACATTTTATGGTTCTATCTTTTATAGTTTACGCAGCGTACGCAAAATAAGTAACTTTTCTGGTTGGTTTTTTACACCTTGTGTTCGAAAAACCCCAATATCTTACGGAACCCTATTTTTTTCCAAAATAAAATATAGCCTATGTTACTCGTGGATAATGTAGCTTTCGAATGGTGAAAGAATTTTTAAAATCGGTCCAGTAGTTTTTGAGCCTATTCATTACAAACAAACAAACATACAAACAAAGTTTTCCTCTTTATAATATTAGTATAGATAAAATTCTAAAAATAAATAAACATATAATAAAATTTTAAGAAATCGATTAAAGAAAACTAATGAAGAAAGTCTTTATTAAAGAAACAGAACTCGACAGATTTTTTTCTGTTTGTCTTTGTTCGCGGTAATCTCATTAGTGGCGTAACCGGTTTGGATGCGGTTTTTATGTAGTAAACTTGAATTAACATTTAGTGTTTGTTTTAATTTCAATTGGTTGACAAATATAGAACTACGGGCCCGTGTACAATATTTATGGGTCATGTGAACCACCAGGAGACCTTTTAAGAATGATACAGGGGCATAAAACAATAACATTCAGCACTATGCCGTTACTTGTAAGCTATCCAACTGAGTACAAGAGAAGGGGAGGGGGTAGCAACCCTCCATTTTTGTCCCTTGCCACATGATTTTTGTAATGAAATTGTATGGAACCGATGCCGTTCAAAATCCGTTTCAATTTGGGCCAGTTCTTGAAGACGGTTTTTTTTTATTATTATCTTTATTTATCTACTACCTGAACCCCGCGGTGCTACCCGCGGTACGACAATAGTATATTTATAAATTGTAGCCTACGTGTTATTTTGATGTGTAAGCTATATTATTGTAAAGTTTCATCAAAATCCAATCTGTAGTTTTTGCGTGAAAGAGCAATATACATACTCACTTACATACTCACAAACTTTCTCGTTTATAATATCAGTAGAATAGGATGATCAAGGTAACCTTATATTCAGAGATGATATTCAGAAATTCCTTTACATAACTGAACACCAGTAGCATCCATGATGCATTTTTATAAATTTATTGTTCCCTGCAATTCTACACCTGTTAGGTAATAGCCGACCCCAATTAATCTTGAAAATAATAAAGGCTAGGAAGATGGTGAGTTCTGCACATGCCCATAAGGTCACTGCTCTATTTATTACAGTCATAATAAACATGAAAATTTACTAAAGAATAACGTGAATAACATGAGCTATCAATAATGGCTTATGTTATTCACTTGAATTTGAATTTTCCATCTCATATATAAATAAATCGTACTGTACAAAATCTGCCATCTTAAATATATTAGTTTAAATATATGCAAAAATATTTGTTTGGATATGTGGTAGGCCAATTTCGATCATAGCAATGTATGATATTTTTTCTAGCTATGCCCTGAGGCCCGCCGAGAATATTTTAATGGTTTTTACGAAAGGCATGTTAATTTGCATTTAAAAATACTTTAACTACTGGCGTATTACTATAAAATATTCATTGACAAGTTTGAGTTTTTGCGACATATAAATATAAATAAACAAATCTTTTGCTTGACAATAGACTAAGAATGTTTATTCTTTATGCCTTTTACAGAACTTTTTGAGGAAACGACCTCTGTTAATCAGTTAGTGTAAATAATCACGTGATTATGGGGACATGATGACGTGGGGCACGCAGCGGCACGCTCGCTTCTCGCACCTGCTTCAGGTGTTAAGAGGTTTTTGAGAACTATAGGGTATTGTTGCATATGCTGCATATATAAATATGTAATTCTTGGTAATTACGTCGACTGGATGCTATTATAAATGATCTGTAGGTTCAAACTTAAATGCAGTTCTGCGATTCGTGGAAGAATGTCGTGAAAGCTTTCTCGTGTTCCGATTGCATTTTAATGGTAACTTTGAATATATGTAGGTCAATGTTATTGCCGCTGATTCTTTCTTTACACGGTGCGTATATAATATACAGTACAGTGAATATATTATATTTCTTATAAAAATAATATAAAGACAAGATCTCACACAGTCAAACTCATTGTTATAAACTTCAACAATAGATAGGAATAGTCAGCCTTATTACGTTTTAGAAGATTCTCCACTGCTATTGAAAACATTCATAATGTTTTGATCTCGAGGAGGTCTTATATTCTGAATTGTGAATTGGATTAATTGCCATGCGAGGTGTTAGAATTTTTGCCAAGCACCAATTAATTGACCTTGACATACACCTAGAGCGAGTTTTCTAATTTTATATTTGTAGTTCTTGAGTTGTCTATGAATATAATATGTTATATTATCAACTTAATATTTATAATTCTTCTGTACGTGTATGTCACCTAACGGTTCCATCTTGAAAGGCTGAATCGATTAGGCTGAAATTTTGCATTGATATTTCAATGGGTTCTTAAATGGTTTAAAACGACCCGGTGGCGCTTACCGTAAGCTTGTAACTAAACACAACATTTATTATATTAATTTATTTTGACGACTTCTAAAAGTAAAGTGCAAGTTTTTGTTTTGTTATAGTGGAAATATTGTAGGAATGTGTAATGAAACCCAATTGATAATTTTTAACGTATAATTTTGTCTATTTAAGAGGACAGTCAATGTCCTGTGTTTTCTATGATTTTTCTATCTACACCGTGACCTAATAAGCTTCAGTAAGTAGGAAGAATACGAGCTAGTAATGAGTTAATGTGAGTTAATGTTGACTGTTCATTATCTCTGGTCGCCCACGTGTTGTTACGACTTAACGTGGTTGTGTGCTACTTGAAAGGAACAATATATCTGTATTTTAAGCTAGTTTCTAATAAAGCTCGATGTTATTGATATTATATCTAAATTGTAACACGTTAATGATTCAGGTATAGATTCAGAAATGGCACAGAATTATGAGATTACTAGCTGAACCCCGCGGAGCTACCCGCAGTACGACAATAACCGCGGGCAACGCCGCGAGTCGAAGCTAGTATCTTTATAAATTGAAGCCTATATGTTATTCTGATGTATAAGCTATATTATTGTAAAGTTTCATCAAAATTAATTCAATAGTTTTTGCGTCAAAGAGTTACAAACATCCATCCATCCATATTTACAGACTTTCGCGTTTATAATATCAGTAGAATTTTAAGAAAGGATGCTAGAAAGTCGTCAGCTTTGAGAAGCGAGAGCTTAGACCTTCAAGCTTTTGTCTATAGTACATTGCTATTTTCGTACCATATTTCTATAATTGCATTCCGGTAATCACAAAACAATAGAAGGCATGGAAGGAAGGCAATTCAAAGTGGCGCTCGTGGATGAAAAGTTCAATAACAACAGTTTGTTGTGTGTGTGTATTTTGAGACTAGGTTTTATCGTCATTGAAAGGATTAGCTAAGTATTTAAAAAATATTAATATTTTTATATTAAAACTAGCTGAACCCCGCGGTGTTATCCGCGGTACGACAATAATCACAGGCAACGTCGCGAGGCGAATCTAGTATCTTTATAAATTATAGCCTACGTGTTATTCTGATGTATAAGCTATTTTATTGTAAATCGTAAAATAAGTAACTTTTCTGGTTGATTTTTTACACATTGTTTCTTGAAAATCGCAAATATCTTACGGAACCCTATTTTTTTCCAAAATAAAATATAGCCTATGTTACTCGTGGATAAAGTAGCTTTCGAATGGTGAAAGAATTTTTTAAATCGGTCCAGTATTTTTGAGTTTATTCGTTACATACAAAAATACAAATCTTTCGTCTTTATAATATTAGTGTAGATTGTCATTTTCCGTAGGTCGCTTTTGCCTAGTACTTTATTTTGCTCACTGCGATGGCAAACACTTTTATAATATACGAATATAACGGGTGGCATATAAAAATGCTAGAATATGAATTGAAAAAATGTTCGCACACAAGATTGTACTGTTATGGTAGACAAAATACATGACAGGTAAAACATAGTCATTTAAAATCATGTGTATTTATCTATATATAAAAACAATAACCACTCCACCACATCAATCAATGACCGTTCAATTTAACAATTTTTGACTGTTGGCTGAACTGACTCTATAACTTATATATTATATATAAATACAGCTTGTGTCAACAAAAATATACAAAATATATAAAATGTTATAAAAATGTTATGGAAAATGTATTTAAAACAAGTTATGAATTTAAAAAAAAACACCGGTTGCGCATTTTTATTGACACTTATACATAAAATACATTACATTATAAATTACATAAAAATACGCAAGCCGTTTAGGCTCTAGGGTGTGCCAAAGAAATATACATACTCGTACATACATACAATCGAAAAACATAACCCTCCTTCGTTCGGAGTCGGGTAAAAATAATCAAACTCATTTTTGCAGTACTGAAATACATAAAAAAGTGGCACTTTTATACAGTTATACTGTCTGACTGTCGTGAACGATAATAACAAATTTCTTAATGTTTATTTCCTTGAATTGGATATTCGTATGACGAAATCAATCAGTATTCTGTTCTTCACGTGCCTACTTAATATTTGTACGTGTCTTTGTAAACGGATTCTCTTTCAATGGTTGGACTGATTTTCAAGAACCTTTGTTCTAAATATTTGAGTTTTTCCCTTCTTGATGAATCTGAACCCCTTTTTTTTGTTGCGCGGAGCGAAAAATCTCTTCGTTTCTTTGGCAACTCGGGGACTGAGGAGCCAGGTAGGCATATGAACTGCTAAGGGGGACCTGAACTATGTTATTTCACGTTCCCCCCAGGATCGACGCCGCGCCTAATCAAACCTCTATCCTGGGGGAAACCTGGGCTTCCCCTACCTATCGGCCTGCAGTCCTAATCTTTCTTACATAGTATAAAATGAAGTCGCTTTCGTATTCTGTTCGCTTAGATCTTTTAAACTACTAAACGGATTTTAATATAGTTATTGCAATAGATAGAGTGAATCAAGAGGAAGGGTTATGTTTGCAATACACGCATATTATAGGAAAGGAATTCCGAGAATTTCAAGGACTTCCGTGCAAAGCCAGGCCGAGTCGCTAGTATATTATGAATTCGGAAATTACTCTGTTACGCTTTCACGGCTAAACCGATCTGGATGAAATTTACAATGAAGATCCTTTGATTCTTGCGGAAGGACATAGGCTACTATTTACCACGGTAACCAACATACATACGGGTGGAGCCGCGGGCAAATGTTATTCATCAATAACCCATAACGTCCCACTGCTAGGCTCGGGTGTCCTCAGAGGGTTAAAGCTATACGTCCCCACACTTGCCGAGTGCGGTTTGGGGACAGGCAAGACAACGTTGTGGCCACGTAATCTTTGCCGTTGCATGTTTTTAAACCGCCCAAAGGCCTCCAACTAAGCTTTACGAATGTTATCCTATGATAACAACCGGGACCGGCTGCTTAACGTGACCTCCGAATCACGGAGACGCTCATGATACTACCAGCGGTCACCCAGTTACTCACCGCGCCGGCGTTGCTTACCCTCGGTAATTGTTTCTAATCACCGAGTGCAACTGGGCTATGAGGCTTTTTATTATGTTAGTATCTACCCAAAAACTTTAGTGAATGAATCATGAATATGTGTAAAACAATACTCTAAGTGTTGTAGACATTGCCACAAAATCCAATGTAAACGTGTTATGCAAAACACTTGTTTATGTTCCTAAAAATAGTTGCTCTTTCGTATCGCAGTGAATTAAACTTGAATACAAATCGTGTCTTGTGAGCCTTACTCCACATGAAATCAGCTTGTTTACGAAATTTTATCTAATAAAATAATGAAACACGTCTGTCTAGTTTTGATAACAGAAAAGGAATTTTGAGATCACCACAGAAATGTTTTCTGTATCTTCATATCCCGTTATAATAGGTAATTTTATTTAAATTCCAAAGATTTCTATACAATTCGGTTGTAAATTTATTTTTTAAAAAATAAAGTAAATTGGTTTAAAGATAACATATTCGGAAAGATTTTAAAACACCTAATTAATTTATTTCACCACATCTCCTCTATTAGTGTTATAAATGCCAATATTCGTGGGAATAAATGTATGAATGCTTGTTTCTCTATCACGCCAGAACGGCCAAATTGATCGGATAAAACCTTTACTTAGAAATATAGTCTTTTAACAAGAAAAGTAGGATAAAAATAATAAAACGGTAGAAAAGCCAGCCAGAACACATAAAGCGAAGGTACAAGTTAGTTAAATGATACGAAGGCTAGCTAACAAGAATAATAAGTTAATTCTTCATCCGAAAGACGTCGACTGATGTACATAGGCTACAATGTTTTTTTTTTGTGCGGACATACCCTCTGATACCACTTTTAGGTATGTCGGAGTCGAACCGACTAAAAACCGCACACCGTCTGGGGTACTAGAAGCCGGGGAACCAGGTGCACCCTTCAGAAGGAAATCCCTGGAACCCCGACGTACCTCGGGCCACCCATTGTTTGTAGGTGGCCCTCTGCCGTGTAAAAACCCTAACACTCCTATACTATAAAAAGGCGCGAGCACTTTACAGAGCCTCACCTGTTACCCTCAAACATAGGCTACCCCTAGAGTCCTCCAGAAAACCGGTCCTATGTTGCACTCATCCTCAAATTAATTCATACTGAATAAGTATTTTATATTCGACTATTTCCAATTCGTTCTACGATTTTAGTTCTACTAATAGAACAAATTAGATTCCTTTTTACAAATTTAATAAAACAAAATATAATTAAAGTTATTACTTATTAGTTTCGTTATGTAATATTATTGACTAACCGACCCTCGCCACCTCGTTTCCGTCTACTATTGCCCGTAGCGTAATAATTTTCCCCCGTTTTTTTAAGATTTTTCATTGAGGCTCCGCTCCTATTGGTCTAAGCGTGATGATATATAGCCTATAGCCTTCCTCGATAAATGGACTATCCAACACTGGAAGAATTTTTCAAATCGGAACAGCGGTTCCTGAGATTAGCGCGTTCAAACAAACAAACAACTCTTCAGCTTTATAAAATTAGTATAGATTAAAGCCATGTAAATAAGTAAGTGTTTTTAAGTCAAAGGTTTAAGTTTTAGTTAATGTTCAAATGTTTATTAAAACAAAAAGTTTATGATTCAAGGGTGTTTGTTAATTTAAATAAACTTGGTACGGAGTGTTATCACTTTTAATCATCTCGCATGCTAACTGTACCGCAACTTTTTGCAGTGCAGTACTTTGAGTTGCAGTGTGCATGCACGGGAAACTTGACACACATTTTAAACCCGTCTGTCTGGCGACGGTGACGACCAAACCTCCTTTATAAAGAGAGGCCAATATATAGCAGTCAAGTTATAGCTATTGATATGTGTGAAATAACATATGTATTAACATAACTAAAAGTTTACGCAAAAAGCAATTAATCGAGTATCCGCCAAATATGCCTCACATCATTTTGGAAAAGAACTGATACTCTTACACTGCAGGATCGATATTAACCAAACATAGCTAAAAACTGGCAAGAAACTGGCTTTCAAATAAAAAAAAAACACATCAAAATCGATCCATCCGTTGCAGAGTTACGATGCCACAGACAGACACACACACATAGACAGATATCGAAGTCAAAACAATAACACCCCTCGTTTTGCGTCGGGGGTTAAAAATAAATTGTAATGCCTGTCTTCACTATCTTTAATTTGCTGATTAATTGCTAAAATCTAGAAACAATATGACAGTTCTTTGAATAATGTTGGAATACTTTGAAAAGAACTTATGGGACTTTCTTTTGCTATAAAATGTGAATGTCTTTCATTAAATTCAATGGCATTCTGTATTGGAGTGACACAGGCCGTAAAAGCCTTTTTAAAACTGGCATGCGTGGGCATATAATGGAAATATGAAATCATCAGTATAATATGTTCTCGATATTTCGAAGGTAAGAAAATATCTTTCTAAAAACAGTCAATTCAATGCTATGGAAATGCGGATGACGCAGTTTATGTTTAAACCCGGATGAATAATGTCAAATAATGAGGAACTATGCAAGGACAAGAATATGTTTTGCTTCAATGTTGTTAACCTTAGTAAATTTGTATATGCATGTAAAAGTTTAGCGTAAAAAAGACACGAGTTTAAGGAAATTTCAATTAAGTTTAGTTCTATCATTGTTTTTGTTGATAGGCTATTATTTTCTCACAACACCTAAGGAAAATTTAATAATTAGTTTGCCAAAGAAGTTTCACTTCTGACATGTGTACATTGTACGCACGCACTTTTTTTATAGAGATCGATTTTGTTTTTTTTTCACTTGCTAAAGAGTTATTTTTTTATTGATTAATATCACATCACATTTGTAAAACACCTTAAAAAACTAATGTTATGTTATATATAAATATAAAATATTAACAAAGAAAGGACCACTAAAACTGGGCCAAATTGAAATAGGACCACACGAAAAGCACCAGCAGTCGAAAGTTCTGAAGTAACTTAAAAAAATACAGTCGAATTGAGAACCTCCTCCTTTTTTAAGTCGGTTAAAACAAACTAAATTTTACACCAGGTAATTTCACGATGTTATCGCTTATGATAATCGCATCGTATGATGTGCTATCTTTTTAATTTTACTATCAGAAATACTTAAGGTTACAAACAATCTACATACTACATGTTCTACCGATAAACAAACGCCGTTGGTAGTTAAAATATATTGATAGCTATCATAGATAAAAACAAACCGGTAAACGAAGAAAACGATGTCTGCTTTGGTGAAGATCCAACGTAAAAGTACTTTTCCTAGTACTACTGTAAGTTTACTTGGCGCTCTGATACTCCTCCCCTTCATTTCATTCCTTCCGGACACCTGAAGTGCCCTTGCAACATGACCACAGATTTGGCTACAAATTTGTCACAAGTCACAATATTAAATACGAGACACTTGTTTTAAAAAACACAGGTTAACGAACCGATATATTATCAATGTTTTTATTTAAAAACAGTATTACTGTGTAATGAATGTGAGTCGAAGCGTTCGCGCCAATGCGTACCAACAGACTGCCGCAAATCTCACGGCGCGCCGATGTTCGCGTTGCTGTCAAGACTCTTGCGCAAGGCTTTAGGGGACACCTGCTTCCAGTGCAGCCAAGTTGGAATGAGAAAGTAATGTGGTGTCGTAGTTCATCAATGTAGAGCATAGTAATAGAGTATTGAAATTGAGTGGTCGATTTTAGTCTTTAAACACGTCCTTATCTCAAATAATACTGGTAAGGAATTTCTCAAGATTATTAAGATAGATTATGTAAGTGCTTGATTAATAAGTATACTATTTTAACGAAACTGTCAATTTGGCACGTATTTACAGATACAGTCTTGCTTAATTGTTCTGTAGATTATTATATTATTATATTTCTTTTGAATCCTAATAAAGAAATAAAAAAGAAGTATATATATGTGTAAGTGCTGCCTCACATAATTTTCATTAAAAATTGATTACTAGGTCATCTTAAATTAACGGCTTTAATGTCCTACGGCAAGATACGTAGCCACAACGTTGTCTTGCCAGTCCCCAACCCGCACTCGGCCAGCCTCGGGACGTATGGCCTCCTCCTCCTCCTCCCTCCTCGTATCCTCTCCTGAGAATAGACCCGAGCCCAGCAGTGGGACATTATGGGTTGTTGATGAATGTCCTAATTTCAGGAAAGATTGTAAGCTTAATTTCTTTAAGGACTGTAAATTGAATGTGAAAGTTTTGCTGTCATTCGCAAATTACCGGTAATTCCGTAAAAGTTTTGAAGATAAAATCGAAGAGAGTGGAGCCATTATAAGGCACATAATTACTTGTATCCATGTACGTTGTACATCCATGTTGACCTACAAATGTCGTTTAAAACCTTCGGCATTATTTTTTGTGTCCAGTCCGTATAATTTCATTCGAGGCTATCGAGGTCAGCTGCAACCCCAAATTCTTCTTTGTTGCGACTAGAAAGCTTTTTGTAAACAAATTAATTAAGATTAATGTGTATTTTAAGATCTGAGAAAGTAATGTCGCAAAGGTATTTTAGTGTTAGTTTTTGTATTAGAACTGTGATATAAAAAAGAGAATAGAGAAAAATGGGGCTGCTTGAACTTTCTAGTGCATTCCGCCTAGCCATGCAACACTACCTAACCTCTGCCAGAGATTCTTGGTAAAACCATAAGAACAATGAACGGAGTAATCTACATTACACACGAAATCCATTGGTTTTTAATTTATTACTATTTCAGTATAGTATCAGTTGTACTCGGTGATTAGAAACAATCACCGTTGATAAGTAACAACGGCGCAGTCAGTACCTGGATGGGTGACCGCTGGTGGCATGTTACCATGAGCGTCTCCGTGATTTGGAGGTCACGTTAAGCAGTCGGTCCCGTTTGTTATCGTAGAATAACAGTCGTGACGCTTAGTTGTAGGCCTGCTTAAAAACATACAACTGCAAGATTACGTAACCACAATATTGTCTTGCCAGTCCCCAACCCGCACTTGGTCAGCGTGTGGATGTATGGCCTTAACCTTCCCCTGAGAGGAGACCCGAGCCCAGCAGTGGTAGTAGTAGTGGTAGTATATGTATATAGTTCTACCCAGTTTTATTGTTACTGTTCTGCTCCTATTTTGGTCGTTATTTTAGCATGGAGTATACATTTGGAGCATTTTTATCGCAAGTTCGAATTCAAGTTGTAATTCAAATGTGTTAGTTCAAGTTCAATCATATCTTAACAGTTCGATCATCGATGAAATCATTGACTTTACAATAGAATAGTAAGCTGCATTGCTGAAATCTTGTGTATTATGTGATTATGTAAGATCGTGACTCAGCAAGGTTCTTTGACAAGAGCCTTGCTGTCAAGAGAGTTTCAGATTTGTTTTGCGTTTTTTATTAGCGGTTTAACGTAAATATATCTTTAAGGTTTCACACATATCAGACCTCCAAGTCTCCAACGATCTATTACTAGGACACATCTTAAGGTTGACTAAAACTCACCGAGTTTCAAAAGATGTTTGTTCTAGCCTCGATTCGGATATAAGGAAGGTACCCGGGCAGAGTATGGCCACCTCCAAGCGGTCACTTTTTTGCGCACAGAAGGCTTTGCCCCTTCTCAGGGTTCGTTTCTTCTAGAGTTAATGAGTCTTTAGTGTTATGCTTATCTTAAAATTAAAAAAATATCACACTGTTCTTCGTAATTTATGTCCAATTCATAAAATACAGTTATTTTTTATTTCTGACTGTTATTTATATTCTACATTGTTCTTTCAATGGTGTATTTAGATGACTGGTTTACTGCTTTGTTTTGTTTTAATTTTGTTAATCGTCAACATTAGATTATGGGATTGTCTGAAATATAGGACTGTAGTAAAAGCAAACTGAGACTGAGAGTATAAATGAAAGCAAAAGTATCACAATGTTGTACAGCGATTTTTTTTTCTAACTTGCGTGTAACCTTTACCGTAAGGTTATTGTCATGGTATTGCTTGCACCATCGGTGCGGTATAGACTTAAATCATCGACATCTACAGGTACCTTAATCCTTTTCATAGCCCTTTTTGCCTTCACGACAATCTGGTTCAAGATCTTAAGTGCTTCGATTGCCTTGCCATCACTAAAGTATGTGAATTTTTATCTTTATTTAATTCTCGGCTCTATTCATACGACGAATGAGGTTAGTGCGGGTGGCATATACAGCTATTGACATGCAAGTCTCGCATTCGAAGCCTGTAAGCAGACGATATACATGCCATTGCTTAGCGAGATTGCCTTTGTTTTCATATGAAACACGTTTGTCAGTCTAGCCGTATACTTGCCGACACCGTAACCACAAAGAAATAGTTTTATAATGCTTAATCAATATGTTTCTTGCATTGTGAAAACATGCCTATTATTGATTGATTTTATAATTTCACTGTCGCCTGCGGTGTTCCCGGACCAATACGACCTTCAAACCTTCAAGAAAAGAGTGTACTCCTTCCTAAAAAGCCGACAATGCACTTGTGAAGCCTCTGGTGTTGCGGGTGTCCGTGGGCGGCGGTAATCGCTTACCATCAGGCGATACGTTTGCTCGTTTGACCCCTATATAATAAAAAAACAATAATATGTGAAATATAATGTTAATTTTAGAATAGACACAATGTAAATTTAACTTTCAAATTAATAATCTGGATATTTTCTCTAAGATCAAAGTAATATCAAATTTTGAAGTAAAATTAGGTGTTTAATATTTACAAGGGGATCGACCGTAAAAGCCAATGATCTTTTGATTTATATATACCTGTATATAATATTGAAATATTTTCATCTAATTTATTCTAACAGAAAAGTAGGTAGTTACTGCATCCACTTAGTCCAATTCATCTAAACCTACTGAAAATAAGACCAGTAATACTGTCTGCAAGATGATTTCAATAATTAAATATATAGTATTGTTTTTTTTATTACAACCAAAATAAATAGAAATGACGACAGGATTAGAAACAAAACTGTTCTTAATAAAACATAAAACCAATGGAATCGTCTAGATATAAATTTACATTGATGGTTGTAGGACCATGATTTTGTACCTACATATGAAATGAGGAAAAATAATTCTTGTGCGATTTGTAGTAAAGTTTAATATCATTTAAATAGCTTTCAATATATCATTTAAAACAGCACACGTGATATTATTAATAGCATGCTTATTATGAAATAAATAATTTCGAATAGATATATTTTGGTTGCGTGGGTTTATCGATATGCCTTATTTGCATTTGTTATATGAAATAACTTAATCTGCTCAACGCGTAGAACAATCTAGTATAATAGATGTTACACGGTGGTCGCTTAAATCTATGTTCATACTTGAAAATATATAACACTTATATATAGTTTCATAAAAAATCATCTTACATGAGGATATTTAAAAAAGAAAAGACGCTTTATTCATTCGTTCATTGACCTTCCTTGAGTTCTGCGTATCCACACTACTTACTACAGATTTATGATTTTGTATGACCATTTTGATGACAGCCTCTAAGAAGTCAATAACAAATTGGCAAGAAAGGTCGCCTTAAATAATAATAATAATAATAATATATCACTTTATTGTACACCAGATGCATTACAAGATAATCTTAAAATTAGGGAAGTACAATTGGCGGCCTTATCGCCCGGAGGCAATCTCTTACAGGCAACCATTGGATGGAGAGAAAACATGAGTAAGAGAAAGTGTTGGGTAGTGTCCGGTGTAAGAGTAGGAAAGACGAAGAATAAATAAAGATAAATATACAGTTGATTACATACTTAAATGCAGTAGTGTGACCCAATTGACTATATAAATAAAAATAAAAATTGCATGTTAAGGGACGTTGATCTCTCCCAGGTAATGCTCCTTTACGAGTCTCTTAAAAGCAGTTAATGTTTTTGCTCGTCTAATTGAGACTGGTAGGGCATTCCACAACCGAACTGCTTGGACACAAAAGGAGTGGTCGAGAAATTTAGTAGAATGGCCAGGCATTTTCAGTTTCAGGTTCTCCGACGACCTCAGTAATTTGGGATGTGACACGTGTAAAAAGGTGAACCGTGTTTTGAGGTAGCGTGGGGTAAGAGGATTGAAAAGAATGTTATACAGAAGAGAAAGAACGTGTGCATTCGGAGTAGGTATCCCTATAATGCAGAAGTACCTATCTCAATAGATCATCATGGCGTGTCATCTTCCAAATGAAGAATGGAGGTCAGTAGACGGTATCCCTCGCGATCATGAGCGTCCTCTTTTAAGAAGAGATAACGTACCGAAAAAAAATCATTCCTTCCATAAGATCGAAAAGTATCTTAGCTTTGTACAGAGAAGCCTGGATAAAATAGTAATAATATAAATAACAATGTTTTCCTCCCACTTCAGGGCCAATGTTGTTTCTAATGAATGTAAAATGTGATTAAAGTAACGTTTAGTGTAAACTTTAAGAAGTCCATAAAATATTCAAACATAAATAATTTGGAAATAATGTTATTGACGAAAACAACGGATGATTTAAACACTTTCGAAATTGCATGAAAGATTAAAATTTGTTCATCGATTGAAAGAAAAAAGGATTCTTGTTGGAATTGAAATTTAAAACTATTTCGTGTTATAAGAATTATAAATCTTGTATAACTGCTGACTGTTCTTACATTAGGCGTTATATTAAGCAAATAAAAATATCGGTGTGGGGGAACGGGTATCATGTTCCACCCAACACAAAGGGAGGATCCTCCGACCAGGCGAGGTGATCATGCCTGGCGGGCTACTGCCCAACAGCTGATGTTGGGATGCTGTATATATGATAATCGGCGCGGGAACTTTATTTGCGCGATTCAGGATTGGTAGTTACTCCGTGTAGTGTAGTTTGTAGGTACAGTGCGTTACTTCGTAGTTCAGTGTATCTTCGGTAGATGGCGCTGTATGTGGAGGTTGCCACATCACTCCCCTCCAAGACTGGAGGTCGATATATGTTGAGTCAGCTGTCTGTGCTCTGATGCAGAGCTTGCCAGTGCCAGGAGTGAGTAGTTCCAGTGAGTCGGAACTGAATGCCGCAAGTTCCAGTGAGTCGGAACTGAATGCCGCTAGTCCCAGTGAGTCGGGGCTGAAGTCCGCTGATCCCAGTGAGTCGGGATCGCATGCGGTGCGCGGTGCTGCGTGTGGTCCCCAGTGAGTCGGGGCGATTGCTGCGTAGTGGGTGGCTGCTGCGTAGACGGGAGAGATGTGCTCTGCTTTCATGGACCGTAGGTGCAGTGTGCTGTGCCTAGACGCTGTAGAGGCCGTAGGGGCTACCAGGCTGGAACGGTCGCGTCCTGCGCATGGTATATCCCTGTTGAGGCCGAAGTTGCTGGCTGGCTTGAGACTTGCTGTGGGAGTGAACATGAGGGTTGCGCTGATCGGCTTCCTTGAAGGCTGCTTCCAATCACGTCGGGGTCACCACTGTGGGGGAACGGGTATCATGTTCCACCCAACACAAAGGGAGGATCCTCCGACCAGGCGAGGTGATCATGCCTGGCGGGCTACTGCCCAACAGCTGATATTGGGATGCTGTATATATGATAATCGGCGCGGGAACTTTATTTGCGCGATTCAGGATTGGTAGTTACTCCGTGTAGTGTAGTTTGTAGGTACAGTGCGTTACTTCGTAGTTCAGTGTATCTTCGGTAGATGGCGCTGTATGTGGAGGTTGCCACATCGGTATTAAACTATATCTGGCATATAAATTCACATACCTAAAAATATATATTTTATGCAGCTTTTAAACAGATGGCTGTTCTAGTCTGTATCGAGACTATGTAATACAGGGTGTCTCAAAAGAAATTTTATATTTGTTTAGCTTACTGCGTGAACGCTGCGTACTTGAGGGGTGCGGGGGTTATGTCAATTGGTAGCTTGGCTCTTGGGGATTCAGTCGCTATGGAGCGTTTCTCGGGAGCAGACCGCGCGTTGTGCGTGCGAGAGTTTTACAAGAACGGTGATTCGACAACTGTCGCGCGTAGAAAATTCTGCAGTATTCGAGGTTTTCGCCACTTAAATGATGCGCCAAGCCTTCCTCTCATTCGACATTGGATTAAAAAGTTTGAAGAGACTGGATCAACGCTGGATAAATCAAAATCCGGGCGACCTAGGTCATCAAGAACGGTAGAAAACGTGGAGAGTGTTAATCAATCTGTACGTGACGACCCGAGCCTTTCAATTCGGAAGCGCGCGAGTGCTTTAAATGTGCATAGATCATCATTACATCGCATTATGCACAAAGATCTAAAGCTGCACCCCTACAAAATTCAATTGATGCAAGAATTAAAGCCCCAAGATGCCGGTCAGAGGCTTAATTTCGTAAATCAGATGATTGAGCGATTTTCAACGTTTACCAACATTTTGTTTTCGGATGAAGCTCATTTTCATCTTAATGGCCACGTAAATAAGCAAAACTGCCGCTACTAGAGTTCAGCCAATCCGAAACGCAAACATCAGAAACCCCTACACTCGCCTAAAGTGACCGTATGGGCTGCCATGTCGGCGCGAGGAATTATCGGCCCTTACTTTTTTGAAGACGAAATGGGGCGTACAGTTACAGTGAATTCAGAGCGTTATGTGGAGATGTTAGACAACTTCTTGGTACCTGAACTGCAAAACTTTCCTGGCTATAACCAAAGAACATGGTTTCAATAGGACGGAGCAACTTCACACACGTCCAATATATCTCTGCCACGTGTTCGTGAAATTTTCTCAGGAAAATTGATCTCCCGGAGAGGTGACATAAATTGGCCTCCACGTAGCCCAGATTTAACCCCTATGGACTTTTTCCTATGGGGTTATCTTAAATCTAAAGTTTACGCCAATAAACCAACTTCACTGGCGCATTTGAAAGAAAATATCCGTCACGAAATGGCAGCCATCCCTCACTCCACCTGTCGAGCAGTCATAAGTAATTTTACTGTTCGATTAAATGAGTGCCAACAACGTGAGGGTTTACATTTAGACGATATTATTTTTAAGAAATGAATTCCCAAAAAGTGTATTTTAACAATAAATAAACATTTTTTCTATATACCGCTTCCTTTTTTTTTAATCAATCCACTAAATATGAAATTTCTTTTGAGACACCTTGTACTTTCCCAAATACGCAAAAATCTGTAGGAATATTTTGGTTTAAAAGGACTAACAGTCTTTATATCTATTTCAAAAATTTACGAAAAGTATTTCATTTATAATTGTTGCAAAAATTTATAGCACTTAGCGAAAGAATCGGTGATCAAAATATTATTGCTCTGTTTCAAAAGATTTCAATATCACTTAATGCATATTAATAATTAATCTTAATAATATTTGAGCGCAATCGTACAGGAAATAAGGTAATAACTGGTGTAGCAAGACTTAAAAAATCATAACCCGCCTACTCGCTTATTTCCTGTATAATGTCTGACTGATTGGCCATTTTTAATATTAATAGCTGCTTTGTGAAATAAAAACATTATTGCCAGTAATGTTATCGTACGTGGAGTATACTTTGCAGTTCACGTCAACAGCCTTTAACAGTCCATTGCTGGATATAGGCCTCTCCTACGAAAGGACGTTTTGGCATACTATACTACGCCTCTACTCCTACTTTTACTTTTTGCATCGATGTTGTTCTACGTGTGTAGTTTGGTTCCACGATACCCATGGGATAAACATAGGTGGTATACTCAGTATTCTTAATACGTCATGGCGCGTGATACCACAGTCTTACAGAAAAGCGAAACTGAATAATTCTTTTCATGCTACTCACAAATAAAGTTACTGACCCTCAAACTACGAGTATCTCACTCTAATCTGAAGTCTATCTGGGGCCCAAGGAGGCAACTTGTGACGCTTAGCAAAAGTACAACAAAATAATAGACGAACATCTAAGTTAAAATATTTGTTAAGCGTGTTTATCGTCAAATCTTTTATATATGTATATAATTCTCGTGTCACGTTGTTGCTCGTGATGAACTATCTAACCAAATTTTACGTATTTTTTAATGTGTTTTGCTGACGTGGTGCCTAAGATTGGATGGTCGACATCACACTTAGACTAGTAAGAGTCGCGCATGATTAAAAAGAGACGCAGACGAAGTTTTTTTTTATAGTTGCGTGGATCAGCTTGTTGTATATATTTTTAGAAAATGATAATACGAGTAGCTAATTGAAAACCGGAATCATATTGTTTTATATTCAACAATATGAAGAATCAAAATGATGTGAAAAGTTCAGAAACCTTTCGAAGACTAAATAACAGATATTAAAACCCTAAACTTTAATGGCTTCATTATTTAAATGACAATTTGGTTCTCCTTTGATTTAAGACAAGTTTCTCAAAAAAATTTCGTGAATCAGCGCTCCGTGTAGTTACATTCAACTTTAATATTTTAGTGTCCTCGAGAGTTCACTCGATAAGATATAAAACGCTTACTACACATCACTATCCTTCCTGTATACGCTCTTAGACTACAATATTTATAAATAAACACATATGTATTATGTAGGTTGATCACGTGATATACTTGTATACGTATACGTGTTATTTTGCTCATTGCCTCATTGGTCTAACGGTTGACGTATGCGACTGCCAATCAAGAGTTCTCGGGTTCGAAACCCGGGTCGAGCCAAAAGTGTTATTGAGGTTTTCAACTCGGAGTTTAGAAGTTGGGGTCTCAACCCCCGTGCCTCGGAGAGCTCGTAAAGCTGTCGATGCTGCGCCTGATCTCTTCCTGGTCGTGTCGGTTAACCGCCTTATCGGATTATGAGAGAGAGGGAACAGAGAGTGCACCGTGCAGCCAAATTTACTAGAGTATGCAAAAAAAAAACTTTAAATATGGTACTAAGCAAAGGAATATAAAAATAGATATTATAATTATTTTTAATAGGTAGTAGAATACTGCGATTCGAAAAAAACAGATTATACTTAGGGGTCGTCTATTAATAACGTGAAGTTTTTTTAGCATTTTTTGACCCCCACCCCCTTGGTGATACGGGGTGAGGTCACTAACCCCCCTCTCACCTAAAATCACGTGTATTTTTATTACATAGTACACTACGCAGAGAATCTCTCGGAACAAAAATAAAAATAAATACACGTGATGTGTTACTACACCCCTCTCCCCCCTTGTAATATTTAGTGATTTTTGCCAAACCCCCTCACCCCCGTTCAAGCCTCACATGATTAATGGACGTCTCCTTTATTTTGGGGGACAGCGATAAACTCTAGAAATAACCAGTTATTTTCTCCATTTGATAAAAGAATTTTTGTTTAAGGTATAAAGTTTAATATCACGATAATCCACTCCTAAGTGACGATGATCTGTGTGTGAATAAATACCGATGTCTCCTTCATTAAAACGTATATTACAAAACATCTCTGAAAATATAATTATTACAGCTTTTCATTTCTATTACAAATTTTAATCAATTTAGTGGCCTAAAGAAGTGACGTCACAAGTTTGTATTTAGTATAATTTTCATACAAAGTTATGATTTTGACAGATGATAAAAAGTAACTAATTTGACTAAGGTGTTATCTACCTAATTAATAATATAATAAATAAATAAATATTTCGAACATCTAACACACAAAGCCATCTAGTCCCAAGTTAAACAAAGCTTGTGTTATAGGTACTAAACAACTAATATATTTATTTTTGTAAATACATACACATTATACATAGAAAACACCCAAACTCCGTAACAAATATTTGCACATCATACAAACATTTGGTCCGAACCGGGAATCGAACCCGAGACCTCAAGCACAGCAGTCGCATACGCTACCACTACGCCACCAAGGCAGTTAATTCATCCCGTGGGTATCGATAACTACTCAGGACAAACATCACTGCAAAGGGAAGGAAAATCTTATACCAACCCTTATATCAGCGTAGTATAGTAAGCCAAAACCCTCCTTTGTTAGGAGAAGCCAATATCCATTACACAACAGGAGACCATTCAAGGTTGCGCGGTGACCATAAAACACCAGACAGCGGGGTACAACTAGTATTTGTATAAATGTCGATATGGATGTGTACACAATTTCTAATGTTAACTAATGTTAACATTAACACGTCCATGACTAATAGCCCACTGTATTGCTTATTGTTGCTATATCTTCGTTTCGTATACTGCACACAATAGGTGAAGGCTAATCCCAGTAATAAAAAAGTCTGGCATCGAAATTATTTTATAAAGTTCAAAAGTTTCGACATCGAATGTATCAGCTAAGTTTGTAATGCAACAATATTTAAGAAAATTTTGATTGCAGCGAAGAGGTATTTATGATGTTATCGATTAGTAATACCTAACTGTAACTCATACTTCGTCTGTGTCTCTTTTCATTCATGCTCGGTTCGTATTGGTCTAAGTGTGATGTTACTACTTACTATCCTATCTTAGGCACGCCAACAAAACACACATTTAACAAAAGACGTGAGTAACGAAACGTTGATAAGAGACGTTTTGGATAGATAGTTTTAAAGTGACACCAGAATTATATTTAATAGATTTCCTTCGAACATACTACAGGTATTCTATACAGGTTTAGTTTGTGTTATTGGTCCTGGCTATTTCCTTCCGCTTTCCACTCAAAGAATTTACAAGTATAAAACTTTCTGCCTCGCTCAATATTACTGTGGAATGTGCTGTCGTCTGCAGTATTCCAGGACCAATTCTACCTTCAAATCTGCAAGAAAAGAGCGTACTCCATTAAAGCCGGCTACGCACTTGTGATGCCTCTGGTGTTGCGGATGTACATGGGCGGTGGTAATCGCTTACCATCAGGCGATACGTCTGCTCGTTTGCCCCCTATATAATGATAAAAAAAAGAATATAACACATTTTAAAATTTATACACTCGTAAAACAGATGAAAAGCATGAGTCAGTAGAAAAGCCCCTCGTGAGTCATAGACCAATAATTATTAGTTCAATGAGACGGTCAGGGATAATTAATCATTTCTAAGAAATAACTGTGATTGTTACGTAGATAAACTGAATTTTAAAATTTCAACAAGGTTTTATGTGCAGAACAGTTGCCCAGGACATTAGATGGGTGACCATTTTCATGAAGTAACATTATTAAAACGTGCGATGAATTTAAAACCCGATGTCTAAACTAACGAATACAAACAGGATTATAACATATGAAATATTTAGAATCAAATAAAGCAGAAGTGCAATTTGCAGACGATACGTGCTATAAAAAATGAAGAAACGGTTACATAAGTTGTGTGATACCGGCATTTATTTTGACCTCTTGTGCTCCTATAGTATATATGAAATAAAACAAGCCTTTCCACCAGTCAAAATGAGACCGCAAGGCAAAATCTCGTTTTCATAATGGTCATTTATACAAGAATTTTCCAAAATAGATGTTTATCTTTAATGTTATTATAACGTCTTAGTGTCTTAGATCTAAATAGGCGCCAAAACTTCAAGACGAACCTACAACCAGTTCTAATGTTATTCCGGACACACGTTTTTATAATCTTGAAAGGAGACAATACTGACTGGTGCTAATGTCGACATAAGTAAAAAACTTCATTCCCAGTCACACGGTTGCATTTTATCACTGCTTTGACACACTTTAGAAAAGTAAAAAAACACTGCAAACCTATAATTGAGCCTTTATAACTTAATAGTTCGCACAGCGATCAGATAGCATTAGAAAGTTCCCGAGGGTTTTCAAATCTGTAGAGCTATTTTACTACATATTTTGTTCTACTGAGTATACTTAGTCAAAAATCACATATTTTAACAATAAAATAACCGACTTGAAAGACTGGACCAAATTAAAATGGGACCACACGGAAAGCACCAGCTTTCAAATAAAAAAATAATCATCAAAATCGGTTGTCCCAGTCGAAAGTTATGAGGTAACAAACATAAAAAATATACAGTCGAATCTTGTGGGGGAACGGGTGTAAGTAATGTTCCACCCTGTTGGGTGGAAAAGAGAGGATCCTCCGACCAGGCGAGGTGATCGTACCTGGCGGGCTACTGCCCAACTATTGATGTTGGGATGTTGTATATATGCTAATCGGCGCGAGAACTATTTATTGGGCGATATAGGATTTGTAGTTACTCCGTGTAGTGCAGTTTGTAGGTACAGTGCGTTACTTCATAGTTCAGTGTATCTTCGGTAGATGGCGCTGTAGTAGGTTATGTGTGTAGGTGTGTGTGATGAGTCAGCTGTCTGTGCTCTGTTGCGGAGCTTGCCAGTGCCAGGAGTGAGTAGTTCCAGTGAGTCGGAACTGAATGCCGCTAGTCCCAGTGAGTCGGGGCTGAAGTCCGCTGATCCCAGTGAGTCGGGATCGCATGCGGTGCGCCGTGCTGCGGTGAGGTCCCCAGTGAGTCGGGGCGGTTGCTGCGTAGTGGCTGGCTGCTGCGTAGAGGGGAGAGATGTGCTCTGCTTACATGGACCGTAGGTGCAGTGTGCTGTGTCTAGACGCTGATGAGGCCGTAGGGGTAACCAGGCTGGAGCGGTCGCATCCTGCGTGTGGTGTATCCCTGTTGAGGCCGAAGTTGCTGGCTGGCTAAGACTTGCTGTGGGAGTGAACATGATGGTGGCGCTGATCTGCTTCCTTGAAGGCAGCTTTCAATCACGTCGGGGTCACCACTGTGGGGGAACGGGTATCATGTTCCACCCAACACAAAGGGAGGATCCTCCGACCAGGCGAGGTGATCATGCTTGGCGGGCTACTGCCCAACAGTTGATGTTGGGATGTTGTATATATGCTAATCGGCGTGAGAACCATTTATTGCGGGATATAGGATTTGTAGTTACTCCGTGTAGTGCATTTAGTAGGTACAGTGCGTTATTTCGTAGTTCAGTGTATATTCGGTAGATGGCGCTGTAGTAGGTTATGTTGTATGTGGAAGTCGCCACAACCTCCTCCTTTTTTAAAGCTGGTTATTAAAGGAATTGACAGGCATACGAATGTAATATTAGTACCTAAACATATAACATATAAATAAGCACCTCTAATACCTATATTAGTCATATTTTTTGGAAGAATATACAGCTTAACTCGAGCTTTAAATATAACTTCTAACCGTGTTATTTGAACTGAGAGTTTAACTCCAAATTGTCCCAAAACTGACTGTTATATATTTAACTTGTTAAAACAGTTACTTTCAAACATTGAAAACTGTTCTTCTTTTCCAGATCCCTGTCTATACATTCTGAGATTCTCGTCACAGTTGCAGTTTGCTGATAAACAACACGAGGTTAGCATGACAGCTCTACGCCTAGTGCAACGGATGAAGAGAGACTCAATACATTCTGGTAGACGGCCTTCTGGAATTTGTGGAGCAGGTACGAAACGAACATTTAATTTAATATTTTACTCGTATTTTAAAGAGTTTTATAACCCCCAAAAAACGCTGACCTTCAATTTAAACTCTTTAAAATTGGCGTGAATAGAAAAAATATATTTGTTTTTTTTATATCCGTCTACAATATATTTATAAATTTAAAAAAAATTGTTTCAAGAGCACTCAGTCATGGTTACTGTGAATATAATATTTAAATGTATTCATATCTTGCCAATTTGTCTTCATCTGTACGCTAGCATCTATGAGTGTTGCGCATGAGCAACATGCTCTTAGAAATGGTAGAAGCAATTGACACATATACCATTCAAAATAAATTTTAATAAATATCCACTACAGTTATTACTCTACTAATTACGTATTAGATGTAATAAAGATATACGTCTATAGACTATGAATAATTATAAAGTTAATAGCGCGGAATGACCGACAATTTTTTTTTTCTTGGAGGATTGTAGTTAATATTATACAATAAATAAAATTATAAGAGTCTATAGACAAATAAATTATTCTGTAGATAAAATAATTTCATTGTCGTTAATATATTGTGATTCTAAATGTATCTACATAAAACACTTTTTGTACGGTCTGTATCTTGACAATGAAATCATTTGCGACACATCAGTTGGACATAAATAATTAAATACCGCGTCCTGATCTATAAATATCCGTGCTATAGCATCTCGATTACATGTGTGCAAAAAAGAATGTAAGAATCGTCAATATAGACAAGGCAACAGAATTAGGCAACTGTTAACTAATCGCATGCAGATTAAAGAAATCTATCCGTGCACTACAATTATCTTTCAATCTGGACATACTTAAAATGAATATTACTAAAAGTTTGAACAGTAGATTGTACCTCGTGCAACCAACATTTTAGTTGATAGTTAAATTATTCTCTGTCAGCAAATCTCTTTAGATAATAAATCATTTGTGTAAAACATTAACATGTGATTGATTTTACATTGACCCCTTATAGACCTTGACTTAAGACGTCTCAGTTGTGAAAGACTGTAAACATTTGATTAGTATTTTTAAACAGAGTTTGAATATGCAAATATTTTTCGAACTTCAAAATAGAGAAGGTTTGACTGTAGTTTATTTTATATTTAAACCTTAAAATTTTAAAACCATTTGGAAAATTCTTATTTCCTTTGTAAATGGTAAAAATGGTACACCTACTTGACTTATATTAAAATAAGATATTAAAGAATACATTTTAGTACTATTCATTATGCTGTGCTTAAACTGAAGCCGAAAACACTTTTAAGGAGTTAATTGTCTTAATACCGGATATATTTAAAAATCCCCGAGGTATGTTCATGTGGTCTGCCTTGATACAACAATCAAGTAATACGTCAAAATACATTACTTTCTTTTCAAATATCGTATTTATGTTTTAAGTAAAGGTGTCCGTATAACAACTTAAAGTTACACGGAACCGGAAAATAATGGATAAAACCTACGAGTGTAGGTATGTGTTTCTACGTGGGTGTAAAGATTTCTTCGTAGTCCCCGTATTTCCTTTTAAATTTACTTGCATATATTGATTTGGTCCTCAACTGAAGGTCGTCGGTAATTATTCATCTTAATAGTTTGTGCTGCTACTACCACGTTCTTTCAAAAGTCTAGGTGTTAGACCTACATGCTCTCAAGGTTTTACATCAGTTAGACTGACCAACTGTGATATGTTCGACCTTGCTCGCCTCCAGCTATGAAAGCAAGCTCATCATTTCAGACCGGTTATGCTAAGCAATGATTAATTGAACCTCCTCACCCTTAACCCCGTGATATGACGTTTTTTTTAAAGCATAGCGTTTTCCGTTTATTTGATAGACTGTCTAGATTGCGTTTGTTTTGACCTTATCACATGAGAGGACTATGATAAATTTTTACGACGAGGCAGACATTTTAACATACATATTGTTTAGTTTTTATAGCAACTTGAATACTATATGGTCCGGTGACGCAGACTCCTATATAAGCGTTCACAGTCTACCAATTAAATGTAGCAAAAATATATATTATTGCTTCCTGCATCCTGTACTCATTTATATTTCAATTTTTAATGCACATCTATTCATCAGCATTATCTTTTTATCGTGTTCTTATTCTGAGTCTTAGTATCTTTGTTTTTCGCATTATTTTTCTACGAAATCTTAGAATGCAAGAAATTTTTATAACGTTATACTCCGGTGTTTCACACGTTATACACAAGATTTTCTAAAGTATACATTTTAAAATAACTATTAAGTAATATTTTTACTCGTTTTGTTAAAAAAGAACCTAAGACTACTTTGTACTCATATTTCGCTCCTGTTAAGGAATTCTGAACTGAAATCCGAATAATCAGGTCTCACCTATTCCAATTTCAAGACTCGCTCATAATATTATTATTTTGAGACCTAAACATACATGTGTCAAATGGCAAATGAAATATTTCTCTTATTGCATTTTATATAATTCCCCTCTAGCCCTTCTAATAGCTGCTCGACTTCACGAATTCAACCGAACACCAGCAGATGTTGTCCGAATAGTAAAAGTTCACGAATCGACTCTTCGCAAGAGGCTCCTTGAATTTGGTGACACCCCATCCAGCGCACTCACACTTGAAGAGTTCATGACGGTAGATTTAGAGGAAGAACAGGATCCACCAGCTTTCCGAGCAGCCAGGAAGAGAGACAAAGAGAGGTTACAGAAGGTACGGTACTCTAGAATTTGATCTAATACTTACATATACGTGGGCTGTTCCAAAAATAGTTAGTGAAATGGAAACTGCCTGTGATTCAATGTTTAGTTCAGCCTGTATCTCTCGCTGTCTATCTCTATTCTCTTGCAATAGCCACTCTGCCCTGACGACGTTTTCATGAGTTACTGCAGTTGGTGGTTGGCCAAGTCTGGGGTCAACGTTTAAGTTCTCTCTACCACATTTAAATTCACAAAAGTAATAAGTAATTTTTGCTAAAGCAAGAGCATACTCAATTTTTCTTTAGATTCCTTCAAATTTAACCCTCGTTTATAATCATAGAAAATCATAGCACGAAAAACTTTCCGCGAGACGTCCATTGTTGCAAACAAAAATAACGGATAATCTTGAAACATATTTAATAAATATTGCAAATAATTAGCCAGTGATTTACACGAAGGAGGTTTGTGTTGAAATTAGTCGTCAATAAATATATTTTCATGAAAGAAGAGATTGTATTTATATTGTGGCCATGGGCGTACCCAGGTTCTGGGCCAGGGGGGGGCAAATCGGGATTTTTTAAAAGCTCCTCGTAAAATAAATGGATATGAAAAAGGAATTTTTATAAATAAATTATTTCATTATAGAATAGCTATTTTAAAAACCCTTTCGCAGTCCACTACTAGACATAGGCTTCTCCAATTAATTGCACGGCACTTGTTTCGATCACATTAAAATAAATTTTCAAAAGTCTTCGGCAAAACAGTTTAAGATGAAACATAAACGTTATCGTTAACAAATTGTTCTATGTACACTGAGCAAAAAAGTCCATTTATTCTATATTTGCCTGGTCTGGTGTCAGTATAGCAACATTCACAAAGGTACTTGTGAGCTACAAAAATCCAAAGCGAGTCTCAGACTGGCTTCTTGAAGTCCACAATTCCCTACAGGACTGGAGACTAAAAGCAACTGCCGCTAAATCAGCCCAAATAACATTCACTCTTCGTCAGGGTAACTGTCCGCAATCAGGCCGAGGTGGCAGCATAAGCGCTTATTTTTGGGCAGAAAAGTAATACCGGGATTTCTGCACAGGAGGGAGCCATCTACAAACCGTAAGTTGGAGGGTTTTCCTTTTTAAGATACATCTGGTTCTCCGACTTCTAGTAACCGAGACGGCGCGCGGTCCAGAACCAGTCAGTGGTATCCGGGGGGATTTCCGTACAGAAAAAAGGGTAATTCGCAAGTAAAAGTCGGAGAAAATATCTTACCGCAACGTGAGTGTGTGAACCTTTTTGTTTTTTTTTGTGCGGAAATTCCCTCGAATATAACCTTCTGGTGGTTATGTTGGACTCGAACCGACTGAAAACCGCACACCGTTTTGGATATTAGAAGCCGGGGAATCAGGTGCACCCTCGGAAGGAAATCCCTGGAACCCCGACGTACCTCGGGCCACCTATGGTTTGTAGATGGCCCCCTCCTGTGTAGGAATCCTGTTGCTACTTTTCTATTTTAAAAAGGGGCGCGAGCACTTTGTGGAGCTAGCGCCACCCAAGCTACCTCGGCTTGCTTCTGCTAGGGATATCTTCACCTGTCGGGTGACAGGTTTATCGTTATCGTATCGTTTGGCGATCTCCAGCGCCCGAGTCGTCTGCGGTACCTGGCCCGATCCCGGGCCTGGCGGCCAGGAAATGTTCTAAACCTTGCACGGTCCCGCTCTGCCATCTCCTCCGCAAGCATAACTGGCTCGCAGAAAAAAACGGCAGAGTTCTACGCGCTCTCGCTACGCAACATGGCTGCAATAATGTTACCAAGCGAGAGAACCCCCCACCCGGTGGTCGCCTCGACTCGCCCTACTCCGGACATTCTGCCAGCGTGTGGCATGCCGTGTCTACGGTCTGGTCATCGCAGTGGTGGCACTCAGGCGTTGGCTCATTGCGGATCAGACACAGGTGCTCTTCGAAGCATCCTTTCCCAGTGATCACCGTGTCAGCCGGTATGAGAGTGTCCCGTGATGCCTCTCGAGCCAATCCTCCATAACGGGTCTTACCGTCGCAATAACGGCGTGCCCAGCACTCGGTTGTCCAAGCCGTTCCTTCCATCCCTCCACAAGGACCTGGTGGAATTGAAATTCCTGGTCTTCGATTTCTCGAGTCTTAGGACTCCTACATGAAGGTCAACACTTGTTGAGGACGTCGCAATAGCCCGATATTGCTGGTCTTCAGGACCTCCGCCCATACTGGGGACCGCACAACTCCCGCGTATAGTCTCCTGCAGGAGTCATCGGAGCCCCTCATATTTGGCAGCAACCGAGCCAAGCATGCGCTGCGCCAGCTTGAGAATCAGACTTCGGAAATGGTGTCCCATCGGCCTTCGGGTGCGAGCCCAATGTGGGCTCACATATAGACCGGTGGAAAAACCACAACAAAGCAAAATGAGATAATATATCTATGCGGCACAAAAACCTGTACTGGATGCTAGGACGAAACTGGATGTACGGCATACACTTGTGGGACTCCGCAAAAGACTCCAATATAAACGTCATACAGAGAGCTCAGAACAATATCCTAAGGTCGATAGTAAATGTATCGTGGTTTGTTACCAATGCGGAACTGCATCAACAGCTCTCAGTGAAAAAAGTGAGTCAGAAAGTACGACATGCCTCCGAGAATTATTTGTTGTGACTAAAATACATTCCAAATGAATGGGCATGTCAGCTGACCATAAAAAACTACATAAAACGACTCAGAAGATTTACTATCTTAGGACTACGAGTATGATGAGTAGTTCTCCTGGCTAGAAAGCACGCTCTGATCGTCACTGCGCTCGAACATCGCATAGCCCTAGGACTGATGACGATTGCCGATCTTACAACAACACAAAAAATAAATCTGTTTTTGTCCATAGTCGATCTTAGTCACATTTTTACGCGTCTTAGTGTGCTTTATATATAATCGAGAGAATAAGATAGTAGGACCGTCAACATCTAGGGGGGGGCAGCTGCCCTCCCCTGCCCTACCCTGGGTACGCCCATGATTGTGGCTATAAATTTTTGGAACAACCTAGGTATATTTGTTTTATATCAATACTATCTTTGGCGCGCGGCTTCGACCGCACGTTTGTCAGTTATCGCCGCAAAGAGTACCCTATGTGCTTCCTTAAGAATCAAAGTATCTCCATGCCAAATTTCATTGAAATCGGTGCAGCGGTTTGCCCATGAAAGCAGGACAGACAGACAGTTACTTTCGCATGTATAATATAGGTATGGATGTAATCAACGGATTAATCTGCACAACCTTAGATATGCTTTATATATGTTACCGGCAATTTGTTTAAGCCAGTATTCTATACAATACTAAAAAGTATGAATAAATTATTAAAGTGAAGGGAAAATGAAAAAGGGAAAAAACTAATGTTATTACGATAATTAACATTTGATTTTCAGTTAATGGAAGAAGAGGATGGTGAAAAAGAGTTGACCGATCTACAGAAAGAGATAGAAGCTCAATTAGAGAAAGACACGAACAAACGTAGAAAAGTTGCCGCTGTCATTGGTACCTCAGCCGCTTGTCTTGGAATTGGTATGACTTTTTTATTAATATTTTTTTGGATTTTATGTTTTACGTTATATGGGCTAATACTTCTATAAGATTACACACAAATTTTTGTCCCATGTGAGGATTGAACTCACAACGCTCTGTTCAGTAAAAAGTGACGAGGTGATAACTTTAACCGCTACGCCATCCGTATATTCTATTTTAAAATTAGTTACAGGAAGTTCATGAACGTTTTAACCGTACACAACATAATTGTTTTTTATGCACAACTTTATTGTAACCTTCTTTGTAAACCTTAAAAATAGAAACTTTATAAAGGCCTTCCTTTTTTTTCACTTTCAATATTTCCTGCCAACGACGCGTTAATCTTAAAAAAAATCGAATTACTGTAATTTAGAAATTCGGGTAAGTTTGTCGACATGTGATAACATATGCAAAAAATCCTACTAGGTAATATTATGAACGCGAAAGTTTGTAAGTATGGATGGATGTTTGCTACTCTTTCACGTAAAAACTACTGAATGGATGTTGATGAAACTTTACAATAATATAGCTTATATATCAGAATAACACATACGCTACAATTTATAAAGATACTAGCTTCGCCTCGCGGCGTTGCCCGCGGATATTGTCGTACCGCGGGTAGCCACGCGGGGTTCAGCTATTTAATACTATTTAAGAAAAAAAAAGCTAGTGTCACTGACACTGACTTTGTGACACACAAATTTTGTTGCTAATTAATCGAAATTTGTCGCCAAATATTAGCATTTTTGTCGGTCACTAGCTTAAATAAGCGATTCTAGGTTTGTAGGTTAGCCAAATTTGGTAGAATAACCTTAGATCGGCCACCTATAAACTCTTTTTTGTTATACATTAAAAATATAAATTTTAATGTTTTTTTTTGTGTTATCATAATTAAAATCCATGATGGTGGTCAACCAGTGTCAGTGACACCAAACTGACTTTGCCAGAAAAGTGAAGACTTTATTACAGTTTTTAAATTTATATACTTTTTAAGAGCATGTATATTTACAAGCTTTTACACGCGGCTCCCACGCGTTTATTATCGGAGTAAATAGTAACCAACATTACACGCTGTAGAATTTTAAAAATTATTTTCGTGGTTTATGCGGGAACCGTAATTTGAAAAACAAACGAACTCACATTGGCATTTGTAATATTAGTTAGGCTATGTATAAATGTGAATATATATTCCTATTTCTTATTTCTTTAAAGACCTATATATAGATTCTTGAATTTTCTTTGTAATCACACATTTTAGTAATGGTATGATCGTAATAAAGAAAGATATAAAAATATATCAAAACCTAACCTAACTTAGAACATTATATTTAATATACTTGACCGACTTATTAATACATGATTACGGTTGGGATGTGCCTTTGTGGGCAGGACATCTCTATTTTACACACGGATATCTGTATTAATAAAGAAAAATATGTTCTTGTCTATGGTATAAATAAATATTTTTACTTCACTTTGATAACACCGACCTTAATAAAGGAAAAAACAAAGACGTTTGTAGTTAGATAAAACTGGTTACAAATATCTAAATGAGTACAGTTTGGTCATTACAAAGGTTGGTCTGTCAGGAATTGCTCTCACTCCACTTCGTGAGGGATGGGTTGTCCTAACAAAATTAGGATTAAATGTAGTAATAAAAAAAGCCAGTACTCACGTGAAAGTTCCTGTAATAGCGACCACTACACATTCTGTTACCAAAGAACAACCCAACATAATACACAACACTGAGAATTCACTTGTCAGAATACTGCTCTTCGTGCAGCGAATTTCAATAATAACCAGAAAACCCAAGTAAATGTATCCGTTGTCGCCTTCCGGAAGAATCAATGTGTTCGACTTTGGTACACTAAAATATACTGTTATTTTACTACGAAAGTAAGCTCTGAGAGGTCATGTTGAGAGGAACTACTTACTACAAAAGAAACGTTAAAGTTATTAATTTCCGATTGGTCCGTGCAATGTTTACATATACAGCGGTATATTTTGTTTGCACAGTTTATTCAACTGTATTGAATGGCGAATTTTATTAGGTCATATCAGTCACATTGCCACGGTCAAAGTTACTAACTTATGGTCGTAAGTACTGCTTATACACAAGCAGTGGAACAAAAGAAATAACTTTTTTTAGAGACCCTGTGTATTGAAGTGTTATTATTTTTCCAATTAGAACAACAAATAAATAACTTAAGAAATCATTGATATCATTAAGATATTTTTTAAGTACCTACACGAGACTGACGGAAACCGAAAACATTGACTGAAGTAAACATTTAGTAATGTTATTGAATCTTTAAGTAACTGTCGTAATTAATTCATGAGCTTGTCATGAATGCCCTTCTCGCTTCGCTGTCGCACATCGACAATTATGCAAAATGAGAAATAAAATGTGATGTTGGGGTCTGAAGGTGGAACCAGCGTGTAGGCAGGCGCTAGCAGGGGTCCGAAGATCTCAAAAACGGCTGTTAAAGTATCCTCTCTATTTCAACGATGCCCATAGTCTTGTCAGTTCCTTCCAGTGCGTCAATTTTGATCTCTGATACTTTCCGATGAATAAAAAACGATTCAAGTTGATTGAACTCGAGTTAATTTATTATTTTAGTAATTCCGATTCAAAATATAAGATTTACATAACACTCAAAAAACACTTGTTTATCCCGTATAAGAAGATTCAAAAAATCTTTTTTTTTTTTTCTTTATTTGTTTAATGAGGGCTTAGTCACGAAGTGATTATGTCGCCCCCAAAAAGTCTTAAGGACTATTAAAATAATAATTTTAAAAAGATACCTATATATAAATTTAAATCATTAAGTTGTAAAGGAGTTGCATACTGCAATTTGTGTTTCATCTGAATAACATCACGACCGCTCTGTCAAGAGCATTAATAAGAGCATAAGAAAAATAGTATTTCAATCTCTTTGATTGCCTATCGATTATAAACATAATACAAATTAGACATCAAAAACAAATATGTGAACGAGATGAAATCGTATCTTCTTGAAAGATAATAAAAAAGTTTGACACGTGTTTTATTCGCCTTTTTAATATTCCGATATAAAATGCCACGTACCTATCACGTTTTTAGCCCACCATTTCATGTCTGATTTACTATACATGATATATACACAGGCCTTAAAACCGAAGAGCGGCGGATTGGTGAAGCCATAACGTCTTTTGCCGATACAAAACAGTCTGTCACAACGAACTCACACATAACGATTTAAACAAAAGATTTACAATTTCACACACAGATAAACATATTATGTGTCATATTTGGACGTATACTTTGACAAAGGGGTTTGTCTGCGTATGGCTACTACATACCGTGATGCTATATGGTGCTAAATCTTATTGAATTTGATTTCTTATATTTTTAGAAGAAACAAGTTTGGAGGATGCTGAAGCATCGCGGTTTGCCGCAGAAGGTGCATTAGATCTTATCGGAGAGCTTGCGTCTGATGTGCAAGATAAAGACGAGGGGAAGAATAACTTCAAGTTTGAAAAGGGACTTGGTACGTATATTTTTGTAACAAGAAATTTTTGATAACCTTACCCGGGCCGTTACTACGAATCTATTGTTATCTTATTCATTAAATTCGGTTCAGTAGTTTAGGCATTACTAAAGGGTAATTTCTACCATGGGAGAGCCACGCTTCGGCTCGACCAGAGAGATACCACAGCATCCGCTGTGAAATATCGCTTGTGCTGTGTTTCCAGCGAGGATACTGGAGACCCATACCCCAACCCCTACATCCAACCCCAAAGGCTGGCAACGCACTTGTGACACCTCTGGTGTTGCGAGTATCCATGGGTGGCGGTAATCGCTTACCATCAGGTGATACGTCTGCTCGTTTGCGCCCTATTCAATAACATTTTTTTTTGTAATAGACTTCTGCCATTACACATGATTACAAATGAAAGAAAGTTGATAGTATAATTTACCTTTTGTCATTGATGAAGATTATCAGATTCAAATGATGAATTATAAACGTAAAACTTTCAGGTCCCGACTTAGCCGTGATAGGTCTCGGCCAACAGAATGACAAAGACAAATTCGTAAAGCCAGAACCTAAACAATTTACTAAGGACCTTCATAACCCCGAAGACTTGGTACTGGAGCAGAAAGATGAAGAGTATATTGATTCTCTCATCATGACTGAAGATGAAGTGAAACACAAAGCCTCGCTGTGGCATAAGGTCAATGCTGGATATTTGAAGGAACAAAAAAGTAAGTAAATCTACCTTCAGGATTTTACCAGTTAGATTGATTTTGTACTGTGCGCTTACTGGTGATGTCAATACAGCTATTTACCATCGCTATTCTTCGGACTACAAAGCCTGTACTGCAAAGTAAACCTTGACACAAACCATAGATACCAGTCTGGCTATACCAGAGAGGCGTATGTCCAACAGTGCTGTGCTTGACGTCTCGGGTTCAAATCCTGGGTCGGACCAAGTCTTTGTGTAATCTACAAATATTTGTTTCGGAGTTTGGGTGTTTTCTATGTATAATATGTATGTATTTACAAAAAAGAAGTATATATGTATTTATATCAGTTGTCTAGTACCCATAACACAAGCTCTGCTTAACTTGGGACAAGACGGCGCGGCGTTGTAAAAAAAAAAAAAAGGTAGTGGACTGTTTAATAGCTGTTAATGATGATAATTAATTTTCCAATCCGATTGTACAAACAGAACCTCTCGTTTAAACGAATCTTGTATTGTAAATAATTATATGCAAAAATTAAAAATAATGAATAATATTTATGTTGACCTATACGAAATCGTCGGCTATATTTGGTCACGTCAAAATCAAAATAGCTTTTATTTCGAGCAGGCTGTTAAGGCATTTTAGAAACTACACTACTACACTACTATCATTTCTATGGAGAAGAATCGGGAAAAACCTATATAAATATATCCCATATCCCAATCATATTACAGTAAAGCGTAATATATTGTTACGTTTTAGGGTTCGATAAGATTACAATATTGCTTAGAATAACAATCCTTAATTGTCCGCCGAATTCGCTTGGTTAATCTCTAATATTTCTCGCACTATAGCTCAACTGAACTGAAGTTTGTATTTATATATATTATTATTATTTCTAGCGCATTTTACAAAAATCTCGTAAATTCAAGGTCGTTCACCGTACCAAGGACGCGCCCGCCGCAAGTAATCACTCCACAACAAACAATACAATCGATATCCAACGCTATGTTTATCGAAGTAAGGTTCAATATTCCGTGACTTAGGAGATGAACGAGAATTTTCTCGAGCATTGTTATTGTTCACGAATAATGTTTCTTCTTTACAATAAATAAATAAATAAAATTCTACATAGCACAAAAGTTACAATATAATCTATCATAATATATTTTAATTTGTAGTTGTAAATGTTTAAGTAAAAGAAGCAGTACGTGCCAAAGAAAAAGAGGAGAATAAAGATCGCAAACGCAAAGTCCGGGGTTCCTATAAGAAACGTGTGCCTTGCAATGCTGCTACGGCCGGTGAAGCCATCGGAAAGATGATCGCCGAGAAGAAAATCAGTTCCAAAATTAATTACGATATACTCAAGAGTCTAGATCAGCCGGGCACTCCGATACCATCGCCTGCAACACCGAAGGATACCAGTACTACTAGATCTGAGTAAGCCCTTGTTTATTAAATAAAGAAAAATACACAAAGCAGTCATAAGGACTGCCGACAGAAGTGAAAACTTACAACTACCCTCAAACAAATAGTTATTATTTTTGGATACTTAAATTAATCGTTTAACCTAAACAAAAATTTGTCGACCTGTGTTGTGTGTACTAACCGCACGCGCACTAACTAGTCAATACAGATGTATGTATAGATATACATAATACATTATACGTCACGTGACCATTTCGATGATGACTTCGTGAATTTATTCCCTGTCCAAACCTATAGAAGTTTTCACGTCGAACATATTTTTTGTAAGAAAGGCTGCATCTCAGAGACCGCATAGACTGCATAGAGACCGGTGGTCTGTCGTGCTCTAAGTATAGATATATATATATAAACAATATAATACATGGGTACCTACATACTTATAACACATGTTTAAGTACGTGTCATCGTGTCGTGTATTTAGCTTATTGATTAGGACTTAGGAAACAACGCAGAAATCATATAATAAATAGTTGCTCTTGAATAGCCGAAGGCCGAACTGCACACTGCCAAGCCTAATATAATGCAATAATATATTTATATAATAATAATATTTAAATATTTAATGTTAGCCTCCCTATTGCATAAGGTTTACCTGAAGGCGACGTAACACAAACATAATATTTCAAATTCTGAGCAGCGGAAATCTGTAGTACACAGCGCCTAAGCAATTTTCATATTTATTCATAGTGAACGAGGAGAATAAAGTCTCCTCATAAAATACGTATTTATAACTTTCTATTGTTTTTAAAACTGTTAGTACTTTACAGGCCTGAACAAACTCATGTTCATACATCGAAGTTAACCAACACATCTTATAACCGAGTTTTTCACTCCAGACCAATACCAGTGACACCTACAGCGACGGTGCCGGCCTCGCCAGTGCCGCGGAAACGCAAGAAGAAGGGCACGGTCCCGGCCTCCCCCGCCCCCCGCGCACCCGCCCAGCCCGCGCCCCGCACCCCTGCACCACCCACCCCGCAGGCCCCCGCTATACCTGCCACACCAAACGGTATGTTCTATGACTGCCTCGGTGGCGTAGTGGTAGCGTATGCGACTGCTAAGCTTGAGGTCTCGGGTTCGATTCCCGGGTCGGACCAAATGTTTGTATGATCTACAAATATTTGTTTCGAAGTTTGTGTATTTCCTATGTATAATATTAATGTATTTACAAAAAAAAATATATAAGTATTCATATCAGTTGTCTAGTACCCATAACACAAGCCCTGCTTAGCTTGGGACTAGATGGCGTTGTGTGTTAGATGTCCGGAATATTTAATTAATAAAACATAAATTTTATGTTTTATTAATTATTATTATTTATTATTATTAAATATTAAATGTTATTAATAAAACATAAGTAGAGTTAATATATACGCTTACTAGCTGACCCGGCAAATATAGTTTTGCCATAAAAAAAATAAAAACTTAGGTATGGGTCACCCTTATCATTTAGGAGTATGAGAAATAGCTGACTCAGATTCTCCGATTCTCAGACTTACACAATATGCACACAAAATTTAATAAAAATCGGTCCAGCCGTTTCGGTGGCGTTTGGTAACAAACACCGCGACATGAGACTTTTATATAAAAGATAATATAAGATTTATTGCGTGTGTATTCTTTATAATATATATGTATGTATATGTTTTTTTTTGTGTGAAATGCCCGTTTTTATGGATTTTGTAACCTCTTTGCACAACAGGTTGACTGGAAGATAATGCCTTGGGCATTAAGTCCCCAATGTACAAATGTGCATGAACTTTTTAAATAAATCTATACCAATATTATAAAGCTGAAGAGTTTGTTTGAACGCGCTAATCTCAGGAACCGCTGGTCCGATTTAAAAATCCTTTCAGTGTTGGATAGTCCATTTATTGAGGAAGGCTATAAGCTATATATCATCATGCTAATACTAATAGGAGCGGAGCACCAATGAAGAATGTTTCAAAAACGGCGGAAAATTTTCACGGTATAGAAGACGCATAACACAAGCTCTGCTTAGCTTGGGACTAGATGGCGTTGTGTGTCAAATGTCCGAAATATTTATTTATTTATTATTATTATTATTTATAAGATGGCCAGGTTGTACTTGTGACTTTCTTCATGCATCAATTTAACATTACATTAATAATACAGATGGAGCTGAAGATTATGAAGAGGACATAGAACCTGAACCCACAGACACCCAAGAATTCTCGTCGCTAGCGGCCATGCTACAAAATGGCGGACAAGATGATGATTATTATGACTACGAAGAATATTAACACTACATGACACACGGACATTTTTTAAGCAGATGTCCAAAATTAGATAAGAGTTATTTAATTCACAGATTATTAAAAAAAAGATTAGGAGTAACATTGCGACAGGTTTAGGCTTAAAACCGCTATAGGATCTTAGGTATACCTAGAGACATATTATTGCTTTATGATGTGTACTACGCCAAGATAAGTAACACTTAAAAAACCGATTGCCTAGTGTGAGTTATTGCGAATTTACTCACTGACTTACCTGACGGAGACCGCGTTCAGTATTCCGATTGCCGAAGATTTCGATCAAGTTGACATAAAATAAACTCACACTGGGCTGTATTATACGTTGTATATTGTAAAAACACTCTATTATTATATAAATTTGCAAATATACCCAATATTTAAGACTTTAATAGAGGAATAGATTTAAACATTAAGCAGAATTTTAAAAACTGGCTAGGTTTTTGATCAAAGTATTTATTCGTATCAACTAAAACGGATTGAAATAATAATTAAATGCATAAATATTGCATGCATTTTATAATTAGTGAATGAAATATTTACTTAACGATAAACAATGCATGCAACATTTATGCTTGTAATTGAATTTACTATCACTTAGATAATATAATTAATATTTAGTCATCCTCCACACTAATTGATTAGCATTACTATTGATAAAGTTCTATATCGATAACCGAAATTAGAGTAGGTATCTGATAGTTTCGCACTAGTGTTCTTATTTGAAATATAAAATAGGTACATTCATGAGAAACACCCACCGCTGCCTCGTCCTATCTACCTTGCTTAAGGATTGCCTCAAATCTTGGCAATCTAAAAGTAATTGAATCGACTATGGTTCCACGAAGAAACATTAGAATTTACAATATCTTGGCGTAAAATTGAGAGATTAAATTGAAATATTTGTGAATTGAAAATTCTGATCTACCTTAAAGTATAGATAATATACATAGATCTCAAGTAAAATGTTTATTATTATTAAGTTGTTATTATTAGGGTAAGTATGTGTATTTTACAATTAAGCCATTAAGTTCACATACATAATGTGTGCTTAAAGTTCAGTTACAGAACAGAGGAAAGAAAATTCATTATAGAAATCAAAGGTGTGGTATATACTGGGTATGCAGTTATTACTTATTACAATAGACAAAAGAACAAGATTAAATGAAATATGTTTCACACCTTATCGCATAATTTTAAAGTTGTTTTTTTATCTGCCTCGGTGGCATAGTGGTAGTAAATGCGACTGCTGTGCTTGAGGTCTCGGGTTCAAATCCTGGGTCGGACCAAGTGTTTGTGTAATCCACAAATATTTGTTTCGGAGTTTGGGTATTTTCTATGTATAATATGTATGTATTTACAAAAAAAAAGTATATAAGTATTCATATCAGTTGTCTAGTACCCATAACACAAGCTCTGCTTAGCTTGGGACTAGATGGCGTTGCGTGGTAGATGTCCGAAATATTTATTTATTTATTATTATCTGTTTTTTAAAAGTATTTATAGAAACAAACTTTAGCAGGCGTCCGAGTTGAATTAATTATAATTTTACTGTGTATGTGTTAGGCGGGAATGCATTTGCAAAAAAATGCGCGAAGAAATAAGAAATATGGAGTGCAGAAAGCTAAACAAATAAAAAAAAATGTCGTATTTACCACTAGACTCTTCTGAAAATAAACCGTTATGAACCCAACTGTTAATTCGCGCCTGCTGTTCATAATAGACTGAGTTAATTTATTAATAAAAGTAGTTTCGACGTTATGAAATGTTTTAAGCTTCCTTTTGTTGTACATCATAATATACTTTTTGCTGCTGTATTTATAGAAAATCGCATTTTTTTTAACAATATACAAGATAAATAAAGTTTTAGAAATATTGCCTTTCTTTTATTTTACACCGATGATTCGAGAATGTGAAGACAAGCATTATTTTGATGATTGCCCTCAAATACATACAGAAAAGAAAGCTGACTAAATCTGCGATGTATATCAACAGAAATAAACGTGGTTCCCCTTAGGGAGTGGAAGAAAATAGTGTGGAGATGCCTTTTTTGTCTTATTTTTACAACTCCTACACTAGGCATATACGTTCCTGTGTAGCGGTGACTTTACAAACATACATGAAAAAGACACAAAGAACACCCAGACTCAGAACAGCAATTTGTGGATCATGCAAAGTCTTGTCCCATTTTGGGGATTTGAACAATACTGGCGCAATAGAAAGCAGCGTGGCGACCACTTAAACCCCTAGGTCAACCGTGCAGTCAGATGCATTTAGAAATGCTTATGAAACCATCAGAGAAGGTACGTCCGGTCAGTTTAAAGGGCACAAGTGCGCCATCTACTAATAAAATCATAATAATTTATGTATAGGGTTCGTACTTTGAACTACTAGTAAGTACTCTTTATAAAAGTAAAAAGGTTTAAATGGTTTGTAATGAGAAAGCGAAGCCTGATTAAATAGCGTGGCGATTTATTTTTAATCAAAAGGTACGTACAGTATAAATAAATGTAACACCCAACACATCTTAAGTATGTTATTAAAACAAAGAAGAAGTTTTATAAAAGACACGTAGGTCCGTACCGTATTTCCTAGAAAGTACCGTCCTGGTACCTTCTAGGAATTACGATAAATTAATAGTCCTACTTTTCTGCAATCTAATCTTTGTAGAACTGTTACAAAAAAGGCAATCATGAGTCATCGATTTGCACACGATTCTACGTGTTTTATTCAAGTCTTTATTCGTTCCATGATCTATGATACACAAGCTTTAAGCGACACGTTGACAATAAATAGGTACCCAAACCGCTAAAACTATGCACGGATAGCGTTTTCTACTGCACTGAGTGTTGCGGGTTCAAACCCTACGTGTAACAACGCTTTGTGTAACCCACAAATTGTTGTTCTAAGTCTGGGTGTTCTTTGTTTTTGTTTCATGTATGTCTGTCAAATCCCCCGCGACACAGGATTTATTGCTAACGCGGGAGTTGTATCTTTTATTGAGCTAACGAGCAGATTGGTCACGTAATGGTAAGTAACAACCGCCGCCCATGGATACCAGCAAGTCAAGAGTCACAAGTGCGGTGTACCTTTTATCATGATTTATTTGTCAGTGTAAGTCCCGCCATAATCGGTCCAGCCGTTCCAGAGGTTTATTTTAGCCAAAACAAAAAAGATAAACAAAATTAAAAAAAAAGTCAGTACCTGTTTTATGTACTTTCATATACATATAGTGAAAAGCTGTTAATTTGAAATTACAAACAGACAGTTCAATTATTTATTTGTATAGATATTATTAAGATTTCCGGGTATGTCGTTTCTATAAGCCGTCCATTATTCAGACTCCAAGAACTGGAATGTATTTAATGCGTTCCCTCAATGTATATATCTGTCAATGATTACATCACAAGTCAAACACAATGATAACTCTTCGACATGTTCAGACATGTACAAAACACGTTTTCCTACAACGCGTAAATTTTGGTGTGTCACACAGTCCTACTTCAACAATGACTAACACTAGTGGCTTAATGCAACGTCACAATTTATAACACAGTGTAGTGTGTATTTCTGTGTCTAGTTTTAAAAAGCTGAGTGCATCGCACATTCGCACGGAACTGCAAAACAGAGTATCTACCTAGTGTTGTACACGTACTTTAGTTTTGAGAAGTGTCTTCACAAGATTTTTTAACATTTAAACCATTTGTTTTTGTTACAACATACAATCTACAAAAAGAAAATTATGGAAACAATTGCACTGTGCAGCAAAGGCAACCAACTCAGTTTACACTGTACTGAAGCACAGCACTGGTTTTCAGCTGGCCCCTGACATTTGCGCCAGCAGTTGCAGACACAAGGAAACACATACAGACAGAATGCAACACACCAAACATAACCTATTATGTACTACATTAGTTACAAAAATATGCAAAAAAAAAGATGTAGGTACATAGGACGTAGTGTCAACTTATAAAAAACAGCGATTAGAGATTATTTTCTAATAATAACAAACCTATTTACATATATAGCTGTTTTGAGACGGTATTTATGAAACAAAAACAACTTATAGTCTTTTAGGACTATATAGAAGAGAATAACTTATATACATACTCACCATATGTGTTATACATTTTTTAAGTAGAAGGTATCCTTTCTAAATAAATGTTTATACGAGTATACAGTGATGATGTATGACATGAATAATTTCATTTATTTTCGTTTATCAATCACGTCGTCTGACAGGAGATAAATGGGGTAAATCTTAATGTTAAAATATCTATAGTCGACCCCTGAGATTCTCTGAAAATAAATGTAAAGTGATGATTAACATTGAACTCACTGGCCGCAGCACTACGTAAGAGGAACAAGTCGCTACATGACCACGAGTATTGAATGTTGTTCGAATGAACTGAACTCATGGCGCGCACTCGCTATCAAAATTCTTCACATGCGTAGCATACGCAGTAACGTTTTATTCTAGTCAATTTAATTTATTTTAGTGATAAAGAGATCATAATATATTCCATAAAATTATATTTTTGAATCATCAGTATTATGGGTTTCCGTTGCCAATTACAAGAGAGAAAAATAAGAAAATATTTAAGAAACAAACTTATTGAGAGAGTTAAGACTGCAAGAAAGTACATTAGTTTACTAGTTCTAAATTCTTTATGTGCACGACGTTTGTTAATGGACGAAAGCGCAAGAAAACGCCTGAATTGGTAAGTTATATTTCTTTACTCATATAAGTTTACCAGTAATAGGGAAAAGTTCATTATGTTATTTTACAAAATGGTAAAACTTAATTCTGTTGGGATTTTGAAATTTTAATGCCCTGGGTGTATGAAAATATTATTGTGCATAAATCAAGAAAAAACTATAGAACAGATTTAGAGAAGAATAAACACTTCTTTGCAATGATATTTTATTTATATTATCATCGTATCGTTGTGTCAAACAAAATTTTTTGTCATATCAATAAGTTTAGGAATGAACTTTATTGTTAATAGTAAATTAAGGTTAAACATGTATAAAATAAGAGTACCTAAATAGTTTTAAAATACTGTTTATTTAGTTTTCTATCATTTTCCGTCAGAAAAGTCAGATAGCTAAGTAAGTAAAAATTATAAAAATAAGAAGTAACGATACTATCAACTAATGTAAATACGTCGGAGTGTGTTCACAGTACACTAGCAGATATAAAAAAATAAGAGTATTTTATCAGTAATGTAACCTTTGTTCCCCACTATGTCCGGAGATATAGGTATATAAGTGAAAGTTTATACAAGAATCAAGCTATAGTTACATAGAGAATTAAATTCAAAGATGGAAATAATTTAGGTACCTATCTGTCCCATCCCCTCCATTTAACTTTTAGATTATTTTTATCTAGCTCTAGTTGGTCTAGCGTTTGGCGTATGCAACTGCTGATCAAGAGGTCTCGGGTTCGTATCTCGGGTCTCGGCCAAAAAATATCATTGAGTTTTTCTGATAATAGAAATGCTTAATAACGACTCGGAGTTTGGAAGTTGAGGTCTTAACATGTAAAGCCGTCGGTATTGCGCCTCATCTCTCCCCGGTCGGTTCGAATAATTTTTGGATTATGAGAGTGATCAGTACCCTTACTGTAAGTAAGTGTTCCCTAACAGAGAGTGCACCTCCTGTATTTGCGCACACACTTGTTCAATAGGATGGTTTCCGTTGAGACTGGCCGCTGTGGCCGAAATCGGCTAGGAGAACAACTTTATTCAAACTTTATTGTTTATTCTCGTCAAAGCGAATTAAAATGAATCAAAGCTTGTGGGGTTTAAAAGTGGCCACTCCAGAGTTCCTCTATCTGTTCAAGGTACATTTTTTATTATTATTTTATAATAAAAGTTCACATTGACTTACAATAAATACGTTGTTGTAATTGGAACCCGAAAAAACTCGACAATAGTCATCTCTTCTCATCTGATCTATACAGAATTTACAGTACTTAATATTTTATGCACAAACTTCTGAAAATGTAGCGTAAATAATTTAAAGATCGCGGTATTAAAATGTTTTACAATAATTCAAACACGGAACAGAACATGGCTTGATATTCTCGTTAGACTCATTTAAATTAAAAATTCGTTAGGCAAAGATTTAAAAGTGCACAAGGAATTAATAAAGCTTTACCTATACGCTATTCTGGACGGTATTATTTAATGTCATTGTACAACGATAAATGTAACATGATACTGATATAAAATATATACACTCATCTCACACACATTGGGTTGATTCCAAACTATGTAAATCTTGCATGTAATCTGGTAACCACATTGCAAATTCTATGATTGTTAACTTTTAAATACATACAAAATTAAGGGTAAATTACAGACACTGAATAAATGTTTGCTTTCATCACACAAAGATTTATCCTGGGTGGGAATCGAACCCACGACCGATCAACAGGTTTCTCATATGATGTTGTTATTTAACATTGATTGATCATACATTTTAAACAAGTAACAAAAAGAAAGTATAGTAAATATGTTATATTACTACTATATACAAAAAAAGTAAATGAATCGTCTCGTGTTCGTGAATTATGTATAGTATAGCTAGTATAGCAATGCTTTTCGTTTTGGTTTTATTATTTAAATTTATAATAAAAACCGATTTGATGCTTTATGTGTATGATGGACAATATGCAACCAGAGCCCTGGAGACTGGTGCAATAGCTATCGTATGAAATTCGCGTCAAATATGATAACCCGAGATCCAGAGATAGCCATAGAAACATTGGGGTCAATTGCACATTGCAAATTATTATTTCGATAATTCTATTTTCAAGCTAGGCATAACGAAGTGACGTTAAAAAAGCAATAAAATGTCATTTTATTTTCTTCAATGTAATTTACACTTGTACCTAATGGAAAACTTATATAGCCCTGCTATTATTATTCAAACTGTAAGATTAGAACTTACGTGATCGTTGTTTTCTTTTTTGTCAAGATTAATATACAATCACGATTCGAAACTTCACCACTATTAGCCGTAGTGTAGTTTATGAATGGCCCTTTATTAATGAGACATGCGAAATTCCACAACGATCAAATGTACTGTTTTTTATTTTGTTACCCACAATTTTATTTCATGTGATTGTTTACTCCTATCTATCAATGACCACGTTACGGCCAGAGAGCGATTGCTACCTCTGCTTTAAGCGTACTTGAACAGGTAGTTCTAAACATAAAAGTAGTCGAGAATCTCGGTTGTCATTTTATGTGTTAGGTTGGCTCAACTGCGGTACTCGGCGCAGTCGGCGCCAGTGCGGGAAAATATTAGAAAATCTAGGAGTTCGTAAAGTGCTGAATAGTTTTTACATAATGTGATCGATAACACGCGTCACTTATAATTGACTAGGCAATGATAACTTACTCTGAAAAGACTGGATTTATTGTATATATTTTGCAGCACCGCGCCGCTGTTTAAATTTATGTTTGATTTCTGAATGTTGGCGTCATTGGACAATGTTTTCTCTTTAACTTCAGAACAGTTCGTTCCGTACGTACGTACGCTGGATTGCTATGAAGTTGGTTGTATCGTAATCTAAAAACACATTTTAGTTTTAGTTTGTGTTTATGAGGTTTTTGATGTTCATCACAGTGGAGTGCCAATTATTCGAAGTTAGTGAAATTATGAAGAAAAGTGCGTTTTTCGCGTTTTAGCGATGAGTGAATTTCATAAATTGAATTGATAGTGATATAGTAAATTCATGGTGTTTCCGATATTTCTAGTGTCGTTTGTAAAGTATAGTTCGAATCATAGGGTCCACAAACGAGGAGACGGATTCTATCATGGTCGTAAAACGGTAAGTTGTTGTCTACAACGTGGTGCTTCTATTTTATTCATTGTTTCAAACCATTGCAATGTGGTTACAAGAAGAATGCTTTGTTACATGGGTGGATGCTAAGTTCCAGATAGAAGTGGTTTGAGTATATATATCCTATGTTGCGTACGTAGATACATATTATTGTTTGTTTATGTTTGGTGGCAATTCGTAGGGAATGGAGGATTTTCTGCGTGTACACGTAAATTGTTGCAATCTTATACCACACCATGTGTTTTTGTTACGTATGCAACCGGAAGGTACGCTGACAATGCGTTTCTTGTTAGAATGTTATCGATCACAAATACTTGCGACTCAGGTTTTAAAAACGTGTTGTGTATTATTTGTTTTATGTATATTCGGTAATTCATTAATGTTGGTGATACTCTTACACATGAAATGTAATTTAAGTATTGGTTAAAACAAGAAAAAAACAAAAAAATAAATTGCGATGTATTGTTTTTTAAAAGGTTCTCATATTTCATGCCAATGAAAAGTCTACACAGATTAAAAATATAATTCAAAGGTAAACAAAATTGTACCCTCATTTACAGCCTGTAACAAAATGTATTGCAACCTTCATTTGAATGGTATTATAAACACAACAATTTAAGGAAATTAACATAGCATAACAGTAGCAGACTAGTCATAGGCCATTGGTTCCAGTTATTTAGGATTGTGTGTCACTTAGCATCATTCATCATACCTATTACATGAAGAGCTGCATATTGACTGTTCTCTATGGCAATTACAACAATGCAATCAATGCACTTGTCACAAGAAAGTTGTGCTAGAGAAAAGAGGGTAGAAAATATAGTTAATGTGCATAATATTAATATAGCATTCAATATAATATCAGTTATGTGTTTTTGTGACTTTTACAATGAAAGCAATGAAATTTTGGTAAGTCTTGATTTATGAATTATCTTTTAAGTTAATAACGTCATGCAAATGTATTTTAAAACGGTTTGTAAGTTTTGAAAGAATTTAAATACTATAGGAAGATTTCTTACATCACATATATTATTTAAACCTAAGTTTATAGATTGTGGTCTTTATTAATTATTACAACTTCATTAATTTAATAATTTTTGAGGACTTAGTGGAAAATTAATATCTCACTTTTTTTGTCTTTGTATCATATGGTGATTGGTTGAATATTCACATTCATAGTTTTGTATGTATACTCTTTTGCCTCATAAAAAACATGCTCATACAAATCAATATAACTTTGGCTTTACAATTATGAACAAATTTATTGTTATTTTTTCTTATGCACCTACATTCTTTAATATGATGTGAGGGTAAATTAGTAACAAAGAATAATCTTAATAGTAAATGATGATAAAAGGTTTTCCAGAGGTGGGATAGACCCTTTATATTCTAAATCCTTTGTTTGTATTGATTGATCCTTTAATATCCACTCTAAGTAGAGCAGTTAACAAGAAGAAAGCCTTATTTTACATTAATATGGCAAATGGTGTGAAGTAAGAAAATATTAACTGAATTTTAAGTTTCTTAAAACCTAAATAAATAGGTTTTCATTAGAATGTTCAGTTTGAGTTACTTGTCTATTCCAATTCTCTGTTGCCTTGGCTTTTATAACAGTGATGATTTTTTACAATGATTTTTTGTAATAAAATGTAAAAACTCGTAATTTCTTATTGATGTCTGAGTTTTAACATAGAGGCTAATTGGATTTCTGAGTGATTTTATTGTATACAATGTAACGTCTAGGTCCCTACAGCAAACATTTTAATACAATGGCATTTTATTTATAACATTTTGACATTAAATATCCACTCAAATAATTATTAGGTGGTCAATCCTACTACTATTATAAAGGCGAAAGTTTGTAAGTATGGATGTATGTATGTATGGATGTTTGTTACTCTTTCACGTAAAAACTACTGAATGGATTTGAATGAAACTTTACCACAATATAGCTTATACATCAGAATAACACATAGGCTACTATTTATAAAGATATAGCTTCGCCTCGCGGCGTTGCCCGCAGTTATCATCGTACCGCGGGTAGCACCGCGGGGTTCAGCTAGTTTAAAAATAATTTGTTAGAGAAAACAGAAGTAAAAGTAAGGAACATATTCTATACTATTTAAGTTATACTTGGAATAACTACATAGGATACTGTGTGTGCAAGGGTGATTTTTGACACACAAAAATAAGTACAGGAAAGCATCTATGGGGGCGCATAGAGGAGCAAGGTCACCATTGGACACAAGTAAAATAAACATCCTAGTACTATTTAAATAAATTTTGTAAGTGATTAGTAAATAAGTGCAGCCAAGATGCTCAGATTAAAAACGAAAATGCATTCGATTCCACATGTTTTTTCTAAACAACCAAACACCAATGTTCAATACTGTCTATTTAGAAACATCAACAATTTGAAAAAATCGAGCCATGATGCAAAAAAAAAAAATTGAGCTTAACAATTGTTAATGTTAAGAATGGGGCAAACAAGCAAACATATCGCCTGATGGTTAGCTATTACCACCGCCCATGGACATCCGCAGCACTAGAGGTGTCATAAGTGCGTTGCCAGCCTTTGGGGGAGGGGTTAGGGTATGGGCCTCCGGTATCCTCACTCACTCGGTGAAACACAGTACAGGCGCTGTTTCACACCGATATATATTATTATGAGGCTGTGGTGCTGCTCCGGTCCAACCAGCCCAAGCATACCGAAGCGTGGCTTTCCCACAAATTAAGATTTCTGGGCAAACATCATTATACTCGAATTTTTAACAAATTGCTCACAATGGCTACTTTCCAAGACTAAAACTTTCAAAACTGAAAATATACATCTTACCCAATTATTTCATGGAAATGATTTGAAATCATAATCATGTTATATAGATTCATAAGTCAGGAGTCGAGGTCGGACAGATAGTTAATCAAAGTCAATTATTTCTTATTAATCAAAATTGAACATGATTAGATATAAATACAGAATACCTCTGTAGAATATTAAAATATAATATGATGATTATTCCATTTTCATATTAAATTTCCTTGCAATATTATACAAAGCATGTCTATTTGTGGGTTTATCCTCCTTTCATTTGGGATGAAGCAATGAATCAAAGTAGTTTAACGTGAGCTAAGTACATGCTACAATGTATATCCCTCGAATAAACATAATTTCAGTGGCAATACCTGTAAATAAAACTAGATTGAGGTAAAATAGTGTTTACCTAGATGTATTCTACTCAAAAATACTTCTATTTTATGCTGGAAACACTTATATTAAAATAAGCACTTAAACCAATTATAATTGTGATCGTCATTGTTATTGTTGCCATCTTCATGATAACAATAGATATTGGAACATAAAATTACGCGTCGAGCCGTCAATACTTGTAATCTCACTAACTTACGACCTTGCGATGTCTATTGCGTTGTACTGGCATTGAAGTACAGACTGCCTTTAATGTTTTTCTTACGTTGTTATCTCAGTCTGTCGACGACCTTTACTGCGTTCAGTCTACTTTATGCTACGTATCTAAACAAAGGAATCCTTCAGACAGCTTTTGTAGTCACTTGAACGAAAGATGATTGGTGTATACCTAAGTAATGTTTGCTTTTATCGGGTTTGCCAGTAGCATATGTTTTGTACATCGCAATACTTGAGTTTTATTAAAAAAAGAGAACAAAGCACAGTGATGTGTGCGTGGAGCCCTCTTTTAACCCTCAGTCATTAAAGTTTTATCTTACAGTAGGGCTACATCCGCCCGGTCCGTATTCGCTTGCCAGGTTGTGCGGAATATGTCGCTGTTATAATTTTAAAGTAACATTTTATTGACTTCATTTAGGTATTACAAAATTATTTGATCTCATAAATATTTTCCTCGTATACAAAAATAATAACAAATGCTAGAACTACCTAGGTAATAATAAAGGAAGTCGAACGCTTCAAATTTTAATGTTTCCTACAATCGCTACGTTTTTGCAAGAAATACGAAATTAAATTTATTCATTATTGTAACTAATGCAAAACAATAGGATACTATTTATATTATCATGTATTTTAATTATGCCTCTGTCTCGCCGCTTTTCGATCCATATTCGATATGAATTTACAAGTACTTTCTCTTATTTGATGGACTCGAATTACTCGGCCATAACAAAGAGATACTAATTTCGTAAGGGAAATGTGTAACAACGGATTTTCCGCTCTATATTCGGGTTTTAGTTTGTACAAACTATTAACAAAGTTACTGTTTCTGTTCATTCTCTATGATACTACTACATTTTCACTAAATCTAATTAGTTTTACGACATCTTAACCACGTAAATATTGTTTTTTTTCGTGATAAAGATAACCGTCCTACATTTTACGATTAATATAGATTGAACAGTTAGTCATTTAGCACGTAAAACCCGTTTAGTCAGAAATTTTACACGAAGATAACGGTAACGGTTACGGTTGCTGTGATTCAATAATGACGAAATAATAATTGGTCGTAATAAAAGTAGCCCTGTTAAGAAATATAATAAGAGAAAATATAGGACACATTTCTTATTTCAGCCCTCCACAAGTGCTAATGTATCAAATCTTGGACTTCGGATCCTAAGTTAAATCAGAAAAAGAAGCCTATTTCTAATAAGGTCGATAATTCTTGACACAACAGTTCTTGGAAGCCAACATACGACAACCATACTGCTGACAATGAACTGCTAGTGACAGACTAGCAGTTCCATTATTTCCATTTAAAGTTATAAAAAATTAATTTCATACCAAAAAAGAAAAGCATAAAAAAATGTGATGTTGCCGTATAACCGAATATCGAATAATAAAATCAATAAACCATTTTAGGCGATACCCGATTTCTTTACTTACGACACAAAGTCCTGACCGGCGGCCTGCATAGGTCAACAGTCAAATACGATGGCAATTACATCGCCAATTGTAAGTATGAACTAGGTTCAAGTGTCTACGTCAGTTCAAAGTGAAGACGTTGACCCCCCGTGTTACCAGTAACACGTTCAAACTAAACTTATACAAAAGTGTCAAGGATTTTGTGAAAGTTTAGCTAATTAGAGTAATGCACAAATCTTATTTATTGATTCAAGACAGCAGTAAGAAAATGATTTTCACTACATTTGAGAGAGATTGCTTTATATAAGTATGCATTTATATTTAAACTTTTCTTCAAATAAAAATTGTCTGAATACATGGTCCAATTCATTTATCGAACATAAAATATTAAACAAAAGTCTGGCGCATTCCAAAAACTATTTCTAATGGCTTCTAACAATAATAACTCTACGCCAGGCTGGTTCGTCACCTGCTTTCGAAACATGAAGCCCTACTCCCAGCCAGCACCTGCACGACAGATGTTTTTATTTTGCCACATTTACACGCCGGGAGGGCGTGTAATTTCCATTATCTACCTTCCGGTTGAGTTCTTAACCTTTACTAAGTTAAAAGTTTCTGTATTATAACGTGAAGAATTTAGTTTATTGCGCTCTAGATTATTTTGCTCTGCTATTGAGTATTTAATATATGCATTTTTAGTCCAGAGATCAGCTTAAACACCATCTTCAGTAGATACGTCAGTGTGGTGATCCGAGTTTGCTACCCATTATAATGACGGCATGATACAGTTTGCTACCCATTATAATGACGGCATGATACAGTTTGCTGACCGCTTAGCATTATCTGGCCTCATTTGATATGTACCAAATAAAAAATGCTTTACCCCATTTATTTTTTGTTTGTTGTGCTGCACCTTTGATGTCGATAAATCGTACGTGCATTTAAGTACTTTTATTCCTCAAGAAAATCATCCTCCCATACAGACTCCTTAGAAAGAAAATATTAAATAAGCCAGTCATCACCCAGTCTCGGTATTTTTCAGTAGTATTCAAGTGATCATACCTTTATTGCACGTCAAACTCTAATCGGAAATCTAAATACCTATCCAGTTATTATAACGTTTATTAAATGATGTATTATTAATAATAATACTATTTTACCGTGTATGTATTTTAATTTATATCAATTGCAATAAATAAATAGTGTTTGAGGTGACGAGTCATTTTAATTTTTGGAGTATTGCGTCAGGCCTTGTCAAAAACCCAATATGATTATTCAATGTTCAACCACAGATGAGTATATTTATTCACCCAAAGTGAAAATAAAGTTTTATATACTTTCAGCAATTTTTTTTTTGTATTATTAGTTTGCTACTTTCTTATCAGTAAAATAATGAAAATATGATATTTTGAAAAAACTAAAATATTACTAGACCAATTTTGGGGAAGCCTGTGTCCTGATGTGGACGAATTTCGATGATGTAATTTGGGTAGTCATCATCATCTCAATTATTTTTTATATGCGTCAAATAAATTATAAAGTATATTAGATATATCTTTTGTACATACGTAGTGTTTTTACCTCCTTTTTTAATTTACGAAGTTCACTACGAATGTGGGTAGTAAAATTGTGTGTTATCTTAAACATAACACTAGTTTACACGATTTTTATACCCAAGCTGAAAGTTATTCTTTTATTTATCTTGATTGATTAACTCTCTCTATTAAATAGAGATTTAATAGATTTATTAGTTCATTAGATGACAGACCCGACAGAGGCCAGAACTACGTCTGTTTAAAGAGACCCGAAATGTGAACTGTGTACTCTATTAAGCTTAAATCTAAAACCTCCTTTCGAAGGACATACCTATGCCCAGCAGTGGCCTATTAAAGGCTGTTGATGATGATTTGATGGTCGTTAGGTAAGTGACTACATGTTATTCAAGTGATGGTATACAACTTGCATTATGTTTGATTTGATTAGATCATAACGTGAAAGGCGAGGGCTGTTACAAGTTTGACGTGACGTTATATCTTCTAAATGTATGGCCCGTATGTAGTACGATTTCAAATTTAACCTAATCGAGATAGTTCTTGGCTGTAATCTCAGATCAATTAAAAAAGCTAGATAACGCAAGTAGAATAAGGATATTAAGGTAGGTTAAGGTAAGATAAGGTTTTTACCTCCTTTTTTAATTTACGAAGTTCACTTCGAAAGTGGGTAGTAAAATTGTGTGTTATCTTAAACATAACACTAGATAACACGATTTTTATACCCAAGCTGAAAGTTATTAATTTATTTTATATTTAGATAGAATTATCCTCACTACTGCATTATTTGACTATGAATTTACCTACAAATTACATTTCTTGGCTATTAGGAATACGAACTCCTGACAATACTCTCCCAGTAGGTCTTTTCTATCTGACCTTTTGTTCAGTTTTGTGTAGTTTTTAAAAACATTTAATTACACAAGACGGCATTTTGTAGGTAAACTTACTGCACGACAGCTTCTATGATACAAACTAAAAGTTGCGTAGTTTGTTGCATGTATGTGCGTTAACGCGTGTGTTTACTTGAAAGTAACTGAGTTTTTTGGCTTCATTAAGAAAAAAAAAGGCCGTGCGTTATGTATCTTTTTTTATTTGATCTGAGGCTGTAATTTATAAAAATTATGAATGAGGAACCTTGCCTCGGAATGAGGAAGGAGGAACCTTGACTAAATGTTGCGTCCAAATCTTAAGTTGATGCTGCAGCCATACCTTGGTTTGATATTAGACCGGGGTGTTGCAAATGTTTAATTTGTCTTATTTCATTATTGATTTTCTAAAAAAAGGCTATAGTACCTACAAACCTTTTCCGCGCCGATGAAGTGTGTTACAATTGAAATACACAATGAGTACTACATTTGTTATCAAACAAAACATTCCCTATCTATCGCTGTCTAAAGATAAACAGAACTATTTATAACAAAGGTGCGTTACAAGTATCATAAATGATAAAGTGACATTCTTAGTGGTTATTAATTACCATTATGTATCGTCTTTTGTTTGCTGTCCATAGGTTAATATAATATAAATGAATGTTCTAACGGCATTGTTCGTTTTCATTTTACCTTTCATATCATTATTAATTTATTATACATGTCATACCTACATACAATACATGTTACAATAATACCATATTGTAAAACTATGTCAGCTAACTTTCTATATACATAGTTTTATTTGCTGGTATTAAACGAGAATTTACAGAATCTTGCTAAAAAGATAAAAAAATAATCATCTCATATTTTTATCACGGTTACTTTACATTTATTGACTGCTAATGAAAATACCGAAAATTTTATTAGGAAAGTAAGTATAGATTTGGGTGCACAATCAGGAAATTCATAATCGGTATTTAGGTTACGGGAGAAATATTATACCTATACAACAATCGTTTTATTTTGATATTCGAACTTTTATATCAAAAACTGATATGAACCTGTCTCGATTTATCGGCGTAATGATAAATTGTGTTAGTAAATAATTTTGATCCTTGCTCTTGAAAATGTTTATTAATACTTTACAGAATAGTTTCTATAGGCAGATCGAAGTGTTAACTTGTAAATTTATGAACACAACACGAGTAAAATGTATAACGGTAATTGTCAGTCTTGTGACGACTACCATCAAAAACGGAACGCGTGGGCCGACCCCTTATTAAATGGACGGTACAGTCTACAATCACGAGACTAATAAATGACTTTGATTTTTAGAAGTTTCTCGTAGCAATAATAAAACATTGGTTTTTAATTTAACTCTTATGTTCATCCTTTACAAACTACACGTAATTAGTAAGTTATTTATGAATAATATACAATTTCTAATAATAATAATGTAGGGATATGACGCAAGATGTCGGTTGTTTTCTTCGCTTTATTATTGTAATTAACGGTCTTTTAAGTTCCAATATGGTTTGACCTATAGAGACATGGTTGCATTGCCATATACAATATACATATGTGTTGAAGGTTTCATGGCTGTGTGCCATATTGGACTGTACACATACCTACATGTGAATTACTACATAGATATGTCACAGTTAGATGAATATAGTAGAAAAAAATATTTTTGTAGGTTATTGCAACACAGAATTTATAAAAAATATTTTGATACTTTTATTATATGTGAGTTTCAAATCAAACTTTCACTAGTGGAGAGCTCATGTTTTAAGAAGAAACTTATACTGTAAATAATTAGGGTTCCGCGCAACATAACAGAGTGCTAGTACAGTATCTTTAAAAAAGACAAACATTCCTTATTTTATAAAATTTGTACAAAAATCACTTGAAAACGCTTTAATTTAAGGAAATGAGACTGTATTGTATGCAGAGATTAAACAGGTCAATGAGCACATCATTTTTCAGTATGCTCGTTGGGATTTCCCATTGAACAGTTATTGCTCAACGGGAGAAACCAATAAACTGCAATAATATACGAGCTTTTGCGAAGAAAATTAATGATGAATTTTAAGGAGCTTTCAAATTGGCTATCTAATAATTTAATACGAGTAAGGTCTATGGGTTGGGTATACTTTTACACCTAAATAAATTCCGTGTCTTTTTAAAACGATATCTACCTGATAGTACGAGTATGATAAGCAAAAGTATCATTAATTTGGATGAAAAACTTTAAGCTAGATTTGTTTATAATCATACACAGACGTAGACTGCTTTAAATCCGGATAGTGCTTCGATCCAAAGTAATTTCCTGCTTTTGCGACATGAAAAAACCGTTCAATCAATGATCGACCAATGACTAACCGACTGCTGAGTTTTGACTTTAACGATTATAAAAAAGAACTTTATTTGTCAGTCAGTACAGTCATATTTTTAGAGGAAATTTGATGGTTATTAATTTAAACAGAATCTTCCTGCGTACATTGGGGAAACCCTTGTTAGGCGTTACATAATCTGAGCTGGATCTTTTAATTGCCTGGTTTTTAATCGTTTTGCATATTAGTAAGTATTGGTTTAACCAGCAAGCAATTGTACAATGTGTGAAATAGTGTGTTGATGTTTTTGTTTTTTTTTAAATACTCGAATTTCGACCCCAATTACAGAAAACAACTGCAAAATCAGAGCTTGTAAAATATTTACTGGTTATTTCTAGGAGTCGTGATAGAAAGTATATTACAATAGTAGCGAATGTGTCCATTAGAGCTTAGAACAGAACGTAATTAGTATGCGAACGGTGAAAGTACAAGCACTACACAAATACAAAAGTATAATTTGATGTTTACGTCTGGAGTGTCTTGAGAGTAATCATATTGAAACTTATCATCTAACCAAACTGGTTTGTAAGCTTATGGTTGTGTCTTCTTTGCGTAGGTGTTTGTAAGAAAACATTTTTGTAAATAAATTAACCCACAAAACAGTCGTTACTCACCTAATATTGTCTGAATATATCTCTCCTATCGGTCCCCTTAACTGTATGTAATCCATGTGGTTGAATATAGTTAAGAAACAGGTAGGACAGTTAATATTTTGATTTTGGTAAGCAATAAAAATATGAGACTAAAGGAATTTTCATTTGATCCAGGTCAGAGTTACGCCTCCACTAGCGGTGATCAGTCCTACACTCGGTTGATTGGTTATACTCTTGCAAGGTGATCATTGTAGGATCTTTATTCTCCTATGTAGTAACATATTGTAAACTACTTAGAAATACACTGACAAATTCAACCAACGGCATTTGTTATAAGTTATAACAAGGTTAATACTTTTGGTCGACTTAGATATATGATTGTCACAGGCATTTTTACATACTCTGAGACAATCTGTTATACAAAACCTTATTATACTGAAGGAAAATAGGTTTTAGTCGACAATCCCCACGCACTTACATTGCAGAGCGTGAATACTTACAGGTGAAAAATCGGTCCAATATATTACTGTCTCATATTCGCAGCATTTGGTGAGTTGTGACAAAACCGGATGCAGCGTAGCTTTTTATGGCCACGTGCTTCGTTCGTCGAAGTGGAAGTACAACAGGTTTTAGCGTCACTTCTAGACGATTGATTCACTTCCTCAGTAATTCTGAGAATTATCACTACGGTTACGTTTAATCCGATATTGTTTCGCTTGTTAGCATATTAAACCATTCTTTGAATGCCTCTTTGCAATCTAATCAAAAATTGTAACTTTAGACAATGGTGTAAAGAAGCGGAAGAATCGTGCAGTAAAATTACACACGGACATGCAAATCAAGCTAATTGTTACTGTCACGGAATCCGACAGGCGCGTCGTACGTAATATCTTGAATCTAGATTGACAATTAATGTTAGTTCGTAATCTATAAACGAAATTAATAAAAAAAACATCTACCTTTATTTCGTATAATTTAATATTCTAGATAATGGACCCGTCAGAGAGTGTTATTATTTAAATGCCTCGGTAATTGTTGGTCGGCATTGGTGGAAGGTCCTGTCGTTGGGTCGGGAGAGAATAGGATGGCGGCGAGAGGCGAAGGGCTTTGACCCCGTGTTCGTAATCAGGGCCGCGTTGGCAGTCATTGGCCTCGTCATACTTCTCTGTTCTGTTTGTACCTTTGTTTAAACGCGCCTTTTAATTAGTATCCTTTGTGCCGTACTCACAATATACTTATATCTAATCTGCCACTAAAAACGATAGCGAAGTGTGTCGCTACAGGTACATGGACGCAGAATATGTGTATATGGTTAGAGATAGAGTGTCCTAGTTCGCAGACAGCGCTGATAAGTTGTCGGCGTTGCAATCGATAAAACACTAAGCACTAAAGCGCTTTTAGGTCGAGGAACCGAGTGTACGAAATGGCAGTAAAACTAGTCACCACTTAATTATTTGATAGACGCAAATAGAATGCGAGACGTTTTATTGTTTGACAACTGTGGAACTTTAATAGTGGTTACTTTTATATCGCTTGCGTAAGTGTCGGTGCATCGGCCGCAACCGGTTCCGGGCGTGGTCATAATTCCCCACTAATCTTGACCCACAGCTGTCTTGGACCAGTTTCTTTATAATGTAAATCTCAGTAGACAAGAATTCATGTACATCACTCAATGGTTGTGGGCGGTAACCATAAATTATCATCAAACCAAGTTTTGAGGCATGGCAAATGGCATTTTTTTACTAATATTTTTAAATTACGCAGTTGTAATATAAGAGTTACTATACTATACTCTTATAATTAAAACAGTAGTATTTGTATATGCAAAGACACCATATTGGTATTATTGATAAAAAATCTCCACAAAAATATCTCCGAATGAATATAAAAAGCTCAGTTTTTAAATAACGAACTTTGATTAAATAATGATGTTGATATGCTGTATACTAATTAAATTTAATTTAATGAGTGTTATCGGATAATAAGTTTAGATCCTTGATTTGCCACTGATTTGACAATTTTTCTTACAGTTTTCTTTGCGCACTACTTAACTGTGCAGCAGCAGTATATCATATTAATTTATTGGTTGATGTCAGTGACATCTTATGAATAAACGCTTTTTTTTCCAGTGCTGCGGACAGTGCGGAATCACCTATTCTGGAGGAAGCCGGCGAGAGCGGCTCCGAACAGAAACCAAAGCCTCTTGTCAAATATGGAGAACTTGTAATACTCGGGTAAGTTTTATATTAAACAAAACATTTATTACGATAAAATAATTTTGAGTCAAATGTACAAAATCTTTTAAAAACATGGAAGGAATACGTATCGCCAAGGAATAGACACGACAAACTTTATTTTATTTTACCAAAAAATAAGATATCAATTTTAAAAACTTAATATGCTACTGCTGCGACTGCTCGGTTGGCCTAGTGGTTTAAACGTTCACTACTACGCCAAGTGCCGTGGGTTCAAATCCCACGTGGGACATAACTTTGTGTGATCCACAAAATGTTGTCCTGAGTCTGGGTGTTATTAGTGTCCGTTACATGTATGTTTGTAAAGTCCCCCGCGACACAGGATGTATATTCCTAATGCGGGAGTTGTCTTTTAAAAAAGAAAAAAGAAGAAAAAAAAATATCAAGAACTTCCTACCTACTAACACCAAAACTACTCTCATGCAGTCCCTAATAGTTTCAATAATTGACTAAAGTGATGTATGTTATTTCGACCTGAATGCAGACCTCCTCTATAACCTAGACCGCCTTCTTAACAACTGCATTCGATACTTTTTTAATCTCCGGAAGTACGACCATGTGTCTGCCCTACGTTGCCAATTAAAATGGTTACCAATACGCCTGCGCCTCAATCAGCGAGCACTTACTACATTATCACGATAGAAATCTTCGTTCAAAAAATAATCTGCTTCTTTTATGTCCTTCCCACAAATATGACTTCTTAAACTCTTCGTTCTTTGTCCAAGCGGTACTGCTCTGGAATGCGCTCTCACTCGAAATCAGGATGTCCACAAACCGTTTCACATTCAAAAGAAGGTGCATGAGCTCCTACCTAATTATATGGCAGAAAATACTAACCGATAGTTGGTACAACTTATATTCAGGTTTTCATAATATACGAATACAGGTGTGTATTTATGACTATATATATATATGGACTGCCTCGATGGCGCGAGTGGTAGCGTAAGTGACTGCTGTGCTTGAGGTCTCGGGTACGATTCCCGGGTCGGACCAAATGTTTGTAGGATCTGCAAATATTTGTTTTGAAGTTTAGGTATTTTCTATGTATAATATGTATGTATTCACAAAAAAAAGTATATATGTATTTATATCAGTTGTCTAGTACCCATAACACAAGCTCTGCTTAGCGTGGGACTAGACGGCGTTGTGTGTTAAATTGTCCGAAATATTATTATTATTAAATTCGTATATATATATATATATATATATATTATAATTAATATGTGTGTTTGTATTTACGGCATATGTATTTTATGTTTATGTGTGTTTAAGTATTTTTTTTGAATAGTTTTTATTGTTAGTTCTATACGCAAACCTCTGTGCACCACCTACCTTACAACATTTGTACACCACCCTAAGGTTGACTGGAAGAGTATGCAATTAATCCGCCAATGTACAATAGTGCATAAAGTTTAGGTAAACAAATATCATGTACCTAGTTATTTATTTACATTGGTTCAAAACGCATAATTTTTTACATTTACAGTCTATAATGGTGCCTACAGCACTATGATGCAATTTGCACAGCACCTACTAAGCAGATTCATAGATAAACGATATCCGATTAGCCTTTATTGATGTCTAAGTGAAATAGGTTGCATTTATAACTAAACGAATGTGTTCGAACTAACCAGTCCTAACACATTTTCTGTTTGACTGGAATTTACAACTAGAGTATTTTGTAATTTCGAATGTACAAACAGTATATAGGTACTATGAATACATCTATCTATTTCATCAAATAGAGGAATTGGCACAACATTCACATAGCATTCCGGCCTTTCTGTCTTTGGAGAGGGTACTAGTCAGGCCTTGAACGACATGAATGTAGATGTGTATATGTGCGTTACAATAAATGTAATATCTTATCGCGGGTATTAAACTATCCAATTCATAACCCGCGAGTCTGTATTGATAATATCGAGTACGCAGTGAAAGTTGGCGGAGTAAATATTTTCCTACATTGACGCATATAGCCGGTGGCTGCTATTCTCTGTATTGTTTGCATTTCGCGACTGGGTAAACAAAAGTCACAAATGCACCTTCGTGAACGAGTGCATTTTGCTAGTAATTTTTTAAGCCATGCGGCTTCTGAAGTATTTGTATTTATAGCTGATATTAGAAAGTTTAAAGTAATATTCGCCTGCAAGGTTATGAACGATGAGAGTTGCGTCTTGAAATATTTCCGGTATAACAATTGAGAATCTAAACATTTATCATTTTACAACCGGCCTGTTATTGCAGGTGTAAGTGAAGACGCCACACTAGCATCCACGATCGATTTCACTTTTTTTTGGCGCTGAGCCCTCCACCCATTCTTTAGACTGTTGTGTCATTGCTAGCTAGCAATGTGTTTGTCAATTAAATCATGCCAAACATTGCGGCGACAACCTTTACATTGCTTTTCAGAGCATTTGGTTTTTATCAACACTCTTTATACCGCTTTTAACCTTCACACGCCTATCGTCTAACACGATACCAAATACCTTTTCAATGGTTTCCGGTATGGTTGCGGTTTTTGACCATCAGTAATGTATCTTCTAAGGATATGTGACAATATTTATATTCCATCCACTTTTTAAATATGTCGTTAAAGAAGCAGTGACTTCGTAAACTTTTGTTAGATTAGGATGTTAGAAATTGAGAACAACAACTATCAACACTTAAGAAACGTCCAGAAATAAAAATATTTTTAGTTATATCACTTCTGAAATGATAACCCACTAGGTGATTGGCGACAAATCTACGCTCTAATACACCTTTATTAAAAATATCATAGCTCTTGGATCAACATCTCAAATTAGAGTCTGTTTTTTAAATGTATGTACATATGTTCTTGAGTTACGTTCAGTGTACGAAAATCACGCAGTCTCTTGACCGCAACAATGTAGATGACATTTAAGCTCCGAGTTGTCTCTAATTAAGTCTAATGGACTCCGTAACTTATTACGTCCATTTATGTGACAAAAGCCATATCGTGATCTAGGGCGGTATTGGATGGCAAGCATAGTGACTGTACACCATTGACTTTGACAGTTAAGTGAATTTTATTACTGACCCAAGAATCTGAAAATTTTCCGGTCCTTGCTATTACGTTTTAATATTGCCATTTAGCTAATTAAAAAACTCAGTTTTGTTTTTCCGGCTAAAATTAAATTTTACAATGTTCCTTGGGGCAAGTTGATATGTTCTCACCTATGAACTTTTTGTTTATTCTGTTTTATTACATAACCTTAGAAATATTAGCGTTTAGTTTTAAAATTGTCGAACAGATGTTTCGAAAAAAAGTGAAATATATACTTCCTTGCAATAAACTTACATTTTATTTAATTCGATTTATGAATCTCGAGCAAAACAAATTTAAGATAATTAAAAAAAATTAAAAATAGTAAATCGAAAGGAATCCTTTCTCGAAGCTTTTCAGGAATGTTACAGTTCGATGACCAATATCGAAAGAAATAACAGCTCTCTCTAATTCTTGCACCAGATGAAACTTGTTTCGATGATAAAGTTTTGTGTTAGGAATTTCTGCGGTAATCCCTAATAGTTTAAGCTGTAAAATAAACGTACTAAAACTTATCGCTCAGTTAAATTTGTGGAAATTCCAAGACAAACAAAACTATGTCGACGTCTTGGAGTTAATTTGGATATCAGATTTATCTTTATCATAACATATCATTGTAAACAAGACCGTATCGGTCATTGAGCGATAAAATTAATAATGGATGAAATACTGAATATTGTATTTTAAGTTTTTTTTTTTTTAATGAATAGTGGGCAAACGAGCAGACGTATCACCTGATGGTAAGCGATTACCGCCGCCCATGGACACCCGCAACACCAAAGGCGTCACAAGTGCGTTGCCGACCTTTGGGGGATGGGAAAGCCTAGTCTTGGTACGAGAAAAGTAAATCTGTTATCCCGATTGAGCATTATTCATCCTTATGTGACTGAATTACTGGTGCTACATTTTTTGTTGCATAATACGAAATAGCTACGATTTCAACTTCTTCGTTTTCTGTGCAGACACACATGGATGTAATAAAACATGTTTAGTCTTTGCGGATCTTTATGTGTACTAATACAAAGATACTAGTATATGCACTGACCCATCACTAAAACATACCACATATCTATGGTACTCTTGTATTAAAACTACAGTCCATGTTTAAAGTTATAAGACAACATGTGATGAGCATACAATATTTACTTGTTTGTAATCCATATAAATAGTACTTTGTGTTCATTTCATACCTTTTGCGGGACTGTACACATCATCCATCACGTAGCATCTCTATGCATAACTTTCTATTTGCATTAGGGCATCCCTGACATATGTAACATATTACCGTCTGCACATAAATTGCGCAGTTGTGATCACAACAATCGTTGTACTTCAGTTTCTTGTAATGCACGCATGTGGAATCTCATCATCGCGGTCGTGGCATGAATTCATAATAATTCTGATATATCGAGTTCAAGACTCAGCTGACCGCAAAACGTTTCTCGAGTAACGTAGAGGTCATGGCCGCCATTCTGCAGTAACTTGGCGAGTTTTAATAAAAGAAGTACTAATAAAAATATATTACTGTTATGCAGTATATAGTTTGCTGCATTTGCATAATTGTATAGTACTGTATTTTTGAATTAGTGTTTTTTACACTTAAAATATATAAAATGGTCATATTATTGTTTCGAATGTTATTTATACTCTTGTTATTCAAAAATGAGAGAATAAATGGCAAAGAATGCACCTGTCACTAAAAATGTAACACTTAGTTTTAAATCGTGTAAGCTTATGTCAAAAATATATCTTCTGTTTATTTAAAAACAAATGACGGCTTCTGTTTGTATTATATCTGCCAATTTTTTTTTTAATTGTTGTTTCGTTTGACGTGGTTCTTAAGACAAATCTGTTCATTAACTGTTACATACACAACTATATCTATACAGGTATAACTTTCCAGTCTGTAAACTAACTTGTTGCTCCTAAAAAAAACAAATCAAGACTTATGCCGCAGTATATTTACGTAACACTAGTGCTTAGATTTTTTTGTTGCTGACCTCTACGCATATGTTTTGCCCTACCTCCTTCAAATACCTAGTTAGATTGGGCATGCAAGCCTTCCAAGCTGACTGTTTGTACATGCATACGAATGGATGGGTGGGAAGTAATTGCTGTGATTTCCGTTCTTAGATGGAACACTATTAAAATAGTTATAAAATATTTTATGTCTACACTAGTAACTTCTTCATATGTGTATTGAATACTTGTGGTTGATTTCTCAATGTAGTAGCTTCATATTTATATGTGCTAAACGTAAACATAATTATGTATGTATCTATGTTAACATACCGGTTTCTGCAGGTATGTACGTACGTACATAAATACGTCATGTACATGCATGGATTGCATATACTACGTTACGGTGCTAAATCCAATATCGACGCTAATTTTCAAAGTGAGTTACATGCTGACGTCGGTTGTACTTCGCTAGCGTACTTGATATTTTTATTGTCTATTATTTCATCGTTTTAATTTATTAGAATAATTGTTGGTCATTATGTATACAATTATTGCTATTAAGCGCTTGATTTGTCAGCTGTTACTCCCGCATGTGTTATTCTGATAAACTTATGCGTTTAAAAACTTTTCTACTAAGGTCGCTAGAAATCATAACCTGTGCCGTAATGAGACACTTTCGGTGTCTATAGACATTGGTAACATTAGATATGATTTGAATGTCATTTATATCATTAACATTGGAGCCAACTGTTATGACTTGTTTTTTACAGAGAACAATTCCATAGGTCGACAATTTAATAGGTATGATATTTAGATTTGTGTTCTATTTTCCCTAAACAATTGCGGATATTTATAATGTTTGTTTTAAAAAAATAAAATGGGAACATTGATTTGATACAACTATAAGTACAAACAAATAATACACCTTAGTGTGGGAATGAGTTCTTTACCTGGGTTCGAAACCTGTATAACAAAGCTTTAGGCTTGTCCCTGATTGATGCAGAAATTCACATCTACATTTAATAGTTTGTTAAGTTGTGGAGGAACGGGTATCATATTCCTCCAACACAAAGGGAGGATCCTCTGACTAGGCGAGGTGATCATGCCTGGCGGGCTACTGCCCAACAGTTGATGTTGGGATGTTCTATATATGATAATCGGCGCGAGAACTATTTATTTCGCGATTCTGGATTTGTAGTTACTCCGTGTAGTGCGTTACTTCGTAGTTCAACGTATCTTCGGTAGATGGCGCTGTAGAAGTTATTGTTGTGTTATATGTGGAAGTCGCCACAAAGTGTATCGGAATACTTATTCATCATCATCATAGTCAATTTTAAAAGTCCAAAGGTGGACATAAGCTACTCCTAAGAAGAATGTTTTGGCTTCCTATATCACGCTGATCAAACTGGTTTATAGGTATAGGGTTAATTATAAGGTTTCCTCTTCTTTGCAGTGCTGTTGTATTGCGTAGTCGCTTCTTACGACAGTCACGAGAATAAGGGAGCTTTTACTCTAGGTATATTCTTAATCTATAACCACACGAAAAGTAAGTAGATATAGAGAGCAGCGTTGCCAGACGTGCCGATTTTGGCGGAACAACCCATCTTTTGAATCAAACTTATAATGTCCCGGGACAGGTAATGCCCCGCTTTTTGGATATAACTGGCAGGACGTCCAAAGTGAAATAAGTTAGTTAGCCGTAGTGCTTTATCATTAATGAAATTGGCAGGCATTGAAATTGAAATTCATGAATTAGGGATGATGCTGCACGTATTAGAGAAACAAAAATATTGCGAGTAAGCTTTTTTTAGGTCGTTTTTTATACTTTTCTCGCTTTCGAAGAAAGAATCCAGCTTCTTGTCACTAAAAAGTCTCAAAATTGAGATTTGACTAAAAAGAAATCTGGCGTCGCTGATAGAGTATTAATTTCATTACTCGCATTGCCTCGTATACATTTTACTAAACTGCATACAAATAAATATAAACGTATAGGTAATTAAAAGCTATGTGTGCCAGTTTATGTTTTCAATGTTTAGTTCGAGCGGCGCCAGAAATTCCTTTATTACCACCGTTAAACGAAATAACGAGATGTTAAATTGTGGGCATATGGTATTTAATATCTCAGAGTTAAAGTCATAGAACGTTTTTTACACTTCAAAGTAACCTATTTTTGAAATATCTAAGACAATTAATGCAATAAGTACCTACATATGTTAGCTCTATAAAAATCTATTTTCAAATCAGAGTATATTTACAGCATAGAGATATTAAGTTAATCGTGTCCTAATTGGTCTAATACCAATGTGTGCATGTCCTACTATCTACTTTAAGGGAGTCCACTGAAATAACTCATGAAATTTATGATGTGTGTGGTATAAAATGGTCGTACCAATATAATTACATGATAAATAATATTGACGTATTTAAAATGATGCGAAATTAACTTATTAAGGGCTATTATGTCTGTAAACGCTCATCATTAAATTTTACAAAATCATTGACATGGTTGGGAAAAAAAAAATTGTGTACTCATCGTACAAAGAACACTAGAACACGAGCTAAAGTTATAAATAGGTAGCATTCAGTATCAGTTGTATTGGCGTCCAAAAACCCTAAGCAAGAAACTGACAAACCAATTTTAATTCATGAAACACTAGTAATTTAGGTTCTTACTCCACATCAACAGCACAAATGAATTCCGTTTCTGATTGTGTACATATAATTCCGTAAACGCTTTACTACTTTATATTACACCAAGATGTGGTGTGGTACGGAAGCAAGTTTGCCCCAGACGTGCGCCGATGCCAAAATAGCTTCCCGGTTGTGTAACGTTCAAATCATAACACACTGTAATCGCACGCTATTATTTAACACATTTAAACTCGCTAAATCATTTATTAACATCAATAATACCGCTTATAATTGGCTGGATTTGAAAGTAAATAGATATTTATCAATACACATAAAATAACTTGCCCTGTTGAGTGTTGATCCATCAATGCTAACTTTAAAGCTCTGGGTCGTCTACAAACTTTAAATTTTGTCAGCTTAAGCATCCACCTTATGGAAAGCTACAAAAAAATTAAAGAGGCCTACCGCTCATCAATCACCTATAAAGAAACAAAATGGTTCCTGGGCAAAAAGTGATAAGGACAAAGCGGAAGTATTTGCGACTCATCTGTCAGAGATATTTACTCCAAATGCGGACAGTGGATCTTCGAGGCTGAATGAAGTTATGAAGATACTTAACAAACCACATCAATTGGAACTCCCAATTCAGAAGATCGCAAAAGGGGAAGTAATTCGAGCTATTAAGAAGCTCAACAGTCACAAGGCTCCTGGATATGATTTGATTACAGCTAGAATCCTAAAAGAGCTGCCAGACATAGCATATAAATATCTCACACAATTATTCAATGCTTGTCTTTTGAGAAATTTTATACCACCTCAATGGAAGGTAGCGGAGATTATTTTGATTCTCAAACCTGGTAAAGATGCTACTGATGTCAAATCTTACCGTCCAATTAGTCTCCTCCCGACAACATCCAAAGTACTAGAAATCCTATTTCTAAGCCGCCTGACTCCGGTTATTACGGCAGCGAAATTAATCCCTGAACATCAATTCGGCTTCAGACCTTCCCATAGTACGATAGAGCAGGTGCACAGAATTGTGGAAAAAATAAACCATACTTTTGAGAATAAGTTATGGTGCTCTGCTGCCTTTCTGGATATCTCACAGGCCTTTGACCGTGTCTGGCATGATGGACTTCTTTTTAAAATTCTCAGGAACCTACCCCTGAATTACTATCTATTTATAAAGTCTTACCTTAACGACCGGCATTTCTATGTCAAATATGGTGACAACGTCACAAATTTACATAAAATAAGGGCGGGAGTACCTCAGGGGAGTGTGCTGGGTCCAATGCTCTACCTTATTTACACCTCTGACCTACCGAACACAGAGCACGTTCTTACTGGAACTTATGCCGATGATACTGTGGTGCTAGCAGTCGGCGATACAGCTGCTGGAGCGTCTTACAAGCTACAAAAAAATCTAGACGAGCTATCGTGTTGGCTAAAGGACTGGCGAATAAAGGCTAACGAAACTAAATCAGTTCATGTAACATTTAGCTTACGCCGCGACACATGTCCTGTAGTTGAGCTCAACCATATCAAAATACCACAAGCGGATGACGTAAGATACTTGGGCATTTACTTAGACCGCAGGTTGACTTGGCGAAAACATTTAGAAACCAAGAGAAAAGCACTTGATCTGCAACTCTGCAAGCTGCAATGGCTAATAGGCAGAAAGTCGCAACTCAATTTAGAAAACAAGCTTCTTCTCTACAAGTGTATCCTAAAACCTATTTGGACCTATGGCATTCAGCTGTGGGGAACAGCGTCATCATCAAACATTGAGATTCTGCAACGATTTCAGTCAAAAACTCTTCGAATGATAACTGGAGCACCCTGGTACATAACAAACACGCGTCTCCACAAAGACCTGAAAATTGAATCTGTCAAGGAAGAAATAAAAAACTCTCTACCTAAATATTCTGAAAGATTAAATCGGCATCCAAACTTTCTGGCAAGAGAGCTGATGAGTATAGAACCAAATTGTACCTTCAAGAGGTTGAAAAGACGTGCTCCTCAAGACCTGACTGTATGAGGAGCTAGCGCCAATATGGACATATCACTGGATACTGTGCCATACACGACTATTTATTACAATCATGAATATCCAGCTCAATGTCGAAAAGACAGATTGCAGGACTTAGACAAATTAAAAAAAAAAAAAAAAAAAAAAAAAAAAAGCATCCACCAAGAAGGAATTCTCTGTAATAGCACCTCATAAGAGATAAAAGAAGTGATCAGATCTCATTCATACCCAAATATTAACCTCCCCTTCCTTTTTATGACGTCCATAAACCATTTAAGCTTATCGCATGTATTGATTAGGTTTATAACGTTAGTTACATTAAATCAATAAATGTGGAACATCCAGGTACGTCTTCTTTACCTATCAATAGCATTAAAATTTATCGTCTGCTGGTTATTATGATACGACACAAAGTATAAACCTATCGAAACTAAGTATTATTCATCAATATGTTTTATAAAATTATACGTGTAAGTATAGTTACACAGATCTTGTTTCGTTTGGATCGGTTTAGCCGTTAAAACGTAAAAGATAGAGTTACTTTCGAATTTATAACATTACTAGCTGAACCCCGCGGTGCTACCCGCGGTACGATGATAACTGCGGGCAACGCCGCGAGGCGAAGCTATATCTTTATAAATAGTAGCCTATGTGTTATTCTGATGTATAAGCTATATTGTGGTAAAGTTTCATTCAAATCCATTCAGTAGTTTTTACGTGAAAGAGTAACAAACATCCATACATACATACATCCATACTTACAAACTTTCGCCTTTATAATAGTAGTAGGATAATATGGACTCCAACACATACAACAACAGCAAACATACTTATTTTAGTCAGCATAAGGGACTATATTTACTAAAATAAGCGTTTTATTTTGCGCCGAGTGGTTGGTTGATGACACCAGTTTGACAAAAAGGTTCGGACCTCGACCTAAATTTAAATGAGTTTTTGATTTATTTTGTGGAATTTCACTTAAAAGCCTTCCAGAACTAATTGCCTTCACTGTTCCTAACATTCTCCAAATTTCTGATTGACTGCAAAGGTTTCGTGTTAATTTGACCTTTGTTTCTATGTTGGTACTTGTATACATGTCTCGAACGAGCGCTTGTCGAGTTTTTTCACGAATTAAAATGTGCCTGCTAATTCTTAACCTCAGAAATTGTGTAAAAATTACTGAAGGTTACCTAATTACTAAACTTTACCTACGGTGATCATATTGTGTGCTGTATTAACGACTAGTTAAGTAACACACTTTGATAAATCAATGAAATCGCTGTTTGTGTAAATGTAAAGACGTAGTTACTTGATTCAATATTAGCAACTTCATTATTAGTCAAGCATTTGATGATCAATTATATTATTAATTTATATTAAAGACATCAGAAAAATTAAAATTCAAGGAATCAGGGCTAGGCGAAGTAGACGAATTAATGTCCGAAACTTGGTTCTCTGTATCTGAAGGAATTCAGAGCACCGTCGTCCTTATTTTGATAGCCTCGAAAATACCTTGCAGTTACTACTGATTTAAAGCGTCAATGTTGTTATCTCCCCAATGATCAGAAACTAATGAGACGTTACCGCTTTCGTGTTTAAGTTCTAGTTAGGGAAAGTATTCTAGATCTTCTCTAGAGAATTAATTAATTCTAGAATTAATTCCCTATATTCCATTTAAACATTGTTTCTTCAGCGTGTTTAGATGATACAATACCTACACTCTTTATTGCGATATCTTGTGCACGATAGAGTCATTGCATTCCCATCCCTTCTGATGTACTGATCAAGTACTACAAAATAACTTTAGAACATTTGGCTTAGAAAGAAATTTTAAAATAATACAAAGGAAAGTAAGTTATTATTATATTGTAAAGTGATAAGCTATTATTGAAAACGTGATTGTGAAAACATTTTTGTGCATTGATAAAAAAATGTTACGGTAGAAATACGTGACAAATTTGGAAACGTTAAATACCTAGTTATAATAATATCAACGCGTAACGCTTCGCTAACTTGAATTAGAAAGCATTTAAAAGTGTAACTTAACCCGATTTTAATATTTTATTGAATATATATTATCGACCGATACAGATTCCTGGCCCTTAAGGATGAGGGATTAAGAACAAAACCTCCAAAAGCATGTAGTTTAATATATCGATCTCATTCACACACAAGAGGTGGGGGATGTGATGCGGACCCCCACAGATTCATACTTTCTCATAAAGTATTTTATATTTCGCGTAAGGGGGACTTGAACGGCGATAAATCATAATAAGTAATCCTTCAACCAAACGATACCTATTCAATAAAGTTTATTTCCTTTGTTCCTTTTAAGTATGTAGGTAAATACTTTTATTATAGTAGTGCAATAAAAATAGAATGTATCTAGTTGTCGATAGTCCAGTCGAAGTATGTTTAAATTTTAAATAAATTCTTGATGTTACTGAATCATACTTATAAAGACTAATTAATATCAAATTAGATTAAAAAATGTGTGAAATCTAACCGGTCAAATATAGTCCATTCGTTTAGATAGTGGATATTGTTGAGAAATACGAACATATTAATTCATACAACGGCGTAAACTGTCAAATCACACTTGCTTGTGGGTGTACGCCGTAGGCGGGCTCTTTGATTTTGTGACGGCTTACCGCACGTAGGACGGCGGCGCGATCAAGCGAATGGACTATACCTCAGTTGCTAGAAAAGATTTAGGAGGACACATTGGGATTCTACTAAAACACTTATTTTCAAGTTTAATTTCGTGACGAACTGTCACATAATTACCTCATCTACCACCTACATCATACCCACTTGTATCTCTTTGAGAATAGAATAAATACCTAATGACAAACTTGAACTAACTATGAATAAAATATTTTTAATCCTGTTACTTTCCCCACACCTAGTGTGCAACCGCACTAATGTGATTATATAGAAATAGTATCCCTATTTTCTTACCACTTTATGTAATGCAATCGTTTGCTTACCGGGGGAGGACTCGGGACTTGTGTGACAGTTATGATCGATTTATTTCTAATGGGATTTTCTTATAATCTTATTTCTAAGTTATAAGCCCTCGCGTACATCTTAGAAATAAGATTATATTAAAAAATAACTGTAAATGATTTAATATTTTTTAATACGTCAAATACGATTCTAAATATTTTTTATGAAGTTATGTTTGCCTAACCTTACTTTTCTCTGATATTTCTCACACAGTAAAGTTAACGGTTGCATGTAAGCGTACACGTGTAAAGGTTGTATAAATTTATCGCAGGTATTATGAGTTACAGTAGTACAGATTTATTGTCGGCCTCCGTACCAAAGTGAAATAAAGCTGATTTTGCTAAATGTTGTTGTTTTATTGCTTGAATGTAATTCTTTGCGCGCATTGCTTAATATCAACAATGTTTTTATAAGTATATTACATCTTCTTTCATCTTCAATAAATAAGGTTTTGTATGTTTTAATATTTTTCTTTTCTATTTTGTATCTGAATGCTTGCGGAATAAATACAGTATGTATTTAAAAGAGCGCTTCTGAGAGAGAATAGCCCACTTTATTACATTTTAATAGATATTCTGTTATCTCAAGAGTAGGTACCACTAAAGAAAGAAATATAAAGCGCTATTAAATAATAAAGAAATAAGAAATACTTCAAATCTAACACAAAGCCATCAAGTCCCAAGCTAAGCAGAGCTTCTGTTATGGGTACTAAGACAACGGATATGAATACATATATACTTTTTTTTGTAAATATATATATAGAAAGCACCCAAACTCTGAAACAAATATTTGTAGATCACACAAACACTTGGTTTTGAACCCGAGACCTCAAGCACAGCAGTCACATTCACTACCACTACGCTACCGAGGCAGTCATAAACTAATAATCCAAATGAGTAAGCCATATATGAAATAAATTAAAAACTTAAACGTAGACGCATAAAATCAACACTAATAACAACAATAAAAGCACAATAAACAAAGGTGAAAATGAGTCTAGCGTTGGTGTACGGAAATGTGACTTATCTGATGGGAGTCCACGAGAACAAACATTTCAACAAAGAGATCTTATGTCAGTGTGTTACGCCGACTTATACAACATCACACAAAGGTTTGCACTTGTAGTGATTCCCATGCGTCGAGTCGCTAACATTGTCTTTTTCCTATCTAAGAATATAACACCGAGACCCCTTTTCACAAGACTGCACACGTTATGTTGGCAACCAAGAGTCGAATATTCAAACTCATAGACTCTTGGTATATAGGTATATTTACAGAATCGTCCCTTGTTTTCTAGATTATAAAACTCGTGACGAAATAGACACAAAACATGAAGGTAAAGCGCTCAAATACACTATTCAGTACTTTGTTGCACACTTGAGTATTAAGCAGGATGGATGTTAAGGAACTACTCAAAACACACCTTAAATAAGCTATGAGTTTATCAGAAATACCTGAATTCATCTTACATGAAAGGTTTAGTGAAACGTAACCAAACTCATGAAATTTGTAAGGATAGAAGCAAGAGCTTGCCTATTGTTTATGTCTTCCTCTGTAGGAGAAAGCTGTGAAATTGTTTCATATTAATCATTCTTCCGGTCGATCTTGGGCGTACGGGACCGCAATAAAATCATAAAATTGTTTCAACAGCAGTCCAATGTCTATTAAGACCTTATGGATGAATGTCAACAACCGTGGGACGAACCATGTAAGGGGCCTACCAGTTCTGCCAGTTCTTTCCATCTGTACGCGAACGCATGACGGGGACATGGCTCGAGGTGGATCACTGTGTCACTCAATTTCTTACAGGCCACGGTAACTTTAAGAGTAAACTAAACTAGTCGATTTACCATTCAAACTCAAACTCAAATCATTTATTTCCATAGGCCCCAAAAGGCACTTGAACACGTCAAAAATACAAACATAAAAATATAAAACAAAACTCCTAATACTAAATGCACTGAGATGATTTGAATTACCGGAGCTTAGATTGATTTCGATTCAACTCAAAGGTTTAAATTGAAATCAATCCAATCAATCCATTGTGTCAATGCTCAACACCTGATTCTTGCTGTGAACAGTCAGCTCATCATATCCTCTGAAAATGTAGTCTTTGGTACAACGAACAAGACGTGACATATGGAGTGGTATACTATGAGAATCTTGTGTCAAAAGCGGTGAATTTCCTTACGTTTTTTTTTTATGGAATAGGGGCAAAATGAGCAGACGTATCGCCTGATGGTAAGCGATTACCGCCGCTCGTGGACACCCGCAACACCAGAGGTGTTATAAGTGCGTTGCTGGCCTTTGGGAGATGAGGAAGGGGTAGGGCCTCCGGTTTCCTTAGCGCCTCATGCCGCCCTGAGTGTGGCCGCGGATGGGCGGGACGGGTTTTCCCCACCATCCGCAATACAGGCCAACCGCGAGGAGGCGACGTACGCGTGTGCCGTGCGTCGCCTAAATGGAGACTTTTAACAGCAGACGGTGCCCGCTTTAGTGCGGGCAGGCGCTGGGAGGGGTCCGGTCGTATTAATAACTGCAGTTCCCGGACCCCTCCCTTCTCAGGCGCAGAGTTGGCACACCGTGTGGTTTTAGTCGGTTCGATTCCGACACACCACCCCGCCGCAAACCCCGGTGGGGTGACGGCCCGAGGGGGTATCCGCACGTAAAAAAAAAAAAGGGCCTCCGGTTTCCTTACTCACTCGGTGAAACACAGCGCAGGCGCTGTTTCACACCGGTTTTCTGTGAGGCCGTGGTATCACTCTGGTCGAGCCGGCCCATTCATGCCGAAGCGTAGCTCTACCAGGGTACGTTAGACGATTTTGCCATACACATTATAGTCATTAATTATAGCTCGCTTAAAACTCATAATATTTTATCTGTGATGCTTCCCAGTTAGAAGAAGGTGTCTGCCTATTTTGACTTTATTTTGTCTCCCGTTTTGCTAAGGAGGGAAGTGGACTTATTATATTTCCAACTTCTTCAGTTTTCTTCTGGTTAATTTCGTTGCGGCTTCCAAGTTTAATTTTTCCTTGAACTTCCCGAGTGTCATAACTCGGTATGTTCGTTGGTCACTGCTGTTGATCCTGTGGGCGTGTCGACGGGATAAGTCCCATTTAAAAATATCGGATTCAAAAGCAACAAAAGCAGATGTAATAGCACTGGGCGCAGCTAGTAAAACATAAAATATAATAGTATGTTGAATGTTATTTAAATATTTAAATTTATGCTATAACGTGGAATTCAACACACTGACGATTGATTGCGCTCTTGACATTTGAAGGAATCTTTACGAGCCGTAAAAGCAATTAGATTTCATTCTTGTTTACTAGCAATTTAAAAAATGATTATTATTATTACTATACACAAGAAACTATTTAATAAATTCTAATGAAAATTACGGTATATATTTGTCATTTGATTTTCAAACAACCTAATATTGGGAAGTAACAGACGACTTAATAAATGTTATAAATGGGATATAATAGGAAAAGAAAGGCCTATGTAATTTTATTCTATATCATATTTTATCAACCTAATATAATGTAAAGCCGTTCTACTACGACTACTGGACATTTGTGATCTTTATAGGATTTTATAAATTCATAAATCTGTCTGCGAAACTGATGCAGTGATTTTGACGCAACCACAGGCCACAAGGACAAATTAAGCAAATACTTAGGGTTCCAAGAAAAGTTTAAATATCGAAAGCTTATAAAATTATTTTCTAAGTTTAACCTTATAAACTTAGATATATGTCACCCGGGCTATTATTACAAATCTTATAACACCTCATTCTTCATTCATAGGTTACCAAAACGATTACCATTCTTTTTGATTTCGCCATAGTCGGGTAAAAAATTATAAAGACGTTACAGGACCGAGGTATTGTTGGTAGTTTTACCTTTGTATGGTAGGTATAGTAGAATTGCATCTGTGTAGTTGTGGGAATAGAACCAAAAGGCACAAGTACGTTTCGATTGTTTCTGATTTGGTTCTCACGGAAGTTTAACCTTTCCCATCGACAATTAATGCTTAACGCGCGTAACAACCAAGCACTTATTGTTGTATTTGCTGCAAGCTAACACTGACCTAACAATAAAACCTTCAATTAAACACATTACCTTCGGTATTGTCGCATAGCTATGTTAGCAAAACTACCCATGGAAAGATGTATCATTTGATTAATACATAGATAACTTACGTGCTTTCGATCGTCTTTCGTTTCGGTGACCATTATTTTAAGATTACCGTACACATACATTTTGGCGGGTTCATATATTAAAAGAAGATAACTATAGGCGGCAGAATACGTAACAGAAATAGTAAAGAAGTTCCGCTACATATTAAATCAGTTTTTATCAATTTTGCACTGAAACATCCGAGAACAAACTATCTACAGAATTTCGATATTAAGAGTTAGTTTTTGGTCGTGAAGATCTGATGACAGTCCCTCCACATAAAAAAATCGAATTTTAACCGTGTCGCAATAAGCTGAAATTAGATCCGCATATTAATATATTGACTGCCTGGGTGGCGCAGTAGTGGTAGTAAATGCTGTGCTTGAGGTCATGGGTACAAATCCTGGGTCGGACCATGTGTTTATGTGATCTACAAATATTTGTTTCGGAGTTTAAATGTTTTCTATGTACTTACAAAAAAAAAAGGATGTATGTATTCATATCAGTTGGCTAGTACCGATAACACAAACTCTGCTTAGCTTGGGACTAGATGGCGTTGCGTGTTAGATGTCTGAAATATTTATTTCTATGAATACCCGTACTAAAACTTCGTTTCATTTAATATTTTACTCCCAACATGAGTCACGTGAAAGTTATGCGCCTATTCTTCGAATTCTAAAATATAGATTTATAGGAAAATAGGCACAGGAAAGAATATAAATAAGTAAAGCCTATAAATTAATAAATTCAACTTAACTTTTTGTATCAAGCTGGTTTTACAAACGCGGCAAAAATTGAGCAGACAAGAAATTATTTTTCACATCAAAAGGTACAAATAATAAAAATGTGCAACGTATTATTCTTTGATTAGAAAAATGTAAAACCGTAAATTTACGAATCCTTATCAAAGCATTCTTGACGTCAAGCCTAATCGTATCTGAATCATGACGTCAATAATCGATTCCACGTCAATTTAGTTCACTAGACGTCGAGAGTTATATGAATAAATATATTTGTTGCAGGTACAATGGATATCTGCCAGCAGGAGAGCGAGGAAGGCGTCGTAGCAAATTCGTCCTTTACCGAAGAACCCAAGCCAATGGAGTGCGACGTTCAAAGCACTATGTGGTCAAAACACCTCATAGCAGCAAGGCCATCCTAGACGCCAGCCAACACTCAATTTCTTACACACTTAGCCGCAGCCAAGCGGTTATTGTTGAGTATATGGAGGATTCTGACACAGATATGTTTCAGGTAAGACTACTAGCCACTAAATATAGAAATTAAAAATCAATAATATTATGTAGAACTGATATTGACATAATCTCTTCGATTTTCTTTTACACGTCAGTTACGAAACTCGATTATGATATTATTGTTCTTTATTACTTTTGCAATTTTCCTATATTTCATTTAACAAGGAAATAATAACAAATTGGTATTTTTTTCTTGGCTATACTTATTTTCCAGAGGTGAATCTAAACATAACACATTCTTAATGTAAACACGACAGATCTAAATAATTAAATCACAAGACAATTGCAGTTTTTTAGTTAAATAATAAAATATAAGAAAAGAATCCGCTGTAACCTTTCGTTTCAATAGAAATTATTTCTGTCTATTACGTCTAAGCCATTGGCACCAATTTCAATGAAATTTGGTATGAAGATACTTTGATTCTTGAGAAAGGACATAGGGTACTCTTTACCACGATAACCTAGTATTTACATATATTATAGAACCGTATTACGTAGTATTTAATACAACTACTTTTCTATGACATTCTATTTTTATATCGTAACTAGCTGACCAACGCAACCTCGTTTGCGTCTTATATTGCCCTCAGTGTGAAAATTTTCCCCCGTTTTTGAAACATTCTTCATTGGTGCTCCGCTCCTATTAGTAGTAGCGTGATAATATATATCCTAAAGCCTTCCTCGATAAATGGACTATCCAAGACTGAAAGAATTTTTCGAATCGGACTAACGCGTTCAAACAAACTCTTCAACTTTATTATTAGTATAGATTAGTAAAAATCATGTTATTTCAAATGAGAGCATTTCTCACGGTTACGGTTCCTTTAAGATTTGCCTCTCTAAATCCTCTTTTTGCAGAGGAGCCTTTAAATAACTTTAGGACAATGAACCTACAAAATTAAAATCAATAAACTGGAGACAGGCGCCATTAATTTATTACGAGTGTGTCATGTAGGTCATCTCTTGTTTCCGTTTGACCTTTGTGTGCTCTCTATAAAATGGTAGAGGAAAGTGATTTTTGTACAGCTTTTTACTAAGGGTATATAAAAATATAAAAAAAACCATTTTTTAATGAAATTTTTGTCGGTCTGATTTTGTTGTATTCTCTGTAACGACTGGACCGATTTTGACGGGACTTTTGATTTAACAGCAACAAACTACGCGGGTAATATCGCGGATCGCAGTTAGTAGATAAATGTGTTGAATATACAGGTTGGAATTTGGTAATGCCACCTGAAAGGAAAGTACTCTTATTATTGCAGATAGAAAATTTTACTCAAAGAAAACATTCTTTTACTTTGAAAAGAAAGAAAACTGCATTCAAATATTTCCGAAAATTCGCTTGCCACACCCGGGAATCAAACTGACTAAAATCTTTAAAAATTACACCCTGTACTTTTATTGCGTCGATCATTTGAGTCAAGTATAAGAATGAAATCTCTCTAACAAACTTGAAAAATGAAATGAGAGGAAAATTATGAAATCTCAACTTATAAATTCAATGGGTCAAGTTAAAGCACTTTTACTCAAAGATTCATCTGTTTACTTTGTAAGTAATTAATAAATATCACTGACTTCATTTATCCACTAAAATGCTAAAATAATAATTAGATAAGAGCAATTTGCACGTGTTGGTAATGCAGACTCCTTTATTAGATGCGACATAACTGCCTGTAAATATGTAGTTTAAATATGGAATGTTACATTTCAAAATAGATTGTCATATGCTCTTCACATTTGATTGTTTTTACTATTGTTAACGGGAGATAAATGTTCACATATAATCATCACCTACAATGAATAAATACACTACATTAGACATTTGTTGATTTCTAAAACTGTAGATCTAAAAAACCCATTTTTAAACTGCGCAATAATATTTTTGACTGCTTTGTAATATTGTCATACGAGTATAACAGATATTGACATGAAACGTTTGCCCGAACGATAAGGCAAACCTCCAAGCTTCTGGGTCTACGTGACTAAACAAGACTGTTCACTATCCGGTTACTAAGAATGGTTTTTCCCACTTGATACGAAATAAACTATGTACCTTATTATTCGAGTCACTACGGGCTTTACATTACTACAGAAATTGTACTCAAAACAATTAATGATTTATTCACTGCTTTGCATCACTCTTAGGAATTTAGTTTATACACACTTGAGTGATGTTGAAAGGAAGAAAGTTTCGTTATCGGATAACAGACTTGTCTGTTTGTAAGAAAACAATGTAGCAATGTGTACAAAATGATTGTTAAATGGGTGTGTTTTATATTTACATTGTGGATAACAACTCTCATTTAAAAACTATTGCACAAAGTAGATTATATTGCTAGAAATATTTCGAATAAAAGAGTGATCTAAAAAACTTTGGTTCATGGCCAGAAATTCCCTGATTCTCTGCCATTGCTAGTCTACAAGATAGTTTCGTATGAAAACATTTTTACAATCTGTAAGTATACTTTCGAGAACAGACTATTTGAATAACATATTGCTTTCATCACAATCTTTACCAATGTTAATCATTTGTGTACCTTTAGTAACATTATACTTAAAGAACCAATTCTATGTAAGCAATATTTGATAGTATCACCCAATTATTGGATAAAAAATGTATCTTAATGTCCCTTATGAATTGTTATTTTAAGGTAAATGTATGTAATACGTAGACTACGCGCAATGTTTTTCTCCAAAGATATATTCAGTAATTTCAATTTTGATCTTTTATATGACAGTAATTTAAAAATCAAAATAATTTATAACATAGAGAATATTTACAGGACTAAGAACAATATGTTATTATCAGGATTTTTATAAAACTAGTTGTAAACCGGTCGTATGTTAATTTAGATTGTGTTGTTTACGTTTTGCGTAGCACATGAGTCGGTGTTTATTTGTCGTCGGCGTGTCGTGGCGTCTCATATCTAATCGGCGCATATGGGTTAGTGCCCCCCGGGAGAACAATGCGTTGGTCCTTTCACCCAACATCATCATTGTATGAATGACTCCAAGCGATGCAAAGCCCCTCATTTCTCATTATCAGGTCTAAGATAAAATGTCATTTTCGGCAACAGCCTATTGTGATAAAACCCGACCAAGTCAGATACCATAATTACAAGAACCTTACTGTTAGATATTAATTTTTTTACACAAGTACATATTATTATACTTGTTAAAAGTATTTTTATGTATCTCAATCTTACGTCATACATAATCTCAGATGTGAATGTTGATGTGTCTTATGGTTACAATGGCTTTCTTAAAATGTAAGTAATGTAAAGGTATAAACGTCTCATTAAGTAGTAGTGGCCATACCGATAAAAGTACCTATATACCAATCATATATTTATTTATTTCCAAAAAGACAAGTTCCGCATTAGGAATATACATCATGTAGACTACAAACGTACATGAAACGGACACAAAGTATCTATATTTTGTATACTGATACGTAAAAGTTGCAAAGGAAACGGCAAAAACGTTAACCGAAGGCCATAAAGTATAATTTGATAGTCCTTTTATGCATAAATTAACGTTATTGTTAAAACAACAAAGTGTGATACATTCAAAGTATTAAATTCCTATACTTATAAAATGTTCACAAGATGTTTTTTCCTGAACGGTTTTATAGTAAATAGGCATATTCTAAGCAAGTGCTTGACGTAACTGCGCCCGCGCTTGCTAATTTCTGTCGCGGCTGCAGTTCGTTGCCACCGTGGTCGATGTACTGTTCCATATCCTGTTCGTTTGATTGAACGCCATTTCCATTGTTGGCAACACTTACATCGGCTACTTGTCATAAATAGCTATAATGTATACCCGAATATATATAAATGTGTATTAATGCCATGTTTACCGGCAGGAACGGGTCGAAACATTAGCATACACTGCGTCATTGTTTACGCCTAACAGCTCATGAATGAAAACATTTTCTGACAAAAACTGTATTGACTTCAATAATATTTTTATATGAGGCATGTTATCGTTTGCATTCCATTTGACTCGTGCACCTTTCGATAAATTTATAAATACTAGCTTTTGTCTGCGGCTCTGCGCGAGTTTATGTCGATTATCGCGCCTATGACCTTCCCCAAGAATCAAATATCTCCATGCCAAATTTCATCGAAACGGTGCAACTGTATAGTCGTGAAAGCGTAACAGATTGACAAAGCTACTTACGAAATCATAATATTAGAATGGATGTTTAGAGCAAATAAAAATGAAAAGTTATTAATAGTTAGTCTCAATTTTTAACCGACTTCAAAAAAGGAGGAGGTTCTCAATTCGACTGTATTTTTTTATGTGTTTTGTTACCTCAGATCTTTCGACTGGGTGAACCGATTTTGATTATTCTTTTTTAAAGCTGGTATTTACCTTACCGTGTGGTCCCATTCAATTTGGTTCTTGAAGTCGTTTTTTTTGTAAAAAAATTGGTTATTTATTGAGATATGTAGGTACATTTGAGACGAACAACCTTGCTAAATGAAAGTACAAGATTGACAAACGGTTAACTTTATCATTGTAGTAAAAATTTCTTTTTTGTTTACCACCGTTAGGTAGAAAGCCAAGTACATGCATAATTGTTTCCAAGAGGTTAGCATTATCATTTAGACAGAAGTATGAATATGGTCTCCAAAACCGTTGGGTGTTTTACTAATATGTACCATTTTTTTCTTTTGAATTATATCAAGATCCTTCTGACTATAATAGAATATGCACAGTTAACGTCCCATTGGCAATACGGTTATGAATTTGAAATATTTTATAAATTCAAAGCTGATATTTAAAGCCATACTACATAAAATACCAATAAATAAATAATAACCCATTTCTTCGAGTTCAGTGGCCTTAGATCTAGGTCTTTCTTGTGTTTATAAATATGCTAATGATGTTTAATAGTTGACGAGAACGATGTACTGCTATATTGCTCACAAAAATGGAACCACGCCCCTTTAATATATCAGATTATTGTCATATTAACCTAAAATTCTAATGTGTTATTTTTTGCGATCGTAATATTCTAAAGGTATGTGTTTCGCTATGTAATAAATTTCGAAACTTTCTACCTCGCACAACAAAACTGTGGAATGAACTGTCGCCTGCGATATTCCCGGACCAATACGACTCTCAAACCTTTAAGAAAAGAGCGTACTCCTTAAAAGGTCGGCAACGCACTTGTGACGTCTCTGGTGTTGCGGGTGTCCATGGGCGGCGGTGATCGCTTACCATCAGGCGATACGTCTGCTCGTTTGCCAGCTATTCCATAAAAAAAAAACAAGTTAATTTAACTTTGATCTAAATCAAATCAAATGTTTCTCTTTATGCTTATTGATTATATTTATTGATGGATTTTGTTAGTGTGATCGATCGGTTCAATTACAGGAAATAGTTTAAAAATTTCTTGGAAAGTAATACAACATCTGTTATATAGATAATTTTCAATTCTTTCCTGCTATAACTATCGGCCAACTACAACAAGTTGGAAATAAAAAAAATGTATCCAAAGTTTAGCATTAATAAAAACTTTTGTAAATTCGTGTTACCCACTTAAATATTTTTTTTTTCAATTGTTGCAAAGGCTCTGGAAATTTATCTTCGCATAATATGTGTACCTATATTATACACAGTTAAATACAATCTTGCACCAATGATTTCCAATGAAGAGAGAATAAGATAATCACAGATCTGACTCCAAATACGACAGCAAAAACTTCATAACACATTATCTAAGATTGCGTTAAAGAGTTGACATGTGACGTCACAGATGACCAGATCCGCATGTCAACGAGGGAGGGCCGTGACGTCAACGGGGTGGTAGTATGAGACGGCTTGGTCGGGCCAAGGACGTCGCCGGGCCGACCGGCGCGCAACACCCGCCACAATCGATACCGTGCCTTGACAACCGCGATCTGCAATGAACTGCCTATAGTCTGTCCTCATATCTAGACTAGCATTATTTTTATTAAAAAAAAACAGCAAGCTAATATCGTTAAAAAGATCAATTAGCAATGGAGTTACAAACCGTACAGAACCTTAGATACATCAATAAACTAATTATTACAGATATACTAACTACCTTAGCATTTAAAATGTCAAAAGCATGACGATAAAATCTTATCCTATCCTAATTATTATAAATGTGAATGTCAGTTTGTTTGTTACTCTTTCACACGAAAACTACTTAGCGATCATCATGAAACTTCGTACACATATTCTTGGAGGTATTAGAAGTAACATAGGATACTTTTTATTAAATGCGAGCGAACCCGCGGGCGAAAGCTACTAATATATAAAGCTGAAGAGTTCGTTTGTTTACTTGAACGCGCTAATCTTAGGAACTACTGGTCCGATATGAAAATGTTGCGTTTCACTCATTCTCTTAACATCGGATCATTATACATATATGTATACGAGTAAGTACATTACTCAGACATAGAATTATTTGTGTGTGTTCAACTCGGTTTGTTAAGCTTACTTTCACTAGTGCTTTATCTTGGGGCAACCTTCAAAATCACGAACAGAACTGGTTTTTATTCTATATCTAGGTTAAGACACGTAAAATGCGTAAAAATAACCTTGTCTTTTATTACTTCATGTTCTGTGCAACAATAGACCAAATGATGCGAAAATTTCAGATTCAGTTTTTTTGGTTCAGCCGTGGCATAGACAACTCGACTTCCTTTTTGTCTACAAAAATACGTCTACTTTTGTTATAATTGAGTCCATTTCGTTATTACCAAAATCGATTTCGGATCCTGGAGCCAATTATGGTATATTTAAACAAAAAGCGTACCGAATAAAGGACGTAAAATGAAGAATTTCAATTGTTCGGTAAATTAGGAATATACATTAACATACATTGCTGATAGAATTTTTATCGACAATTGTCATACAATTCGATAAATCTTTTGTATGATTCTAATGTGATATCGTAATATCAAGTACTAATTCTGATAAAATAGGAGTAGCCATTTATCTTGAGAGTGCATTGTTGGCGTAACTCCAGATAGCACTTTCTGTATGTTGGAGAAAGTATTGCCTTTCTGATTTATCAAAAAGCTTTTACTTTTACAGTAGAAGTTTTTATAAACGTTTTGTTAAATCTGTAAATTATTTAGAGCAGCCCCTATCTACTCTATTTAAAATTATTGAAAACAGAAGATCCGGTCACGACGACAGGTCCAAAAATTAAAACTTTATTTTGTTTTTCTTTTGATTGAATGACATAAATTATTTATCCATACTAATATTATAAATTCGAAAGTAAATCTACCTGTCTGTTATACTTTCACGTCTAAGCCTTTGCACGAATTTCATTGAAATTCAACATGGAAATACTTACTTTGATTCTCGACATAGGCTACTCTGTACCATGTTACCGTAATAGAGGCGGGCTGAGTAGTGGACCAAAGCTAGTTTGTTATTCTTCTACTAATATTGAAATTAATAAATCACGCAAAATAGGCTCACTGAAGTCGTCGAGTTACGGAGACCCAACCCGCGAGTTTCCATTTAAAAATTAGCTGACTAAGTTCCTTTTTTTGTTGACCTGGTATAAAATTCTTTCGTACACAAGAGCCAGGAGTTTATGGTGTTTCCAAGAAAAAAACACCCTGACGACTGGCCTCTGGCGACCTACTCTGGGAGGCCCCGGACCCTGTCATTTCAGGTCCAGTTGACTATGTCCTAAGTAGCAATGTTTAGTATGTCAATGGACACCAAATAGCCGAGTTAAGAGTAAGCTAAGCATAAAATAACAAAACGGCTGTTCACTTACGTATGACTTCTTGCTAAGCTCAGCAATGCATAAATTTTGAAGGTTGCCATTGACTTAAAAACGTTTATTTGAATATGATAAATAAATGAGGTTCATTTTTATTGCAATGTAAACTCACATAATTGTATTAAATCATTTAAGTTTTGAATAAGAAAACATTTTTGATATTTGCAAGGCGACTTGGTCTTCATCATCATCATCAGCCTATCGCAATTCACTGTTGGACATAGGCCTCTTTAATTGCACGCCACTTCTCTCTTCTTCTCGCATCCAGCTCCTGCCAGCCGTCTTGAACAAATCATCATTCCACCTGGCCTGTGGACTTCCTACACTACGTTTGCCGAGACGCGGTCTCCACTCAAGAACCCGTTTAGCTAGACGGTTATCGGTTCTACGGCAAATGTGGCCAGCCCAGCGCCACTTTAGGTTGCTAATCCTGTGGGCCTGGTGTTGGGCATTAATCAATTATTTTTTTATTTAACTAATTAATTGATTAAAAAGTTATTGTGATTAAATTAATTGCAATTGAATTAGTCGCATTAAACATTTAATCACGTATTACAATTAAAACTAACAATTAACTTTTTGGGGTATTTTGTTGAGAACGATGGTCTGAATAAGTCCAGGAAGTTTAACGTTAAATTAGTCCTTTACACCCTTTATAAGTAGGTAGACCTATACTTGCTGCCTTACATATTTTTTATGCCAAGAATATATATTTACTACCGCAAATGTCGTAAATATATTTGACTTGGCGAAATCCACACACGCAAGTGAACAATACTAAAACTGAAACATGGCAAAAAAATAATTGTTAATTTTTATTTTTTTTTCGTAAAATACCTAACAATTGATCAATTGTTAACTGTATTAAACCACGATTAACAACTAATGAATTGTTAGTTGTAATTTTCACAATTACAATTGATCAATTGTAAATCATCAATTGTTAATTCAACTAAAATTTTCCCAACACTGCTGTGAGCTATGTCGATGACCCTGGTTCCGTACCGGATCATCTCGTTTCTGATACGGTAAACTTGGTTTTCAACGAAGTAAAATTAAAACGATACTTCACTGAAAGTTAGAAGGTTCTTTCAATATTGTTGTCAGAGGGTACGTCTTTGTTACGCTTACAGTTCAAGTTTCTCTTTTATCTTTTAATGAAGTGTTTATTTTAAAGTGATTTCCAACTGTTTTCAAAGGACTATAAAGCTTTAAATTAATAAAATCTTCATAACTATAGATCAAAGACTTAGAGATTTATAAAGCAGACTTTTTAACGAATGAAGCGTTGTGCTGTCAGTAAATAAATAACAGGGCTCAAATTCTCAGCAGTATTCACTTGTTAGTTAAAAGTTTACACGTAGCTTCTTTCTTTTGCGTCACAGCGCAAACAATTTATGTAGACAAAGGTTAATAAAATAAAACAGCTTGCTCTAGTTCCTGGACTAAATCCAATCTAGAACTTAATTAAAATCGGAAATATAGAGAAAGAAAGCTGTGAAAACATTGGGATAGTACATGAAGGCGTTTAGCGACTCGACTTGGAACATAAATTCCATCTTTACGTAGTATAAAATGAAGTCGTTTTCGCTACTTAACGAGTTTTTAATACAGTTTTTAATAATAAATAATTTCAAAGTCTTTGAAATTCGCGAATTTCCGATGATGGGACCGGTCACTAGTATAGTTAATTTATAGCTAAATATAAGCAACAGACCGGGCTCTGTGGTGTTCCTTTGGAGAGGCCTATGTCCAGCATGATGAGATAAAAACAAATATTCTAAATTTGTATAATACAGTGAAACTTGGTTAAGTGGGACCTGGATAAGTGAGAAACCTTACCATTACCATAACTGGAACTCATGCTAAAGTCCCAACACTTTGTCACTAAATTACCTTTGTTAGTGGGATGAGGTAACCTCTATATCTGGGATTTATTCTTTCGATTTATATTAGTTATGCTGTCTTAGTTACCTCTATAACTAAGACAGCCAGTGAATTTTATATGTATAAACCTCTGTAACTGAGATAATATCGTTTTGTTTGTTTACTCATTCTTATCCTACCCACAAATTATTTTGAAATGAAATATATTGGTGACCAAAGGATATTTGATAAAATTTATAATATCGAAAAATCAAATCAAAAAAAAATGACAGATTTTTATAATTGATTCATTCTGTTTCATGCGTGCTTGAATATTTTTTTTTATTACATTTGTATAATTACCTTTACTTATTTTTTTTATTATTCAAACTCATTTATTATATTACGTAACACGTTATTTTATTCAATTATCCCACCATTATAACTGAAATAACCCGTATTCTCACCTCTATCAATGGAACCCTCTGTGAATGACAGAATGATATTAATTTATACCTGGATATCTGAAACACTGGGTAAGTGGAATACCTCTATAAGTGCAACGATATTGCAGGTCCCTTGGAGTCTCACTTAACCAGGTTTCACTGTAATTGCACATTTTCAAGATATTTATGTTCTATTTGTATAAAATCTAGTAGGTTAACAAACTTTGTCAGTCAGTAATTGCTGGTAATAAATACTTATGCATATAAAAACAACACATTTGTCTGAATTGTTTGCCTATTTGTGAACTGTATTATTTTATGATATTTGATGATGTGCGTAAATAAATTAGGAATATTGTTAATCATCAACAGCACCAGTCGTAATCTAGTGTTGAACATGGGCCTCTCAGCGCAGGGCAGGTTGTCCTGGAGAGCCTTGAGGAAGCCTATATATATTTAACACTAGCTGACCCACGCAACCTCGTTTGCGTCTTATATTGCCTGTAGCGTGAAAATTTTCCCCCATTTTTGAAACATTTTTCATTGGTGTTCCGCTCCTATTAGTAGTAGCATGATGATATATAGCCTTCCTCAATAAATGGACTATCCAACACTGAAATATTTTTTCAAATCGGACCAGAGGTTCATGAGATTAGCGCGTTCACACAAACAAACAAACGCTTCAGCTTTATTGTTAGTATAGCTTGAACATCCATCGGCTGATGATGATGTTGATGACTTGTTTTACGTTGTGATTCGCAATAGTAGAAAAGTATACTTGTTAAAAAGTTAGTTCCATGTTTAATTCGTGCGAATATTAGTTAAATTGCTATAAATTGAAACAAGCCAACCTATAGATACAATTAATAATATGGAAGTGTCTGTTTGTAATTTCAAATTAACAACATGTCACTAAATGCTTATGAAAGCATAAATTACAATAAAAAGAAAATTTATCTACACGAAAACGAAATAAAACCCAATAATGAAACAGTTAACAATATCCGATTCAAAAGCAACAATAACCGCGGAGAATAGTTCAGGGCGCAACTAGTCTAAAATAGACTAATAGATACTCGTACAATGACTTGAAAATAAACTTAATATTCCAGTTAATAAAGTTCTTCTATAAAATTATTTAGAAAAAGCGAGTTGTAAAGAGCAATATTTTGAAGATAGTTTGGCCAAATGTCTCCTAGATGGGGTGGGTGGGGTAGGCGAGACAGTTCATCGGACTCGGGCAACTACGTGAAGTCTCGACGCTCCTCATTATCTGCTCTGCGTCTAGACGATGGATGTTGTTGATCTGAATCGAATCAGTACAAGAAGTAACAACGATGACAATGTTGGTCTTTTACATAGTCTGTTTGTACAGCTTCAGTGGAAAATCTGTTAAAAAAAGATCATCGCGTAAATTACTGTCTAGAAATAGGTATATGTCAAAATAAATAGTGTTATTTAATTAATGTATTTATAAAATATTAGATACTAGCTTATGTTTTCGCTTCTTGTTTGTCGATTATCGCAGTAAAGAAAGCCTATGTCCTTCCTCAAGAATCAAAGTATATCCATGCCAAATTTCATTGAAATCGGTGCAGCGGTTTGACAGACAGAATTACTTTCGCATTTATAATATGAGTGTAAAATGAATTTTGAAATTAAATGAATTAAACGACGACGTGCTCATATAATAATATCGAAAGGTGAAACCCTGTGTAGTGGCTACAATAACGGAGCACGTTCAGCAGACGATCTCTGCCTAAGGCCAATCGCACACTGTATCAAGACTGGAGCCTCCATATTTATGTTTACACAGCGATGGAGATTGCATTTGCACACGCTGGCCTTTGTTTTTTACCGTATATTAGAATGTTAAAAAAAGGAAACAAATTTCAACATAAAAAACCGACTTCAAGAACTGGACCAAATTGAAATGGACCCACAAATAAATAATAATCATAAATTTCAGTTCACCCAGTCAAAAGTTATGAGGTATCAAACATAAAAAAAAAATTGGGTGCAATTGATAACCCCCATTTTTGCAGTCGGTTAAAAGAGTTGACCCATGTGACTGTTCGTAAGATTCAATTCCAACATTGTATTAAAATCAATGCCTTGATGAAACCCGATTATCCTTTTATTCTTCTTCGTAATCAAAATGTCAAAAACCTGATTGTGCTCTATCTAGAAGAGTGTAAACATGTCACGCCTGATATGTCAGGTTTGCTTCTAAGATAACGTTCGGTTTGACCAAATAATCCTACTCCTGACCAGCACTCAAAAATGTCGGAGATTATTCTACGCTCTCTGTGACCTTATGTGTCTATTCCTCTGGCTTTCGCGATACTGATGAAATCATACCACACCCATTTAGGTTGTTATTCCTTTTGGAACTACTAATAAAACCAGTTCTTATATTATAACTTACGCAAATACATTCTTATATTAATAGAAGTTCTTAGTCAATATCAATCGTGACATTAGGACACCGGTTTCAATCTATAAATATGTATGTATTAAATAAATGTTTTATTAAAATGCATATTCTTAGTTTACCTAGACCATAAGTATATTCCATCACAAAAGTAATTATGTTTGAATGGGTGGAAAGTAATTTTCAACTTTCTTAAAATACTGGATTTGACTAGCCGTGCATTGATAGTCAATATTTGCTAAATACTTTGCAATGCTTAGTTAATGATATAGATAGATCGACCAAATTGGATTTGGAAACGTTCGCATAAAGAGTAGAGAATTTTACAATATAACGTAACATTACCTTCGAGATAGATCTACCTTAAGTCTCAATATGTATGTAAAATAATGATGAAGCTCCGCCCACATTTCAATGTCAATCTTAATAAACATTTACACTTGAACATAATTAAAATTAAGAGCATATAGTAATATATAGATTGAGAGACGAAATAGTCAGAAAAAAACGTAGGTATAACACCTGAACGAATTAGTCCATGCTATGTGTGCTATGCAGCTGAACGCTATCTGCTCTGAAGCGTCGCTTGTAATAAACCTATAGCTGTCCAATGCTAAACGAAAGTCTTCCTTCAACAAGTGTAGCGACTACCATCTTGGTCTTGGTAGTCCGCATCCATCCGCTGCCAGCCACTTAACACTAGGCAACCAATTATACAGTATTGTCCTTATTATTACTTACTGCCTGACGTGGCGCAGTGTTAATGAATGCGACTGCTGTGCTTGAAGTCTCAGGTACAAATCCTAGGTCGGACCAAATGTTTGTGTGATCTGCAAATATTTGTTTCGGAGTTTGGGCGTTTTCTATGTATGTATAATATGTATGTATTTACAAAAAAAATAGGTAGGTATATATATTTAAATCAGTTGCCTAGTACCCATAACACAAGCTCAGCTTAGCTTGGGACTAGATGGCGTTGTGTGTTAGATGTCCGAAATATTTATTTATTATTATTGATGACTATAAAAATGACACAACAGGAATTTTAAACTATAGATCAGATGATAGTCAACTTTTAAACACACCTCTGGATTTATGGAATACCCTAGTTAAGAAACACCGTGCCAGGGAAATCCTTCTTTAAAATAAATACCATCGTTTATCGTTGCCAAAAAGAAAAATCGCCAAAAAATAATACATTTTAAGAAAATTACCATCAGTAATTTTGTTAAAAACTTCTTGACGTGATAAACGAAACAGTCTATAATTTATTCAGCACACGAAGGCCATTATAACGAAACCGTTAGTCCGTGCATTTGACCTCCTTGTGGGTCAAAGTAAAACCGTTTGACACTTCACTTGACTTCCCATATACCTACTTACCTATCAATCGTCAAATAATAAAAGATTATATTCGTATCTTTTTATATTTGTGACGGACTCCACTGAGATACTGCGGTGTGGTATGAAATTAATCCACCAAGAGATATTGACAGCACATATTGAGTGGTTTAAGTGATCACTCACACGCCTCTTTCTATTGCGCTGAGTATTGTCGGTTCGATCCCCGCTTAGGACAACATTTCGTCTTATCTACAAATTGTTGTTCTGAGTCTGAGTAGTCCTTGTGTCCGTTTCAAGTATCTTTGTAAAGTCACCAGTGACACAGGTTATTTATTCTTAATGCGCTAGTTGTCATTTAAAATAAATAATAAAGAAGCAAAGATTTCTTTATTTGAATGATTTGATTCATTGGAATGACATAAGTGATAAAAAGATAATAAAGAAAAAAGCGATGAACCAAGGTGTAACCATAAAAGTTTTGACGTAACAGGCGTATAAATTAATATGTGTGAAATTATCAAATCACTGCATAAACATTATATTCAACTAGAGAACCGAATACTGACCAAATACCGAAATACTGAATCAGTTAATGAACAAAGAGCTAAATATTGAAACAGTGAATACGATACACAGAGACTACAGTCTGCTGAACAAACAAAACGTTGCCGCGTTGGAAGGGCAACAATTTAACAAAATGAAAATATGTTTTAATTTAAGGAAAACATTGTAACTACAAATGCTGCGTTCTCGAATTTAAGATATATGTATAAATAAGCTTCGTTCTATTTTACATTGTTTAAATAAAATTTAAGTTGTAAAGTTTACAAGAAACGTAGAAATCTAATAGCTAAACTGAATGATATTTCGTTTCTACGCCTTCTTATTTTTATATTATTATATCTTAACACACTCGAGCGTTATTTGAAATAATTGTTAGACTCCTTTCTCTAATAATTTTTTGAATTATGGTTACAAATAACCTATGAAATAGGTAAATTTGTATGAGTTAACTTAAGAATGTGGTCAGATTCTAAGTAAAAACCACAACGTGCTACTTTGGGTCTTCTCCGAATCGGGTCATCTGAAAAACCGTCGGACATTCAACATACCATTTTTTACAAACCACAAGGAGGACGTTTCCATGATTATGGCTACCGAAGGCCATCTTGTAATATGGCCTTTGTTCGTAGGACAATGGGTAAGAGAGAATTGGGATGGTCTGTTGAGAACATATGCGAATATGTGGACAATGGCAAACAATCGGCTACTCATTACGAATGGTTGTTAGTGATAATTTTAGGCTGGTGTAGGAAATTACTCTTTGTATTGTTGTAAGGTTTTGTTTGTTTTTCACATTGTACACGATTCTTAAATTTTCATAGTCAGGTAATCATCTAAGGAATTGTCTTAAGTATACATATTTAAATGCCCTCTATAATAATGCATTATATATACGGGCATAATAGTATTACCGTTTAGTTAAGCGGCATTAAGGTTGACCTTCTCCCTTTTGCTAACTTACTTAGAATCTAAGTCTATTCAAGGTATCTAAGTCTTAGATATCTTCAGTTTACAACATTGTCTAGGTTTTACTTACGGTAAATCTACCCGACTATGTAAACACTTTTGATGAAATTTATATAGCCTATGACACCTGGGCTATTATTGCGAATCTATTGACTTCGCAATCATCAAAATCGGTTCAGTAGTTAAAGCACTACGATGGACCATACATAGATTGCCTTTCCAAAAGGAAGGACGTCTAAAATAGAAATTCAATCGATTCAAAATAAAAATTTTCATATAATATAAATGTGAAAGCAAGAGTCAACTCTTAATATTAATAATTATAATCATAAGGAAAGTATGTCATTTTAGAAAACAAAGCTATTTACTGTCCTTGTTTCGATGACATTTTGCTGTCACGGTTAAATTTCATGAAATTTCTATGAACCAAGTTATTTGAGATAGCGGTTTTTGAAATTGTAGTCATTCAAATCGATTTGAATCTCTTCAATCTATTGTTAATTTGCTACTTCACTAAACAGTGATCGCCTTCGTTTTGGTTTGAATGCTGCGAAATCGTTCTAATTTTATATAAAAGTACCATTATTTCGATTCCCACAAATATTTACAGATAAAGGAGGATAATATGCTAGTATAACCGAGAGATTGATTATTCTCTTTCTATATTAGCCTGGTAACAACGAATATTTCGAGATTACAATAATTTGCATACAGCTAAAAATTGATACTAATGTTAGCGCCACCATTATAAAAGGAACATCAAAAGTCTCAATTAATATCACACAAAATTGCATTCGCTACCAGTGCACGTATTTCCCTCCCACTACAAACCCAGGTCCTTTAAGCGGGGCGTGAAAAAGCATCTCACTAGGCAACCATAGTGTGTGTCACTCGCCGTGCTGCATTGTTTGCGTTTGTAATAAGTATGACGGCTCCCAGTCTTGAATTCTAATCCAAGCGTACTCCTTCTTAAAAGGTCTGCAACGCACTTGTGACGCCTCTGGTGTTGCGGGTGTCCATGGGCGGCGGTAATCGCTTACCATCGACGCGTATGCTCGTTTGCCGCTATTCAATAAAAAAATTCCTTTCCATCAGGCAGAATCGTCACTTTGACAGGCTTTAAATAAAAAAAAATGCTGTACTTGCAATTTCCAGCCACACGTTATTTTCTCATAAATTGTGAGGTAAAAATATGTAGATCTTGTATTTATTTATGATTTTTTCTCTTATTGTGCATCAAGTAGTAAGTGTTGACAGAGCTATAAATTAGGTGTTTTTTTATTGCCATCTGTATTTTTTTTTTTAGTTTATGAACGCAGTATGTAATTTCGATAATGTAAATCAATACTTTGTATATTTTCACATAATAACGAACTACATGTATGTTTTGCCCAGGAAATTTCTGGAAAACGATATAAACCGCTGTTTTTAGCAATCCTCTCTGTATCGATTGTTGCGTATTATTTAATTCGTATCCTGTATCTTGTTAAAAAAATAATGATTAAAGTATCATAAAACGTTTTTAAAGTTTGGATTGTAGATTTTAGTTCTAAAATGACTGCATAACAATTTATTCTAGGTTTTTTGTTTACCCATGTTTTAATTTGTCTATTGACTTGGTTTTTGGGAGAACTGTCTTTATAATAGACTAGCTGACCTACGCAACCTCGTTTGCGTCTGATATTGCCCGTAGCGTGAAAATTTCTCCCGTATTTTAAACATTCTTCATTGGCGCTCCGCTCCTATTAGTAGTAGCGTGATGATATATAGCCTATAGCCTTCCTCGATAAATGGACTATCCAACACTGAAATAATTTTTCAAATCGGACTCGCGGTTCCTGAGATTAGCGCGTTCAAACAAACAAACTCTTCGGCTTTATTATATTATTTATTTATTTATTTATTTTATTTATACAGCTTTATTGAACACCACAAAAAGAAACAAAAATTTACAGACATAACTACAGGAAAATACTAAAATGGGTGATAACAACAGGCGGTCTTATCACTCACGGCGATCTCTTCCAGACAACCTTTAAACGGATATTATGTAATTGGTTTTTGGGTAGTCTAAAGTGTATCTCTGTTTAAAATAATCTGATAAATAATTAATAGGTAAACTTAATATATGTATATAACATAAATACATACATACAAATATGATAACATACATATATATGTATAAAATACACATAATTGTCATGAATAATTTATAATATAATACCTAATATATAACATTTGGACATCTAACACACAACGCCATCTAATCCCAAGCCAAGCAGAGCTTGTCTCATGGGTATTAGGCAACTGATAGAATACTTATATACTTTTCCCCGCAAATACATACATTTTACACATAGAAAACAATGAATAAACTGCATACCTCTCACCATTAGCAATCAATACCCCCCCCAGAAGCCTTTACATTGTCAAGTAGTAATCTGTGACTTGCTTCTTAAAAACTTGCAGAGACTGAGCTTGTCTAATTGCCTTAGGCAAGTTGTTCCACAGTCTAACTGCTTGCACCGAGAATGACTTATCAGCAAATTGTGTGGAATGGCTGGGCATTTTCAGTTTCAGATTCTCCGATGATCTCAAGAGCCTGCAATGTGAACTGTGTAGAAACTCAAAACGTTGTTTGAGATAGGGAGGCGTATGCGGAAGAAACAGAGTACTGTACAAAATGGAGAGAATGTGAACATTACGGCGAAGGCGGATAGGTAACCATTTGAGCTTAACGCGATATTCGGAGATGTGATCATATTTACGTAAACCAAATATGAACCTAATGCAGACATTTTGGAGGCGCTCAAGTTTGTTCGGTTGTTCTTCAGTGAGATCCAGATAGCTAACGTCACCATAGTCAAGGGTAGGAAGGAGAAGGGATTGAGCTAAGGCGATTTTCGTGTTGGCAGGAAGAAAATTACGAAGTCTTCGCAGTGATCCCGTTGTAGCAAACAATTTACGACTAACTTCACTAATTTGGGGGGCCCAGGACATGTATTTATCCATATAGATCCCAAGGTTTTTAATCTTGTCACTATATGGAATATTTGACCCATCACAAGATATGGCAGGTAATTGCAGCCAATTTATTGCGGAGTTCATCCTACGACTACCTATTATAATTACCTGTGTTTTGCTTGGATTGAGTTTTAATCCATACGCCTTACTCCAAGTGCATATTTGTATCAGATCTTTGTTTATATCATCAGCAGCTTCAGATATTTTAGCAGGAGATGCTTTGGTGTATATTTGTAGATCATCTGCATAAAGGTGGTAGGAAGAAAGTAATCGATCAGTGATGGAGTTAATAAAAACTGCGAAGAGTAATGGGGATAGCACGCCGCCCTGAGGTACGCCTGCAGATGTAGTACACCAAGAGGAGTGATTATTTTCAATACAGGTACGCTGCTGACGACCATACAGGTAGCTATGAAACCAGTCAATTGCTGATGGAGATATGTTAAGAGAGCGCAATATTCCAAGTAAGATATCAAAGTCAACGGTATTAAATGCGTTGCTGAAATCCAGTAAGGTAAGGACCGTTAACTTTCCTTCCTCCATGTTGAATCGGATATCCTCCGTAATATGAATGAGTGCGGTAGTGGTGCTATGACCGGGACGAAAACCTGATTGGAGAGGATTCAGGAGACAATTTCTTGAGAGAAATGAGCTTAGCTGCATGTGAATAAGACGTTCAAGGACTTTAGAGAAGAAGGGGAGAATGGATATTGGACGATAGTCTGAAAGAGAAGAAGGATTAGATTTTTTGGGGAGAGGAATGATTTTAGCCATTTTCCACGCAGATGGAAAAACATTATTGGATACGGAAAAATTAAATATATGGCAAATCACAGGTAGGATTTCATCTAGGATAGGAAGTATCATATTACGGCTAATGTCATCCGTTCCTGCCGCGTTAGAGGTAATGGATATTACGCACTTCTTGACACCACAGGCAGAAAATTGACTAAAAGCAAACGAAGGACAATTAGGAGTCGGTAGAGCTGAAAGATAATTTAGCGTATTAATTTTAGTAGTCCCTCCAAAATTAGAGGAAGCAGAAAAATGAGTATTTAAGGAATCGATGTCAATATTTTTTGAAACAGAGTTTGAGCGTGATTTACCGACCCCTAATGACTTAAGAAATTTCCAGACCCTTTCTGGATCACCATTTTCAATAGATTTATGAATGTGCCGGCGTTGAGCATTCCTACACACCATATTGCAGTGATTTCTGATATTGACAAATTTATCCCAGTTCGAGGTACTGGGTTCCCGCTTGTATTTGGAGTGTACCTTTTGTTTCCTTCTCTGCAACTTCTTAATTTCTTCATTTAACCAAGGCGCTGGCAGATGTTTCACCTTGATTACACGAACAGGTGCATGTTTGTCGTATAAGGTAATTAACTCTGCTGAGAAGTAAGAAATTTTATCATCAATACATTGCGAATTGAACAACATGTTCCAATCAATATTGGCGGCATCTCTGCGAAGATCTTCGATACTCATACCACGATAGTTGCGGCACGCGAGTGTTTTAGATTTTGGTTTAGGAGTACGAATTTGATAAGATAAATAGAGAAGATCGTGGTAGGAAAAGGAATCAGCAGCGCACTGGCCATGTTTAGCCACGTGCTCCGCAGAAGACACAATGATGAGGTCAAGGAGAGAAGAGTTGCGGTTTGGCATATTATGGGTGGGATCGAGAGGAAGAATGGATAGGTTGTTGGATTCCAAAACAGAGCGGAGGGAGGACGATCGAGAATCTTTCTTAAGTAAACAGGTGTTAAAGTCACCCATGACTATGGTATGACTGTACGAAGGTGTTAAGTTTTCTAAGATTACTTCATGCGAGGAGAAATAATCTACACGTAATGAAGGACTATAATAGACGCCAAGAAGCACTTTTGAGTGTTGAAGTTCAATTTCTAAGAAAATATGTTCCCCTGCATTTGTGGCAGGTGGTTGAGATGACATACTCACAACAGAAAAAGGAATGTGAGTCCGGATATATATGGCAACACCACCCCCTCGTCCACACACACGATCATTACGTACCAACTGAAAGCCGGGCAACGAGTATGTTATGGTAGATAGGCATGGTTTAAGCCAAGATTCCGATATAAGGATGGCGTGCAGGTTCGTACTGTCAAAGCTAGTTAGCATATCGTTGAAGTGTGCCGGAATGCTTTGGGCGTTTAAGTGAATAACATTGAAGTTCCTGGCCACATCGGAGAACTGAGCCGAGACTGTATCTGATAGAGAAGGAATACTCACAAAACTGACGTCGCTTCCGGTAGCCGAATAATAGTCATCAGTGTCACTGTTATCCGTAATCATTGCTGGTGTTTGAAATAAGGTAAAAAAAAATTAAAAAAAAATATATATATAAAGCAATTAAAATGAAATATATATGTATATATAAAAACAATCAGATAAATATTTTATCTTCTATATAGCGTATAGTGTCAATAAATGAACAAAAAAATAAATATAAATGTTTAATAAGAATAAAACAAATATAAATTGTCGATGTAAGTAAGCTATTTTAAAAATTCTGTGTCGTACAATAATTTACCCGTCTGCCGGTTGTGTATCCATTGGTTTTAAAAATAAAGTATAAAAAAGAAACAAAAAATAGAAAAAAAGCAGAAAACAATAAAATAGTAACGTAACAGCATGCATATACAGATTTCACAGAAATTTATTTAAGTGCGGAAAGGCTAGTTCCCAAATCGAAAAGATTAAGCTCAACCCAAAAAAGAAAGTAAATTGGAACGCAATCAATGACAGCTCAATTAAATGACGTATGACATGTTGATATTGAGTTCGTATCTTTACATGAAATAATTGAAAAACAGGGTAATTACAAGTAATGTGGTATGTTACTTATGCAAGAAGTGAAATACATTAAGGTAAACAGTATAAGAAATAAAATTTATGTGACCACTGGGCATAAATACCTTGTATATGCACGCCGTTAAATAGGTATAAACAGTGAATGAAATAGGTTCAATTTTACTGAAGCTACACTACAAATTGAAAAAACACATGACCCTACTTTTTCACTGTGCGCTTGGATCTTGGCGCTGCTGCCTTAGAGACTGCAACCGGCTTCACTGTGTCTTCGTAAATAGCGCCAAGCTCAATCAATGACGTGACCCGATGCCGCCTGTCGCCAGGCCCCATAACATGGATGTAGCCTTCCCGCGTCCAGCACTTATTTACACCGAATCTTTCACGTGCAGACATAAATACATTATGCCGTGATTTAGTTAAAAACTCTGATATGGTAATGCCGGTGCCCTTCAATTTAGTTTTTGCAAACCATACTGAATCACGGGTAGTAGTCTGGTTAAATTTGATTATAATTGGCCTAGGCTTACTTACTGATGCTGTTCGTCCCATTCTGTGGCTTCTTTTGATATCAGCTACGGTGAAACTGCTAATATTAAGGTCTTTATTTATTGTTTCTACAGCTAACAGTGTAGTGTCCTCACTCTTGTCCTCGGCAATACCATGTATCAGCAACATCTTACGTCTACTCCGCATCTCCATGTTGTCAGTAGTGTGAGCCAACATTTGCACTTGTTTCTGAAGATCACTTAGTGCCTGTAGTACAAACTTTTTAAATGATGTGAAGTCCTCCTGAAGTGCTGCTGAAATGATGGTATCCTTGCTGGTATCCTTGTGCAACCGGTCCCTGGATTCGAATTCCGCCATACGGTTGTTAAACATCAAGTTCATATCTGCCATAGTTTTCATGAGTGATTGCATATTGCACTTAGCGTTAACAATGCAACTTTAAATATATATATTGAGGAGATAACACTTTTACCGGCAGTAGGTACAGTTAGGTACTAAAATAACTCATGGAACATGAATAAAAGTTTAATATTACAATTTAATTTAAATTTAAATTTGGAGCCACAATTTGACAATGTTCACTGTACAACTACCCTCGACTATTATTAGTATAGATACTTTAAGAACATACTCTTTTAATATTGGTGGTTTGTTTTTGAATTATTATTTTACTCATAATAATATGCTATGGTACTGTGAAATGAAATAAATCAGAATCTTCTTAGAATTGCACAAAAGTGGGTCAGGGTAATTAGTTAAACTCTCTTTATATGACCAATTATTGTTTTTAATTAGTTAGGTACATTCATAATGCTTACAATGACTTGCATTAATTTGAATTGTAAGTTATAGGCCTTTTGGTATCTTTCTCTCTCTATGAAAACCTTGAATCTTAAATGCCATTTCTTACATATGTGTAAAATATAATATCTAAAATTAAAAAAAAAAACGACTTTAACAACTGAACCAAGTTGAAATTGGACCACGCGGGATGCACTAGCTTTCAAATAAAAAATAATCATTAAAATCGGTTACCCCGTCGATAGTTCTGAGGTAATAAACAAAAAAAAAACAGTCGAATTGAGAACCTCCTCCTTTTTTGAAGTTGGTTAAAAATAGACCGTGTCCACATAGACAGAACATGGATCTTTATCGTGGAAATGTTAATAGCTTTAGGCAAATTCAAACAAGAACAAATTAGAAAACTACGTTGAAAATTTTGGTGACTCGGTGGCGCAGTGGTAGTGAATGCGACTGCTGTGCTTGAGGTCTCGGGTTCAAATCCTGGGTCGGACCAAGTGTTTGTGTAGTCTAAAAATATTTGTTTCGGAGTTTGGGTGTTTTCTATGTATCACATGTATGTATTTGCAAAAAAAAAAGTATATATGTATTCATATCAGTTGTCTAGTACCTAGTACCCATAACACAAGCTCTGCTTAGCTTGGGACTAGATGGCGTTGTGTGTTAGATGTTCGAAATATTTATTTATCGAAATATTTATTTATTAATTGTCAAACGGACCATTATAATCAATCTATTGACACCACATGTATCAAAATCAGTTCAGTAAGGCGCTGCTGTGGAAAATACAGACCACATTTTTTAGATTCGTCGTTGATCTTCTAAAAATAATACAACTTGATGAGGGGTGCGAGACAAAATCACTCTGCATGCACCCAAATATACAAATATACCATACTACCTTACTTGACAATGATTAACTATAGATATATTAAATTGAGGATATTAGTAAATGCAAAAAATTACTACTATTGCGTAAAAATATATTAAATTAATACCATCCTGCGCTCGACTTGCGAAAGAACAATGCAACGAATGCAACTAGCACGAAGGATGTCCCATTTTGCGGTATTTGCGTGGGGCGGCCTCGTTGTATGCATTCGTACAATATATCTGTTTTATTTCTTTATAGCACAAAATTTTAATAAGTCTTATTACAGAATATGATATTGACATATAAACAGGGAAATTCATTTTTTAAATGTTTTTCAACCTTTTCGACATTTCTAAAAGCTAGTTTCATATGAAATGGACCCTATCCCTATTGTTACTGCGATACGAGATTTTTATAAAGCTGTCAGGACCCTAGTAAGTGGTGATCAATTGCCTCTGCCTACTTCTCTGAGAAATAGACGTGACTCAATGTATATAACACACATTAGATCTTTTAGTATTGCTTTAATTAACATATAATATACTAGCTGACCCACGCAATCTCGTTTGCGTCTTATATTGCCCGTAGCGTAAAAAAATTTTTGAAACATTCTTCATTGGTGCTCCGTTCCTATTAGTAGTAGCGTGATGATATATAGCCTATAGCCTTCCTCGATAAATGGACTATCCAAAACTGAAAGAATTTTTCAAATCGCACCAGCGGTTCCTGAGATTAGCGCGTTGAAACAAACAAACAAACAAATTTTTCAGCTTCATCATATTAGTATAAATTTCTATACATATAATATACACTTTTCTGTATTAGATAATGTGATAAATAATTTATCAATTTCTTAGTTACTAATTACCTAATATTATAACGTAGTATAACAGTACAATCAGTAGAGTTAATCTCGATACATTAGTCCTGTCTTAACAATACTGTTACCAATCAACATTAAATGTATCGGTATTTATTATCGATACAACTCTACGATTCCGTGCTCGTACCAACGCTGTAAGGCCTTGTAGCGCCGCTCACGCGTCTAATTGATTATACTCGTACTTACATTTTGTATTGCGTGGGTATTGTTTTCTTGTAACTTTTCTATTTTGAATTGTAGATATGTATTATGCCAGTATTATTTGTATAATAACTGATTATGATCCAGTCCATTATACCTTGAGTAGGTTCCATTTTAATTTGATAAAGAAAGTCTGAATTTAAAACACAGCGTTATTGAGTTAAAGACTACAGATAAGAATAGTCTTCAGTGTTAATAATGTTTTCTAAATTTGAATTTGCCTCGTTTTGTATTTATAGTACGAGATCCGGCAGTAGAATCAGTACATTCATCGAGTGTTTGCTAAAAACCAAATTTTGACGCATATTTATGATTAGGAGAATGTATATCTACCAAGTTGCCTATCCAAATGTGGCCGTTAATACTTTTAATTAAATTATTGCTAATTGATTTTTGGGAAAAAAATTTCATTCATCTGTTTTTTAAATAAAATATCGTCCACTTTACGGCAATATACATAAACACTGAAAAATCATTGCACTGCCGGATCTTAGACTATTAACCTATGAAAAAAAATACAGTCCGTTAATGACCCCAACTCTACGTTAAAGTAAGTTATTTTTACGGGTTGGTTTTATTCAGACAACCTTTTAAAAATGTCCTGTGACTCGTTGACACATCACCCTTCGAAAGGAAGCTCCATTTGAAAGCTTTCGAATGACACGTTGGTAACAGCAAAATCACAGTACAATTTCCCTGCATTCACGCAACCATTGTGACCCATTTTAATATTATACGATGTGCCACGAGGACTACTTTATTTTAAAGGGTTTAAAGTTCAAAGTTGTGTAATGCTGTATTAGTGAAAGTTTAGTTAGCTAAATGATATACATATTTGAAGTTCCGACATCACCAGATGTCGCGAAACATGTGTTTCAGGAAACTCGTGACATATCAGGATATGACGTCTATAAATACCTTTCCCTGTTGGGAATAATATTCCATTTACAATTTTTTTATCATCTAACAAATACTGAATAACTGAGTGTTATATAGTACTGGCCTTGTTATGAATAGTTAAATCAATGCGGAGTCGTATTCGGCGCGAATATTATATTGGTTTTCTGTTTTTTTAGCACTTAAGTCACATAGACATGTAAATCAGATTTGATGCCGAACTGGATATGCCTTTTTTGGAATAGTGTTTTTTTTATCTGATATTAAGACAAGAAAGCTAAACAGGTTATTTAAAGTTTGTATTTACGTGGACTGTTCCAAAAATAGTTAGTGAAATGAAATTGTATTAGAATGTTAAAATTTTCTTTACAGCTTTTTAAAATATCCCCCTCCAATCCCAATGCACTTAAGCATTCGGGTGAAACAGCTTTCAAAACATTTAAAAAAAGCTGTCTTGCGAAAAATAACCGCCGAATTTCTTCGATAGCCTCGTATGTAGTGCTAAATTTTCGCTCACGAAACATTTTTTTTGCCCATCGGTGAGAAAATGAGGTATCCATCGCGAAGCAAGCTTCCTAACTATAAGGTGTTCATGCATGATGGTGGAAACTGCCTGTGATCCAATATTTAGTTTAGCCTGTATCTCTTGATGTGTAATATGTCTATTCTCTCGCAATAACCACTCTACCCTGATGACGTTTCCATGAGTTACTGCAGTTGGTGGAAGGCCGGATCTTGGGTCATCATTTAAGTTCTCTCGACCATGTTTAAATTCACTGATATAATATAATAATTTTAAAACCAATAAGTAATTGCTATTGTTGCTAACGCAAGAGCAGCTTGATTTTCTTGAGATTGCTTAAAGTTTAACCCTCGTTTATAGTCATAGAAAATCATAGCACGGATTTTGGGATTTGTGGATGGGGGAATTATTGGAAGTTACTAAGTTTTAGGAGCGTTATCTTTGAAATGCGGCACATACTTTACATACTAGATGTATAAGATTGTCATGTGTGGCCCCCGTAATGTCGCCTACATGCAACCTACGCATTAAGATAATACTACAATGTATAGGACATTGCTTTCAACCAATTTCATGGTACAGATCTAATCTCATTTTCAAGTAACTACTTGGTTTCATACTAAGCAAATAAACATGTAATATAAATGCAAACAAATGCATTAGAGGCTGTTTTATAGCTTGTGTCAAATTGTGTCTACGTACCTTTCCCACTACATACGTTCTTTACAACATTTCTGAAACTATCATATTTTATGTCAAATTGTTTTTTTTCATCAAGTAACATTGTGATGTTTAAAGATGAAATTAGAGAATAAAAATTTAGTAATTTACACACAGACTTTTGGAAATTAGAAGTACATAATAACATCTTAGATAATGATGTCCTGTCTTTGCGTCCCTTTTACTCAGGGACGCGTGAAGTTATGAGTTGAAATAAACGTTGAATACCTTTTTTTTTACGTGTGGAAACCCCCTCGGGCCGTCACCCCACCGGGGTTTGCGGCGGGGTGGTGTGTCGGAATCGAACCGACTAAAACCACACGGTGTGCCAACTCTGCGCCTGAGAAGGGAGGGGTCCGGGAACTGCAGTTATTAACACAACCGGACCCCTCCTAGCGCCTGCCCGCACTGAAGCGAGCACCGTCTGATGGTAAAAATCTCAAATTTAGGCGACGCACGGCACACGCGTACGTCGACCCTTCGCGGCTGGCCTTAGTGGCCACGGGCAAACCCGTCCCGTCCATCCGTGGCCACACTCAGGGCGGCATGAGGCGTAGGTAGGCGTGCCTCCGGCGCCCGGTTCGCCGGCGGCGGATCGGGTCCGAGTGGATATCGTCCTCCCGGGCCTTCTCCGCCGCCTCCTTATGCAAAATTACGTCTTCGCAGAAGGATGCGACCGCGGTAAAACTGCAATCGCTACCGACCATGGAGCGTATGATGGCCGGTAGCGAGAGATCTTCCCCGATGACTGCAGTGAGGGCCCGACGCTGCACCGCCCAAGCGGGGCAGATCTCCAGCGTATGCTGGGCCGAGTCCTCACTGCAGTCGCAGTCGTGGTGGCAGGCGGGACTCGATTCCCTCCTAGCGACCGAGTGCAGGTACTTCCCGAAGCAACCTTGCCCGGAAAGCACCTGCGTCAGTCGGAAGGAAACAGTCCCGTGCTGCCGCCCTGCCCACTCGAGGATGACGTGGAGCCTCCAGCCGGGACGACCAACGAGCCATCGTGGCTCGGCGAGCGGCTTCACGCCATTCGCGTACCTCTTCGGGCGGAGGACGATAGCCGTTCTCCGCCCGATATTCAGCCGCTCGCCGATAAACTTCGGCGAGCACTTCCGCCTCCAAATACCACGGGGGTGTTCCGGCCAAGGCGCACTCCGCCTCCGTCGACACGGTGCGGTATCCGCGTATGGCTCTGACTGCCAATACTCTCTGAGGGCGCCAGAGGCGCGCCTTGTTCTGGGCAGTCAGAGCCGCCACCCACACCGGTGACCCATACAGGGCCATCGACCGGACCACCCCCGTGTAGAGGTGTCTCGTTGCGACGCTGGCTCCACCCAGATTGGGCAAAAGACGCCCGAGGGCGGAGGCAGCGTCGACCAGCTTTGGGGCAAGCAGTCGGAAGTGCTCGTCGAAGAGCCACCTACCGTCGAGAACGTTGAATACCTATGTCAACGGTGCTTTAAAGCTGTAATAAAATCAAGCTTCGAAGTCAATTCAATCAGAAGATGTCGAACGTTGCAATTTATTCCTACATCCGCAAAATATATGTTATTAAATCTAATTTATTGCGATTCAAAAGTGAACTGTGACACGCATATCAATGTATGGTAAAATTTTCTTAAAATTTCAAAGTAAAGTTTTTCTGTGTACAACTTTGTAAGGAAACTCGGCCAGTCAGAGTTGCATTAGGAAACGATAACAAAAATAGATATAGATTCAATATGGTTCGATATTTACAAAGTGGAACAGTAGTGATCTGCTCGAGTTATATTGCACATGAAGTACTGAGAACATATACAAGTCGACAGGCGCGCAACTTGTAGTCTTTTTTTACTTGTCTAAATCACCCAAAAATACCGCAATGTCGCGCTACTTTTAGTTTTTACTGTAAATTCGACCGATAGGCTTCAAAGACGGTAGCAGGTTGAGTCATTTGTTTCAACGAAACCTACAGAGCGTTAAAGTACAAAAAAAATTGTAGCAACCGTGTTGTCAATACCAATAATCAATAAGTAGACAATATTTTATTCATTAGATCCACTTAAGCCTTGTTTAACATGGATGCTTTACATATAGAGCAAGAAAATTATTCCAAAAGATGTCATTCGCATGATCAGATTAAGAATATTCAATAAGTCTGAATAGCAGTAGAATATAACATTCAGAATATGTATCTGCTTAATCTGTAAAAAAATTATAAGTCTAATTTTTTAACTAGAAATTAATAATGTGTCTCAAAGCGCTTTTTCTGCTGTATAGAAAGATAATGAGGATAAAAGAGCACTAATTAAGTAGTCTACTATATTATGTATTTTCTCAATACAAATCTAAATACATTCAAATGGCGTGCATGATATCCGCTTCCCGATTCCCAAATTAGATTGTGACGCAAGCGAAACGCGATGATAACGTCGAGTATCAACTTCATGTTAAGGAAATTGCCTTCAAATGAAACATTGCCAGCCGGGTTGGTAGCCCAGCCCTGTTTTAACAACACCTGCGGTTGTAATGAAATTATACATGAGAGACAACCGGTGTAAACTAAATTAATGTATATTTTATCGGTCTTTATTAATTCAATTGTAATACAGTAGCGTCACGTGTTTAATTTCGTACGACTGTGTACTTGGAGTTATTGATTAATTCATCTCGTACTTGGTTTGCTTATAATATTCGTGTATCCCTTCGAAACAGCAGGTATTGCTTTTAGATATATTCAGACAGGGTCTTCAAACTCTGTTCAAGTTAAAATAATTATTTTGCAATATTTTCGGTCTGTAACTAATAATAAATCTTGCACTATACATCACTATTCATAAGCTGCTACGAGTACTACAAAATAATAAGATCTAAAATGAAACACAATCCCGAAGGAAATTGGATATGGTATTGCTTTTAGATATATTCAGACAGGTTCTTCAAACTCTGTTCAAGTTAAAATAATAATTTTGCAATATTTTCGGCCTGTAACTAATAATAAATCTTGCACTATACATCACTATTCATAAGCTGCTACTACAAAATAATAAGATCTAAAATGGAACACAATCCCGAAGGAAATTGGATATGCCTCTTTCAAATGGCAATCTTTGAGATGCACATTGACACACAATGGACCTTTGCAATAAACGCTTGTAAAGAACCATTCCTTGCTTGAATAGATATAGAGAGTTCAATTTGATTTTATCACGCGGGGTAACGCAGATATGCTAACTATACATTTATTTCAACTGATGATTTACTGGATTTGGGTTCTTTGAAACGCACTTTAACTACAGATTAAGAAAAAAATGGCCTACTACGTTTGTGAGTTGCGTGTTGAGTCATGTACTTCTAATACCGTCAGGCTTATATACCTAGTGCCTGCTGCAGAAATATATGTTATGATTGTCTTTGCAATGTTATCATAAATATTTATGGTCACGTCTTAGGGAAAGTATTTCTTGTACGCTGAAAGTATTTTTTAAATTGCTGTTTTAATATTATAACGAGAATGTATTGTTCCAAAGATAAAAATTCATTAATATTTCTTTATTAAAAGGTACAAAATATATGGTTTAACAAAAAAATTATAAAGGAAATCAGGATGCTTTACTTGCATAAGATTCGGGAAGAATCTATATTTAGACAACCAAACCTGGTTAGCAGAGCTCTAATATTCTCATTTTATATACAGCTGTCGGTTTGAATTGTACCATTCGAGTTATGCAACACCAATTACGGCTCGTAATTAAACGTACCATTTAACTGTTCCAAATGTAGGGTTTTTACACACAATTACAACTTTATTTATAACTAGCTGAACCCCGCGGTGCTACCCGCGGTACGATGATAACTGCGGGCAACGCCGCGAGGCGAAGCTATATCTTTATAAATAGTAGCCTATGTGTTATTCTGATGTATAAGCTATATTGTGGTAAAGTTTCATTCAAATCCATTCAGTAGTTTTTACGTGAAAGAGTAACAAACATCCATACATACATACATCCATACTTACAAACTTTCGCCTTTATAATAGTAGTAGGATTTGGTTGGGAATAAAGAGGAGAGATATACTATCAAGTTGCAAATCTTTGTCTATCAAATGTTTGCGGGTTCGTCGTACCGCAACCGTCATTGTGCCGACCTTTAAACTACACGGTTATAGCTTTGATTGCTTTTCTGGTTGTGGTCAGACAATATCAGTTACAGACTTCCTGCCACTGAGATACTGCAATATTCTTTACAGTTACTCATTGTAATTATTTATCTAAAAATGCCCTATAACTTCTTTGTACTCTTGACAATCGTGTATACTAACTTATTGGTTGGTTGATTAAGTAGGAAGCGAAATCGTTACAAATAAATAAACCAATTTACTTTCGCCATTATCATATAACGTTATTATAAATAAAATGTATTTATGTTATTTTCCTGTCTTTCCCCCTTTTTGTAACAAAGAACAAAACCAGCTTTCTTTAAGACGAAGGGGGTACGGCGCCATGTCCAGACGGACAAGTTCACTTTGCGTTTGGACGCCCGCCATTGTGTCGTTGCGACACTGTCCTTGGCACTGCACAATATTTATTCGCTCGTCTGAAACAGATTTTTATTTTAAAAGGAGTATGGTGAGACCATTGTCTGGTGATTAGACATAATATAAGACTGAAATGTTCTCTAAAACTGATATATACCAAAGATTTGTATTGAATATACAAATTAGAAACCATTACTAAGAACGTAAAAGCACATTTTATTAGATTGATAGATAGAAAACTCTTTACAAGATAGTACAGAAAATGATAATTGTTTAATGTATGTATTACTTGAATAACTTCACCTTTAGATTATTATATACATATACAATACTAACTTTATTATGTGCATATTTATTACCTAAGTATAGCGAAACAGTGTTTTCAAATGGCTACGCACTTGTCGGCTCTTTGGAACAATATTCCTACATTACAACACGGCCAATTCTCGTGCGTGACAAAGCTCTTATCTTTGCACAAGATGTAATTATCGATTGTTTTGATTAATATTTAACCATGGCCAGATTGGATTCGTTTTGCAGTTGAAGTTGTTGATACATAACCGACCAGCAACCGGATAGTGTAATATAAGCCGTCTTCATATTTTCGTTACGCTCGCTGGTCCAATTCTGTGGTCTAAAGTAAAAAAAGTTATTTAGAGTCACTGAGTTGAAACATAGAAGCAGCTGTCGGTACCAAAGCCATTAAGTGTTTCTGTGATTGAATTTCGCCACGAAAAAATGTAGATGTTTAGACAGATAAAAAAAAATTATGAGCATATCTTTTATTTAAGCCTGTAAATTATTTATGTTACCAATTCGATTACCATGCCTTAATAATTCACGAATCGGTGCTTTCACTAACTTCTCTGCCCCATAATGTCTGAGATTGCAAAAACACGAAAGAGTTTGCAATACTGTGTATTTAACAAAAATCGCAAAATGTAGATTTTAAGATATAGATATTTATAATATTGGTTAACAATTACAATTTAGTAAAAGTATGCAAAGGGTAATTAAAAAAAAAACCGTCCTAAAAGTATTAAGTCGTATTAACTAAGATAATTAATTATTTCTTTCTCCTGAATAATTTAGAAAACGTGGCAAGTTGCTCTTATTCGCCATTGCACAACAGCGGTATATTGAATAGAGGAATAAAAGGTGAACCAGCCGGACGTAGCTTCTTCTGTTCCGGAACAGTCGTCCGTGCTCTTAATACTTTAGATTATCAGACTAAGCTAAATAAAACTTCTGAATACTGAGTTAAACAAAATAAATTATATGATATATCTGATAATAGAACAGACCGATTGACGTAAATTTAATTTGTCAAATGCATAATCCAGGTCTGTAATGCATGTGGAGACGATAGCGTTGTTTGTGACGCAAATGCCTTGCGCTTCACCGATTCGCTCTCAGTTACTCAACATCGGCAATGCGGCGTCGATCACGCTAATCTACATTCTTATATATGCACCCCATTTTTCCACGTTTTCATATTGAGACCAATAAACGATACAGTTTGATCTAAGCCGTGCACTTTAGTTACTTGTACTATACATATTATGGTATGTGGTGAAAGTATTCGAATTCGGTACAAGATACTACACACACTTTTTTGGCAAACACTAAGCCATAATAACCAGAACATTAAACTCAGTATTGGTATAGCACAGTAAATCCAAATGTCTCGTTTTTAATTATATGTCACTAAGTTATTCGACAAGGCTCGAATTCTCGAAATAAAAACATATTTGCACAGTTTACAGGTCAGTTTTATCATCCTAATGTTACAAGTTTACAATAACAAGTACTCCGTGTTACCAAAACATCTAAACTACACCAACAGTAACTAACCACTGAAGGTCAAAACACAATTTCTGATACAGTTTACGAGTTCGTGATTGTATCTACTACAAAGGACAAATATTTTTTTAAACTTAGGCGGTTATAAAAATAATACGTTTGTCCCATTTGGCGCTCGCACAGACCACAGTTTGCCAACAACATATAGGACAACTAATCAACGAAAATGAAACTTGCCTTGAATTAACTATTTGGCCAAAATCTATTCCTAGTGAGCAGAACATAAGTTCTTATAAATTAATTCCGAATCCGGTATTCACTGAAATAAATTATCAAAGCAATCAGAACAAAGTTCAGGTCGAAGATGCACTACGAAGGAATAGAAAACGTAATTGATCAATTTAGTACAAAATAATTCAGTATCTACTCGGATTAGACAAAACCAAAACACACGGAAGACATGAATATTTAACAGTTTTTAGAAATGAAATCAAACACCCACCTTGAACTCTTGCATTTATTTTTAATAATGATTTTGGGTTTTGTCATTTATCCCGGAGATAACTGTTATTAACAGTTATCAGTGCAATGAATTTGGTGTAATTAATGTTTCCTGAATTTATTTCAATTCCACTACTTCCTTTAACCTCGGTGCATCATGGAGCGCTGGATGATAGGAAGATAAGTTCGAATGCTTCTCGTCATTGGCAATCAGAGCGCTGCATTCACTCTTCGGAACGGCTGACGTAAGCCAGCCTTCACAGTCCCAGACTATTACTGAGAAACTAATTGAAAACAATCTAAAGCGCATCATGGTTGAATTACCCTCCGTCTATCTTCTTAGCAAGGAGCTATTTTGCAGAAATTTGTTATTAGTAAAAAAATAGACAACTTAACAATTTATTTTGTCCGTACATGTGCCCGTGCAGGTGTAAGTACAAACCTCATGTGCGTGCGGCAGTGTTGGGCAAATTTTAATTGCAATTAAAATTAATGACTAACAATTGATTAATCGTGAAAGGACACTATAAAAACTAACAATTGATCAATTGTAATTGTGAAAAAGTACAACTAACAATTAATTAGTTGTTAATCGTTCTAATACAGTTAACAATTGATCAATTTTACGAAAAAAATTAAATTTAACAATTAATTTTTTACTAAGTATCAGTTTTATTATTGTGCACGTGCATGTGCGGATTTCACCAATTTAAATATACTCGTATTTACTGTACTAAATATATTTTATAAAAACTTTAATGAAAGAAATCATAAATTTTCTTATTTTCGCTTTCGTATTCGTACACCTTATTGCATTATTATGTTAACTTATATTTACTTTTGTAGTAAGTGAATATGAGGTATGAGGAGATGAAGGAGTAATAGTGTTTAGAGTATGACAATATATACAAAACAAAATCAAATATTATCGCGGCGAAATATATAAGTATAGGACAGGAAAGGTACTGCCCGTCCTCATATGAAAGAGACGTCACGCAGCGCGTGTGCGCGAGCCCATCACTAAGATATTGCCGTTTCGCTCACACTCACAGGGCTCATCTTAGGTACGACGGCGCCGATAACATATTTAAGCGCAAATACATAATTAAAATAAACAAAATCTGTGTATAACATTGAAAATATTTATACATATAATATTTCTCATTAGTTATTGGAACGAAGTCTTCGTCTTCGTCACATCGTGACGTGAAGTATAATTAGGAGAGGGGTGGGGGGTAAGTCGAATATTAAGGGTACTGATTCCTGACAAGTATAGGTGATGCAAGGGGGGACTAAAAATGTCTCCGAGCGATAGTTTCGGAGACAGAGGGGGTGTCTTCCTTAAGGGATAACGGTGATACTTTTTAGTTTTTCCATCTATCGATAAATACCAGAATTTGTTTTTGTTTTGTTCTTGTTCTTGTTCTTGTTTTATTTTTAAAAACAAACAAAACCAAAATCAAAACCAAAAACAAAACCAAAACCAAAAACAAAAACAAAAACAAACAAAAATCGATAGATGGAAAAACTAAAAAGTATCACCGTTGTGCCGGTCGGAATCGGGGGTTTTTTTTGTTACGCAATTTTCATGATTCGGTCTCCACGCTCAAGGCCCGCCATAGAAGCTATGCAATAGCTTAAAATTTACCAAAAAGTTAATTGTTAGTTTTAATCCCTTCAATCATATCAATTAAAAAGTTAATTGCAATTATATTAATTGTTTTTTACGATTGATGCACATTAGTTTAAATAATTTAATTTTAAAACACGATTAAACGTTTAATTGCGATTAATTCAATTGCAATTAAATTTTTAATCAACTAATTAGTCAATTGAAAAATTAATTGATTAATGCCCAACACTGGCGTTCGGCTCATAAACACTTTACACAATATCTATATTTTCATTTAAAGCGACAAAAATCTCCTGATCGTGACATTTTATTACTAAATTTATTAATAATACTCTCGATACTTTCTGAACATTGTGCTTTATTATTATTAATTGTGAGTTTTTTATTTACCTACGTGTATTGTTGAAAACATCATGTAGCCTATTACGTACCATATAGCCGAGATCACCCAATAGATTCTGTAAAACAATAATAACTATTCGGTTTGTTTTTAACGGCACTTCCTTCCTGTCCTATTATATATTTGTGTTTCAGTATTCAGATAATACCATATATGATATTTCTTGTCATTATTAATATCATGTGTGGTTCAATATCGTCTCTCCCACAACTCCTACTACTCCCACAAAGAAGTACTCTTGTCGTTTAAAATTGACTACGATTATTAGTGGTGTCTAATGACGGTCAAACCAACACAAAGCAAGGAGTCGTTCTTTTTAAAACCTGTTGTCCGATCGATGCATTCTACGCAAGTACTCGACGTCTTAAGGGGTCATGAAACTACACTACACTAGACAATGATTTGTTAATCATAGATTAATTAGAAAAGCTTAATTAGAATGTCAACCTTAAGAAAACCGTATTGAACGATCATCCAAAATTGATAGAATTGCTTGCTAGTGATCTTCATTTTACGTCACGAGGAACGCCATCTCAACAACAACAAAAAAAACAAACTCTTCATAAAACAAACTGACTTGAATAAAAGTGCATTGAAAAAATACTTTTACCATTCGTTTAACGCAACTCTCTTTTTGTCTTCAGATCGGTAGATCATCAGAATCGCCAATAGACTTCGTGGTAATGGACACAGTAGCAGGTGACAAGAGCGGTGACACAAAGGTGCTGCAAAGCACAATATCGCGGTTTGCATGCCGCATTATAGCAGATCGGAACGATGTCAACAACTGTCGTATATTCGCTGCTGGATTTGACTCCTCAAGAAATATATTTTTAGGGGTAAGCAATTAAAATAAATACTACAAGTCGGTTGCCTTAAGAGTCGGTGTGCTTTATGTAATAGGTACCCGTACGACTTAACTGTGCACCTCACGCTGCGAGTAACACTGACAGTACAATTTGCCTAAAAAGTTTATATCGTAAAAATATGTTTAACTATTGGCCGACGGCGACTTCGTACGCGTAGAGGTAATTATTTGCAACATATTTTTTTATTGTATTCGAAAAAACATCACGGTCGCTTTCTAGTGGGGGTGCACAGTTAAGTCGTATGAGTTATAGTACGACACGAATGGCGTAATGGCGGTCGCCGCGCCGTTTTCTACGGCACTTTGTATTGTGGGTTCAAACTCTATTTGGGACAACACTGTGTGATCCATAAATTGTTGTTCCGAGTCTGGATGTTTCTTTTGCCGTTTTATGTATGTTTGTGAAATCCCCTACGACATTGGTTCCTAAAACGGGATTTGTATGTTTTAAAAAGTCGCCCTGTTCTACTAATGGGCTTCGCATGTTCTAAACTAAAGACCTTTTAGTGTGCCTAAATACGGTGATTCGATTTAGCAATGACAATTGAAAGATTAAAAGTAGATTATCATTCAAATTTGTAGGTTATTTAACAACATAATTACGCTGTACAAATTTGATGTTTCTGAAGTCTGAACGTAATCAGTAGGCGTATCTGAAGCTCAGATCGTGAGCCCTCGCGTAAATGTACTTCTAATGCGAACGATTTACTCGCAATTTGTTCACAATGAATTTCCACTTGGATACAGCCTTCTTTTGAAACTGGCAAAGTTTGAGCATTTATAAATAATATTCTCGACCTCACTTTCGGCTTTCAATAAGATAATGATATTATCGGTATTTGATACAAAACAGTTTTATTCAAATGTAAAATAACCAAATATTCAGTAGTACTACTTTATATTTTTTTTCTATTTTTTATGTAAGATATCGTAATTTTACAATAAAAATTCAGTCCTTTTTATTCGTGAACGTATAATCTCGTATATAGGGCCTTTTTTTAACGAATTGTTAGATTCCAATATTACCCCTTAGGCCGTATCTGATCTAGAGGTTGAGATATAAATTTGGTTATACTATAAGAAAGAATATTTAAATGTAATATTAATTTAGTTTTAATAAAGAATTTAGACATAACTAACATACGTGCATGGACTACCAAATAACAAATACATATCTATCTCTTAACATTACAGGAAAAAGCAACAAAATGGACAGAGAACCACGAAATAGATGGTCTCACAACAAATGGAGTACTGATAATGCATCCACGTGGTGATTTCTGCGGTGGTAGCGCCACATGCGGTCCTTGGCGCGAAACATCCGTAGGTGGCGCTGTGTTTTCGCTTAGAGAGAGCCGCTCTGCACAACAGAAGGTGTGTGAAATATTGACACATATCAAATTTTATTTGGAAACTGAACGTTTAGTTATAGAATGCTATTTTATTCAATATAAGAAATCTATTTTTATGGGTCCTTATGTCGACTGAACTCACAACATATCGTATCTCGTTCTTGCTACCTCTTTACTAACATCAAGCTTGACCATAAAGGCCTTTTCATAGCTGAGTTAACACAAACGGAACATCGGCTAAAAACTTCTTACTAACAAACACTAAATAGTAAGTACTTAATTCGTCTACATAAATAATTACATTAACTTATATCTAACTAGCTGTTGCCCGCGGCTCCGCCCGCGTTTATGTCGGTTATTTCGTGTTTTTTCGCGGTCGCGGATATGTGACTGATGCAAAAATTAGATAAAACAATCCTTGATGCGGATTATATATCATTCTAAAATTTCAGCTCTATCGGTGCAGAACTTTTTGAGTTTTTGAAGCGTACACAAACCAACATAACATTTTTATATATATAGATATATAACACGAGCTTATCACGAAGACCTAAAGTATTGGATATGTTTTTCTTCACATTGACCATTGTCTTAGTTTTCTCAAAACAATTTTCAATATTAAGGGAAAATAATTTCCCTTAAAGATCAATTTAAAAATTAAGATTAAAATCTACACATACCAACAGTGGGTTTTATTAAAACTGTATTGAACCAAAAATTTAAAAGCAATTATGTAACTTCAGTGCCCTGTCCGAGTTAATTTTGCCCAACATTGTTCAGATATCGATATTTATAATTTCATATATAACAAGCTAAACGAACTTCGTACCGCCATATTTTTATCATGAATATTTTCTAAATTTCTGAAATCATGTCTTAGTGTTTATAGCGCCTTCCTTAGTTTTCCACAGATAATACAGTTGTGCCCTCAGAAAATAAAAAAAAATACGGTTTTCTTTTACATTTTTTCTATACAAACCTACACAATAATACAAACACATAAAGAATATGCAATTTGGTGATGTCCATCGCAACTTATGCGCGCGTACACACATTTTTATTTATATAGATTAACTAGCTGACTTATGCAACTTCGTCTGCTTCTCTTCAAAAGAAATATTTTTTTCCCAATTAGTAAATTGTGATATAAACTATCCTATCTCTCAAGTTGGATCGAACTGCACATGGTGTGCGAATTTTATTATAATCGGTTAAGTGGTTTAGGAGTCCATTGATGACAAACATTGTGACACGAGATTTATATATATTAAGATAAGTCCCATTTTAACCGACTTCAATACATCTCGACTTTAATTTTTTTTTATAGAAATGTTGTATTTGTTTTATATACAATTTTATAGAATCTTTAGAAACTAATGGTTTATTAATGATTTCCAGGGCTTGCCTTGCCAAGCAGAGACAAATGTATTGAGAGATGGTACAATGGTAGACTTATGTGGAGCTACTTTACTGTGGAGAAGTGCTGAGGGATTAAAAAATTCACCGGTAAGTCTATACATACCAGTATTATCTAATAGATACTTGTCAAGAGAAATAGTCTAAAAGGAAAAAAAATCCCATCTTTGCAACATTTTTATTGTGATAACATGCAGTCTTCCTTAAATAACTGGGCTATCTAACGCTAAAAAAATGTTCAAATCGAACCAGTAGTTCCTGAACCTTGCGCGTTCAACCCAAACAAACTCTTTAGCTTTAGTTATTATATTAGTAGGCATAGTATAAACATTATGGCCTATTCTGCCAATCACATGCATACCAAAATATAAATATATTATAAATTGGTATTTTATATACTTTTCTATTTTTAGACAAAGCGTGATCTGGAAACGTTAGTTGACGAGCTGAACGCTGGCAGACCACAGTGTCCAGTAGGACTGAACACACTCGTTATACCGCGCAAGCTGTCCACAGCACATCAGGATCTTAATCAGCCCTACGTTTATCTTAACTGTGGCCACGTACAAGGTAATTGTCTATTGGATATCATATTTGCTACAAGTAACACATTAACAGTGAGAATAATAATAATTCTTTATTGTAACAAAAATGGATTACATGAAAATATACAGCCCTGACTGCCAAAATAGAGCTATCTACGTGTTGTTCCTTATTAAAGGCAAGAAGAGCGAACAGTAGGCACTTAGTTAAGGTTGTTTAGTAAGATATATTTATGTATGGGTGTGAGTATATGTGTGTAAGGGTGTGTATTTGAGGCTCTGAGTCAAGATATGTGTGACATTCAAGTTTTCAAGTACCCATAAAGTTTTAACTCTTACTATTTATTAACCGACTTCTAAAAAGGAGGAGGATCTCAATTCGATATTTTTTTTATGTTTGTTATCTCATAACTTTCGACTGGGTGAACCGATTTTGATTTTTTTATTTTATTTGAAAGCTGGAGCTTTCCGTGTGGTCCCGTTCTTGAAGTCATTTTTTTTGTTGTTAAAATTTGTGATTATTGATAGTTAAATTACAGTAAATTGAATTTCCAAGCTAAAAGAGCTTTTCGATTTAGTGATGTGTTTTGATATTAGACTAACTGTTGCGTGCAACTTCGCCTGCCTTTCCCAAGTGATTTTATTATATCCTTGTCCAAAAGTTTACAAAGACTTATTAATTTGACATGCTTATGGTCCGAGGGCCAGTAGAGTAACAGTGTACCTCATAAGGTACACAAACTCAGCGCCACAGATCCCCGTGAACCACATATGATAGGTACACAGGTATATTAAGGTGATAAAATTAAATTAATATATCGTTAAACTTGCACGCAACATGCATATTTAAAAATAGTATAAATATGTGAAGGCTTATAGTTTCGACCTTGCAAATTCTAGACACGTTAAAAAACTTCTTAAAAAGTTTTGTCTGATTTCAAAGAGTTATCATGTAAATTACTGTTTTATTAACTACACTCCTTGCATAAAAATAATTTGTTACTTTCAATTAGGTTGAGTTTTTCAAGTACTTTTTTTAATTTATATTGTATTGTTATTTATGTTTTGTTGAGAAACATTGTTGAAGAAGAAGGGGAAATCACAAGGATGTCTGACATTGGAAATTATGTAAAGAGCTAGTAGCTTTCTATATTTTATTATCCTACTTATATTATAGATAGTTTGTAAGTATAGATGGATGGATGTTTGTTACTCTTTCACGCAAAAACTAATGAATGGATTTTGATAAAACTTTACAAAAACATAGCTTATACATCAGAATAACACATAAACCACAATTTATTAAGATATAGCTTAGCCTCGCGGCGTTGCCCGTGGTTATTATCGTACCGCGGGTAGCGCCGCGGGGTTCAGCTAGTATGAAATAGTAATTCTATTTCATCGTGTCGTATTGGTCTGGGTGCTTGTAAGGGTTTGTTCATGTATGTAAATTAATAAATAATATTTTTATTTTATTTATTATAAGACAACTCTCGCTTTAGGAATAAACATCCTGTGTCGACTTTACAGACATAAATGACACAAATAACACCCAAACTCAGAACAACAATTTGTGGATCACACAAAGTGTGTCCCATGTGGGATTTGAAGCCACAACACCTTCGTGCAGTAGAAAACGGCGTGGTGACTGCTTTAACCATTAGGCCAACTGTGCAGTCTGAAGTTCTTTTTTCATAGAAATTTATCATTAATCATATTTTATCGTGTCGAATACGTCTGGGAGCCTGTAGGGATATGAGCATGAATATAAAAAAAAAAAACTATAATACAAGTGTTTATCGAAATACCTAGGTGAACACTCGTGGGGTGCAGAGGGTAGTGAGACTGGCGTTCGGCGCTGTCCCATGTGCATGACGGCCGGCGTTGTGGTCCGCGTATGTATGGGCATCGAGCCGGCCTTCTACGTCGACTCCGGCCCGCCCACATACGCCTTCAACCCCTGCGGACACATGGCTTCGGAAAGGACTGTCAAGTATGTATAAAATATTCTATATAAGTAGTCTATTCGAGTTAAGAAAACAGTGACGCATCAATAAAGCTTCGCCAATCAGGTTGCAAGCTTTTGTACGAAACGATAACTTGGAATTTGATTGGTCAGTGGGCGGGGCTTGACAGGTATAGATAAAAATATACCATTTCTTTTAGTGAGAACTTGTATAAAGAAGTTTTAGTAGATTATTTCTAGGTTATCGAATTATTATACAAAATAAAAGTAACTAATTATATGAACCTGAACAATTTAAACAAAAAAGACTGTAATATTGTATGGCAATAGAAAGGTTGCATTACAATATCATGCTTATCTGAAATATTATTATTGACTAGCTGATCCACGCAACCTCGTTTACGCCTCTTATTGCCCGTAGTGTAATATTTTCCCACCGGTTTTTGTAACATTCTTCATTAGTGCTCCGCTCCTATTGATCTTAGCGTGATGATATATATAGCCTATAGCCTTCCCCGATAAATGGGCTACCTAACACTGAAATAATTTTTCAAATCGGATCTTTAGTTCCTGAGATTAGCGCGTTCAAACAAACAAACTCTTCAGCTTTATAATATTAGTATAGATAACACAGTTCGTTTACTTGAGTGAATGTGATCTACAAGAATAGTATATATTTGTGGCTTAGATACTGGGCGACAGTGGACATCCCGCACGGCACGAACGGCTTCCACGCGATCTGCCCGTTCTGCGCCGCGCCGCTGCAGGGCACGCCCGGCTACGTGCGGCTCATCTTCCAGGACAACCTTGACTGAATCTCCACTCTCTCCACTCACTCTACACACGCACAGGTAACAACCGTGAATGTACTCTAATTATAACAAACCGCCTTCAACAACTGGATCAACTGGGTACACACGGGAAACACCGGTGTACAAACTACGCATGTCAGAAGTGAAACGTCTTTAGCAAACTAATTATAAATAATAATAATTAAAGAGAATGATTAAAATACATTTGTTTGATATTGTTTAAAAAATAATATAGTAAAATCTCAGATGATGAATATAAAATTAAAATTCGCTCTTTCTCACTCTCTCTCTCAATAGGTCTCAATCGCTCTCTCCTTCTTCTTAGACAAAAACGCTGCACATTTTCGTAACGCTAATATTGCGTTTCATCCGTAAATGTTTTACTCTCATGCACCTAAAGAAGTTTCACTTCAAAAAAGAATCATTAAAATCAGTTCACCCAATCGAAAGTTCTGAGGTAACTAACGTAAAAATAAATACAGTCGAATTGAAAACCCCTCTTCCTTTTTTGAAGTCTTTTAAAAATACAAATTTACGGTGTCAGCTCTATCCTTGTTGTTATATGTGCCGCCGGTATATTGTCAAAGTCGTGAAATTACAATTTCACTGGTAGATTAACCCGACTACGGCGGAGCCAAAAGGAAGGTTAATTCTTTTGATAGTCTGTGTATGTTCCACTGCAGCGCCTAAACTACTGAACCGATTTTAATGAATGAAACGTCTACAGATATGTAACAATGGTACGAGTGACGCAGGCTATAAAAAATATCAAAAGCTTTTTTTTGTAATCGTTATTATCGATTTTGAAACTTTTCTTGTTTACTTGACATCCTGCAACGATTCGTGGCTAATATTATTGTCATTAAATAAATTTAACGAAATAGGAACAGTATCTTAATTCCATACTAATATTATAAATTTGAAAGAAACTCTGTCTGTGAAACGTCGATCTGATACGCTTTCAAAGCTAAACCGCTGGACCGATTTAGATTTATTTCGTTAGAAAGATAGATTGGACCTTGGAGAAGGAATAGACTACTTTTTGTTGCGATAACCAACAACTTTTACATCGAAGTGATATATGATATAAATGTGAATAAAAAAAATTGGTTATTCAGACTTACACTAATTAAAACTTATACTTCTTACAGGTTGTAGGTGAAAAACATGACATGTGCGTCAAAAGTGCATTAAAAACGATGACGAAATAGGCGATAACACTCCGAACTGCAACAGAACACCGCTAACTACACGTGCTCACGCCCTTGTCCTAGTCATGGCGATCCTCAAGCTGTTGAGGGCCCTCACATGACTCGGGAGAACTTACCGACACCGGGTCTACTCCACACAGTATGAACGAATCTCACTCCATTGGGGCTTCAACCTTCTATTTCCTTTATGATGCATGACATCATATTGTTAACAATTATGTCACAACTAATACGACCTTCAAACCTTCAAGAAAAGAGCGTACTCCTTCCTAAAAGGCAGGCAACGCACTTGTAACGCCTCCGGTGTTGCGGGTGTCCATGGGCGGCGGTAATCGCTTACCACCAGGCGATACGTCTGCTCGTTTGCCACCTATATAATAAAAATAAAAAAAACTATATCGCAATATTTTTTTGGAAAGACTGCCACACCTTTTGCTTTGGTGATTCTTCGTAATTTTAATGTAAAAAGTGGGTATCTAACGTATCCAAATTGTTAGATCAAACTTCAATTAATATTATGTTTTTCCAAGTAAATATCGATTACATAATTTTTCTATTTTATGATATGAAATAATACATTGTGTATTATAACCGATTGACAATATAAAATGGAATGTATATGTGAGTATGCAAGTTATAGTGGCTTATTTACGGTGTCCGTATGTTTAATGTAGGGAATACGAAATTGCGATAAATATGAACATTTTTTCGAAAACATCATGTATTGTATGATATGACGGAGAAAATTCAAGAAATAACAAAAAATATTTAAAGCTTTGTACATTGCTGTGCTGATTTTATTGATAGATTTATTTAATGATTGCTGTAATTATGAATGAACTGAATTATTTAATAGAGGTTTCGTTTGAAACTAATCTAGATTATAATTTTTTTTTATTGCACACGCTTTGTGATTGACTTTAGACGATTTCTTGAATGTTACAGGAGTAGGAAAGAATTGCGTTGAAAGTCAATTGTTATAATAAATCCACCTGTGCTTTTATTTACGAGTACTATATAATTTACATATAAAACTATGAAATAACTGCAAGACCACTACTTTTCTTGTTACACTTCGGTCTACATTGGTCTAGAAGAAATACAACAAACATTGCAGTCTTTATGCAGCCCTATTATTTTAAGAATAAAATAATGTAAATATTAATGTACCTACGTTCATTTCTATACACAATAGTTAAGTAATTTATGTTGATTTAAAATAGCGCGTGATGTTTCATAGTTAAGTATGAGCCAGCCCTTTAGCAGAATAAAATGTTGATCCAGGACGGCCACTTACGAGTAGACGGTCTATGGTTAGTCTACATCTTAGTGCTAAAAATCTATGAATTATACACACTTTGCAGTTTAAAAGTATGGTGTGACTATCAATTGCAATTGACAATAGTTAAGTGTGATACAAGAAATAAAAAGGAGGATTATTTGGGCGACCCAATTAATCGAAGTGGTTCATACTACACTATTGAGAGCGAAACATAGCATGGTTTGGGCTCGTTTGACATGTATTATATGGCCTAAATGATTCATGGCTGGCTATTACTGGCGTGTAATGTGTAACTTCTACCATCTTAGCATAGTTGGGTTTCCTCTAGTTCCTTAACATCCACAGTTGCAATTAGTTGTATTACTGCATTATAAGTTGATACATGTTTAATAAGACAGTGAGGTCTTATTCAATATTTGACAGTTTATCAACTTTGATAAAAGAGTATAATGTAAAATACATAGAACATAAGCGATTTTTTTTTAAATGATATTTAGTTACATCGGCTATTATATAAGTGGATTGTTATATTTAGGTACAATTTGTGTTTGAGTGAAAAGTTCTGCATTAACTGGCTGTTATAATTAAATGTATAAGTTAACATTTGGTGACGTAAGAAATTAAATGCTATAAGTTTTTAGAAGATAGAGTTGTTTGGATGAGGAAACTATGAATAAAAGAGAAAGCTATCAGTAATTAGTGTTTGTTGTAACGCTACACTTGGTAGGTTACGTCGTTATTGTCAAGTAAACACATGTTGTTAGCTCGATCGCGACCTCGAGTTTCCTTGCACACCATCTTATTTCATATCGAAATCAGATCAACGTTTTAGTATGTTCATCATAATGGAGAATGTAAAAAAGTAATGTAAGTTTTATAGAAGTAGTGGTCGTTAGCTTATGGAGTATGAAAATTTAGTTTTTGTACAAACGTCGGATTCCGATTCACTAGTTAGGGATTACACGTAACATTATTGCTAGTTGGCCGGGGTTTCGTTGCGTTTGGCTAAATTACATCAAACAATCAAGTGACTAAAAACCGATAAAATCGCAAACTGTTAAAATAGCGATTGGTCCATATCGCGAAATGTCAAATTCCATAATTTTCTAATCGCGAACGGTGAAATTAGCGAACAGTCAAGTTCTTATATTTCCCGTACGCCAGAATTGAATATCATTTCTTTGTAGTTGATATATTTTTCGCTGACTATTCGCTGTTTTGACGGTTCGCTATTTTGTCGGTTTGCTGATTTGACATTTTGCTATTTTGATGGATTGCGATTTTCATGAATTCGACTCATTGGTAATTTGGCCATACGCCACTTGGCCGGTAACTTACAAACAATAACCTACCGTTCATTCAACTAAAAAAGGAGGACAACACTAGAAATAGCTAATGCGTACCTGAGCACCACTGTTTTGCACATGGGAAGATGGATTTCAAATGTTACTTCTTTCTTAGGCGAATGGACATTATGTTTTTCATCTAAAATTGTGTTCTGTTACAAATAGCGAAGTGAACACATTGTTTAAGTGTAGTAACTTTAAGGTTTCGGTGAAAAAAAGAATGCTTATTAAAGAGTCGATATATTATAGTCGTTTAAATCAGTATAAGAATGTTATCACCCATCGTAATAATATGATTTTATTTTAATTTTTACCATGGTTGCATAAGTTAATACCATAAAGCTACCGAATATTGGACCATGCAGTTATGTAGCGCCAATGTCTGTGTTATAATGTTGCGTTTCCTTAATAAGTGTTTTATTAGAATTACTTTAATAAGGTTGAATGATGTCATGTGATGTAGTCAGTCACGCGTAGACTATTCGTGGCGAAGTTGAGAAGTCGTGAAATCTATGGATGAGAATATCTCTCATCACAAGTAAGAGAGTTCCAAGTAATTTTACTTTTCGTTAGATCATTATAAATCGATATCTATATCGATTATTGACTCAATTTTTTTCCAAATCAAGCAAGATTTTAGTAATGGCCTAGGTATTTTTACCAGCAATCCTTTTTTTCGACCAACACTATTTAATACTTGGACTATTTAAACGGAACAAGGCAGTGGTAATACTGACACGACTTTAGTGTGAAGTGCACGATCGAACTTGAAATTTATTAGTGGTTATAAGAACTGAATGCTAGCCTTAATTTTATTTATAATGTGTACCTAAGTACTAGGGCTAACAATAAAGCGCTCCTTTAGTTAAAAATTTACTAGTTGTTTTATTTCTTAAATTTTAATACATGTTTAATAGAAGAGGAATCTTTCTTTCTAGCTTTCTTTTACTTTTAAGTTTTTCCTCGAGTGACTGGCATCAGGCCTCTGCGACACGGAGAGCGAACTAAATTCGAGAGTTGAACTAGTTATCGGTATATGAATATGACAGAACTGACTTCACAATAACGATTGTTTCATGGCCATCGGTCGTCGATCCCGTCGATGTTCAAGATAAAGCTAGACCGACGGCGCCGAGGCACGGGCGCGAAACATCGTCAAACTTCCACACTCCGGTCTGATATTAAGAATTTCTTGTGAGAAAAATTCAACATTACTTTTTTCCCGCTTCGGGAATCGAACCCGAGACCTCTTGATTTGGAGCCGCATACGATAACCGCGAGAGTAACGAGGCAGAACGGCGGCCCTAGTGTGCGTCTGTTTCACTTCAAGTTGCTCTCGACAACGAGCACGCCTAGACTCAGTGGACCGTTAAAAGCTTATAATGTAATATGATCACACTCGGCGAAATCAATGAAGGTAAAAAAAACATATAAAAGAGAAAATTGCGTGCGTACAAAGTTAACATGTCAGAAGTGAAACTTCTTTGGCAAACTAAACCCTTTCTCACTCTCTCTCCTTCTCGGACAAAATGTCCTACATTTGTTGTCACTTATATCGCGTTTCATTCGTAAAAAAATGACCCTAATGTGCGCAAAATTTCTCTTTAAAAAGGTGACTATACTTTACTTTTATTAAGCTACTCCTGATAATTTAGTTCAGGCCGTGAATAATATAAACAAAGATTTACTGCAAGTATGTGACTGGAGGAGAGAATATGGACTTGGGGTAAATCCAATCAAAATAAGTGATTATAGTAGATTGTCCCAGGCTGCATTGTAAAATAAACTTTCAGCAGATACCAGTTGTTAGTTGCAACGGTTCGGGTGTTCCATATAGTGAAAAAGTTAGAATCTTGAGGATCTATATGGATAGGTACACCTATTCTGGAGACCTCAGATCGGGACAGTTAGTCGCAAACTATTTGCTGCAAGCAGAGTCTCTGCGAAGGCTACGGAACTTCGCTCGAGAATTGGGAATTTGAAAAAAAAAAAACTAATGATTTTTTTTATGTATTTTAAAACTTTATTATTAATAGATAATATTGATAAATGATGCAAGAAACTTAAAAAAATATTTTTTTCAAAAAATTATAAGCAATTAAAATTTCAATTAAAATCACGTGACTATAAACGCATCAGAATTGGTCACCGTCCTTGTGACGTCATAATGTTAAAGCGTTGCCGGAAAATAACAAGATCCGTAAGTTCATCAATCTACTAGGAAATTTATAAACTTTCGTAGGATTCTAAACAGGAGATAAATTGTAATATTTTACGTCCACATTTTCGTAAATTGATAAACTTACTGAACTCAATCGTAAAATAATAAATGCTAGAACATTTGTTGAAGAAGTAAAATTTACCACAGAGCTACGAAAGTTTTATAGTTAGTTTTATAGTAAACCAAATAACCTTTTTTTTAACGTGTTGAACCCTCGGGCTGTCTCCTCGCCGGGGTTTGCGGCGGGGCGGTGTGTCGGAATCGAACCGACTAAAACCACACGGTGTGCCAACTCTGCGCCTGAGAAGGGAGGGGTCCGGGTACTGCAGATATTACACGACCGGACCCCTCCCAGAAACTAAATAAAATAACCTAAGTTTATAAACTTCCTAGTAGATTGATAAAGTTACGGAACTTGTTATTTTCCGGTGACATAGCGACTGTTTTTTAGGACGTCACACGCGCTCGGGTTTATTCGGGAGCTGTCGGCGCGTCTTCGGTACTGGATTCAAAACTTAATTTTTATTTTGAAATAACTTTTGAATTATAGCGAAAAAAAATAAAACAATAGTTTTGTTATAAAACTTATATATGATCTTTCCATTTATCCCAAAAAATTTTTTTATTCAAATACCCAATTGCGCTCGCACAATCTTTTCTTTAATATGCTATCTTGATCACACCAAAGACCAATTAAATAAACTTGAGGGACCTCGGCATCAAATTCATATTTGGATTACGCAAATATAACCATATCTTAAAGTATCGATCTAAATTCAAGTGGCTACCAATACGCTTTCACCGGAATCTTCATATACTTTCTCTTTTATAGTGTTCTGTTTCATCTTCACACACCTTCTTGTCTCAAAGAACGTTTTCAGTCCTTGCGCAATATTAACAATTAAAAATCTCACAACACTACTCAGGTTGATAACAAATATTTTACTGTGCAAGCAGTAAAACTTTGGAACAGCTTGCCGGAGCTATCCCAAAAACTAAAACCCTGTCAATTTAAAAAAAAACTGGTGAAGAATTATTGTCATTATGACTAATGTATGTATGTGAGTATGTACGTATGTGTATGTGTACGTAAACATTATTTTTATTTAATCCTTGTTTGAATTTTCACGTGATAGTATGTTACTTGTGTATAAACCACCTTAAAATCATAAACACTCAAAATCCATACTAAGGTTGTCTGGAAGAAATCGCCTTGAGCGATAAGACCGCCAACTGCTACATCTACAACTTTGTTACTAATCGTTCGTTTTTTTTTTATTTTATATATTTAAATATATGCATCTATTAAGTTTTGGGCTCTCGTGTGAATTACGTATTTTACATCAATCTCGTATTTTACATCGAATTGATACCAATTATATTGACTCTAAGTACAGGATTTTAGAAAAAAACAGGTGTTACTTATGAGATATTTTATTATAAATATTAGTTTTTATAGCTAAAGTCACAAACTAAGACTAGAAAGTAGAAGAAAATGTAAATATTTGTCATTATAACACTACCCTTGCACATTAAGTTTAGTAGCAATTAGGATTCTTACATATTGATCGTATGCGGTCGCCACGGCTAACCCGAGGTGGTCCTTGTTCCATTCAAGAGCATTTATTGGTTGTGTACTGATGACCATGCGTTGGAGTCGTTTCATTTTACCTGCAATGCCGCAAGCTACACCCTGTTGGTCCACATGATATCTGCGTTCAGGGTATTCGCTGGAAAATCAATACTTAGCTTTAAGAAGTTCTACTGATTTATGGAGTTCCTTGCCGGTTCTTCTCCATAGAAATGACATTTTAGAAAAGCTCACCTAGAGTCAGTAATTTAACGTAAATAAAAATTCTTTAATTTTGATTTTTTGGATTTTAAGATCATGTTGCAACACATGATCCATTGAGTATTGGTTATTATTGAAAAGATTACGTCACTTGTATTATTAGCCTAGTAATTAAGGTATACAAAATGGCTAGCAGCGGATGTGGATTGCCCAAGACCGGGGTAGTTTACCCTCCTTGGGGCAGGCCTATGTTCAGCTGAACAGCGCCGGCCCCTGCGGCTGCTCGAGGGCTGGTGGCCAGGGCTCCGGCTCCGGCCAAGACGGCTGCGCCGAGGACGGGGCCGAGGGCGGCAGCAAAAGCAACACCTGTGCCCCCCACTTCAACACCTCTGCCTGGCCCCTCTACATCTGCCCCCTCCAATGAGGGTTGGCAGGTGGTCGGAGGGGCTAAAAAGTCCAAGAAGGCGAGGAAGCGGGCCAGAAAGGCTGCCCGCCAGGCAGCCTCTGCTTCGCAGTCGCCTCCGGTGGCAGGGGCCACTGCAAAAAAGCCGCGGAAACTGCAGCCGCCAAAGACCGCGGCTGTGGTGGTCACCTTGACGCCGGAGGCGGCTGCCGGCGGGCTGTCTTACGCGGCCGTTTTCAAAAAGGCCCGGGACAGCCTCGCCGGAGAGTTTGCGACGGCAGGAGTCCGCTTGCGCCTCTCCCAGACGGGAGCTCGTGTACTCGAGTTCCCTGGGGCTGAAGGCGTAAAGTCGGCGGACTCCGCTGCCGAGAAGTTGAGGGCTGTGTTTGCAGCTACGGATGGTGTTAGGATCGCCAGGCCCACAAAGTGCGCGGAACTGCGCATTTCGGGCCTGGACGATTCCGTGACGGCCGAGGATGTCCGCGTTGCAGTTCAGAAGAGGACGAACTGTAGCGCGGACAACATCAAGGTCGGCACCATCCGCCCCGGTCCAGGAGGCCTTGGAGCGGTATGGTTGTGTTGTCCCGTAGCGTCGGCCAAAGTTCTGGGCGACGCCGGCAAGATCCTCATCGGTTTTGTAAACGCCAGAATTACAGTTCTGGCTGCAAGACCGATGAGGTGTTTCAAATGCCTGGCCGCGGGACACACGCGCTCCAAGTGCGAAAGTTGTTTTGACTGCAGCGGACTTTGTTTCCGCTGCGGTCGACCGGGGCACAAGGCGGCAGAATGCTCTGCCGCCCCCCACTGCCCCGTGTGTGCGGCGGGCAATAAGCCTGCCAATCACCAGATGGGGCAGGGGGGCTGCAAGCCTCCAAAAGCTTCTCGGCAGACGTCGGGGGCTAGCCTGTCGACCCAGGCTGCCTCCGGCGTCGATCGTGCGACCACGTCGTCGCCCATGGAGGAGGTTGTAGAGACGATCCAGTAAATGGATCAAGTCTCCAACCTCCTTGTCCAGACGAACCTCAACCACTGCGCCGCGGCGCAGGATCTCTTCCTGCAAACCATGGCGCAGTGGTCGATAGGTGTTGCCGTAGTCGCGGAGCCCTATTACGTCCCACCCCGTCCAAACTGGATGGGTGACTGGGACGGCTCCGTGGCAGTCGTCGGCTCCTCGGCGGCTCGTTCCCCGCCCTTGTCGCTTAGAGACAAGGGCTCTGGATATGTGGCTGCCGAGTGGGGGGGAATAACCGTTTACGGTGTCTACTTCTCCCCCAACCGGAGTTTGAGCGACTTCGAGGTCTTCCTTAACAACTTGGAGACCTCGATGCGGCGACTTGCGTCTGGGCACGTCCTCGTGCTGGGACTTCAACGCAAAATCCATTGCGTGGGGTTCCCCAGCGACGGACGCCAAGGGCGATGCCGTGGTGGAATGGGCGGCTTCGGTGGGCCTCTGTTTGCTGAACAGAGGCGCCACCAACACGTGCGTGCGACAGCAGGGGGGGTCGATAGTGGACCTTTCGTTCGCTACCCCTGCTGTTGCCGCACGAGTAAGGAACTGGTGTGTCCTGGATGAGGTTGAGACGCTCTCGGATCATCTCTATATCCGATTCGAGCTCTCCCGGTCCCAGGGCCCCAGTAGGGGTCACGTGGCGCGGCATACCTCCCGCTTTCCGCGGTGGGCAGTTGCCAAACTCGACAGGGACCTGCTAGAGGAGGCGGCCATAGTTCAGTCTTGGCTGTCTCCGCGGGCCCCGGCCGAGGAGGTCGACATGGGGGCTGGCCGCTTTCGCACTGCGATAACGCAGATCTGCGATGCGGCCATGCCCCGCGTTCGGGGTTGTCGACTTCCACGGAACGGGGTCTACTGGTGGTCCCAGGAGTTGGCGGACCTCCGTGCGGCCTGCACTCGTGCCCGGAGGTCCTACACCCGTTGCCGGCGGCGACGCCACCGCGTAGACGGGGAGGAGGGCCGGCTTCATGAGGAGTACCGCGAAGCGCGGAGGACTCTGAAGCTGGCCATTTGCCGCGCCAAAGAGGAGAAAAGAAAGGAGATGCTGGAGAGTCTCGACCGTGACCCCTGGGGTCGCCCATATCGTGCGGTGCGTCAGAAGCTCCGCACGGCGGGCCCCCCCCTTACCGAGACTCTCCAGCCCAGCTTCCTGCAGCAGGTGGTCGAGGGCCTTTTCCCGCAGCGGGCGGAGCACACGCCCCCGTCGATGGCCTATTCAGTGGCTAGAGACGACGGGGGCAGAGAGGACGATATTCCGCCCGTTAGGGAATCGGAGGTAGGGGCGGCTGTTCTGCGGATTCGTTCCAAGAACACCGCCCCCGGGCCGGACGGGGTACCACCCCGAGTGATGGCCCGAGCCCTCGACCATATGTCGGACCGCCTCAGGGAGGTTTTGGACGCCAGCCTGGCGTCCGGACGCTTCCCTGAGTGCTGGAAATGCGGGAAGCTGGTCCTGTTGCCGAAGCCGGGACGGCCAGCCGATTCGGTCACGGCCTATAGGCCCATCGTGTTGCTGGACGAGGCGGGCAAATTGTTCGAGAGTATTCTCTCTGCCCGCATCGTCCAGCATCTCAGCGAGGTGGGGCCCGACCTGTCGGACGCCCAATTCGGGTTCCGAGAGGGGCGTTCGACGGTCGATGCCGTGATGCGCCTTAGGGCCGTGACCGAAGAGGCGGTTGGCTGTGGCGGCGTGGTGTTGGCGGTGTCCTTGGACATCGCCAACGCCTTCAATAGTCTGCCATTCAGCTGCATCAGGGAAGCACTCCATTACCACGGGGTGCCAGAGTACCTGAGGCGGCTGGTGGCAGACTATTTAGAGGAGCGTACCGTCGTGTACGAGGACCGAGATGGCGTCTTGAGACGGCGACCCATGTCGTGCGGCGTTCCACAGGGGTCTGTCCTCGGACCACTCCTGTGGAACGTGGGGTACGACTGGGTCCTTCGAAGTCGTCTGCCTCCCGGGCTGGGCGTAATTTGTTACGCCGATGACACGTTGGTCACAGCTCGGGGGGCGAATTTCCAAGAGGCGGCGCGCCTGGCCACCAGAGGTGTCTCTCTGGTGGTTGGGCGCATCGAGGCGCTGGGCTTGCGGGTGGCCCTTGACAAGACGGAGGCCCTGTTATTTCATGGGCCCCGTCGTGGTCCACCCCCCGGCGCCTCCATCGAAGTCAACTCGGTCCTCGTACCGGTTCGGGCCCAGATGAGGTATCTGGGCCTGATCCTCGACGGTAGGTGGCTCTTCGACGAGCACTTCCGACAGCTTGCCCCAAAGCTGGTGGACGCTGCCTCCGCCCTTGGGCGACTCTTGCCCAATCTGGGTGGAGCCAGCGTCGAAACAAGACACCTCTACACGGGGGTGGTCCGGTCGATGGCCCTGTACGGGTCACCGGTGTGGGTCCCGGCTCTGACCGCCCAGAATAAGGCTCGCCTCTGGCGGCCTCAGAGGGTATTGGCGGTCAGAGCCATACGCGGATACCGCACCGTGTCGACGGAGGCGGCGTGCGCCTTGGCCGGAACACCCCCGTGGGATTTGGAGGCGGAAGTGCTCGCCGAAGTTTATCGGCGAGCGGCTGACTATCGGGCGGAGAACAGGTATCGTCCTCCGCCCGAAGAGGTACGCGATTGGCGTGAAGCCGCTCGCCGAGCCACGATGGCTCGTTGGTCTTCCCGGCTGGAGGCTCCACGCGCTGGCTTTGCCACCGTGGAGGCGCTCCAGCTGGTCATCCTCGAGTGGGCAGGGCGGCAGCACGGGACTCTTTCCTTCCGGCTGACGCAGGTGCTTTCCGGGCACGGTTGCTTCGGGAAGTACCTGCACTCGGTCGCTAGGAGGGAACTGAGTCCCGCCTGCCACCACTGCGACTGCAGTGAGGACTCGGCCCAGCATACGCTGGAGTTCTGCCCCGCTTGGGCGGAGCAGCGCCGGGCCCTCACTGCAGTCATCGGAGGAGATCTGTCGCTACCGGCCGTCATACGCTCCATGGCCGGTGGCGACAGCAGTTTTACCGCGGTCGCATCCTTCTGCGAAGACGTAATTTCGCAGAAGGAGGCGGCGGAGAAGGCCCGGGAGGATGATCTCCACTCGGACCCGATCCGCCGCCGGCGAACCGGGCGGCGGAGGCGCGCCCATCTGCGCCTCATGCCGCCCTGAGTGTGGCCGCGGATGGACGGGATGGGTTTTCCCGTCCATCCGCTTTAGTGGCCAGCCGCGAAGGGGCGACGTACGCGTGTGCCGTGCGTCGCCTAATTTGAGAATTTAACAGCAGACGGTGCCCGCTTCAGTGCGGGCAGGCGCTGGGAGGGGTCCGGTTTGCGTTAGTAACAGCGATCCCGGACCCCTCCCTTCTCAGGCGCAGAGTTGGCACACCGTGTGGTTTTAGTCGGTTCAATTCCGACACACCGCCCCGCCGCAAACCCCGGCGGGGTGACGGCCCGAGGGGGTTTCCACACGTAAAAAAAAAAAAAAGGCCTATGTTCAGCTGGCGCAGAGTTGGCACACCGTGTGGTTTTAGTCGGTTCGATTCCGACACACCGCCCCGCCGCAAACCCCGGCGGGGTGACGGCCCGAGGGGGTTTCCACACGTTAAGAAAAAAAAAAAGGCATATGTTCAGCTGTAGCCGGCGATAGGTTGATTTAAGAAGTAAACTTAATTAGGCCATCTTAAACTATGAGTTTGACTTGACAAGACTTAAGATACCATGCATATTTTCCAGTGCTCCTGTAATACGCTCCGGACATACTCAGTGATTATAAAATAATTATTTTAAATATGGCTGACTTAGCCTCCGATATCAAACGAGTCGAGCCGGCCAATACGTGCAAAAGCAAGGCTCAATTAATTGGTCAGAGATGTTTATAACTACTTATATTATTATTTAGTACACGTTTATATCAGGTATGTGAATCGTTTACGCGAATGACTTGATATGTTACTAGAGTACAACTCGAGTGACATATCAAAATTACTCGAGTGGCTCGAGTCGCATCACTAGTATCTACTTACTACTTCCAGAGAGAAACTTGACCAGTGCCAGCACATGTTATAAATAAGTCCCGATTTTGTGGCAGATGGCGTACTACCCATATAGTGCCACTTTTGTTTGTATTGACAAGCACCTGCAAAAAATAATATTTTACTAACGCATTTTTTTTAAACAAATTGTTAAATGTATATTATTTTCTTACCTGTGCAAAGCCTTTGGTTGGATTCTGTGTTCTGACGTCGAATGTGTGGAATTTTCCCTCCAAAGTGGTTGCTACTAATTTGTTCATTGGAATGTCTTTGCGGTCAAACTCGACGCTGCATACCTGTAGGTACAAAATAAATTGAAGTAAAGATTTTTACATATTGCGTATATAATGTGATATCTTATATTTACGAAGCTCGGACCTTCCAGTAAAATAAATTTCAATATTCAAATGACCCAATCTGAGGAACTTTTAAACCTCTGAATGCCTGTTTAGATATGTGTGTTGCTGATTTTCAACGTACCACCGGTTTTAATCACCAGTAATTACGTAGAGAATTCAAAATGACTAAAAACCGCAACCCTATGAAGGGAAACCCTGGTAACTTTACTGAACTGTGGGTCATCTTTAGCTTGTAGATAACCCCTTAGTGTATTAGAACCACAGACCACGGTGTTCCCATTCTATTCCTTTTATAAGTTAACCCTTTAGTTAATTTATCCCCCTAAACTGTAATGATCGTAGTTCGAGAGTTAATTCTACAATTCAATTGCCCGTGACATCGTATTCCTTTTGAATAGGTATGAATTTGTTTTTGGAATTAAGATAAGATAGGTACCCCATTTTTCAAATTGCACTCCCATCTAAGCGACATGGTTCGCAAGTCGAACATTTTTAAGTCTCCATTGTCGTAGCCAGCGGTGACGATTCTTTCAGCATCATTGAACGAGTTGCCGAACGCTACCGCCCAGCAATCGCGTCTAGCCTCTCCTTTCACTGGCTGCATGTTGGCCACTGGTTTTCCTTTTTGGCGTGGATCCCATATTTTAACTGTGCCTGTAAATCAGATTAGATAAAAGATGTGAGACTGAAAACAAGTAATGAATTATTTCTTGAAAAAAAAAACCGATTGCATCAATATCTGCCATCTTTATTAAATTCGGGTTGATTTTTATTTTTTATTTTGATGTACCCAGTGTCACACTCACGACTAAGACGAATCTGTTGACACCACTCACATAAAAATACGACTAGCCGTTTAGGCTCTGGGCCGCGTAAAAATAAATTCATAAATACATACACTCGAAAAACGTAACCCTCCTTCTTCCGCAGTCGGGTAAATCATATCTAAATATGGGTACTTAGGTATGTTTTTCGAGTAGCGTTCGAGTAGTAGGCCTAATCGTTTAATGCTACCGACTCTTTCTGCTTACTCGTAAGAATATCACAGAATTAAAATTATCAATGTAAACATTGGCTTAATGCTTGATTACATCACATTAAGTTACTATATTGTAATGTAATTTCCAAGAAACCAGTTTTCGTTATCATTTGAAAAGATGCTATGACGAAAAATCATCGAAGTAGATATGTTGAAATCTACCGTTCCTGTTTCTGAGGGAATGTTTTCGTCAAAAGGGACGAAAGTTTGTAACAGGAAGACGAGGAAGAAGTTATAATATTTTTCTCGTTAGGTTTGTACAAAGTGGTTCGTGTGCAAGTGTGAGTATTTAAATGACTAAATAAGTCACAGAGACTATTTACCATCTTTACTCCCGGTAACAATTTCAGGTGCACCACAGTTGACTGAATTTCCTCCCATCGCATCAATTGAATTTATTATATCTGTATGCTCCTTTGTAATATACACTTGGCTACTTTTCTCCAGATCCCTACAAATTTATAGGAACTTTCTTAAATAGGTAATCAATTTAAACAGGCTTATTTAGATTTTTACAAATTTTCTTTAGATACATTTATTTTAGATATATGTACCACTATAGATTTGTAATAAAAAAATATTGCAAAATCTTCAAAAAGTACTTTTAAAAATTTTAAGTTATGTGAATGATGGGTGTGGCTATCGTTCAACAGCAGACAGTCAATGGTTGATGATTATGAATTATGCATTTATTTTAGTCTCAAGTGCCTCAATTCCTGAAATAATTATTTCAATTCTTGAATTCACGAATCTCAGTAACTACAGGTCCGTTTTGAAAATTATTTTCAGTGTCAGACAGCTCATTTATCGAGGAAAGCTATAAGCTATATATCATCACGCTAAGACCAATAGGAGCAGAGCCCCAATGAAGAATGTGATAACGCAAATGAGGTTGCATGGGTCAGCTAGTATACCATATATTACAAACAAACTTTATTATTAACATCATTCAAGCTTAATCTATTACAATGAATAAAGGGTTTTTATATATTATACCTCATAATCTGTAATTATAGCTAAGCCCCTAATGGACAGTCGACTCACAAGATGTGTAAAAGCTATTCAATCTATGTTTACTCTGAACTTTTTTTGACAACTTAAATTGGCTAAGATATTTTTATTGTTGATTATTTTAGCCTGAGAAATAATAACATCCTCATTATTAAACAGTATTAATTTTAAAATTAACGATTCCCTATTTATATCTATTTCCTAATCCCAAACACTATGCAGAATTATATGACAACCAGATATCTTATTTGATTATCTAATGATCTTGTAAATTCTTGTAAGAAATACGGGATAATACAGTTATAATGTTAAAATTTTAATGTAAGAACACTTTTTGACTGCTAGTCTGCTTGTCTGGAGTGAGACTACAGCTACAGAGAAAACTAGTGCTAAGTAAGCCTTTCATTTAATGTTAAATGAGCAGACAAAAGGTGGCAAAGCATGTATTTCTATAGTTAAAGGTTGCAATGGGCAATGGTAAATACTTATCTGTTCCTTAGACAACTATGCCATCCTTATACTATTGTAAATGTGAATGTAAATTTGTTTGTTACCCTTTTACACGAAAACTACTTGATCATCATGAAACTTTGTACATATACTCTTGGGGGTATGAGATGTAACAGAGGGTTATTTTTATTAAATGCGAGCGAAAGCTAGGAAAGTTATATATTAAGCTGTTAAGACTTCTACAAACATAAGTTTTTCAGTATTACTAACCATATTTCTAATGTCCCTTTAAAATCGCCTGTCGCTAATCTTCTCTCAACGTCGCTACTGGCTCCGAACGTCCCGCATTTAAATGAATTAGGTCTTTCAATTTCCTTAACCTGCTGAATTTGTCCAGATGTGATTTCAAAAATCTTTATAGTACCAGTTCCCTTTGGATATGTACCGATTACAACAAACTTTGCGGAACATGGTATCCATTTGCAGTCAAATATGGAATGATTTATGTTATGTTCAATATGTGTAATTATTTGAGGAGTATCAATAGCTTCCATCCTATATTCTATTCTAAATTCTGAAATATTGATAACCTAAACTGATAAACATTACTGTTGCTATGGTTACATACAGGTGACACTTGACGTCTTTTTCCAATAATCTGCCTTGAACTGACTGAATTCCATAACAAAAAAATGTAATAAAGGCCCTTCAATTTCTAAAAATTATACTATTCTTTCATCACGGGGTGACGCTTTTCGTCCTTAATTCTTAAAAAATCGTCTTTTTATAATCAAAAATCTGATTTCTGTTTAATAAAATCTACCTAAAAGGCTTAATTCATTATCATATTTCACTTCATTTCTTATATAGTAGAATATAGAATTGGCTGATGGTAGTATTTATAAGAAAAAAGTGGTCATATAAGCATCCATGACATGTGATAAGTGTTCTGTGGTCATGTCATGTCAGAGTAATTTACAGATCACAGAACACGACCACATAAACTCAGACTAAACCGTAATAATTGCCAATTGGTGATTTTATGCTGTATTCATTTTCGGTGTAGATAATTTTAAAAAAGATTAGGAATATTTGAAAGTAATAAATTGATAAATATGGGTGACAAAAAGCCTAAGCAAAGTGTATGTAAAAAGGTTTTAAAGTTTAATTATTGTTAATTAGATTTACGTGTCTCATATTAATATTTTTCACAGAAAGCAGATATAGCTAAGCAATTTAACCTGCCTGAGCGCCAGTCGAAAATAACCACATTACTAAATCAAGCTGGTCAGGCATATTGTGTATGCCGCTCTTCAGACAGTTCACGTTTCATGATGTAAGATTAGTTTAAATATTTGTTTTATTGCAGTTAGTTGTAGTAAGTAGTAAGAGCTGACTAAGGAAGTGAGGAGAGGAGAGGGAGGGAGAAAAAACCGAAGGAAATCTCAAAACAAACTTTATACCAATCTGGTCAGTGGTATAGTAGGCCAAAGCCTCCTTGCTAAGGACAGGACTACGTCAAGCAGTAGTTTAAAAAAAAAATTGAAGCTGTGTTTTTTTATTTTAGAGCATGTGACTCTTGCGAGGAATGGTATCATGGTGACTGTATCAATATATCGGAGAGGGAGGCAAAATTTATCAAAAACTATTTTTGTGAACGTTGCCGTGAAGAGGACCCTACTCTTAAAACTAGATTTAGGCCGCAAAAGAGAGAAAATGATGGAGAAATAGGTAATTCATCTATATTTATTGTGTTTAAATAAAATAATGAAATATTACTAGAAATTAATACATGAATTATTTTTAACAGTGAGTGACACAAACTCGTGTAAGTTTTTATTAACAATTTTATTTGTGTTAGACACCATCACAATTTCTGTAGCACATCATTTCACTTTGTTGAACTGTCCTCGACTGTTTCTATGTTTCTATAAATCTATTGTTGTCTAGCTGTCACTCGTACAATTGTCTCTGGATTCATTAATTAACTTTATAATGGCTCCAAGATGTGGATTACACAGATCAATCTGCACTATTTATGTTTTTGCACATAATAGTAATATCCCTTCCGTATTAAAAAAAAACAATTAAAAACAAGTTATCAAAACAAAATTATACCATTTTAAAAACATCCTGTTATTAGTTTTCAATGTGACCGAAGGTATATTTTTATTATGCACCAACCAGCTATCATCTTCAACCATGAGTATAGTGTTGTGTTAGTCTGATTCTCATTAGATCATTATTTTTGCTGATTACTATTTGTTGAATAGAGTTTAGGGGCTATACAGTCTATAAATAGAAAGTGTTATTGTTAATGGTATGTAAGTTTCTCTCAAATAATACTTATATACCTTTCAATTATAGATCCTATTGTAAATATGTATATGATATTTATTTTTTTTAACCAATAATTTAATGTGTAAAACATTTAAGTCCTAAATACAGATAAATGCAGGTACAAATAGAATTCTTTTGATTGTTATTTTTTAAAATTCTGAACTAAAATTTTTGTAATCTCATAAATATTTTTTTGAACGTAAATTAAAATTAACAATATCAACATTTTTATTTATCCTCATTACTCTATTTTTGAAAATGTTGTAGTTGACCATCAATTAATAAAGAACTAAATGAGATTTCCATTAATTTTAAATACCAAATCTATAGGTGTAACAATCTATTTAAATATAGTAGATTCTGTGATCTGATACCAGAAATCAATAAAAAAGTTTTTTATACTAAAATGAGTACAAGGGATTATTGTTCTTATTTATAACGTAAATTATCAGATCTCAACTGATTAGGATACTATTAGTTTTTATAGCACAGATACACTTGTTAGGTTAAATGCAATTCATTTAAAAAGTATTTATTAATAATACAAAAAAAACCTACTAAATCACAATGTTTGTTTCACATGGTGCCGGGTGGTTATTTTCTTTTTTTTTTTACACATACTACACAACACTTTCTATAAGACTTAAAGAGATTCATGCTTAACATGTTTTAATTATAGCTCGAGATGATAGAAAAAAGAAACGCAAAGAAAAGGATCATTCAGAGAATAAGTCATCGAAGAGACCAAGTACTAAGGACAAGGATGGTTGCGGAGATTGTACTGGTTGTCTACAGATCCATGACTGTGGGCAGTGAGTATTGTTATTGTAGTAGAGTATCTTAGTTCACTTGATGTAGTGGATTTATCTCATAGATGTTGTAAAAGATGACTAAGGGAACAGCTCTCCCCCTATCCGCCTCCACATGCCCCTCCCCCCTCCACATGCCCCTCCCCCCATCCGCCTCCACATGCCCCTCCCCCCATCCGCCTCCACATGCCCCTCCCCCCACCCGCCTCCACATGCCCCTCCCCCCATCCGCCTCCACATGCCCCTTCTCATCCCCCTCCACATTCCCCTCCTCATCCCCCCAAAGGTCGGCAAGGCACTTGTAACACCTCTGGCGTTGCGGATGTCCATGGGCGGCGGTAGTCGCTTGTCATCGTGAGATACATCTGCTCGTTTACCACATAATCCATAAAAAAACAAGAAAACTTGAAGCAAACCCTGTACTACCCTGACCCTGAAGCTGACCCTCTGGCCAATGTGATCTAGTAGGACAAAATATTCTTTCGAAGGAGAGTCTTGTGTACTCTTGACCCTCTATTTTTAAGTGCCTAGTGTACTACTTATTTGTATTATGTAGTATGTAGGTAAGTGATGTACTCAGTTTTTTTTATATGAACCTGCCGAATTGACTACTCTGCCTAAAGGAAATCATGAGCAGAATCCTAGAGATATCATATTCAATGCTAAAATAAACAAGGTGACCCACACCATGGCGGCCTATTGACATGTTTACCAATAAACAGAGTACAATTAGTAGATAAAACTCACAGTCAGAATGCCTATCAGTACTAAGAACCGATTATCTTGCGATTATAAATATTTTGATTTAATGTTATTGAATATTATGAAGAGTGGATAGTGGATTGTTAAATACTTTTGTTCTGTATCATCGCTTCCAACATTACGATGTGTAATTGTTCCAGTTGTGACGCATGTGAAAACATGTATAAGTATGGGAGCGCTAACAAGACGAAACTCAAGTGTAAAATGAGAGTGTGCATCAAAAGTAAAAAGACATCTCGACAGTCAAGGTACAACTTATTTTTAATTATTTTTAGTCAAAAAGGAATAATGTAAAACTTAATAATACTCCATGAACTTTCTTTTCTCAAGAATATAAAATATGTTTATGTATAGACGTAATAGACTACTGGCCCGTGTTGAAAAATGATGGGTCATTTGAACCACCAGGTGAACGATATAAGAGCATAAAATAATGAGATTCAGCACTATGCTGTCACTTGTAAGTTGTCCAACTGAGTGCAGGTGAGAATTCAAAAGTACAGGTAGAGCGAGTACATTTTGGTCATCATTTTTCAACACGGGCCAGTAGTCTATAAGACATATTTTGTATTCTTGAGAATCCTACATAAGGTGTTACGTCTTAGACGCAGGACAAAGATACCACACCCACTTAAAAATAGTGTAATTTCTGATTTGTATGCAATTTTTTTAATTGGTTTAAATAATAAAATCTAAAGATTCCCTAGAATTTTGTAGCCATTTTAGTTTAGTAGTGACAAAAACAGAACCCTGTAATTTTTTTTATACTCTTTCGTCAGTTTATTGAGTTTTGTCATCACTGATATATCAGTATGTATGGCTATCTAGAGAGTATAAAGATTAAATAGTCTGTCTATGTGTAGTAGCAGCAACAGAGTGAAGAAGAAGCACCACGAGCGGTCAGAGCACTCTCCAGAGGAGTCTATAGCGCACCTACAAACGGCCGGCCCCCGCCAGTGCTACGGGCCGCAATGCGTTCGCGCTGCTCAGTTCGGATCCAAGTACTGTTCCGCGCAGTGTGGCACGAGACTTGCCACTGCGAGGATCTACCAGGTAAACCTTTTATTTCTGCATGGAATACCCAGTAAAAAAGTCCATAAATATATTATTTATTCGTGCTGTAGACGTGCGGTAGTAAGGTGTGGTGTGTGGTGTGCCTAGGTGCTGCCGCAGCGCATCCAGGAGTGGTCGCTGTCGTCGTGCGTGGCGGAGCAGCAGAACCGCAAGGCGCTAGAGGTGGTGCGCGGCGGGCTGGCGCGCGCGCAGGCGGCTCTGCGCGCTCTGGACGCGCAGCACCAGGACCTAGACGCGCTGCGGGCGCGCGCGCTCTCCGCCACCATCCTGCACTCCGACGACAAGGTACTAGTGTAGCCCTTCTCAACACTGCTACATACATCTATTGCTTGCTCACTCTGCGCGCTCTGGACGCGCAGCACCAGGACCTAGACGCGCTGCGGGCGCGCGCGCTCTCCGCCACCATCCTGCACTCCGACGAGAAGGTACTAGTGTAGCCCTTCTCAACACTGCTACATACATCTATTGCTTGCTCACTCTGCGCGCTCTGGACGCGCAGCACCAGGACCTAGACGCGCTGCGGGCGCGCGCGCTCTCCGCCACCATCCTGCACTCCGACGACAAGGTACTAGTGTAGCCCTTCTCAACACTGCTACATACATCTATTGCTTGCTCACTCTGCGCGCTCTGGACGCGCAGCACCAGGACCTAGACGCGCTGCGGGCGCGCGCGCTCTCCGCCACCATCCTGCACTCCGACGAGAAGGTACTAGTGTAGCCCTTCTCAACACTGCTACATACATCTATTGCTTGCTCACTGTGTCCGATTCGCATAATTTCTAGTGAATTTGACCTAATGCGAACTGACTCAATTACACACTGGTAATTCTGCGAAATGAAAACTTTGCGACCGCTCGACTTTTTGCAAATTGTATAATTTGTGAATGAGCCACGTTTTTCTTAAAAGAATAACAAGAAATCTCCTAGCAAGTAATTTTTCAAAATAAGCATGTAATAATTAAAGTACATTTTTGACAAATTTATACTTTTCCGATATTAAAGTTTTAACAATGAAAATAAGAGAATTTTGTTTAATCACCACTAAGATAGTTCTTTAAAACAATTATACTAGAAGATATTATCTCTCTACCTGTAACAGAAATAACTGATTAAAGTTTTTATGATTAACAAAAAATCCTACTTAATATTATAAACGCGAAAGTTTGTGAGTATGTAAGTGAGTATGATTGTTGCTCTTTCACGCAAAAACTACTGAATGGACTTTGATGAAACTTTACAATAATATAGCTTATACACCAGAATAACACATAGGCTACAATTTATCAAGATACTAAGCTTCTCCTTGCGGCGTTGCTCGCGGTTATTGTCGTACCGCGGGTAGCAACCCGGGGTTCAGCTAGTCTATTAAATGGCTTCTTAATTTTTGTAGTATTTCTTTGTGATTTATTTCTACAATAAGGTGTGATCTATTTTACAACAGGACGCAGACGATGAAACTTCAATGTACTGTATTACCTGCGGTCACGAGATCCACTCCCGCACGGCTGTGAAGCACATGGAGAAATGCTTCGTGAAGTACGAAGCGCAAGCGTCCTTCGGCAGCCGACATCGCACGCGTATCGACGGGCAGAGCATGTTTTGCGATTACTATAACCCCGTCAACGGCACTTACTGTAAAAGATTGAGGGTATGTATAGATTTCTGACTCTATATATGCTTCTAATCTATATTAATATTATAAAGTTGAAGAGTTTGTTTTTTTGTTTGTTTGAACGCGCTAATCTCAGGCACCGCTGAAAATTTCTTTCAGTATTGGATAGTTAATTTATCGAGGAAGTCTATAGGCTATATATCATCACGCTAAGACCAATAGGAGCGGAGCACTAATGAAGAATGTTACAAATATCGGGGAAAAATATTATACTACGGGTAATAAGAGACGTAAACGAGGTTGCGTGGGTCAGCTATGCTATTCAGCTATTGGTTTCTATGTATGCTGTTTAACCAATTGTCATGCAATAGTGATGAATATCCATTGTAAAGAGTACATAAAATATAGTACACTATTATAACAATTCTACGCAATTTCAATCCCAGGCGAAAGTCGATTTTTTACAAATCATAATTTTATTCTCAATCCAGACGTTTTCGAACATTTCATCAACAGTTTTGACAATAATTATCAAGTGTCACTATAATATGGGCTCTTTTTTTAGTAAGAATTGAAAGCTATTTTATGATATTTTAACTTCTTTGACAGTTTTAACATGAAATTACATAAAACCACGAAGCCAATATAATGGTGTTTATATATTATTCGAGGAAGTTAACTGTATTCGTGTTTTAACACGTGGTTTACAGTCATGCCACACTTAACTATGATTTTTATTCACAGGTGATGTGCCCTGAACACTTTAAAGATCCTAAGGTGGGTGACCAAGACGTGTGCGGCTGCCCACTAGTGCGCAACGTGTTCGACCCAACAGGCGAGTTCTGCCGAGCGCCTAAGAAGTCCTGCTTGAAGCACTACCAATGGGAGAAGTTAAGAAGAGCCGAGATTGATATGGAGAGAGTGAGGCAATGGTTGAAACTGGACGAGTTAGTTGAACAGGAGAGGAGTATCAGACTTGCAATGGCTTCTAGGTATGTTTATGAAAAATCTTTTGAATTTTAATCCTATATACTCGTTACTAATATTATAAATTCAACCTCGGTGGCCGACTGCTGTGCTTGAGGTCTCGGGTTCGATTCCTGGGTCGGACCAGATGTTTGTATGATGGGTGTTTCCTATGTATAATATGTATGTATGTATTTACAAAAAGGTATATAAGTATTTCTATCAGTTGTTTAGTATCCATAACACAAGCTCTGCTTAGTTTGGGACTAGATGGCGTTGTATGTTAGACGTCCGAAATATTTATTTAATAAAATACTACTACTACTTTTACCCCGCTAACCGATATACACGCAAGCGGAGGCGCGGGCTATGTCTAGTTGCTTATATATGTATTTCATAATATTGACAAACTCTTGGCACTGCCCTAGGCCTAGTGTATTAGAATACCATATGGCAGGTTGAGGATCCGATAATTACTTGCTTATGCATGTTTATGTCTTTTTGCTTTGTTCTCCGCAGTTCTTATACAATATTTCCAAAAAAATCTTATATATATTAATGTGAAATGTTTTGTGCTATTTAAAGTATCATCAAGCTTTACAAGAAAAGTATTCTTAATACTAGTTACAATTTATTACTATATTTTTTTTTATAATTTAATGAAATAAAATTTGTAAAGTAGGTGCCCGCTCACATTTGACCACCCTGTGGCCCAGTGGTAGCGTATGCGACTGCTGTTCTTGAGGTATCGGGTTCGATTCCGGGGTCGAACCAAATGTTTGTATGACCTACAAATATTTGTTTCGGAGTTTGGTTGGTTTCTATTTATAATATGTATGTATATATGTATTTGTGGGGGAACGGGTAATCGGCGCAAGAACTTTATTTGCGCGATTCAGAATTGGTAGTTTCTTCGTATTGTAGGTTACTTCGTAGTTCAGTGTAACTTCGGTAGATGGCGCTGTAGTATATTATGTTGTATGTGGAGGTCGCCACATATTTATATCAGTCGTCTAGTACCCATAACACAAGCTCTGCTTAGCTTGGATGGAGCTTAGATGGCGTTATAAGTTAGATGTCCGAAATATTTATTTATATTTTATATTTATTTGAATGTTGTTTTGTCCTTACAGAGCGGGAGTCCTAGGCCTAATGCTCCACTCAACATACAATCACGAGGTCATGGAGCGTATCACAACCAAAGCGACTGAAAACGGAAAAGTAAAGGAAGGATCCTGACACTCGCGAGCGGCCAGAGAACACAGAGACTCTGGTCGGAGGGAACAGCTGTCCCAGGATGAATCGTCACTCACTACATAGAATATTCCAGAGTCAATGTAATTATTTGAATATATTGAAGTTTATTAATAAATATGTTTGGTAGAACACTTGTTAATTTTTTTCTTTATTCATAAATACTAGAGTTATACCTTCATGTTAGGATACCTCTAATTCGGCAGTCGCAAACGTTAACCACTAGATTAACGAGGTAGTTAGTCTTAGGATACAATAAATAACCAAATCTGTGGTGAAATTAAGAATAAGGAGTGTCACGTGTCTACTCATCCCATGGGTGTCGTAAGATGCGACTTAGGTACAAACTACGCAAGACAACATCTAACCCGCTTGGTTCGTTTTGTAAAGTAGGCCACCTATGCAAAAAACAATAATAGTGTTAAATACGTAATCAATAGATTTGATATTTATTAGTTTATTCTTGAATGCACTCGACTACGCGTGCAACCCCTTACACTCGGCGCGTTGAGCCGATATAATCTCGGTCGGTCGGTCATTTCTAAAGTTTTCGAGTCTTCAAGTCTTCGTCATGATGAAATTAATGATAAAAAATGTGGATTAGATGAAAGGGGGACCGTCTTTTGGAAAAACAAAAATAAATCCAGCTCTTATAGTACAAGCTCTGCTTAGTTTGAAGTTAAGATGGGACTAATCCCGCCCACCACTGTAACTCCTGTTCACCAGGATCAACAATAGTGAATCACGAACACACCCGAGTTATGTACATTCGGGAAGTCCCTGGAAAAATTAGACTGTCTTGGAACCCGCAACGAAATTAATCATAAGAAAAACTAGAGGAGTTAAAAATGTAAAAAGTCCACTTCCCTCCGTAGCAAAGCGGGAGACAAAATGAAGTCAAAATAGGCAGACACCTATTTCAAACCCGGAAGCACTACGGATGAAATATTATGGGTCCTTAGTGAACAATATTTGATTACTATAGTATGTATGGCAGAATCGCCTAAACGCACGGAAATTCAACGCAGTTGAAACAAGATCCCCATAGAATACCGCCCCAGATATCATTTCTAAGCTATTTAGCATTAAGTTACGATCATTGTACCAAAGACTACATTCCCAGAGGGTATGATGAGCCTACTGTTCACAGCCAGAATCAGATGTTGAGCATTGACACGGTACAATGGTAAATCGACTAATTTAAGCGAATCTAGTTTGCTCTTAAAGTTACCGTGACCTGTAAGAAATTGAGCCACGCAGTGATCTACCTCGAGCCATGTCCTCGACAACCTTTCGCGAACAGACGGAAAGAACTAGTAGAGGTAGCGCCCTTTACATGATTTCTCCCATCGTTGTTGCCATTCATCCATGAGATCATTATAGACATTGGACTGCTGTTGAAACAATCTTATAATTTTATCGCGGTCTTGTACGCTCAAAAAATAGCATTCCATGTTTTGTAGTGTGGAATAATAAATGGCTGAACGTCTTTGCACCTCGGGATCGACCGGAAGAACAACCGCCAACACCGGTAAAGTCTCAGTGCCAACTGTCCTATATGCCTTGCACAAGAAAATCAATGCAAGTCGTTGGCCTTGTAACAGTTTACGACGTACAGCACATATGGTCACTCTATCGGCCCATATAGGAGCACCATAGCAAATAGAACCCAATTAACTAGCTCCATATATGACCTTTAGTGTACCCAGTGGTGGATTTACCACTAGACTGAGCAAGCTGGAGCCTAAGGTGGTGAATTTTAGAGGGTGGCAAATTTAGACGATTTTTTTCATACAAAATATAATTACATTATTTTAAAATGAACGGAGAAAAGAAGTCTTGACATTAACAAAAATAAACAATGAGTTATGCAGTGTACCAAACACTCTCAATTTTTATATTTTTATTAAAAAAAATACTAAACGATTGGTAAAATATAATTTTGTAAATATGGGTCCTTCAAACATCTCAATGGCAGTTAAATACTACAATTAAAATTAATAATTTTGACTAACATTTTTCTTAATCACTATTGAGGGATAAGGTCCTCAAATGCGCCGCGAATCAGTTTCGAGGAGAATTTTTCATCCTTGGTCCTTTTCGCCACCTCTTTCTGCGCGAATTCATCTTCGCAGAAGGAGTAAAACATCTGCCGCTACCCACCATGATGCGTAACACGGTTAACAGCGAGAGACGCTTTCTGAGAACTGCAATGAGTATCCAACGCTGTGATACATAAGCACTGGTACAGCGAATCAGGTTAGTACAGCGGACAGGCGGGATTCAACTTACTACTAGTAACCGCGTGCAGACAATTCCCAAAGCATCCGAGCCCGGAAAGGCTAACGCGTACGCCTCATTCGTAGACACGATACTCTTTAAGCGTGCCAGAGACGCGCACTACACTGGGCAATCAGAGCTACCGTCCACACCGTATAATGTTATTGACCGGAGAATGCCGCGTACCTATGTCGCGACGCTCAGTTCGGACAAATTGAGCAAAGTCGCCGAAGGGCTCACCAGCCAACAAGCTTTTGAGCAAGCTGTCGGAATGAACTATTGCCTGCGGTATTCTCGGACCAATACGACCTTAAAACCTTCAAGAAAAGAGCGTACTCCTTCTTAAAAGGCCGTCAACACACTTGTGACGCCTATTTCCGTCTCTTTTCATAAAATCAGTCGAACAGGTTCCTAGAATGTCTCACATCATTCTCTTAATAATAAAATACATGTTATTTACAATGTCTTTAAGTGTCTTTGGGTCTAATTTCGTATTTAAAATTTCATACGCTACTATATAGTTAAAAACCACACGACGTGTAAACTAAAAACAAAAAATAATAATAAAATAATAATTTGATAACATTATGCCCCCGTGATGTTTAAACATACGCTTGGGCACCCTTAACAAAGTCACCCTGCATTGAACGAAGTGTGTCGATCGCTCCCGTTATCTACGGTTCCGCCTTGTTAAAATGATATTAGTGCGTTAGCGTAGAAAAGCTGATTTGTGGCGCGTGCGACTAATGTCATAAAAGTCCAAAGTATTATTTGATTTAGAAATTTCTTTATTCTTGCCACTATTTTCTAGCTGTCAAGACTATTTTTAATATACTTAATGAAAAAGGAGGTTAGCAGTACCTTTTATTTATTTTTTGTTTGGGACTCAATGATTTTGCTTATTTTGCTGATTGATCTTGGTTAATGTCAAGAAAATCAAAATAATTCACATAAAATGTTTGTTTTTTTTGCCCTTTCTTGAATATTTTAATAAATATTTCGGACATCTAACACACAACGCCATCTAGTCCCAAGCTAAGCAGAGCTTGTGTTATGGGTACTAGACAACTGATATGAATACATATATACTTTTTTTTCTGTAAATACATACATATTATACATAGAAAACACCCAAACTCCGAAACAAATATTTGTAGATTACACAAACATTTGGTCCGACCCAGGATTTGAACCCGAGACCTCAAGCACAGCAGTCGCATTCACTACCACTGCGCCACCGAGGCAGTCAATAGAGCAGAAACATATTTCTTCTCTTTATAACCTAAATGCATACCTATTCCTTAACCATAACATTTTATTAGATCAATAACCAGATAAATTAAAATATCAATTATGTTTATTTTTAATCTTTCAATTTTTCCAATCTCCTAAAGAGTTTATATTTTGAGACATCAACCTGTAAGAGTTTGGGCGACATAATCACTTCGTTACTAAGCCCTCATTTAAAAAATAAAGAAACAAAAAACCTATAAGAATTATTTTTTTATAGTAGGTATGACGTGTGTGACTAGTACACAATTATGTTTTTTTTTTAATTTATTTTGGCTGTACATATTAAAAAAGACCAACGTAGAAATAGTGTTCGTTTCAGATGACTTCTAAAATTTCACTGTCTACTACAAATGGATTTTAAATTGTTCCAACAATTTAAAATATAATAAATTAGAACACTTGCGTGACAACTCAGAACTCAAAACAATTAAAATACAATATCAGTGCATTAGTTATAATATCAAAACATTTAGCCCCTATTCCTTGCGTCACCACGTGCGGCTAGTTCAGCGCCCCCAGTTTTAATAACAGCTCCCCTTGTTGTAATTGAAGCGTGTAATCAGTTGACATGTTTTGCTAAATCTCATAATTTGACACAGATCAAGACCCTCGTTAATAGTTGAGTAGTCTGCCTTTAGTGAAACTTCAAAATCACCAATATAAACGTTCAGAGGCAGTTCAAGAGATCGTTTTTTGTTTTTTCGGAAGACGGTCCCCATTTCATGTCATCCACATTTTATATATTTTTTATCATTAATTTCATCACGACGACGACTTGAAGATTCGAGGACTTGATAATTGAAGACGATAAATACTTGACATTGGCAGAAATGGCTGATCCGAGTGATCCGGCTGGTTGCCATTTCATCAAAAAGAAAGAAGAAAGAGGCAGTTCAATTCCGACGATTGTTTGAAGGTTGATAGAAGAAAAGATGAAGAAAGAGATCTCTCTTCATCTTTTCTGAGAGAGAGATGTAACTTTGACACCGTACGTTGCCAGTAGGTTGCCAGGGGATTCTTTGAGAACTTAAAATAATCCTCTTCTCGTTTGTAAAAATATTTTTTTTCTAACGATAACGTTTTCTATACGATACCAAAAGGTATCGTTAGAAAAGGCACTCCATGGTCAAACGAAAAAAAAATGATTTTTAAAAAATTCAACACAAACTCGATAAGATATGCAGTTGTATTAAATACTCACAATATTAACATTCCATTGATGTGCATAAAGAGAACAGTTAGTTAAACCGGAAGCCAAATGCAGCGTAAGAATTTTGTTTTTACCTATGAAATCAGGAGTAGGTATGCTACAAAATCTAAGTTAAAGTGCAAGGACGCATAATTCACACTACCAGATGCCGGAAAGTACGAGTTCTCTTAGATAGAAGAGTATTTAACAGTACATTTAGTATTGTTACCACCACATTTTAGTATTGCTACCCTAACTAATTGTCCTCTAAAAATCGTAAATTCTTTCGTCGCATTATTGATGATAACGTTACCACTACAATCGATTTAAATGAAAGTTTTACAAATAACGCACTTGTTCAATGAAATTCCAAAAATTAACATTTCTATATTACACCCTCCGACAGCTTGAATCCGATTTACCCCATGCGCACCAATTTCGCGTCAAAATTGACAAATATTATTATATTTCTGTTCTAAATAGGACAAAGGATGGCGTGACAAATCTGCCATCTGTCCTCGGGTCACGCCTATCTGCCTAATATGATATGATCACTAAAAGATTAGCGAATGGCTTTTAAATTATTTCTAGTTAGTGCAGGTGCATTATGACTCGGTTTTATTCCTTAACTAATTTTTGCTCGTAGCAGTAGTCTATCTCCTTATTCAAGCATTAAATTTTATTGAAATCGGTTCAGTAGTTTAGCCGTGAAAGTTAACAGACTTGGACATTTATATATAACTAGCTGAACCCCGCGGTGCTACCCGCGGTACGATGATAACTGCGTGCAACGCCGCGAGGCGAAGCTATATCTTTATAAATAGTAGCCTATGTGTTATTCTGATGTATAAGCTATATTGTGGTAAAGTTTCATTCAAATCCATTCAGTAGTTTTTACGTGAAAGAGTAACAAACATCCATACATACATACATCCATACTTACAAACTTTCGCCTTTATAATAGTAGTAGGATAGGTGTTTGATAACCTTAAGGGATGATTTCGTGGATCAAAAATATATCCTTCTATCTATTCCTAGGTTTTATCTAAATCGGTTCAGCGGATATTTATTCCCCGTACAAATTTCCACGTCCGTTTTTACGCTCTTAAGGAATAATTTCTACGAAAAATACTATCCTATGTAATTGCCTGAAATTAGATCTCTTCTTATATCAAATTTGATATAAATCCTGAAGTGGTAACAGACAGACAGAATGAGCCTCGTTAATAATAACATAGATTTTGAACATTGTGACTTTTGAAAGTTTTTCATTTAGATTAGTACAGATTAACCAAGATTTACAAATTGTGTTATCAACCAGAATTCACCAGGCGCTCTTAGCCCAAGTAGCCCTTGGTGATAAGAACCAATAAGCGAGATTAAGTAACGACGGCGCGGTTAGTACCGGGATGGGTGACCGCTGGTCGCATGACACCATGAGCGTCTCCGTGATTCGGAGGTCACGTTAAGCAGTCGGTCCCGGTTGTTATCATAAGATAATAGTCGTGATGACATCCAACGGTATGATTACGTAGCCACAACGTTTTCTTACCAGTTTCCAACCCTCTCCTGAGAGAAAACCCGAGCCCAGCATTGGGACCTTACCCATAGTGTCCCACTGCTAATTTAACACTAAAAAATTGTTGAATTTGGTCTAGTCGATCATGCGAGATACAGAGATTTGAGGGAAAAACTATTCTGTATAGCAAAACTCAACCTTTTTCAATACCAAATTTTATCTGAATCAGTTCAGTAGTTTAACCGTAAAGATAACAGGTACAGAAAGACATGCACACTTTCATATTTGTAATATTAGTAAGAATAGATAGGATACGATAGTAATTGTCTGTTTGTTACGTAATCACGGCCAACTCGCTCCACCGATGCCAATGAAATTTGATAGATATGGAGAAATTTGATTTTTGATGACGGACATGCTACTATTTACAGTGATATAAAACTGATAAAGTCGAGGGGGAAAACTATACAAATCACTAAGTTATTTTCCTATTTCTAATTAAGTATATTTATTTATTTAATGGTTTACCAGTAGTTATTACACTAAAACATACGTAAATACAAAACAAAACACAGTAAAAGTCTTAATCTAAGTGCACAACTCATGTAGGTAAACACTGAGGTGCATAAATTCTAATAGAATTAAGATAAAAGAGAAGCACTTTATATTTACAGAGTTTGCCCAAAAGCAAGAAAATAGGTGTACATAGAAATTGGTGTCTATCCCTATTAGGGACATTAATTAGTTATTACATGGTTAATCGACAGTAAGAGCGTGGACCTGGCTCCTATATCGCTGAAATGTATCAAATATATCTATCTGACTACTGTAGTTGTTATATATCTTACTAAGCCGTGAAACAGGAGAGTTGGAACCTAAAACTGTCCTTCGAAAAGGTGGATGTAGGAACATAATTGGTTTTCTGGGATACTTATTAGGGATACTAAATTAAAATTTTGAAAGAAGGTTTGGGCAATCAATATTGCTGTTAAGTGTTTTAAATATAATAATAATAATAAAACCTTTTTTTTTACCATAAACCTTATAAGTATTTAGTTACAATATGTTTTATGTATTCTTAATTCTATGTTTGTAAGTTAAAACGAAATGAATTTAATGTTATTATTTAATTTGTGTTATAGGAACTCCTTAACAGCGTACCTACAGGCCTCCTCCAATTTCTTCCAGTTATCTCAATTCTGCGCTTTCTTTAACCAATTTTTCCCTGTCACCGATACTATGTCGTCCGCCCATCGTTTTTGTGGTCTGCCCACGTTTCTTTTTCCTTGTGGGCCGGTCTATTTTGTGCTCTTGAGAGTCCATCGCTTGTCATTTCTAATTATACACATTAAGATAATTATTAAAATTAACAGAAAGGGGGCGTTTAGCGAAAGCTAGTGACTAATAGGGTAAAACCGTAATAGATGCCGCAACGGGATAGATGTAAAAAAGTATAATTATGTTTATTGAAACTTAACAATTAATATTAAAAACTAAGATTTAATACTTTTGTTGAACAAATAGTCTTAAAATTAATTTATGGTTGTTTGTGTCCTATTAAAAATAAATGTTTTTCGTAATTCAAACCATGTTTCTTGGAGAATTGCTGTTTTACACAGTATGAAGGGCATCTATCGCGCACTGCAGGCATCTATCCTCCTTGTTATTTTCATGGTGGGGCAACTACCCATACTGGTAGGCGTCTATCCCAAAAAAAGGATTTCACAGAAAACTACATTTTGCAAAACCTGTATTTGATAGGTCAGCAAAAACAAATAATAATCAAACTTAAATAACTAAGCTTGCTACATGCACAGAAATTATCCATTTAAAATTAATAATTTTAAAATTATGAGATTAGCTATTATGTTAATTATTATGAGAGTAGCTTACCTATATCCTTCCTCAAGAATCAAAGTACTTATCTCCATGTCCAGCGGTTTAGCCGTGAAAGCGTAACAGACAGAGCTACCTTCGAATTTAAAATATTAGTAAATAGTATGGATTAAAATGAAGTTTTGTGATAAATCAATACTTCAATATCGTTGCCTTTTCAAAATAAGATCTTGTTAATTGAATCATTGATTTGAGTATAAAACTATGTTACTTCCAAGCGTAGGTTGAAGACAGGAATATATTACAGATTTCCTAGTCTTTTCAGTAGAAAAAGCTGTTTCCGTGCAAAATTGACAACATTAATCCACAAGGTCCGCCTACAGCACCTGCTGTACCCAATCAGGGCAGACCGACCTCATCTCACCCTTACATTGGCCAATCAGGTACGAGAAATATGTCGTTGCTATGGTAAGGGGTAATTTAAGACAACAAACGAAGAAATTTCAACCTTGAGTACTTGATATTTAAGTCCTAAATACTTTGTATTTAAAAATTAATAAAACTGAGATGCTCATATTTGTGTATAGCGTGGAGATATAATAATTTCATTTAGTTGAGTTTAATATTTGGCGGGCTCTGGTCGACTCAGACCTCCGGTAGTTAGCAAGTGCTGAGGGGCCCAGGGGTGGTGTGTCTTTTCTACTGTGTGTGTGTGCAAAAGTATCAAGATTCATTTCCCGCTGATGTCCTACGGCAGCGAGACGCCGCACGTTTGGAGTAGCTCAGCAGTTAGTATCTACCTGTTTAAATTTATATTACCTAGCTGACATAGCTTTACTCGGTATTTTATTTTCGGCAAATTTTCTAAATCTAGCTAGATCGATTTATAGCCCATGAAACCTCCTGCATATAAAATTTCTTGAAAATCGGTGCAGATAATTCTGAGATTCCGATTATACATATCTATATAAGAAATGCTCGTTGGAAGGTTATAGATTTATAGTAGATACATTTATTATAAATTTAGGTGCATGAAATTGTGGACTTTAGCTACAAACAACGAAATGTTATGTGTTAAACATCATCCTGTTGATTTTATCATTTTATAAGTATAGAATGTAGTTTGGTGAGCCAATTATTATTTTCTAAACCAATAATGTCCAAAACTATTGGATACCTGTGTATTGTTCTTTAATGAAATAGTATTTTAAGGATGATTGTAAAGTAGATTTCTTCAAAAATGTCCGCTTCCATAGAATTTTTATATTCATAGTTTAGATTTCTCACAAGTCATTTAATTTATGTGGTCTCTTAAAATTCAAGATATATCTACATATCATAACTTATAAGCTTTTAGTTTAGTAGATGATAAATCACAATAACTCCTAATATAAGGTAATTTTGAACTATAAACTACAAAAACACAAAGTTCTCTCAGAAGTGGTATCAATCTAAGAAGTAGGTAAATTTTATAAATACTGACCAACTTTAGTCACTTAGTAATTTAATGCCAGAAGTACTCCTGAAGGCCAGCAATATTGCGCTGTTACGACGACCGCAACGAGTGCTGGCCATCAGGATCATAAGGGGGTACCGCACGATCTCCTTTGAGGCGGCGAGTCTCCTGGCCGGAACTCCACCATGGGACCCGGAGGCGAGAACCCTTGCGGCTCTTTACCAGTGGCGCAAGGAGGCGCGGGAGTTGGGTAGAAGTCCTGAGTCTCGAGAAATCGATGATCAGAAATCCCAACTTCGCCAGGTCCTTGTGGAGGAATGGAGGGAGCGACTTGGGCAGCCGAGCGCTGGGCACGCCGTTATTGCGGCGGTAAGACCCGTTATGGAGGATTGGCTCGAGAGGCGTCATGGAACCCTCTCATACCGGCTGACACAGGTGATCACTGGGAAAGGATGCTTCGGAGAGCACCTGTGTCGGTTTCGCAAGGAGCCAACGCCTGAGTGCCACCACTGCGATGACCAGACCGTGGACACGGCGCTCCACACACTGGCAGAATGTCCGGGGGAGCCGAGGCGTGCTCATGGCGGCCATCGGGGTGGGGATACTCTCGCTCGGTAACGTGATTGCGGCCATGTTGCGGAGCGAGAGCGCGTGGAACTCCGCCGTTTCTTTCTGCAAGCAAGTTATGCTTGCTTTAGCTGGTGAGACAGTGGAGAGGAACCGGGAGAGGTTTAGGACTCTCCCGGCGCGCTAGGCCCGGGAACGGGTCAGGCACCGCAGGCGACTCAGGCGCCGGAGATCGCAGAACGATCTCCGTCCTCCATAACCGCAAGCCTGAGGGTGTGAGATAAGGCCATCTGTCACCCTAGCAGAAGCAGGCCTGGGTGACAGCGCGGACACTGCGGAGCGTGCGCGCCCTTAGGGACAGTAGCAGGAACATTGGAGTTCCCACACAGGAGGGGCCATCTACAAAGCATAGGTGGCCGAGGTACGTCAGGGTTCCAGGGTTTTTCTTTCTAGGTTGCACCTGGTTCCCTGGCATCTAGTACCTGAGACGGCGTGCCGTTTTAGTCGGTTCGAGTCCGACATGCCACCAGGGCGTGGTATCCGAGGGGATTTCCGCACAATAAAAAAACAAAAGGAGTACTCCGGGACATTACTTACATTAATATTAACTTACAGAAAATTTCACCATTGCTGCTATATATACATAGCTCTCTCTTTAGAAAGAGAATTGCATAGGTACATTTATATAATATCCGCTTATCTGATTGTCACATTTCAACGCTTTCCTCTAAAATTCTATAAGTTTACGTGTAGATGAACTGTAGAAAGTCTCCCAGAAAAAGGTACCTTTTGTATTGATGAAGTGAGGTTTGTATCTTTTTATCTGGTATTATACAGTACAAAAGCCATGTGATTCTCTTTGCTGCAGGTATTATTACGTATACCGTATAAGAAACAATTCAAACTTTAAATAAATTTAGTTACAAAATTAGTTTAGTTTAGTTTTATTCGTATTTATTTCAAGAGACGAGATTAAAACAAATTGAGTGGTTTTAGGCTTATTTCTATGAGTGTATTTATTTCTAAAGCGCCACTTTCAAGAAATGCCTTATGAAAATCAAAGTTTATTTTGTTCTTGGATTGCCGGTTCTGGAATTCCGTTCCATTTTGCCATTTCGAACTATATTGTTTTAGTGATGATACACTTATAAGGCATATAGTGGTAGATGTACTTAATCCTTTTAATAACCTCAACGCTTCTTGTAAAGGTACTAAGAAGTAACATTATTAAATAAATATAAGAACCTAAATATTTAGGCACTTAATTTCGTTATTATCGCCGAATCTAAGCACGTTCTTCTTCTTCTTCTTCGCTTCGTTACGTTAATTTAAGCATAGTTTGCACGCATTTCACCCCGTACCATCCGCGTTCGTTCGGGGCGGTCGATGGTTTCGCAGCCATTAATTGGGTGGGTGGGGAAGGTCTCCATTGTTCTCTTGTGGGAAAAGGTGCGGGTTTTGTGGCAATAGAGTGGGGGTCAACAGTGGTAGTAGGATGCTACTTCTCCCCCGGCCTAGCCGAGTAAGAGGCATACCTGCACGGGTTGGTGGTCTGGAGATACGGTCCAGTAATTGTCCTGGGTGACTTCAACGCTTACTCAAGGGAGTGGGGAGACACCCTTAACAGCACCAGGGGAGATGCTATCCTGGAGTGGGCGGCTGGACTGGACCTCCGACTTCTAAATCGAGGTCCAGTCAGTACCTGTGTACGATGGCAGGGGGAGTCGATTGTCGACCTGTCGTAGGAGACTCCCTCCGCAGTGCATACGGTATCGGGATGGCGGGTGGCAAACGGTCCTGGAAAGAGCTCATCGCGGGACTGGATAGGGACCCATGGGGGCGACATTATAAAATGGTGCAGGGTAAGCTCAGACCATGGATCTCTCCGCTGACGGAAACCCTGGACCCGGAGTTCCCAAGGGGAGTGCTAGACACACTCTTCCCATTGTTCCAGGACAGTGCTCCGGTACCTCTGGTCCGAAGAATTTGAGGTGACGGAGGGAGAGCTGTATCGAGCCGTGCGGCGGCTTACTTCCCGTAACACTGCGCCTGGATCTGATGGAATTCCGGGTCGGACGTTGGTGATAGCTTTTTCGGTTTTGGGGAAGAAACCTCTCGGCTGGAAAGAAGCAAGATTGGTGCTCCAAAAAATGAAGGAAGGACTGCAGATTCTCCATCCGCGTTCCTTCGTTTTGCCGATTAGTCCCCCGAGTACGAGGGGCAGGTAGCGGGGGCGTTACATCATCTTCTGCCCAATCTCGGGAGACCACGGGACGAAGTTCGTTGCCTCTACATGGGCGTCGTGTAATCCATGGTTCTCTATGGGGCGCTCAGCGGGAGCACTGTAAGGCTCAACTTGGGAGACTGCAGCGGCTGATGGCCATACGGATCGTACGGGCCTACCGAACGATTTCATACGAGGCAGCGACGCTCCTGGCGCGATCTCCACTCCTCGACATTCTGGCCAACATTGACACTATGGTCTGCGACCAAATTCGTTCTGTCGGTGGGTCCATGAGACCGGAATGCTACGGCGGAACGCTAATGCTGAAGCGCTACGGGCTTTGCAGGCACGGCTCGAAATACAGAGCAGTGCTAGCCAACGCGCTGTTGGTGCCGTTCTGCCGAGCGTCGAAACTTAGATACGGAGAACCGACTGTGTCACCTATCGATTGAGTATCTGAATCAAATAGGTTTGCAGGTCCGAACGGGACTCCGTTCAGCACACACTAGAGGACTGCTCTGCATGGTAGTCCGAGCGTCGAGTCCTGGTCGGACAGATCGGACCTTCGTTTCCCCAGACCCAGGTTGTCCCCAGTTAGAACGAAGGGTATGGTGCGAAAAGCATTACTCCGGTAAAAAATAAAAATAAAGGATTGCACGCATTTTAAATCAAACCCGTCGGCGAATTAAAACATTATTCAAATACCTACTATAAATATGTGTAGGGCAGCGAGGTGTCACCCTACGGGCCGCTGTGGGACGCTCCACCAGCACCGGTGCCTTATCCAGACATCCTGGCCTTCCCGCCATCTGACCTAGGTAAGTCGACATGATATTGAGATACTACTACACTATACAGGTAATGAAAATGTAATCTATGATGTACCAAGTATGTATGTGAGTGGAAAATGTGTATCTGTAAAGATTGAACCCCTCGAAAATTGACAGACTGTTATGTTCTTCTATACTAATATTATGAAGAGGAAAACTTTTTTTGTTTGTAATGAATAGGTTCTAAAACTACTGGACCGATTTTAAAAATTCTTTCACCATTCGAAGGCTACATTATCCACGAGTAACATAGCCAATATTTCTATTTGGAAAAAAATAGGGTTCCGTAAGATATTGGGGTTTTTCGGACACAAGGTGTAAAAAATCAACCCTATACGGGGGAAAATTTTTCGCTACGGGCAATAAAAGACGCAAACGAGGTTGCGTCGGTCAGCTAGTCTTTAATAAAAGCGAAATACCACTCACTTACGGGGTTGGAAGTTTTTATGAAGATGATCTATGTTTTGGAAGAATTTTGGCAGATGGATTTTAAATGGTATTACTAGCTGAGCCCCGTAGTATTACCCGCGGTACAATAACAACCACGGGTAACGCTGCGGGGCAAAGCTAGTATATCATAAAAAGAGGTATATGCCTATGGTACCTATCATTTACAAAAAAAATATTTTGTCATACTAGGTCTTAGACATCTAAAATGTTAAAGTAAAAAAAACATCGCTTATGTTTAGTGTGGTCGGCGGGATGTGGGCGCGGCAGTTCACGCGCTCCGTCCGGCGGCAAAAAGCCACGGCGGCGGGTAGCCTCCGTGGCTCAACGCAGAGCCGCCAACATACGAGAAAGGAGAAGAATGTTCAACCTCAATGAAGCTTTCGACAAACTCCGTAGAAAGGTACTAAACAAGTTAAATTTAATACAATAGTGAGACCGCAATCGTTGATCAAATGTTAGGCTAAGTCTTTTGGTCTAACCAGAACTTACTCCAGTCTAAAGTTAAACACATAATATTCAGAAAGGTTTCTCTATAAGTAGTGAAACTTCACTAGAAATAATGATTTGCAATGTTTAAAGTTGTTCCTGGTAGGTACTAGTTGTTATTGTTTTTCAAATTCGGATTCAAAATAATATTTTGAAAATGATTAATAAATCAATATGTAATACAACGACGCGACGGGTGTATGATGTTGGTGGTGTCAGGATCTGTGGATTTGTACTTGAAATATAACTTGATTTCTGTGACAGTTATCTATCAGTAGTATAATTTTAGAACTTATGAGGTAAAACATTAATTTCAGGTGTGCAGTATATGATCTATCTAGCATCTTTATCATTTAGGATAAAGTACTGCAAAAATGTGTGATAACTGGCACGTAATCAATGAAAACACAAAAAAATATGCTTGTTCAAAGTAAGTTTGTTGGTTTCGTAGCCATGTGACTGTGTGTAGACTTCAAGTAATGTTTTAAGGACTGTAATATAATTAGGTTTTTTTGCAGGAATCTAACGAAAGGGATTAATTTTATATATTTTTTACTGAATATGGGTAAACGAGCAGACGTATCGCTTGATGGTAAGCGATTACCGCCGCCCATGGACACCCGCAACACCAGACACGTCACAAGTGCGTTGCCGGCCTTTAGGGGATAGGAAAGGCATTAGGGAGGGGTTGGGTTTATAGTGTTATGTACACTTTTACTTATATTTGACATGCATCATTTGTGTTAAATAAAAACCTTTCGTAATAAAAAAACATTTAATATAAGATAGACCAGATTTAAAGATATTGCATTAGATTCTACTTTAGAAATAACCAATATCTGTCGATACAGGTAAACAATTTTTATTCTAAATTCAGGTACCAACATTCGCTTACGAAAAGCGTCTGTCTCGCATCGAAACACTTCGTCTAGCGATAACGTACATCAGCTTCATGTGTGAGCTCCTCCATGGATCTCCGCAGCCACATCATCCTCCACACGGCGCCCTGCATCCGCCAAGGCACGTGTTTGATGCTGAAGTGCCTTGGTGCGCTTAAATATCAAAAAGATTACTCACTTCTGTGGTATCCTACGTGGGCGAGGGATAAGTACGACGCGACGAAATGCTATACGCGACAAGCGTCCTACGATACGCGCGACGCGACGCTATGACTACGTGATTTTTTGTCATTACTTCTCATTATTGATCGCGTTCGTCGTATTCGTCGCCTTCTTAGTTCACCCCGTTAGTCACAAAATACTAATATAAAACGTGCTCTTACATCTGGTAAGAAAGAAATGGGAAATTGTTGTAAGATTATACATATATTTGAGTTTAATCTAGTCAAGAAACTTAGATAATTAATTAATTAATTATGATTTAATCTATCTTTTAATGAGTGGTAGAAGAGTAGGTACTGTTCATGAAGTTCTGATATGTAGTAGGTACTTGGAGTATGTACCTAAAGAAACACAGTGCGTACACTGCAATTCGTTTGTGTCATAATGCAACTGTCTGTTTTTTAAATTTAATTGCCGAGCAAAAAAATAAATAAATATGTCATTAAGAGCTAATTCTAATTAGCTAATATGATTTACACACTATTTAGAATAAGCTTTTAACGACTTTTGAGACATTATTATAGATTTCGATATCGGCTATTAAAAGAGGCCAGAATTTTGTATGAATTCTTTAGAAGTAGAATAATTATTATTACCTACCTACTATGAATATCATTTATTACCCGTCGGAAATATCTGCGTACCCTGCTGGAATGTGCTTCACTTCTCGCTTCCCCACGCATCGCTCCGTCTTTGTCTATCTAATACCGTTGTCAACGCCGATGCACGTGTATTATTCTTGCTTACGTAATCTCATTCTTGTTTATTGTTTCTTTGTTCAGTGAAATATTAACTCTCTAGTTTGCATGACGTCATTATGCCAGGTGTGCAGATATTTCAGACGGGTTGTAGATAGACTCGATGACACCATTAAACTGATTGTAACTTCTGTCTTCCATTAGCTGTAATAAATATTATATTATTACCAAACTCGTTTTATTTAAAGAAGATAATAAAAACAATTCTTAGTGTGTTTTTATACATGTGTATGTAAAACAAGTAGAATAATGTTTGACATCCCGATATCTCGGATACTGGATATCTAGCAATTCTTTAATTTTGAAATGTGTAAAAATTATGAAGTATTAGGAAAGTCGAGTTAATTTAAAGAAATATAAGAAACTGATTTGTATTTATGGTCCAAAAACTATAATAATTTTCTGCCTACCTATCGATTCAGCTCAAATTTATTTTATTTTCCATGGGAGAACCACGCTTCGGTATGCATAGGACGGCTCGACCGGAGTGAAACCACGGCCTCGCAGAAAACCGGTGTGCCTGCGTTGCGTTTCACCGAGTGAGTGAGGATACCGGAGTTCTTACCCTAATCCCTTCCCCCATCCCAACGCCTCTGGTGTTGCGGGTGTACATGGCCGGCGGTAATCGCTTACCATCAGTCGATACGTCTCGTTTGCTCACTATTCCATAAAATTAAAAAGAAATATTATATCTCATCAATGCAATTTTAAAGTGCAATAGCAAAACGTTTAGACGCGGTTTAGAGCTCATTTATAACACTAAAATAAATTGTAGGTAAGCAACAAAAGTGAGGCATAAAGTACCTACGTACCCCCTTCTTCATAAACGTTATATAAGTTTAAGCAACGGTTATTTTCAATTTTAAACTCACAGCTTTACAGTTGAAAATAACACACAACGGTTAAAAGGAGTTAAACTTTAAAAATCAAATTCTAAACTTGCCGACTCAACGTGATAGGAGTGATTAACTAATGCTATCATTCAATTACCTAAGTCCTAATATTTTATTACAGCATTTCCTTTGTGTAGTTCATTAAGTAATTACCATCAATACTTTGTTAATTATTTATCATTTTATTAATTATTATAAATGAGTACGGTCCTAAAGCATTAACAGTTTTACTGTTCAAAGGTAGTTATATAAATTACAGTGGTGCAAAAATCGTGTCATTTTGGTTATCATCTGTGGTGTGGACAGTGCTGGTGAGACTCACAGAACGCTTTAACTGAGAAAGGTGAAACTGGTCGTATAGTTTTTAACCAGTGATAATTTGTGTGTGTGCAACATGTGTCGTATAATTATAAATGTAAGTACCATTTCATTTGTTTTATCATGTTTATACAGCAATATATCAGGCTGTTTATTATTTAATAATACGAACGTTTATACAAATTATTAAAAAACGGTGTATTTCAATGTGGTTAGCTAAACATTGCCTATATTAAGTTTTAAAAATCTTATACCAAGGTTCTTTTCATAATAACACCGTTTTTCTTAAAATTTTTAGATATGCATATTTGCACTGAAATATTTCATAGTTACAAAAGTTTGATTTGAAAATGTTGTTCTAAACTGGTTATTAATTTGAATCGTTACATCTGAGACAATGAATATTGATTAATTGTTTAAAGCTTTTTAAATAAATGACTAAAATTTAAGTGTCTGTTTGTAATTTCAAATTAACACCTTTTCACTAAATGCATATATAATTTTATCCGATACCATAACGATACAATTTTTTAAGTTTTTGTTTGTCCGTCTGCCTGTCCTTTTGCTTATGATAGTCTCTAGTAACTGGTTGATAGCTGATGATATATTTTAAGGCGGAGAGGAGACTTAGGCTACTTTTTTTAAACTAGTTTCGCCCCGCGGTGTTGCCCGTGGTTACTGTTATACCGCGAATAACACTGCATTACTCAGCTAGTAATTAATAATATAAAACGAATATGGTATATAATATCCATTAATTTATATATATATATATATATATTAGGGATGGGCCGAAGTTCGTTTCACATTCGGTTAGACCGAATTTCGGTGAATTAAACAGAACTTCGGCATTCGGCCGAAATTCGGTTCAAAATGAAGAAATTCGGTTCGAAAATGAAATGATTCAAGTATGTGATGAGAGAAGTAAATAAAACAGTCTGTCATAATTTTATAATGTATGTATTATTAAGAAAATCAAATTTCAGAGTAATCAGTCCAATTTGTAAACAATTTTAAAAAATATTTATTACTTAATCTATTTGTATATAAAATTTACCAATGGTAAATTGTGGTGCAGAAACACTAGAGATTCTGCTGTATCTGGGCGAAGTCTGTTACGTTTTTTTTCATATATGTTTCCTGCTTCTGAGAAGAGTCGCTCAGAATATACTGAGCTTCCAGGAGTTGTTAAAAAAAATCGTGCCAAAAAGCTCAGATTAGGAAACTTGTCCTTGTTCTTAGCCCACCAGCTGAATGGACATTGTTCTTTATGCAGCAAACCATCACTCAAATATCTATCTAGTTCAGACGCAATTGGGCTTCTGGTTTCTTTCACTTTCGTCGGCTTTGCTGCTGCCAGTTCCTCATAACAGCTCCAGAATGTTTTGTGTGTATCTTCAATGTTCAATTGTGAGGAAGTCTGTGTTGTCTGATTAACTTCATCCTCGTCACTGCTTGAAATTTCCATATCTGCGCTCCTTCTTACATATTCTGCTAGAAAAGCACGTCTGATAAAAGGTACATTGTCTGGGGTGAAAAAATTCATTTTGAAGCGCGGATCCAGTAATGTAGCCAAGGTGTAGTATTTATCATCTTCAATATGCTGAAAACGTCTATCCAACTCATTTTTTAGTGACAACCGAATAGCGTCCGTATTTAAACAAGCCGATTGAACTTCTTCTTTGGCTAAGTATTTCGAAAGTATCATTACGTTGGGAATTACTTCAGAAATACAAGAGTATGTGGAGCTGACTTTCTTGGTGACTTCTTCAAAAGGCTTGAGTAAGGACAAACATTCTTTAAGAAGATCCCATTGTCTCTCTGTCATATTTTGAAAATTTATTGTAGCACTATTGTCTGATATGTACAGAGAAATTGCTCTTTTTTGTTGCAATAACCTCTCAGCCATATAAAATGTACTGTTCCAACGTGTGCTGACGTCTTGGACTAATTGATGTTGTGGTATATGTAGCTCAGTCTGTATCAGCTTTAACTTTTCTTGAGCTGATTTTGAGTGATGGAAGTGAGTTACGATACGACGACTCGCCGTGAAGGTTTCGTTTACATTTTCTTGCTCTTTTATAGCCTTGTCTATTACTCGCTGCAAAGTATGGATGAAGCATTGTTTTCCCACAAAAGGACTCTCATCTACGGCTTTTACAATATTGCGTCCGTTGTCTGTCACCACAGCATTAATTTTCTGTGAAATCTGCCATTCATTAGCTATTTCTTCTATAACACTGCGGATATGTTCCGCCGTATGCTGGACTGCGAATGATTTCATTCGCAGTACTCCGTGGTTCAATTTAAAATCGTTGTCAAGCCAATGCACAGTAAAGCTTAAGAAGCATAACATATTATTGATGCAAGTCCACATATCACTTGTAACTGAAATCGTTTTGGCTGTAGATAACTGATTCAAAATATACTTTTTTAATTGTTCATACAGTTGCGGTAAAATAGTTTCAGTCATGTGTTTACGGCTTGGAATTTGGTATTTAGGCTTTACTACTGCCATTAACCGATTAAATCCAGTATCTTCTAAAATTGATATAGGCTGATTATCTACGGCTATCATTTCTGCAATGGTTTTGTGAATTTCTTGAGATCGTGGATCATCTATCCTCCATTTATTTTCAAAGGAACCTTCGATAGATGCTTGACGTAACGAGGACACACATATAGGCGCGGCGATCCGTATGTTCGATGTCGAAGCACTAGTAGAAGGTAAGATTGGATTTGGCGTATGAGGTAAATGTTGGATTTGTGTTGTAAACTCTTGATAATGCTTCACTCTAAGATGGTTGGTCAAAGCAGAAGTAGAAGCTGAACGCCCTTTTCCACCACGAGATATTAATGAACTACACAATGTACATTTCACTTTATTTTCTTCATCGGTTTCTGTGTAAAAATTCCAAACATGTGATTTTTTTCTTCCACTCATTATTAAAGTATGCAAAGTCACTTGCAATGAATAAAATATTAAGTATTTGTTACTTTATTCTTCGGTAGTCTACTAGAAATCACGTTAGATATTTATTTATTTAGTGTAAACAATAACGCACGTGTCGCAACGGTAATAATGACGCAATAACTGAACTGATGAAATGAGTGACCGGGAAGCGCGGGGTACCGCGCGGGGTTGCGGGCGGGCAGCGTAGGCTTCGCAGCTTAAACACGTCACAACGTGTCCATCTCAAGAAAGCGGAGTTGCAGCAACCGAAATTCGGCCGAACTTCGGCCGAATTTTTTATTTTTGCCGAATGTTCAGCCGAAGTTCGTATTCGGTACAAATTACATTCGGCCCATCTCTAATATATATATATATATATATATGCATATCGAAAAGCATTTAATAATTGCTAATATAAATTAATAATTTTTACAGCCATCAGCATTTTCTTAAATTATAAATTACCTACGTTTTATACAGATTTTTGTATGACCTGCAAATATTTGTATCGGAGTTTGGGTGTTTTCTATGTATAATATTTACGAAAAATAATTATATATATGTATTTATATCAGTTGTCTAGTACCCATAACACAAGCTCTGCTTAGCTTGGGACTAGATGGCGTTGAGTATTTGTTAGATATCCGCAATATTTATTTATTTTGCATAAACTGCCTCGGTGGCGTAGTGGTAGCGTATGCGACTGCTAAGCTTGAGGTCTCGGGTTCGATGCCCGGGTCAGACCAAATGTTTGTATGATCTGCAAATATAATAGTATATAAGTATTTATATCAGTTGTCTAGTACCCATAACACAAGCTCTGCTTAGCTTGGGACTAGATGGCGTTGTGTGTTCATGTCCGAAATATTTATTTATTTATTATTATTTAGTATTAGTTTATGTTAACTCTACATGTGAGACTATGGCTAAGAGTGTCTACCAGTGAAAGTACAGTCAAAATCGGTCCAGCCGTTCCAGAGATTACCAGGAACCAACAGATGGACAAAAATTGTAATAAATGATATTTTGGTACATGTAAATACCGTGTGCATTTAGTAAAAAGTGGTTATTTTAATATTACAAACAAACACTCCAATTATTAATTATTTGTATAAATGTACAGATACTTCTGCTATACGTTATTGGAATTTACATCGATTACATCCTTAAATTATTCTGTGCAATTTAAAACAAAATTTGAATTGATTGTCATAAGTAAGTAATTAAATTCAAACTTAGCGTAACTTGAAAACAACAATAAATCAACCTTGGCCAGCGTGATGCAGCAGCCAAACACCTCCTACCTATAGAGAGGCTTGTGTTAAACAATAAGATGTTAAAAGCTGTTGATATGATTACCAATAAAATAACTTACGGCGATTATAATCCACTAGCTGACCCACGCAACCTTGTTTGCGTCTTATATTGCCTGTAGCGTGAAATTTTTCCCCCGTTTTTAAAACATTCTTCGTTTCTGATCCGCTCCTATTAGTAGTAGCGTGATGATATATAGCCTATAGCCTTCCTCTATAAATGGACTATCCAGCACTGAAAGAATTATTCAAATCGGGCCAGCGGTTCCTGAGATTAGCGCGTTCAAACAAACAAACTCTTCAGCTTTATTATATTAGTATAGATTTACTTAATACTATTAATTGAGGTGCTTACTTAATATTTTAGTCATTAAAATTTTAATTTATTTGTACTTATTCGAAGAGCGTTTAAAATGTCCTTGGTAATTTATAATACTATAAAGATTATTGTAAAGTGCAAATTAATTTCTATTTCAGTTGTTGCTTTTGATGAGCATCACCACAGCAGCACCAGATGGACGACCTAAAAGACATTTCTCATATATCAAGAATTTTATCTTAACGAATTTCTTCGAGGACTATACTCGTATCACGCCAACAACACAAACACCAACCCTGGCACCGGAATTTCAATATGAACTCTATAAAATACCTGGACACAATGACATTTTAATCAAAACCGTAAAATGCAAGCCTGGTGAATTAACAATTGTAGATAATTCAGGAGATGAAAAGGCAATTAAATCTTTTGAATCCTTTATTGGAACGAAAAGCGTTAAAGAAACAGATAAAGCGTTTCGGAATGTATACAAGCTACTAGCAACGAGAATTTTGAATGAACCAAAAATTAATATTTTCCAGACTATAGTTCCAATAAATGGTCTGCATTATGAAGCTAGACATCATAAGAAGAAACCCTTTAGGGTTCATCCGAATAAAATGCAGTCAGTTATTAGGAATGAAGAGGAAGTTAAAGAATTTCCAGCTCAAATAAACATAAACAAACATAAAAATAATTTAAAAAGGCCTTTTGAAACAATTTTGAAGAACCCACTGAAGAAATGGTTGCCTGTAAATAGCTATCAGGAAAGAATAGATGAACAAATCAACGTGCATAACCCTAAGTTGCCGATATTTTTCGAATATAAGCCTTATAAACTATTTCCGTTGTCAACTAACTCATATCGTATTCCCAAAGGGGAAAACCATATGTACAATATCGAAAAACATATACGTTTAGAACCAGAAAACTTCAAATACAATTTTGATAACAGACTTGTTTCACCGGATTCCTTGACACTGCCTTCTACGCATCTTAAGAAACCGGTTCATATAGGTGTTGTAGTTAAAGATAAGCACCATGAACTAACCTTGGAGGATAAAAAGTCATTGGAATCAATTGGTAGTACTCCGACTCCAATTGACTTTTTAATTAATGACGATTCTGCCACAGAAGATAACTCTAGTAAAACCAATAATTCAAAACCAATAAGTACTGATAATATTATTAACAGTAATATTTATTTTCCGAATAATGAAAAATCTCCACAAATTCATCATAAATATTCGGACAAGATCGGTATAGTAAAAGAAAATGATGTAGTAAGCACTCAGTCACCATTTAATATCAAGCTACCACCTTTGACGACAACAACAAACAAGTTAAATAATGAAAGTATTACTAAACATAAACACAATGTTTCCAATGTTGTTAACATAAATAATAATTTGCCTACAAGTGAAACTCTTTCTCAATGTATTTACCAAAATGATCGTTGTAATAAAACTCATTTAGACAAAAAACTATACGAGAAGGAAGGAAGAACGGATGCATTATTACCTATAAATATGACTGCTCTACCAATTGTAGACAAAAAACCTGTTAATGTACATAATACAAAGTCAAATGATACAAAAATTCAAACTAAAGAAAATCTTACAGTAACTACTAATAATAAAACTAAAGATGCTTACAAACATACCTTCAGCGATGAAAAACTTCGAGATAATTCAAATACTCCTAAAAATAATTATTCGTTATATGACAGCCAGCGTGATAATTCCTCAAAAATAATCTTTGTGGAAGCAAGCGATGGGGACGTGAAAAATACTAACGAGAATGTAAATGCTGTAAAAAGTAATAATAGTCATATAAGTATAGTACAAAGAAATGACAGTGATATAAATGTTGCAAAAACTAACGAAAGCCATGCTAATGTTGAACACGCTAATGATAATGATAAAAATATTTTCATACATCCGATACTTCTTGAAACTAATGACACTGTAGCTGAAATGCCCAATGACGTAAACCTTTCCCAGTTACATAACGAAGAAATTGATTATGATAATTCTAGCAAACCATTTGAAACCTTTGAATTGGAGAATCAAGTTAAGACCAATGTGCACACAAATTCCCCTTTACCCCAAGAAGATTCTTTTGAATCAGTGGTTGATACAGATCCGCAAGAGACATTTGGTAAAACTTCATCCTATAAGCCGGAATATATTAATGATATTGAAAATAGTTTCAATTTAGATATAGAAAGAAACGGTGTAAAAACGAATGCTGTTTCTAATACACCAGTATCATCGACCTATAGTGATTATACTCAACCTATTACTAATTCACCACCAGTAAACTACCCAGTTGATCAGACTGGTGATAATAATGAAACTTCAACAACAGAAAGTGCAACTATTATTTCTACTACCGAATTATTCCAAGGATCGGAGATTGGTGATCGTATTACTTCAATAGCTATTCCCGTTGTAGAAACAAATGAATTTGAAAATGAAAACCAGATTAAGGAGTGGCAAATTTTCAGTGAAAGCTTCACAGAAGGGAGGGGAGACATTCCTTCCAAATAAAAGGAACAATCACTTAGTTTTTAATATTTATTATATATTAAATTTACTTAATGTACATATATCTAATATAAGCTTTATTAAATAAAGATATTTTTCCATTTTAAAGCCTAGTTTTATTCGTTGGAACCTTTCAGAGGACATGGCACAGGTAAAAGTGATATGGATTTTAATTACAGCTATTTCAAAATTATTATAAATGCATTTATGTACGTATGTTTATAGACACTTTTCTTACACAACGCTTAAGATAATATTTTATCATTATATGATATAAAAATACTAAAGGTACACATATTTAAGTAAAATAATTAAGTCATTTTTAACACGGGAGCTATAAAACAATAATGGAGAACAGAGTTGAGAAAGATTTAGATTTTTATTGAAAAACTGCAGTTACTGGTTTTTTTTCGACTTGTTAGGTTTGAGTTTCTGTTAGACATATAAGATAAATGTATCTTTTATCTTTAAATACCGTTGTTGTATTTAGGTGTTGAATTGTAGTTAACTATTTAATTTACACATTTTGACACATAAAGACCGAGATAGCACTATCTAGTGAATGATTTTACATAACATACCAAAATAAAATAATAAAATAGTCTTATTTTCTGTATATACAAGAAACCCTACTAGTTTAACTGTAGGATTTTAATATTAAGCCGCCACGTAAATTATGTAAGTACAATTTTAAAACAGAGCGAACGATAAGTTTAGATGGACATTCACAGATATGCACGTTGACATGAAGACAAGTTAAATGTATTTTGGTATGAATTCAGTCGATATAAAACGTAAAGCAGACTTTATCTACATAAAACTTTTCAGAAATGCATGAAGCAATCTGATATGCACAATGACTGATGACACAAAACGACAAGCAGCTCAGACGTGATTAAATAATAATTCTAGGTCCAGGTTGGCTCGTCAACACATAAAAATATTTAGACATCTGTCAATAGACATATTTAATCGTATCTTACAGAAATTAAGTAAAATGTTCGACAATCACGCTCAGTATAACACAGTATTTATACAACAGTTTTAAGCCTTTTTAAATTAGGAATACCTTCATATTACGTCTGAAGATATTTTAACCAACTTTATGCCCACATTAAAAGCTTTTTCATTTAAATAAGGTAAACAAACGTGAGACATATATAAATTCACTATAGTTATATAAATATGTATCCATTTTCATTAAATGATTAGAGAATTAAAACAATCACAAATTATTACATAGTTTCAAACAAAAAAGCCGTTCTAAATATTTCAATTTGTAGAAATCGGGCTCTTTCTCAAATCAATACAATTCGACAGAATCCAGGACTGAACTGCTTGTCTTAAAGTATGTAAAAGAATGACTGGAGTACATTCGGATCAAGTACATACGAATGTCATGTACAGACACATGTACAGAGACAGATTGCCACAAGGAATGAAGAATCTCCACATGTTCAGCATGAAAATACTCTTAAATATAGTGATTGCAAGTCGTACACTCTCCTTTAATCATAAAGCAACTGACAGAAATGTTTAGTTCTTGTAAAAATTTACACAGCACTCTCTCTATGTAAAGTTAGTGTGACGTCAGGTGGAGGTGGTTCGTGCCACCTCTCCCAGGCAGGCTTGCGTCTCCTGTCGATGGGAGGTCCAGAGTCACCAGACGCATCGGAGTAGCCGCTACTGCAAGACCGTAAGCTGCAGGATGCATGCACTTTGTGCTCTAAAAAGAATTAAAAAAAGTTTATTGGTATCTCGTTTCAAAAAGATATCGAGTTCCAAGTAATTATTGATTCTGGTAAATCTTAGTGATTCAGTCGAAATCTGTAAATTTTGGGTTAAGTAGTATGAATTAAGCACTGTGTGTTTATAACAAGAGTAGGTACACGCGAGGTTGTAAATATTTTTTTCTAGCGGGAATAGGAACAGTTGCGAGGCAACATTGTGATACATTTATTTAGGATACAAATAGGTATTGATTTTCCAATAATTCTTATTGGAATATCACTTATTTGATGGAATTCGTGTAAATCAGTTTACCAAGTGTTCCAATTAAGCCTGAAAAGCGCCATCTATTATTAAGATTTGGAACTCACCTCCAATATTATCTAAATAGTTCCTAGCGACATCATCGAGCTGCAGTACTTGTATGACCGGCGGGGGTTTGTGGCGCGGCCTTCTCACCAGCCGTACCATTAGCACGGACGATATGACGAACACTGCCACTAAAACCACTGCTCCCAATGATATACCAACATCCTTTTCTAGGAAAACTGGAAAAATAATTGATATTACATGGAAGCTGTATTATAGAATTTTAAGCTCGTTTTCTAGGGATGTCTATAGTGTCTGTACAGCGCTTAAGTTTCGTTTTCTCAACCTGTGTGCAAATATTAACATACTTAAGGTTTTTAAGAATTGTTTGTTCTATGAAATCTAACAAAGAATGCACTTTACTCGGTAACATTGTATTAATACGTGCTACAATCTATTTATTTTCTAAATATATACCTTTTATAGATACCTTAGGCGTACATAAATACTAAAACAAGTTTTCCAGAAATTTAGGTGTGGTGGTACGAAGTTTGTCGGTTTAGTTAGTATTATATATAAAGAAAGAAAACTTGTGAGGTTTAGCGATGAATGAGTGTTCCCAAGTATCCAAAAGGTTACAGAATCCAAATAACTACTAGCGACATCTATGACGAAATAAACGGCCATAGTTTGCGCGTAACAGCCATAGTTGTTTCTTGCAGGGAAGAGACATTATGAATAGAACAAGAGTAAGGTAGTCCTGTACAATACACTTTAGTTCCATAACTTGCCACTAGATGTCTCTGTTCAAACATAGTAGTACTTTAACTCTTAATAATAATGACATTCAGTGTATCAGGCAATTTAACACCTGAATATAACCAACTTATGGTCCAACTCCTCTGATAGGATTTGGAATTAAAAATGGGAAAGCGTCAAAATGTTGTGCATTTGTAGTTTTGGTTTCAAACACCCCTTGGTAGGGTTAACAGGCTGTACTGAGAGGTAATACTTACAATGCCACCAAGGAGGTTCAGCTTCATGCAACAACGTGTCCGTGGGCCTCAGCAGTAGCGGCGCCGAACATCCGTATCTATTGCAGGCTCTAGCTCCGGCTTCATCTCCTCTCCGCACTCTTCCCAGGGCTGCTCTTACAGCGAGGCGTCCAGCAGTGAGGCCGGCATTGTTGCCAGGCCCAGCCGCCGCTAAAGCGCGCCCCGTGCCGAAACCCATACTGGCGCGTCGTTCTAAGACCAAAGACGAGTTGCTTTCTGATAATCTCCACACGTACACCTCGTAGTAGGTCGCATTTTCAACTGAAATTTAATTAAAATAAAAGCTACCATCAGAATATCTTAGCTATACGCGTGCGTTATCTGTTATTCTAAAGTCTATGCACAACTTACTACAACAATAATGATTGAAATTAATAAATTTTATTAGTGTTTGAAACTGTTTCATAAATTTAAAAAAAAGACATATTTAAATAATTAAATAAATATTACGGACATCTAACACACTAGCCCAAACTAAACAGAGCTTGTGTTTTAATCGTACTATACAAGTGATATAATTTTTTTTTTGTAAATACATACATATTATACATAGAAAACTCTCAAACTATGAAACAAATATTTGTAGATAATACAAACATTTGGTACTACCCGGGAATCGAACTCGAGACCTGAAGCACAGTAAGTATTCGCTTACGCTACCACTACGCCACCGAAGCAGTTAATTAACTCACGTTACTTGCAATAATTTTATTTGAGTTTAAAGAACGTTTTACATTATGAAAAAAAAAACTTATTGTAACTACGAGTAAAATATGAATTTCTTTTGATCAACATAAATAATAAATAACATTTTGTATTATCGTATGAGTACTTTACTTTACCAGACAACTTATCTAAAGAAAATTATGCTATGAATCAAGTTGCAATTAAGTCTTGCTAAACTTAGAACTTACCCGGTATACACTTCATCTGGAACTCCCCAAACTCGTAAGCAATATCACATTGTTCTGGCTGTGGGGGCCTTAGGTGTTCAAAACTGAACACCCTATCACACGATTCCTCTTGTGATGCAACTCCATTGCTGGCTTCACATGAGGCTTTCAAGGACTCTCCAAGAGGCCCTGTGATCGTGTCCAGGGATAACGTTGGAGATCCTGTAGTAAGGTGCTGGATTTCATAGTTCGAAGGTTGCAGATGCCAGAAGTACGTTTCTGGAGCAGGTAAAGCTTTGACGTTGCAGTGGATTGTTTCTTTGACCAGTCGGATGCCGACGCCTGTGCATTCTGGTGGGTCTGTAAAGAAAATCAATTAGATTATGAATTTGGCGAAATACACATGGGGAGTGCTCCGAGGAATTGTTCGGATTGATCCCTGCCGCATCTTTCCGCCATCGTCTTACGCGACAGAAATTTCATCCCCATCATCTAGATGGTTGGCAGTCTACAACTGTGCGATTTTCCCGAAACTTTCTGCCGTGCACAGCAAAACTGTGGAATGAGCTGTCGCCTGCGGTGTTTCCGGATCAATACGACCTTCAAACCTTCAAGAAAAGAGTATACTCCTTCCTAAAAGGCCGGCAACGCACTTGTAACGCCTCTGGTGTTGCGGGTGTCCATGGGCGGCGGTAATCGCTTACCATCAGGCGATACGACTGCTCGTTTGCCCGCTAAATAATTATAAAAAAAACACAACCTAATAAAAATTAAACAAGAATCAACAATTAATATGAATCATCATCAATTTCCTAGCTCTTATTATGCCTAAGATTATTAGGGGTCAGCTTATAGTTCAACCGGTTTTACCTGAATATCAGTTTTTCCAAGGAGCGACTGGCATCGGACCTCCTCAACCCTAAGGGCGAACTGAATTACAAGCTCAACTAGTTCCCAGTTGTCAGTATATTTGAGGGCACTGATTTGCCATGGATGTTCATAACAATCGAGTCCGACGCCTAACCATGATCTCCTTGTTCATATTAGTACAACTATATTGAAGTTGTATAGATATCAGTAGCATGCTACCTTTTTCTGCACTTCCTCTTACGGAAATGTTTCATTTTCCTCTGTAAGTATATTTAGATTAATCTATGCTCTCGATAAGATTTTAGATTGAACCATACGATTTCTTTCTTTTTGGTAGATATTTAGTTGTTATATAGTTCTGTTAACTCAACGATTAGCACACTCTAAAAAATATATGTATGTATTGGTTTTTAGAAGCTCTTTATTATTTTGTCACGTATTTTAGCGTATGCGACTGCTGTGCTTGAGGTCTCGGGTTCGATTCCCGGGTCGGACCAAATGTTTGTATGATCTGCAAATATTTGTTTCGGAGTTTGGGTGTTTACTATGTATAATATGTATGTATTTACAAAAAAAAAGTAAACATGTATTCATATCAGTTGTCTAGTATCCATAACACAAGCTCTGCTTAGCTTGAGACTAGACGGCGTTGTGTGTTAGATGTCTGAAATATTTATTTATTTATATATCTAATACTCACAAAAAACAGTAATACTGATGCTGTCCGATCGTGTTTCTGCTAAAGCGTTCGTAGCAGAACAAGTGTAGCGGCCGGCGTGCGCCCGTGTCGCCTCCTCGATCAGCAGTTGTCGGGATGACGTGTTGTCGCCCCATATACTACCTGGTTTGATTTCTATATCCTAAAATACCATAAGAAGACTCTTAAGGTACATTTATGAATTATCCCCAACATCATCATCTCAACCAAAAGAAGTTCACGTTTATATAAATTGTATATATACTAATCGACGCGAGAATACCTATATCACGTTGCAGGTTCATAGTTACTCCGTGGTCCAGTGTATATTCGATAGATGGCGCTGTAGTAATTTTTTATTGCGCTTTATGTGAAACTCGCCACTTTGTATTTATGATTGTTTTACAGGACACTTACATTGAAATACCATGTGAACTTCTCAACAGGTGGGTTCGCTTTGGTTTCACAATCTAGGTTTAGGGAGTCCAGTTCTACCACGACGTTATCATTTCCGTCATCTCCTAATCTTATCACGTCTACCATTGGACTATCTGCAACAGAAATTCAACATATAATTTAAAAAAAAAGCAGATAGAATAATACGTGTTTATAAAAATATTTTCTATACCTAGTTCATTTGAGAATTATCAACAATCACAACATTAAAAACCAAATAAGTGGGGGCCATGTTCTTCAAAAGTACCTTAACTTAAGAATTTCTACGTAGAAAGAAACTACATACAATTTTTTTTAGCATCGGATTCATATAGTTTATATTAGGCTCCCTTTATTGTTAAGTTTCCTATAGAACCTTTATTGCGGTTCCAGAGAATTTTAATTTATCTTGTGACTTTAACAACAAACTTAAAAGGCAGACTCATTTCATAAAATTTCAAAAATATCTTCTAACTATAGGTACATATATTTATGAAATCACTTAGACAATTTAAAAGTATAATAACGTTGCAAAACAAACATCATTTCGTGGATAAAAACAATATCATTGAATATATCAATCAGATGAATAGAATATATAAAATACTAGCTAGCGGCTCCGCCCGCGTTTATGTCGGTTTTTTCGTGTTTTTTCGCGGTCGCGGATATGTGACTGATGCAAAAATTAGATAAAAACAATCCTTGATGCGGATTATATATCATTCTAAAATTTCAGTTCGATCGGTGCAGAACTTTTTGAGTTTTTGAAGCGTACACAAACCAACATAACATTTTATATTTATAGATTTCGAATTAATCTTAATTCGACTGTCTATTTTGAATGCACGCATGTCACTAGAATTATATCTCATATATTTCTGTCGTATTTCAACGTTGGTAAGAGTCAAAATGCATTGAAATATTCCAACTTATTGATTAAACTTAATACTTACAAGTAACATTAAGTGTAAATACATCAGCCTTAGAGCCCTTGTTGGGTGCCATTATGGGGTTGGTCGCCACACAAGCCAGGGTTGCACCGTTATCACTCAAAGCTGGGTTCAGCTCTAAGAACGATATTGCCGTCAGGGTTGAATTAGACCAACTCTGTAAAGAGTGAAAAGTTAATGAAATATGACTAGAGAAAAATAAGAAAATTATATATCTATAATAAAGCTGAAGAGTTTATTTGTTTGTTTGAACGCGCTAATCTCAGGAACCGCTGGTCTGATTTCAAAAATTCTTTCATTGTTGGATAGTCCATTTATCGAGGAAGGTGTAGCGGTCACGGATTCGATAACATTTCATCTATTATAATATTATTATATATTTTTACATTGCGTCGTCACGCTACACCGTCTAAAACGTGCAACAGAGAGAGATGTCAATCGCCTACATCTACGCATGCTACCTGACTCACTCTCTCCTTAATATTAGTATAACATCGCGTCGTCAAACTACACCACCTAAAACGTGCAACAGAGAGGGATGTCATACGCCTACATCTACGCATGCTACCTGACTCACTCTCTCCTTAATATTAGTATAAATACAGGTGTCGTTTTGTATATAATATAGTCATGTCATAAGCATTATATCATCAGTCATCTTTTGAATACAATCCTTTTACATTCATCCCGCTGTTTTACTCAGTACATTCTTACGGTCGTCTACATTTATTACTGTTTGGTATTAACATTGGTGACGCACAACAACATAAGTTAGCGGTTTTGGTTCCACTACCTTAACCGCTACAAAGGCTATAAGCTATATATCATCACGCTACTGCTAATAGGAGCGGAGCACCAATGAAAAATGTTTCAAAAACGGGGGAATATTTTCACGCTACGGGCAATAGAAGACGAAAACATGGTTGCGTGGGTTAGCTAGTACTTAGATATAGGAATCTTTGGATTGTTCTTTTAATACAAACTCGTCTTATGAATATGTATAAGGGTTATGAGGAGGGCCAGATATTGTTTTTATTCATATTAAACTAAAACGATTGTATGCTCTTTTGATTGAAGGATCTAAGCTCATGAACTTTTGCTGCCGTACCTGTGTAAGTGTTTTACGTCAAATCTCTTTTTAAAACCGCTCTATTTTTTACATTATTGTATTATTGAATCTAATAATTTTCCTTCTCATTTCAATACATTTGTTAGTTTCTATATTTTTTTTTATTTTTATTAGAGCATTTTTAAGAAACTGGTTTCATGTGTACTGATTGTGTCTGTGAAATAGGTCGAGGTATAAAAGGTATGCGTATGTTTAATTCATTTTACGACCAAGTCTGTCTGCGAACAAACATATAACACACAGCCATCAGCACCAGTTAAATATTTCAGTGGTTAGCAAATGTCAACGAACTCTGCTTGTCAGTAATAACTTGGTCTAATCTGATAAGTCACATAGAAGTGTAGTAGACGGTAAACGTCTTTAAAATAAACTAGCTAGCTAACTATTATTTCGTGTTTTTAACTTTCAAAACGCCCTACTTCTTTACGAACATTTATTCTCTATTTTATCGACTAACAGGTGTAATTTATAAAGTCCTTTTTAATTACATTAGATTAAAAGGTGGTGTAGTCCCAGTGGTTTACGCTCTGCGTTGATGAAACTGTCTCGTTGGTCCAGCGTTTAACGTAAGTGACTGCCGATCAAGAGGTCTCGGGTTTGAATCCCGGGTCGGGGCAAAGGTGTTTTTATGATTATATAAATGGAATAGGAGGCAAACGAGCAGACGTATTGCCTGATGGTAAGCGATTACCACCGCTCATTGACACCCGCAACACCAGAAGCGTCACAAGTGCGTTGCCGGCCTTTGAGGGTATGGGAAGAGGAATGGGGGTATGGTAGGGCTTCGTAACGGCTCAGAGTTTGGAAGTTGTTGTCTGAACCCCCGTTGTGAGACTGTGTTTGCGCACACACTTGTGCACTATAATATCTCCTGCGTAGTTGGCTGGTCTCCGTTGAGAGTGGCCGACGTGGCCATAATCAGCTTGGAGAGATAATGTTAATGATAAAACAACAGTCAGGGCAAGTAACTCGATGTATAGATAGATTTCGGGCTTCTGTAATTACTTTTGAACTTTTGACAAACGATGTCGTTCACCATAAATTTTAATTTTAAATGTTATTACATTATGACGAAGGTTGCTATTACTTTGTCTAATCTATATTCTCTAAAAAATCTATACTGATATAATAAAGCTGAAGAGTTTGTTTGGTTGAACGCGCTAATCTCAGAAACCGCTGGTCCGATTTGAAAAATTATTTCGGTGTTAAAATGTTCTACATTTATCGAGAAAGGCTATAGGCTATATATCATCACGCTACTACTAATAGGAGTGGAGCACCAATGAAGAATGTTTGCAAAACAGGGGAAAATTTTCTCGGTACGGGCAATATAAGACGCAAACGAGGTTGCGTGGGTCAGCTAGTGAAGAATAATTGTAACGATTCCACAAAAACAACGCGATATTCTCACCGAAACTTCATCCATCTTACAAAAACTTACCACAATGTTACCCACATTTATTATGCCTCTTTCATTTGACGTTCTACTAAATAATTCCGATATAAAAATGTCGTTCATGAGAAACGCTAAAATAAAACTACAAGTATAACGCAAAAGATTTTATCTTACATCGCAGGTACACGGCTTGCTTGAATAGACATATTTATTACACACTGGATGTCATTAATAATACAGGGATTGAGGGATTGAGTGTATAAAATGCGCAACCTTATTTCACGTGATACATTAAATATGATATGAAAATTTCTATAACAGAACTACATTGAAACCTCATCGCGTAATTTCGCTCCGTGGAATTCAAAGCTTGATGGACATAATCCGTGTATACATATGTTGTGACAAAAATATGAAGAATAAATCCTGTTTGTGTCCTCTCACATTTTTAATAAACCGATTTCAAAAAGAAGAAGTTTTTCAATTCGTATGTGTACCTACATTTTTATCATGTATTTTCATTCATTACTATGGTTGGTTTGGTTTTTTGTACAAATGGTTTTTTTGAAAGGAGGAGAGAAAGGAGGAGAAAAATGACTCACTGAAATGTATGTACGCACATAACTGCCGATTGATTGCACCAAATTGGAAAATTATTTTATTTATGTGTTTGTTATTGCCAGGACAAGGTTTGTATAAAAAAGTTAAAAGAAAACCGGAGGAGTTATATTTTCTTAGTCTGTTTAGTTCGATACACTACGGCCCTTTAGAACTTAAGTCAGACTTAAATACAAAACAAGTTTTTCGGTAATTTACAAAATATTCACAAAAATACTTATTTTTGTGAATATTTTGTAAATTACCGAAAATCTGGCGGTACGAAGTTGCCGAGTCAACTAGTTTCGTATAAATCTGATGATGATTTTAGAGACAAACCACGAAAGTCTTTGAAAAATGACAACAAATCAACAACGATCACTGCTACCGTATAATGCCCAGTTCCTATATTTGAAAAACGATCCGTTCTAGGTACGAATAGTAGTATATTATACGGGGCGTAAGCTAAAATCGTTCCTATAAAAAATAAATTGAGGAACGGTATTTACGACTCGTAGTCGGTTTTAAAATTTTTTTACACGATGACGATTCGTTAAATATAGGAACCGGGCATAAATATGCATTGTTTACACTACACAATCGAAAAGTATTGTTTGAAGTTAGTTCAACTTTACTTTCGAAAAGGATTTTGCTCCTTATATATATTTTTTTGTTATATGAGGCTACAAACAAACACTCAATGGTTAAAAGGAAACACTTTGTATTCTTAATTCGTCACAACACAGAGAGCCACGTCATCCTAGTAATATTATAAACGCGAAAGTTTGTAAGTATGGATGGATGTTTGTTATTCTTTCACGCAAAAAGTAATGAATGAATTTTGATGAAACTTTACAATAATATAGCTTATACATCAGAATAACACATAGGCTAAAATTTTTACAGATACTAGGTATGCTTCGCGGTGTTGCCCGCGGTTATTGTAGTACCGCGGGGTTCAACAAGTCATACAATAAAAAAATATACCATTAGTTTAATAACATGCAACTTCGCTTATACATCATTTACTGAATTGTCCAACTCAAGCAATTTCAAGATGAACTAAAAGCGTAATCGATTCTTGTACCACTGTGCACCGTGAGGAGTGATAGACAGCGAGTAATTACTTGCACCACTGGCTTAATTGATTCTCTCGCTTTTCGTACCGTCATTCACCACTTGTTATGAGAAAGGATTTTGTTTTTGTAGGAAAGCCTCTATAATTAGCTTGGCTTAGTTAGTAGACAAAAATATTGATGAACTACCTATTTATTGCTTTTTTAAATCAAAAAGATCAGAAGTTAATAGTTATTATTCGAAGAGAATTAAACGTGTTTATGATTAAGCAGTATTTGTCCTTGGCTTCGCCTGCTCGTATGTCGGTTATTGCGGTAAAAAGTTGCTGATGTTCTTTCTTAAGCATAATAAACATCAAAGTATCTAAATGACAATTGGCAATTCTTTAAGTAGATTCAGCAATTTGACTGTAAAAAGGTAACAGATAGACATACTTCATTTCACATTATAGTACAATATTGATATCGAATGTCTTTTTATCATCATCATCTTGCTAGCCTTCATTGTTCCCCATATTATTTGGGGTCGGCTACTAATTCAACCGGTTTTACCTGAATATCAGTTTTTAACACAGAGCGACTGGAATCTGAACTCCGTAACCCTGAGGGTGAACTGAATTCGAAGTTTGAACTAGTTGTCAGTATATTTGAGGGCACTGACTTCCCAATAACGATTGCCATAGATGTTCGTGACAACCGGGACTGATGGCAAAACATATTTATTGAATGTATTTTAATTATGTAATTTTTGTATTGTTTAAAGATATTTATTATTAAGTCCACATACTGTTTGCAAGTATCTCCATCATGAAGTTGATGGATTGATGAAGTAGGGAAAAGTATATTTTTTTATTGAATAGAGGGCAAACTAGCAGACGTATCACCTGATGGTAAGCGATTACCTCCGCCCATGGACACCCGCAACACCAAAGGCGTCACAAGTGCGTTGACGACCTTTGGGGGATGGTAAAAAAAAAATGTAAATGGGTACCTTACCTGGTTACTATGATGCGTGAGATGTTTATGATCAAGCCACCAAGACAGCTCTGGCTGCGGGTAGGATCCTCGCGCCGTGCACTGCGCGAGCGCAACCCGTCCTGCTCGTAGGGCATCGCCAACCGTGCCTCGGACCCAGTGGATTGACACGTTGTAGGCTGGTACTATGGACAAGAATATTTTTTATAAAAACAGCCCTTTATAGTGTTTATACAGCAATACCTGGATGGCCGAGCTTTTTTCGGTATTTTCTTTTTGAAAATACCGAAAATGAATGAAATGAAGCGTAGCCAGCTCGATTTATCGCCCCCGGAACCCTCTGTATACATAATTCATGAAAATCATTGGAGCCGTCTCCGAGACTCAGATTATATATAGATTGGTTGTTTGAAAGTATTAAATAAATATTTATTTTTTAAAATCAATTGCACCGTCAACTGCTGCTGTCTCTCTGATACATTTTAATCCATCTTAAGGTTGCCTGGAAGAGATTGCTTTCGGCAATAAGGCCGCCCTTTGTAATTACATTATATTTATATGTCATCTTATAATATATAAAAAAGGTGTACAAGTAAAGAGTTTTCTATTTATCTTTCTATTTATGAACAGGGAAAAATCTTTCTCCTATTGAAGAATATCGAAGGAGTATGAGAAGAGAGAGAATGACTATTTTTCTTCTATGGGTATTTCCATGAATCCATATGAAACAGGTGCAGATGAAGCAAAATAAATATCCGTCCTATTTCGTCATTAGAACTTCATGGATATGAAAATGTTTAGTTTATTTTGACAAACAGGTCTTATTGTAAAACTTTATGGATAATAATATTATGGGTTAGGTTCAGTCCAGACGTCGTAGTCCAGGGGCGTATAGCAAGCAACTTGAATATTGTGTAGGGTATGCCGTAAGCGTTGTTATTCAATATTTATTTATAGAATCTTCTTACAACGATCTTATGGAAAAGTTCTTAAAAACATGTGATAATCATTTAATGGATTAGAAATTCATCGAACCATAACGGGCTTTACCTAAATGAAGTACACTAATAAGAAGCAAGTCCAAGAAAATGTTTAAATACTTACAATAGAGTTCAATTACCAGGGTTGCAACAATAGGTGGTGCCAGGTTTGTGTTGGACGCCCTACATGATAGGGCAGCCGCGTTATCTCTTGTCAGAGGGAGATATAGTTCGTTCTCTCTAACTGTAGGGATGTCACTATCTCCGTCTGAGGCATCCACTAAAGTGTCACCAGAATACCAACTGATGCGAGGTGGTGGACGGCCTAAAACGGATGTAAGAAGAATAATGATTATTTCGTAGGTGTTATATTAATGACTGCCTCTGTGGTGAAGTGACAGCGTATGCGACTGCTGTTCTTGAGGTCTCGGGTTCGATTCCCGGGTCGGATCAAATATTTGTATGATCTGCAAATATTTGTTTCGGAGTTTGGGTATTTCCTATGTACAATATGTATGGGTTTACATATATGTATTTATATCAGTTGTCTAGCACTCATAATACAAGCTCTACTTAGCTTGGGACTAGATGGCGTTGTGTGTAAGATGTCCGAAATATTTATTTAGTTTATTAAGTAGCTTTAAATAAATATAGCAAACTTTTATATTATTATTTATTTATGAAATACAAAGTATTCATAAGTGAATTTTTCGTAGAAAGACAGATCAATGCATATACTGGCAACCTTTAACTTTTGTAGCCAGTCACAAATAATTTAAAACCAAAAAATTTAGACCAAAAGCAATGACATAATAAAAATGAAACCTCCTTGGACAATGATTTTAAACCGTTTGCCCTAAAAGACAAAGGCTTTGGCAATCCTTCACATTTCTGAAATAGCAGGCATGCCATTTAAATTTGAAATACCTCGTTTGTAAGTCCTTTTATAATACTTTTATTGAATTATTTCGAAATGTCGTTTAAAGTTGACTAAAATTAAAGTGTCATAAATGGAACAGTTGACGATTATTGTCAGTGGGTTGGACATTTTATCGCTAATGGACTATGATGAACCTTTCAGTAGGTAGATACAATGCGGTTGTTACCCATTATCACAATTAATTTAGAATTAAGGAACAAATCAACCTTGTTTTATAAGACAATTCCCTCATTAGGAACATACATCATGCGTAGCGGGGGACTTTACAAACGCATGAAACGGACATAAGGAACACCCGGACTCAGAACTATACACGGTACATATACCAAAGTAACATTTTTTTCGATATAACGACTGGACCGATTTTGACGGCACTGGCAGATAGCTGATGATATAAGGAGTGACTTAGGCTACTTTTTTTTAGACTAGCTTTGCCCTGCGGCGTTACCCGCGGTTATTATTGTACCACAGGTAACACCGCGGGGCTCAGCTAGTTTTTATATATATATACTAGCTGACCCACGCAACCTCACCCCAATTTTGAAACATTCTTCATTGTTGCTCCGCTCCTATTAGTAGTAGAGTGATGATATATACCCTATAGCCTTCCTCGATAAATGGACTATCCAACACCGAAAGAATTTTTCAAATTGGACCAGCGGTTCTCAGGCAAGGATTAGCGCGTTCAAACAAACAAACAAACAAACTTGTCAGCTTTATTATATTAGTATAGATATATACAGACAAACTTTGTAAGAATATGTAAAATCTTCATCAATATTCAATAAAAAAGTTTCAACCCTTTTGTTCCGATTCCGTATTATTCCGTTCTAACGCAACTTACATTTCCCACAGTATAGACGGGGCTTAAGGCGATTCACTTGAAACAGTAAATATTGATGAAGTTATCGACCTGTAACTGAAGCTTCCCGTGCTATGTCGAAACGATAAATGTTAATGTAGTGAATTATTGTAAAACTAACAATTAAAATATATATTTTACTTTACGTTTTATAATTTGAAGAATCTATACTAATATTATAAAAAGGAAAGGTTTGTATGAAAGTATGTTTGTAACGAATTGGCTCAAAAAGTACTGGACAGATTTTAAAAATTCTTTCAACATTTTAATGCTACATTATCACTGATTAATATAGGCTATTTTAATTGTAAGGAAAAAATAAATAACAATATGTAAACTAATAACTGTAGGTAACACCGCGAGGTTCAGCTAGTCAGTTATAAATTATGCAGCATTGTTTCAAATAATATATGTATTTATGTAAGAATTATTTTAACCTATATAGTAATCGATATAATATTAATATCTATATATATAAAATAAGATCATGTATATGATATATAATATATATATGTGTAAGCTAACAAATAGTGAAATTTTAGGAAAAACGATACAAGCATGAGGTTTTGTCTGTTCTTGCCAGCGTTGCCAGTGTTGCCCCGATTTTGGAGGGACGTCCCGCTTTTCGAAACAAAATTGTAATGTCGAGGGACAGGTTTTGTACCGCTTTTCGGGGATAACTGGCCGGACGCCCAAAGTGAAATTAGTTAGCCGTAGTCAATCAAAAAAGTGGCAGGCAATAGAAAATAAAAATACCACCATTACATTACAAATAGGAAATGTCACTAGTTCTTTAACGCATTAGACATGATGTAAAAGAAAAATAAAAATATTGCGAATGACCTTTTTATTGTCACTCACACTAATTTTTAATTTCGCTCTGGCGGAAAAATTCCGCTTATTTTCACAAAAAAAATCTCAAAAGCCAGATTTTTTCTTTTGATGAAATGGCAACCAGCCGGATCACTCGTATCAGCTATTTCTGTCAATGTAAAGTATTTATAGTCTTCAATTCTAAGTCTTCGAGACTTCAAGTAGTGTCGTGATGAAATTAATGATAGGGATGAATAGGGATCGTCTTTCCAAAAAACAAAAAACGATCCTAATTTATTTTATAATCTTTTTATAATTACACGGTTAATGTCAGTGGTATATGTAAATTTTCTATCATTTAACTATGAAAAACTTATGTTTGACCGGTCATTTTGGTTCCGATCGTGGCCGATATTTAATTTAAACATGAGGTCAAGGAACCCATCACTTTCTGTTATATCATATGTTAAAAATATCTTCTAAAGATAAACCCTAAAAATGTGTTCCTAAAAATATATATTAACTAGATGTGCTCCAGGGTATTATAGTCTATGCCAGTGAAAGTCCCGTCAAAATTGGTCTAGCCGTTTTACAGATAAATTAAAATCTTTTTTTGTAACATTTTGATGTGAGTACCCATAATAATAAGTACTTCTGTGGCGACTTCCACATATAACTCAACAATAACCTACTACAGCGCCATCTACCGAAGATACACTGAACTACGAAGTAACGCACTACACGGAGTAACTACAAATCCTGAATCGCGAAATAAATAGTTCTCGCGCTGATTATCATATATACAACATCCCAACATCAACTGTTGGGCAGTAGCCCGCCAGGCATGATCACCTCGCCTGGTCGGAGGATCCTCCCTTTGTGTTGGGTGGAACATGATACCCGTTCCCCCACAACTTCCTAAAACATTAAGTGAAAAGCTGTTCATTTGCAGTTACAAACAGACACTTATTTTTCTTTTAGAATTTTGGGAATACGTATTTGAAAATGTGACTTACCTCCTATGACCAAACAGCGTAGAAGTAACGTGTCTCCGTCATGGTATGGTCCCACTCGTGCCCCCACCTTGTTGCTCATTTCGTCCATGAAAAATGGCAGGCTTGGCAGTACTGGAATCAAAACGATTTATTATTATTTGCCTCGCACAGCAAAATTGAGGAATGAGCTGTCGCCTGCGGTATTCCCGGACCAATACGACCTTCAAACCTTAAAGAAAAGAGTGTACTCCTTCTTGAAAGGTCGGCAGCGCACTTCCGACGCCTCTGGAGTGGCGGGTGTCCATAGGCAGCGGTAATCGCTTCAATTCAATAATAAAAATATTCGTAAGTTATGGATGATCATGTGCAAAACAAAACATATATTTAGGATATAGATGGGTCTTTACGACTAGTGGTTAGTGATCCTGACTGCTCAGTCAGACGTCGTGGGTTCGATTCTAGAGGGACAAACAAATGCATGTTGAGCATGATCATTTGTTCTGTGTCTGGGTGTTTTTATCTCTACAAACATAAAAAAGCTGAAGAGTTTTTTTGCTTGAACGCGTTAATCTCAGGAAGTACTGGTATGATTTGAAAAATTGTTTCAGTGTTCTATAGTCACGCTAAAACCAATAGGAGCGGAGCACCAATGACGATTGTTTCAAAAACGGGGGAAAATTATCACGCTACGGGCATTAGGAGACGCAAACGAGGTTGCGCGAGTCAGCTAGTATAAAATATTTGTAGTTATATAATAATTTTAATCCGCAGTCTGATTACCGTAGCACAAAATAAGCCTGGTTTGGAATCAAACAGGACGTGTGTGGGTTGCGTGAAGATATCATTTTTGTTTTGTTTTTGTTTCAATGTATCCTGGGACACAAAGAACACCCAGACTCAGAACAATAATGTCATAGAGTTGTCACGTGGGGTTTGAACTCACAACACAAAGTGCGGTAGAAAACGGCGACCTTAACTATTACATTATCTGTGTCTAATATATCTATAATATATATACATTCTGCTGCGCACAGCAAAATTGTGGAATGAGCTATCGCCTGCGGTGTTCCTGGACCAACACGACCTCCAAACCTTCAAGAAAAGAGCGTAGTCCTTCCTAAAATGCCGGCAACGCACTTGTAACGCCTTTGGTGTTGTGGGTGTGCATGGGCGGCGGTAATCGCTTAACGTTTATAATACAGCTTATAATAAATATATATATGTATGTATTTAGAGATATTTAAGTAGGTGTGTTTATCAGTAGTCCGGTTATTTTAGCACAGATTCCCTAGACAGCCGGCTGTAGGATGTGAGAGGTTGTTATTCTACCTACTCTTAGATAAATAAAGGCAATTTCTATGTACAAATTAGATTTACTTGGAAATTGCTTTGTAAGCTCATAATATTTACATTAAAAATAGGGATTTGACCTTTTGGAAAATGGTGGGTAAACATTTCGCGAAACAAAATAGATTTATTTATGATCACAATCATGAATAATTCTATTTTGTTTTACCTAAATGTCAGTCAATTTTAATAAGACCTTTTTCCCGCCGTAACGATGACTTTTTTTTAATAACTTTGAATACCGACAGATGTACATTTCTCGATAAAAAACATCATAATTATTAAATGGAGGCGTCAGATAATGTGTTCTTCTATTTAATATAGATACGAGTATCAAGACGATTCTTGAGTTGTTTGAAAGCTTTGTTTGAAATTGACGCATTGCTGTGTAATATTTGTGACTTGTCATAAAGGCATAATTATTATTATTACGTAGGTACGTACAGTAAGTTACTACGGTGAAGATTTGAGATGTAAAAACAGAGAAAATTAATTATGCAGCCTGGGAGACTGTGTTACTACTAAAAAGTATTTGAAAAAGAAAAATAAAAAAATATCCAAAGCTTATTTATTTAAGAAACTGAACTCCGCATTGCATACCCGCGGTATTTTGTTTGAACGGCTATACTAATAATAAAGCTGAAGAGTTTGTTTGTTTGAACGCGTTAATCTCAGCAACCGTTGGTCCGATTTGAAAAATTATTTCAGTGTTGGATAGTCCATTTATCGAGGAAGGCTATAGGCTATATATCATCACGCTATTACTAATAGGAGCGGAGCACCAATGAAGAATGTTTCAAAAACGGTGGATTTTTTTTACGTTACGGGCAATATAAGACGCAAACGAGGTTGCGTGGGTCAGCTAGTATATATATAATCTGAATCTCGAAAACGGTTCGTGGTAGTACGTGGGGAGACGAAGGGCGTGTGTGGGAGGAGGATCGGTCTAACCACTAACCCTCGTGGCGGCTTCCCTCATCAGTCGGGAGGAGCTCCAGGCTTCTGGAGTCCCCTGCCGTACCCCACAAGTGAGGTACACCCCGGAGTAACCAGGGTCAGGTCCCCGGGGCAGGTCACTGTTACGCCTCACACCGTTCTACGCAGTAATAGACTATGGGCCCGTATCGAAAATTGATGGGTCATATGAACCACCAGGAGACTTTTTTAGAAAGATACAGGGGCATAAAACAATAACATTCAGCACTATGCTGTCACTTGGAAGCTGTTCAACTGAGTATAGGTGAAGGTAGGGAGTAGGAACCGTCGATTTTTCTCCCTTGTCACATAATTTTTGTATGGCGTTGCGGGATAATGGATTAGAAGAGGTTTTGAAATTGTATGGAACCGATGCCGTCTGAAATCATATGACTAAATTGACCGAGACAATCGCCGGGCAATCAAAATGAAATCCAACTTTGTGGCACACTATTTTTGTACGGTATCGGTCCCATTTGTTGGTCGTGTATTAAAGAGATTTGTCAGTTCTACAATTAATTAAATTTATTATGTTTAAAATACTTATTGACAATAATGTTTTCTACAAATATTGTACCATAAAGCAAATTAACACACATTTGCAGTAATTCTAATTCAAGCTTCATTAGTTAAAAGGTCAGTAGAAGCCAAATTAAACTAATCTCTTTGATGGTCTCTAAGAAATGAAAAGCTGAAACTTGGAAAATTACAAGATGAGTTTTGATAAATCCGTAGAAGGGATTACTTCTTGGGTTAAACCCGATACGATAACGTTATTGGAAACATTATTATTTAGAGACTTTATTGATTTCAGCTAATATTAAATCACAGTTTCAAACTAACTCAATTATTAATGTACTGATTATATATGTATTCATTGTCAATAGTTTATACTTGAACGTTTTATATTGATTTGATTTATTAAATTTACATACACTGAAGCAAATACAATATCAAGATCTGTAGATATAAATGTTGGTTCTAGAACATTCCATAAAAAGGTTTTTATTAAAGGTAGCACAAGTTGTTTCTTCGGTAAATAAGTGTGTTTATTTGGAATATGGACATTCACTGTTCTGACAAACAAATTAACTGGAGATGTTCGGTATCGATTGGTTGCTACCTTTTATAAATAAATCATCATCATCATCATCATCATGTCAGCCGAAAAGCGTCCACTGCTGAACATAGGCCTCCCCCAAGGCTTCCCACAACAACCGGTCTGGTGCTGCTCGCATCCAACAGACTCCTGCGACCTTAACCAGGTCGTCGGACCATCTTGCAGGGGGCCTACCCACGCTCCGTTTTCCAGTACGTGGTCGCCACTCCAGAACTTTTCTGCCCCATCGGCCGTCTTGTCTGCGAGCAATGTGCCCTGCCCACTGCCACTTAAGCCTGGCAATTCTACGGGCAATGTCGGTGACCTTTGTTCGTCTGCGGATCTCCTCATTCCTGATTTGATCACGCAGAGAAACTCCGAGCATTGATCTCTCCATTGCTCTTTGTACAACTTTGAGCCTTCTTATCAGGCCCATTGTGAGTGACCACGTCTCTGTACCATAAGTCATCACTGGCAACACACACTGGTCAAAAACTTTCGTCTTGAGACACTGCGGTAATTGGGACGAGAAAATGTCACGCATCTTTCCGAACGCCGCCCAGCCGAGTTGGATTCGACGATTATAAATAAATAATAATAATAAATAAATATTTCGGACATCTTACGCACAACGCTATCTAGTCCCAAGTTAAGCAGAGCTCGTGATATGGGTACTAAACAACTGATATAAATACATATATACTTTTTTTGTAAATATATTATACATAGAAAACACCCAAACTCCGAAACAAATATTTGTAGATCATTTGGAAAAGAGACAAACGAAAGCACTCTAGCAAGTTGTCCGACAACGTTATATTTAAACCTATTTAAGAAATAAAAAACTTGAGAGGTGTCAAGGGACATCCGGATGGAACGAAGTTCGAAATAGAAAGACGAAACTAAAATATCTGGCTTGCTTTCTATAAGAGAGAGAGAGAGAGAGACAGACAGAGAAACATGCGAACGCCGCACGGCTTACAATAGCTTACTATAGCAAAAAGTGTCGTTACACTATCATCACCAGCCTATCGCAGTTTACTGCTAAACTTATTTATTGATATATTTTGTATTTATATTTGATATACAGAATTTTAAACACCATTAATTTACAGCGACATCTATATTATTAAAATTAAACTACTGGCAACGACATCTATGATACGTAAATGTAAGTTCAGTTTCTATTCAAAAGATGGCGCTGTTTATATAAAATTGAAAAATGTTTTTCACCAATTCTTTAAAAAAATTATTTGTCTTGACAAAATGTGTCGTTGACATATGTCGAAAGTGTTGTTACAATTCCGTCTAGCCCCCTTTCGCAACGCGCGATAAGGAACTTCGTTTCAATAAATTCGTCTTGACAAAATGTGTCGTTGACATAAGTCGAAAGTGTTGTTACAATTCCGTCTAGCCCCCTTCCGCAACGCGCGATAAGGAACTTCGTTCCAATAAGCTTGGTATGAGGTGTCTTATGTGAGGCAACTCTGCCGATATGTTAAACTTGTTACAGACATATAGTGGTTTTTTTTCTTAGTGTCCACCTACGTCACTTAAGGAATATTTATGCTAAATTTCCTGCTTCTCTAGACCTGACAGTTTCAGTTGTGCGTTGATTGATCAGTCACTGAATCAGTCGGAAATCAGACAAAAGAAAAAGCTAGTCTAAAATAAAAGTAGTCTAAGTTACTCCTTAATTCATCAGCTATCTCTCTAAAAAAGTCTTGTAAAAATCGTCTATCCGTTCCAGACATTGGCCGGAGAAAACAGACAGATTGACATGAAAATAAAAAAAAAGATTTATTGATATAAGTAGCACACTTTCATAAGTGAAATACTGTTTATTTGATATATAGATAACAGTAATAATACATATGTAATCGCAAAAATTTCTCTCAATAACGAAAGAGAATCCCCAATTCGCATACATTTTTAAGTAGTTACCCTAAATGATCCCGTGCAAAGTCCCACAAGAGAGTAAAAGAAATTGAATGAGACATGCCAATACACGTTTGTCATTTTTTTGCTGAAAATTTTCAAAGCAACCATTTGTGACAGCCAGTCAGACAGATATCCGTGTAAGAGCTACGTTTATTCTCCTGAGAGCCTCTAAAAGCCTGATTCATATTTTATGCACGATATGTACCTTCCTACATAAATATACTTTATCGAACAGCTGTGAATTTATATATTAAAGTTTGGATCTAATATTCAATCGATCCGAGTAGGTTGAGTGTCTAAATACTTTTAAAATAGTGGTAAGTAATACTTAAATAATGCATCATAGTAGCTGTGTAAAAGGAAAATAAATAAATAAACATAGTGTACAAAAACACATGGGAATTTATGGTTCGTTATTCTACAAACGCATATCCTAGACAAAGGTCAAAGACTGTTCTTGTGGATACTTTATAAGACAAAGAAAATTCAAATGGTAAACAGTTTATGAATAAAAGTAAAGAACTTCAGTTTTTGTAGCTAGAACTGACTCATTATTATATTACTCACAAGTTGAACCCCGCGGTACTACCCACGGTACGACAATAACCGCAGGCAACGCTGCGAGGCGAAGCTATGTCTTTATAAATTGAAGCCTATGTGTTATTCTGATGTATAAGCTATATTAATGTAAAGGTCCATCAAAATCCATTCGGTACTTTTTGGGTGAAAGAGTAAGAAACATCCATCCATACTTACAAACATTCGCGTTTATAATATTAGTAGGATTGTTATAGAACTGTCTCATTAGTATTTTGATGATTAATTCATATCACTTCTAGCATCGTATTTGAGTACCAATTGTAAATAGGCAATAGATACACTATAGTTAGAGCAGTTGAAACTGCTCGCGGCTGTTTGATCGGTTAATGAATCACTGCCACAGCGGTTGTGAGCCAATGGAATTGTCAATTGGGAATATCCCAATTAGGAAAATAATTTGAAAAGCTTTTATATTGATAAAGGCAGAAAGAGTAGATAAGAGTATTATATACACTGTGTGGAAATAATAACTTTTCTCCTTAATATTTAATTATAATAGAAAGCTAAGTTTTAATATTTTATACGGATTTTGCCATGTTTTTCGTGAAAGCAACAAAGTATTGGGATTGTTTCTCTCATTTCTTTTTTATTGTATATGGGGCAAACGAGCATACGTGTCGCCTGATGATAAGCGATTATCGCCGCCCATGGACACTCGCAACACCACACACAGACAAGTACGTTGCCGTCCTTTGGGGGATGGGAAGAGGGATAGGGGGAAGGGTTGATTGGGGTATGGGCCTTCAGCATCCTCACTCACACGGTGAAACACAGCGCAGGCGCTGTTTCACACCGGTTTTATGTGAGGCCGTGGTGTCACTCCGGTCGAGCCGACCCACTCACGGCGTGGCCTTCCCATGGTAAAATAGATTTCTAAATAAGTCTCATTTCGGGATTATTTTATGGTTTTGGAAGACTGTTAGTTATCGAGTAGGTATGTATTTAAACTTTGGACCAATTTGTAACCGTGACTAAAATTTTATAAAGACGATGAACATTACCGTCGCTCTTCAAGCTCAACTAGTGGTCTTTCTAACATTTAAAAGCTCTGGCATGTGGCTACTTATACGAATAAACCTCTTCTGAATTATGTCTGTTGTCAGAAACGATATTAGTCATTGCAATTCTGACAAATCCTCATTGTCATTGCAAATTGCATTGCATTGGCTATTCAGTAGGTTCCCAAAAGCAGAAGTCGCTAAATCGACGTGACTGATCATAACCTATTGTGTACTATTAAATATATATAAATAAGTAAATAATTATTTCGGACATCTAACACACAACGCCATCTAGTCCCAAGTTAAGCGGAGCTTGTGTTATGGATACTAGACAACTGATATACATACATAAATACTTTTTTTTAGTAAATACATACTTATTTTACATAGAAAAAACCCAAACTCTAACAAAAATTTGCAGATATCAACCCTAGACCACGTAGTGTAGGATGCCCTCTGGCCAGATGTTGGGACGACTTACGTAAGAGGGCTAGCAGCGACTGGATGCAGAAAGCAACAGATCGGGCTGTGTGGTGTTCCTTGGGAGAGGCTTAAGTCCAGCAGTGGACTGCAACGGGCTGGTGATGATGATGAACCCGAGACGTCAAGCACTGCAGTCGCATACACTACCACTGCGCCACTGAGGCGAACAATATCTTATACTTGAATATCTTGATAATTTAATAAGTCTTAGTGACTGGTCATGGAGATGACAGTGAAATATTGATAAATCTTTGTTTGTCGGTTCGGCGGCTACGGCCTATTGAAATCAAGGGTTTTATTCAAATTCACAGGGCCTTGAAATGAAACGTTTATCAATGTAGGTAACGGTTTCAAATATTGAACGAGTGAAAAAATGGTGGCAATGTATAAAAATAAATCTTTTGTGTAATAAAACCTCGATGTAAGGTAAAACAAAGAACCCCGGTGTATTCAATTTTCGGCTTCGTTTGGTGAGAGCTCGCTGTCGGCGAATAAATGACTACTGTACTTTTCAAGTATTTTACGGTTCCTACACGTGTTACGAGAACATATAGCTTTGGATTTCATTAGATCCGTCCTGATTTATTAGATTTCATGTCATGATTAATGACTTTTAAAAACAAATATTTTTGAGTGAAAACGGTGTTACATACATTTGATAGATTTTATATTCGATAAGTTAAATCGATTGATCATGGCAATTTCGCTAAGCTGTGTTCTCGATTCTTTACACTGATATTCATTATCTAGTTCCAGATAATGTTTGTGGAGTTATTCAAATGTGAATTTTAGAATATTTCAAGTTTGATAAAGCGACCTTTGGGATTATTGTTATTTTAATTAAAACAGCTTATTTGTAATAGTAATGACGTTATTTAAATTTTCAAAAATTTCTTATAATATAATAATATATATAAAATAACTTAATAGATTGCTATTTAATATGATGTTTGCGCAAACGTTTGGTGCTATAAAATACCTTTAATTTAATATATATATTCAATATAGTACACAAAACAATAACAGCTAAAATTATATTTTAACATTTTTGGGCCAACTTTCGATAAATCTTTTTGAAAATATTCACATTTTTATCATCTGATAACCATTTTCAATGATAAAAACGCGTAAGTCATTGATGGGTTGGTGTATTTTAATGTCCTTACATAGAATTTATTGCTCTCTCAAAAGAAGAAAGTACTTTTTGGTGGAAAATACTCCATGCATGTTTTATACCCATAACAATGTGTTTAATGAAAAGTACCCTAGCTTGTTTTTGTATTCATAGAAATGTGTATCAAGAAAACACGGAACTGGTATTAGTATATGACGTGTGGTAGTGGAACAACGGCTTAACGCGACATTGCGACGACACTGAAAGAATGTGCGTGATCCTTGATTCTTTTTGCGTATTTTATAGCGAATGCCATGTTTTCTATATATTTGTGTTATAAATTTTATTGTAGCAGCAATAAACCTTGACTATACAAAAGTTTTTATAACCAGATATACGAGATATGTGTAGGTATATCTGGTTACAAGGCAGATTGCAATGGAGATTTTTAAAGCAGCATAAGTTTATACTTAATATCATATTTGTTAATTGCTGTTTTACGTATCGGGGAACCCCCTCTCTGCCTAAAATAACACCTTAAAGTAGGTAGTACAATACACTTATTCAGTCTGCTTGGCTGTTTCGCTGTCTGTTAAACCGCTGCACCAATTTCAATGAAATTTGCCATAGCTATGTTTTTATTTTTGAGGAAAGACATATGCTACTTTTTACCGCGATAACTGATATACACAAGGGCGGAGCTGCGTCCAAAGTCACACCTAAAATATTTTTATGGAGTAAACGTCAAACGAGCAGACGTATCGTCTGATGGTAAGCGATTACCGCCACCCATGGAAACCCAACACCGAGGGTGTCACAAGTGCGTTGCCGGCCTTTGGGGCATAGGGAGAGGGATGTAGGGAGGGGTTGGTTGGGATATGGGCCTCCGATATCCTCACTGACTCGGTGAAACATAGCGCAAGCGCTATTTCACACCAGTTTTTTCTGAGGCTGTGGTATCACTCTCGTGGCTCTCCCACGGTAAGTTCTAAAAACTAAAACCACTATCACAGATATCAAGATATATTTTAAGGACCGTTGATGGCGCAATATTTCTATGATATGAATGTTATGTAAAATTTGATTTGCATCGTACCTCAATTACTTATAATACTATGCAATTACATGTTATTTATTTAAGACGTAATCAAGAGTATTTTCAACCATCAAAAACTGTTTTATGAAACTAGTTCGTTTTAAATAAAGATTTGTTGTTGAAAAGGTCTTTTTATAGCTCAAGACGTCAATACCCACCTAATGCAGCCAATTAGCATTCCTATTTATTTGCTTAATCCAATTTGTATGTAGATAAATATCGACGTAATATATTTAATTGAATAAATTTGTTTCGTAAACTGAACAATTTGATTTGAGAACGTCAGTAAAATTCAAAGGGTCACTAGCTTTCCATGTTTTTAAAGATTGCTTTGATAACCATTAATAAACACTTTTGTTAATATTTTTATATTGTTTGAGTCACAGCTGCCTCGTTGGTCTTGCGGTTGACGTATGCGACCCGCCGATCAAGAGGTCTCTGGTTCGAATCCCGGGTCAAGCATATAGTGTTTGAGTTTTTCTGATTAGGTATAGAAATACTTAATAAAAGCTCGGAGTTTGGAAGGTGGGGTCTGAACCCCCGTGCTTTAGAGAGCATGTAAAGTTGTCGGTCCTGTTCCTTATCTCTCCCCGATCGTGTGGGTTAAATGCCCCATCGGATTATGAGAGAGGGAACAGAGAGTGCACCTGTGTTTGCGTACACACTTGTGCACTATAATATCTCCTACGTAGTTAGCTGGTCTCCGTTGAGACTGGCCACCGTGGCCGTTATCGGGTAGAAGAACATTATAATTATTATTGTTTGAGTTTTAAACTGAAACTAAACATGTTTAGATGTACCTAGCTTTACTCCTGTTGTAAGCGCTGGGACCTTTTTATGTTTAGCAAAGCTACTTTTTATGTTATTACTTGTAACTCTAGCCGACCCTTATAAATTTGTCTGTATTTCTGAAATGAATTAAATGATTTCACCTGTCTTTGCGAATATTTTTCATTAATGTTTAGTTCCTATTTGTCGTAATGTTATGTAAATAGAGCTTACTAACAAAACCTGCCTACTAATATTAGTATAAAAAACAGCTTTGGTACAATTCTTTAATATTACACGTAGAATTATTTTAAGTTTTTATATCATCGACGTATTACTAAATAGAAAATTGGACTTTTATCCACTGTTGGTGTTGTAAAAGTGCAAAAACAACCACGATTAACTCGGCGGGGTGCTGATCGTTATACATACCTTCCTCGTCAATCGAGTGATTATAATAGACAGAGCTTTTTATTGCTGAAAGCTGAATTGACATTCTTTGAGTAGGCTAAAAGATCTAAGCGAATAGACAGTGAAAGCCGCTCCCTTTTTTATACTATGTAAACTTAATAATAATAAATATTTCGGACATCTAGCTTGTTATGAGTACTAGACAATCGATATTAATACATGTATACTTTTTTTGGTAAATACATACATATTATACATAGAAATCACCTAAATTACGAAACAAATATTTGTAGGTCATTTGGTCCGACCCGGGAATCGAACCCGAGACCTCAAGCACAGAAGTCACGGACACTTACCACTGCGCCACCGAGGCAAAAAGTTATGCCTTTAGAATTTAAATAAAAGGCAAAACAGTACGTAAATATGTAAATACAAAGTTTCTCGAAATTCCACAATTCTCGTAATCAGCTACGCAATATTCCTGTCTTTTGTTTGTCTATCAGTTAGTAAGTGCTACACTCAGAGAAGAACAAAGTCTTTACATAATTCAGTACACTTTGTTTGAAACAATAAATTGTTGTAATAAAATTCTTGTGTTTCGTTTTTATAGAGAGGAATGTTATTTATTTATCGGTGTTGAACTCTACCAACACCGAACATCATCACTCCAACATTGACAGTCGTAAAAAGGTAATTTTTCAGAGATTTATTTACAAGGATTTTATTACACATTGCATTTTCTGTGTACAAATGTGTACTGTGTTTATATGAGCGAATACTTTTATTCGAACGATTCAAACGAATTCATTTATAGGCATACTTTAGCACTAGGTCTACTGGTCTATTACTAAAACTACTAGACTAGGAGTTTTATCTTCTTAAAAGAAGACTTTGACAATAACTATTTTAATAATAATAATGTAATAATAAACATTTCGGATATCTAATACACAACGCCATTTAGTCCCAAGCTAAGCAGAGCTTGTGATATAAGTACTAGACAACTGATATACTCGTAAATACATAAACACTTTTTTTTTGTTAATACGTACATATTATACATAGAAAACACCCAAAACCGAAACAAATTTGCAGGTCATACAAATATTTGGTCCGACTCGGAATCGAATACGAGACCTCAAGCACAGCAGTCGCATACGCTACCACTGCACCACCGAGGCAGTCTATTGATTGATTGCGATTATAATTGTATTAAAGGAATTAAGTTTTTCTTATTTTTTTAAGTGTAAGGGTATCCCCTTAACCTCCTAGCTTATAGATTACCATGGCATGAGTTTTTTCGATAGGACAAAAGTAGTTAATTCGAGTCAAAGTCATTTTGTTATGAAATTACATGTTTATAAAAAAGTATTTGACCCACTTACGGGCGCGTAGTTTCACAAAATTAATGCCGAACCTTATTTATATGCAAAACGTTTATTAATGTAGCATAATTATACGTAGGTATATATGGGTCCGCATAATAATATGGTTACAATTAATAAAAACAACTTTTTTAAACTATAAGACTGAACTTGATTAATAATAATAAAATTTTGGACACCTAACACAACACCATTTAGTCACAAACTAAGCCGAGCTTGTACTATGGGTACTAGACGACTGATCTAACTGATATACATACTAATTTTATGTAAATACAAACATGTATGAATACATAGGAAACACGCAAACTTTGAAACCAATGTTTACAGATCATACAAACATTTGAATCAACTCGAGAATCGAACCCGAGACACCAAGGACTGTAGTCGCGTAAGCTACCGCTGCTCCACCGAGACAAATAGACGGAATAAATAAAACATTTCAGTTCAAAACTTAAAAGAAAAACATAACGTTTGAAAATCAAAATACCGGCTCGACTGGAGTGATACCATGGCCTCACAAAAAAACCGTGTGAAACTGCGCCTGCGATGTGCTTCACCTTGTAAGTGTTGATACGGGAGGCCCATACCCCAACCTCTTCCACAGCACCCAAAGGCCCATAAAGCACTTATGACGCCTCTAGTGTTGCGGGTGTCCATGGGCGGCGGTAATCGCTTACCATCAGGCCAAAAACGAAAAGTCTAAGCTTTCAAAAGGAATCTTTCTTTCAGGCAAGACTGACTCAACTTACCAATAACGGAGACGTTGATGCCCACATTCCTGGTAGGAGACAGCCTGAAGTCGACCCGACAGTGGTACATAGCCTCATCATCTTCTGTAAGCGAGGTGATAGTGACTGCAGTCGGCTGCGTACGGATGTTCGCGCGCAAACGTGAGCTTGTGTTGAACGATGGCTCCGACCATTGTTTGTCAGGGACCTCGAAACTGTTGGATTTACGAAGAATATTAATATATCTCATAGTAACTAGTAGAGGCGCTCATAGCACATCGTGATTATAAATAATTACCGAGGGTAAGCAACGACGGCGCGGTCTGTACCTGGATGGGTGACCGCTAACGGCATATTACTATGAGCGTCTCCGTGATTCGGAGGTCACGTTAAGCAGTCGGTCCCGGTTGTTATCATAGGATAACAATTGTGAAGCTTAGTTTGGAGGCCTTTGGGCGGCTTAAAAACATTCAACGGCAAGAATACGTATCCAAAACGTTGTCCTGGCAGTCACTGCTGGGCTCGGGTCTCCTCTCAGGAGACTGTTGAGGTCATACGTCCCCACGCTGGCCGAGTGCGGGTTGGGGACTACTACAACTTGTTTACAAGAATGTATCAAGCATATATTATAGATCGTGTTATCGCCAAGAGCAATTTCTTACAAGCAATCTTTGACTGAAATTCGATTGTCTTTTCTTTCTGCTATCATATTTTAAAGCGTAGTAGGTTCATAATATCGTATCCAATTTCCAATGATTCGATTTGCTTGTGTATCAAGGTTTAGTATGCTTAGCGTTGAATAAATTTACCAACGCCGAAACCGTCCCTCCAATATACGTTTTATACTTGTACAATTTCAGGTCACGTGAAATATAGGTTGACGAGGAGTGAGGTCATTAAAATATTAGTGAATTTACTTTAAAGAAGATTTGATGAGAAAAGTTTATGAAATTTCGTTAAACGTTGTTTTTGTTTTGTGTTTGGGGTTATGGTTGAAATTTATAAAGCGTGCTTAGACTTTGCTCAGACTTTGCTCAGACTTTGCTTACACTAAACTTACATAAGTTTCTGCTCAGTGTAGTCTTAGCATTCGAATTTATAGTACTTAGGCTAAGAGTTTACTGAGTGTATGCTAAGCAAGAACTCGGGAAAAATGTTTAACGTTTCAATTTGCATAGCATATTTATTTAAATTTTTGGCATTTTAAAAACATATTAAAATAGCTGCAATAAACTAAAATATTAGTAATTCTATAAATTTTATTATATAATTGTATTTCAATCAATTTAAACCGTTAGGTTATATTGGTTTTGAATTAAAAAGTGAAAAAACAACACATGTAGAAGTAAGAAGTAAAACAGAACGATCTTTGACGTGTGAGTCAAATGCTCAGATGTCATAACGATATTTGAGGTTTTCTCGAGTTCAATAGCAATTAATTACCAATTTCTAGAAAGAACTTTTTAATTTGACCCTCGCATGTCCTTACGTTCTTCTGTTACAATGCTTTCAAACTACATCAATCGCACCATCTTCACGAGCGCGTAAGTAATCGCTAAGTCAAGGATTTCAGTGACTTAGACTATGCTAAGCATTTGCTCAGCTTGAGCTATGCAGAATGACTATAAATTTCAATGCCCACTTAACTCGTGAGGTAATTCTAAGTAAAGATCAAACACGTTTTTTTAAATTTCAGCCTAAGAGCTAAAAGAGAGCTTATTATTAAGTTTGTATGACTATATTTGTTATGCTTATTAACTGGATTTTTAGATAAGTACCTGGAAGGCCCGGCCCAGCTTTGCTTTTTTTTGTTTTGGTAAATTTCTAACACTCAATCCTAGTTAGATCAGTTTACAGCCCCCACAACAAAATTTCAAGAAAATAGTTAGACCCGTTTTCAAGATTCAGATTATATTAATATACAAGAATTGCTCGATTAAAAGTATTATAAATAGATGGATTAGATATGGGAAACTTATTTTCCTATTTAAAAAAATATTTATAGTGCTCTTACACTATAATAGAAATTTCGAAATAGTGCAAGAAGATATTAAATTCACATTTATTCCCTACTAGCTTTCGACCGTCTCGTCATCACTCCATTTGCGTTTATATTGGTATCCGCGATAAAAAGCAGCATGTTGTTCTTTACTGATTAATGTAACTTTCCATTCGTGACTGAATTTTTGAAATCGTTTCATAAGTTTAGGCGTGAAAGCGTAACAAACAAACTCACATTAGCTTTTATAATATTACTTAGTATAGTTTATTTATGTTTCTGTTTAGTGTTACCGTCTATTTGCAGGAAATGTGTATCAAAGTAAATGGGTTGAAGCGAGTGTGTTTGTGTTGAAAAATATCAGCCGTTAGATGTGTTTGAGAGTTTATTGACATAGTGTTGTGTATTCATCATTAGGCTCACGTAGGCGGTGTTGCCAACAACGTAGTAATTATAACAGAATACGGATTTAATTAATAATATTCCAATCTGTAATGTAATTTGTTTTATTATAGACATTAGGAGTGTTTATAAACGAAACGTGTAATTCAGATTCTCTTTGTTTAAAATGATCGTCGCTTTGTGTAAGGCGTGTAGGTTTTTGTTTATAAGTTATTGTTATATGGAATGTTCCAGAAGAATGTTCCGGTGTATCATAATCATTATCAGCTTATTACTATCATTAACACCTTTAATCGAGCAATTGCTCTCGTATAATCTGAATCTCTGAAATGGTTCCAACGATTTCAATAAAATTTAGTATGCAGGCCGTTTCAGGGGCGATAAATCGCGGGTGGAGGTGCGGATGCTAAGGAGCATGCGCGCCCAGGAGACAGTAATGGGAACATCGGTACAGAACAGTAGGGGGCCAACTACAAACTGTAGGTGGCCCGGGGTACGTCGGGGTTCCAGAGTTTTCCTTTCTATGGTACACCTGGTTCCCCGGCTTCTAGTACCAGGGACGGTGTGCGGTTTTAGTCGGTTTCACACTGATATACAAGCAAGCATATAAAAAAGGGGCGATAAATCGATCTAGCTCGGATTAATTTTTAGAAAAATTACCAAAAGAAAATGAGAAAAGCTCACCTCATCGGTCATCCAGGTATATTTTAAACGTTTCAAAATAACGAAATTTTTTTTCATTTTACTGCCTACGAAATCGGTTGTCGGTGGTAATGATGAAATAGCAACTTCAGAATTAGTTTTGGAAGACAAATTATACTTTGCTAAATATAAAAGATTCTTTAAACTTTATTCAGATTCAAAAGTAATCAATAAAACTTTGGTCATTACTGATTTTCAAATACCAGATTCTGTTATAAGGAATGTTCTTACCTGTAGATGGGCACGTTATTCTTGTACCAGACCAGGATCATAAATTCGTCGTCGGATGAGTCTGGGGTTGAATCACACAGCAACGTGACGTCACCCCCTTCCAATGCCTGCACGTTTGATACGGGACCTACGAAACAAATTAGATTCATTGCAACGGTGAAACGATAATCTCTAAAAAATATGTCAATGAGGCTAATTCTTTTGTTTCATCACTAAATTAAAATTTCTCTAAGATTATCTTCAATCTTCTGGTTTAGTAATTTCTAAAATGCCATTTTTTTAGGTATATTTTTACTTTAATAATATCTAATTTTTAGTGTGACATATCTAATTTCGTCTCGTCGTTTGATAGGATAATACTCATAATTAGTATTTTATTTCATTTAAGTTTAGTTTAGAGAGATTTCGAACAAAAGCATTCGCACCAATATCATCTTTATCATTATCATCTCTTGGTATGTTTTCCAATGATAAATGTTGTTTGCAAAAAGTTTTGGTTGACATGTTTTATAGCAGATGCCAATCAAGCTTATCATTGAATACCTACCAAATAATATTAGGATTACTTTCCATTTGTAAACATAAATTTAATTTTAGTAATATAGTTTAGTTCGTTAGAACTCTATAAATATTATGTCACGAAATAGTTGTTAATTCTTTGTAATAAACGTTTACCTAACGTGGAACCATTTATTTTATACAATTATTTACTGTAAACAACGATTTTTCGGTTAAAATTTATATTACGGTCAGGTTTACACAAACCTACATAATATTATAAATTGGAATACTTGCTCAAGTGTCTCCGTGTGATTTATCTTCCACAAACTACTCATATCCTTTTCTATTTTATAGAATACTATTCAATCCCGAAGACCTGAATGATTTCTCATTTCTAATAAAGCCTTAGGTTTATTTATTTAGTAAACTGCAAGCAATCGTATACTGGATTGTTGGAATCTATTTTCTTGATTCTCAAAGACTCCCTATCTAAATAAAAAGGAAAATAAAAATAATATTTTCCAATTGGCGTTTTACCTAAGACCAACCTTTCGTTTTGAAAGGATATTGTCCAGACTGATATAAAGTATTTGAAGCGGTTTCACAATGTAATATTCGATTTTACTATTGTTGTTGATTTTTCAATGTCTTAATAAAACGGTCTCGGTGGCGCAGTGGTAGGGTATGCGATTGCTATGCTTGAGGTCTCGGGTTTGATTCCCGGGTCGGACCAAATGTTTGTATGATTTGCAAATTTTTGTTTCAGAGTTTGGGTGTTTTCTATGTATAATACTCGTATGTATGTATCAGTCAATCTAGCTGTCGTAATACGAGTACAAGTTCTGCTTAGTTTGAAGATATATGGCATTGTGTGTGAAATTTATGAAATATTTCTTTATTTTTCATTCTCATCACGTTTGGAAAACTTCTACGAAAGGAAATCCGCGTTTGTTACCCACGGTTAATATTGTGCTTTTACGACAATAACATCGAGTATAATGCGGGTGGCAGCTAGTCCAAAAAAAGTAGTTTAAGTTATTGATTATATCATCAGCTATCTGTCAGTAATAGTCTTATCAAAATCTGTCTAGCCGTTTCAGAGATTAGCTGGAAGAAACAGACAGATAGACTGTGACAGACAAAAAGTGTGTGTGTGTGTGTGTGTGTGTGTGTGTGTGAGTGTATGTACTTGTGTGTAGGTGTGTGTGTTTGAGTGATATTAAACAAATGTGTTGTTATGTATTATGGGAAAAAAAACATTTTCTACATACGTTTTATTTTGGAGATACGAGCATACCACCCTCTTGCATATAATCTGCGAGAAACCATATATTGGGCATATAGAGTTAATCTTAATATATATAAATCTCGTGTCACAATGTTTGTCCTCAATGGACTCCTAAACCACTAAACCGATTATAATAAAATTCGCACACCATGTGCAGTTCGATCCAACTTAGGAGATAGGATAGTTTATTTCTCAATTTGAGGTTGCAATTTTATTTATTGCGAATTAATTGTTGTAGCAATATAAGACGCAAACGAGGTTGCGTAGGTCAGCTAGTTTTATTATAGATATAGAGTAGGAGAGGAGAAAGAGGGTTGTATGGCAAATTAACAGCAGTCGCACGTTCAGAAGATTACATTTATCATATAGTATGGTTGTTGAGAACAGTATAGGGCGTAAAGTTGCTACTTTTAAAATAGCTCTGTGTGTCTACTTCAAGAGGTTTTATTTTAGTTTTCGCTGCGCCACCCCAGCAGGAAATACAATAAGTGACAATAGGTAAGCACAAGGCATGTTCACAAATAACAAATTGGTTTGTGATATTTGTATAGATGTTTAGATTATTTTCAAGTTATCTAGTTTTGAAATAAATATTTTACTATTAAACATTACATATTACTTAATAGAATGACTTTGACACAAAGATATTTCGTTTCTTAATTTTAATTAAAGTTCTCTTAATAAGTATCCGAGGAGCCTTTGTACTGACAATGGTATTCTGTTGTTGACGTCACTAAACTGAAATTCACTAAAATTTATTGTTGGATTAAACACTTTAAAATCATTTACTTACAGTCCATTTTTCAATATCTCACATCTTAACTTTCACTATATTTAGTTCAGTACTAACTAAAATTTGATCAGAGGTACACGCTTGTTTATTAGTAAAAAAACAAAGTGAACTCTAAATGTAAAATTTATAAATAATAATTACGTAAGTAATTTAGTCGACACGTATTTAGACGACGTCTAAGTTTGGTGCGACATATCAAGTTTTACGTCACACGTTACACGTTTTAAACTTACTTTAAATAAGATAAGCAAAAGAAAAAATATGGCCTAAGTTGAGTAATTATCTAATTTTTGCTATGTCAAAGTAAATTTAACTTTTCAAGTAATAAACAAGCGTGTGTGACACACAGTGACAGCTAAGATTTGAGATAAAAAAATGGACTATAAGCAATTGAAAATAAAGTAAATAATAAATATAACAACAATTTTTAGTAAAATTTAGTTTAGTGAGGTTAAGAACAGAATTAGCACCATATTCCACTTTATGTTATTTAACGACATTGGTATTGACGCCACAATAAGTGCTCTAATGGCGATAGTACACATACCATTACATGGAATGAATAGTAATTACTTTATTCAGCAGGGATAGTGTAATTGGTCCACCTAATGTAATATTAATGGCACTTACCTTTATCACTAAACTTACCCCAAGGACAGTAAATGAGTACTATTCTACATTTAAATTTATACTTAAAAAAATAAACTTGGTTCAAAAACGGGTCAAGCGTAAGTCGAAAATGCGCACTAAGGGTTTTGTAGAGTTATCTATCAAATCGGCAAAAAATCATGTTTTTGTATGGAAGCTCCCTTAAATATTCTTTTTATTCTGATTTTAAGTTATTGTTGTTATAGCGGCAACAGATATACATCATCTATGAAAATGTCAACTTTCTAAATATCATGGTTCCGGAGATACAGCCTGGTGACAGACGGACAGACGGGCAGATTGACAGCGGAAATTTAGTAGTAGGGTCCCATTTTAGCCTCCTCAGAGCCTCTAGGGTCCTCCTCAGAGACCCACACCTGAGACCGGCGGTCGTGGTGGTTTTTAGTGGAATTACCACATACTGGCTCCCCAGCCCCGAAAGAGCCGGAGATCCAAAGGGATTTTCCATCCGGTCAACAAAAAAAGGGGTCAAGTTTTACTCTTTGGGTACTGAACCCTAAAACTGGTCCCTGAAATACAGATTAAAATAGTTCAGGGACCAGAGCATTCACATTAAATGTATAAAATTCATGTCAATAAATAAATAAGTAACTAAAAGGTCATAAACAACATGTTAACTAAGTAATCGCGGAGTGTGGACTCACCATCAACGCCTGGTATAAACGCATAGCTCCCCGTACAGATCAGAAGAAACAGGCAGATGTGCGCCGGAGTGGGGCGCATTCTACGGCCCATCCATGCTCTCGTTCTGCTCTCTCATTGGTCGAGGGAACCGCTTGCCCCGCGCATCATCAGTTCTATGACTTTCAATCTTTTTGATATATAAAATCTGGAAAAAAGAAATAATATTGAGAATAATAAAGACTAGTGAGTTGAGAGAACATGAAGTGTGTAAGTAAAAAAAATAATCTTAGATGAATATTAAAAGGTTAACTAATAAAATATTAATAGATCTCTTTAATATAAAGAGTTTTAGCATAAATTGCCCTTGACGAATACCTCGCTGAAAGAGACTTCGTACCTTAAAAAATAACTGTCACGCCTGTCTACTTTATCATGAAAACGTTTTAAAGAAAAATATTGAGCAAAAAAGTTTGTATTTTAATAAGTATTTGGTACACGACTATCCCTATACCACGATGTCAAAAGCGCGGTTTTTCCAACATTCATTAAAATACGTATTTATTTCATAAAAATTCTGAATAGTCCACCTCTGATGTAAATGTCTTTAAACCCTTCAAGTGTTGACAGCCTATCATCTTTAGAATATACCTTTATTGTGACATCAAAGGTGTTATATAAATACCTTTGTAAGTATTATAAAGTATATTGCGTCTGGGCATTTTTGTGAACGAATTTTATGAATAAATTCCGCGAACAAGTCAATAAATGAAATTTTTATTTGTATTGTTTCTCAATAATTACAAACAGATTTAAGGTTTCCAGTAAGACTGTTCCAATAATAAGTTAGTAACGACGTTCTTTGAGCTCCCGTTCCTCTAAGTTGAATCTTAACACCTTACTTAGAACTTCTTTTCTACGAACCAGAATAATAAGGTTTTTGTTTTCTATTTCTCAGTATAACATATATATATATATATACATACAAATTTTTACAGGCAAATTGTGTCTATATACTTTTATTTATGTTATGTCAACGTAAATAAACTATACAGACAAACAGACACAAAACTACGCAATTATTTAAATTAATTGAACGTCCAAACTATTTATGTAGCCAATATGGGATTAATGGGAAAATTTATCTGCTATATTAAACGGAGTCTTCTCACGAAACTATGAGAAAAAGCTAGCATTATGTATATTAATTACAAAGTTTGTTTGTTTCAGAATTTATGGAACAACTGTGCAGTAACCGGAGCGGTATAGAACTTTGACGTGTGAAGGATTAACTCATTGTATAGTTTTGGCGGCGTAAAGCAGTTTAGGGCGAGCAGAGCGAAACTGAGCGAACTATTTTATAGAAGAAGTTCGATGTGACCAGCATTTTTGGTTTAAAAAAATTAAGTACTTTATTATAATATGAAATTTAAAGCAATGTTAAAGCTGCCCCCAGATCATTTCTTTTTAATTTTCAAGTACAAATTATTTCAATTACATTGTGGTAAGGTGCGCTAGAATAGAACACATTTTAAAAACAAATAAGAGAAGATGAATTTAGGCACTAGCAGAGTTAATTATCTGTTGAAGGAACTTCATCTTGCCTACCTTATTAGTCTACTTAGGGGCTTATTGGTTGATATCTAATCTGACTAATTTTAACCTCTACTGATTGAAAAGTTGTGCTTTCAATGTCTCGTTTACATTCGACTGCCTCGGTGGCGTAGTGGTAGCGTATGCTACTGCTAAGCTTGAGGTCTCGGGTTCGATTCCCGGGTCGGACGAAATGTTTGTATGATCTGCAAATATTTGTTTCGAAGTTTGGGTTCTTTCTATGTAGGCATTTACAAAAATAAGTATATAAGTATTTATATCAGTTGTCTAGTACCCATAACACAAACTCTGCTTAGCTTAGTTAGATGTCCGGCATATTTTATTTTATTAGCCTAAGTGTCTTTCTATTCTCTTAGGAATGTATACTATTTCGCATAATATGTTGTAACTAGGTTTCGTATTTCTAATTATGTTTTGAATGTTAATGTACTGATATTCAGGTAAAAACGCTTAAACTAAACTAACTAAATAACCTTGGGAATAATAAAGGCTAGGAAGATGATGATGATTAATAAAACCTCACCATTGCCATGACACTCGCAAACCAGTTTCAAACAAGTCGGCAATGTTGCATAACTTATACGGAAATTGGGGTTCAATTTTCAAACAATATGTAACTTTTTTTGTAGAGTAAAGTCAACGCTTGTAGCTCCTTGGTACCGTAGTTTAACATATCGTATAATTAAGGAGTCCTAGCTAAGTCAGTCTATAATGAGTGACAACATTTGACTTATTAAGATAACATCGTCCTTCGGAAAGCACGTTAAGTCGTACGAAGATTTTTGTCAATTGTTACGGGTTGATTATGCCCTGAAAAGCCCCAAGACAGTCTTGTAAAATTCCGATATCGACAACACTTTTTGAGGTCGGATGGAAGTTGTTCTACGTAAAAATTGAAGTCCAGCCGTGTTGTAGAAGACTTAAAGTCGAATCATTCTAGTTTTAGAAAAAAGGAAAAACAAGGTGTAAATGAGTAGATTTGTCGCCTGGCGGTAAGTGAAAATCGTCGTCCTCGCACAATTACAACTCAAGAATCACTTGAACAAGGGTAAAGGGGAAGAGGATGCTTTGTTTCGTGGGCTTCTTTAGTACGAATTTCATCAATATTCAGTACGTATAAACATATGATAATTGTGTGCAATTCTTCACAAAGAAAACCGTCACCATCATTTAATTTGGTGTATAATATACGGTTATGTGTAGGTAATATTATAAACTTTTACGCGGGTTTCTTTTACATTCACATTAGAAGAAACATTATCCTTTGAAAAGGTGAAACAAATCACCAAATCTAATTTTAAATGGCGCGTTTTGTGGGTCAATGAACTCTTCCTTTGCTGTTAATACCGATATACCTACACATATTATTATCATAATAGGTAGGTATCTATGTATAGAATTTTGATGGCGTTTTATAACGTTCAATGTATTCGCAAAAGTATTTTAGATAAGCAAAAACCTTTTGAATATTTATATTTTAATGGATGTTAAACCTATTTTATGGGATGTTATAGGATTAATAAAACACTATAGTATAAGATTAACTCACTACTAAGGGGTTATTATATGAATAATACAAGCGTTTAAAGTAATAGCGGTAGGCCAAATATTAGCGCACCTATTTTCTGTTTGGGAGACGGTCGACTAAATCCGACTAAACTAAATTCTTAATGTATAAATTATAGATAATAATAACGTAAGTAATTTAAACGGCATGTATTTAGATGACATCTAAGTTTGTGCGACATGTCTAGTTTTACGCGTACACGTTTCAAAAGTTTAACACAAGAATAGCAAATGAAAAATTATGGTTTAAGTTGAGTAATTTAACTAATTTTAGTAACGCCAAATTAAATTTACTTTTAAACTAATAAACAAGCGTGTATCTCTGATAAACTTTTATTTGCTACTGAACCAAACATAGTGAAAACTAAGGTATAAGATATCGAAATATGGACTGTAAACATATTAATTTAAAGTATACAATCCTACAAAAAAAATTAGTGAATTTAAATTTAGTGATATCAAAAACAGAATTAGCACCATTTATTACTACATGTCACTAAGTTACTAACGTTCTGAACCAAATAAGGGATCTTTAGCTTCCTGTCTTCTTCTTCCTAGCCTTTATTATTCCCAATATTTGGGGTCGGCTACCAGTTCAACCGATTTTACCTGAATATCAGTTTTTACACAGAGCGACTGGCATCTGACCTCCGCAACCCTGAGGGCGAACTGAATTCGAAGGTTGAACTAGTTGTCAGTATATTTGAGGGCACTGACTTCCCAATAACGGAAGCTTAGCTTCCTGTACCAAATAAAAATCCTACAATATTTCAACAGGGAAATTTTAAAACTATAAGTGAAAATTTCGCAAGTATTTTGCCAAACTTGCACGCTTTGAATATCTACACGCCTGACCACCAAATATCCGTTCGGTGCAGTTTGATCGAAATATCGAGCGTTAGGTAAACAAACCTCGTTGTATTTTGTGTACACAGGTTTTAAACGAAGAAAAGTTGCGTTGTACTGAACATGTGGTGTAGTAAAAATAACTCAGTTCAGCCACATACTTGCTTTTCTGCAGACTTATCTGCATCGATGGCGCAGTGATAGCGTATGCGACTGCTGTGCTGGAGGTTTCGGGTTTGGATGTTTTCTATGTATAATTTGTATGTATTTACAAAAAAGTATATATTATGTATTTATATCAGTTGTTTCTCACTCAGGACAAATAATTCTGTGGTTGGATGTAATTTTTCTATGGTCTGTATTTATTAAGAAATATTTAAGTGGTTACCATGTGCCAACTGCTGTGAAACACAGGGTCTACCTAGTTTGTTGTGTGAGGTTATTGTAATTACATAATTTAGTATCTGGTATTTCATTTTAGTAAATTTTCTAAAAAAAAATCTAGCTAGATCGACTTATCGCCCCCAAACCCCATGCATACTAAATTTGCGAAGATTGTTTTAAAATAGCCGTTTCCGGGATTCAGATTCATTAAACAAGAATTGCTCGTTTAAAGGTATTAGATGTGAATACCTGACAGTTGAACTTTGAGTCAATCATTCGTAAAAAAACATTTCAAAAGATTAATCTGAAACTAAAGTCGTGTAATAAGTTAGTGTTAAATATTTAGATCCGTTTTGAGAGTAAGCTTCAATCGTCTTACAAACTCTTTGCGCCTCGTCAGATCTCAAACTTAGTGTCAAGTGTTCTAGAATTCCAATTTAAATCTTTTAAAGTTTAAATTTAATCCGTAGCGCTATATTGCGAGGCGGATAAACAGGGTTGAACATTTTGTAGAGTGAAATCTAGCTTAGAAGAGAATTATTACTACATCATTTAACTTGAGAAGACGCTGATTCTAGAAGCATGACGACTTCAGAAAAAATACTAGAGGAGTCGATGCGAACTGCCCAATATCATGATAGTTGGCGCTCCTTGCGAAGGCATTCAACAGTTAACGGCGAGAGGCTGATAAGATAAGCAGGTTTAAAGGAAGATTAATAACGATAATGGCTGCGTAGAGATCGTACCGCAAGTCCCTGATGGGGAGACGGTACTGGGACCGCAGTAGTTCGCAGAGGTTGCAAGTCCTTAGGTAGTAGAGGCAGCGAGAATAGGAACAGCAACAGGATACATTGAAAGATTTTTTTTATATCTCTCCTTTTACAATAGTTATATAACATGTTAAAGAATTAAAGAATAGATATTCTAAATTAATGAGTATATTTTTGATAAGTTCTTATAATGTCATTTGTTAATTTGTCATTTTTTATTCAAAGGTGATAAATAATAGATGTGAGTTGAAAGGTCATTCATTCCGGTATTTCTGAACATCAATTGTATATGTCACATTACGTAAAGGATTAATAATGTGTCATATCAATTAATTTAGAAAATATTAGACTTTGGTACAAATAATCCTCTCAAAATATTTCGTATCTTCGCAATAATTCTTCGCTTTTAATCGCTTGGAAATAAATTCTTCATCATCACTACATAGTATAAAACTTAGTTGCTGTCGCTGTTTGTCCGTCCTTATGTATGCTTAAATCTTTAAAACCACGCAAAGGATTTTGATGCGGTTTTCTTTAATAGATAGAGTGGTTTCTGTGTTTAAAACATGTATAATATAGTAGTGAAATACTGATAATTTTAGAGGTTTTAATGTGAAGTCGTAAATATACACATTTTTTTACTGCCTCTGTGGCGCAGTGGTAGCGTATGCGACTGCTGTTCTTGAGGTCTTGGGTTCGATTCCTGGGTCGTACCAAATGTTTGTATGATCTACAAATATTTGTTTCGGAGTTTGGGTGTTTTCTATGTATAATATGTATGTATTTACAAAAAAAAAAAGTATATTTGTATTTATATCAGTTGTCTAGCACCCATAGACACAAGCTCTGCTTAGCTTGGGACTAGATGGCGTTGTGTATGTCTGAAATATTTCTTTGTTATTTATTTTTTTGCGCTTACATTGCAAACGCTGGCGGAAACTTACAAAATAGATCAAAAGAATATACTACAATATTGTAGTCTCGTATTGTAGTTGTCTCAAAAAGGTCTCCAAAAAAGTCCGTGTTCCTATAGTTCTATGTCTAAGGGATAACCGACCATCACCATTTTTATTTCTTTTTCAGCAATGCAGCATTGATTCTTATTCAATTAAGTAAATTAAATACATTGTGCATTTAATATAGATCAATATGACTCTTAAAAGTATGTCATTTAAATAAATATATTCGAAGATATTACAGATTTAAAATGCACGAATCGTGTCGTCGGTGGGTGCATATGAAATCCACCCTTGGGAAGCCGGGGCGGGCCGCTAGTATCTAAATATAAAAGAGTTTTCATAAGTATTTGGATTTTAACGTTATGGGTCAGTAATTAGAACTGTGACAACAATATACGACGTATTTGTAGATGTTGAGAAGTCAAAAAGCATTAACCAAGAGATAGCACATTTTTTACTTAATTAAAGATTTTTTTTATTGAATAGTGTGATTGAACGAACAGACGTATCACCTGATGATAAGCGATTACCGCTGCCCATGGACCCCTGCAACACCAGAGGCGTCACAAGTGCGTTGCCGACCTTTGGGGGATGGGGTGAGGCATGGGGGAGGGAATGGGGTATGGGCCTCCGGTATCTTCACTCACTCTGTTGAATCACAGCGCAAGCACTATTTCACACCGGGTTTCTGTGAGGCCATGGTACTATTTCACTCCGGTAGAGCCGGCCCATTCATGCTGAAGCGTGGCTCTCCCACGGTAAAGGTGTGGACATAACAAGTCTTGGTGTAAATTTCTCCTAGTCCACTGCTAGACGTAGGTTTAATCCAGAAATATCATATACTAGTAATTGCTTCCCAAAAAAGTACGTAGAGAAAACTAAGATGAAGTGAAAATATCACGAAAATCGAGAAGGGAAGTTAAGTCACAAGTTCAACCCATGCAATGGACCTTACAAACGACCATAAATGAGACTGCAAATGACCATACTTATATACATAGCTACAAACTATGATTTTATATTTCACGCGACGTATTTAATGGTCTGTATAGTTGTTTATGCAAATTTTCAAGGTCGCTTCTGCAATCACGTTCGGATCAATATCGCACGGAATTTTATTGAAATTTGGTTGAAATATCCTTCACAGGTGTAATAGAAGAGATACAACATATAACTATAGGTGTATATCTATATATATAGCTATGTATGTGTAGTCTTTTCACCTTGAACAAGAAATATTAATAGAACGTCCAATTTACGGATAAACAGAATACTATTATTCTTCAAATGGAATATTTGATGCTAAATCACGATATGTATTAATGAGTTCTTGAGACAAAAATAATAACTGTTTTTCGTGTAGGGTATTACTTTTACGAAAAATTGTTTAGGGAATAGATTCCATATCCCATTGACTATAAGGGTCAAAATTACTGGACCATTGTTAAAATGTATGACCTAGACAAGTATCAAGGATTCGTATCAAGTATATTATTTATTAATTACAAACTAATGATATTGTAAATGAAAACAAGGTATCTATCTTTTATTTACATTTATTTGGTTTTAGTCATCTAAAATTGTTTATTGATCAAATTCTAAACGCTGTTAGTTTTCTTTCTCTTGTATTTCTTTTTGATTAAAAGTGTGATATATAGTATTTCTCCTGGCAATAAGGATGCTTTTCGTGATGAATAAAATACGAACAAACCGACCAAAAAAAAACAATATGATTTATATATACGAGTACATATAAGATTATACTCGTAGCATTATTTTCCATTTAAAAACACTATATTTTACAATTGAAAGCGTGTCTGTAGGCTGTTATGTCCTGAGTTTTTGCAGCGACTGCTTATTTAATTGCAGTCACTATTACGTAACAAATTATAAAGGCTGTTATACACACATCTATAAAATAAATAAATAAATATTTCGGACATCTAACACACAACGCCATCTTGTCCCAAGCTAAGCAGAGCTTGTGTTATGGGTACTAGACAACTGATATGAACATATATACATTTTTTTTGGAAATACATAGATAATATACATAGAAAAGATCCAAACTTCGAAACAAATATTTGTAGATATTGTATGTGTTTGTAACACTTGGTGCGATCCAGGATTAGAACCCGAGACCGAGACACAGCCAATCAATCGCTATACCGAAATAAATCTAAATTAGTTCAGTAACCGATATTAGGCTATATTATTTACAGCTATTCAAATACTAGTATATCCTATACGCTAAAATTATATCCCGCACTTACTTTGTATGTTAGTAAATCAAATATTGTGTGGAAAGTTTTTCTTGATTAGATAAAGGCAACGTATAAGGTTACACGGTTAAATAACTGCCACGTGTAACTAAGCGAGTGATGATAAGTATCGATGCTAGTTTGAGGTATGTGTATACTCACCTTTAAGCTCAAATGTAAATTTTGACCTTAATTAGCGCTACACGTGATAAAATGATTTCATTACTGTTCCGCTACATACGGTGTTATTATTTCAGCCTGGAATTTGCTTTACTTATATGTATAACAGACGGGTAAATGCGAGTATTGCCGATTTTGACACGGCAAAGAGAAGGAAAGTTTATAACAAATCGTGTTGTTATTTACGAGAGCCACGCTTCCGCATGCATGGGCCGGCTCGACCGGAGTGATATCACGGCCTCACAGAAAACCTCTGTGAAACAGCGTCAGCGCTGTGTTTCACCGAGTGAGTGAGGATACCGGAGGCCTATGGGCCTAATAATAAAAACAGTCGAATTGAGAACCTCCTCCTTTTTTAAAGTTGGTTTATAAATATATACGTATTCTTCAAGAGAAAACAATCATTGCTGTAAATCGTTCAATACCTTGTAGTTACATAAAATAAGTTTAACAAATTGAATTGAAAAGTTCAGTGAAAGCACTTTGCAAAGACGAACAAATGAGTAATAGAAGAAGGAATAAGTTCAGAGCTGAACCTACATTTTCATTCCAAGTTGAATTTCCAATACTATTGTTTTAGAGTCAGATTTCTATTTAATTACCATCTATACTAATAATCTATACTAATAATAAAGCTGAGTTTGTTTGTTTGAACGCGGTAATCTCAGGAACCACTGGTCCGATTTGAAACATTCTTTCAGTGTTGGATAGTCCATTTATCGAAGAAGGCTATAGGCTATCATCACGATAATACTAGTAGGAGCGGAGCACCAACGAAGAATGTTTCAAAAACGGGGGAAAATTTTCACGCTACGGGAAATTGATGACACAAACGAGGTTGCGTGGGTCTGCTAGTTATGTATAAAATTTTAAATGCAAGATGGCTGGTAGGACCTGGATGCGAGAAGCCGAGGATCGAATCAAGTGCCATGTAATGGTAAGTCCCATGTCGCAATGGACTGCGATTGACTGATTATGAAATTCATTTAAAAACGGTCAACGTTCTCTTGACCTTTTCCGTTTGTGTAAGATTGAATTTGTGAATCTGTCACTAAATCAACATAAAATACGTTATTACTTTAAATTTTGTATTGTAATATCAAGTTTCATTTTACGACGGTTACAGATCGTCACAGGCATGTAATACATTTTCTAAAGATATAACATTTATTTTGATAGATATTTGACAAGATAGGTGACTATGACTGTACATTTAATTTAGCTTTTTTCTTTATTTCAGAGAACAAAAGATTATATATATTTTTAGAAGAATCATATGAAATTACGATATTTAGGTTTAGCACACAAACAAAATAACATTTCTTTAGTCTCTTTCTTTTCTGTCTTCAGGAATGGATTTGAAACATGCCCAGGTATTCTCGTCACGTTTATATTATTTTTGCGAAACATGATTGTTGTTACCTCAGTATTTTATACCTTTATTTTTACAGTATAGATCTTCCGTAATACAGTGAGTTTTATGTTTGTTTAATCTTAATATAAAGTACAAGTAAAAGGTAATATGAAACTTTATTAACGGAAAGTCCTTGGGCCCTTTAGATAACTCTCATTTTTGTGTATACGGCCCTGTCTACTCTATGTACTCAGCTTGATGGAAAGCATAAGCAGAATCTACGACTGTACGAGTGGTGGTCACCATATATATTGCGAATGGAAACAATGCAGTATGATGACCCACATGGCGGCCTAGAGATTCTTCTACATCATTGGGCTTCCAGTCTCGGACTCACCAACGAAATACGATAGTACGAACGCTGTCATTTTACGGTGATCTTCTTTCTGTGTGAGGTTAGTACCGCCCTGGTCGAGCCGGCCCATTCGTACTGAAATCAGCGTGGCTCTACTACATTTACTTTACATTTCATTTCATGTTTTAAAACTTATCGGTCTTTTGGTGTAATAGCGGTCTCGAGTTCGATTGCCGGGTCGGACCAAATGTTTGTATGATCTACAATTATTTGTTACGGAGTTTGGGTGTTTTCTATGTATAATATGTATGCATTTAAAAACAAAATTATGGATGTATTTACCAGTTTATCAGTTGTCTAGTACCCATAACACAAGCTCTGCTTAGCTTGGGACTAGATGGCGTTGTGTTTAAAAAAAGAAACATTAAATAAAGCAAATATTTTAAAATGAAAATTTTCATGATGATTGGTTAAGTTGGTTTCAAACATCGAACTTACATTCATATTTAGAAAGTTTATTTGGATTTGGCTGGCTCATATATAAAAAAAATCTTAATGACTTTGTATAAGCCTGTTAGCTCCATTAGCCATGTAGAGCGTTGCTGTTTTTCAGACAAAACTGATTTATATCTCGTCACTGAAAATTCGTATGTAGTTTACAGCTTATGTAGCTTAGTGTAACTCTAAATGTAGGGCTAAAATACTGGAATAGCATAAATTTGTGTGACAAAACTGAGCTCTTTATTTAACGTTCAGGGTTTATTACTTACCTAGTAGAATATAATCCTAAAAGCATAGCCTTGTTTTCATTTCATTCATTAACTTACACACCTAACGCAGATAAATAAACGAAAATTTTTAATCCAAATATTTTTTTGGAGCAACGGACAGTTTGTCTTTGGTATTGTTGTAACGTTGTAATTTAGTATGTATTGGAGGATTTAATATGTATAATACAAGTATATGATTATCTTTTTAATTGGATATGTAATACTTTTTCATCACGAGAAAAAGTAGGTACATTTTTGTTTTATCAAGTAGTTTTATTTGTAAACTACTGTTTGTAATAAAATCATAAATATACGACAATAACTTACGAGTACATAATGATAGATTATATCAATTTTAAACAATGAAACCTGAACACGACTTGCGATATCGATCTGCTTTTCCTCTTGATACGACAACGCAATTGTATGCAAAATTAAAAAAAAATGTACACTAAAACCGAATATGGTGTGCAGGAGATTGTAGTTGTTTAAAAGAAGAAAGACTTATCCACACACATTGATTTACATTCATTAGAAGCTTAAGAACTCCGAGAGCTTAAGTTCTGCATAGTGATATTTGCGTACATAGATAGACCAGATACCTGACACTGTCTCTACTTAAACAGATGGATTGATTTGAGTGATTTCTTATTTAGAAATGTGTTTTCATCCCAAAAATTTAAGGTTTATCAAAAACCTGACAGAAACGGTTTCTGGTTAATTTAAATAATCCATCCATGTGTTCAATAAAAATATTTAACGACTTTGAAGATTCGATTTTAAGGTACTTCCCTATGAGGAATAGTGTGAGTTGGAACGTCGTTCTATTGCTCTAGATGAAGTTTCTTAAATACTACACGATTTTAAAGCTTTGATTAAAATCCAATTGCGTGTAACTAGACTCTAACCAAATAAGATTACGACAATGCACTGTTTTACCAACAATAGCCTGCGACCGTATAATCACACAGATTATCTCGGATTTGGTAAACCGATACTATATTTAGACAAGTCATAAGGATCAGCCTTGGACTCAACAGAATGACTTGGAAACATGAAAATTCAATCACTTTTGAATGATACAGTGAAAACGAATTGAATCTGTGTCATTTTCACTACAATTTTCTCACATTACGTCATATAACATAGTAATTGAACATACCTTTTAACAGTTCACTCCTGGGCACATACTTATTATTAAAAGGGGGGCTTTTTCGTCACTACTCTACTAAATATAAAAGGATAAAACCTTTTTGGTAGGTATTATGACGGAAAACATTGTTTTATACAGAAGAATTCGGGGATTTGAAAACAGTACGTTCCCGAATATTAACGCATTGAATCCTGTGTGCATTGGCTTCAAAGCACACAGACACAATATATGTTTGACACAGACAAAAGCTTCGTATTTTTTTCAAATCTTGACGACTCAGTATTAGCCCGTCATATCCCAAAGCTCTTGTGACGCCGCTTACCATCAGGTGATACGTCTGCTGGTTTGACCACTATTCAATAAAAAAAAAACAAATTTGTCAACAACAATGCAAGACCATGCAAGTTATTTATTAAATATTGCCTAAGTTCCAAAAGTTTAATAAAGCGACTTAATAAAGTTACCTAATTAGCACTAGTACGGAGTTCCAATTATACTAACATGCGAATAGTTCCTCGTTGCACTTGTTCCTTGTCAATTTAGATGTGTCTTGCAACATTTCAAACAAGTGATATATACTTGACTAGATTGGAATATCCTCAGTAAATTATTATTTTAATAAACGTAGATAGACACTCACACTTTATGAGTATAATTCTCTATTTACTTTAAATACATAAGGTTTATAATAACCGTAAGCCGTATAATTTTAGTTCGGAGATTTGGTGGCAAAATATTTTTTTTTTTACTAATGTAACTTAGCAAGGCAAAACTGACCCTCGCAACCTCGTTTACGTCTACTATTGCCCGTAGCGTAATAATTTTCCCCCGTTTTTTAAACATTCTTCAATGGGGCTTCGCTCCTATTAGTCTTAGCGTGATGATATATAGTCTATAGCCTTTCTCGATAAATGGACTATCCAACAGTGAAATAATTTTTCAAATCGGACCAGCGGTTCCTGAGATTAGCGCGTTCAAATAAACAAACTCTTCAGCTTTATAATATTAATATAGATGATCACCTAGCATCAAAAAGACGTTTAGAAGTTAACGAAACGAAAAAGATAGAGAATGTCGCATTAAGTGACTTTGATTTATGACATATTTCAGATGACTTTATAAGATCTACCTCTTCATCATCAGCACTGTTGGGCATAAATTTTAGCCTACTATGCTCCCTTAGTCTCCTCTTACGACACCCATAGGATAAATAGGGGTGGTTACACTTCATATTCGTAACACGTCCACAAACAAACATCTGATACTACCTAACCTAATATCTACTGTACATTTAAGGAACTGGGGAAAGGAAATTTATAAGTATAGAACGAAAGAATTAGAGTAAGGGGTACGGAAAGTATCGGGTGGGGAACGGGACTGAGAATGCTATAACTCGAAGAGGCCGGGCACGCTAAAGAAAGTATTGGCCACAGTACATAATATAGTGTTTAATAAGTTACGTCGAGGTGCAACAAGTACTAGAAAGATAAAAGTACACATTTTCTATATGAAATATTTGAAAAAAGTTTATATCCGTCTTTACGGATATAACACACACAATAAAAAAGCTTGTAATACTCGTAACTAAATTTGATGTTACATTCCGAGGCCAATAGCTTAAGCCACACGAATAGCCGCAGGCAAAAGTAGTTTCTTAACCATAATTTTCGCTTTGTTAAGTACGTTTTTAGTTGTGTTGTAACAAATCACATAATATCAATTTGTATGATTGATTATACAACTTGTTTATATTTTACTAGCTGACCGACACAACCTCGTTTGCGTCTTTTATTGCCCGTATCGAAAAAAATTCCCCCGTATAGGGTTGATTTTTTACACCTTGTGTCCGAAAAACCCCAATATCTTATGGAACCCTATTTTTTTCCAAAATAAAATATAGCCTATGTTACTCGTGGATAATGTAGCCTTCGAATGGTAAAAGAATTTTTAAAATCGGTCCAGTAGTTTTAGAGCTTATTCATTACAAACAAACATACAAACAAAGTTTTCCTCTTTATAATATTAGTATAGAAATATAGATAAAAAAGGTAATTACTAAACTTACAACTTAAAACACGGTAATGTCATGCCAAGTTCCCGCGTATTTTCCTACGTACTAGTACTTTACGTTCATTGTCGAAGTGTTAGTCTTGGGTACAATTTTTCTGTTCCAAATTTGCCACAAACCGTAGTAAATTCAATTATTAATTAATTATTATACCCTATCGCACTTTTTTCTTTTACAATGTTTGAACATTGCTAAGAAACCGTGCAATGGTAACCACAAACAAAAATAACCTTCAATTATGAAAAGCATTACGAAATGTGCGATGCGAATGAAGAATTTGTTTTAAACTACAACAGATCACGAACGTAAGAGCAAGAACAAGAATTGAGCATATTACAGCCTTAAGCCCATACAGTGGACTTGCCTCAAATTGATTCAGCATTTATTTGTAAACACATTATTAAGTTAATTCTTCAAGGGTAACTTATTCTTTTCTCAAGCTCAGTAGTCTTCAATATAAAAATTCTAATTAAATACTTAGATTCCCCTAGGAGGCTAAGACTTTTTAATCTAATGATATTACTGAACTTCGCATTTACAATTATTTCAAGACGTGTAAAAGGTTCCAAATTAAATCCTAAGATAGTGAAATTAAATATTATACAGTCCAAAAGACTAATGTATATTTATAAAAAATATTTAACAAGATATAACTATTATACCATTATTATTGTCCTTCTTTTTCTAGGGAAAAACTTGCTTTCTAAATTGTTTGTGGTGCACAAAATTTCATGAATGATTATTATAATATTTACTTAAACTGTACGAGTAATTATTAGCGACTTCACTAACCGATTACTGAAACAATTAACTAAAAATGCTCGTGACACACTTACACAATCATTGTCTGAGATGACCCACGACCTTACAGTCTAAAGATTTCGATTAGATCATTCAATCAATCAGTCAGTTTATTACATTTCACTGTTGAACATGAGTCTTTCCCATCGTATCTCACAGTTATCGGCCCTGACTTTTCGCATCTTATGTACCTTCTTCAAGTCGTCAGTCCTTCTCATTAGGGAGCGTTCTACCTTTCTTTAACTATCTCCATTCAGTTAGACAAAGGGACTGAATTTCTTCGTTACTGAGTTTCACGTTAATAGCCAATATGAATTCTATTAATTACAAAATAGAATTACTATTCCTATTAATCACCGTAACACCGATTACGAAGCATCCGTAGTAAAGAGAGTCACTATATTATTTATCGTGTGACTGTCACCTTAAACGATTAAACGGCTAATATTATAATCTAAACTTCAAAATAGATTACGTATTAATATTCAGAAATAGTTGAATAGTATTCAGATATTCAAACGACTCACTGATGTTGAATATGGGTTTTACCATTGTGATATTAGTTATATCATGCCTAGAAACAGATAAACTTGTTTCTATCTAGCGTAGGTGTAATAAAAGAGTTAAAATTCATTCTTTCGTTTGGCATAATGGAATTTATCTTGCTACTATTAAATTGCGATTAAGTAAATGTTAGATTGTTAGTTTTTTATGCCATATGTCATTTTTGTATCGTGTATTTTTTATGTCATTTGATTTTTTAGATCTTGTAGTTTATATGAGATGTGGTATTAGACGATAATGTAATGGAACTATGTGATATTCCGGGTTGAGAGTATGTAAATTTTTTCAACCAAAATAATCGTCTTGAAAGGTTAGGAGCGCTGCAGTAAATCTGTGTCTGTTAAATTGGAAAGAGATATGTTTTAATCAATTGGCCAACAGCAAATCATGATTCTTCTAATAAGTTATTAGAATTTGGCTAATTTGACGTCTATATTTATCTATTGTGAGTTTTTGAATACTATGTCCATAATACGTTCTTGAAAACCCATTTTTTTATGGAATAACAACATAACAACTTATTCAGTGCTCACTGTTTCGCCCCTGAAGGTGTATTTTAGTGTGCAATAGTGTTTAATAAATATATAAAAAACTTTTTAAATTTATACATTTGAATGTTTGAAAAAAGTAATTAACGGCAGATATTTATAATATAGCCCTTCCTTCCTTCTACAGGGATCTCGATATCTTCATGCTAAATTTAATTGAAATTATGTTCATTTAATTAGCTTTAACTTTTACGCTAGTAAAATACCGACACACTCAGTTTCCCATATAAATATTCTGTAGGTGCATAAAATCCTTGGCACGAATAGAAAATAGGAGATGTTTGGATTATTTCTGAAAATTATAACAAAATTTTCTGTTTTGAATTGTAATAAATCACACACTTTTGGGCACCTTTCAAGCACAATAAATGTTTTTTCTTTTCAATGTCAAGTATCTGTCAGTTTCAATAAAAAAGGCGGGAATTTATTTTGACACTGTCAGCCGTTATTTTTGAATCTTGTACAAGTTATATCCCGTAATATGTTCTGTTGTGTCAGCTAGTCGCGACACTAAACGACGTTAATTGTCTGTTAGGGCTGGCCCTTGATTGCCGTTTGTTGTACACGTTCATCAGCCGCATATTTCAACGGGCAGAATGATAAATGGTCACTTCACTACACCAAAATGAGTCATTACAATTTTTAGGCGTGATATTACTCAATTTAAGTGCATTGACGTTTAGCTTTATGTCTTTGTATAAAAATGTTTTATGAGTTCATGTCAAGGTTGTCATGTTGATGAATAATTAAAAGTTTTAAGGTTGGTTGTAGTTATGTAACTTTGCATCATTTTCATACGTTTTAATGCATAACAAGTGGTGTGAGGTAAGTGATGCTGATGATGAGGTAGGTGATTTTCTAGAATTTTTTAGCTTTATAAAAAAGAACCTGTGATAAAGAGCGTACCTACTTCAAAATCTGACAAACGACTTGTAAATTTTCAGTTAGTAACAATGTTACGAATGCGAATCGTATTTCGAGTGTTCGCAAATCGAAACCGTTAACATTGTAGGTACAAATTATAACTTTTTAGTCACCTTGATAGTATAATAGTTATAGATAAATGTTTAGTAAAACTGAGTTGATGTATATTGATGATATTATATACTCGTATACCTAAAATTTTCAAATATTTTAGCATTTCAACTAACGTGTTCATTTTGCAAGTGAGTATCTTTGCAGTTGTCGTATCTCTCTGCGACTGAGCACTCTTCATAAATTGAATAATTAAATAAATTAACTTAAAAAACATAACTTTGTATTTAAAATGATTTTAATTTATTAAACAGAATAGATACTTTGTTTTAATTTGTAGAGTTCTTATTACATTAATTAATGCCATCTGTTCGTTAAAACGGATTATTTAAAATCTGCAACTGTTTTATCATTTGTTTCGGAGTAGTTAGTTTTATTGTTTGTTGTATGATCTGCAAATGTTTGTTTCAGAATTTGGGTGTTTCCTATGGTGTATAATATGTATGTACATATTTAAATCAGTTATCTATAACCTATAACACAAGCTCTGTTTAGCTTGGGACTAGATGGCGTTGTGTGTAAGATGTCCGAAATATTTATTATTTATTTAAAGTAAACAAGACAGTATTACATGAAACGTTCATTAAAAAATCTCACCTTTATAAAAACGCTGGCAAATGAATACTTGGTTCACCGTTCACCTGAATCGTATGCTGTTTTAAGAGGGTATAAAGCTCTTGTTTATTTCCGTTCATTTTTTCAAGCCTGTTTGTGAAGAGTAAATTTTAATCAGTAAGAGAGAACTCATGGGTTTTGTGTATATTTTTCAGATTGAATCACTATGTTTCGTTAAAAATATAGTGGCTGAAGCTCCTTGTTTATTGTGGTAGACTTTTTTGAACTTGTATTAATATTTTGAAATATACATAAGTTTGCATTCGATCTTTTAATGTTCAATTTAATCTACAAATATTTGTTTCGGAGTTTGAATGTTTTCTATGTATAATACTCGTATGTATATATTTACACATTACATTTACATAAAAAAATAAAATATATGTAGGTATTCATATCAGTTGTCTAGTACCCATAATACAAGCTCTGCTTAGCTTGGGACTAGATGGCTTTGTGTGTTGTATGTCCGAAATATTTATTTATTAATTAAACACTTTTTCTGATAAACCTTAAGGAAGTTAGATTATATCTTTCGTTGAAATGTAAGTACGTTCAAAATGTCAGATACCAGTATTTTTTTTTATAGAAAAGGGGGCAAACGAGCTGACGTATCGCCTGATGATTACCGCCACCCATAGACACACGCAACACCAGAGGCGTTACAAGTGCGTTGCCGGCCTTTGGGGGATGAGAGGATGGGGGAATGAGTTGGGGTAGGGCCTCCGGTATCCGCACTCACTCGGTGAAACCCAGTGCAGGCGCTCTTTCACACGATTTTCTGGCCTGCCTGCCAAAGTGACTCTACTCTGCCTAGTGGAAAGCATTAGAATAATCCAAGAGTGGTAATCATCATACTCATTGCGAATGCGGACTTGCAACAATGCAGTATGGTGACCCGCACCATGGCGGCCTAGTGCTTCTACATCATTGGGCTTGGTCGAGCCTGCCCGTTTGTGCTGAAATCAGCGTGGTTCTACTACCTTTGTGTGTGTTCGCTTCCCACCTATTGTGTTTTTAGGAGTCAAACGTCCAAACTAGAACACCCTGTGCTATCGACCCCTGCCCCCTCTCTCCGGTAGGACATTATTTAACAATGAGAGAACATTTTTTCAAAGGAAAAATGAACTTACGACAATGATATTAATAGAGAACTTACTGTAAGGATACATAATTATATTCTGAATTTGCTAAGAACGCGCTCCTAAATAAATTTTACTCGAATTTTTAATCGCTTTTTCGTCCAATAACGATTTCATTTCGCAAATTACCGCCAATAAACAATGGAAACAAATGGGTGTTACAAGCAGTCAGCAAATTATATACCTACTCCCTGGAACCACAGCGTGTGCGACGGTGTACGTGGGTAGATTTGTAATGTAACCAGAGTAATTACGATACATAAATATCGTCAATATCTTGAGTAAACAATATTTTAGTACATACGTACTCGTAAATATATACTTTAGTTTTCATATTCTCATTTAACTTAATGTTCCGAAACTTATTATTACTAGCAACTCGCCCGGCTTCGCATGGGTTCTTTACGGAAAATATAATATACGTATCTGAGAAGATGTGCGGCTTAATTTTTTCCGACGCCTTAAACAAATATCGTTATATTTTAACCAAATTACTCAAAAAAATTACAAATTATATACGAAAACCTTCCTCAAGGATCACTCTATCTATTGGTAAAAACACATTAAAATCCGTGCAGCAGCTTTATAGCGTATAGATTGCAAACTTAATTTTTCGAAGTCTGGTAAAGTAGACATTATGTATTAATAATAGAAATACGAACTTAAATAGTCGGCAAAGCAATAAACTCAAGTTTTATGAAATAATTTAGTCCATTTTAATTTTATAATCACTATAAATCTAAATGTCTTAACCTTGAGGTTTCTTTTGGCGTGCACTAACCTAATGACATCAGTAGATACCAATACCAATTTATTACTGTTATTGTATATGTTTAGTTTATCGAGTGGGCACAGGATTGTTGAAAATTATTCTTTTATAAAATTTACATAACTTATAAACCTGTTAAGTTTATGTTAAGCAGTAAATTATCAGATTTTATCAACTAAGGAGATAAACTGGCAACATTGTTTAACAATTTTATTTTTCATTTAAGTACTCAAATCTCTATTAATAATAAAATAAAATTAACAGCTTCTAAAAGAGTATTTCGAAAAAAAAAATATTATTATGAAGTATTCATTCTGACAGATAATTCAAAAGAGAAGTACGTTCTCAATTCAAAGAAACATCTTCTCCGCGATTTGAGAAATGATCTGAATTTTCAAGTTTGAACATCTTAATGAGAAAATGAAAGTTCGGAAACTTCATTGTTTCAAATCACGAGTTGCGCACCCTTTAAAAATAGCTTACTTCGAACCATGGTGTAAAACACGGAAGCGTTTTTTAATTTAATATATTACTACTCATGGATGTATATAAATTACTAAGAAACGAAAAATTCTCTGCAAATTTTCATATTAACGGACGGAAAATACTATTTTCTGTGAAGATGTTCCTTCTCAAATATAATTGTACATGTCAATGAAGTCTTACTTCTTATTTGAGAAATGTTATATAAGAAACTAAAAGATTTTAAAACAATTCCTAAAGTATTAGTTTAGTACAACATTGAACTTATTACGTTACAACACCAACACCCAGTAGACTAAAGCAACGAAATTCTCGAATATCTCTATTATTCTTAACCATAATCCTGTCTAGAATATAAAATTTTATATTCAAGACTAAATTACATTAAATAAACGAGTTTGGTATTAACTTTATTAAAAAAGACACACACAAAATGTAGAAATTCGTTAAAAAATTTAGATTGCACGAAAATATAGGTACATATTCGAAATTTGAAACTAGATTAAGATAAGCTAAGCGGTTTAGCTACCGAATTGATCGACGAACCATATTAGAATAACCAGAAAACGTTTATTTCGAGAAAAATATTTAACAGCAACGGTAAGGATAAAATGCAGATTTTATGTTTTCAAATATATTTTGAAGTCACATGTTACTTCAAATAAATTAATATTATTGTCCAAATGCAGAAGTTGAATTTTCTGTTAGTATGCCAAATTATGACCTGAAGTTAAAATTTTCGAAAAATAATTGTCAATAATGAATAATAAACATTAGTTTTTTAAACCAGGGATTTGAAAAAGGAATCACCCAAAAAAAAACAATGCATCACCACATTCTCGTCACAGGTCAGTTCATCTAATTCAAAAAGAGAATATTAAAAATGTATTTTGATTTTATTGGTCAGTAATAGTATTAAGAAATCAATAATAGCGCCTTAAATGATAGATGGCGGCGAACGTAAGACGTTTAGTTAATCGGATTAATCCTGGATTAGGTGTTATAAAACGTAAGAAAGCAAAATCTGTCTATTCGAATTACTACATATTTTGTTACTAAAAGTTCTCAACATAATATATTTTCTTATAAACCCTTATTTTTCTTCTTTATTACTAACGTTATATCTAATATTGGTAAATTTATCTATAATGGCTACAATAGGTTTATAGCGTATTTGAAGTAAATTGGTTTCATACATTTCACACATTTTCCTTTTATTTCGTACCAACTATTATTTACGTCTAGCTTAATAAAAATAAATAAAATAATAAAATATTTATTAACACTATTCCGAACTAAGTTCTAAGCATGTTTAAAATTTTTAGTATCTATGGATGAATAACTAAATTTATTGCAAATCGACTAATATTTATTTATAAAACGATTGCAGTCCCGTTACAAACTCATAAAGATAATAAAAATATATTAACAAAAAATATACATCAATGATAAAACAGAAATAAAAAAGAACTTGTTAACCCAACTACTTAATTGAATTGATTTAAAAACCTTCTCCGTTTTCACGTGTCTTGAATAATAAAGTCACAAAAAAATGTTTGGTGAAAAAATTGTTTGTTCAAAGTTCATCAGGTTTAATCAACCTTAGATATCATAGTGTCAATACAAGTATACTTACGCTCTTCAAATGTGAATCATGAACGTTTCTGACTAATCTGCTTATCGTTACAGGGTCCAAAGTAGAAGTAGAATCTTCTAGAACACGATTTATGTTTCTTACTAGATTTCAATGGGATCTCTATCGTTGAAGTCTAAAAGCTAAATGGTTTTAAACTCTTCATAGATTAAGACCCGAGTTCCTATTAATTAAATAAAGGTCCTGCATTTAAATTTATTAGAACGCATTACCAAAAGGATTAACGGGAAGATGAATAAAAAATACAATCTTTCAGAATGTCCAATGTACGTTAGGTCAATAACACATTAGAATGATACGCCATGAAATTAAAATGTGAACAACAACAAGTGTCTTTTTGCGATTTTACATGTCTCTGGGACTCCTGAATTTCCTGATTTGTGCTGACTTTTACTTGATATCAATAGGGTTTGGGTGCCGTTTTAAGAGAATAATAAACAATAAACAATTTGAATACTTCAAACAGTAACGAAAATCACTATGAGTCCGTGTTTCCGAGGTTTTCATCCGAAATGAATTATAAATACAATAGGACAGACAATAGACGTGTATTCTAAATACGAATGAATCAAGGACGAGTAACGTTCAATAAATTAAACACAAAAGGGGCTTTGTTGCACGTAGGGTTGGCGCTAATTGAAAAAATAAAAATTCGTGCACTTGAAGGTCGCTGCTATGTAGATAATATATAAGTAGAAAAAGGTAGAAATATAATTCTGAGCAGCTGCATAGAACACCACGAACCAACACAGAAAACACTGTTGCATTCGTTGCAGTATCAAGACGTCAATTGTCAGAAAGTGACAGAAAAAATAGTAGCCTCGTGAAAACCCTGCTCACAGTAACTTTTGCATCATAAATGATTTTCTTTGATCATTAATTTCTATTCTGAAATTGGTAACTTTAAAACTTTTCCTCACAATCAGTATTTATTAGATGGTGATTAATAAATTGTTCAATTTGGACAGTTACAAGGGAAGTTGGTACTGACTGTAATGTTTTAATCATTTTTCATTAGCAAGACTTCTATTGAATTTGCCGTTAGGTATACAATTAAAAAAGTTTCTATAATTAACATTTATGATGAAACTAAAATGTCATTCACTTTTACAAAAATACCTACATGATTTCATATTTAATGTTTAATACTTGCTTAAAATTATTTTTTACTTTTTATAAATATCTATGTCGTATGTCATATTCTTTTATTGCAACTGGCGAAATTCAATTATTGTAAGTCGAAGTAATAATTCAGTTGTATCTAACTTTGGAACTTTTCATTATTTGTTAGGTACTATAGGCACTTAGGCCCCGTCCACTTGAATTCCCTGGATTTTTTGTCTACACTGCTCCCCTGAGACTGGAGATTCATTTGGAAGTTTTTATAAACAGAACGTCCACTAGGATCCCCTGCTTAAATAGCCTTGGTGATTTACTTGGATTTTCCCCAACACCTTTTTTAAATTGGATCGAGCCGGCATTGAGTTAAAACGCATCTAAGCGCTGTTTAAACAGGATTGCAACCGCTTAATTCAGATCAATTTCGAGATTACCTATAAATAAAGACAAAATAAAGAATTTATTTAATATGTATGAAAGTGAAAAGTTGTGTTACAAACATATCCCCGTAACTAGCGGCGCTAACTTTCGAATAGTGAGTTAGAACAGAAATAATAGAAATCGCATAGCACTTTGTTACAGGGATCTACTGAAAATGATCCGGGCTTAACCTAAGAAGGAAATCCCTGAGGGGCTTGAAAAACCTTGGCTCTGTTCTAAATGACAGATGATCTTTCAATCACATTACGTGGGGTCCTTCGTGGGCGATGAATTCGACGCGATGCAACACGCGGCAAGTGTCTAACGTGATTTGGTCATTACTTTTCGTCGAATTCGTCGTCGGCAAACCACAAAACAATCCTAAAAAGAACTTATAATGAAAGAAATAAAATATTTCTTTCAAGAAATCTGTAAAGACTTCTTAATTTTTTACGGTCTTTTACAACAAGTTGGTATCTGTAGATAAACTATCTCGATTGCTAATCCAATGAGAATGACACTATCAGCATCGTAGAGTGTTTTAGTTTTATAAACTTAAGCACAGGAAATGATTGTAGCTAGCATACGATGTATCGTATTAAGAAATAGATGCTCAGCCGAACACGTCTTGAGAATTTGCATTCGCTAACACAAATGGAGCAACTGTTTTGTGTGATTAGGATTTACATAACTAATGTTCTTAGAGATTGTATTATCTATCAATGCAAGTTTACATGAAAGATATTGTGATTGTGCAAATATTAATTTATGAAACTTGTGGATTTTGCTCTCAGTTGGTTTATTGGCTCCATAAAAGATTATTTAAGACATTACATTGCTTTGTCAAACATGGAAAACATATATTTTCTAAATATGATTTTTAATTTTCTAACATTATTTACCAAAATAACCTTCCAATATTAGTAAAGTTCTCAAAGAATCTTTACTATACGTAGATAATAAGTACCTTAAGATCTTTTCTAAAGCTATGGCGACTGTCTGTTAGATTTTACGATGATCGCTTGAGATATTAAGCCGGCCGTAAAAGTGAAAAAAAAAACTCATTTCGCATTTACAATATTAAGTTAGAATTAGTTCACTTGACGGGAAAAGATGGAAAACATAGGTAGGTATATAGCGATCTAACGTAAGTACTGGGGCGAATATTGTGTGCAGATGTCAAACAAATAAGTAGGAGGGAAGAGGTTCGTTCGTGCCTTGTGTGCTCAAAGCAAACAAATGGAATAGCCCCGTATACCGTACATGAGTATATTTATTGAAGCACCTGTATTTATGTGTATAATATAGCAAAGAAGATAAAACTGAACTATACAACTTTTCCTGTTCCTCATGAAATAAAATATGGGGTATTTTTTTTCTTTTATACACGGTACTATTTTACTTGTAAAATACTACTAAAAATATAGTATACGAGTGTACCTTAAAATGAAAATATTTCATTATTTTTGGTGTTTGTCATTTGTTACATTGGTAGGTGCGTAGATAAGTATGATCTATAAATATTTGTTTCGAAATTTGGGTGTTTTCTATATATAATATGTATATATTTACAAAAAAAGTATATCAGTTGTCTAGTACCTAAAACAGAAGCTCTGCTAAGCTTGGGACTAGATGGCGTTGTGTTACATGTATAAAAAGAAAGAAATAGGCAAATATTTTGTGTGAAACACAAATACTGCAGATATTTTACTTAACCGCAAAATTTAAAAAATAAGACTTATTTTTAACCTTAGAGATGAACGAAGGCCTCCATAAAAAGCGCCAACTATCCTCGTCTACATCTTAACGTGTCATAATTAAACACTATTTCTGAAGTCACTCAAACTGGAATGACAAAATAAAAGTAAAAGCGACTTAACTTAGTAATTGAGTATATTAAAGAACAACAAACTTTTTCACAAAGTATAATTTTAGTATTAGAAAATACAAAGGTCCAATTTATTTTGAGGACATAATTTCGAAAATGTTATTTTGTAGACAATCATACTTAAATTGTAATTCGGCAGAGAAAGAATGGTGTTGTGTGTAAGATGACCGAAATATTTATTTGCTAGTGGAACCACGCAACCTCGTTTGCGACTTCTATTGCTCGTAGCGTGAATTTTTTCCCCCGTTTTTGAAACATTCTTCATTGGTGCTCCGCTCCTATTAGTATTAGCGTGATGATATATAGCCTATAGCCTTCGTCGATAAATGGACTATCCAACACTGAAATAATTTCTCAAATCAGACCCGCGGTTCCTGAGATTAGCGCGTTCAAACAAACAAACTCTTTAGCTTTATAATCTTAGTATAGATTATTATCTACAACCTTACCGCGTCAAGATATGACCGGTAGCTTATTTTTCTTTAATATAGGAAACAATTAAAGAAAAACTTGTACCTACGTACTAAGTTCATTTCAAAGAAGCTCTTTGCTTCTCTTCTTCTGTGTTTAGTTATTAATATGCAAGTTTGTGCGATATTACGCGAAAATATCTGATACTTTTTTAATAACGCCTTTAAGAGAGCCGCAAAAAAATATTAATTTCCTCTCCTAAAAGTTGGAGTGGGTAAGTTGCACCTTATCAGGTTGTTTACGGCAACCTTTCCTTATTTGAGTTGTTGATGAAGTAGCGCCGACTATTTGGGCGTGCAAATTGTTACTGCGATTCGTAGACTTGGTTGATTTAGTTTGTTTGTATGATTTTATCGTAACATTTCGGTATCAGAACACATCAGTATGTTTTTATTTTCTAAATTATGATCAACAACGTTTAAGTGGCTACTGTTGAATATAGGTCTCTTTTTAGAAATGAAATGTATCGATGCTATGTTGGCGCTGGTTAGACTATCAGTTTAGCTTTTATATGTTATTGTAATTTTTCTTCTGTATTCAGTGGTATTGTCGTGAGCAATTTGCCCCATTATTCTGGTCATTGGACTAGCACGAAATAATTTATGTTTATTATTTTTTAGGGTTCCGTATCGCAAAAGGAAAAAAACGGCTCTCTAATAGGATTTTTGTTGTCCGTCTGTTTGTCAAGACCTATTTTCTTAGGAACGCGTGCAGGTATTGAGCTAAATTCATATCGAATACTCAGGTCTACTGTCCCTTGGAGCTGTAAATAAATCTGACTTTTAAGTCAACTAAAACAACTAACAACAACAACAAGTTTATGCTGCAAATTTTCGACACTCGTAAGGGAGTCAAAACCTACAGGGTACTTCCTGTGAACTCAGAATCTTGAAATTTGGTACTAAGCAACGTCTTATAGCACAGATAAAGGAAAAATTGCGAAAAGCATACATTTTTTGTTATATAATATAATATTTATACAGGTTTGTATGGAATCCTCGGTGCGCGAGTCCGACTCGCACTTGGCCGGTTATTTTATGATAGAGTGAGTAAGCGAACAGATGAGTCACTTAGAGGAAAGTGACTACCTATCATGACGCCTGCCTCACTGGTCACAAACGCGTTCCCATTCTTTGGAGAAGGACAACATTATTTTCGTGAAGATTCGAAGGTTAAATTGATCCGGAAATACTGCAGACGATAATTTTGATTTGACTTTTCCGGGCTGTTTGCGCACTTAACCTCTTGATTGGGCTATTGTCATCTTCTTACTCCAACCATAATAGATCATCCCAGAAGCTTAGCAGCCATTTCAGGTCGCTACATGTTTCCGGGTTTAATGTTGATTGCATGATGTCTGCCCGACGAAAGTTTTAATATTGATATTTTAAAGTGTTAGATATTTGTTTAAGATAAGATACATAGTTACCAAACCATGATAGCCACAACAAGTATATGTTTAAGAAAAAACAAGCAAAATAACTGTTAAACTAAAAATGGAGCAAAGTTTGTGGCAGTTCACCAAATGAAGATTGACCCGTTTTTGCAAATATTACAATATGTTAAAGAGTTGTTGTTAATTTGTTTTAGGTACATGTGATTTGAAATGTCACCTATACAAAGTGGAATTGAGTGATTTAATAATAATGCGGCGATGTAAGTGGGCTATCTCTGTTCTGATTGGTCAAAAGCAAGAACGTGATATCTCTCTATCAAAACTTATCCGAAATGAATGTATGAAAGTAACTTATGCTTGAATGTGATTAAGTACAGAGGGCTTATTAAAAATAAGTAAATATTAAAGATTAAATGTGTTTCTATAATATAGTTGCAACTATAACCATGTCTTGTCATGATCACTACGAAAATAATTGAGATTCTCTTAATTAGTTACCTCATAATTATATTAACTGACTAAAGTGGCTCGGTGGCGCAGTGGTAGCGTATGCGACTGCTGTGCTTGAGGTCTCGGGATCTATTCCCTGGGTCGGATCATATATTTGTATGATATGTAAATATTTGTTTCGAAGTTTGAGTGTTTTCTATGTAGAATATTGTATTTACAACTGATATAAATAATGTTGTCTAGTATCCATAATTTAAGTTCCGATTAGTTTGGGACTGGATGACGTTGTGTGTTAAGTGTCCGAAATAATTATTTATTTACGTATTTAACTAACGCACTCATAAACTCATGATAAAATATTTGACCTATACAAAAGAACTTTCATATTTGATTCTGTTTACGTTGTTTTGCGGTGGAATAATAAAGTTATGCCTACTTATAACTCGTTTAACTTCAGCCTGAAACTGACAGAGCATAGCTTCTTCTAAATTATTAAGACATTTTAAGAGTAACTAATTTAACTTTCATAGGATTTCTAGCTTTTGCCTGCGACTTCGTTCACGTGGTAATTGTACCGCTTTTAAGGGTTGATTTGAAAAATGAGTTACAAAGTTAATAAAGTGTTCATAAATTTTGACTGTATAACAGTTTCTTTGTATTCATTCTATGAATCAATATCCATAGAATAGCTCAAAGTGTAGGTAAATGTCCGCTTTGACTGTGCATGGGACATTTCACGGACCATTGAGTATCGCAAAACAAAGACACTGTACCATGATTAAACAATGGATGCATACCATTTAAACTCCTGTAGTTTATTAAAATGTTTGTGAAAATCCGCATTACATCGGCTTGGTTTACTGTGTGACTGCTATCTACCTATAAAAGCCTATTTGCTGTGCCATAATTTTATCAAACAGAACCGATACGTATAAATTTACACCGAATAGTCGTAAAAGAACTAATAACACATACATATAAATATTATAAAGTTTTGTGCTTGAGTATTTACATAAGTAACATTTGAAAGGAGATATCTTTTAATGGTGTGTGTGTGGATTCTTTTTGCATCTTCTGCATAAAAAAGAAAACACAGACACACACAAAATGCATTGTTATACGCCCATCAGAATGAATTTAAATTATTGAAATTAGTGTAGTTACACGACGCGCATTCAGACAAAAAGAAAGGAATACAAATAATCAAAATTTGTTTCTTTGTAGTGAACTGTTTTCTGTTTACGTCATAAATGTATTTCAATGTATCTATTACATTGTCCTGCAGACTGTAACGTCGTGCAGTGACAAATTAGTATTCCTCTAAATCGGAAGACGATTTCTGAAAATAGATTTATACTGCCAAGAATGAACATTGAATAGCTATAAAAGTTAAATTGCAGGGAAGAATGATAAAAGGGGCAGAAGCAATATATGGTAAGCAAGACAATATAATTTATTTCGATATTCATCACCATTCTTCCTTCTACCGCCACCGAGGGAGTGGAAATGAAAACCGTAATGGATTTTACATACATACTTTATCATTGTGTATCAAATAGACATAAAATGTCTTGTTTATAGATGAATTCTTTATATATTTTTTAAAAGACAACTTCTGCCTTTGGAATATACTCTGTGTCGCTGGATTTTATACATACAAAAATTAAATATATATTCAGTTCGCCCTCATGGTTGCGGAGGCCCGATGCCAGCCGCTCCATGGAAAAACTGGTATTGAGGTAAAACCGGTTGAATTAGTAGCCGACCCCAATTAATCTTGGGAAAAATAAAGACTAGGAAGAAGAAGAATAGAATACAAATTAATTGTGGATCACTTAAGGTATTGTCTTGTGTGAGTCACATAATAATGATGATGGTGATATTTCAATCCTTCCGATTGAAATATCACCATCATTATTTCCGAATTTCTATTACAAGAATTAGCATTTTTTTTATTGAATAGTGGGCAAACGAACAGACGTATCACCTGATGGTAAGCGATTACAACCGCCCATGGACATCCGCAACACTAGAGGCGTCACAAGTGCGTTGCCGGTCTTTGAGAGATGGGGAGAGGGATGGACAGGGGTTGGGGTATAGGCCTCCGGTATCCTCACTCACTCGGTGAAACACAGTGCAAGCACTATTCCACACTGGTTTTCTGTGAGGCCATGGTATCACTCCGGTCGAGGCTGAAGCGTGGCTCTCCCACGGTGTTTTATAGCCTTGTTAACTCTTACAAATCGCAAAACGTTAGTACTGATGATTGATAGCTGGATATCAATTTCTTATTTCGTTAACTCTTTAATATATTACCGTACGATTACAACATTGTTCCAGTTAACCGCTTGGTGAATATTGTAATAAAATTAATATATAGGGACATTATATTAGGTACATACGTTTGAATATAAATTTATGCATAAAAATTTACGGAAATTGTGATAATGTTGCATTAATTTGAGCTTATGTTGGTGGGCGGTCTTAATTTTAAACGATCATTAAGAATGCATATAATCAAACAACTATTTTATTGATGTAAGAAGTTATTTATGTATCACCAAAATTTTTCGATTAAGGCACGTTTTATTTATTTGTTACTTGGGTTTACTATACTGCAATTCTTCAAGAGTCCAGTTTTATTCCCTACCTAACTAAAACGTACGGTTGCGAAATAAAATATCAATGTTATTAAAAGTAAGTAATCTATTGCTGTTACTGATGTTTACTATAAAACCCAAAGAAATGCGATGAGAATTCTAAATAAGAGTCTTAAGGAGCTACTTATGCGAGTGGAATATCCTAGTGGTTTCATCTGTCACTTCTGTTATGATATTCAGTTTCCGTGCTTATTGCTGTCTAACTTAACCGTTCATTTTGCAGAATTCAAACGTGGCTTTGCTGTTGGAACTTCTTTCATAAATATAATTGTACTAGTGCGGTGAAATGAATACGTGACGGGAGTTTAAAGAAAATTTTCAAGATGTGCATTCTAAATACATGTTTAATATGATTATTTCTTACTCAATTTCAAACGAAGTTCTAGATTATCTTTCTTTCTCATAAGAAATGACAGTGATGGTGATGATGGGGAAGGTGAGGTGCACTGAGTTACTTGGTATGCCTCGTCTTGCAAGAAAATTTCTATTAGTTTAAATTATATAAATCTATGCTAATAATAAAGCTGAAGAGTTCATTTGTTTGAACGCGCTAATCTCGGGAACCGCTGGTCCGATTTGAAAAATTCTCTCAGTGTCGGATAGTCCATTTATCGAGGAAGGCTATAGGCTATATATCATCACGCTACTACTAATGGGAGCGGAGCACCAATGTAGAATGTTTAAAAAACGGGGGAAAAATTTCACGCTACGGGTAATATAAGATGCAAACGAGGTTACGTGGGTCAGCTAGTCATATATATTTCCAGTAATAACAATGATAGTTTTAATAATGATATATGTAGACACCAAACAAATAATTTATTATATGGTAACGTATCATTAGTAATGTAAAAATAGCTTTGAAAACCCTATTCTTTAAAAACCATTAAAATAACTACCTACTACAATTCAAGATTCTTTTTAATACTCAAATTATAATTACGGCTACTCGATATTAAAACATAACCATTTATTAATGTGCAGGTGAAAATTTTGATTGATTTCCTCTATTATTCACACACACGGGGTCAGGCACGCTTAATGGTATTTTCATTAATTTCGAGTTCACTAACGAAACACAAACGTGAAAGTTAATTAGCTATGGAGGAATGCAGAATGAATGGCATGGTTCATAAAAAGTTTTTCGTTTACATAGTAAGCTACCATATGCAGAACAGTATGTGAACTGGTAACAATAATAGTGATTTTTATTATGATTCTGCCTGTTATGGACACCTATAACTGAGCTAACTGCACTAACGAGGCAGGCAATTATAAATTGGTTGCATAGAAAATCATCATTTTCAAATTTAGAAACATTAGTTTAAGAAGAAACTAACTATCGTGTTACTACTAAAATTGATTACAAGTATTTCGAAATACAAACTGAAACTGGAACAGTGGGATTATGGTTCGCTAACATTTAGAGGTACAACAACCCAAAGGAAGCCCTCTTGAAAATATGGATTAGAATATATAATTAAGTATTTAATCATTCAGATAACCTAAATTATTCGGCACTTGGCATATTCCCAGCAGTCTGAGGGTAAACGAGTATGAACGTTGTATGTATGTATTAATATATTTAATAGTTTTAGGTTTGAGATATGTAGTAAGCGGCTTAAAGTGTCAGCCGAAAACCAAATTTTTGGAAATAACGCCAGAGAATTTCTTCGGTTAAATTGTACCCCAAAACCAAGGAGGTTTTGGATACAAGGAGATTCGTATGTACAGTTCTGAAAGATTGAAGGCGGTTAATGTGTGATGTGTGAAAATAAAAATTAAAGAAGAGAACTGAAAACTTTTAGAATAGGATGTTCCGTCAATATTTGAAACAAAGTAGAACTGATACTATGACAGCTAGATTGACTGATTGATTACTTATATATAAAATACATAGAAATTACCCAGACCCAAGAACAAATACAAAGCAGTCACATACACTAACACTGCGCCACCGAGGCAGCAGTAATATATATTGCAAATATGTAATCAACTTATTGCTAAAGGCTTTGCTTGCCTGATTGTTTCTCATTTCGTGTTTCTAACTTTGAAAATGACGAACGTCCGCACAAATTTTCCAACTTTATTCTTCCCTCTTGGAAGTAAAACAGTCGAATTTTTTTCCATAGTAAGTATTTACAATACAAAAGTCTTACAAATTTTAACAGTAGATGACAAAAGTCATCAACGTGTGTTGTGTTCCACGCGGTTTAGGTTCTGCGTCGATCAATCAGTGAGTCATACTAAGATATTTAATAAATATAGATACAATAATGGTATATGACCGTCCAAGTATCCACCATTCGTCTTGTAGGTGTTAAGTATGTACGAAGTACCATTGACGCGTGTCGACGAAATCAATTCAGTCGTCGAGTTGAGTTCGTCTTCAGAGGCTTCGATAAGAGTGTTTGAGAAAAACGAATATGCTGGAAATATACTTATGTATTTTGCGTATTCATATATATAGAGCAATATGGCAGGAAGTAGCCATACGCAGCCGTTCGTATAATAGTAGTAAAGTAGTATATTAGTAAAATTTAATAGTATATAATTATGCGTTACACTGTTATGACACAAAATGTATTTATGTGTGCGCCAAATTCTGAATATTTTGTTTCAATTCTTATGTGTGAGTTTGTACTAACAGCGGATTGTTGTTGTGTATGGGTGAAGATTTTTTTCCAAATCAAAAAATTACAGACTGTTTTGTATCGTAAAACGATGTGGCTATTTCACTCCATTCTGTGGCCCGTGTTGCTCTATGATTAACACGCTTAAAATGATACGAGTATAAAAACTTAAGCTTTGAAATATCTATGTACGAGTACTAGCTGCGCCCTGCTGTATAACTTGTGCTTCATTAGATATGTTTTGGTTCGTTGCTGTTTATAAGTGTGAAAATGCAGTTTTTCATCATATCGTTTCATACCATAACGTGGGAGAGACACACTTCGGCATGAATGGGTCGGCTCGACCAGAGTGATACCACGGCCTCACAGAAAACCGGTGTGAAATACCAGAGGCCCATATACATACCCAATCCCTACCCCTAACCCTCAAGGGCCAGCAACGCACTTATGACGCCTCTGGTGTTGAGAGTGTCCATGGGTGGCGGTAATCGCTTACCATCAGGTGATACGTCTGCTCGTTTGAACTTTTTCCATAAAAAAATATTATCATTTGGTTCAGTAAGTACTATGGCCGTTCTTAACTTAGCATTCTTTCACAAGTAAGAGCTTTTGTTGTTGTACCATAATTTAACTAAGAAAAGTATCTACTTGTTTACATTTTATTAATTACTTTAAATACATTATGTACCTGTGTTATGTAACTAAGTACGTTTTCTTTGACAAAAAAGGCCAAAGATAATTAAGAGCGATGTTGAGCAAAAACATTAGCATTAAAAAAACGAAGCAAGATAGAGAACTGAAACCCGAAATGCGATGAAGCCCGAGGTCAAAAACTTCTGGTTTATAATAATAACAAATATAAAAGTAACTATGAAATTTACGGTTGTTTTAATATTAAAAGGTAGTGAGAGTTTACCTTCAATAATTAAAGGGTAGTATCGTATTTCCTAGAGGACTTATTTAAACTGTTAGAAACTTACATAACCTTTTAGAAAGTAATTTGTGAAATAAATGATCATACCTACATTATTATCATGAGATATTTCTTCAGAATCGAATGTTTATGTGTGTTATATACAAATATGTATCTCATACCCTTGATTTATGCGAAAAATACTGTTGGATGATCGTCAAATCAAAATATTTTGTAACCGATTTTATTCGTTTATTTATTTCTTTGATTATAATTGACTTTGTAAGCGTGATTTTTAGTTTAATAAACCATTTATTTGATTATTAACATGTCAAATGTCAATGTCAAAACTATTTTGTTGTTCATTCTGTTACACTATACACGTCAGAAGGTTTATTCATAAAACCCTATTGAGGAATAAACCTTCCGACGTGTATACAAGACTTTACTAAAAACACTATTAAAATAACAATGTCACAACTTAGAATAACAGCCCTTTTTTGTCGCTGAAGTCACTAGATTAATCTCTTATTTATCGCACTGTAGCTAAATCTGAACTGAAACCACGGGAACGATATACCCAAATTATTTTTATTATTACATTCTAGAAACGACTCGAACATACGGGGTCAAGCATCAATCAATCGATATTTGACGCTATGTATATCGATGTAAGGTTCATTATTCCACGCCTCAGGAGATCGATAAGAACTTTCTGTGTGTGTGTAGATGTCTCGAGTGTTTGCGAATAATCTACTCCCGTAACAATACTATGCTATCATCCATACATGTTCTTTACTATGCTATCATCAACAACAGTGACAAAATTAAAAATAATAACGTTCCCCTTTTTCCATTTCCTTAAAAATTAAACAGTTATATGTTATACTTATATAACTACTGTTTTATACTTTTTATGTAAAGTTACAAAACCTTTTAAGTAGCAGAGGTACTTTTTGTTACATCAGGCGTGTAGGTGGGAAGCTATGAACAAGTGTGGTAACAATGTTTTATTATAAAACTTTACAGAGTATTTTATCATGCCCCTAATTACCTTCGCATGAAGTTCACAATTGTGGCATGAACTTTACTTAATATATGTACTTCTGGAGAGGTAAATAGAGAATAATTTGTCTTATACAGACTACATAGAAAGTCTTGCTTTCAAAATACTACAAAGACGCCTTTAACCGTTAAACTAACAAGTATTAATGGTATTCTTTACGTAACAAATAGACACGGTTGCTCGTAGTCAATCGTTGAATTTATTGGGTACGTTAGCTTGCGCCACACGTGGCGTTATCAATCAGGGAAATGGGTAGGACTACGGGAGTTTAAGGATTTCTATCTATCTGAAATAATGTTTTTTTCTGATTCACGACAAGATTTCCATAAGTGACGTAAGTTTACGGGAGCAAGGTCCGTAGGACAACATCATTTCAAAGACTGAAGAAACAAATTCTATACAGAACTATCTGATTAGTGTAGTTTAGTAGGCCAACATCTCCTTTCTAAGGGGAATATTTTAGCCAGTAAGGGACTATAAGAGGTGGTTGATGATGATTACAACATCAAGGAGTTAAATGTGACGCTTTTCATGTAGTTTGATGTGGCAACTGTTGAGGTTAAAGGAGTTTATTGAAACAAATTTCGAAACCAAATAACCGTTACCTTACAATTACATAGTCGTATCATTAATGGCTTATCAGTTTTATACAATTCTAAAGATTAGTGTATTGCACAAATAAAACCACATATAAATTCATTTAAGAAATTATGATGTTCGTGGCGTTTGGATTTATTTTAAATTTGTAATTTTTATATTGTCTTTTTGTGCACCAGAGTGTACTCACTATAAATTGCCGGCTGCATCAGGCACATAGTTCAATATCGTTTCGCATTTGTCCACGAGCACGATACTTGCATTATTCTAAGTGAGCAGTTTATTTTGTACTCTCAGGGATTTCGTTATTTGTTCAAGTGGAAACTATCAGGATAGTGCAACGACTTCAGCGTTGTATTGTTTGCAAGGAAACTTACTAAATGTGACGAAGTGTGAAAGAACTTAAAAATCAATAAAAAGACACCAAATTTAGTTTTTTCAACTTTTATTGACCTACTTTGTCTACTGTTTCACCCTCGCCAGAGCGGTTGATATAAGGTTTGTTTCACATTTTACTTTACTTTGCAATGAGGTTGCCTTGTTCGCTCTCTTAGTCGCATCTTACGATACCCTTGGGAAGAATAGTCGTCACCACACGGACGCTTATCCTTCTGTTAAACTTTCTAAACCTAACTGGCGAACCGGTTTTATTTTAAATTGGCATGGAGGTACTTCGATTCTTGAAATAGGACATTTACTATACTTTTTATCTAATTTTGTCACGAACAGAGGTAAACCAACTAAAATATTATAATGTGAAGGCATAAGATATATCCTGAAATAAATAAAAGTAATTTCGTGATTAACATCGAAGGAGATTCAGATAATTGAACGGAAATGCTTAATAAGAGGAGCACAGGTTACTGTGGTTCCGGTCCGTCTTGCGTAGCAACGGTATTATTAACTGCGGGGCCTCTAAACATGCCACTACTTACATTTATTAAGTTACTAGCTTTTGCTAAATAGTTACAATCAATCACAATAGTTAAATAGTAACATATCTATTACGATGCACTATAGTAGCCTATGTTCTACGTATAAGTAAAGAAAAAACTCTATTGCATTTGTTCGAATTCAACTTTGGAAACAGCCAGATAGGTCATCTTACATAATTCCCTGTCTCTTATTTGCTATTCGTACAATGTTAAAAAGAAAAAAAACTCTATTGCACTTGTTTGAATTCAGCTTCGGAAACAGCCAGGTAGGTCATCTTACAAAGTTCCCTGTCTCTTATTTGCTATTCGTACAAGGTTAATTTCCTTCCGATGAGATTGGGTTCGTAAAACGAAATGCCCACAAGTCGGTCATGTAATCTTTACGAGCGTTAAAGGAAACACATTATTCAAATCCATGTAATGGTCGTTTTAGAGAAATACTTAACGTATGTGGGCGCCATTTGCATTCTTGCCGTACCCATCGACTTAAACTTGTAAATGTTGTATGTAACACCAGAGAGGGTCCGTTAAAATCCAGATAATGGTCTGGAAAGTGATTTAATTATATCTAGTTCATTTAATTTGTTAATGTCTATAAAATGATGTTAATTAGGTAGGAAAGGAATGAAAATTACATTTTCTTCCAATAAAAGTATTTGCATCGTTCTGTCACGGTTATTGTAACCTAATAGTGTAATAAATAAGAATAATTCTTCTATTTAATACAGCCTTATTGGTGTAGTAGTCGACTGCAGATCAAGAGGTCTTGGGTAACAGCATGGAGTATGGAAATTTGGTGGTGTTTCACGCCGTTAATGAATTTTTTAACTTCTAAAAATACGTAAATAATTTTGATTAATCACTGAAGGAGTTGTATTAAATTAATTCCTTCAGTTCGGTTCTAGTAGATGAATGATTAATATAAGCTTTGACTTATTCATTCACAGTTTATGTCGATAGAAAAAAAAATTATCAACATAAGATGTATCTAATTTTTTAACACGATTGTGATATTTAATCAACACACCTTATTTAAACTAAAATAGAAGTGACCTTTTTAGTGACAATTCACAGCCAAATCATAGCTATAAATTATATTCACATAATTCTAAGTTTAGTTTTCGTACTATTTAGAATTTAGTGTTGCTTATGAAAATTAATCAAATATTTTTAAAGGTTTAAATAAATAAGCTTTCTGATTTTTTCTAGGTTAGATACTTCGACCGGTCGAAGCATGGCTCTCACATGTTCCGTTTCAGCAAAACAGTCATTGCTTCTTAAAAATGTACCTACTGCTTTGATTTCATGAACACAAAGCTATCGCTTAAATTAGTACAGTAATGTACACAGTTCTACAGAAACCTTCTGAATATAATACGAGTTATAGATTGACTGTGTGTATGGCTTCAACGTTCCATTAATAAATCGTTTATCCTCCTTAAAGTTTCCAAATAAGTATTGAATCTGATGTATTGAATATTGTTGTTAAATATATCGAGTAGTTTCAATGTATAATTGATTTTCTGGAATAATTGTTCGCTTAATAATAACTTACAATTTAATATTGTTATTTACGTGGACTAGTATTATTTTTCAGAGGTTGTACATATTAGTCCTGGAGCGTTAGGGGTTTTACCTCGGAATGAAAGATAGTCAACTGTAAACTTGTTAATACCTTTATTTTGACACTCAAAAACTTGTCTCAAAACCATGTCACAATACCTATCGTAGGATGTCCGTGACTTTTTTTTTATAGGGGTAAACGAGCAGCCGTATCGCCTCGCCGCCCATGGACACCCGCAACACCAGAGGTGTTACAAGTGCGTTGCCGGCCTTTTAGGAAGGAGTACGCTCTTTTCTTAAAGGTTTGACTAATACTACAGATATTCCAAGGTCAATGGTAAAAAAATCTATTTTTTATAGATTTATTGCAAATATTTGGTTTCCTATGGGTTCTATGCTATTGTATTTATTATCTATTGTTATAAATTATCTACAACTTTGAAAAGACATTTTTTATATATTAACCATTTTCGAGACAGAGCTAGTTTGTCTTGATGCTTCAACATATCAGAGTGATATTAAAGAAGATACTGTTCACCCCGAAATCCTAGAAGAACCAGTTCTTGTTTTAGCTTTCAGAACTCTTCCTACATATAAACTTTAACGGTGCCAAATTACATACTCCTTCGTTAGCATACTTTTTATAAAAAGAGTACAAAGTTTTTGTTTCACTTAATAGTTAGATAATAATTATTTTTATAAAAGATAATACTACAGCAAAACTGTGGAATGAGCTGTCGACTGCGGTGTTCCCGGACCAATACGACCTTCAAACCTTCAAGAAAAGAGCGTACTCCTTCCTAAAAGGTCGGCAACGCACTTGTGACGCCTCTGGTGTTGCGGGTGTCCATGGGCGGTGGTAATCGCTTACCATCAGGCGATACGTTTGCTCGTTTGCCCCTATACAAGAATAAAAAAAAAAACTTGAAGTAAATTAAAATTATCCGGTAGTACCTAAATGACGTTTCATTAAATTTATATAATTTCACAAGCTTTAAATGTGTTTTAATAAAGCAAAATATTTACCATTTTACTGACCTCTGAACCTAAGTAAATACAACGGTTGAAAGGAACAGAATCAACGGCTAATGGAATGTTTAAATTTGTTTTAGGTATTAAAATGTATAATTGAAAGTGGTTTTAGAGCTTAACAATAGGTACTTACCAATCTTTTAGGGTAAACTCAGTGATTTCAGTAGGAAACGCTAAATCTGCTAAAGAGTTTTCCTGAAAAGAAGTGAACAATACGTTAATAAAATAATTGTATATGAATATGTGCCACTTTATATGAGTTTTGTTGCTTTATCCGTAATTTTGCTACTCTTAGGGATATTTCTCATCATCATCATCTTCAACAACCTTAAGTAGGTATGTTCATTTATTAACATTTTTAACTGAACCGCACGGATAGTCTAGATTACACTCTTCAATCGAAATCGCTTCACTTTTTAAGACATTTTGATTTATTAGTTAATTTTAGATAAACTTTAGTTCAGTGACACGGCAATGGAATTAGCACCATTGAAACTAAGTAATATTATTAACACTAAATGAACCAGGCGGTGCAACCCGCGGTGCGACAATAACCGCGGGCAACGCCGCGAGGTCAAGCTAGTATCTTTATAAATTGTAGCCCATTTGTTATTCTGTTGTATAAGCTATATTATTATAAAGTTTCATCAAAATCCAGTCAGTAGTTTTTGTGTGAAAGAGCAACGAACATACTCACTTACATACTCACAAAATTTCACGTTTATAATACGAGTATTAAGTAGAATGGTGATCGAGGAACCCAACATATTTAATAGAATTATTTCTACATAAATCTAATTAAACGAAAATGTTTTAGCGATGGCGTTCGAAAACCAACAAATACATGAAAAAGGTTGGTAGTGTATCAATTATCATCATATTTAACTGTGGAATTAGCTGTCGCCTGCGGTGTTCCCGGACCAATACGACCTTCAAACCTTCAAGAAAAGAGCGTACTCCTTCCTAAACGCAGTAACGCAGTGTTGCTTGTGTCCATGGGTGGCGCTCGTTTGCCCACTATGTAATAAAAAAAAATGTTAGGTGACGGTAGCTGAAAAAGGAAACAAGTGACGTCACACGTCATCTGATCTCAATCCATAAATAACCGCACAGAGGTGTAATAACCTTTGTTTTTCATCGCATGTCGAGGCAAGCGGATCAAACTGATCGGTATGATAACTAACTTTTAAACTTCCGAGTCCTGTGTGATGGGTATAATCATTATTAGTTTGTATATTATCTGAGTCCGCCGAGTGCACATAATAATATGATAATCTGTTTGAATCGTCATGCAAATCGAATTTATGTGTGTGTGTGTGTGTGAGATTAGCGCGTTCAAACAAACAAACTAACTCTTCAGTTTTATTATATTAGTATAGATTGTCATCGAATGATTATCAACATTATCCATATCTATACTAATATTATAAACCTGAAGAGTTTATTTGTTTGTTTGTTTGAACGCGCCAATTCCAGGAACCGCCGGTCCGATTTGAAATATTCTTTCAGTGTTGGATAGTCCATTTATCGAGGAAGACTATAGGATATATATCATCACGCTAAGACTAATAGGAGCGGAGCAATAATGAAGAATGTTACAAAAACCGGGGAAAAATGTAACACTACAGGCAATAAGAGACGTAAACGAGGTTGCGTGAGTCAGCAAGTCAGTCATAAGAGTCGTGGTGACACTCCGTATTTTTAATCCGTCGCCACACGGACGATGATTATTGGAACTAAAAAACATTTTTTTTTTATTGAATAGTGGGCAAACGAGCAGACGTATCACCTGATGGTAAGCGATTACCGCCGCCCATGGACACCCGCAACACCAGAGGCGTCACAAGCGCGTTGCCAACTTTTGGGGGATGGGAAGGGGGATGGGGGAGGGGTAGGATTATGGGCCTTCGGTATCCTCACTCACTCGGTGACACACCGCGTGCGCTATTTCACACCGGTTTTCTGTGAGGCCGTGGTATCACTCCGGTCGAGCCGGCCCATTCATGCCGAAGCGTGGCTCTCCCACGAAAGAAGAAACTAAAACGAATTGTCAAACTGCATGGGAGTATAAGTTATAGATATCTTTCATTTATTCTTTATACAAATAAAAACAATTTAGTAACAAAAATATTTCATGTAGGCACTAAGGCGAGCTTTTCTTCTAGATAAGTTTTAGAGTGAAAAGAGGATAGTGTAAAATGTAAAAGGCAAGGTCATGTGTACTTATAAAACCTTCCATATCACTTACGAAATAGGTGTAAAAATCTTAAGCCGCTTTTCTCGTGGCCCACATCTGTACGTGATCTTCCAAACTGTGTTGGTCAAACAATATTATATTACGCTTCATAATTTCGTATACAGTGCCTTTCTCTGCCGAATTACAATTTAAGTATGATTGTCTACAAAATAACATTTTCGAAATTATGTCCTCAAAATAAATTGGACCTTTGTATTTTCTAATACTAAAATTATACTTTGTGAAAAAGTTTGTTGTTCTTTAATATACTCAATTACTAAGTTAAGTCGCTTTTACTTTTAATTTGTCATTCCAGTTTGAGTGACTTCAGAAATAGTATTTAATTATGACACGTTAAGATGTAGACGAGGATAGGTTCAGCTCTAAGCTTAAAATTCAGATTAAAAATATCGTTTAGGTACAAACTGTATTTTTTAAATTTCGCAGTTAAATAAAATATCTGCGGTATTTTCTTTTCACACAAAATGTTTGCCAAAAAAAGAAGGAACTTCAAATTGGTTAATTTATTTTCTTACTAGGTGAACCCCGCGGTGCTACCCGCGGTTCGACAATAACCGTGGACAACGCTGCGACGCGGTGTTATATCTTTGTAAATGTAGCCTATGTGTTATATTAGCTATATTATTGTAAAGTTTTATCAAAATCTACTCAGTAGTTTTTGCGTGAAAGAGCAACAAATATCCATCCATACATCCATACTTACAAACTTTCGCGTTTATAATAACAAAGTACGATAATTTTTACTTTTTGGTTCACGAATTTTAATTTGTGGTTAAAAATAGTCATTCGTCGATATCTGAGAGTGAATATTATTTACTTCAAAATTCAATTTTTCTCTCGAAAATAAAACACAAAATCTGGCGGTTAATTTCCGAGTTGTCGAACTAACTACAAGTTGGTTTGCGTAAGGGATCTTCAGTTCGCTAGACAAGTGCGTACTTGTCTATTTTTGGCGGTGGTTTCTATATTTATTTAAGCTCTTGCAATCGTTATTTTAATGTTGTGATAAAACAGATGTGACGAAAGAACCAAGAACATAACCTACCCACGCCAAACCAACAATTGGCTGATAAAATTAATCTCAGAGTGCCTATTAATAATAGCTTAATTTACACCTAGTATTTTCATCTTCTTATATATAAAATTCTCGTGTCACTATGTTAGTTACCATACTCCTCCGAAAGGGCTGGACCTGGAATAAAAATCTTTTTAAATTTTATGTGCATATCGGGCAGGTCTGAGAATCGGCCAACATCTATTTTTCATCCCCGTAAATGCTAAAGGTTCCACCCCTAATTTTTTTTTAACATTTTTGTTTTTTTTTTTATGATACAGCTTTAGAAAATACATACAACCCTGAATTTTCAACTCTCTACAATCAATCCCTATTTTTCCATCGCTATTTTTATTGACCCACCCCTAAAATATATTTTCATTTTTATGACAAAGCAACGTTTGTCGGGTCAGCTAGTCTCTATATAAAACTATATGGATGTTTATTCATTAGGGTTATCACACTGATAATAAATATAAACACATTTACATAGAACTACAGTAAAACAATTATTATATATTTTATCCTGAAAAACAATTCCGAATAGTAAAAAAGTTTAAAGTGAAGTCACGGACAAAAGCTATTTATTTAAAAGAAACTTCGACAAAACCATTACTAAACAACGTAATGAAAGCGGTGAGTCAAGGAATTTCTATGGAAACGGATAAAGTACAAGAGTTAGTCGAAAAGTAAAAAAATACTTAATATAACATTGTCTGAATAAAATAATTAATAAATAGTCAAGAAAATGGAAGAATGGCGTGTTTATTACGACCTATATTGATTACAGGATACCTAGGGCATGAGCATATAAATACTTTATTACACTTTGTAAAGTAAGTTCTAGAACTTTTAGATACTTATGAGAAGTTATCGTTGAAGTTCCAATAATTTGTGCCTGAAGTAACTCGAACAATACTTAATCAAAGACTTCCTTTCAATAAAGATATTTATTTGTATCATATATTTATTACTTTAAAATACTTAGAACAATGAGCTTAGATCAGAGAGATACTTGAACATCAGAAAAAAGAAACGGTAGCTTAGTTCAATAAATTGTGTTGAATAATAATTTAATATTTCTCAAATGACAACACAAAATGATAAAGTTATATAATTTATTTGTAAAATATAAAAAGATAAAATCTTTTATAAATAAATAACCAATATTGTATAAAATAATCTAGTAGTCTTGAATTTATATTTTATTTCACTTTGTGAATTTAAACTTCGAACATGTCATGACTACTCGTGACTCACAACCATACCATAAATCATTAATTTACATATATCTTTAGAAAATTTCGATGGCTTTAGATGTTCGTTAAAATTTATGACATAAAATTATATAAGGTAATTCGACAAAGGGTTATAATGTAATCATTTAAAGATCGGTGGAGTGGATGAGAAATTAACCTCGACAATTACTAACCCAATTCACTTCGACCTATTTTACTAGGCTCATCTTACCAGACAATGAGCAGTCAACAATAGACAAAAACACTATTTATCTGTAATTTGAACCACTTACTCTCTCTCTACATGAATAGATGTTATTTATCTTAAACTAGAAGTAAAGGGATAAGGGTTTTTGTTGAAAACTATAGCTTCGTATTACCCATTTCGTCCCACTTGGCTCGAAACTCGTCCTTAAAGTAATATGTGTCACAGGCGACAGCAATTTGTCTTGTAAATGACCGTAACAGTTACAACCCAAGAACACTTGCTGACGTCTAATAAACTAATACACCACCTAAATAACTTTTTGTCCCTTAGACGCAGTATTTCTTTGTAGAAAATGGGTATAAACTAATTTTTTTAACACACTAATTTTTGTGGTATTCGGGGATTTTGACCTAGGTACGAATACTTTTAACTGTCGTGTCAAATAAAAAGAGGTGCATTTGTTTTTCTCCTCCTGTAAATTAAGTCTGATGATGATACTAGTATCAATGAATAGCGAAAATCCTTTGGTAGCTACTTGTAAATCCAACACGAACCATTAAGTTTGGAATTTTGTGGTTTACTTCGATAAATCCACTTTGTGGCTACAGTCTAGACTGTGCAGACCGATTGTGCAGTAAGTATGTTGTTATTTGAACTATTTTCAGTTATAAGTTGTTGTGTCATGATTAATTGGAAAAGTTATTTGTTTCGTGGAAGCAATCCAGTCAGATCGTAAGTTCAAAACACTGCTGGTGACCTACAGAGAATCTGTCTTTGTTTTTATATATGTGTAAATAAATAATGTTTTGAACAATATATATAAAAAAATACTGACATTAAATAAATAGTCGTCAATGCATAAGCCTCCATATTTAGTAATGTCAAAGATCAACTTAAACAAATGATTGGTCTTTGAAAACAAGTTTTTTATTGTTTGTTACCACATTTTAGCATCAAAGACAGCTGGGTACGTTTCTAAATCATGTTTCCCTTGGGCAAGAACTTTGATTGGTCAAAGCTTGACAGGCGTAAAACCAAATCCAAGAATTATCTGACGAGTCAATCTCGATCTCACATTGATAAACATCTACATAATTTTAGGAGAGGTTTCCATAAAGAATACGTTGAAATATAAATTGTGGCAAAAGTAATCGGAGTTGAGAACAGATGGAAACTTCATAATCGAAAATAATTGATGAATAAAGTTAGATGGAAGGCACTACGGCATCATTTATTGATTATATTTCAAAAGTAAGTAGAGTTAAACGAAAAGTTACTCTAATAGATTACAAATTAGTGGAGAAGACGGTAAAGCTATAACAATTTTCAGACGTTCATTTGTAACTTGGTTCAATCTAATAAATATTTGATGAATATTATTTGACTAGAAGGTGTTTTACTGAAATACGAATACGCGATTAAAGTCTCTTCGAGTAGGCTGCTGTCTTCTATATATCTTTATGAGGAGAAGGAACCTTCTAGATTTGTCGTATCTATAACTCGAGCTTTCTTATTCTATTTCTTTTATTTACTTCAATTTACCTCCTCTGTTTGGCTGGTCTATCGAAAGTTATGTTTCTAAAGAGCGGTAGCTGCAGACAGTCAGCGCAGGCGACTCTAAAAGAAACCAGTTATCTGAAGATAGATGAGAAAGACTAAAGAATACAGTGGTGAAAAATGACTTGAATCTAAGTTAACCTTGTTGCACTAGTAGCTTCTCTAGTTAAACTAATCTACCTGCCTAACATTAAAAGATGTTCTGCGAAATCAGGTGAGCGAAATTATTGCTTCTAGATGAGCTACAATCTCAGGGACTTCAGACATTGCGAATGTACATATGAAAAAGGTCGGAACTGACCTTTTTCATATTCTTAGTAATTGTGTCTTTTGTTGAACTGATATATTTTACAATAATTTTGTTTGATTTTACCTATTATCCAATATCTAAATGTATTATTATTTTCTATAATGTAAGTGATGTCATTCTTATACAGACACTAATAACCTCATACAGTTTTAGTAAAATTTACTAGTTTGTTCCTTCCAGAAATTCGTTGATGTCCAAAATTTACAGAACTTATTTAATTAGATCTTCGAGCAAGTAAAAAGTATTTGTTTGAACTACGATCCCAGGTCATTTAAACGGCGCGTGAAAAAGCAACTTACTAGGCCGTCATAGCACAATATGTCAGTGACTCACAAGTCACTATGCTGCATGCAGCACCAAGACCATACCATGGTCCACATTCGCAATAATGGTGACCACCACTCTTGGATTCTACTCATGCTTTTAATCACGCAGAGTATAGTCATTTGGTAGCTTTTACTTTAAAAGAAATAGAACAGAAAGAGCTTTAAATTTTGGTTTAATATCATAAAAAAAAAGAAGAATAAAATATCTGATCGGAAATAAACTTTTCAATTATAAAAGCAAAAGTTAAAATCTATAAACTTACTTCGGCAGAACAAAAAAATATTTTCATTTAAACCCATCTTTTAATGTAAATGTACATAAATGTAAAGGCACTTGCATGTATTATTTAGCGTTACTGACCACGGTGACACAGCAAGTTCAGAGACACACCTGTGTGCACAATAGTTTTGCCGAATCATTTTTGTCTAGACTATTATCTGACTATCTATTTCCCGTAGTTTCGATCACATGATTATTTCTTCTTTTAGCAAATGATAAATTGAATGAACTTTTGTGCAATTGATCCTTTATTTTATCATATTAGGTATTTACCACAACAGTTTAGGGTCTTTGTTGATGAATCAGCCTTTCGAGACAATCAATTTTATATGCATAAATTCGCAATTTACCTACTCGTGTTTGAGAATATTGCAAGCATAGATTTGTGACACAACAGGCTTGTATTTCTAGTCAATCACTAGACCTACGTTCTATAACCGCTTTATATAACTTATACGTTAGATGGTATTTTAAATTAGTCATGAATAATGCAGATATGGGAATGATCGCTAATTAACCGTTTACCGCTAAATAAAATAATCTTTTTAACTTTATTGGATTAGTTGCAGAATAGTATGCATTTACAATTTTATTGTGTGTGCGTGTTATTACATGTGTGTTTATTAGTACAAAAGCCTATTAAGTATGCTGCAATCTTAGCTACTACTCAAACGTTATCGTATTTACGGAAGTAAAGCTGGTGGATTATGTTTACAGCCGTGAATTACAAGATTGTCGGTCTAAATTAAGATTCTGATTACTCGAGTACTTTACAATTTGGAAGTACTGTTGTTTTAAATGCGGTAAATAATAAGCTCGCTGTTGTCGAGAGACAGGTCTGAAGTGGTTGTGTCAAAGTTATTTCCATATCCTTTATGCCGAGGAAACCTAAGTTTAAATCTGCTTTCTGTACTTTAGGTTATATTTTTCGAGTGTATGTTTCTTTGGCATGCTCTGTAATCTATAGAACTTGAAGGATATTATTCTTCGATGGGTATGTTTTATTTTGAGAATAATACTGGGTACCTAAACGGAAATTGAAAAAACAGGTTACTAAAACTACAATTTGAATACTTAAAATTTTTAATTAAATTTATCTAGCTTATGTCTCTCGTAACATAATTACAAACCTATTGATATTTCATTCATTATAATCGGTTTGATGTTAGACGCTAAGGTAGAATATACAAACATATAAATATTGCAAAAACTAATACCTTTCCTTTTGGCATAAAAGTTGTTTTTTTTTAACTTTATTCTGCCAGAAACGTGTAAACGCATGATTGGTTAGAACCTTAATTAGATTAGTTGCATTTGAAAGCATCTCATTGACGATATAACTACGATATGAATGTACAATTTCCTGTCTTTAGATATAAGATATAATAGCAATGACACTTGTTTAAATTAACGGTACATCTCACTGTACCGAGATTTAACCAACGTTAGAAATGCGAACTCGTCAAATCGAGTACCCAATAGAGATTACTGAGTTATTTTCTTTTTTTATATCATTTGAGACAATGAAGGTGGGTATCGCTTCAATATTACTTTTTTACTGATAATGCAAAACGAAATTTAGCTAAATTATTTTTTTCAAAAGGTTAATCTTTTTCTTATGCTTCGATTATTTTTAAAATAGATTGAGATAGTTCTAGACTGGTGTTGATTCTGTTGTTGCTTGTTGCATATTCAAGGATAGTCACGATACTCATTGCAAATTCAGATAATGCAACAATGCAGCATGGTGACCCACACTTTGGCGGCCTACACGACAGTATGAATGTTGTCATTTTAGGTTGGTCTTTTGTGGGAGGGTAGTAGTAGCCCCGAGGTCGAGCCAGCCCGTTCCTGCGGGAATCCTATGAAAGCAATTTTCAAAATGATATTATTGTGTGTATGAACTTAGCTAACATTAATTTTTAGTATTACATAACTAATTTTAATCAATCTTTGACATTAGGAAGTCTTTTGATAGATTAAAACTTATTTTTAGTTTAGAGAGTTTGGAATAACAATTATCACCAATATATTTACTTAGTACATCAGCTGATGTGCTCATTGGTGCTTTAACTTTCAATTTTAGTAGCTCTAAAAGTTGTTGTTCGTAAATTAAACTACTCTGTTGTGTTATGACTCTGCTGTTATTAAAACAATTACTTAAATTTAGTGTTTTGTGAAATTATACGTATTACGTCTTGTCAAACAATTTGAGTTTTATGATGAGTTGCATTGAGTCGCGACTCCTTCTTTATCACGGGCCCCATTAGCCGTCACACTAAAACGTCTTAAAATACGAACAGTAAAAAGCCACTATTACTTTAGTAATTAAATAACATTATGGTAACATCGCGTCGAATTTTACACTGGTTTTGTGCGTATGTAGATACGATATATAGGTATTCAAATTCGTGCTGTTCCAACCTCAGAAACACCCTCAACCCTCCTAGTTAGACTCGCAACAACTACACAATATTCGCCAAGTTTCTTTGCTACTGTTATTAGAAAATTAATTAAGAAATGAAGTCAATAATAATAACAAAACCGGCCGTATGTTCGATTTCTGTAACATTTTAAATTAAAAGAGATATTAAAAAAGATAAATCATAATAAAAACTTCTTTAAGCGAATAAAAAAATGTCTAATTAAAATACATTAAATGTCAGGTTGCGTCTCACTCTCAAACTAGGTGTTAGCCTCGTCAAATTGGTTTCTTGTCAAGTTGGTTCCTCGCTCTGACCATACCAACTGTTGATAATATTTATTAGTCAACTCCTGGACATAGGCCCTTCCTATCCTTACAGTATAAAAAACTAATAACAATCTTCTGAAATTACAGAATTTAAGAACATAATTTTAATTTATATATTTATTAAGTACCGCCGACATGTAATACACTTTACGTGGTAGTTTTATTACAAGAAATCAATCTTTATGTCTTGTGTTTCCTCAATTATGGGAGATCACTATATGAACATTACAAAAATTAGTAAAGAAAAGGCAAAGTGAAAACAATTAATTGTTCAACAAATTACACACATACACGTACATAAAACTTCTATTTCAATATAATGGAATTCAAAATTTCTATTAGACTCATAACTTGTAACTATATTTAATTCAATAACCCATAATATCTCACTGTTGGGCTAGGATCTCCTCTCAGGAGAGGGATTAGGCTATACGTCCCCACGCTGGTAGAATACTGGTTGAGGACTGACAAGACAACATTGTGGATACGTCATCTTACTGGTGGATGTTTTTAAGCCGCCCGAAGGCCTTATGACTGTTAACGTAACATCCGAATTACGGAGATGCCCATGGTATCATGCCAATAGCGATCACTCATCCAGGTTCTGACCACACCGTTGCTGCTTACCCTCAGTAATTGTTTTTACTCACCGAGGGTAACTGAGCTACGAGCACAATAAAATGTAATGTTTATTATCTTTTTATTATTTTTATCTTTTTATACTAGTTAATTCCGTGTGTACCTTTTGTGTATTGTATTCGGATAAAAAGCTGTAAAAGTCACCAATAATGTCGGAACCGCTTAAAAACTGTTCTGTCCGCTACGAAAGATCAAGTTTCATACTAATATCTCCGTACATTCTTTGTAATATAAAAATAGAATTGTTTATATCTTTATCATTACGACTAGGTACTGACTTAAGAAAATATCGTGGCAGAGCCGCGCTTCGGCATGAATGGGCCGGCTCGACCGGAGTGATACCACGGCCTCACAGAAAACCGGTGTGAAATAGCGCTTGCGCCGTGTTTCACCGAGTGAGTGAGGATACCGGAGGCCCATACCCCAACCCCTCCCTCATTCCCCCTCCCCATCCCCCAAAGGTCGGCAACGCACTTGTGACGCCTCTGGTGTTGCGGGTGTCCATGGGCGGCGGTAATCGCTTACCATCAGGCGATACGCCTGCTCGTTTGCCACCTATTACATAAAAAAAGTAAAAATATGCTTAGATAAATCTATCCTATATGAGCCATAAACTATATGTATTGTGAAAAATCAAAACGAGGGCGTCAACTGGGCAACCTACAAACAAAACGAAACAACCGATCGTCGATCGATCGAAGATCTTAGTATTTAACAAAATGAATCGTAATTGAATTTAAAATGCATATTAAACATTATATGGGACGAAATTTTTTGTTTCATATCTTGTTAGTTATGAAGTAGGGACGTGTTTCTGCAAAACCAGCAAATGGGCAACTTAAAACTTCAATTATATTTTAACAAGTACCAGGTACTGCTAGGTACTCAAAAGACTTGTAGATAGGTCTTTCAAGGTTGAAAAAGTTATTCATTTCATCCGCATCATCTAGATGGTTCGCAGTCCACAACTGTGCGTTTTTCCCGAAACTTTCTACCTCGCACAACAAAACTGCAGAACGAGCTGTCGCCTGCGGTGTTTCCGGACCAATACGACCTTCAAACCTTCAAGAAAAGAGCGTACGCCTTCTTAAAAGGCCGGCAACGCACTTGTAACGCCTCTGATACGTCTGCTTGTTTGCCCCCTATACAATAAAAAAAAAGCTGTATTATGGCTTTAACTTTTTTTAACATTAAGGAGTTTACACCGACGAATATAGATTTTATAAACAAAAGCCACATGTGTTTGTCTGTTCGATGTATTATCTAAAAGCAAACTTGATCAAGTAAATATTAACTTTCAACGGTCGGGTTGTTTTATGTCATATATTTAGGGGAAGAATTCTAATCGAGTTGGTATCTTTGTTTGAGTTTCGAGTCACATACTGTTACGCTTACGTTATACCTAATAGTTAGAATCGTTACAAATAGTTAGAGTATGTATGTATATTTACCGTAAATAAAATATCCGCTATCAGAAAAGAAATCAATGGTTAGCAATGGTAATAAACATTAAATAACAAATTAAAGTTTTCATAAATAAGCAAGAACACATCTATTATATTATTATAAGAACACATCAATTCACTTTCATAAAGTAGAGATTTTAAGCTGAAATAATTAAAACATAACACGAAAAACATACAAAACTTGACGAATAACAATAGCAAATACTATTTTCCACAATTTGTTAAAAATATATACATATATAAATTTCAGTTCCAAACTTATCAGTTTCACTCATAATTAATGTGTAAGATTTATGATAAAAAGCGCGGATTGTAAATTTCAGCGTCCATGTATTTCATCACAAAATTTTACAAAATATACAGAATTAACTATAACTTGCCGTAACATGAAATACTACCATTACATAGTAATCTATTTGCTTGTTCAATTAGTTTGTTAGTGTGGGCATCATTAATATTTGTCTAGTTTTCACTAGATTATGTAGTACATTTATAACAGTTATGTCGTTAGCCCAAAAACAAAATGTCCTAATGATTATGTGGTTAGGGAGTTTTTTATTTACAATATGTGGGCATTATATCGAATGTCTAGTACCCAAAGAATTAGCTCTGATTAGCCTTAGACTAGATGCCGTTGTGTATGAAATATAAGAAAATATATTTGTTCTCATGATATATTTCTGTTTTCGATCATTTTAAGTCTAAAATACTTCTTACAACTGGCTCTGATAGACTAAAATGAGCCCCGATGACAACTGATCTCAAGTGTTCTACTTTAAAACAATACTATGTTTACTGCTACAATGGTTTTAAATTCAAACTAAGTAGTATATACTTATATCTTACACTAGCTGACCTACGCAACCTCGTTTGCGTCTTATATTGCCCGTAGCGTGAAAATTTTCCCCCGTTTTTAAAACATTCTTCATTAGTGCTCCGCTCCTATTAGTAGTAGCGTGATGATATATAATCTATAGCCTTCCTCGATAAATGGACTATCTAACACCGAAATAATTTTTCAAATCGGACCAGCGGTTCCTGAGATTAGCGCGTTCAAGCAAACAAACTCTTCAGCTTTATTATTAGTATAGATTAACATTCACTATCATAGAGAAGAATAAAGCCCACAATATTCGAATAAAAGTCTACGAGACTCTCTCTTATATACCTACCCGGTATCTTACATGGCTGCAATTTACCCAAATTCATTAACCAAGGTACATATCCTTTCGGGACTCAATGAGTAAACGACGAAAAAAACCCACACATACACAATAAATCTTAAGAAAGGTGAAAGGGAATGACATACCTCGCTTTGGGCTTTCGGTTACTGCTAATTGTGGCATACACAACGTATAGACGGGTATTTGAGGCTGTTTACCTCTTGGGAAATATGAACAGTATGACGCACTAAGTCATGTAATTAATTTAGAGAATTTGGAGTTTATGTATGAGGTAGAGAGATTATAGAATATTATATCTAGAAGTAACTCATTATTAGAACATAATACGAAGGCAAATTTATTGCCGAGAAGAATATAGTAGAGACATACCACGTAGCAAGGTATCTGCTTTGACGTTTACAGCGAAACTCCGTAACATACGTTTATCTCGTAATATCGTATTTAAATAGATTGATACAATACACTTTTTTGTACACACATATTAATGAGTTACAAGAGAGTATATTAAATGTTGTACTACCAAAAGTAATCTATTCCAGGTCACTTTAGTATGGATCAGTGCTGTAAATCTTAGATAATTAAATCAGAAATTCCAATTTATTAATATGACTAGCTTTGGCCGCGGCTTTGCCCACGATTATGTCGGTTATCGTTTTTATGTTAGTCTATGTCCTTCCTCAAAAATCAAAGTATTATTAATTTAATTGAAATCGATGAAGCAGTTAGCCGTAAAAGTGTAACAGACACAGTAAATTTCGAATATTAGTATAGATTTAAAAAAATAAATATGTCGGACAAATTATTATTTCGGAAATCTAACACACAACGCCATCCAGATCAAAGCTAAGCAGAGCTTGTGTTATGGGTACTAGATAACTGAAATATGTAAATAACATAATTATTTTTATAAATATGTACATATTGTACATAGAAAACGCCCAAACTCCGAAACAAACGTTTGCAGATCATACAAATATTTGATACATCCCGGGAATCGAACCCGAGACCTCAAACAGAGCGGTCGCTTGCGCTATCACTTAGATACTTCAAAATAGTCATTTTTGTCCGTATACTCTAAAAGCTGTACAAATACGACTGAAACTATTTGTAGAATTTGCATATTATGCGTATTCCCACAGAGCCTGAAATATTTGATAAAAGTATGTGTAATACTTTTATCCAATATTTGCCTGTCATATGGTCATATTTATTGTGATTCAACTAAAACTAGTATATCACTATGTTTTCAAGTGTGTACAATATTTTACTAGAACCTACATCTCGAGAGGCTTTACAAACAATACTTTATCGACACTGTAAATATTTAAGTCAGCAGCCTAGCTAATACAACCAAATTTTGACTAGATATTTGAATATTTCCGGATTATTCAAAATAAGTTTGGAAAAGTATATTCGTGTGTGAGTATTTGAACGCCTTGTTATACCAAACGAAGTTATTTCTGCGTTCGACATTTTTTTATTGAATAGGGGGCTAACGAGCATACGTATCGCTTGATGGTAAGCGATTACCGCCACCCATGGACACCCGCAACACCAGAGGTGTCAAAAGTGCGGTGGGGAGGGGTTGGGGTATGGGCCTCTGGTGTCCTCACTTACTCGGTGAAACAAAACGCAGGCGCTGTTACATTACACTGGTTTTCTATGAGGCCGTGATATCATTCCGGTCGAGCCGGCCCATGCATGCCGAAGCGTGGCTCTCCGTTTATAAGTTTGTTATTCAACATTCATGGCACTATCATCAGTAGGGATTAGTATCGTTGCCACGAAGTAGATTAGTTTGACTTTGACTTTATTAACTTTTCAGACAAGTACTTAAGAGGCCTATTACAGAAAACGGGTGACATCTGCATTATAATTAAAAGGTTTCTGTTGGTTATAGTACAATTCTACATTCTGTGTGTATAGCGAAGCGTTTGAGATTATTCATGCTCAAAAGTAATTCTCAAAGCTCACGTACGGACTTCAGAGTACGCACTCAGATACATTATAGTTTTTTTTTATGGAATAGATGGCAAACTAGCAGACGTGTCACCTTATACTGACCGTGAGCAACACCAGTGGCGATACAAGTGCGTTGTCGGCCTTTGAGGGATGAGGAAGGGGTTGGGGTCGGTATCCTCACTCACTCGGCGAAACACAGCGCAGGCGCTGTTTCACACCGGTTTTCTGTGAGGCCGTGGCCGTAAATGTTTTAGTTTTTTTATATTAATTTTGATGTCGATATATTTTCACTGATTTCAGAGCGAACGGGACGGAGCGGGACTACCATCTCGCAGAAGATCAATGTAAAATGACTGCATTCGTACTGTGTTTCATTGGTGAGAGCGATATATTGGTGGCCGCTGTAGTGTGGGTCACAATGCTGAATTGTTACATTGTCTCCATTCGCAATGAGTATGATGATCACCACTCTTGGATTCTGCTCATGTTTTCCATCAGGCAGAGCAGAGTCACTTTAGCAGGCTTATACTTAAAAATATATTCAAATAACAGAAATATGATTATTAAGGCAGACTATTATTTTAACCATACTTAATTTTTGATATTTAAGTGTCAAAAAGTAATAAAATAAAGCAAATGAGTATTGTAATTATGGTACAGTGTGCGTTTTGAACCAGTTAAATTGATTATTTTTGGTTAAAAATATCCCCATTTTTATATATCTCTGAAATATTATTTAGAACTGCAATACACCAATAACAACAGATTCCTAGCCGAAAAAATCCTGTTCTGAACCGAAAAAAAAAATATTCTGGTAATTCAACTCAAGACCGGAGCCGGTATTTGTTTCTCGTCTCTAATTTTTTTGTGTTTGTGATTATTGGAAAGGAGATCGTTTTTTGTTTTTTTTGAAAGACGGTCCCCATTTCATATCATCCACATTTTATATATTTTTTATCATTAATTTCATCACGACGAAGACTTGAAGACTCGAAGACTTATAATTGAAGACTATAAATACTTGAAATTGGCAGAAATAGCTGATCCGAGTGATCCGGCTGGTTGCCATTTCATCAAAAGAAGAAAATTATTGGAAATCAAAATATCGATAGTAAAATACAAAAATTTATGTTTTTTACCAATTTTATTATTGAATTCTTTTGATTTTTTTTTATTAAAACAAACGTCTATTAACAACAGAGGTTCGCCTCGCCATGTGAGGTTGACAACTACATTGGGACTTAACTTTGGAAAGGTAATGTGTGAAGTTATTGAATTTTCAATGCTTCATGGCAGATCTGCACTTGTGGCAGTGTGTCTTTTATTAAAAAAAAAACAAACCGATTGAATAGAAATGTCGGTCATTAAGTTTATTACAGTCACCTATAAGACAAAATCAATCTTATTCGCACATTACCGTAATTTCGAACTCGTTTTTAATTTATTCAAAAACAGTATAAGATTTATTGGTCTTTTATTTTTAAGACATTAGATATTATTCTCCGCCTACGATTGACTTTACAATATTGAGTTTTATAAATATTGTAAAAAATGATTTATGTTAACAGGTTTTTTAAACATTTGTCTCAAATATATTCCTATTACCTAGGTGTGTATAGCTTTGAAGGCCGTTTATCTCATAAATAAAACACGGTTATGATTTTTTTATTTTAGATAGGTAGATATAATTACGCAATGAGGAGAATCCTTTATACTGTTTCTCGAACTTAGTAACAACGAATTGTGACATTTTAAACACTTACGTTTTTATAAATTAAAGCGCAGAAAGCTGTATATTATTTATTATATATATATTATTATTTGAATTTATATGAAACGGCTGAAAAAACGTGACCTATGCAGACTTATGGTACATAAAGTCAATATGATTATGATATGATGATGAAATACTAATTAATGATTTAATTGTGTTTAGATTTTCGCGACTTTGACCGTGGGAGAATCCCACACACCCCAATAATGGCCACGCTTCGGCATGAATGGGTGATACCACGAGCGGTATAACCCGTCTGAAAAGTCAAGAAAAAGAAGGTATCGCAATCTTTTAAATAATTTTATCGCATATAAGTCCCGCTAAACAACGAAAAAATTGACTTAATTCTTGTAGTTCTTGATTACTTATAAGTGAGTTTCTTAATTTTTTTTGCCATTTTCATATATTTTTTACATACAAATTTGAATATAAAAATGATTAAATCAACAATTAAAAAGAGATGCAAATACATTTGAGGTGAGGTAAGTTTAAGTAGGACTGGACCAATAGCAGTCATTTTAAATATATATGTATATATGGATTGCGCTGTACATATATATCTAATATTGTTTTTAAGACATTTAATATTAAATCAGCTAATTCCCGTGTGTTAACGTTACCTAGATTTAATTTAAAAAAAATACAATCAAAGTGAATGAAAACTAATTTTATAATTATATCACAAACAACATCGATTTAAAATAAATTAATAAGTTGTTGATTTGTAAGATATCACTAGGAGGCAACACTGCACGAGCGGCCATTGGCAGAATAGCTTTTTTTTAACTTTTAAATTGAAATCTTCTGAAAGATTGTGACTCAGTTATTATATTCTAAAGCTATATTCATTGAACTTTAAAGTTAATTTTATGACTTGATCGGCAAATCGTAAAGGAATCAAATGCATCCTTCCTATTATGGAACTTAGAGTCTAACAGGTCTATAAAAGAGGCTATTAAACATTATAAGTGGTTTATTTATGTTATATCACATATAAACATAATGGGATACTCAATTGAAAAACCCATTTACAATTTATCGTATCTTACAATATTCTTTCAAAGACTTATTTTAGAAGGATTTTTACTTTTCCAATGCACTGGTTAATTATATTCTGAATTTATTTAATGATATGTTTATACAGTCAATTGTGGAAGCATCAGGTCAGCGTTCACGTCGCACATTTACCGACAGAATTGGTGCACCACAGGAATCGACGAGAATGCACGCAGCAGAAGTAAAAGAGGTGTGTCAGGGACGTAGTAATAATAATAATAATAACATTACGAATAATTAATTCCGATAGTTATCATGACGAATAACTATCGGAAGTATATCCTGAAGGATGGTATGGTCGACATTTGTCGGGCATGTCACCGTCCTGGAGAATCTATCAGGCATATTATTTCTGGTTGTTCTCGTCTAGCTAACGGCGAGTATTTGCATAGGCACAACCAAGTAGCCAGGATCGTACATCAGCAACTTGCCCTTAAATACAATCTTGTGATTTCAGAGGTACCATACTACAGGTATGTGCCCGATCCAGTTCTCGAGAATGGTCGTGCTACGTTATATTGGGATCGATCTATTATTACAGACAGGACCATTGTAGCCAATAAGCCTGATATTGTGGTGATAGATCGATTAGAGCGCCGCGCAATGATTGTCGATATCGCCGTTCCTCATGACGAGAATCTCGTGAAAGTCGAAAAAGAAAAACAAATAAAATATTTGGATTTATCTCACGAGATTGTCGATATGTGGAATGTGGATTCGGTGATCATTGTTCCGATAGCCGTATTAGCTCACGGATTGATAGCCAAGAGCCTCGACCAACACCTTAAGAGGCTCACGTTAGGGGGCTGGATCAAGGGTCTGATACAGAAGGCAGTCCTTCTTGACACGGCACGTAAAGTAAGGAGGTTCCTGTCTTTGGAGCCCTAACCACCGGTTTCTTGGTCCCTGTACCCGAAGTCGGTGGTCTACTATTTTTATATATTTAAATGTATTTATTTTTTATGTATATTTAAATGTAATAAAGGAAATAATAATAATCTCTTTATTGTACTCCAGATTACTGATAAAGGTAACACAAAACTAGGAGCTACAATTGGCAGCCGTATCGCCCAAAAGCAATCTCTTCCAAGCAACCATGATGGCAATACGAAATCAATTGTCTCTGCCTACACTTGCATATTATTTTGGACAGTGAATTAATAGTTAAAGGTTTTGAGCTGCTATCTTCAAAAGTTCATGTTCGGAGAATGTCTAAATGGCTACATGTCGAAGTCAGTTCTCCACGTTACAAACATATTCACATGATTCCGTTGACACTCCTTTAAAATGAAAAAAATAATAAGATCTTTTATAATCTTTCCATTCAACCATCTCTTTATATTTAAAAATTGTTTTAAAATTCAAAATACATCTTTAGAGGGCACTTTGTTTGATTTATATTAATGTTTATAGCTAGATATTTGAATAGTTATTTTAAAAGTCAATAATATTAAATATTTTGAATATCAAGCGTTCAATTCGTTTTAGCATAACTAAAACGAATAAAAATTAAGTGTCACACTGACTGGAATCCTCGAATATTTTCGTAGTTTATATTAAATATGATTATTATAATTTCTAAGACAACGTTAGTGTTTTAGACATCCATTAAAAAATTCAATCGAATAATTCATTTATTATCTCCTACATTTTTGGCGGTAATCAATAGTGGTCCGTTTTAATATTTTCTTTTAGCAGTTTATTCCATATGTATTTTGAAGTGACCAAAAAAGTTGTATAAAAATTAATTTTGACGGTAATTTCTCCAGCGAGAATTTCCCAGAAAAACATTTATTTCTGTTTAGCAAGAGTTCCTTTATATTCTGGTCCAAAATGTTAAGTTTCCTCAATAATTCTTTTAACTCATATTCTTACTTTTAAATCAGAACTCAAGTGGCTGGGGAAGTAGTCTGTTATGGATATAGCTACTGCTGATTCACAATGTCGGCAGTATCTTCCAGATGGTGCTCATAACGTATTCGAAACGGGGATAAACCTTATTATCACGATAACTTATATAAAATTACTGTTAGAATTTTCTAATGTACAGGAAATGTGTGGTTATTCACACTTAGTTAACTTGAGATTGTTTAGGTATATACTTATCTAAAAAGTATTCTATTTTTAAACTCTTTGATTAGTAATATACCTGAATCACGGGGGTCTTTACAAACGTACATTAAACGTACTTACTTAAGATTGATTTTGAATCACACAAACTATTGTCTCATGTGGTATTTGAATTATGAACATTCAGCACATTATCTAGCCAATATACATATAGTACTAGCTGACCGACGCAACCTCGTTTGCGTCTTTTATTATCCGTAGCGAAAAATTTTCCCCCGTATAGGGTTGATTTTTTACACCTTGTGTCCGAAAAACCCCAATATCTTACGGAACCCTATTTTTTTCCAAAATAAAATATAGCCTATAGATTTACCATAGCAGCGCCATTTATTGATTACTTACTCAACCCAGTCGAAAGGTATCGACATCTGTTAGAATCATTTGGAGTTAACAGATAATTGTGACTGTCAAATAATAACAGACAAATAATTAGCAATAAATTAAAATTGCGTCTATAATTTGAGATTTAAACTATCCTATCTCTCAAGTTGGATCGAACTGCACATGGTGTGCGAATTTTATTATAATCGGTTAAGTGGTTTAGGAGTCCATTGAGGACAAACATTGTGACACGAGATTTATATATATTAAGATTTGCATTGTAGGTGTCGTGAGCTTATCACTATCTTGTAAGATTAGGAGATATAGTTAAAGATTACATTTAACTTTAATACTATCACATTCCAACTGTTATTCATCACTACAGTATGTACGAGTATATCTTGGCCGCGTACAAAGTACACATGTCAGAAGTTAAACTTCTTTGGCAAACTAATTACAACTAATACAAATTTAAAACTTTAAATTTAAATATTATAATGAAATAATATAAATTAGTCCGTATATTTCTGTCTCATTCTTTGCCGGCTTAATCCTACACATTTTTGTGTTTGTGTCTCTTACCTGTCGTTTTTTCCGTTGCAACCGGTTTGAAATCACAACGATTCTCAAGAAGAATTCTCACTTCAAAAAACTTAAATTGTTGATAGATTTTCGCGAATTTTACACATGGTTTATCTATTTTTACCTCGTAATTTTTATATGATTTTATTGCAAATAAGTCCCGCCACACACAAACCACAAATATTTTTTTACTAATCTAAAAGGTAATAAAAGGTGAAAAATATGTTCTAAAAATGTACCTTTTTTATTTTTGACCTACCTGAGTGTACTTGTGTGTGACTTGCACTTATTTCGTTCGGTTTAGGTATTAATGCTTTACTCTAAAAAGACACAAAACCTTTAAAAATTTACGCGAAGAAAACCGTTGCTCTCAAAGCATGGCGCATACCGACATAGTCGGGATTTTTGTGTCGGCCTTCCTAATAATCTTAACCCGTCTTACTAGAATACGTAGTCGTAAAACTGCAGGTATTTTGTTAACATTCTCCTTGGGTATTGACAGCAGGGTTCAGGACAGGAGTATGTTAGAAGAATGATTACAAATTATTTGGGTAAGAAAATATCTGAGAGAAGAAAAAATGTAGGTACTTCAGACAGCTACGAGTGAGTACGTGTAGAATACTAGCATTTTTTCTTTTTTTAAATAGAAACAAGACGAAAACCTTTATTTTTATGAAATTGTTTCCAACATAATATATACAACATAAAGTATTTTGTTTTGAAAAACTCATGGTTGAGTGGTTATCAGTAGAAGTTACAAAAGGAATACTAATTCAATTGTCTTTTTTTATATGATAACGCCTGCATTAGAAATATGTGGGATTTGAATCCTTAACACCTCATGTTTTCTATGTATGTATGTATTTACAAAAAAAAGTATTTAAGTATTTATATCAGTTGTCTAGAACCCATAACACAACAACAATTTCTCCTTAGCTTGGGACTAGATGGTGTTGTGTGTTAGATGTCCGGTATATTTATTTATTTTATTTTATTTTTTATTTATTTATTACTTTATGCACAAATACATGCATCGGCGGACTTAATGCCTAAGGCATTCTCTGCCAGTCGACCGATTGGGCGATGCAGAGAAAAAATGAGTTAGGTGCATTTATTGGAAATAAAATAAAGTAGTTATAAAATTATAGTGATTTTCATAATAACCACAATTAGTGTAAATAAACTACTAGTATATTGGAAGATACAAATATATACAGTAATACATACATAGACATACATATATACGACTTTATTTATACACATACACATATATTCATTATTATAGCACATAAATATATTGTTTGATGAACTAAGACCCGGTAGACTCCGCCAACTCAACCAGTAAAATCTGCTTTACTTTGGACTTAAAAATGTCACGGTTTCTGGCCATCCTGACCTCGAGAGGAAGCGCATTCCACAAGAGAACAGACTGAACGAAGAACGAAGAGCCCATAAAACCAGTAGCGTGTGAAGGGCAAAGGAGGAGGAGATTGTTAGCAGAGCGAAGGTTTCGGTTGTGGTTATTGCATAAAAGTTGAAAGTGTGTTGTTAAATAAGTAGGAGAGGATGGGGAATTGAGGATGGTATATAAGAAAGTGAGAGCGCGCATTTTTCTGCGTTGACGAATAGGTAACCAACCTAACTGGGAACGAAAACTGGAAATGTGATCATACTTACGAAGATTAAAGATGAATCGAATGCAGTTATTAAGAAGACGATCTAACTTGTTGAGAAGATCTGCATTCAGGTCATAATAGCACACGTCACCATAGTCGATCAAGGGGAAGATAAGAGATTGCACAAGCGTTGTTTTAGTTTTCACGGGCAGGAAGTTTTTTAAGCGATATAGTGCTCTGAGGATGCCATTAACCCTCTGGCATACGTATGTGACTTGATCGCGCCAGTTCAGTGTACGGTCGAGTTGTAAGCCTAGGTCGGTTAGCTTTTAAATGAAATTCATACCCCAAGAATGGAATTAATCATTAGGAAATTTTGTATGTAGGTACATATTTTGTTAGATGTATGGACATAGCGAACCTACGAGCACGTTGAGCGTAAGGACATTACTCGCCTCAAACATTCATTTTAACGTACAAAATACAGTCGACAACCGTCGCATCTCTAAACTAGTAGTCTTATTATGTCTTCCTATAAGGGTTTAATGTAAGTAATATAGCTCTTCTAGTTATTTAAGGTGCTATAAAGGAAGTTGAAGCTTGCGTTGTAACATGAGATGGTCATTTGCTGTGCTAATAGCGAACAAGCGCGCATAAGTTTAACATTCACAGGTGGAAATCGGATATTTAGGTAAACGTTGTTGGGTAAAGTGTGCGTGAGATTATTTTTAATGAGATGTTGGTAGCGGAGGGACTATAGTCCGTAGCTATTTTAAGACTTACCTACACTACTTTACAGTAGGCTACTTTTTCTTTTAATAAAGACGACTTTGTTCAGTAGTGGACGGCGATTGCTTGATATACAAAGATCCCTTAAATCTATACTAATGTTATAAAGATTAAGAGTTTGTTTGTTTTTTTTTGTTTGAACGTGCTAATCTTAGGAACCACTGGTCCGATTTGAAAAATTATTTTAGTGTTGGATAGTCCATTTATCGAGGAAAAGTATAGGCTATATATCATCACGAATGTTTAAAAAACGGGAGAATATTTTCACGCTACCGGCAATAGAAGACGCAAACGAGGTTGAAAAAAAATATTGTAAAAGTTAAAATTGAAGTAACTGTTTGTAATTTCAAATACACAGCTTTTCATTACTTGCAGATGAACGTGTAACGTACGGTACTTATAATTAAAAACATTCTTTTTTATTTTTGTCTGTCTGCTTGTGCCAGCTAATCTCTGGAAAGGCTGGAACTGAATTTGACGCGACTGTCACTGGCAGATAGCTATTATTATAAGGAGTATTTTTTTTTTTTTTTTACACAAAAATTATTCAAGACCAAATTAAAACCAATGAAATGGCGACAGTTAAAAATAATACCCGGAGTCAGAATACTAGTTTGATTTCCCATGTGGGGATTGAATGAATTTGAATTTATTAAACAAAAATATACCGACAATAGTTCGCAGATATATAAAAATTAAAACATTACAAGTATAACACGTTTTGTGTCTAATTCAGACAACAGTTTTCCCTTCTCAGTTTTATTTTAAAGCATTATTAATATTTGAATTGCTATATTCTGTGTAATAGTTATACTCTAAGAATTTTAATCATTGTAATACTATGAACAATATAACCTCCGTTATTACATTTCTATTTATCTCTGAAGCGTAGTTAAAATTGAAACATCCTCACACTTTAAAGGAATTCCAATTATCCTTTGTTGTTTGCCTCACAGTAGTTAATGGAAACTTGATTTTCAACACTAAGAAATAAGGTTTATTTTCAAAAGTGATAATATATAGATGACTTTTAGATTGATCCCCATGGCAATATTATTCTGTTCAATGGATATTTATTCAATTCATAGTTTTGAAAGTTTTGTTTACTTTTTATTTGTTAATTTGTGTTCAATAAGTTTAAAGTATTCGGGAAGGAGGGCTAAACAGGATATCATTTGAATCGACGTCTTCCGTCGCAAGGCATAGCAGGCAGAATCAGACATTCTGGTATTTATTATAAAGAGGTCAAAAGTAGAGGACAATATACAGGGTGGATTTGACAATACGACATTATCTAAATGTATCAGTTTACTTTGGGATTTTAAAATTGATCTCAGAATTGAAATGCCGTGGGAGAGCCGAGCCACAGTTCGGCATGAATGAGCCGGCTTGACCGGAGTGATACCACGACTTCACAGAAAACCGGTTTGAAATAGCGCATGCTCTGTGTTTCACCGAGTCAGTGACGATACCGGAAGCCCATACCGCAACCCCTCCCTCCATACTCCTCCCCATCCTCCAAAGGCCGGCAATGCACTTGTAATGCCTCTGGTGTTGCGGGTGTCCATGGGTGACGGTAATCGCTTACCATCAGGCGATAGTTCTGCTCGTTTGCCCCTATACAATATAAAATATATATATATATATCAATCTAATAAGGACACCATTTGTAATTTAAGTTTACTAATCTGCGTGATTAAACGAAGCGGCAACAGCGCAAGCGCCGCGGCGCAGTGGTAGGTAAGTTAAGTTTTATTGGATACATCGTGTTGTAAATTTCCAAAACGAAAAATAGTGTCCTGTGCCTGAACTACTGAAACGATTTTATTAAAATTTTGTAAGTGGACTTGCAACATGTGTAGGTATGTCTAGTTCAAATAAATGTCGTATTGTCATTCGATTTAAAGTGCTCACTAGTGCAACAATTACTTTCAACCTACAGAAAGGCCGAGTGTGTTTGAAGTAGTAGTCTTATAACATTAACTTATGTTAGGTTCGAAACCCTACTTTGATTTCACTTTTTTAAGGTGTTACTTTTCCATTAAATACTCATCAGTATTCCAAAGAGAAGGAATATTTGTAAACGTCCGATGTCAAGTATATAGTAGCCTAAACCTCCTTTATAAGTAGAAGCCATGTTCGGCAGTTGTCAAGGATGTTTGTGATGATAAATTAAAGTCTGTAGACAACTTTCAAAGTTATAACAATATTTACGCGACTGTAAACAATTAGGGTAAGTTTTTATATTATTTTAAATTTACCTTACTTTCCTCAAGAAGCAACATAGAATATTAATTAATATTTTTAATGAGCATAATTATTTTTCGACAGTGAAGTTTTCATAAGCAAAACTTTGTTGTTTCATATGATAAGGGTTGGGTTCCTATGTAAGCGAGAGTGCTTGTTATAACATTTGTGCCGCAATTCACTTTAAAACAACTTTTCACATAAACTTGACGCACGTTTTTAGCGAAAACGAGTATTGAAAAAAACATTACCTATTTTTTTAGATAAATTATAATATATCTACACTTACAAATGTGAAAGATAGTCCATGTGGCGACTTCCACATATAACACAACAATAATCTACTACAACGCCCTCTACCGAAGATACACTAAACTACGAAGTAACGCACTACATGGAGTAACTACCAATCCTGAATCGCGCTGTATAAGTTCTCACGCCGATTATCATATGTACAACATCCCAACATCAACTGTTAGGCAGTGACCCGCCAGGCATGATTACCTCGCCTGGTCGGAGGATCCTCCCTTTATGTTGGGTGGAACATGATACCCGTTCCCCCACAGTCCATAAATTATAAGTGTATTAACTGTTAGATTTAGCATGCTTCTAGCTTTTTGATAGCAAAATACTATAACAACCTTTTTTTGAAAGCTGTTATCTGCTTGTTGTGTTTCTTTAAGATTTTTTAACTTTATGTTCACTTCGCCTCTGAAATCTCGAGATCATGACATCTTTAATGGTTTGAAGAAATGAAATAGATTTTAAATTGGACAAGATTTACAACATAAAGGATAACTAATAAAGTAGAATGTATACAAAATCTTTGTATATATGCAAGTGCGCTACAAATATCCCGTCATACAAATATATATTAGATGCAGATAATGACGTGAAGCCGTGATGAGGTCAAGTTAGAGTTTAATTATTGTTTGATATCGTATGTTTTCCGCTCCGTTACAGGTCAAACCACGCCTTTACATTTTGGATTATCTACGTAAAAAAATATTTTACGCCAAATACTGTAGCGCAGTTGGCGGTTAGAGCCAAAAAGGTATGATTACAGGATGTTGTCTGAAAACATATTTAATTAAAGCAATATCTTTTTCAGAGTGTTTCTTATTAACTACTGAATACGGAGGAAATGTACAATGCCTGGAACACTAAGACAATGTTTTCGATTTATGTGCGTTTATACTTTAAGCAAATGAGATTTACACATTTTTTTTAATGTAATAATGATAGACATTTCACAACCCTACATTAAATAAACTGGCGTGCCTATAATGGAATAGTTAACATCACGCTTAGATCTATAGGAGCCGAGAATATTTGAAAAGAGACGTGTACGTTGTGTTTGTTATCTATTATCTTTGTAAATATGTAACTTAACTTAAAAACTAGAATAACTCTTTATATAACAGATTTTAACAACAATCGGTCTTCAGTTCCAAGACGTTTTTATCTCGAAATTTGCTTACCACAAATCGTACCTATTTATAAATATTATCTTGACACGAGCGGGGATAAAGTACGAGATCAGCGTCGTGTAGAAAACAATAAATCTATCTAAGCCTTATGCTAATGTTAGCGGCCACATACTGTGCGCAATGTAGCTATTGACTTTAGGGTTCTGTGATTGAATGAAAACAAGCTACGTTTTTGTTTAATTGACTTAAATTTCAGAAGAAGCAACGTGAATGTAAATATCACAACCTTTTGTTATTGGTATACGTCAGGTAGTAATCTGTTTTTTTTGCGTTTCTTAAAACTAATTTAATGGGCGCTACATGTGACAATGTATTTCTAAGAATGATTAACATCAGACAAAAATTGACAGTGGGGTTACACAGAGAAAATGAAAAGTGAAGTAATTTAAAGCGGAGGAGAAGAGAGCTAAGGCTAGGCTGAAACTTTGGTAAATAAATAGAAGTCAAATAAATAAAGTGTACAAATAAATAAATGAAACAAGTTTCTTTTGCAAAATTGATAAATTGTTATTCCGTTGTAACAACAATGGAATATTTTTTTTAGATTTTGCAAAATAAATCTGTTGCGTATTTTGATGTGGGTTGTGAGGCAATATCATGCTTGCAATAATAAATGAGATGTTGTTGTGTTTAAACAAGATTTGTACTGTTTTAATGGTAAGATTCACATAGGTCTCTATTAAATAACTGTAAACTATTCTGCTAAAACAAATTGTTTGGTTACCTTTTTTGTGTTTTCGAAGCAAGTTTTAATGTCTGTTTTTATGTTACGGTATTTATAATGATATATGTGTGAAACTTTAAAACGATTATTTATTTAATTTTAAACATCAAACATTAGTTGATATTTATAGCTAGCAAGCAAGTTAAGCGTTTACGGTACTGGATATTTTTCGCTATTATTTTATCTACAGAACCTTTGAATCTGAAGCTTGCTTTACCTTAATTTAAATGTAAGCAACTGATGTTAATCGATATTGTGTATATGTCAATATTTAGCTGTGTTCATATTGGAGATATGTAGTGCAGTATGTTTTGATGTCGATTTAATTGGATTTGTTCTAGTGTGGTAGAATGGAACAAGTGACTTGACTGTTGTGACTTTTTGGGATGCATATTTCTGTATTTATTGCATTAATACATAAACGATATGTTGACGCGCATTGATAAAATATAATTCAAAATATGGGCTATTACATATCTGCTCAAACTAACTTTTCATTAATTTTACACATGCTTGTACACAGAAGTAATATATTGTAAAACTCTACATGAGCTAACTGACTAACAATTGCAAAAGTTTTCTTTACATTTCTTATGTTTTTCATCAAATTTTTTATTTGAGAAAGAAACAGAAAGTAAAATTTGGTATCGTTGTTCTAGTTGCGTCTTCAATCACCAGCGCTCTTTGGATTTCGTTCATTGTGGCATATCCTACCTTAGCTTTATGATCCTTTTTATTTAAAATTATCTCGATTTAGCTTATTTCTTTGTCTGAGATCGATTGTGCACGAAGAGGCTTGGCGTAAGGCCGATGGCAGACTATTAAAAGAAACTAGCTAAAATCTCTTTGTGATGTGAAACATCTATAGCGGTTGATCAGACTGAGTACAGATCAGACGTACCGATACATATAGTGGCGACGCGTCGCTATACCTTAGTTTATGTATATTCTGCTAGCTCTTTTTTTATATTTGTCATTTCTCAAACTAATTTAGATTGTTTTAGACCTGCCAGCCACTTCGATGTAAATTTTTTTAAACATAACACATTGTGCAGGCGATAATGATGTTTTTAATACACCATGGTTTTTTACATGCAGTTAATGTAATGATTATTTTTTGTTATACTTTTAACAACCGCTTTTATCGTTTCTTAATACAGGGTGTCTCAAAAGAAATTTTATATTTGTTTAGCTTACTGCGTGAACGCTGCGTACTTGAGGGGTGCGGGGGTTATGTCAATTGGTAGCTTGGCTCTTGGGGATTCAGTCGCTATGGAGCGTTTCTCGGGAGCAGACCGCGCGTTGTGCGTGCGAGAGTTTTACAAGAACGGTGATTCGACAACTGTCGCGCGTAGAAAATTCTGCAGTATTCGAGGTTTTCGCCACTTAAATGATGCGCCAAGCCTTCCTCTCATTCGACATTGGGTTAAAAAGTTTGAAGAGACTGGATCAACGCTGGATAAATCAAAATCCGGGCGACCTAGGTCATCAAGAACGGTAGAAAACGTGGAGAGTGTTAATCAATCTGTACGTGACGACCCGAGCCTTTCAATTCGGAAGCGCGCGAGTGCTTTAAATGTGCATAGATCATCATTACATCGCATTATGCACAAAGATCTAAAGCTGCACCCCTACAAAATTCAATTGGTGCAAGAATTAAAGCCCCAAGATGCCGGTCAGAGGCTTAATTTCGTAAATCAGATGATTGAGCGATTTTCAACGTTTACCAACATTTTGTTTTCGGATGAAGCTCATTTTCATCTTAATGGCCACGTAAATAAGCAAAACTGCCGCTACTGGAGTTCAGCCAATCCGAAACGCAAACATCAGAAACCCCTACACTCGCCTAAAGTGACCGTATGGGCTGCCATGTCGGCGCGAGGAATTATCGGCCCTTACTTTTTTGAAGACGAAATGGGGCGTACAGTTACAGTGAATTCAGAGCGTTATGTGGAGATGTTAGACAACTTCTTGGTACCTGAACTGCAAAACTTTCCTGGCTATAACCAAAGAACATGGTTTCAACAGGACGGAGCAACTTCACACACGTCCAATATATCTCTGCCACGTGTTCGTGAAATTTTCTCAGGAAAATTGATCTCCCGGAGAGGTGACATAAATTGGCCTCCACGTAGCCCAGATTTAACCCCTATGGACTTTTTCCTATGGGGTTATCTTAAATCTAAAGTTTACGCCAATAAACCAACTTCACTGGCGCATTTGAAAGAAAATATCCGTCACGAAATGGCAGCCATCCCTCACTCCACCTGTCGAGCAGTCATAAGTAATTTTACTGTTCGATTAAATGAGTGCCAACAACGTGAGGGTTTACATTTAGACGATATTATTTTTAAGAAATGAATTCCAAAAAGTGTATTTTAACAATAAATAAACATTTTTTCTATATACCGCTTCCTTTTTTTTTAATCAATCCACTAAATATGAAATTTCTCTAGCAATTGTTGGCGTTTATTTCTCGTAGCATAAATCTAATGTTGGGAATCGACATCGGCAATTGAGGAATAGTAATTTGCCCCATCCATACTTGAAGATAATGTAACAGATATTGTTATCGTTTCCTACAAATTAGAATACAATAATAAAATCAATTGATGTGACCGGCAATAAATAATAGAATTCCATAGAATTGTAATACGAAATACTTTTTCGTATATTTAAAGACAAACAGTTAAAGGGTTGAGACCGCGTCTGGAAAAACGTAGTGTAGGAAAACCTGCTGCTAGACTAATTCAAGACCTGCGCATAAACAAGGAGTCAATTTTTTTAAGTATTGGTTGACAAAAAGACTCTATTCTGCCTGATGGAAAGCAAGAGTTTTGGTCAACATCCTCATTGCGAACATGGACAATGCAGCATAGTGACCCACATTATGTTGGCTTAGTGAAATGTTTTTCTAAGTTTTATTTCTTACGGCATGGGAGACGAATGAGTAGACAAGTCACCCAAAGATACTAATACCATCCATTGACATCTGCAGCTCAAAGAGTCATAAGTGGCAGTTTGCATTAACTCCTCCCATAATCAGAGTGAGGAGCGGTTTGGGCTTCGCTAATTTCATTTACTCGGTGACCGGACTACTTAGCATCGGTTTTCTGTGAGCCCACGATGTTAGTCTGGAGAAGGCTGGCCCATAAATGTCGTAGTATGATTTTGCTACGGCTATCTGACAATGCAGACTATGATTATGACTAATGAGAAGCCTACATTTCTATTGAGATTATAAGCTTTTCAATGCAGTAGCCTTTAGTAAAAGTTTTAAATCAATAGCAAATTCAGTCTCTAGTTTAAATTATATCTGACGATCGGACTCAATGGTATTAATTACAGTCCTTAAAATATAACTTGGTCTCTGTGACTGTGACGAAACCGGCGAAGTAATTTAGATTTTTTTTTGTATTCGAAATATCAGTTGTCATAAGCCATAACACAAGCTCTACTTAGCTTGGGACTAGATGGCGTTGTGTGTAAGATGTGCGAAATATTTATTTATTTAATTAGCCTCTGATGGGAATTAAACTTGGATATTCATATCAATATCAATAAAGCAAGTATGTGGCGACTTCCACATATAACACAACAATAACCTACTACAGCGCCATCTACCGAAGATACACTAAACTACGAAGTAACGCACTACACGGAGGAGCTAAAAATCCTGAATCGCGCAATAAATAGTTCTTGCGCCGATTATCATATGTACAACATCCCAACATCAACTGTTGGGCAGTGGCCGGCCAGGCATGTTCGTCTCGTCTGGTCGGAGGATCCTCCCTTTGTGTTGGGTGGAACATGATACCCGTTCCCCCACAAGTCTATTAATAGAAGTTAACTGAGTAAATATATCAACAATAAACATAATTATCGTATTTGGTTATTAGACCAGTGTAGAAGACTTTAAAAATAATGAAAAGTGAAATAAAATTATAATAGAATGAAACCCATTAGAAAAGGAGGGAAATATGATAAAAATGAAAGGAAAAATAATTTACGGGCGATCTGAGGTTGGGAAGGGGATGGGGGTGAGTTTTTAAGGGTAAAAAACGGTTTTTCTCTATTTCCGGCAAAAATAAAAGTCCTATCGAAAAAAGTCAAATGGAAAAGTTGTAGATAATAAAAAGATCTAAAACTTTTGTATTTACACTTTTTTCACATAACCTCAAAATTTATGTGAAAAATTCAAAAAACCAAGTTTTTGGTTTTTTATTTGTATCTTTTACAAAAATTTTTTTTTTTTAACGAAATTTTCTTAAAACTTACCTTTTTATGTCCCAAATACGCTGTAATTTATTTGATTAAAAATATTTATTTTTTCACCTTATTTTGAATTAATATCGGAAAAACACCCTAATTTTCAATCGAAAATTCACCCGTCAAAATATCAGCTTTTTTCAAAAAGTTGGTATGGTTTCTGTTCGTTGAAATCTCTACTTTCCGATGGCGAAAAAAAAATATATGTTACTATGGTAAATCTTCTCAGAAAACGCAAAAATTTAAAAAAATCTTGAATTCGAAAAATTTTTTTTAATTATTATAAATAATTTTGAGGTATTTATTAAAATTTAGACTTTAATTACTCGAAAAACGTTAGATTACATGTGACGTTGATAACAAAAAAATTTGGCAAAAAAATTATACGGTAGAAGAGATAATGAATAAATATTTGCGCTATGTTGAAAAACATTACGCAGTAAGCAGCTATATTGTCTTTGATGGGTATCCCGAAATTAAAAAATCAATTAGTGTCACAACAGTACCAGCAGCTACATCAACTAAAAAAGGAGAACGTAGTCGTAGAAAAACCTCAGACAATATTCCAGAGTTCGATTATCAAAATCATACAAAAATACCTTTTTTGCAAGAAAATTTTTTATCTAACGAGAAAAATAAGGATAAAATAATAAAAACTTTGATGAAAAGATTACAGTCACGAGGATTTTCCTGTAACCAAGTAGAAGAAGATGCTGATGCTGACATAATTGAAACCGCGATAAAAGTTGCAATAAGTACTAATAAAACTGTAATTGTAGTGGGCCAAGATATTGATCTTTTGGTCCTTTTAAATCAGTTAAACTCATATAATCATGATTTATTTTCATTTCATTTATTTTCTCAAACCAGGTTCTGGAAATGTAAAAGACCTATTTTTCACGTCTAATAGTTTCAAACATGAATCCTTAAGAAACATTGTTGCATTTCTGCATTGTTTTTCTGGTTGCGATACAACATCTGGATTTGCCGGAAAAGGAAAGAAAAGTATCGTCAATTCATTATTAGACGCTAAAAATTTGTCAAATTTGGCCAATGTTTTTTATAAGAAAGATGCAAGTAACGAAGAAATAAAAAAAATGAGTTACAACTAATCAAATCTATTTATAAATGTAAAAATGAAAAAATTACACTGAATCAATTAAGGTTTAAAAAATATCAATTGGCAAAAATTAAATCATCTTTCGTTTTGGCAAACCTCCCACCCACAGAAGGAGCAGCAGAACAACATTGTTACAGGGCATATTATCAGCTTCAAACTTGGTTGGGTAACGAACTAACAGCAACAGATTGGGGCTGGAAGCAATTTCAACGTGGAATTATGCCCAAATTTACACAAAAAGAATTAATTCCGGAAATATTGCTCAAAACAATTTGCTGCAGCTGTGAAACTGGATGTAACAGTTTAAAATGTGGTTGCCGAAAACATGGTTTAAAATGCACAAATTTGTGTTCAAACTGTCATGGTTCTGAAAATTGCTCCAATATTGAAAAAGAAACCTATGAGGAAGTTAATGATTCAGAAGATATTGTGGATGAAGAACCAACGCAGTCTGGAAATAATGTTGGAGAGGAAGAAGGTGATAATCATGAAGTTTTCGAAGATCTACTAGAATCGGAGATGTTTGACGAATCTAACGATGAAGAAATGCCATCAAAAAGACAAAAACTTATGGATAAGTGATTAGAATTGAAGTTTAAGGTATTTATGAATGATGAGATTAATGTGTTTAAAAATATTGTAATGAATAACGTCACATGTAATCTAACGTTTTTCGAGTAATTAAAGTCTAAATTTTAATAAATACCTCAAAATTATTTATAATAATTAAAAAAAATTTTTCGAATTCAAGATTTTTTTAAATTTTTGCGTTTTCTGAGAAGATTTACCATAGTAACATATATTTTTTTTTCGCCATCGGAAAGTAGAGATTTCAACGAACAGAAACCATACCAACTTTTTGAAAAAAGCTGATATTTTGACGGGTGAATTTTCGATTGAAAATTAGGGTGTTTTTCCGATATTAATTCAAAATAAGGTGAAAAAATAAATATTTTTAATCAAATAAATTACAGCGTATTTGGGACATAAAAAGGTAAGTTTTAAGAAAATTTCGTTAAAAAAAAAAAATTTTTGTAAAAGATACAAATAAAAAACCAAAAACTTGGTTTTTTGAATTTTTCACATAAATTTTGAGGTTATGTGAAAAAAGTGTAAATACAAAAGTTTTAGATCTTTTTATTATCTACAACTTTTCCATTTGACTTTTTTCGATAGGACTTTTATTTTTGCCGGAAATAGAGAAAAACCGTTTTTTACCCTTAAAAACTCACCCCCATCCCCTTCCCAACCTCAGATCGCCCGTAAATTATTTTTCCTTTCATTTTTATCATATTTCCCTCCTTTTCTAATGGGTTTCATCCTATTATGATTTTTTTGGGTTTTAAAAATTATCGACCCTGGACTATATTAGGTCGCCTGGTCCGGTATTTTTATTGCTGTAACCACACAGTACATTTTAATTACATATTAGTAGGTAGTTAAAAACTTTACATTCGCAGATTTGTATATTTACCTTTAACTATTAGCTCTAAGCTAATATTTTATATTGTGATTAAGGGCAGTTGTATGCCTGTCGCAAAATTGAAATTGACTAAGGCGTCGCACTATGTGTCAATTAGCTGCAGCGATAAACGACATGCCTAAGGCATTTAGCCCAGTCGAAGATATTAACAAGACTATTAGCAATATGATAACCACTTTGCTCTAGTATCTTAGAAATGAGGCTCTAGCACTATTTATAGGGACATTATAGTTAATGACATGACGTGTTTACCCCCACAAATATATCCCAGGTCTATAAAACGGGGCGTGAAAACGGATTCTACTAGGCCACCGTGGGAGTGCCACGATTCAGTATACATGGGCCGGCTCGTCCGGAGTGAAACAGCCTCACAGAAAACCGGTGTGAAACAGCGCCCCACATACACCAACCCATCCCCCCATCCTCTGCCCATTCCTCCAAAGGCCAGCAACGCACTTGTGACGTCTCTAGTGTTGCGGGTGTCCATGGTCCATGTAATCGCTTACCATCAGGCGATCTGCTCGTTCGCCTCCATTTCAATAAAAAAAACAAAAACAATGTGGATCATCATCCTGCATTGTCTACGTTCGTATTGAGGATGGTAACCATCATTCTTGGGTTCTCCTCATGCTTTCCATCAGGCAGAGAAGAGTATAAAAAAGTAAAAATAAGTATTATTTTCAAAGTCTCCCATAATATAAGGTTAAATCCTAGTGTGGGAATTCCTTTTCTCTTGTATTCAATCTAGATTTAAATGTTAAAATACACTTACTTGCAAGCATGCGATGATCCTTATGTACGTTTTTATCACGTTTACGTGATCCTGAAACAAAAATCTCATATTATTTTTGATGGCATTAGAGATTTAAGGAAGAACCTGCAAGAGTTTCATAAGTTAAAGTTCCTTTGTCCAAAGTAACAATGGGCATTCATAAACCAAAAAGTATAAATTTATTATACAGAGCAAGGAGATTTAACTTAAATGGCGATTCAGCGCAAACTTTGTTTCATCGCAAAATCATACAAAACACATAAAATTATACTAAATTTTAATTAAAAATGATTATTTACAATATTGTATGTATTAGGCTCATGTCAACGATCAACCAGGCAAGTTAACTGCCTCGTTGGTCAAGCGGTTGAAGTATGCGACTGCTGATTAAGTGGTCTCGGGTTCAAATCCCGGGTAGGGCCAAAAGTGTTATTGAGTTTTTCTGATTATATAAATACTTAATAACAACTCGAAATTTGGAAGTTGGGATCTGAACCTCCGTGCCTCGGAGAATACTCGGTCTCTCCCCGATCGCGTCGGTTAACCGTCCCATCGGATTATGAGAGAGAAGGAACAGAGAGTGCACCTGTGTTCTAACCTCGGCCAACTATACAGGACTCGGATAATCGGCTAGGAGAACATCATTAGCATCATTCTTTTGGTTGAAATGGTGGCTTCAGAAGCGAAATCATATGTATTTTAGTTTACAAAAGCTCAAACTTATCACATAGGTATAGGTATTCTAAGTAATGTATGGCAAAGGTGACCTTTTTAGTTTAACGTGTTCTCATATTTTTTTTTTTATTGTATAGGGGGCAAGCGAGCAGACGTATCACCTGATGGTAAGCGATTACCGCCGCCCATGGACACCCGCAACACCAGAGGCGTCACAAGTGCGTTGCCGGCCTTTTAGGAAGGAGTACGCTCTTTTCTTGAAGGTTTGAAGGTCGTATCGGTCCGGGAACACCGCAGGCGACAGCTCATTCCACAGTTTTGCTGTGCGTGGCAGAAAATTTCGGGAAAATCGCACAGTTGTGGACTGCCAACCATCTAGATGATGGGGATGAAATTTCTGTCGCGTAGGACGATGGCGGAAAGATGCGGCAGGGATCAATCCGAACAATTCCTCGGAGCACTCCCCATGGTAAATGCGGTAGAAGATGCACAGTGAAGCCACATCTCTACGCAGCGCCAGAGAATCTAGCCGAATTGAAAGATCCCGGCAATCGACGATACGAGTCGCCCTCCGCTGAATGCGGTCCAGAGGGAGGAGCTGGTATTGGGGTGCCCCTGCCCAAAGATGAGGACAGTATTCCATGTGAGGCCGAACCTGCGCTTTGTAAAGCCGAAGGCGGTGGGCCGGAGTGAAATACCGCCTCGATCTGTTGAGCACACCTAGCTTTTTTGAGGCCAATTTGGCCTTACCCTCCAAATGGCCACGAAACTGGACTTCGCTCGATACGTCGAGACCGAGTATCCCAATATTGGCTGAGGCAGATAGGGGAGTGTCTTCAAAACGAGGACATACGACCCACGGGAGTTTTTATGCGGTGAATGCGCAAATTTGTGTCTTTGTCGGGTTGAATTGGACCAAATTAAGTCTACCCCAATTTGAGACCCTTTTCAAAGCGGTCTCAACGTCAGACACAAGTTTGTTTCGACTCTCAATGACGTTTTCCCGAGAAATATTGGCGCGGCCGGTGTAGAGAGCATCGCCCGTACTGTCATCCGCATAACAATGAATGCCGCTGATTGGCAGCATATCATTGATATGGAGGAGGAACAGAGTAGGCGATAGCACACAGCCTTGCGGGACACCAGCATTCACAGACATGGAGTCAGAGCATTCGCCGTCGACTACGACCTTTAGGCTTCTACATGCCAGAAAGCTAGTGACCCAATCGCATAGTTTCTCGGGAAGCCCATAGGAAGGGAGCTTCGAAAGAAGTGCTTTGTGCCAGACCCGATCGAACGCTTTCGCGATGTCCAAACTAACTGCCAATGCTTCCCCCTTAGTCTCAATCGCCTGAGCCCAGCGATGTGTCAGGTATGCCAGAAGATCACCAGCTGATCGACCCTTACGGAAACCGTACTGCCGGTCACTAAGCAGATGATGATCCTCTAGGTACCGCAGGAGTTGATGGTTAATGATGGACTCCATTATTTTCGAGAAGAGGGAAGTTATGGCTATCGGCCTGTAGTTAGTCGGATTTGAGCGATCGCCCTTTTTAGGGATCGGGTGGACCAATGCTGCCCTCCTTGATGACGGGACTACGCCAGTGGAGTAGGAGAGTCGAAAAAGACGCGTTAAGACCGGTGCCAACTCTGGAGCGCACATCTTCAACACAATAGGAGGGATTCCATCCGGGCCACTCGACTTATGGACATCAAGGGACGAAAGTGCTAAGCGCACTGAGCGTTGGTGGAACTGGATATCCAGCATACAGCTCTCGAACCGCGGTATGGTAGGCGGCTCCTGCCCCCCGTCATCCAAGGTGGAGTTGGACGCAAAGTGTTTTGCCAGAAGATCGGCTTTCTCCTTTGCGTCATAGGCCAACGGATTATCTCCCATGTGAAGAGGTGGAAAGGATGGCTTACAAAAATTCCCTTCGATAGCCTTGGCAAGAGACCAAAATGCCCGAGTTCCCGAGGGAAGACGCTCAAGCATCTCGCCAACCCTAGCGATGTGCTCCGATTTCGCCCTTGCAATGTCTCTTTTGAGGGACCTGGAGGCAAAGTTGTACTGCTTTTTCAGAGCGCTGGTATTTTGATCCCGCACCGCCACCGCGCCAGCCCAGGCTTGGTAAGCCTCCTGCTTCATGCGAGAAGCTTTTCTGGAAGATGAACCAAACCAGGGCCGACACTTGCCACCAATGGGGACCACAGAGGATGGGATGAAAAGCTCCATACCCTGCAGCACAACATCAGCAACAGAATCAGCAGTAGTGCTGGGATTATCCGGCGTGAAGCACAACCGTCTCCAAGGGTAGGACGCAAAGAACGTCCGCATCCCATCCCAATCTGCTGACCTGTAGTGCCACACACGACGGCCGCGCACAACTTGCGATCGCGGCGAGAGTGTGATAAACACTGAACTCCGGACAAGGCAATGGTCTGAAGTGCCAAGTGGAGCGTTAACGGTTACGCGGTAACCGTCCGGATGAGAGGTCAGCAGAAGGTCCAGCAGTGAAGGATTCTGGCCCTCCACATCTGGGACTCGCGTGGGCGTGGTAACCAGTTGTGTCAGGCCGTATGCTAGGGCGAAATCGTGAACAGATCTCCCCGCATGATCCGTTTTACTGGAACTGAGCCAGTCGGCGTGGTGGGCGTTAAAATCGCCAAGTACGACGATCTCTGCGGAGGGGATCTGCTGCTGCACGAGGTCTGTAGCCATCTGGATGTGCTCGAAGAGTCGGTCAGTTTCGGCATCACCGCTATGGGACCTATAGAGGCACGCATAGACGCGAGGATGGTCGTCGCTGTCTACACGGAGCCATAGGATGGAGAGGTCCCTACCTTCAAGATTGCTAAGGCGACGAGAGCTGATATCGTCTCTGACGTACACGCACACTCCGGCCTTGGAGATGAAGGAGTGTTCCAAACCGTACCCAGGATAAGTGAGGTAGGAAGTGTCCGCTGGAGACGATATCTGCGTCTCTGTCAAAAAGAGCAAGGCTGGCTTTGCTGTCTCGAGGTGGTGATGGACAGCATCTAGATTACTATGTAATCCCCTGATGTTGCACAAGTCCACGACTAGCGTGGCAGGGGGTGCCATGGTGGTACTGCTCTTATCCCGAGCATGACAGAGCGTAGTTTTGCCCCCCCCAGAATACGAGGGTCAGCCTGGGCATCCACGCTCAGGCGCGTTGCGTTCTAAGTGTGGACGTCCAGAGAGGGATTCTCCAACGCTAGCGCAGTTGGTACCTTCCTGGGGTAATATAAGTTTCAACTGCGCCATCATAGGGGGGATAGGGGGATGGGCCTCCGGTATCCTCACTCACGCGGTGAAACACAGCTAAAGCGCTGTTTCACACCGGTTTTCTGTGAGGCCGTGGTATCACTCCGGTCGAGCCGACCCATTCATGCCGAGGCGCAGCTCTCCCACGGTAAAAAGAAGAATTATATTTCAAGAAGATAACTTATACTTCGGCTGAGATTAATTCTGAGGCTGTTGTATGACCTGAATCATAGGACAAACTACCCAGGTAGGACCACAGTATTGCAACGTTATGAAACACTTAAAAAAAACCGATGCCAAACTGTGTGGCCAGCGTGGTACAGTATTCTAAAACTTTGCAAGATCAGCCCTATACCCAGCAATAGATTACATTTACAAGCAATAGCACAGTCATGATTTATTTGTTCTAAAAAATGTTTTGTGTTGAAGTTTAATATTCCACTACTGCAATTGTTATTTAATTATCCTAGTTCAAAGTTTATCGTTCCACTTCAGCTTTTGTTCGTGTACTGTTGCACTATTTAACATTATATTCATTTAAGTAATACAAATACATTTGAAATTGAACTAGTTTTATAACTGTAGCTCTAATCCATAAGAAACACAATGCTTCGACTACTTTTTGTGACTAATCTCATGCACGTTCTGCTAGATTGTGGTAAACTGTCTATGTATGTAAGGAAAATCATAAATGGATTAGGGACGAATCAATAATTCTAATCCAAAATAAATCCAGGAAAAGTCTACGAAAACTACTGTTAAACATACTTACTATACATTTATTCCCACATTAGGTGTTGCAGGGGACTTTACAAACATACAGGAAACGAACACCAAGAACATCCAGGCTTGAAGCAACAATTTCTGGATCACACACAACGTTGTCCCTTGTAGGATTTGAACCCACGACACTTAGTACAGTAGAAGGCGTGGCGACCGCTTAAGCCACTAGGTCAGCGTGCAGCAACAGTACAGTAGTCAAGCGTGCAATTTACTTCTTACACGAACACAGAAAAAAGATAATGGTCAATCCACAATGATTTGTCCTGGGTGGGAATCAAAGTACGACCCGTGGCTTAGCAGTCGGGATCACTAACTACTACATATATAGCCCAGTAAGCGCTTATCAAACAATGCTTGCGTGAAATGTAGTAGCCTATTAATTAATAGGCATGAAAAGTCGAGGTCGCTACGTGCTTGTAGCTTCCTACGTAATACATTAAATTGTTAAATGCGCCTGGCCGCATCGTGGTTAAACGTACACCGTTTTTAACTTAAAATTATTGGTTTATGAATTGAAACAAGAATAATACAAATTAAGTTCCAATCAAACTGAAACCAGAAATATACCCATCACTATATAACCTAAATCTATAATATTCTCTTTTTCTCTTCTATAATTTCAAGACAATTTTATTTTCTTTTTGAAAATTACTAATTTTGATCTCTAAATACACTAAATACTGTAAATAGCTATTTTAAAAAGAGTTAGTTATAGACTTTCTTGCCGGTTCTTCTCCATACGAATGACATTTTGAAATCGTCCAACTGGAATCATAAATGTAACGTTTCGAAAGTGCCCAAAAAGAGCTACTTCAAATGTATTTATTTATTTTGTATGCCACCCTGATATTATGATTTATTATTGGTAACACTGTAATTGTGAAACTTACTATTCCAACATATCAACTAATCCTCAAGTATAATATAATATACTAAAACTTTGCAATTTGCTGACCCGTGTTACACGAGTCAGCAAATTGCCACTGAGTGCTGATTTCGGGTTAGTCAATCAGGCATGTTTTTCTTTCATACATATAAATACAGAGAAAACAAAAAAGCTAAATCTCGAAAATAATATATTTTCTGCCAGAGAGAATAAAGGATATATCAGCTGTTTATCATTCCGGGAATGTTGGAATAGTTAACTAAGCGAGAGGCTGTCGGTGAAAGGGAAAGGAAGGCGAATTTCGAACAACTTATAAATATGACGTCTGTATTTGATGTGATATAGACGTAAATTTATATTAAAGGGGATCGATTAATCAACTCGATTATGTAATATCGATGCGTGTGTGTCATTAGGAAAGTGCTTGAAAGCGCTTAATTAGAGAAATTCTACGTGGTTCAACGTTTTCTTTTTTTTTTCATTACTTGGGTCTGGGTTAGTTCGAACGTGTCCCTCTTCTTATTGCAGGAGGGTATTGATGCTCTTAGCACGTAATGCTAATAGGAAAAAGGTTGACTTCTTCAAATATTTTTGTCTCATTCGTAATTTTGTTTATTAAACACTGGCCTTTGATCGAATAAAAACAAAACTGACAATGCAATTGTTCGCGTAATACATAGTGTATTTGTGACTGATAAAAGAGGAAATACTAGATATTTATTATCGCGAGCCTATATTTTATAGAATGCCACTAAATTTTTATGCGATGTGATTTTTTGGAACGCAGATGGGACATATATTTATGTTGCGTTATAAAAGTGAAACTGTGTAACTGTAGTATGAGTACAGTTTTTTGTTATAAATATTATTTCGATAAAAAGTAACTATAGTTATGCATATATAGATAGATATCTGTTGTTGATAGTCATAATTTCACACAAATTTGCATATGATTCATCAGGATGCATTATTATATTACTAAAATCAAAATAATTTATTCAATTAAGACACTAAGTGACATTCATGAACTTTAAATTGAAGCTACATATAAAAACATTGATTGACACAAACAGGCGCCACAGTCTGTACTGGATTGTCAAGGTAAATATAGTGAAAACACCAAAATGTACTGGCCGCTTGTGTCGATCTATAATTTCCAGTTTCCAAAGTGCGTAGGGCCTCATGAGAAGAATACTGGCAAAGAAACTAATGACCACTCTTTTTTTTAAAGTCAGATATTCAGGTATAATAATGTTAGTATTACATGAATGGTAAATACGAGTAGTATGCACCTTGCATACTATTTACTCTTACTTAGTTGTTACTGTTTTTTTATTATTTAAGAATATAACTCCTGCACTAGGAATAATTCCTGTGCCGCGGGGGACTTTACAAACATACCTAAAACGGACACTAAGGACATCCTGACTTAGAACAACAATTTGTGGATCACACAAAGTGTTTTCCCATGTGGGATTTGAACCCACAACACTTGGCGAAGTAGGGAACGGCGTGGCGACCGCTTAACCACTAGGCCAAACGTGCAGACAAACGTGAACCAACTGTTAATATATTTTTTAACATTAAAACATATTTATTAATTTGTAAACACTACATTAAATACACTACATTATTATACACACTGTTCATATTAAACAGTACCTGGTATGCATGTCCATTACAGATATATATAATATATATATACATAATTATTGGAACGAAGTTCCTTATCGCGCGATATGAACGAAAAAACGAAGGGGGCTAGACGGAAATTGTCGCGACATAATTTGTTGTCACGACACTTTTTGTTGTCACGACACTTTTTGCTATTTTAAATTTTATTTGTTATTAGTTTATTTTTCATTGCTTGAAGCAACCCAGATACTATATATATACTATATATATATATATATATATATATATATATAATAGATAGATAAGATTATGAACTTTTATATATACATATCATCATTATCATCATTATCATCACTATTATCATAATCATCATTTCATCATTTTCATCAATTCATCATTTTCATCACTTTCATCATTTTCATCATCTTCATCGTTTTCATCATTTTCATCATTTTCATCACTTTCATCATTTTCATCATTTTCATCATCTTCATCATTTTCATCATTTTCATCATTTTCATCAATTCATCATCTTCATCACTTTCATCATTTTCATCATTTTCATCATCTTCATCATTTTCATAATTTTCATCATTTTCATCATTTTCATCATCTTCATCATTTTCATCATTTTCATCATTTTCATCATTTTCATCACTTTCATCATTTTCACCATTTTCATCATCTTCATCATTTTCATCATTTTCATCATATTCATCACTTTCATCATTTTCATCATTTTCATCACCTTCATCATTTTCATCACCTTCATCACTTTCATCATTTTCATCATTTTCATCATTTTCATCATTTTCATCATTTTCATCAATTCATCATCTTCATCACTTTCATCATTTTCATCATTTTCATCATCTTCATCATTTTCACCATTATCATCATTATCATTATTATTATTATTAATATTATTGTGTACACATATATCATAAAACTAGAAATTACGTAAAATATTGAAGTAAATATAATATTTGTATCGTCTTTCTATTTCGAACTTCGTTCCATCCGGGTGTCCCTTGACACCTCTCGAGTTTTTTATTTATTATATGGAAGTTATACTATATAGTATATTTTTTGTATGTAATCTATATATGTTTTATCCGTGGGAGAGCTATGCTTCGGCATGAATGGGTCGGCTCGACCGGAGTGATACCACGGCCTCACAGAAATCCGGTGTGAAATAGCGTTTGCGCTGTGTTTCACCGAGTGAGTGAGGATACCGGTGCCCCATATCCCAACCCCTCCCCCATCCCCTTTTCCATCCCCCAAAGGTCGGCAACGCACTTGTGACGCCTTTGGTGTTGCGGGTGTCCATAGGCGGCGGTAATCGCTTACCATCAGGTGATACGTCTGCTCGTTTGCCCATTATTCAATAAAAAAAAAAATGTAAATGTCAGAATAGTCTAGGCTTGTAATATTAGATCATATTTAGTATCTTCCGGATGATTTCCAGTGTTTCCATGGCCTACCCAATATGATTCGTTAATTTTAACTACGAGTAACACCAGTTAGGTAACACGTTGGAAGGCTGGGGCTTTTATGCTGTCTGCATGGATAGGCTAACTCAATACTATGGTCCTGTACTGTATACGGTGTTAGGGTGTACTTGTATAGTATTTATTTAATCAATGTTTCCAAATTTAATAAAAAGAAAGACACCTCCGTAGTTTTTTCAGCATTTCTGCCCAGAGTCAGTCTAAAAAATGTCTGCGCCCTCTAGTTGTAAAGCATGATGTATAAAAATATTAGTAAAATATTTACTTACAAAAATTAATATCATTTGCTTTTAGTTTCAAGATTCAAATTCAATTTTTTAACTTGCGGACGGTTGATCCATAGTGTGTGGCTTTTATTATAATATAAAATTAGCTTTAAAATAAACCTTTGACCTCACCTCCGGAGTTTCGCAAAAGTGTGTATATTTACATAATGTACAAACACTTTATTTAAAAAAAATACAAAAGGTTGCACTTAAAAAGGCCTGTGGATAATTTGTTTGCGGTTTGGGTTTGACGTACCCAAAAGACCTTTTAGACTTTGACTTTCTACTTTTAAAAATATATCAGTTAATATGCCTAAAGGCGTTTTGTTGATGTCTTCAGATTTCAAATTAGTTTTCAACTTTAAGCGTTGTTAGAACTTTAATTAAAATGGATTTTATAAAACTGAATTCATTTTGAATTAAAAAGAAAACAAATTTTCGCCCGTTATTCATTTTTTTGGTGCTCAAAGCCTAGATGCACTCAGTGATTAGAAACAATTACCGAGGGTAAGCAACGACGGCGCGGTCAGTACCATGAGCGTTTCCGTGATTCGGAGGTCACGCTAAGCAGTCGGTTCCAGTTGTTATCATAAAATAACAGTCGTGAAGATTGGAGGCCTTTGGGCGGCTTAAAACGTCCAACGGTGAGATAACGTAGCCACAACGTTGTCTTGCCAGTCGTTAACCCGCACTTGGCCAGCGTGGGGACGTATGGCCTTAACCCTCTCCTGAGAGGAGAACCGAGCCCAGCAGTGGGACGTGATTGATTTTTCTCGTGTTATATAGGACTACTAAGTATATTACGAACTTATTTACTTATGCACGAAACAAAATTATCAGTCATCAAGGGAATGGAAAATGTATTAGTGATACAAAAGTTACAAAAAAGTTTTTAATCTCTTTTTTCGATTTCAATTTTACATGGTACTCGTACAATCTAGTATTAAAACAGACAGAAACGCCTATAGGTATGTTTGTGATATCTTTAGATGTTAGATTTAAATACAGTTTGGGCAGATGGACGGACATGACAAAACTATAAGGACGGCAGACGAACGGAACCCTAAACATTATTGGTACATATTTGGGACTTAGGGATGCTCAGTTTCGTATATAGTTTTGTTTAATATAGATAATAAAGAATTACAAAAATAATAATGCATGAAATAACATTGATACTGTTTTTGTTAACACGTACATTATATACATAGAAAACACCTAAACTCCGAATCAAATATGGGTCCGGGGTCACATGCGCTACCACTGCGCCACCGCGACAATAAGAAGAATGTACCTATAAAGTTTATATTTCAAAACTATTTGAATATTAAATATCTGCAGTGGCATGGGTTTGTGACGACAAAGATATTATAAGTAAACGATGTAGAAGTCCTCAATAGGTGAGTTAGACGCAAGAGTGAAATGGATAAAATATATGAAAGATAATACAATATACATATAGAAACTGTGAGTATGAAAATTAATACTCTCCAAAATATCTGAGGACAAAAAGTAATGAACCCTTTAGCACTTTTCTTGAAATCAAATAGGACACCATAGTAAAGATAACTGTTTAATCGCACTAGGATATAGCAACTCTGTTTTCTGTATTCTGATGTCAAGTTGTTGCTCACGATGTACTCCGTAACTATCTAACTAATTTTCAACGTGTGTTTTGCTGGCAGAACAATAGCAGTGTTGTATATAATATAAATATTTTTTTGGAAATCCAACACACAACGCTATCTAGTCCCAAGCTAAGCAGAACTTATGTTATGAGTACAAGACCACTGATATAAATACATATATACTTTTTTTTTAAATACATGCATATTATACAAGTATATAAAAAACACGCAAACTCCGAAACACGCATTTGACGATCATACAAACATTTGGTCCGACCCGGGAATTGAACACAGCAGTCGCATGCGCTACCACCATGCTACCGAAGCAATTACGGGACATAGATGAAGTTGCGTGGGTTAGTTTGTGTTTACAACAAAAACTGTGTTTGCTGTGTTTATTCAAATGTTTTAGTCACCGATTACTCTTATATGATATACCTTACCTAAACTCACAATTCTAGAAAAAGGCTACTATGATCTCCACGGATTTGGCAAAATCTTCTTTAACATGAAAATCGTTTTAGAATGATTGTTTTCTAAAAGGGAATTCGGACTCGCAGAAGAACAATAGTGGCGAAAACTATGGACCTAGGTATATTGTAATCTCTTGGGAAACAGTCAATTAATAATAGAAGTACGTTTAAGTAAAAAGCCTGGCCGAGAACACAGCACAGCAATATTAATAAACAGAAAAAAACTATTCGGATTTAGGTATTTGTAGCGATTCCGATTAGTAAGTTTTTGAATTGTTGCGGTGGGAGAGCCACGCTTCGGCATGCATGGCTCGACCGGAGTGATACCACGGCCTCACAAAAACCACTGTATTTCACCGAGTGAGTGTAGGATATCGGAGGCCCTACCCGGCAGGGGTTGGGGTATCGCCATCCCCTTCCTCATCCCCCAAGGGCTAGCAACGCACTTGTAACGCCTCTGGTGTTGCGGGTGTCATACAAGCATTGTAAGTTTTGAAAGATTTGGAAGGTTTTTTAACGTAACGCTAAGACAAGCGACTTAAATTTGTGTACAGTACTACATAAGCTGAACTCTTAATTCTCTAAATCGGAATAAAGACCTGCCTAGCTCCTTCTAGGATAGTACAGTAAGACTGACTGGTATTTTGAAAAAGATGGATCGACTACGATTTAATTTAAGATATAATGATGACAAGAAATGTCATTTTGACGAATCTGATACGGTTATTACCGGTAATTTTCTACCAATCATTGTCTATAATAGCCCTTTAGGCATTTTTTCGTAGTAATACCACGCTTGATTTGATATTGTTGTCGACCGTATTGCGACAAACTAATAAAAAATGTAGGAAAACTATTCAAATAAATTGCGCAGGATGTAGTGCTGATTAGCGTGCAAGGTGAGGTCGCACTGTAACAAAAATAGATAAGTCGGCAATAACCGCGGGTAAAGCCGCGCGGCGAAGCTTGTATCTTAATAAATTGTAGCCTATGTGTTATTCTGATGTATAAACTATATTATTGTCAAGTTTCATCAAAATCCATTCAGTAGTTTTTGCGTGAAATAGCCACAAACATCCTCACAAACTTTCGCGTTTATAATATTAGTTGGATAACGAACATAAACATATAAGACCATAAATAAAAAAACTATAGCTAATAAGGCAGCTATTTCTTGGGTTCGATTCCCGGGTCGGACCAAATGTTTGTATGACCTGCAAATATTTGTTTCGGAGTTTGGGTGTTTTCTATGTATAATATGTATGTATTTACAAAAAAAAAAAAAAGTATACAAGTATTTATATCAGTTGTCTAGTACCCATTACACAAGCTCTGCTTAGCTTGGGACTAGATGGCGTTGTGTGTTAGATGTCCGGAATATTTATTTTATTTTTAAATATAACCAAAAGTTACAAACAAATACACGGGTAGACCCAGTAAAAGTGTTTTAAAATCCGCAGACTCCTTTAAAACCTTGTAAAATTAAATTTTATTACGTTCGTATCAGTTCATTTTCTACGTCGAGCAACTTCAGACAAAATTTGAGAGATTGCAAGTAGTCTTCTGCCTTGACTTGTATAACACTTATTTCACACTTACTCACAATAAGACGCGATTTAGAAATGCGGTGTTTCACATCCCCTGGTCATCCCGGAAATATCGTAAGAGCCGACTAACTGAGCGATCTATGCAGGACAACGGTTACAGCAACGCAAAGAGAGGAAAACTTGAAATAATTTCAATAAGCTATGCTATACTAACCCGTCTCATCAGTGTGGTTTACTAGGTCAGAAAAATTGTATCTAAGAAGAGATCTATGTCCACAAGTGCGTTACGTAAAATTCTTGATGATAATGACGCCTGACTGTTTACCTGCTACATAACTAGATAGATGCATTGCTAAATGACACTATTTAATTCTTCTTTTAAGTATCATAGTATCATTGATTTTGTTTACACATCGATATAATCTCAATATTTGACGGAATCAAGAGTAAACATATTCTTTTTAATGTCATCGACATGTATGTCTCTCACAAACAACGCATTTCAACTGTTTTCATAGTACTATAAGTGCTTTTAGATTGGGAGTTGTAATAAAAAATTGATAAAACATACTGTCATGTACCCAGTATTTATTTAATACCTATCGAGGGAATAAATGACAAACATAAAACTTTATAACGTCCTTTACCGGTTGTATAGCTTCCACTACAATGTAGTACTATAATTACTACACTCTACACAGAATACTGTACTGTAATAGAACCTCATCAAGTAGAATAGATAACACACTGACTAAATTACTAGAGTTGCGATAAACTGAACTGAACTGTTCCCTAAAATTATACCTTTTGATATTAATGATGGAAAACATAGTCCTTTATAATAATAAATGTTTATGATACCAAATAGCTGCCTTATTAGCTATAGTTTTTTTGTTAGTTATTGTATACTGGGGAAGACTTACGTCAGTAGTAGGTATTATTTTTTATATTGTAGGTAATTACCTTTTCGTGTGTGACGGGTGAAGAATATGGGGTGTCACCACGTGGGTGTCGTAAAAGTTGACTGAGAAAGCAAAGTACGCTGGACAGCAACACTGCTTAAAGAAGAAAAAAATTAAACAAACCCTATACCAACCCCTATGGCCAACGTGGTACAGCAGGACAAATAAAATAATAATAAAATAAGGCCTATGTCACTTCTGAATAGTGTCGCTTTCTGTTAGTAAAATAATTTTTAGGATCAGATCAGCACTTCCAAGATTACCCCCTACAACCATACAGGGTTAGAAACTGTACGTCTTTATAATATTAGTATAGATATAAATATACTTTTTATTATTTTATCACATTTAGGTTTTATAATATTGATGTTTTCTAGTTTAGACGTGTTACTACTTCAAAACTTTACATAGTTTTGTATTGCATTATTCTGCGTTTTTACTCTGATTCTGTAGTTATAACAACGGGATTGACAAAGACAATTCGCTCCATCGTTTTCCGTTTTGTAATTTAAATGCCTACAATAAAACCTATTTTTAACATTACATATGGCTGCAAAAAATTGTTTTCGATCAATCAATCATTCATTTGCGGAAACATAGGTTAGTTACAGATCGTAGACTTATTTTAAAGGGTGCACTATGTCCTACCACATTATGCGGTGTGCAAATATTATATAAACAGAAATGTCATAAATCTAATGATTCAAACACATATTTTTCATAACTTTTATCGAATTCTTCAAGTGTCTTCTTATTCATAACTAAAATCTTTAGTTCCATTTGTTGATGAAAATGTTTAATTTTATTTTAATTCTCTGATCAAAACTTCAATTTAAAAAATAACTGAAAGGTTATTTTCTTATTTAATATTGAAAATTTCATTAAGATCTGCTGTCGTATAGTGTAGTGTCCCATTTAATGTCGGCAAAGGACAACTTGTCGGTTAATTTCCTTAGTTCTCCACTAATATTGGTAACGATCTGAAGTTAGTCTTCTAGCTTTAATATAATCTATTTAAAATTCACAACAAGAATTAAATTAAATTGATATTAATAGTGTAACTATAATTTATATTGTATTTAATTAAGAGAATTTTTTTTTAGATTATTTTGTTAGAAATTTATAAAATTTGATAAGTATCTGAGTGATGTAGCATTTAAAAATGTTGCAAACGGGCATAAATGACTGTCCACACACTACCCTAAGTAAAGCAATGCAACTATTTTCACCAGAATCAAAAGTGATTTTTTTAAAGTAATGAAGTAAAAATTTTGTTGTTCTTCAGTTTTTTGAGCAAAACATTCATTTTATAATTGCAAACCACCCGAATTTGCTATGTCCAACGCTATCCTAATCAACTTTACATGTTTCAAGCTTGGTAACTTCTTTTTTAATGGATTTGATGGCAAATGAGCATACGTATCACCTAATGGTAAGTTATTACCGCGGCGTCACGCGTGGTACAACAATAATTTGAGGGCTTCAGTGACGCAGTGGTAGCTGATGCTACTGCCGTGTCTCTCTCTCTCTGAAGTCTCGGGTTCGATGCCGGGGTCAGACCAAATGATCTGCAAATAATTGTTTTAGAGTTTGGGTGTTTTCTATGTATAATATGTACTTGTTTAAAAAAAAAGTTATAGATATTTAAGTATTTCTATCAGTTGTCTAGTAGCCATAACACAAACTCTGATTTGTTTGGGACTAGATGGCGTTGTGTTTGATATCCGAATGATTAATTATTATTATTAATTGCAGGTAACGCAATCGGTCCAACCTTTCCATCCATCCTTGCAATAATATGTCGCGTATATACTTACGTATGCATTTAGTGAAAAGCTTTTAATTTGAAATTACAAACAGACACTTGAATTTCATTTATTTGTAAAGCTACGAGTATAATAGTAAGGCTTAGGCTTAGGTGTCGGTTTCACTAGTCTTAGTCAAATTTAATATACATGCATCTTTATCTGTCAAAGTTAGATAAAATAGTGTTACATGGCACATATCTAACAATCTGTAACTTTATCAGGTGAAACCGATCCGTATAGTTGAATGAAAAAGTAAACTGTAAAATAAAGTTAAATTATGCCGATAAATGTCACGTGACTAAAAGCACTTTAGTAATACATATTAAATTATCAAAACCAACAAAAGTTGATTGAAGGCAATCACCGCGTGTGATAACATCGATGTTGTTACAGTAAAAATTCAACATGTTTCTATTTTATGTTATTTAAAAGGTAATAACTAAATATTAGTTTTCCTTCCATTTCTTTCCTACAGGTTTTAAGTAAATGCATTTATTAATTCACTGTTGGATATAGGCTTATTATTAGCAAGGAGATTTTGGTCTATAATAGGTGCTTGCGTTTGAGTCTTCTACCCTACAATTATGCGAAGAGGGAGGCCTTTTTTCCATTGCCCTAACTTTCACTTCTTTCGAATCGACCCATTTTCGGCGAAGCATTGCTCTCCTATTTAAATATTCCTATTTTTCTTGCAGTACTATATTGAGCATGTAATATTAAATGATTTTGATGGTGATATTCTCCTATCCCATTACGGTCACGGCAGCCAGTCTCAACGGAGACAATTCAACTACGCAGGAGATATTATAGTAAACACAGGTGCACTCTCTGTTCCCTCATTGTTATAATCCGATGGGACGTTTAACCCACACTATCGGGGAGTGATCAGGCGCAGGACAGACAGCTTTACGTGCTCTCCGAGGCACGGGGGTTCAGATCCCAACTTTCAAACTACGAGCTATTATAAAGTATTTCTATAATCAGAAAAACTAAATAGCACTTTTGACGTATTCGAACCCGAGACCTCGTTATCGGCAGTCGCATACGTCAACAGTTAGACCAACGAAGCAGTAAAAATATTAAAAACGTAGTACCTGGATGACTGAGGTTGAATGATGAAATGAATCCTAGCTAAATAAATATATTTATCTTCTCTGAAAACCCCTACATACTTAGGTACTTGAATTCTTTGGAACGGATTCCGAGATTCATATTATATTAAACAAGAATTGAACTAAAGGTATAACGAGTAGATTAGATTGAATGTTTATATGATAAAGTGTATTAAATTTGGAAAGATCTTTGTCTGTTTTGAACGATGTGTAAAAAAGAATCACCCAGTTGTAATGGAAAAATAATAAGATATAGACAGTGCCTGAGTAAAGTATTTATACTAAAATACATGCAGATTTATATAGAAAGCATATCACGCACGAACACCTGTATTCTATTACCCATTATAATACAATAAAAATATGTGATGCTTAAGCGCTTTTCAATTTATAAATATTACAGTAGGTACATTATGATTTTTATTTGATAGGTAATTGAAAAGACGTGTTATTTCTTCGTCATTATTAATGGATTGGAAAGATGTTGTCAAGCCTGTTGTATGAGTATAGGCATTATTTTTTTTGCAGATAGATTCTCGAATTCTTGAACAACAAATTACTTCCAAATTGGCAGTTATTTGTATGGAACCGTTAGTCGCTGTATGTTAGCGGTTTAGCAATGAGTCATTAGCCTTTATGATAGTTAAAACATCTTGAACACAAACCGTTGCACCGTTTGACACTAAGACTTAAAATAGCTAGTAAATATCTAAGGGTCACTATCATCACTATCAACAATCTTTGATAGTAAACTGACGGAATCAGGCCTCTCTTTAGCGAAAAGGATTTGACCTATCTATACTAATATAATAAAGATGAAGAGTTTGTTTGTTTGTTTGAACGCGCTGATCTCCGGAACCGCTGGTCCAATTTGTAAAATTCTTTCGGTTTTGGATAGTCCACTTATCGAGGAAGGGTATGGGCTATATATCTTCACGCTACTATTAATAGGAGCGGAGCACCAATGAATAATGTTTCAAAAACGGGCGAAAATTTTCACGCTACGGGCAATATAAGACGCAAACGAGGGTGCATGGGTCAGCTAGTTTATTATAAATATCATTGTATGTAATAGTAATCCCCCGTGCATCGGAGAGCCAGTAAAGCCGTAGGTACTGCGACTAATCTCTACCCGGTCGTCCCATCGGGCTCTGAGAATGAAATGAATAATAAATAAATAAATAATAAATATTCCGGACATCTAACACACAACGCCATCTAGTCCCAAGCTAAGCAGTGCTTGTGTTATGGATACTAGACAACTGATATAAATACTTATATATACTTTTTTTTTGTAAATACATACATATTATACATAGAAAACACCCAAACTCCGAAATAAATATTTGTAGATTCCACAAACATTTGGTCCGACCCAGGATTTGAACCCGAGACCTCAAGCTTAGCAGTCGCATACGCGTACCACTACGTCACCGAGGCAGTAATGGAAAAAATGAAATGGGGAATTCACCTGTGTTTGCGCACACACTTGTGTACTATAATATCTCCTGGGCTCCGTTGAGACTGGGTGCCGTGGTCGAAATTCGCTATGTTTACATCATAACTTTCTTAACCAATTGTCGATAGAAGTGTAAACTTAGTTTTATCAATGACGATTCATTGAAATAACTTAAATTTAGTATGCAGATAAACAATACATTATTTTCGATGCTGTGAATGTTTTCTAAGATCTATGGAAATTTACGTACCTACGTGTATAAGTTTATATTCAAGTTTAATCAACTATCATTATTTCAATTATTACATGACATAAGCAAGCATTTTAAAAATTCATTACCAGCCTAGTGGGTGATTTTACATCCGCGACCACAATACTTGACCTCTGTTGGTCGTTTTTTTGCTGATTATCTTACCTTCATTGTGAAATCATTGAATAAGTTTTTCCTCGTATGGTTAACACTAGACATGCTTATTATACAACGTTTAAGTTCAAGAACAAGGTTAGATGTAATACATATTTTGAAATGAATACATAAAGGAGATCAGGTAAGCAGGTTTATGATAAGTCTACAGCTTTCTTCATGGAATACGATAAGGAGGACTTCAGAAGTTATCGATTCCTGGAAGTCCTCTTGACTGGTGAGCTGAAGATTAAGTAGGTGGAACGGTTTCCTGGGAGTCCCACACACGCCCTATGTTTCCCAAAAGGCATACAACCTTTTTATTTGACTTGTAATCAATTAGAACTACTAATGAGTAAGAAATAAGAAGGAATTCATGAAACAGATTGTCTTTTAACGGAAAGGAGTGGAATATATAGTATATTTACAATATGCAATTTAATAAAACACTGCCGTATCAATCAGTATCTTGTGAATCCGAGGAGAAAGGTCGAGAATTGTTGAACACTAAAGAGTTAGGAACAATTATGAAACAAGTGTTCGAAACATAAGAACAGCGCTCACAGTATAACGACTCATACTCACATGCGGTGCACGGCACCAACTCGTGAAGAAAATTTTCTAGTTCACATCGACAAGACAAGTGATTTTTGATAAAAACAATTCAGAAAGCAATACTTTTCAAACACCTTATCTACGAATTAAATTAAAAAATCACAAAAGAAGAGCTTCACCAAACCATATCATTTCAGTTTCTTATAATTGTTGTGATTGGGTCTGAAAAAACGGGTCAAGTTTGAGTCGGACTCGCGCATCGAGAGTTCCCTACAAAACTGTAAGTATATTATATAATGTAACTAAAAATTAGTGCGTTTCGCAATTTTTCCTATATCTGTGCTATAAGACGTTGCTTTGAACCAAATTTGAGTTAACAGGAAGTACCCTGTAGGTATTGATTCCCTTGCGAATGTCAAAAATTTGCAGTATAAACGGCTGTATAATCTCTTGATTGCGTTGGCTTAGAAGTTTGATTTTGACAGCTCTAAGAGACAGTAGTTGAGTATTTGATGTGAATTTCAGCTTGGTATATCCACGCGTTTCTGAAAAAAGTGGTCTTGACCGACAGACTGACAATAAAGTGACCCTATAAGGGTTCGTTTTTTCCTTTTCAGATACAGAACCATAAAAATGAAGGAACTTTGTTGCGATCGATATATGGCTAGATCAATGCAATAATATGCATGTGCTTTCTATTGATTTCAGCAAGAACACTGTAAGCCTCCACTCTAATTAGTAATTCTCTTGACAGCATCGATGATGCATAAAATATGATAAGGACTCTCGTCACTATGTGCTAAAGTGCAATCTGGCTTGCAGCGCATACATTAATTTAAGCCACCCTGCGTCTTGTATCGTTCCCTATTGCTGCTTAAGTGAAACTAATATTTAATCGCTACGTTAATCGAGGCTTTAGTTGCTGATTGTATATTTTATCAAATTAATCACTCTATATATTCCTATCGTATACATTGGCTTGCCTTTATGACGCCAATATTAAATAATGACAAATCCATATAATGACCAGGGGCTATAAACGCTACAGGTGACCAGAGACACTTTACTGAATATAGCAAAACCAGTGACCAGTGACGCCCAACCTAAACCTAAACACTGACTTGGCTAGTTTTCATATACAAATCATATTAAAGCCTCAGCAAGTTTTAAAAATGTAAGTTATCATTTAATTCTGCCAAAAATTTGGTACAAACTAGCCATCAAACATTGGGCTTGTGGGGGAACGAGTGTCGTGTCCCTCCAACACAAAAGGAGGATCCTCCGACCAGACTAGGTGATCATGCCTGGCGACCCACTGCCCTACAGTTGATGTTGGACGTATGATAATTGGCGCGAGAACTTCTATTGCGCGATTCAGGATTGGTAGTTACTCCGTGTAGTGCGTTACTTCGTAGTTCAGTGTATCTTCGGTAGATGGTGCTGTAGTAGGTTATTGTTGTGTTATATGTGGAAGTCGCCACAGGCTCTTCCGTTACTATTTTAGTAGGTACTTAATAATAACTCGTGTCTGAAAACTAGTCAATTCAGACTTTATGCTTCAATATATTATTCGAAGTTTTAAGAAGAAATTATATTTTAGGATGTAGTAAAATATTAAAGGTGTTATAAATATATTTCAGGACTGAATATTGAACTTGGTACCAATTTACATCTCACCTCTTTTGTCGTTGAAGTGAACAACCAAGGCATAAAAAGGCATAAATCATAGTACGAGTATTGAACTAGGTTCTTATTTCACATTTATGTTTTTGATGGGATATATTTACTTCTCGATATACTTAGTAATGGTATAACATACACTTTAATTTTTATAGGAGATATTAATCGTTTTAATCAATTGATTTTATTTAATTTCATCTTATCATCTAATTCCTTGAGTGTATGTTTTTAGATATACTGTGTGGTGTTAATCTCCAAACACAGTTAGAACAGACAGTTAGTTAACTTCAGTCTTAGTGCAGATTCAATAACCTTTTTTTATTTTATTACTTTTTTTTATTGAATAGGCGGCAAACGAGCAGACGTATCACCCGCAACACCAGAGGCGGCAGAGGAGAGGCACAAGTGCGTTGCCGGCCTTTGGGGAAGGGGAGAGAGATGGGGGGACGGGTTGGGGTATGAGCCTCCGGTATCCTCACTCACTCGGTGAAAGACAGCGCAAGCGCTATTTCACACCGGTTTTCTGTGAGGCCGTGGTATTACTCCGGTCGAGCCGGCTCATACATGCCGAAGCATGGCTCTCCCACGATGATATCCAAAGTGACTCTACTCTGCTTTATGTAAAGCATAATTAAGATTCAAGAGTATGTGCCACCATACTCATTGCGAATACAGACAATGCAGCATGGTGATCCACTGTATGGTGGCCTGTTCAGATGCTTTATCATCCCCTGCTATCATAGTTCCAGATGTTGACTGTATCAGTTTATCGCTTACTTCTCTATCTAGTATGAAAAATCTGATTTTATTCCTAGGAAGCATTGATAAACGGTAGATGTCAATAAAAATACTGGTTAAAACTCTACAAATTGATTAGCAGTGGTTGCTTGATGTTTTAGCTCTAGTAATAAAACCTTTGAACTTCATTATTATAAATATAATAATAATAAATAAATGTTTCGGACATCTTACACACAACGCCATCTAGTCTCAAGCTAAGCTGAGCTTGTGTTATGGGTACTAGACAACTGATATAAACACATATATACCATTTTTTTGTAAATACATACATATTATACATAGCAAACACCCAAACCCCGAAACAAATATTTGGAGATCATACAAACATTTGGTCCGACTCGGGAATCGAACCCGAGACCTCAAGAACAACAGTCGCATACGCTATCACTGCGCCACAGAGGCAGTCTGTAAAATGTAATCTATGATGAAACTAGTGGCTTACAATTACATAGAATATTGACAGAATTATAACCCCGTAAGTGATATCTTATTAATGTAACATACTTTCTTTAACGTGTCTGTACCATTTCAGTATTTCATGAATAAGGTAAACGAAGGCTGAATACAACTCAACATTGCCGTACAATACAAGCTGTGTCTAAGTTTAGCAATGTGTATTACAGTGGCACAGCAGAATAACAAAAGTGTACGTATTGTATTACTTTGTACTGTTCTGCCGTATTTCTATAAACACACATATATTTGAATACACATGCCGTGGTATTTTCAAAGTGGTGCTGTATATGTTTTCAAGTATCTGTGATTTGTCAAAGATACGACCTGTGTAATAACGTAATATATGACTGACTGGTAATTTGATTACGGCTTAAGCGGTCGCCACACCCCGTTTTCTACTCCGCCAAGTGTTGTGGGTTCAATCCCACATGGAACAATACTTTGTGTTTGCCTCAAAAAATGTTGTTGTACTCACTCTGGGTGTTCTTTGTGTCCGCTTCATGTATGTTTTTGAAGTCAACACAAGATATATTTATATTACTAATGCGAGAGTTATCTGTTTTTATAAAAAATACCGGCCAAGTGCGAGTCGGACTCGCGCACCGAGGGTTTCCTACAAAAATGTAGGTATATTAAGGTAGTAAAGTTAATACATTGGGGAGTTATCGCTGATAGTCGATAAACAAGCTCCACCTAGGTCGACTACAGAAGCTAATTTATTTAAATTTAAGATATAATAATAAAGCTATTGAAAGATGTAAACGTAATGTTTTGTGAAATAAATTAATAAATATTATATGTTGTAGGCATAAAAATTGCGAATTCTTCCTTCCTTTCGCAATTTTTCCTTAATCTGTTTTTTTAAATTCTGGGTTCGCGGAAAGTACCCTGTAGGTTTTGTTTCCCTTGCGAGTGTCGAAAAATTGCAGCTTAAACGACTGTATCTTTAGATTATGTGGACTTCGAAGTTTGATTTTTTCTCAGTTCCGAGGAATACTTAGACTTGAGTGTTTGATATGAATTTCAGCTTGATACCTCTACGCTATAGTTCCTAAAAAAGGGTCTTGACAGACAGAGAGAGGGAAAAGAAAATGATCCTTTAAAGGTTCCATTTTTTCCTTTTGAGGTACGGAATTCTAAAAATAAAATAGTAATAACATAAAGATATTCAAAAATCTGACACACGGCCGTTAGATCCCAAAATAGGCAAAGCTTGTGGTGTGGGAACCAGATTGCTAATAAATATACTTGTATATTTCTAAATACGTACATATACTCGTACATCCATAAATATAAAATAAATTCTTGTTAGTTACACAATTTATAATTCAAGAACGGCTATACAATACGAGTATTTTATCATTTTAATGATTTTGGATTTGTCTCCATCCGGAATAGGATAATAAGTATTAAAATATAATATTTACTAATAAAAAATATCATTAACAGCCAGATTACACCCAGACATACAACCAATGATCGTGTTCATCTCACAAAATTTTTCCTCGGTGAGAATCGAACCCGAGTCCCTTGGCTATGCAGCCTGACTGCTCACTAACCACTAGAAACTCAACCCCGTCAATAGGGTTGATGACACCTTCGTTAAATTAATAACTTTTTTTCATCTGTCAAAACGATGTTTGAAAAAAATACTGAATACAAACTTGTGACGTCACTGTTTTAGACTACTCAATAGTCTCAATATATTTAAATGTTTATTTGATTACAATATATACAAATAAATAAAATTGGAGTGTCTGTTTGTAATATTAAAATAACCGTTTTCTACTACATGCATATGAATGTATATACGGTACACATACCAAATTATATATTTTTAAAATTTTTGTCTGTCTGTCTGTTTGTTTCGGCTAATCTCTGGAACGGCTGGACCGATTTGGACGGAACCTTTACTGATAGGTAGCAGATGATGTAAGGAATAACTTAGGCTACTTTTTCTAGACTAGTTTCGCCCCGCGGCGTTGCCCGCATTACGACAATAACCGTGGGTAACACCGCGGGGTTCAGCTAGTTTGTAATAAAAATGAAAAATTGTAATACTTTTCTTTATAATTTTTTATTTACGGAGCTTAGCCACAATTATGACTATGTCGCTCCTAATTATATTTTCCGAAATGTTTTGCTATATTCCTTTTAAAGAAGTAGATATCGATATTTATTTACGATACAGTCAACTAGCCAATTGTATAAATACTGCGTTAGGCAACTTTTATCTATCCTGTACCTTTAAACGAACAATTTTTGTATACTATATATATATATATATATATATGAGCAGAATCTTTGAAACGGCTTCAACGATTTTCATAATATTTAGTTCGCATCCTTGCATACAAAATTTTATTAAATTTTTGGAGTCATTTTTAGAAAATTCACCAAAAAGAAACAGACAAAAGTAGTTCCACCAGGCACTTGATTTTTAAAAGTCAACTAGATTAAATTGCCATAGTTTAATATCATCATCAACAGCCCATAATGTCCCACTGCTGGGCTCGGGTCTCCTCTCAGGGGAGGGTTAACACTGTCCGCACCCTGGCCAAGTGCGGGTTGGGTACAAGCACAAGTTTAATGTATTATGGATAATTCTCAGTATATAGATCCCATTTAATCTGCTTTAAAAATATACTAATAAATAATAAAACACAAAATTAAATGTTCACATATTTATTTCTTAACTTAAAATATTAGCAGTCAATTGTATTCTACTTCTAGTTACAGTTGGAAAATCAAAGTTAATAAGTAATAATATTTTTTGCGTTTATAATTCCGATAACAATGTGAAAATAACGTATATTGAAGCTGGTTTGATAATGGAGCCAGAAGGCGAGTAGTGGAGATCTGTAGTGGCTGCTGGTAAGCGCCAATTAAAGTAATTAAGCCAATTCGAGGGTGGGTTAAATACGATGGTCTAATAATCAACGGCATGGAACTGTCTATGAATTTATGATCTGTTTGCGGTAGAAGCTCTTTCTATAGTTGGATTTCTTATCATTACTAATACTGTTCAATAGTAAGAAACTCTGTCTGTCTTTTACGCTTTCACGGCTAAACCGCTGAATCTCTGAATCTGATTTGAATGAATTTCGTTATAGTGATAGATTGAACCTTAGAGAAGGACATAGTCTCATTTATGCCGCGATACCCAACACACACGAGGGTGGAGCCGCTGGCAAAAGGTAGAAAACTATATTTTTAAGAGCCCATATCCAGTAGTCATATTGGTGTACTTACGAGTATCGTTACTGAAAAACCAATAACAAACTAAAATGCCTAAAGTACCATAAATCAATCCTTTAGATTCAGATCTTATTAAATTTGACTTGGTGGCAACACAAAATGAACAATACGAATGCCGATTAAAATTAATGAGTTTGTACAGAATGAATAAAGTGACTTTTGAAAAGCGCTTATGATACGAATAATGGTAAAGCTTTAGATAACAAATCAGATAGCAAATTTGTTCCTTTAAGTAGCCCGTAAATACATTTTTGTTATAAATATTATAAAAGTGAGTTTATTTGTTTGTTACGCTTACACATCTTAATTTTGCATATTTCACGTACCTACTTCTATTTTCTTCTGATTTATTCATTTACGATGTCTAAGATACTTTAATTTTTTCTGAGAAACCTCGAGTGTCAATGCTGTTGAGCCTGGTGTACAGGAGTAACACCGGTCTTCTTGTTGGAGAGATTTGTTTCGTAAAAGGAGATTGATTTTGGTATTCAGAATTACAAGAATTTTTGAATTTTTGATTTTTTTATACTGTGCACTTGTTTGTTTGTTACTAACTACACGGACAATAGGACATGTTCATCCTGTGCGTTCTGTTCGTATTTCGAGTAAATAATTTTTATACGAGAGATGCCATGCTTGGTTATATGTTTTTAGCCGTATATTTTGTCTTATTTTCGAGTTGACTATCTTATTTCAATTTTCAAATATTGTTATTCATACGGAATGAATCATACCTAGCTTTAGTGGGCATACATACGTACATATTAAGATGTACGAGTATGCAGGTCTTTGTGTAATGAAATCGCCACATTTTCGGCGAATATTAAATATGCCATATATTAAGTCTATATAAGTGAAGTGAAATGATAATCATCTTTCCGCACATATCTTATTTTCCGGGTAAACATTTCCAAGATATTATGCTATACTTACCTATATAGAAAAAATATGATATCTCAAAGAACCTGATTGTAATCTTAGTGTTAGTAAAAAATATATGGTCTTTTACGGAGAAGGCAGATCTAGACTTGGGTACATCAATTTAAAAAGAAATGTCCTTTACAAAATTTACTTAAAAGATGAAAAACCAAAGTAGTAAGGACTTTTGCAATATTTTTACTGACTGCACGAATGCCGCGCTTGCTTTCTACTGCGCTGAGTGTAATGAGTTCAAACCCCATATGGAATAAACATAACACTTATCATAACAATAATACATTGTGTGATCCACATATTATTGCTCTTAGTCTAGGTGTGCTTTGCGTCCCCTTTATTCTATATTTATAGATTCCCAATCCGGAGAAGGCAGAAAGTAAGAAAATTTAAATGATATAAGCACAATACCATTTAAAATTGAGGCATACCCTTAAGAGTTATACTTCACAATAAAACAAATTGGTATGAGTAAACTGTATAAAAGTTCAAATCTTTTTTAGATGTAATTGGTCGCATTTGGGAGGCGTGTATCTGGCTCTCGTGTTGATATATCAACACACCCTTACATATAGTGTTAAAACGTTGTAAATATGCGATATCGAATAACTGTGTAACACAACGCAAACCCTAGAGGTTTATCGTGTTATGCTTATTTTTATATCTTGTATTATTGCTTTAAGTGATAAATAAAAGAAAAAAAACTTTGGCATTTTATTTAACTTTAAAAATTTAAATCTGTAAAAATTTAAGAAAAAGTAAATAGTTAGTAACATTTCTCAGGAAAAATTATCTTTCAGCGTGGGCGGCATTTTATAAATGAAAACATATTTAGGTTCGAGTTAATTTAATTTACGTAAACACGATATTGTTAACAGTATTATTATGTACATAATTAAGTACTGCAGGCAGGAATTTTGTGAATACTTTTTATCCAATTAAATTCCACCACCCACGTCAAATTTGCTACATGTTAGAAATATAAGGTTGAATCAAAATTTTGTTCTGAGAACTAATATTTTTGTATGAAGGAGGCGTATATCAAACTTTTTTTATCTAGGGCCGAATTCTGCCCTTCGAGCTCTCCCCGAAATCATGAAAAAAAGGGAAGTTCTAACTTCACCCACTAGTCAGAAGTTCATTACGACCTTTGGAGACTTCCCATGAGAATCAGAAGGAGAGGGGTTATGTTCTCTGGTAACCTTACTTACTGGGCTAAAACAATGAAGAACTGGTAGATGAAAGACTTGACACTGGTGTTTTGTAAGGGTGTAATAAGACGGGTGCAGCTTGACTCTCCCACGCGATACCAAATTCATTAACAATACACAATTAACTTAGTGCTTTCATCCGGATAAAAGCGCTTAATAAGTAATAGTGCCTTTGTCGAGTCCGTTGTAGTCACTTACATTCCGTTTGAACACTATGTGCGGCTTACTCTGAAACCACTGAAATGAGATCGTCTAAAACTGACAAGGGGTTTAATTGCCTTTGTACATAGTCTCAAGATATGGCGTAGTTTATAACCCAACGATTCTAATAATAAGCTTCTTCGAACAATTCAAGGAATAATTAGTACAAATGTTTTCTTATATATAGCTTAATATCATAGAGCTACACATGCGCGCGGACCGGCCATAGCACCTTATTCCGATACAAAATAATCTGTCATTTTAGCGAGGGAAATCTTCACACACACGCATTTTAGATTCGCATTCAAAACAATCACCTGTCACTATGAATTAAAACTAAACATTCATAATTTCACACACACAAAATCATAACAATGTAATACGTACGTATAATTTGACAGAGGGAACGTATGCGTATGGCTACTCCCTTACGTTTTGCTCTATGCTAAATGTACTTTATGAAAATACAATTCACAGTTTTACTATGCATTCAATATCCTTGTTTATGTCTGTAGCGAAGTAACAGATGTTCTGAAAGAACTTTTTTAATGACCAGCAACACGATTGATACCCCTAAGTTTTATGTTTTTTAATTCTAAATGGTGTTTTTGTTCTATGATAGACAATCTGACACCGTAAAACAGCACTATGCTCAAGAAGTTGTCTCAGAGGTTACCAGAGTTTTTTGGGGAATGTAAAATAGTTAACTATGCAAAATTTGGAGTGTACTGAAGATCACTTGCACGTGTTGGGTTCCGTATCATTATACAATTTTTAGTTTATACATGCCTGGTTTTTGACCGCGGCTCCGTCTGCGTGTATGTCGAATATCACAGTAAAAAGTAGTCTATATGTTATTCTGATGTGAATGAGCTGTGTTAGTTAAAGTTTCGTAAAAATCCGATTAGTAGTTTTTGCGTGAAAGGTTAACAAATAGCCATAGAACCTCACAATCCTCAGTTATAATATTAAGTAGGGAAGAAGTAAGATTTATGTGTTTTTTACGATATTATAAAACTCTGACAAGTTTTTAACTGCTTCCCTATTGAGATATTATCTTCATGAGATACTTATCTCTGACAGATTGATCGATGGACTGACAAACACGGTCCTTTGAGTATAATTTTGAGTTAAATAAAATATATTTAATGTTTATCAGATTAATTTATAAAAGTAGTTCACGGATCTCTTTAATTCAATTAGCGATATAATCAAACAGTCATTACAATTTCCTGATTTACCAATATCAACCGTTGTTAAACCTCTTATGAAATTGAGTGGATATTAAGTTAAGAAGGGTTTCTATTAGGCAACATAATTATATTTGTACCAATTTCAAAGTAAACTCTATATAATGGCAGTCACATCTCATTTAGTACCATGACTTATGTAAAAGCAATAAGCAGTTGTTAATGATGAAAATATACCTACAAAGATTACGTAAAATTATGCCATCTAAACATTGACAAACAAAGTATAGCTTGAACTTTAATCTACTTAAGTTAAAGTGAATTATTACTATAAAAGATTCTTATTCAAGATGTTTCACAGCCTTCAGTACTGTTTTGTCGAGTGATTAATGAGGTCTGTCGATTGAACAACGTTTCAACTTTTACGTTCGCAGTTGTGACAGCTGTTCTGATAAAGTTAAATGGAATTTAAAAGTCAACCCACCTCACACGATATTGCATAATTTTCTGTAACTTTTAAATGACTTTCTATATAACAGAATAATGTATTACGTATGCACGACGATACATTTTCTAGTTATTTTTTTACCTAAAATATGAAACGTTCGTTAGTTTTTGGTATTGGAATTCGACAAGTAAATACGATTTTTTTTCTAATAAAATTAAAATTTCTAAATTCTTTTTCAAATTGTGCCGAGTACCCATTTTTAATAATTCGTTTCAATGTCAATTATTATGGCAGTTTCATGGTTTGATTCAGTCAATGTTTTTCGTATACAATTGCGCGAGAGAATGCCTGATATTCCATACAGATTGTTTGTTAAACTAGTCTTAAAAAAAACCAGCTATGGGCTAGAGGGAATCGCGCACCAAGGGCTCCCTACAAATTTGTAGGTATATTACATGTCGTAACTAAAAATTTATGCTTTTCGATTTTTTCCCTTTATCTGTCCTATAAGACGTTGCTTCGCACCAAATTTCTAAGTGCTGAATTCACGGGAAGTACCTTGTAGGTTGTGATTCCTTCGCCAGTGTTAAAAATTAGTAGCCGTTGAGGCTGTATCTTACATTGGCTTAGAAGTTTGATTTTTTCACAGCTCTAACGCAGCTCTAAAAGGCTTATTATATGATGCAAATTTTTCATTTATCTCTGTTTTAAAGTGCGCGTACTTAATTTTAAGATTCTGAGTTCAGGGAAAGTACCCCGTCGGTTTTGATTCCCTTGCAAGTGTCGAAAAATAGTAGCCGTATAGGCTGTATCTTACGTTTTCTTAGAAGTTTGATTTTTTCAGAGCTCTAAAGGCAGTAGACCTGAGTATTTCATATGAATTTTAGCTTGATACCTCTACGCATTCCTAAGAAAAAGAACTTGACAGACAGACGGACAACAAAGTGATCATCTTAGGATTCGGTTTTTCCTTTTGAGCTACAGAACCCTAAAAACAGAAAAAAAATTGAAACTAATGAAACACTTCAAATCTAAATTTTTCATTTGCACCGTATTTAAAATAAGAGATATAGACAATAAGATAATGACGATGAGTGTATATTTTAAGTTGTATGAATCATTATATTGTTGAGTACCATACAAAATAAACGAGTAACACGAACATATCCATAAGGAAGTAACGATGCAAAGGTATTCCGAATGACCCAAAGTAACTTGAAATTCTACAGAAACCCAAAACTCTTCGATGTTTAACTTCATTCCCCAAATATTTCACAAAGACCAAATTGTTTCTATAGCACTGGGAAAATTGTTTTCCACAATTTCTTTTGGCTCTGTATTCTCAGAATTTTTTATTGATCACAAAAGGGATGTTGGGTGAACCTCAATCGTACTTTAACATGAATAACTCAAAATAACAAGTCGAATCCTACTTTAGCAAGCGATTTAAACAACAGTTACGTGGCCCTCAAGAGCCAAAATTCTAAACTAAAAAGTTTTTGTGTCCCTAGAGTTTCCTGTGACTTACTTACGAATTTACCAATTCTGGCTTCAGAACATTTGTTTTGAGTGTTTCAGAAGGATGTCCAAAACAATATACCATAGCAACCCAACCTTTTTTTCATGTAAAAGCCAGCCAAAGCAAAATCCAAGACTTGTGGTCACTATACTCATTGCGAATGCAGACTCTGCAACAATGCACCTTTAGGTAACGGCGGCCTATTGCAATGCTTCACACTTTAGGTTGATCTTCTGTGCGAAGGTAGTACCGCCATGGCTGAGCCAGCCCGTTCGTGCTGAACTCAGCATGGGCATCAAATTTACTACCTTGATCCTTTCTAGACCTCAAATAAGGCCGTGGTATCACTCCGGTCGAGTCGGCCCATGCATGCCGAAGCGTAGCTCTCCCACGGTATAGTGCGTCAAAATCTCGTTGACTATTTAAGTCTGTTGATGATCATGATGACAAAGATGGGCTATTTAATATAACTTAATAAAAACTATATAAATTTAATTCACACGTCCAATGTTTAACACAATCCAAGCAAGGAATTAGTCTAAGAATTGCACATCTCGAGTAATTAGCTACTGAGTACAAAGCTTGTGAAGATGTACGTGAGTCGCTTTGTAATGTTATCTTGGCTGCAATATCTAACTCAACAATGTTACTAATCTTCTAATTTAACAGTATTCTTGTACCAAATGAAAAAAAGTAATCTATTCTTTTAAACAGTATATATCGACAGTACATGAGATAAACATTTATTCGGACGTCTAACACAACCTCATCTAGTTCTAAACAAAGAACTTTGGGGAACTAGATAACTGATATAAACACTTTTTTTTTAATTCCAACCTCTACCAGTATACATAGAAAACATACAAAGTTCAGAACAAATATTTGCAGATCATATAAACATTTGGTCCGACTCGGTAATCGAACCCGAGACTTCAAGCTAGTTATTGAACACACATTGAAAAAAATATGTAAATTGTAACAGCGTAATCAATATTTATAATATTGATTATGCTGAGAATGTTAATTTTAATTGGTAGACACTGCATGCCCAAAAGGGAATGCTAATTAATCGTCATTACATCATTATAAAAGTCATTATCGTCATTATTCTCAATACTAAATTAATTTAAATGACTTTGTAAATCTTTGTTAAGTTTCTGTAATAAAATTATTATTATTATTATTATAAACATATTGAAAATGATTACTTCTGCATCTGTTACACGCATTTCCATCATCATGTATAATTGAGTAATGACCGTAAATACTGTAAAAATAATATACCTACCAATCTCATTACTTTCAGAATGTAACTGTATCTTATATTTAAGTAATCATATAAATGTAATTAGCATAAATATAGGGGCAATTTAATATGTAATTGATGTTCATATGGCCAATGCAAACGATGTAATAAAACAATAAATTTATTGCGCATTCTGTTAGCGATCATCGGTTTAGTGCCCACATTAAAACCGGACCCAAACTTTTAAATTAAATAACCGCAATATCTATTTAATAACACGAAGAGACGTATTAATTTAAAGTTCCTAATTTGACTTTTTCACATTAAAAACAATAATAGAAGACAAAAGGCAAGGTCATTAAAAAACATGAAATTATTTATCATCTGAAAAGAAATATGGCATATGTTTCTCAGTCAGTCAGAAAAAGCCGTCAGTAACTCAAAAGAGTCAAACATTAATTTAAAACTAAATTATCAAATATTTTATTGCAATCAGTCCTTTGATTAGTGACTTTGTAGTTTACAGTGAAATAGTGGCAATGATTACACTAAAGTTAAAATCAACTAATAACGTTTATGACATATTAAATATACTATTTAATGTGTCATTCAAGAAATACTGCAAGAAGTACAGACTTACGTCTAATTCTGATGGCTCTGTAAGTTTTCGTTTCAGAAAATCTTATCAAAATTAGTAATACTGCTTAAGTACTTAAGGTTTGAAGTTAATTTGCTTATTAAACCTTCCAAGCCTGGGGGTATAGTTTCGGCCTGAGTTTTACTTTTCCATTAGAACACATTCTCTAAAGTTGTTCGATTTTTAGGGTAAATATTAAAAATATATGTAAAACTTAACGGTTTAAATTCATTCTAGAATTAAACTCACTCGTACTTGACCGGTTTCGCCCTATGGCATTATCAAAGGTCAGGATTGAAGTGAATTTAAAAAGTGGAATAACTACAAGCAAGTTCAATTCCAGAATGTATCATAACAAGTTCTATCAAGTGCTAACAGTCGAGTGTATAAATTATTGACGGTTCAACTTCAAACAAGGTATTAAAAGTGAGTTATTAGAATTACAAACTTAAACGTGAAACCATTAAAACACATTCTTGTGTAACTGAAATAAAAGAAGCCTTGCTGGTAAAATTACATTTACCCGGTACGAAACTTGGTAACAACTTGAAGTAAAACTCCTTGATCTTGAGAAACGCTCGGCATGAATGTGGCTTACGGGTTCACAACTAATTATATAGCTTCACTTTACGTTGTTTTGACGTTTCACAATAATGCAGAGAATTTAGTTGAAAAGTTCAAAAGGACAGCCTTTTTTCAAAGATCTCCTTTCTTCCAAGAAAATTGTTAGGTATAGATTTTCGCAACTTACATATTCCTTTAAATTATACCTACTGTGAGTTTTATAATATGAATGGTTATGTAAAATGGAAGTTACATATGAATGACGTCATGAACATTGAATGATGAACCTTACTACCGTGGGAGAGCCACTCTTCGGCATGAATTACCGTGGAAGAGTCACGTTTCGTCGTGAATGGGCCGGCTCGACCGGAGTGATACCACGGCCTCACAGGAAACCGGCGTGAAATAGCGCTTAAGCTGTGTTTAACCAAATGAGTGAGGATACCAAAGGCCCATAGATCAAACTTTCTCGCCGTCCCCCTCATCATCCCCAAAAGGCCGGCGACGCACTTGTGACGCCTCTTGTGTTACGGGTATTCTTTATCATCAGGTGATACATCTGCTCGTTACCCTTGTGCAATAAAAATAAGAAAAAATACTGTCACTTCAGATTTGACAAAACCAATGTAAGTTAGGACTTGGTTCGGTCAGAGCATTCAGGAAAGGGAAAAAGGTATTGTACCTAACAGAGCTTATCACGATGATAAGCCGATTTTTGTACATTTAACTATAACTGGTAATAAATTAATACTTTATTTAATCTTATAAGTAATTCTTTTCAAAATTGAGATATATAGATCACACATGACCTGTATGCAATTTGAGAGGCCATGACCAGCTGTGAACCACGATAGAGATACATAGATATTTGGATCTGATAAAAATGTCTGTTAATGTTTAACCCTCATTTACATGTACCCCGAATGTAAACTATTCTAACTTTTTAAAATATTACAACATTAACCTTTTCATTAACCATTTCGTTATGAACCGAACCTTTTGTAAACGGGTTTTAAAATTGCTACTGTTTGGTACCGGTATAATACTAGTTTCAAATTACGACCTAGTTTTTTCTTATACATTGGTTTTATTAGATTGATTACTCTTTGAAGAAAATCATTAACTTATAGTTATCTAATTGAGAAAGTTGATTGAGCAGCAGTTGAGTAATTACAGCTACTAATTGTATGAAGAGGTACACATTGGTAGTGAATGCAATTGCTGTGCTTGAGGTTTCGGGTTCAATTCCTGGGTCAGACTAAGTGTTTGTGTGATCTACAAATATTTGTTTCGGAGTTTGGATGTTTACTATGTATAATGTGTATGTATTTACAAAAAAAATAGTATATATGTATTAATATCAGTTGTCTAGTACCCATAACACAAGTTCTGCTTAGCTTGGGACTAGATGGCGCTGTGTTAGATGTCTGAAATATTTATTATTATTATAAGAGGTTTAAAAAACGCATCACACAAGCACAAGAGTTGGTTTGAATGATTTCTTCTCAAAAGAAACTATAGATTTAATCGACACAAGCAGAAGTTCAGATTTATTACATCTCAAAAATTTTACATAATTTATAAAAAACATTTATGAAATGTATAAAGTTGATTGATATCATGAAACAATCCTAATTTGGTTGAGCGGGAATAGGATAGAAAGAAAAATAAAAAACCAACACATAGTATTTTATAGTTCGGTTGGCTTATAGTATAGTTGTATAGTATACTAAAAACTTTGGTTATTGAGAAATGAATTCTATGACCTCTAATGAAAGTGCAGTATCTTCTCAGCAGATATTCTTATCATCAGAAAGACTTGCAAATAATAATAATAAAAAAATGAAAATTGATATTGTGGTGATAGATCAATTCTCCGCGCAATGATTGTCGATATCGCCGTTCTTCATGACGAGAATCTCTTGAAAGTCAAAAATACAAATAAAATATTTGAAAGGAAAACAAATAAGATATTTGAACTTATCTCACGAGATTGTCGATGTGGAATGTGGATTCGGTGATCATTGTTCCCAACGGTTTGTCTGCTCACGGATTGATAGCCAAGAGCCTCGACCAACACCTTAAGAGGCTCACGTTAGATGACTGATACAGAAAGCAGTCCTTCTTAACTTGTAGTGAGAAGGGTTTTGTCTTTGGAGCCCTAACCACCGGTTTCTTAATCCCTGTATCCGAGGTCGGTGGTCTACTATTTTTAATTTTTACAATATATGTTATTGTTTATCTTTTTATATAAATGTAATAAAGAGAATAATAATAATATTGTTGTTTGACGAAGACGTGATAATGTTTAAAAAAATATTTGGATTAAAATCCACGCGAATCCTAGCAAACGAGTCGCAGATCATCAAATTTCGTTAATTAACGAGGGAAATATCTTAAAACCCTGAAATAAGGCTTCGTCTGTCTACCGACAGATTACAGGCGATGTTTTCAGACTTGCTAACCATGCGAGAAGTTCAGGTGTAACGACCAAACGATGTGTGACAATAGACACGCCTACCCACATTAAGGCGAACTATAGTGGCGGTTCGACCAGGTGGAATAGCGTTTGAAATGGAGAAATTTATCACACTAAAATTTCTACTCTTGAACTATTTCAGAGGGTACAACTAATAGGTTTATTATAGCACTTATAAGCAGAGTATACAATTTGTTTAAGTTCAAGCTACCAAAATGACTCTACTCTGCCTGTTGGAAAGCGAATGCGGACAGCGCAGAATGGTGATCCACACAATAGCGGCCCAGTGAGATACTTTTCACGCTCCGCTTAAAGGACCCGGGGTCATAATGGTAGGGAGTCGATTTTAATTTATTTTGTTTTTGCGTTACAATCACATCTTCACAGTTAATTTTTAGTTTTCAATGTAAGCTAAAGTTGTGTTTCATCAATAATGACAAATGTATTACGAAAAAGAGTACGTTATCAAAACTTTTTAGTAAATGTTTAACTCCAAATGTGATACAAGTTAACTCTAACTTCACATCTGCGTACTTCACATAAAAAGGGAGTTATATGTTGTGAGTAAATAAATACACAGAGTCTCTACTCGGGACATCATTACTCTTATCGTCATAATTACACCCATGCATTTATTGGTCCTAGTCACGTCTAGCTCGTAAAGTGAACAGAACTCCATTCACCTAAATCAACTAAAATATACAAAGAAACTATTTATTAATATGGTTGAAATATTGCACGATATATTTAAGGGAGGAAATAAATATATACTTCGTGAAGAAAATTGACCATGGTACGCATATTAATTTGTAGAACAGCACCTTTATCGATGCGAGTTAATTACAGCGAATGGTGACTGAATATGACGTATTAGTGGAAACCTGTGAAATATTTCAACTTGTCAAGGTTTTTGTGGCCTATTTGTTTGTGAGAGATTAACAAAGTCAACGCAATGTTTTAGGTAATTTAATTCCGAAAGCATGTGTAAAAGGCGTTGTTAACTCGCTTTGATTTTTGTTTTGTTTATTTCATTGGTTTTGTTTTTGGTTGTGAATGTCGCTGGAATGTTTGTCGATAGATTGATAAAAATAAATCATTAATAAATTTATTAATAAGTATGGGAACTAAATCAATTCGTATAAAACTATATAAACAATATTATTTGTGCGGGTGTGAATCTTGGACTCGTGAAATACACAGGTTTTGTCCTCGTATAGGCTTCAGTCTACCCTACTACAAATTTTGTGTCTGTACTAATTTTCATAAATTATGAGCTCGGGTCTCCTCTCAGGAGACGGTTGAGGCCATACATAGCCTCGCTGGCCAAGTGCGGATTGGGGACTGACAAGATAGCGTTGTGGCTACGTAATCTTTGCCGTTGGATGTTTTTAAACTGCCCAAAGGCCTCCAATTAAGCTTCACGACTGTTATCCTATGATAAAAACCGGGACCGACTGCTTAACGTGACCTCCGAATCACGGAGACGTTCATGGGTAACATGCCACCATCGATCACCCATCCAGGTACTGACCGCGTCGTCGTTGCTTACTCTCGGTAATTGTTTCTAATCATCGAGTGCAACTGGGCTAGGAGCGTCTACGGTCTACTACCTGTGGTTTCAAAAGATATAATTATCTCTTATATTTATAAATATTTTCAAAGTTTCATCTTTTTTTATTTTAAATATTTTTTATACCATAATGGTAACAAGTGCTTGGATGATGAAGCAATAGTGACTGCTGCCTTATAAGTCCAGTGACATAAATGGGGCGCTATATTTAATATACCTTCATTCTAGAATGAATAGGAGAAAAGGATAGAATGCGATCCTGTAACCTTACTTATTCTATGAATACGTATTGAAAAAATAACACCAGTTTTTATGATTCACAGTGGTCAAATCGACTCCATTATGCAAAAGCACCACCCACGGTTAAATTACTAGTAAATTTTAGACTTTTTAACCTCATGAAACCATACAAACAACTGTAAGGATAATAATACGGACAAAATTATAGGTAGCCAGTATCAAGTTGCAAAATAAAAAAAAACAAACAATGATCAATGACATCAACGACGGATGATGAATAAAGCTTAGCGAACCCTGAACACAAAAAACCTAGATCTCAGTTATCCTTGATACACACTAAAATCTTACTCTTGCAGCAGACCACACACGTATTACAAGAACTCGTTAAGTGTGCTTTATTTTTTATCCTTTAACGTATCTGGTGAACTCTACCGAAGTGCGGTGAGGTTTAACGAAGGTGTATGTAGCGTGTTGTGAGCAACAATGTTCGGTTTCATGGGCATGACTGGGTTCTCGGTATTTTGATACAACTGGATTCACTAGTTTTCTTAATGAGTGGCCGTATTTTAAAGTGCTGAAAGTCTGTGAAATGAAATCGTGTATTCAAGGAATTCAGCTGATTGCGTATCAGAATACAATTCTGTTATATTAAAATCCATTTGTATCAAGACGCTGCGATCATGTATATATTTCAATTAATATCTATGTATTTATTAAATAAGAATTTATGTTAAAAGATATATACAACTGTAGACAGTAATTGACTATAATATTTATATAGTAAAACATCTTAAATACTAAATCAGTCAAATTAATTTCTTCGTACCAAATATATTATTAAATGTCAAATTATACTATTTTCTTTTACGCACCACGCCCTATTTTCACATAACCTTAAGGTTGATTGGCAGAGAATGCCCCATGGCATTAAGTCCGCCCTTGTGCAAAATTTGCATTAAGTTTAAAAGTGCAAAAGTTATAAAACCGACTCCTTTTCCTCTGTAGTAGTAAATATCGACTAATGCCCAGTTCCTATATTTGAAAAACGATCCGTTCTAGGTACGAATAGTAGTATATTATACGGGGCGTAAGCTAAAATCGTTCCTATAAAAAATAAATTGAGGAACGGTATTTACGACTCGTAGTCGGTTTTAGAAATTTTTTACACGATGACGATTCGTTAAATATAGGAACAGGGCATAAGAGAGCTATATTATAGTAGTGCATTAGACCGTATGCCAGCTTTACTTAAAGGCAAATGTGTATAAAATATAAAAGTTTTAAGAACACTTACTCAGTAGCTCCTTCGCTCCAATGAACTGAATTACACCTGAAATAAGAAAATCTACTATCAATATAGATAGGCACCTGTTACACAAATCCTATTTAAATTTGGTGACATGGCTGTCGTGTTAAATTATTTAATGAAAGCGTATTGAAATGCCTGAATTGTGGTGATGTGAAAAGATAGAAAACTGAGTGAGTGAGTGAGGATACCGGAGGCCCATACCGTCCCTTTCCCCATCCCCCAAAGGTCGGCAACGCACTAGTGACGCCTCTGGTGTTGCTGTTCTCCATGGGCGGCGGTAATCGCTTACCATCAAACGATACGTCTGCTTATTTGCCCCAATTCGATAAAAAAAATGTTAGTCTCATAAAAATAAATAAACAGTTATCGGGATAGAATTCCGATTGTTTCACTGAATCGGAACATCAGACAGTTTAAATGTACATTATTGAAATCCAGCACATAACACCCACAGCGTAAAAAAAAATTGTTTTCACAACATCTCATATTTAAGCCTGTAAGCCTGTTTTTTGAGAAGGATAATTTCAAGTTTGACCTGAAATTTTAAAGTTCTAGTATGTTAGCTTTACTAAAACCATGTCTACATTAATATTGCAATTGAAAAAGTAATTTTTCAAAGACCAAAATATGCAGACCTCTACGCGCATGTGAAAAAAAAAGTCGAACCCGTGATAATTAAGAACTGTTAGCTGACGAAAGATAATGAATTTTCGTGAAGATTAATTGCTTGGCTTAGTTAAAAGAAAATTTAATAAAGAGTGAATTGATAAAAAAAGATTATTTCTGAGATAGGAAGATGGGTTCGGCAAAAACCTTGTTAAACCTCCTACCCATAGCTCAGCTAACTTTACAGTCTTCTAAAAAGGTGTATAGGATTATAGCTAGTGAATACTTTATTGACTGGTTATTCTGAATTTGTCTTATTTACGTTAGTATTATAATACGTATTGAAGCATAAACCCTTTTTTTTCATGATACGTCTACTATGGCGCTCGTTTGTCCTCTATTCCATAAAAAAAAAACAAATATATTGACCAAACCATATTTTGACTGCCTCGGTGGCATAGTGGTAGCGTATGCGACTGCTAAGCTTGAGGTCTCGGGTTCGATTCCCGGGTCGGACCAAAAGTTTGCGTGATCTGCAAATATTTGTTTCGGAGTTTGGGTGTTTTCTTTTTTTTTTTTTTTTGTTTAAAAAGACAACTCCCACATTAGGAATAAACATCCTGTGTCGTGGGGGACTTTACAAACATACATGAAACGGACACAAAGAACATCCAGACTCGGGACAACAATTCGTGGATCACACAAAGTGTTGTACCGCGTGGGATTTGAACCCAAGACACTTGGCGCAGTAGCAAGCGGCATGGCGACCGCTGAAACCACTCGGCCAACCGTCCAGTCTATGTATAATATGTATGTATTTACAAAAAAAAGTATATAAGTATTTATACCAGTTGTCTAGTACTCATAACACAAGCTCTGCTTAGCTTGACTAGATGGCGTTGTGTGTTAGATGTCCGAATATTTATTTATTTATTTATTTATACACTGTTGATACACGGTACTTTTGGAGATAATTAGAAGATATATTAATGTTGCAGAATAAACGAACACACTTGTAGTGCCTTTTGTCACTGTGTTTGTGAACAGAGGCATCCAACGAGAATTGGTACGGCCCCATGACTAAAGCCTAAAAGCTTTGACAAATTTTGGTCCGTATTGTTTTAAAATCCATTGTCTGTTAAAACATTAAGCATTTCTTTCCAACACATTTAACTTTAAATGTGGATTATATTTGATGGTGACAATATATACCAAACTTTTATTTTATGGTTTTGTCACCTGTTTTGTCACCAATCTGGATTTATTAACATTTAACTCCTAAAGTTTTCTGATGCCCATTATACAATTAAATTTATTTTGATGCAGCCACTATATAATGTCGTTAGATAAATGTATATTGTTAATATTGACTGTTATAGTATGTATTTTTGAACATAAGTTCCTCTTCGTATGTCGCTCAATATGTTTATAGCCCAAGGGAATTATAATTAAGAAGTTTTGATAGATTTTCATAAATTTATTTCAACTGTTGATTACTTCTATATTTCCTATTTAAGAATAAGAAAATACCTACTAATACGCCACACAATTTTGTGAACTCAAGGATGAACCACCTGAAGGAAGGCAAAGGCGTTTGAACAAGTTTTCTGCTTATAGAATTCCGCTGAGTTACGCAGCGCCTTCGAATATTACAATTAATTTGTAAGTAAACCGCGCTTTGTGATATACCGTTAGACATGCACATGTGTATGTACAGGAATATTTATTTTTAGTGAAATATGAGGCTGGCGATCCTTATTTCTTGGATCTCGCTCTGTCCATTTTAATCGAGGCAACGAAGCCAATGTTCGATCTTTATATTTTTTTTTCTTTATTTAAGGAGTTTTAGTTCCTCGGGACTACGCCACTCCCTTAGATCAACAATATATAACCACTCAAACGTCCAAGGATACTTTAGGCGATACTTTACAAAAATTATTAAGCTTAGACGATATCTACACATTTTTTTTTTTTTTTTATGTCTTAGCTGCCAAAATAACTCTGCTCTGCCTGATGGAAAGCACGAGCAGAATCCAGGAGTGGTGGTCACCATCCTCAATGCTAATAGGGACATTGCAGCATGGCGACCCACACTATGGCGTCCTAGTGAGATGCTTCTTCACGCTCCGCTTAAAGGACCCGGGTTCATAGTGGGAGGGAAACACGTACGCAGGTAGTGAGTTCCAGGTTTTGACCGCTCGGCACAGGAAGGAAGAACCGAAGCGGTGAGTACGAGAGCGTATGTCTACCACTCTGAAGCGGTGACATCCAAGACCGGCACGTGTTGTCCTGTAGAATAATATCATATCATGTCATGTACATAATGACCGCCGCCCCATACCAACAAGTACTACCTCATACAGCTATTTTGCCGTCTCCGAATGTTCGATCTCTTTTATCCGTTTAAATTTCGAATCTATGCATAATTGTGTCTTTCGGCTTGAATTGTCCTTTCGATAAAATATCACAAAATTGTAAAATAACTGTAGATTACTGTCATTTAATGAAAATTATACCATCACAAGGATGGACAGGTTGATTATCCATAAGTTATTCACTGTGGAAAACTGCGCTGCATTGTAATGGATTCCTTAGTAATTTTCTTTTATAATATTGACTTAAACTTTCAGCAAAGCTTTCAATTATAAAAATTTATATGGAATATTAAGGAAAAAGATATAATAGAAGTATAATGTTAGATTGACTGAATGGGTTGTCGAAAAACCTGTAGGAATTTAGTTTAAAACTATGTTTGATCTCATAGCTATACCTCGACGCGATAGATTGACAGATGAGTAAATTACCTGAAAAAGGTCCTTAATAGATTGAATGCTAACACCGTTCGAATATTAAAAATCGTGTATTAACCCATATTAAAAACAGTGTTTGAATTGACATTTTAGTTCACAAAGTTTTTCAGTTTCACCTTGACATCGACGAATAAACTTATCTGTCTTTTACACTGCTCCCATGGTGTACCAAATGATCTGATAAGAGCACTTCTAAATGTCAAAAATGTGTGCAAGAATTTAACGAATGGAAACTTGACAGCTCTCAGCTTATTTAATAATGTTTTCTCCTTGAAACAAGGTGACGCAACGGTGACCAAAGTTCAAGTCAATAGTTTTTAGGTTCGATGGTGCTTTTAAACGAATGTAATATAATAGTTTAGCTTTACACAATGTTTTCCTATCGGATTCATAGCTCGTTGACCTTATTGAGTTAGGATTTAACTTGATTGAAGTCGAGAAGCATCATTTGTCAATAATGAGCAGTAAGTCTGCTTAATACATATCTTATGTGCGATGGAAAATTAAATAAATTGAAAATAACATAACTAGGAGGGGTTCTTTGAATGAACAATTCTGTTTCTGTTTTTAATAAGACAACGCATTAGGAATATACATCCTGTGTCGCGGGAGACTTTACAAACATACATGTAACGTACACAAACAACACCCAGACTTAGGACAACATTTTGTGGATCACACAAAGTGATGTCCCACGTGGGATTTGAACCCACGATACTTGGCGCAGTAGCAACCGGTGTAGTGACCGCTTAAACCACTAGCCAAACTGTGCAGTCTTCTTTATTGTCTAGTTCACTGTTGCTATTCAATAAACTGTGAAAAATAACCTGACACTGAGTTCTTATCAGAAAGTCATCATTCAATATGAGTTTTAAACAGTTTTGTTGCCACTCATGTCATTCTTTGCTTTTCAAAAACCAACCTTAACAGCTTTCAGAACAAAGTCACAAGATTTTTAAAAGCTAACAAATAATAAGTTTTTAAAATACAAAAAAGAACTCCATCATGTAGATAGGCTTTCTAAACTAATCAGTTAGCAATTAAACAATTATGTTTTAGAGCTCAAGTTAGCTGTAACTACTGTTGTTAATCTGAATTATTTAACGCTAAGCGATTCTACAAACAGATTTTAAAGCGTCTTTAACTAAGTCAATGGCTTTCACCTTAACATAATTCCTTTGATTTTGTGACTATATTTTATTTTTAATTCTAAACTTTACGCTATAAGTTTGTATATCTGTGGATTTAATGCCCAGGGCATTCTTTTCTAGTCAAGTAGTATAGAAATGTTAGAAGGTAGGTCCCGTGGTAGAGCCACGCTTCGGCATGAATGAATGGGCCGGCTTGACCGGAGTGATACCACGGCCTCACAGAAAACCCGTGTGAAATAGTGCTAGCGCTGTGTTTCACTGAGTTAGTGAGGATACCGGAGGCCCACACCCCAAATCCTTCCCCCTCCCCCTCCCCATTCCCTAAAAGCCGGCAACGCACTTGTGACGCCTCTAGTGTTGCGAGTGTCCATAGGGCGGCGGTAATCGCTTACCATCAGGCGATACGTCTGCTCGTTTGCCCGCTAATCAATAAAAAATAGGTAGGCGCACACGCGTTAGGTACCTAATATATCTATCCAACCATCATTATTGAAATATACGTAATTCTTTTATTAAATCTCAATATAAATATTTTTTATATACAATATTAACAGGATTCCAATCATGATAGTGTACCACAATTGTATTTACTACTTACTACTAATTATTTAATTAATACTCCTAAGTTACAATTTTGTGTCATACAAAACTATTCCGCGTTTAAAATAATACTCAAAGTACCTTATTAAGTGATCTAATTGGATAATACACCTGAAGCTCTCTGTAATTTGTACAAGACATTGATTTTTATGTCAAGGTCAGCTACTGTCATTGTACTGTTCTGCGTGTGATTTATACCTAATTATTTTCTAACTAAAGGTGAACCTGTATTAGTTTTTTGCATGTAAAATGTAAACAATGACTGCTATATTATGCACCTGTATGAAATAATTACTAACTATTTTATGAAATAATTAGTTATGCCTCGATGGCGTAGTGGTAGCGTATGCAACTGCTAAGCTTGAGGTCTTGGGTTCGATTCCCGGGTCGGACCAAATGTTTGTATGATCTGCAAATATTTTTTCGGAGTTCGGGGTATTTTCCATATATAATATGTATGTATTTACAAAAAAAAAGTATATAAGTATTAATATCAGTTGTCTAGTATCCATAACACAAGCTCTGCTTAGCTTGGGACTAGATGGCGTTGTGTTAGATGTCCTGAATATTTATTATTATTATTATGATTAAGTTAACATTTAGCATCCTTTGTTAGTATGCAAAATCAGACAAATGTATTAGTTTCTTTCGGTATTCCATTTTAACTTTACAACTTATCATCATTATTATACTTTTAGTACTCCTAACAGAAAACCGGTGTGGTGAAATAGCGCTAGCGCTGTGTTCCACCGAGTGAGTAAGGATACCGGAGGCCAACCTCTCTCCCTATCTCCTTCCTCATTCCCCAAAGACCGGCAACGCACTTGTAACACATCTGGTGTTGCGGGTTTCCATGGGCGGCGGTAATCGTTTATCATCCGGTGATAGTACGTCTGCTGGATAGCCCCTAGACCAAAAAATAAGCTACCGGCTTTGGATTCTTATTTTATTTCAATAATCATACTTCGATCTTAAAGTTATGTTTAGAGTCCGAGTGTATTAAGCGATAGCTTAAGAGGTACTAAAACAAGAAACTACGTTATTCTTGGCTTGTTTATTACCAAAGTGCTAGAAAACCTATCGTTCTATAACATCAATATTACCACCATTCAAACGGTTGTTGTTATCCGTTTTATCACAGAATACGAATACGTAAGGTCTCCATTCTTAATTCATCCCGTGGTTGAAGAAGAGCCGATTAAGGAAGTAAATATAAAGCATACATAAAGCAATGACAGCTTTATTGTATACTAGCTGACCCACGCAACCTCGTTTGCGTCTTATATTGCCCGTAGCGTGAAAATTTTCCCCGTTTTTGAAACATTCTGCATTGGTGCTCTGCTCCTATTAGTATTAGCATGGTTATATATAGCCTATAGCCTTCCTCGATAAATGGACTATCAAACACTGAAAGAATTTTTCAAATCGGACCAGCGGTTCCTGAGATTAGCGCGTTCAAACAAACAAACAAACAAACAAACTCTTCAGCTTTATTAAATTAGTATAGAAAAGCATCTACTGTATGGCGCCAGTCATATTTAACAAGATACCTGAAGAATAAAAAAAAATGCTACTAATTTATTTAAGAAGCGTCTCCATGACTTTTTAATTAAGAAATGCTACTCGACTCTTTCTACTCAACATTCTTATTTTCCTGAGTGAAAATCACTTTCTGCATAAAAGTTATTTTCTCTCAGAAAAATAAGAGTATTCTGTCTGATATGTTCAATCACTTAATTTTATTATTACATTGAAAACTCAATTGATTTGTTTGTAGCTACATAATATAGATGTAACATTTTGACATTTAACTTATATTGACAACTAGCTGACCCACGCCACCTCGTTTGCGTCTTATATTGCCCGTAGCGTTAAAATTTTCTCCCATTTTTGAAACATTCTTCATTGGTGCTCCGCTCCTATTAACAGTAGCGTGATGATATATAGCCTATAGCCTTCCTTGATAAATGGACCATGCAACACCGCATTTTTCAGATCGGACCAGCGGTTCCTGAGATTAGCGCTTTCAAACAAACTCTTCAGCTTTTTTATATTATTATAGATTAGTATAGATTATTATTAACTTTTCTAAGGTGGCTGTACCAAATCTGGCCATCAAACCAAAACCTCATTTTAAAACCTAAAGTAAACATTGAATACGATAATATTTTTACTATCATCATTCTAGGAGTTTCTAGACAAATAAAGATTGTTTGCTTCAATGTGAGTTCAACATTATATTATTCGACGTTGCGTGTATGGCATCATTCAACATTACCTACATCTATTAAGTCGCAGAAAATTGTCGGTTGACTAACAATAAAGCCAAATTACACCTTAACATTTTTGAAGGACTGGTTATGCTTTAATCGGGTTAATGATGTGGGAAGTAGTTCACGTATCGGTTGATGTGATTGCTTTATAATACAATAATCATGTGTTTCAGTTCGGTCCCAATGTAACCTTAACGTTGCTTATTACCATGAGATATATGTATTTGACCTTTTTTAGTTTGCTTCTGTGTGTGTCTTTATATATACTACTGGGGTACCGTAAATAAGTAAAGACAAGTGAAAATAACGTAAAGGCTTGGAGCTAAAATGTAGCCAAATAATAATTAATCTGCACAAGAGCATCTTCTAGGACTGATAGTTTTCGCATAAATTAATAAACATAAAAATACTTATATCAGAACATCAGAATAACAGTCTAACTCATGATAACTTTTTAAAAGCTTCATATTCCTAAGTATGCGACCTGCGATCAGTCGTCTAGACTATAGTCAGGTGAGTTAAAAGAGGTTGTGGTTTGGAGAGGTAGAGCCACTGCTCCATCTCCCCTTAATGAGACAGCACATCGGGTCTCTTGAGTCTTCCAATTGGATTTGGCTGTAGGAGCATACTGGATAACGGGTTTGAGTGAGTTGTCAAGCGGTCCTTGTAGTTGGCCGAGTAACGTTTGGCTTCGTCCAAAATGGTTGGGATTAAACAATTTAAATGAAAAATTACTTGGTTCAAAAAGAACAAAGATCCATAACACACACAGACAAATAAACACGAGTCAAGTTGATAACCAACTCGTGTTTCAAGTCGGTCAAAACAGCACTAAATTACAATATAAAACCAAAATGAAATGTAAACATGATAAATGTGTTAAAGCGTGCTAAGCTCTAAGACTTATTTATTGCGTCAGTTATACATAATCTGTGGTTTACGTGTGCGGGTTTTCTCGAGTTTCAAAATGACGCTTACCAAGTTACGCACATACATATGTACAGTAAGAAATTCCAATTTTCATTCTGTTCGTAAAGGAAAACTCAGGAATGGGGATTAGATATGAATTTTGTAAGGCATTTCGTGGGGTTTAATAATATTTTACTTGCGAAATGTGTTACATAGAAATGGTGAAAGGCGGGGCTTATGTTTAAGTTTAGTAATCTTGTTTTTACTCATAATTTAAAAGTAATTAATGAGAATATGCTATCCTGTAGTATTCCATCGATTCGTCTTCAGTCTGTTGCCGTCTACTGCTGAACAAAGAACCCAGGACCAGGCGTCTAAGAGTAACAAATCGATTAGCAACTATCTACCATTTCGTGTTTTGAGCTACTTTATATTTGCAATAATAGTCTTCTACAATTTGTGAATAATTAAAAAATCACGAAACGTTTATAGTACCATTAAATTGTCTACACGATAAAGCACAAATAGTGGAAATTTTAATTCGTCTATTTCCGAAGGTGATTACCGGTAATCGATTTAAGCTACGAGGAATGGGCATCGATAACAGCTAAATTATGTGGAGGACGATATATTTAAGTGAATGTTCCGCAAAACTGAAATAATAGTATCATTGGGTATTTTAAGTTTTCATCATTCTCGTAGTTCAAGTTACAAATATTTTATTACTCGTATTTATGACCAATCAAAAGAAACAACAATATGCCCTGTGTATGAAGTTATCATTTTAGTTTTTCAAATTTAAATATATTAAATTGAAGAAGGTAAACATGGTACATTTATCAAAATAACATTTTTCAATTTTCTGTCTGGCTGTTTGTCCGTATGTCTGTCTGTTTGTACGGCTAATCTCTGAAACGGCTGGACCTATTTTGACGGGACTTTCACTGGCAGATAGCTGATGATGTAAGGAGTAACTTAGGGCATTTTCTTAGACTAGCTTTGACCTGTGGCGTTACCCGCGGTTGTTGTTTTGCCGCGCGTAACACCGCGGGACACAGCTAGTCTAATATAAGGCCAAAATGAAACAAACTGCTCTTTTAAAAACATTCAACTTGTTTTCTACTTATGGAATTTTACAGCATAAAAATCAATTTACTGCACCGCTAGAGTGTAAATATTCGGACATGTTTAAATTTTCACATACATTCAATTGTAACATTTTTTATCACACATCTACATAGAATTGAACACAAGTAATTAAACCATCAAACAAACAAACATTTGTACTTATTACGCCACAACAACGATACTTCAAATAATTTGTGGTATAACTTAAGTTGGAACATGAATTCTGAAAATTAGATATTGGAATGTTGGATAAGATATTTCATTTCAAACTATACACTCGTAACTTGTCGTGTCTAAATTAATGGAGTTGTGGTGCCATCGATCGTTTACCAACGCGTTACACCGACTAAGGCCGACCACACATCAGACCGACATCTAATTAATTATTATTATTGTTTATTATACTTCCTGTAAAACTTGGCACTTTACCAAATTGCGCTTTTCAAACAACCTGTGGAATTAATTCTCGTCTACGGTATTTCCGGACCGATATAGCCTTTCGGAAAAGCGTATACCTTAAAACGATAACGAACTTATGATTCTTGAGGTTTTTGTGTAAGAGTTGGAGGGACCAGCGCCAGTTGTCACTCACTATCAGTTGAATAATGTTCCTGGAAAACCGTTGGATGCGGGTAGAACAGAACTTGCTCTTTACATCAATTAGTAATCTTTATTTCTTGAATCGAACGCGTCGTTTCGTTTAACAGTTTTCAAGGGAGAGCGATACGAAATCTCATAGTTCTTATGTGTAAGAGTCCTAACGGAATCTGGGTCATTTAATCACAACACGTATGCGGAGCAAGCTGTCGCTGTAGCAGCACACACTATCCAGTACGATGAAGGAATCTTAAAAAGATAATTGTTATTTTATATATATATTGTTCATAAGTCCACCTGCCACGTCCTTTACTAAACTATCAAAAGGTTGACTGGTAGAAAATGCCATTCGGCATTAAGTCCGCCTCATGCAAATGTAATGCAGGAAGAATTAATAAATAAATAATTTCATCATTTTAATCATCAGACTATTGCCGACCGATATTATATTATTATTTAAGCTAGTTTGTAGCAGGTTTGTAATCCAAATTATTTCCCCCTGGAAATAGAGAATAAAACAGAAAGTAAGCCTTTGATCGTGGCCAATGTTACTTAGCCAAAAGTTCAGTTATTTCAAAGATGTATTTAATACCTCCAATGAACTTATTTATTTCCGTAATTATAATCACACTTCACACTAATATTATAAAGGTGAAAGTAAGTTTGTTTGTACGCTTTCATCGATCATCATGAAACTTTATAAACATATTTTTGAGGGTATTAAAAGTTACAAAGTATACTTTTTATTAAATGCGAGCGAAGCCGCAGGCGAGAGCTAGTAAGGCAAAAGTTAACGAACGCTACAGTTTAAAAGTTGATCTATACTGTGTACAGTAAAAGCAGTCCGGATGAAATCATATCTGCTATGGCAATACCCCTGGTCACATAAATATAAATACATACATACCATACACTAGAGCCAGCCAAAAATATTTCATAGGATTATTATCGACAGTATTTTCGTACAAAAAAATATGTTTTCTCTATCTACACAACCCAAAAAACACGGTTCCGTATTTTATTGATATATAAAAATAAATAACATTCAATGTTTCGTTTCTGTTTTTTTTCGTTATAAGAACCTACCCATCTACTAGTACTATATTCAATACTTTAAATTTGTAGAAAAAATAATCATCTAGATTATATATATGAATGAGCAGTTAATATCACTTTACAAATTTAAATACGTATTTCTTCGAAAATATTGTAGATTCTCTTCAATACTTTTAGTATCATAATATGTTATGATCACCATTATCATCTTAGTTGAAGGATGTCCACTGCTGGACATAGGCCTCTCCCAAGGCTCCCCAAAGCAACCGGTACTGTAGTACCCTGTGTGGTGGAAAATATATTCGGATCTGCGGCTTATTAGGGTCATGCGAACCAGGAATACTTTCACCACCAACCAGACTTAGGCATATTACAGAACAGCCCCTATATCACTTGATTTCAGTTTCCCACTAGATCGACGTTGAATCTAACTAGGCCCTATCCTGGGAGAAGTAGAAAACATAGCTATACTTATGCTTTATCTCAAAGACGTATGTGGGTATTAAAAGGACCTACTATGTTAACTATGATTTTAGACTCATTTAGTTAACATACATAGGAAACATCCAACCTCCAAAATAAATATTTGCAAGTTATACAAACATTTGGTTTACGCTTTAGTTTGTCGAGCAAAAGTTTTCGAACTAACGTTCGTCGCTCTATCAGTTGTCGAGAAAACAATCAGTGGCGCTCGCACCCTTGATAGTCGACACATCGTTCCGTCGTCCTAACATTGGTCGCGTAGTTATTTGTCGCAATTATGAGTTGGAGTTGACATACCATTAGATTTCTAAATAAACGTACATAGGTTTTAAAAAAATACATATTATCATATGGACCCCGGAGAATGGAAATAAGCGGAGTTTGACGTCCGTGCCTCGGAGATAATGTTGAACTATCTGTCTAGGTTATCATGAACATTTAAGTCAATCGTTACAAGGAAATTAGTACCTTCAAATACTCGTATTCTGAAAACTGGGTCTACCTTCGAATTCAGTTCGCCCTAAGGGTTGCAGGGGTTTCATGGCAGTACACGCATAAAAAAAATATAGCAATTGTGTTTGTCACCGTGTTACATTGTCTGCATTTGCAATGAGTATGGTGACCACCACTTTTAGACTCTGCTTATACTTTTAATCAGGCAGTGTAGAGACATTTTGGTAGGGCCATACATAAAAAAACTATTATTCTGGTAATCCAGTTGAACTAGTAGACGATTCCAAATAATATTTTGAAAATGAAAGACCAGGAAGTAGAAGACATATCTATAGTAATACTAGCTGTCCCGGCAAACGTTGCTTTGCCATAAAAGGGAATATATGTTGTAGAGGTGGGTCAATAAAAATCGCGATGGAAAAATAGGGGTTGATCGTAGAGGGTTGAAAATCTAGGGTTGTATGTATTTTCTAATGCTGCATCATAAAAAATAGAAATTAAAAATTTTGTCAAAAAAAAAAAAAAAAATTTAGGGGTGGACTACCCCTAACATTTAGGGGGATGAAAAATAGATAAGAACCGATTCTCATAGATACCGGATAATCACAAAAAAATTCATCAAAATCGGTCGAGCCGTTTCGGAGGAGTTCGATTACGCACCCCGTGACACGAGAATTTTATACATAAGATTAGAAATCTGAAGAGTTTGTTTGTTTGAACGCGCTAATCTCAGACGAAGTCCGGTTTGAAAAATTCTTTCAGTGTTGGATAGTCCATTTATCGAGAAAGACTATAGGCTATATATCAACACGCTAAAACTAATAGGAGCGGAGCACCAACGAAGAATGTTTAATAAACGGGGGAAAATTTTCACGCTACGGGCAATAGAAGACGCAAGCGAAGTTGCATGGGTCAGCTAGTTATTATATTGACAGAGAACAAATGGTTTGGTATTAATAATACACGACTATGAATGATAACCTCTTAATAGTTCTAATATTTTTTCAAATCGATTATAATAAATTATCATTTTTCCTTTTTGTTCAATTATGAACTTGTTGTAAAGAAAGTGACAATAAAGACGACGATGGTACAAGGCTATCACTGATCTTTCTTGCCTAACTAATATAAATATCATTAAACAAAACACCTACTGTTTCGTTTGTTTGTTTTATAAGCGTACCAATTTTATTAGCCTGAAACAATATACTATTAATTAATATTTGGGTGTACTCCTATTTCTAATTAAGAAATTATAATAAAAATAATAATGTAACATTAAAAATTCTTAAGTAAATAAAATTTTAAAGATTCTCTAGCTACTTATTTTTACTCTAGCTTTCTTTTAGATCTACGCTTAATATTGTCGCTGTAAGTTAATTAATAAATGTCTTAACCACTAGTTTCGTTATTTTTTAATTTAACAAAACTATGTACGTCTCGACTAAATATTTCGTTATTATAAAGAATATTCATAGCGATTGAGAATAATCTTAGATTAAAATTTGTAATTCTAGTGAACCCAAAATTGAGGTTATTTGTTTACACAATTCGTAGCCAAGGCCTAATAGAGGACCGTCAATTTAGTTACAAATCACAGCAAATGTTGCCTAACTATGGTGATCTACTGATCTTATCGCTCCATCGCTCGACCTCCGAGAGAAATAGCCCAATATTGTTGAGAAATTATTCGAAATACGAGATATAAAAGCACTTTCACGTATTCCAAGCAGACCTTTTAGATTATAGAACGCATTACATTTAGTTAAGACATTTTATTTGAATTAAATATGCGTTAAAAGATTTATATCGTTCATTTTGGTTATTAATCACAGTCCCGGCGATCGATTCTTCCGATATAAATAGCTCGGGATCGAATCAAAGGCCTTTCGGGGCGTTTTTTACGATGAGCTTCCAAATTTCTAATTAATTCATCAACTCAAAGATATTATATAAACATTATTGCATACGTTGTTCCGACATGTTACGACATAACCGAACTACGAGTAGCTAAGCGAGAACTTATTACCTACTGGCGACTAATGACCGCTTTTCGGCTTGAATAAAATATTGTTTTGATATTATGTTAGGAAGTTTGGATTTTTTTAATGTTTCATCAATAGGATGTAGAATGCTTTATTTCATTAATTGCGATGTCATTAATTAATTAAGTACTTAATAAGGCTGATCTTTTATGTTTTTTAAGAATCATCATCATTAATTATAATTTATATAATTAAATGGGTTTGAGACCTACCACACTGGCCAAACGGGTTGGTGTAGAGTTGTTTTTAGTTTTCCGTGGTGCTGATTTCATGCGTAGTTCGCTTATTTATTCAGCTCTAACAACATTCCAGGGATGAATAAGGGTGGTGATATTCTGTAAGCTTAATCCTTCAGCAAATATGCCAAAAGCTAGATACATTTTGAGCAAATTTATGTTTGTACAACGCTATGACCAGTAAATACTGCATAAAGTAACTTCGCCAATGTCAGTATATATTCTGTTAAGGCGCGTATTCACCGAAATAGTTGGCAATTACAGTGTCTTCAAGTGTTTGCAACTCTTTAGAAAATCGCCAAATTTTGTTGCTATTATGTGTACTTACACTGAGTTGCCAACAACTCGCCGATCAATACGCTCATTGAGATATACCTAAAGTGGCGCAAACTTCATTACCATACGTCGCAAAAAATGCAACAACTTTGAACCAACGAATAATTGATTCGTTCGTCCACGTGTCAGACATGTTTCTTTTTGTTTCTAACCAGGCGTCTCTGCAGGGCCAATTAATATCTGCAACAAGCGTATTCTTTTGATGTTTACCGCCAAAAACAGAAACATGATTCCCAACATTTGTTTACAATTTTTGTTGCCAACACAAGGAGATTACAGAAACTTTTGTCACCAACACGTATTGATAACACAAAAGTTGCCACCTTTTGTTCGGTGGAGACTCGGCTTTAAGTAACTTCATCGTCTATATTCCGTGTCTGTCTGTGACAATAGCATTGTCCCACAGTTATTGTATTTATAAGTAAAAGTAAATTAATATGAAAAAGTTTTCGGGACATTTTCCATCGGTAACTTTCTGTACAACAAAGTTAATAAGGGGTATCCTTACCTATAGAGAAACTTTTAATGCTACCAAGCGTGTACACATATTAATAAAAAGGTTTTATCAAAAGAACATTAGGCACGGCCTATTATTATTCAATTCAATCGAGTCAATTTAGAATCCTTTATGAATAAATTGTACAAGTCCTCGAATATGTTCGATTAAGTAATTTCTCTTATCGTATTATTTACTCCTCTATATCATCATCATCTTCTCTAGCCTTTAATAGGATATGCAAGATAATGGACATAAAGCTCGACTTGGAAATGACGTTTTGAGGTGCTACATCACGATAGCCAGAAGAGTCCGATGGGTTTGTTTCAAGTTGCCCTTCTCTTTACATAGAAATTGTTCTACGTAGTTTGCTTCTATAGTTAGCTCGTACGACACCCGTTAGACGATTAGGAGTTGAGACATTTCGTATTTATATTAAACACGGGTAACTCTTCTCAAATGTATACAAAAATACCATTTACCACATATTGACATATTCAAGTACATGTTTGACCGACAACTGCTAACAAAATACTTACAACTTTTTAATCTAATACTTTTTACTACAATAGGTGTTTGACCTTCTAATTAGGTTCTAATAGAAAATGTATAGGATCTTAAATATCTTACCGTATATAAATACATACTTATTTACAGAGCATGTTTGTAATAAACAAAAATGTTGTAAAAAACTGATGGATTGTTCGTTTACTTAGACATTTAATAAATAGCTATTTTTTGACATTGTTTTTGCTGCATTGCTAGATTTATTCGCGATAAAAATATTTAGAAGGTTACGAGATCTTCTATATCTAGACGTTTCGAACGGGTTATATATCCCTCGTCCTCTCGTAGTCTGAGATCACGGTAGATACTCGTACTACGAGTATCTACCGTGGGAGAGCCACGCTTCGGCATGAACGGGCCGGCTCGACCGCAGTGATACTGATGATAGAAAACCGGTAGAAATACCGCTTGCGCTGTGCTTTGAGTGAGGATAACGCCCGTCCCACATCCCCCTCCCCATCCCCCAAAGGTCGGCAACGAGCTTGTGACGCCTCTAGTGTTGCGAGAGTCCCTGGTCGACGATAACCTCTTATCATCAGGTGATACGTCTGCTCGTTTGCCCACTATTTAATAAAAAACAAATAATACACTTACGATGTCTTCACATTTAAACTGCCTCGGTGGCGCAGTGGTAGTGAATGCGACTGCTGTGCTTGAGGTCTCGGGTTCAAATCCTGGGTCGGACCAAATGTTTGTGTAATCTACAAATATTTGTTTCGGAGTTTGGGTGTTTTCTATGTATAATATGTATTTATTTACAAAAAAAAAGTATATATGTATTCATATCAGTTGTCTAGTACCCATAACACAAGCTCTGCTTAGCTTGGGACTAGATGGCGTTGTGTGTTAGATGTCCGAAATATTTATATTTATTTATATTTATATTAGTGTAGTCTCTTTGGTGGGGATGCATCCTCTGATGACAGAATTCTAAGATGGCAAGGGCGATATCCGTCTCCTCATTTAAATTTTTTATATTTTTTAATTTTAACCGCTTCACGTAGGCACTAGTCTACAAAACTAGTTACGTTCAGTAAAGAGGACCTGTGGTTTGTGTAGTTCGATCCAATGGTTTGGTCCTGACACCAGCAAATGCTCTGCGAACGCCGGTTTGTTGACATGACGATTTTTCACATTAAATAAATATTTGACATGTCATTTCATTGGTTATAGTCGTTCCAATACTTTATTTAACTTTTGACAGATCACGCACATAAAGTTTTGTAATAATTTTTGATACAATGTACTACAGATAATACTGTACTTCATGGGCGGGCTCCGCCTACTTAGGGATGTGTCATTCGTAATTAATGACCACAGACTATTAAAACGGTTTTGAAATAAATCGATTATCGATTATATTAATAAAACATACAATAAAATTATTGTGATTATATTTTATATCAAATCACGTAAAAAGCTTTATTATTTTGCATTAAAATGCCCTAAATGTCTCTGTTTCAATGCATAAATAATTTGCGTAATGAAAACAGTTCCATCGTACTCGTACCTAGTAATGGGATCGAATGTATTCGCCGCAAATTAATGAATCTAAAATAATTGTTTAGACTTACTATAGTTGGTTCAAATAAAAACTACCTGCGGTACCTACTTGTAATGAACAGGTACAAAATGTTGAAATTCGTAGTAATTTACGGATTAAAAATAAAACAACCAAAAGAGGTACTGTAATACTAATTTTAATTATAAAGAATCGTCTTCTTCGTATGACCAGGAATCATCATCACTTGACAGTTGTTTGTCCTTTGAGTACTTTCTTTTTTGGCATTTTGACAGTAACGAAGGCAGGAACGATACGCTCAACTCAACCAAACGTGAGAATTCACAAATAAATCAATACGGAGGAATATAAATACTCAACTATATTGAAGGTTACTCATTGAAATATTGTAGATTATTTTAAAATAGACATAGAGAGATTTAATAAAGATCATCAATAGTTTAACAAATACAATATTAACCACTGAATTACAACACAATACAATAATACATTTTGAAAATTCAGTTCCTTTTATTATATATTTTTTCATGACATAGAACCGTCATATTTCAACAACATTCTTTTAATCCATTTCTTCTTTATTTTGACAAAGGAGGTCGCACATTGAAACACATAGAAATATGAAGTACGAAATTATCTATAAAATAATGAGTTTGTTAAATCGATTAAAACTTCTTAATGCATAAAATCGATCGATGAAAGAAATCGAATAGGTAACGGGTCAGGGTATCACTATTTGATTAAGTATTAGAGCTGTCAAAAGTTAAATAAACTATTGGAACGACTATAATAATTTTATTTATTTAGTAGAGGGCAAAGATCTTTAACATTTTCTTTGAGTTATATTTAAACATTGGTTAAATTTACGTCATTAACGTAAAATAAATATTTAATTACCTTACCTACTCAAAGGTTTGTTGTTCGATGTTAATATTAATAAAAGGTAATGTTTTTAAGGTAGTAATAGTTTCTTAGGATCTACTGAATGAATTTTAAAAATAGTTTTACAAATAGAAAGCCACAATATTTGTGAGTGTTCCAGGCTACATATTAACCCTAGAAATAATTAGGTACTGCGGTATTCGACATACACGCGGACAGAGCCGCAGGCAAAAAATAGTTTAGCAATCTAGGATATATCAATTGCCGCTAAAAAACAAAGACCTTGGGAGATAGAATAGTTATAAATTTAACTGGGATTCGTATTTTTTATAAATTCAAACATGTGTTTTTAAAACGACATCATAAATTTCATCATACATATTATTTGATACGAGTACTTACACTATCATTCCAAAATATCTTGAAGCAAATCCGCTTTTTGAAGTCGCAAGCAACATCACATAAACCACGAAATTATTTTAATATTTCTATATATAACTGTTTATGTTTTTAAACGTTATTATCTATGTTCACCGTAATAAAAGAATTACCCAGTAAAAGGTTTTCCATTATGGTCTGAAGCCTATCAAGCCAGCTAATGTTCCTAGAATAACTCTTCAATTTATTTCGTAAAAATAGAAACCGCTCGCGATCGTGTAAATACGAATTTATCTATTAAATTATAGATTGAGTCTATATGAATATACATTTTTGTTTTTTAATAATAAAAGTTAACATGATTGATGGGGACGGGATGTGGGACGGGGGTTATCCTCACTCAAGCGGTATTTCACACCGGTTTTTTATGAGGACATGGTATCACTTTGGTGGAGCCGGCCCATTCATGCCGAAGCGTAGCTCTCAAAACACAACTCCGGTGTTAGGATTTGAACTCACAACACTTGGCGCGGTAGAAAGCAGCATGGCTATCCTTATACCACTCAGCAAACCATGCAGTTAGTGTTAGTTAGTTAGTGCAAATATTAGTTGTATCGAGTTAACGTTTCTGTCGTTTCAAAAAAAAATGGCGCATTTAATAGTACCAGCGAGTGAATTTAATTATCCACATCATAGTATCAAACGAAATGAATGTCCTTGTAAGTAGGTATATGTTTTAACAGCTTATAATAAAACGTTGATGCTTAGTTTAGTACCTGCTATAACGGAGCCTATTAGGCTTATTAGATTACGCTACCAACAGACCTGTCACCTGGCCCCTCTAGCCAAGTTGGTTTTCATTCTACAAACATTAACTTTATTAGAAAACTAACATATGTATAGGAATGGCGCTATCTTCTTTTATGAGGTAGGGGTAAACGAGCAGACGAATTGCCTGATGATAAGCATCACAAGTGCGTTGCCGGCCTTTTAAAAGGAGTACACTTTTTTATTCAAAGTTTAGAGGTCGTATTACTACGGGAATATCTCAGTTGACAGTTCAATTCACAATTTTGTTGTGCGAGGCAGAAAGTTTCTAGAAAAGCGCACAGTTGTGGACTGCCAATCACATAAGTGATGGGGATGAAATTGCTATCGCGAAGGATGATGGCGAAAAATGGCGCTAGGAATCAGTTCCTCAATACTAAGTCACGTGGTTAAAACAAAATACTAGCCAATAACACAAAAGACGTTAGCGATTGTAGAAAGGGAATTGACGTGAAACACTTGCAACTTGGTCAATGGGGCCTATCAGCTGATCGGAACTGTCATCGTTACCCGTAACTTAAGAGGCACAAGGTTTAAAGGTCGTTAAGCTACAAAATTAATAAAGGCAATAATTTATTCTTCAAGTGTTACGAGGTAAAAAGAATCTTGTAAAGCGCATAGTGCCAGAGTACCTAGTTATCTGTGTTGATATTATGTCAAAAGTCTTTCTAGATGAGGTTAAGTAGACGACGGCTGAGATGAAGAATCATGATGATCCTCCTTTAATGGTAATTCTGAGCTAGTGTGTACAATTCCATATTATCTAGAAAAAATAGCGAATGTGAGTAAAACAATTTAGTTATTATTACTATGTTAGTAAATAATTTGAATAATTAATTATTGCTTATATAATAAATTCGTAAGGACCTCTGTCTGTCTGTTTATCTGTTACGCTAAACCGCTCCATTGATTTCAGTGAAGTTTGGTTTGGAGATAATTTGATTCTTGAGGAAGGTCGTCGTTAGTACTCTATACCGCCATAACTGACATACACGTGGGCAGAACTCCTCATAAATGCTGGTAATCACTGTTAAGTAATGTGTGTATTAATTAATAGTAATAGTAAAACTTTATGTCATATAGTTTATGATACATCGAATGGAAAGTAAAACAAAAGAGGCCCACTCTGATTTGACCGAGAGTACCGCACGAGCGGACGTGCGATCTACTTCTTATCTGCGCTACCTCCCGCTAACTTCCACGTTTTTAGGTTAATAGGCCCTTAAAAGTATACTAAAACAAACTCTTATTTTCTTGAAAATTTCTTCTGAAATTTGCAAAGTATTCAGTACTTTTTTTTTTAAAGAAAATGACTACACTATTTAATACTAAGTTCCCGAGAAAAGTATTCTTAATGAAAACGCAGTGAAAATTATTAAGAACAAGTTGATTATGGAGGACCAAAATGGTTGATTATTGTAGTTCTTTTATTTGTGAACGGAACCCTAAAAATGTTTTCACTCGAACAAGTTCACACCTTCCTATGCATTCCAATGATGTAATTTATTGATTATTTACATAACAATGACAACAGCCTATTCGGTCGTTAGAAATTAAACGATGTCAGCAGTGAAAGTGACATAAAATCTATCTAATGTTCTCTATGTATAAACTGTGCGACGTGTATGCACATACTAGCTGACCCACACACGTCTTCTATTGCACATAGCGTGAAAATTTTCCCCCGTTTTTGAAACATTCTTCATTAGTGCTCCGCTCCTATTAGTCTTAGCGTGATTATATTTAGCCTATAGCCTTCCTCGATAAATGGACTATTTAACACCGAAAGAATTTATCAAATTGGACCAGCGGTTCCTGAGATTAGCGCGTTCGAAAAAATAAATAAACTCTTCATATTTATAATATTAGTGTAGATTTAAGTAGAAGAATACACATGGATTGGTATATTTTTATATATTTTGTTATCAGATCAACTATTTTTCTTATAAAAAAACTAGCTATTGAATGTGGCTTTAAATTTCGTGTTTCTAACTTAGAAAAATACGAACGTCCAAACAACTGTGGGTTTCTTATTTAAAGATTCCCTCTTAGAGGCGAACTTCCTAAAAATCTCTTTAGGGGGTGCTTAGAAGGTAAGAGACACCAGATGCCTAAGTTCAAGTTTATAGTCTGAAGGGTTTAGGCTCTGCATTGTTGAATCTGTCAATAAGATTAATTATCTATTATACGTGAAACAAAAACTTCGTGACCCTTTTTTCGAAAATTACTATTAAAATACAGAAAGAGATTATAGAGAAGGAGTGCAGAAAGCTGAAGATAAACAGAATTAATGTCGAATTTCGACCACTAGGCAACCCCTAGGCAGTAGGCAAACATATATGTCATGTTTGTAGATTTTATTAACATTTCCAGAAATATTGTAATAACTAGCTGAACCCCGCGGTACAACAACAATCTCGGGTAACACCACGGGGCGAAGCTAGTCTTATGTCATCAGCTACCTATCAGTGAAAGTCTCGTCAAAATCGGTCCAGCGGTTCCAGAGATTAGTCGGAACGAACAGACAGACAGATAAACAAAAATCGTAAAAAAACATATTTTGGTATATATACCGTGTATACATATATACATATGCATTTAGTACAAAGCAGTAATTTTATTACAAACAGATACTCCAATTTTCTTATTTGTATAGATTAACAATTTTTTAAAATATAATAACGATAATGATTTTTAAGTTCTAAGGTTAAATAGTTATTTTTTACTTTATTATATTTTTAGTAGTTGCGAACTATAAAAAAAATATTCTTTTTTTAAAAACATTTTAAGTCAGAATTCGCATGCAACGTCAGAATGTGTCAACAAAAACGTCATTCAACAAATCCACACCTTTAAATCACATTTAGAATATTTTTACATCAGCTTTTCGTGCCAGTGACTAATGTCAACACTGAAAAAAAATGATAAATGAACTGACCGTACAAGTATTGTTTTTATGATACTATTATTTTACACGATTGATGATATCTTTTTCATCAATTATCGAACGTGACTTCGACATGTATCGGCAGATACGACTAGAGTATTACCACGGCCTTACAAAAACTACTAAACAAATATACTTTGTAATTATCCTACCCTTGTTATATAAATTCATCTCGTTCTTTTGTCGATTTACTGAAGTTTCACTTCTATCGTGTGTGAATCGCACACACACCTTTTTTGTTATTGTTACTTTCCTGTCTTAAGCACATGTGATACTCATGAGGAGTATATATAATGTAGGAGTATATATATCTTTATGTTTCAGATATCTGACACAAGAAGAAATCTAAAGTCCTAAAAATATACTTTGATCTTTGTGACCATTGTTACTAGTGCCATTTTAGAAGTTACGAAAATCGTTTAAGGTGTTAATTTTTATATTTACAATGTATTGCACTTCATTTGTGATTAAATTGAAAGAAATGTAGGTTATCTATTCATCTATACAAATAAATGAAATTGAAGTATCTGTTTGTAATATTAAAATAACCGCTTTCTACTACTACGGTACCTGTCAGAAAATATTATTTTTTTAAATTTATGTCTGTCTGCCTGTCTGTTAGTTCCGGGTGATCTCTGGAACGGCTGGGCCGATTTTGACGCGACTTTCACTCGTAGAGGCTACTTTTTAGGGTAGCTTTGCCCCGCGGTTGTTTTTGTACCGCGGGGCTCAGCTAGTGTAACTTAAAATCGTTTATTCAAAGTTACTTTGCCAGTTTGGTAGCGCCCTGTCACAGAGATCGCGCTATATATAAGGACTATAGTTTAAACTAAGCAGACTCACTGTGAATACAAGAACTAGGTTGACAGATAGAATACTTAGCGACTTCTTTGTAGATATACATATTATACAAAGAAACCTCCTTTTGAAGGAAAAGCTTACGTAGACTATTAAAGATTGTTAATGGTATATAGAATTCACTTAAACTCCGTCAACATCATTATTTAGTCATGTAACACAGCAGTTTTGCATACGGTACAATCCCATCACCGTCCATCATACACTCTATGTGCGTCAGGCATCTCCTATAATGATCATTTGTCCTCTACACCGCAACAAAAAATAATCCATTCTACTATTATAAATTCAAAAGTGAATGCGTCTGTCTCTCGGTAACGTTTTCACGGCTAAACCACTGCACCGAATTCAATGAATTGGTTACTATTTACCATTTATCATTCGCTTATCACAAATACAAGAAACTAACGTAAAATTGTAGTAATACAAAAAGAGATACTAGTTTTAAGTTTCAGAAACTTTTTTCTATTATGCTGTTGAATTTGTAATTTAATACGGAAAAACAAACCATTGCCACAATTGCTGACTCTCACGGTACAAAAGCCACAAACGAGATACGCCGTTTACATAATTTACACTATCTTTATGATAATAGCTCTTAACGTTGGAAAGGAATAAAAGACACAAACAAAATGTCGAGTAATCAAGGGTTTTAAACATTTAATGTATTTATATACCTACTCTACTACAGTTATTCTTAAAAAGTAAAATAAAAGTTAAAAACCATACGTTTGTTTTTCGTATGCTTATCTTATAAAATAACTAGCTTTTGCCCACGACTCCGCCCGTGTATATGCGCCTATGTCTTATCCAAGGTTCCATCTATCTTTATAGCGATTCATCTAAACCAGTTCAGCGGTTTAACTATGCGTAACAAAAAGAGTACATTCGAATTTATAAAGTTAAGTAAGTCTGAAATATAAAAAACATAATAAAATAATGATAAATTTGCTCAGATTTTTTTCCAGACAATAATGGCGTGTTAGTACATTTGAAACAAGATTAGGGTTAGTAATAAAAAAAACCTATGCAATTCAAATAGGCTACACCGAAATTGCCCGAAAAAACGATACGAACAAAATGTGAAGAAAAGTAACTGGAAAGGTGCCAATCTTAAAAGTTTCAATCGTAACTAACTTTAACTATTAATTAAAAATATATTACAAAGAGTGCCAGAAACCGTCTACCTGTAGCGGATATTACGTGGTTAATACTCATGTAGAGCAATTGGTTGGTCGGTGAATAAATTTCTAGGCTTGTTTGCACAGACATCTGGCTTGTGTACTATCAAAAAATTATATTCCTGTTTGCCAATATTGCGATACTCTCCGTAGGGAAATAGAATATTACTTTGTTTTATTTTGTGGTACCAACACATTCAATTAGGTTAATATAAAAGTTAGGGAGCACTTAACCGCTCAACGACTCGCGAAGACACTGAGAAGTTCAGCGAAATATTGTTTGCATGTTGTTGTGAAAATTGAACACACAAAATTGATAGCGTTTTTCAATTTGCTATAACTTACAGAGTTGAATCATTACTTAATTATATTATAATTAGGTGTTTTATTCAAGAAATTCTTAATAGCAGCCCGGAGGATGGAAGATGGCGGTATTTCCCACCCGTGCCTCGGAGAGCAAGTTACGCTTCGGTCGTCGTCGTCGTCGTCGGTCCCGGTTGTCTTGAACATCAATGGCAATCGTTATTGGGATGTCAGTGCCCTCAAATAAACTGACAACTAGTTCAATCTGCGAATTCAGAATTAAACTACAAGAAGAAAATGTCGTATCACTCAATTTAAGCATTAAGGTCTCATAGTGCATCTGCAAGGTTTTAAAAATAAACAGTAAGTTTCAGTGCGGCAGTACGGTTTGAAAACCCCTGGAGGGGTCTTGAGGGTTTGAGACGTTTCTGGCGAAGTGTGAAATTGAGAATTAATTACTCAATTTAAAGCGGTTACGATCAATACAAAATAGACGTATCTGTCTTTGACAGTCACTAACCATGACCATTTAATTTTATTTATAAATTAATTTCATTTTACGAACGACTTAGATTTAAATATCACTTCTTTACTTAATTATAAATGTATAGTGCAATACACTAACAAACACGCACGATATTTGTAACACTATTTACATATTATTATTACTATTCTGGAATCTTAATTTCTAATACATAAAGAACTACAGTAAACGCGAGGGAGGCTAGCAACTCTTTGTATTACAAGATAATGGTCCAGTAAAAGATATTGACGTTGGGTTGAGAAGCGTATAATTGCCTATAGTCAACCGGGTATATGTATTCTAAATACATGCGCATATAATACATATATTGTCCTAAAAACAAAATTACCGTGCTAATCACACAACATTGACCTGAATTAGAATTGAACTCATAACCTTTAAATATATGTAAACCTTCTAGAGATTATTGTGTAAATATATCTATTCGTTTCAGTTAGACACACGCCATAACTATACTTATAGCTAGGTGAACATCTAAACACAATTTAGTAAGTTCGCGTCATTCAAATACACGTGCTTCCTATATCTCGCTATTCTTAACTTAAACCTAACTTCGTGAGTCGACCACTCGGAACTGAACATAGCCAAACGGCCATCGCTTCCTCCAAACCAATGTACCTTCCAGTACAACCGCAATTCCGGCATTCTACTGCAAGAACGCTTCCACGTTCGAATATCTCGAAATTGGGGTAGATTGTTTCAGAAACTGCCATTACTCCTTTAACAGACACAGTGCAAGTAATAATACATCTTCTAAAACTAAAGTTTTGCATATCTTTGGTTATTTCATAAAATATTCAATATTGGGTAACCAATTTGGCCAAATTATAATAAAATTTAAAAAAAAATCAAATATTTTGATTCATAAAACAGAAACAAACTTTATATAGACTCATTTTAAACCCTTATAGAAGGCGACCACGAAAAAATATCCAATTACTAACAGAAACTAAAATACGTGTGACCTGTCAAATGAAATCTTAGAAGTTTAATACTATATCTAAGCACCTACTAATACGACTTACGAGCGATCACAGACAGGGGAGACTTAGTGATATACCACTGGCGGTTCACCTGCCACTTCTTTAAAAAATCTATTGGTGTAAGAGTCTAATCTAATCAAGTCTGCGAGTCGTCTGTCGTTAAGGTCGGTTACGTGCTCAAAGCCGTTTGTAAATAATGTATTGTAATATAGCTTTTACATCCTTATTTTTCTTAGAGATGTGTTTTGGTAAGATATTTTATTAATATGTCAAATATATCCAGTAAAATACTCGTATTTGGTCTCTGGGTATGGACATTGCGGAATGAGTTATTAATGCGAACTTTGGGGAAGATTCTGTTTAGCATTGGACGTATTTTGGATGTATATGGATGATGATTATGATGATATTATCTATTAGCTGAAACTGATTCCTTTCTCCTTTTTGGTGTAATGGAAATGTATCATTTGAAAAGAGAATACAAATGATTTATGAATTCCGTATTATATTAATACAACAGCGGCCTACATAATGTTATTATATATGCAGTGCCAATTCATTCCTTTAAGAAAACAAGTTTCTTAAAGGAAATATTATTCAAAGTTATAAAGTTCTCTACAAGAAAATTATATACTTACTTCTTATTTCTGATATATTTGCATAAGGTTGCCAGGAAAAGATTGCTTTTGGCAATAAGGCCGCCCTTTGTACACTATATCTCAGATTTTATGTAATCTTGTAACTATTAAATGTTATGGTGTACACATAAAGAGTTTTCTATCCATCTATCTATTTGCTGAAATTGCTTGATTTTGGTGATTTTTTAATAAATACAAGTGTCGTGAAAAGGCAGCTTGCTAGCACCCGTCGAAGGGTAACTTGTGGAGTTTAATGTACGTAGTTTTAATCAAACATTGGAATGTAAAAAAAATATTTCAAAGTTTAAATTTTATGAAGAAGATATGTCGACAAACAAATATTTTTATAAGCAGTTGAGTATTTTTAGCTAGAACTATTTCAAAAACTCTACATAAAGCTAATATAAATACATGGTCTAATATGTAAATTGAAGTTATGGTACAAAAATCTATATTATATCATAGAAATGTATAAGTTAACGAACTAAAGCAAGAGATTATAATGGTGATCATTTAAGCATCACACCGTTTCGAGCACATACATATATGTAAATGAATACACAAAACTTAATTTTTCATAGTAACTTATAATTAAACATAACTGCAGCTTTTCACAGCCCTACTTGGTTGTCTGGCGTTTGAAGTTCAGGTAAAAATATTTGTTTTAGATTTGTAATATACATAGATCATATATAAGTAAAACTCTCATTTTATAGACTACATAGTAAGAGAGGCCAAAGTGAATACACAATACTGGATACGTGACACATCACATATATCTAAAACCACACATATTTGTAGAGTCAAAATCAGTAAAATTTATAGACTTAAGAAGTTAGGACCGTGTTATCGTACGTAAAAGTATCATGCCATGTGTCGCGAGCCCAAATAGGTAAGATTCGCTGTGACCTTACCGACAGGATTTTACGATGCTTTAGAGACACTGGAGACAAGTGGCCGGTCATCAACAGGCGGGATTTATGTCCATTTGTATAATTTAAACTATAAACTAGTGCTATTTATGAGCCATCACTACATGAAAGTACTAACTACACTTAATTTAAAAGATTTTTTTTTAACAGAAGAAGTCTCCTTCTTCTGTTAAAAAAAAATCTTTTAAGAATTTTAGATGAATGAATTTCATAGTAAATCTCTAGACAGTATCTTTCTGTCTTAAACAAGGTATAGGCAATATAATTAAGAACTAAAAGTAGTTTTTTACTTTTAATGATCAGAATATTTTAAATTCTGTTATAGAAAATATATACTCGTATTTAAGTTTTTCTTGGAAATTTAATTCTTACATTTACAATAACCTGTTTATAAATAAATTGAAGATTTTTAAGTACAAAAATATTATAAAACCTTTTTCTTCTTGGCCTAATAATGGCTAATATTTAATACTTTTTGTAATAACTGAAGTTATTTGGCCTCATTCCCAGACTTATTATTTTAAAAACACTTTGTTATTTAATAAGCGTGAATACGAGCAAGTTGAAAGTTAGCAAAACGTTATTTTATGGTTTTTCTACGTCGAACAGATATTCAGATTATTAGATCTCGTCAGAGTTGGTGAAACTTTTATTACATTTCTGGAACACGCGCCAAAAACCAATAATATTAGCAATAAAGACTTTTTCTTTTTGACGGTAACATTTTTTATTATGTTGACGTTGGAGGGATTTCAGATGGTGAACCCGCGATAGTTTTCCAATTCCTAAACGAGTTACTGAAATTGGGTAAGGCATGTCGAACTGGATATTCCTTTTGTTAGTGGCCATTATAATTTGGTCCATGGCTGAACAGATTAAAGATGACAGACAGGATCTAATGAAACAAATGAATACATACTATAGAAATAATGATTTTAGTAAGTATGGCGTCGGCAATCTATCAGATGGAATATAGGTTTGTAGATGTAACTTGATTTAAAAGTCAATTCGACCGATCGATTTGACTTGCAAAAATATCTTCTATTTTTTTAAGTTTTTGAAAATGCCGTGAGAATCCGGTCAAGGATAGTAGAATATTGTGAAATAGTACATATGGCGAATTCAACACTGAAGATATTGTTAGAAAAAACTTTATTTAAACGTCAAACCTGTATGTGAACGTTTTTCATACGATAATTATCGTATTAGTAGCACAATTGTACTAGTGATTTAATTCAACACTGATAATATTGGCACGAAACGCCAAAGTAAGCGTTAATCGGTATTTACTAAATTTAAATCAAGTTACATCTACAAATCTATATTCCTTCTGGTAGATTTCCGATGCCATACTTACTAAAATCATTGTTTCTATAGTATTTGTTCACTTGAGTCATTAGTCATTGTCTGTCATCTTTAATCTGTTCAGCCATGTACCATATTATAATGACCACTAACAAAAGGAATATCCAGTCAGACATGCACCCAATTTCAGTAAATCGTTTCGGAAATGAAAAACTATTGCGGGTTCACCATCTGAAATCCCTCTAACGTCAACATAATAAAAAATGTTACCGACAAAACAAAAAGTCTTTATTACTAATATTATTGGTTTTTGGCGCGTGTTCCAGAAATGTAATAAAAGTTTCACCAACTCTGTCTAGATGTAATAATCTAAATATCTGTTCGACGTTAGAAAAACTACAAACTAACGTTTTGCTAACTCTCAACTTGTTCGTGTTCACGCTTATTAAATAACAAAGTTTTTCTACAATAATAAGTCTGGGAATAAAGGCAAATAACTTCAGTTATTATAAAAAGTATTAAATATATTTAGCTATTATTAGGCCAAGAAGAAAAAAGGTTTAAATAATATTTACGTACTTAACAATGTTAAATTTATTTATAGATAGTTTATTGTAAATGTTAGAATAAAATTTCCAAGAAAAACTAAAATACGAGTATATATCACTACATAGTATAAAACAAAGTCGCCTTTTCTGTCCCTATATCCCTATGTGCGCTTAAATCTTTAAAACTACGCAACGGATTTTGATGCAGTTTTTTCCAATAGATAGAGTGATTCAAGAGGAAGGTTTATATGTATAATACATGCATCATATACTAAGGCAACATTGCTAATTTTAGAGGTTTCTATTTTATGCCCGTGCAAAGTCGGAGCGGGCCGCTATGTTTTTATATACAACGTTCATAGTTTTTCTGTAGTGTATTTAATTTAGTATCAGCATTGCACCCGTGCGAAGCCGGGGCGGGTCGCTAGTTTTCTACAAGAGACTTTAAAATATTCTGATCACAAAAAGTAACAAAAACTTTTAATTATTAATTATATTGCATATATATACCTTGTTTAAGTCAGAAAGATATTGTCTAGAGATTTACATTAGACCCCCATCAAGGTCAAGGACAGTAGAATAATTATTGTGAAATAGTACATGTCACGAATTCAACACTAAAGATATTGTAAGAAAAAAACATTATGTCAACATCAAACCAGTATGTGAACGTTTTTCATACAATAATTGTACTAGTGACTTAGTTCAACACTGACAATATTGGTACGAATCGCCAAAGTACTATTATGTCAACACGTTAAGCGGTATTTACAACTTAGGAAGCTTAGACGCAAATACTACATTTCCAACAATCTTGAATGCTAGAAACACTTTTATTGGGAAAGGATCAATAGGGTAAATCCCACAACAAAAGTCAGCCTACAAAGCCACTTATATAATATTTGGAAAACTAGTTGTCAGAGAAGAAAATATTTATTTTGGATTAAATTTATCTTTCTTTGTTTGTAAGTCAATTTAGTAAACTCTTTTGTCAATTGTTCAGGTGATGGAATAAACACAGTAATTCCGTTTTTAATTCAATTAGTCAGTCTAGTCTCAATCTTGAATGTCAAAAAAAATGTTTTCATAGCTAAATTAACATCCGACGTTGTTTGAAATATGATTGTATTGTACTGTGACCGAAAGTTGAATAAGTATTTTGCTAGTATTTTTAGTACTAAACTCCTTTAATTGCTTTACTTTTCGTTATGAGAATTGAGCGTTAGGTTCACCTATGGGTATCAAACATTAAACTTTTAACTGTTTTCAGGCTGTGTTAATTAAAATATCATCCCATTGTCAAAGCCTGGTTGTGTAAGTTTAATATTATATCGAAATAACTTTATACAAAATGCCTACTGTCAATACAAAATATTGGTCCAATAATGTCTGTCTTAACATATATAAGATTCCAAAGTTAGTTATTGAAGTAAAAATAAGACAATCGTTGACAGATTTGTCTTAAAAGAATATTAATTTACATTAGGATTGATACTAAAATCGTCAGCCATGTCTTTACGAAAACACATATTTTGTATTTTATATTATTCAATATGTGTTGTATCCCCCTTCAAGTAATATAACACAGGATTTATTTAGGTACATTCTTATATGGTGAAGCCATTGCCAGGTCCCGCAGAGATTCGGAAATTCCGCTATACTCTAAGCTTGTTATAAGGTTTGCTTAGCGTGAAAATTTCCCTCTAGAGAATACACAATGTTTATTTATTTCTTACAAGAAATGTTTCTCCGAAAACTCCTTTCGTAACGCGAAATCGAATAGACATAACGCAGGTATTAACTGAGGTAACAATTCATTAGAGCGTTGTAGAAATAATAGCTAGTTACCCAATACGGCAAACGGCTTCCAGAGCGGTTTGTGGTCGAATTGTCTTACCCACTAGCGGTGTGATTTTCGCCTTACTTAGGTTACTTATTAATCTAATTTAACTTGAGAATAGGTATTCTTAAGTTACTTAATAGGTATCCAATTACCGTTAGGACAGATATGATATCTATCTATAATTTTAAACACAGTTTTTGCCCATTTTTTTCGTTTTTGTTTGACTTTATGTTTTAAGCACATCATTTAAAAGTATTTAAATAGAAAAAAATATGTGTTAAGTTAAAACTATGACTTGACTTTATGATTGTTTTAGCTCTGCATCGCCCTAAGGTGACTTGAAGAAAATGCCTACGGCATTAAATCCGCCTTTGTCACTGGTTATTTGATTTTGCATAAAGTATAAATAAATAAATGTTACTTGAAATATTAGGAATTTACAGACACTGAATCGGTGTCTATATATAACCAATATTTTAAATAACTTTTTTTTATTTTTTCAGTACGCACATATGATTGGATGAAATGGAAAATTGATTTATTCATTCTTTTTGTTGAAAGAAAATGGAAAAGCCATTATGAAAGAATTATTATTTTGTAACGCTGTCACGTAGCGCAGCAAATTGTTATTTCATCCTGTTTATTCAAATGCACAAATTATTGAATGTTGTTGGAATGCATATTTGGGATCTGTCAAAAGTTTACATGAGGAACTGGGGAGAACTTTATGAAAGTGGGTCATTTTGACCCACTTTCATAAAATTCTTTACTTCCTGTTCGTAACACTTAGTTCCTGCATATCATGAATTTTGAGTAGTTATTAAATGACTTAACTTTTATAGCACGCAAAACACTGTAATTTTGTAGTTAGCTCTCTTAGTATTGCTGAGTGTGTTACGGGTTCATACCTGGACATTTGTTCGAAATAATTGTACAGAGTATTGACAAAAAAGTAACCGATAAATAGTTACAGTAGGTACCAGTATCCAGTTTATTAGTTTGAGAAAATCTCTATAATGAGGGTTCAAACTTTCATACAACAGTCCCCTTAGCCAAGAATGCTAGAGTTTCTCATCGAATCTCTTTCTACAATCGCTAACGCCTCTATTCTCTTGTATTATTCGCTAATATTTTGTTCAGACCAGGTAACTAAGCGTCGAGATACGCCATTTCCATGCATTTATTAGTTTTTATAATCGTTTATATTGTTAGCTAGTCAATTGACTAATGAATACAACGGACAGACTCACATAAATGTTTCACTGACATAGTCTCAAAGAATTTATCCCAGAGTCCTCAATTAGCTAACTAGGTGCACGTAATGATTTGTTCTGAATATTTAATTCGAGCAGTGAGATCGTATGTAATCAAACTGACGTGCTATTAATTTTATATGTGTGTCAGTTAAGCCTTGTTCTTAGTAGGGGATGTTTGTCCTATGACCTTATCGTCTGACACAAAATTTTCGTGTTGCGTGCCGTTAGACGACTCTTTTGACCTCTACCTGTCAGGGATATAGCAAAAGTCGATACTCATTGAGTGTTTACAAGTTAAACTTTCGTGTTCTTCGCTAGTGCCGAATGCTTTTGATTAATTACTTTGCTCAGTTGTTAAGTTTTAAGAAATGTAGTACGAACTTCTAGGTGACAACTCTATGACAATCGCTTAGCTTGTACAAAATCGTATTGTAGCGATAGTAGCAGAGTACTAGTCTGATACAGAATAAATACGTGGCTTAAGGTTTATGCACGCATACCTCGACGGTTAAGTACGCTACCAACAAACTGAGACAAACGAATTTCAAATAAACGTGACTTGTTTTGCTAAAGCATTTTATAATCTACTAGCTGAACCTCGTGGTGCTACCCGCGGTACGACAATAATCGCAAGCAAAGCCGCGAGGTAAAGCTAGTATCTTTATAAATTGTAGCCTATGTGTTATTCTGATGTCTAAGCTATATTTTTGTAAAGTTTCATCAATTTCCATTCAGTAGCTTTTGCGTGAAAGAGCAACAAACATACTCACTTACATACTCACAAACTTTCGCGTTTATAATATTAGTAGGATAAAGAGCGTATGATTTCGAGGTAGCAAATTAAAGCGAGCTTTTTACTAGACTCTTACTTGGTGGTCTACTGTACCGTCAGCGTTGTCGACTCGTGATATATTTTATGTATGCTAAATTACACTCGAGGGCAATGTATCCGGGTCAGAAAAATATATCTGAAAGTCTCGGACACCACAAATATTAAGGCCACCGCAATCTGGAGACGTTATTTTAGCCGATAGTTTGGTTGCTTTATTAATAAGTATGAAGAGGTACGGGAGTGCGCACATTATAACTGCCTTCAGACTAAACTATCGGCAGATTAAAAAGTTTCTAGTCTGCGGGGGCTCTTATCGTGATCAAATAAATAAAGTTTGTTACACAACTAGGTATGTCTTTTGACTTTGTCAGTTTGCCTCATTACTTTTTATGTCATATTTCAAACTTTTATATTCCGAAATGACCTTCTTCCATATAACCGTTCAATTATTTCATTTTTTTCAAGAATTATTTTTGCCTCCACCCTTCGGGTCCACCCGCGTGTTTTTCGGATATCATGGTAGTCGTTTTTCGGGTTAATATATATATATATAAATATAGATTAATCAGAGATTGACTCTCCCACAAGCTCATAAAATTTAACTCTTTGTAATATTAGTATAGATTAATCCTCCATGGCTTTTATACTTAGATGTTGGAGGTCTGATGGCAGTCTTCAGTACTTATTCAACCCCAATATCGTTGGTAAAAAGCCTCGAAGAAGTAAAAAGGGGTAATTTTAAAATTAATCTTATCTTTTTTTTTTTTTTATTGAATAGTTGGCAAACGAGCAGACGTATCACCGCAGGTAAGCGATTACCGCCGCCCATGGACACTCGCAACATCAAAGGCGTCACAAGTGCGTTGCCGACCTTTGGAGGATGGGAAAGGGGATGGGGGGAGGGGTTGGGTTATGGGCCTCCGGTATCCTCACTCACTCGGTGAAACACAGCGCAAACGCTATTTCACACCGGTTTTCTGTGAGGCCGTGGTATCACTCCGGTCGAGCCGACCCATTCATGCCGAAGCATAGCTCTCCCACGGTTATTTCGGTTTCAATTCATTTTGACGAATCTGTAGTCAGGGCTAGAAATTTCACGTATTTTCACTTTTCCTGTCTTACGTATAGTCTGTCTCGATCGAGGTTCGGTCTATATTCCATACAGTTACCATTCATTACTTAAAAGGATTTTCTATACACAATCCGAATCACTACCTAGTAAACCTTTCAGGTAAGATGTAAGGCAAAAATATCAGCGAGTGCACTTTAGAATATGGTAATATTGATATAGGATACCACAAATCTAGCCTATCCTTAGATCGGATTACCTTACTCTTGTTTAGAGTGTACGTGTCGTAAGAAAAATTGAGCTCCAAAAGCTTCTGGACTAAAGAAAAATATTTGTAGGCACGTATGAAGTATTGGATCATGTTGATTTTGGATTCAAGGCAGCGCTTTGAATATGTAAGCCGCTTATTTGTCGTCCAAGGTCCTAGTTTATAATTAAAAAAAAAATCCTGCTATAATTTATCTGCTTTAGACTTACCTGGTAATTTAAAATAACCAGATTTTGTTGTGAAAAATTGTCTTCTTTTGTTTCATTTACGATGTTAAGTAACAATAAGACTGCCTCTGTGGTGAAGTGGTAGCGTACGCGACTGCTGTGCTTGGTCTCGGGTTCAAATCCTGGGTCGGACCAAATGTTTGTGTGATCTACAAATATTTGTTTCGGAGTTTGGGTGTTTTCTATGTATAATATGTATGTATTCACAAAAAAAGTATATATGAATTTATATCAGTTGTCTAGTACCCATAACGCAAGCTCTGCTTAGCTTGTGACTAGATGTCCGGAGTATTTTTTATTTTTTATTATTATTAATGGAAATAGTTTTTGGTTCTACACTTCGCATGCTGTATTGTATGTCTATAGTATTAACTGGATAAATCCCTCTCAGAAGAAAATTTACAACCATATCACAATAGTTTATGATGTCACATGCCTGTCGTTATTGAATGAACCCTAAACTCATTCGAAGCAAATTATCCTATCGCCGTTCCCGGCTCAGCGAATTTATACTAAGCTAAGCTCATTGCAGAATCTTTTTTTAACAATTTCCTTATTAAGTGGAATTTATAGCTGCGTACTCGATTATATTCATATTTGTATCCGAAATTTGTCATCTCTTATAAAGTCCCCCATTCTTCATCTGCATAACTATACTGAGAAAAGACCGATTTCGGTATTGGAAAATCATACCATACATAATTAGGTCATTTCCGGTAGCAAAATGACATGCTAATGATATTACTTAGGAATGCTTTTAGCGTAATTGTAATGTAATTTCCATGGTTTTGATGTAATATTATGTTAACATGATACGTAGATAATTTATAGAGGGAGAACATTATTCGTAATAATTAATGCTAACCGCGATACGACACAAGAGGGCACAATACACTACTGTTAAACTAGTGAGTCTGTGATCACGATCCACTGGCCTGCTCAATTACCGGTCGACTATTTAACCTGATCCGGTTTTTGAAAGGTATACACTTAAAATCTATTACGAAGCCGCTAATTTCCATAAACATGCTTATGTCATTAAAATTATTAATTATAACCACATCACATCGCATCAACAGGCTATAGCAATCCACTGCTAGACGTAGTCCTCTTTCAGACGTGTTGATATGGTTTTTTTTTTCAAATAATCCTTCTAATTACATTGTTCTACGTAGTTTACTGTTACTAAAAAACATCCAGAAGATTATAAATCATCACATAACTCGCGTCATGTCTGCTTGTTTAATCAAATACCTGTTTCACTAGTAACATTACTTCTGTATAGTTATATCGGTACATTACCATTCTATGTATTCGATTAGTTTTTACAGCTCTAGCATACAATTAACAGCCTTGATACACGCCGGAAATTCTAACGTCATTCCTTACGCAGAGTTATTACACTGTTAAGTGGCTGTGACCGCAAGTTTAGCCGCCAGAATCCTTTTATAAAACTTGCCTTCCAAACTATTTCTAGGTAAATCCCTCCTAGCGGATATATAAACCCAATATTTATCACACGACCGCAAGCCATGTGATTATTATTCTCTACGAATACTCCAGTAACATCCGTATTCATTACTATTATTAATATTAGAAGAGATACAAGCATGTCTTTCTTGGAAAAGATTTATTGACCCTATGCGTCATCGGTCAATATTAAGGTACAGGTGATAAAAACAGAAGATTCGTTAATATAAGTAATTTAAATAGCATAGTTTTTACTGCACTTAGACGAACATTGACTGTGCATAAAGTCGGAGTTTGAAACAAAAAAGTTTGTTATTCTTTTCGGACAGTACAAACGGATAAAGATTCGCACAAATTAGGCAGAACTTTTATCATACTATAGTGCTAATAAACATAATAGAACGTTTTTAAATAACTTTGCTCAGACACATTACACATCCCACAATATTTGTCTGCGATGGATTCGAACCCACGCACGATCGTTGTCTTAGAGTCATGATATCGACCATCGAACCTTATAATCAGATAGACGGTCGAAGTTACAATAGACATTCACGAACATTTTAGTACCATTGTAATATAATTTTACTAAGCCCTACTTCACACCAAAAACAGCAATGCTATTCTGGTTAAGTAATTTATAGGCTTATGTGATAAGGCTTCTTCGATGCCAAAAATATTATTATTGAATGATCGAAACGAGTTGATAACCGTGTACATCGATATGGTTTTAAATTAACTTGATCTCAGGTCTAATTCCATAACCAATAGGCATACACACTAACACTTCTGTTTAATTGACATGATACATTATGCAAAGTTTATTGACAATCTGATCTTTACGGTCGGTCGAATAACTTGACTATGAGTTGAGTGTTATTGCGTCACATGGACGCTCAGAAGCTTATGTGCATGGACATGTTCGATACTAAGGTCTATTAGTAGCTATTCTTTACTCTATTGAGAGTAATAGATTTTTGATACTTGACACTGCCGCCATAATCGTTTCCTTACAAAAACACACATATTTGCATTTTATACATTTGAACTTGCACAAAATTTAATACGCACACATTTCATTCTTGTTTGGATATATTCAAAATAACGCTTCAATTATTTTTTTAAAGTTTTTAATTAATTTAAAATTCATTATGAACCCAAAGAAGCCTCAATAATGATTATGTATCACTGCTACAGCTTTCGATTGTATTAGATAATAAATTATAATATATGGTGTTACGTATTTTAAAGATTTTTTCAGTTAGTAGTGCGTATTATATATTAAAAGGAATTGAATTTGAATGGAACCGACGTGGAAAGGTTTTATAAAATTCTATCGAGACCAAATAGCGATGATGCGAAAGCTCTGTTCAATTTCATGTCGATTGCGTTACAATGGAACATGGAACTGTAATACGCTATTCGTAAAAGGTCCAAAAAAATAAGAATAAAAAAATAGATATGAAATCAATTGTGTTAAAAATATGTGCATTACTAACTTGGTAACCAGTTATAAATTGAAATGCTGCCCAGTTATTGAATCGGTACTTTTGGTTGGAATGGAACCCCCATTAGCCAGTTAATAACTATAGATCTAAGCTGGTAATAAATTTGCGGTGCTCAGGTGACCTAGTGCGCGGTTGGACATCCATCGCTTTATTTGGATTTGTGGAATATTTTTAAATTGTTACTGAATGGCACTAGTAGCTGGTTATTTTTATTTCAGTTCCGATGTCATACTAGTTCCAGTGAACTAGTTTAACGTCGGAGTTATTAAACCGTTTCAGAGTATTTTTCTTTTACTTCAGTGTTCAGTCGCACATTTTTTTACATTTCAGTAACCATTTTATCCCTTTTGCGAATTTATTTATATTCCTACATTTTTTCACTATTTCGATGGCAATGTAATCCATCTTATACCAAGGAAAACTTAAATCGTGATAAAGCTATGCTTCGCTACATACGAATCAGATACGATTGTGTTGAGAAGTTTTTAAACAAATGAGTGAGGGTAGCGGAGTCCAAACCCTTCTGGAATTGAAAGTGTTTTGAGACTCTTGACGAGTTCATGTCTCTTCCACGTGTCCATAGGTGATGACAGTCACTGACCATCAGGTGACCAGTCCGTTCACCATCCATATTCTACGAAAAGCAGCTTTCTCGTATGAAAGCTTGATACACATTAAAACATAAAAAATGACCTTACACAATTGGGCTTCAAATAATATAAGCTAACGTAACGTGACGGGCAAAATTATAAAACGTTTAATGAATTAACTTTTTAATGGTAATAATACATTGTTGCAAGTCAACACAAAACCTACTTCGAATATAGGCCGAGTAACCCAATTTCAGTGCTTTTACGATAGCAAAGGAAACAGCTGCCACATCCGGCTTTTTGCTGAATTAAGTAAGTAATACCATTCAGGCGTTGAGTCTGAATATTGAGACGTTTGAGTGATGTCAGGTCAAAGGTCTTTTGGGTTTTTGTTAAGATTTTTTATATTATTTTTTATTGTACTGTGATTTCACTTACAAACCAAAAGAGTTTAATAAAAAAAAGCTTACCTCATCAGCTAAGTACGAATACATTGACCTTTTAAGAAAGCACTTGTGCTTACTTTTTTCGTTTTAACGGACTACAAGAAAAGGAAGAAAATCTTAATGTTGTAATGTCAAGACTCCATTATATTTTGGAAAACAGATTTGGGAAATTCTTTTCTACGAGTATTTAAAATGGTCTAAGTATTTCTTATGTTTTCATTCTGGACATTGAAAATTAAAAAAGTCATATATTCGTGGAAAACTTTCATAGAAGTTACAAACTGAAACCTTTTTGTTATTAGTAAGTAATTTATTTCATTACACTTGGAAACGGGAAATTTATTATACTAGCTTTTGTCTGCGGCTCTGGTTACGTGTGTGGCGGTTTTAGCGGTAAAGACAAGCGTACCGTAAAGTGTCTCCATGTACAACTTTATTAAAATTGGGACAGCTTTTTAACCGTGAAAGCATAACAAACAGCCAGATACTGTTACTTTCGAATCCTACTAATATTGTAAATGCGAAATTTTGTGCGTATGTAAGTGAGTACGTTTTTTGCTCTTGCACGTAAAAAGTACTGAATGGATTTTATGAAACTTTACAATAATATAGCTTATACTCGTACATCAGAATAACACATAGCCTACAATTTATTAAGATATAAGCTTCGTTTCGCGGCTTTGCCCGCGGTTATTGTCGTACCGCAGGAAGTAACGCGGGGTTCAGCTAGTATATAATATTAGTAAGTATGGATTTATTATTACTACTATTTTCAAGTTCCTTCCTTGTAGAACCTAATATTGTACCTGGTCATTTCTTATTATGGTCGCGGACGTTTCGCTTTAATACTTAAAACATCCGCAGAAGGATATTGCTTTTCATCCTATAAAAAGAAACGTTTACATTTATAGTAAGTACACTTGTGATAGAGCTGAGGATGGCATTTCTGGATTCTGTATTATCTCGTAGATTGTCACAGTAATAAGACTATTTTAACTTTTCAACACAAATATCAAATAGAAAATCACGTTTTTATGGTATGGTGGGCAAACGAGCAGACGTATCGCCTGATGGTGAGCGATTACCGCCGCCCATGGACACCCGCAACACCAGAGGAGTTACAAACAATGAAGATTAAAAGCTACGGAAAAATTATCGAAGTTAAGGTATGGATCAGTCGCCTTATGTGTGCACAGCATGGCTCGTACATGCTTATTATAATAGAAAAAAGACGAGAATTTTAATGATTTAAATGCGAAGCGGGTCGTTTGTAATATTGTATAATCCTTACATGTATTATCATATCAGTAAAGTGGTTACAAATTTAATTTAAAATTCGATTAACATCGTGATGCTACCAAACCGCACTGGTTACCTTGACATCGTATTACAACTTGATTATATGACGGAAACGTGATGTTTGGACAATCTTGTTGAACAAGTATCGGCACGGATCACGTAGTGGTTTAAGCGGACATTACTTCGTTTCTTACTGCACTGAGTATTGTATATTCGATCTCTCAGAGACAACATTTAATATCCACAAATTCTTGTTTTGATTCTGGGTATTTTTTGTGTCGTTTTATATGTTTCTAAAATACCTCACGACACAGGAATATTGCTAGAGCGGGAGTTGTCTTTTTTAAAAGAAAAAAGAAAAAACCAAGGTACTTTCAAGTGTTCAATGAAGCACATGTACGATAATAGCATTGACTTAACTGTATTTATGGCTGTTTGAGTTTAAACTTTCTTTGTGATCTCGATAGATACCTATGTTTGTATATATTATCATGTAAAAGAGTGTTAACTATTCTGTCTGTAGTGAAGTATCTGATTGACTTAAAAATGTATAAATAATGATAAATAATATTTATTATTTTCCTTTTGTTCAGAATTGTATAAATAAAATTAAATGACAAAGCGAATACATAAAATTAGTAGCATGACTTATACGCCATCTTTAAAAGGGTTTGTTTCAAATTCAAACAACACATTCGTGTTGTCTCTTCTGATTAAATAACTAAATATTTTTGGACATTTAATTGATAACGCCATGTAGTCCCAAGCTGAGCTAAAGTTGAGAAAACACCCAAACTCCGAAATAAATATTTGCAGATCATACAAACATTTGGTCCAACCAGGGAATCGAACCTGAGACTTCAAGCACAGCAGTCGCATACGCTATCAATGCGCCCTAGAGGCGGTATTGGTAATATAAACTGCACATTCTTATCATTGATTCATAATACTTAATGAAACTTCACATTCTTCTCTGCTACTAAATCCTCTCCAGTCCGGATTTCGACCCGGGCACAGCACCACTACTACCTTGGTTCATATTACGGAGGACATCAGATCTGGTATGGAGAGTGGCCAGCTTACGGTTCTGACACTCTTAGACTTCAGCAATGCATTCAACACCGTTGATTTCGACGTTCTGCTGTGTATGCTACGCTCTTTCAACATATCTCCAACGGCAATTGACTGGTTTCGCAATTACCTGTTTGGTCGCCGGCAACGCATTAGTATTGAAAACACTATTTCTTCTTGGTGTAGCACTGTGGCCGGCGTGCCTCAGGGCGGCGTACTCTCACCTTTACTCTTCTCCGTTTTTATTAACACCATCACGAATGATTTATCTTCTTCCTACCACCTTTACGCGGATGCTCTCCAGATTTACACCAGAGCATCACCAAATAGTCTGAATGATGGTGTTAACACCACCAATGCTGACCTTGACAAAATTTTTAAGTGGAGCAACACCTATGGCCTGAAAATTAATCCTTCCAAGACCTAGGTCATTATCATTGGAAGCTCGCGAATGTTGTCTAAAGTTGATTGGACAAAATTGCCACAAGTCACTTGCAATAGCACACCTATCCCGTACAGTGAAAAAGTAAAGAACTTGGGGATCTGCATTGACAGTACGTTATCCTGGGGTCCTCAGTTACAAGAGCTAAGTCGCAAAATGTTTGCCGCTGCAGAGTCTTTGCGCAGACTTCGCAATTTTCTACCCACATCTACGAAGATTGCTCTTGCACAATCCCTTCTTTTCCCCATCCTTGATTATGCTGATGCCAGTTATCTTGATCTCACTGAAGACCAATTAAATAAGCTTGAAAGACTCCAAAATCTCTGTATAAGATTCATATTTGGATTACGCAAGTATGATCATGTCTTCGATTATCGTAAACAGCTTAAGTGGTTACCTATCCGCCTTCGCCGGAATGCACATATTCTTTCTCTTCTATACAACATCCTATTTAATCCACTTGCTCCACGTTACCTGAAATCTCGGTTTAACTTCCTATCTGACTCAAATACCAAATCGTTGAGATCGTCAGAGAATTTGAAGTTGAGAATGCCAGGACATTCCACTAAATTTATTGACCAGTCCTTCTCTGTCCAAGCGGTTCGCTTGTGGAACGCCCTACCAGTCACAATAAGGCGTGCAAAAACATTGACTGCATTTAAGAGACTGGTAAGGGATTATTACTTGAGTAACGTCCATTCATGAAATAACTGTGTGTTTAACTTAAATAGATATTTAAGTATGTATTTATTCAATCTTCCACACTACGTGTTACTATTGTTGTGTTAATGTATATATTCTACTATAATTTTGTTTTTCCTATCCTTTCTGCAATACACCAGGCACTACCCTATACTCTTCATGCGTGCTCTTTCTTTCCATCCCATGGTTGCCTGTAAGAGATTGCCTCCGGGCGATAAGGCCGCCAATTGTACTACCCTAGTTAAGTTTTCGTAAATAAGTTAATTTTGTTACTTATCTGGTGTGCAATAAAGAGATTTATTATTATTATTATTATTCTTAATTCGAACTACAGCACTTTGAAAAAAATGTTTGGCTATAAAAATATACTCGTAGATAGATATATTGTCATATATCTATTCTAAATATAAAAAATATTTTTCGTTTATTTACATTAACTCAACAAAATTGTTTGAATTTGTCCGTCAGTTGTCAGATGTTCAAATAGATTGAAAAGTAACTTTGGTATGTAAGAGTTCTTATAATCATTACATTTATGATTGAATTATTACTCTATATTTTTGCTGAAACTTCTCCAGCGATTGACAAGCCAACTGTCTTAGCGAGCAATAACATAAAAGGATGTCGCAAGAGTAATTAAAAATCTGATATCTGATCACAAATCCTTTATTTTATATTATCTAGCTATTCTTCTTGGCTTTGGTCGTGTCAGTCTAAATATATTGTCAAACTAGCTGACCCACGCAACCTCGTTTGCGTCTTATATTGCCCGTGGCGTGAAAATTTTCCCTCGTTTTTGAAACATTCTTAATTGGTGCTCCGCTCCTACTAGTAGTAGCGTGTTGATATATAGCCTATAGCCTTTCTCGATTAATGGACTATCCAAGACCGACAGAAATTTTTCAAATCGGACTAGTGGTTCCTGTGATTAGCCGGAACGAACAGACAGACAGACAGACAAAAATTTTAAAAATATATATTTGGTATGTGTACCTACCGTATATACATTCATATGCATGTAGTAGACAGCGGTTATTTTAATATTAGACACTCCAATTTTATTTATTTGTATAGATTAGAATACAAATTCTTGTATTTTTTTAAATAAAACTATAACAAATTTTCATATAACTATACCTTACTCAATCCTAAAATATTCTGTTTTTTTTTCAATTTATCCAAAACTTGATTTGCCTAAAAGCCTCTAAATGTTAATGTTAATTGCCTTGTAAGATGGGCTGTAGTCTTTACTCGAGTTGCCTATTTATAACAACGAAGTAGCAAGGGTATTCGGTTAAATTGAAACAATCTTCAGGGCTGTTAAGAGCTGAACTCAACTAAACTAGTTGAGGGAACAGAATACAAGACGTTTTAACTTTTCAGTGAACAAGTTCCTACCAGTATTACAAGTTATACGTGGTTTAGCTTCAGGGTGGTTATTAAATTACATATGTAGTAATGTATTAGCTACTAGTCGAATCCCGCGGTGTTACTCGAATTATTGTCGTACCGCAGAATAACTGCGCGGCAAAGCTAACCTGAAAAAAGTAGCCTAAGTTACTCCTTATATCATCAGCTACCCATCGGTGAAAATCTCGTCTAAATCGGTGCAGCCGTTCTAGAGATAAGCCGGAACAAACATACAGACAGACAGGCAAAAACTGTAAAAATGGTATATGTACCGTGTAAGCACAGTGTAAGTACAGATACTCGAATTTTATTTATTTGATAGATATAGAGTATAGATGTTTAGATTGTTCGATACTAGTTTTTCCCGAGGCTCCGCCCGCATGTGTATTAGATATCTCAGTAAAGAGTAGTATATGTCCTTCCTCAACAATTGAAGTAACTCGATGCTAAATTGCATTGAAATCGGTGCAACAGTTTAGTTTGGAATTTATAATTTTAATATGGATACTTAGTGTTAGCTGCTGTATATATCTATACATAGCAATGTTATATTAGTTAATGTATGTTTCTAAAGTTCAACACCGATTGAGCAACCGCTTCACTGATACCACGTCCTCACAGAAAACCGGTGTGAAATACCGCTTTCGCTGTGTTTCACCGAGTGAATGAGGATACCGGAAGCCCATACCCCAACCCCTCCCCCATCCCACTCCCTCACCCCTCAAAGGCCGGCATCGCACTTGTAACCCCTCTGGTGTTGCGACTGGCCATGGGCGGCGGTAATCGCTTACCATCAGGCGATACGTATGATCGTTTGCTCACGATTCCATAAAAAAAAACTTTATCTACTTCTCGGGTGAGTTTTGTAAGGCAAGCATACCATAATTCTTTAATCTTTTGTTTAAGTAATCTCACATACGATTTTCAGCTAAAACAGCTGAACAAAATATGTGAGTGAGCAACAAACATCAACCAAAATCACTTATCATTTGCGTATAGTAACAAACAAAGTTGATATACATCTCCCCAAAAGGACTCTAAAAATATTAAAGTTCACTTTAATAAAGGTTGAATTACTTTAAAGGTTAGCTTTAGAGATGTTTGAACTGATACGAGTAGCAGGGGTCTTTCAGTCAGCTAAAACTTACGCGCGATAAGGGCTAAGCGATAAGATATGCACGAGTGTCATTGACGTTTTAGAGCTGAAGTTACGTTGAAAAGATTTCATACAAATTTTCTTTGATACTGGAGCCATTTTATCAAAAGGACGGGTAATAGTTTTGAGAATTTATGTATATGTTACACCGTAGTGCTTATAGAACCGAATTCTCGTGTGTCACTGGCAAATACTTTTTCAAAGATTAACCAATGACACATGAGAATTTAGGCGTTAACGATTGCAGACGCATGCAACTTGACTAGAGGGGCAGATGTCACGCGGACGCTCGGAGCGTGCGCGTCCGGGGGAACAGTAGCGGGAACATTAAGGTTCCCACACAGAAGAGGGCCATCTACAAAGGTGGTCTGAGGTACATCGGGGTTCCAGGGTTTTCCTTTCTAGGGTGCACCTGTTCCCCGGCATCTGGTACCCGAGACGGCGTGCGGTTTTAGTCGGTTCTAGTCGTACATGCCATTAGGAGGTGGTATCCGAGGGGATTTCCGCATAGAATAAAGAAAAGTAGATGTCAACAGATTCGTATGTTATATTGCTGAGAATTGAAATATAAATGATAGAATTTCTGGCTCTGGTAATTGGATCTTGCCAAAAGCAAATACCAACTTATCTGACCAGTGTGTTGCGGTTCTAAGAAGAGGCCTATGATAAATAATGATAAAGATATTTATTTTTCTAAAACTTCCTAAGATTCACTCTGGGCATACCGAAACTTACTTTTAGCTTCGTCCTAGTTTGTTAAAAACGAGAAAAGAATAAGGAAAATGAATAAATTCCGCATACTGTCACGTTTTTACTTACGTAAATACTTAGAGTAATGCTACTCGTAGATGTTATAATATATCTTGTTTTACTCTCACTCTTTTATTGTCTTTATGCCATAATTGCTGTGGGTAACAAAGCATTAAACCACCAGGGTCGCGACCTTGGGCCGTAAAACGCCATTAAGTACCTTCTTAAAGGTGTGTTACAGATAAACGCTTTAAAAGATAAAAGTAAATACGTATGGGATATAATAAACAGAATAACAGTTTCTATTTTTTTGAAATAACTCTCGCATAAGAAATACAAAAATCATTCAAACGGACATAAATACTCAGAATAACAATTTGTGAAGTGAAGGTAGAATGCTGAACTCTCAGCGCAGCAGACAGTAGCTACAATTTCCACATCCAAGAGTGTTAATATTAAACTAGTATCTCAACGCGCAAGATGCTCATATGGGTGTATATAAACGATATAATCTTATCAGTCGTTTTTTTCGTTTCTTTTTACCTACGACACCAACTAAATTAAAATAGCTTTTTCATAGCTTTAATTAGCAATCATAGACAGTCGAGGGCTTAAACCGTTACGGTATCCATGCAGTCGCATAAAATAAAATTTTGCTAAAATTAAGTAATGATTCAGAACAAAAACTCAATAAAAATGTTACGGGCAAAAATTTAACATCTTGCGAACTGCCGATATCAAAAATTAAGATACTGTAATAAAACATCGTACAATCAGGTGTAAAAGTCAAAATTAATATCGAAAATTAAATTAAGCAAAATTTTAATGTTGTTTAATTTATTCAATGTATTTAGCAGATTTTATGATTCTTATAAAATAAATTTGGAATTAAATGAGACAAATTTGTATGAGACAAAAAAGAACGTAGGTACTCGTAGCGTATTGTATAGTGGGTAAACGAGCAGACGTATCGCCTGATGGTAAGCGATTACCGCCGCATATGGACACCCGCAACACCATAGACGTCACAAGTGCGTTGCCGGCGTTTGGGAGGTGGGGAGGGGGATGGGGCGAGAGGGTGGGATATGGGCCTCCGGTATCCTCACTCACTCGGTGAAACACAGCGCAAGCGCTATTTTACACCGGTTTTCTGTGAGGCCGTGGTATTACTCCGGTCGAGCCGGCCCATGCATGCTGAAGCGTTGCTCTCCCACGGCTGGTCTATTATAGGATTTTTTTTTTTTTTTTTTTTATTGAATTGGAGGCAAACGAGCAGACGCATCACCTGATGGTAAGCGATTACCGCCGCCCATGGACACCTGCAACACCAAAAGCGTCACAAGTGCGTTGCCGACCTTTGGGGGATGGGGGGAGGGAATGGGGGAGGGGTTGGGGTATGGGCCTCCGGTATCCTCACTCACTCGGTGAAACACAGCGCAAGCGCTATTTCACACCGGTTTTCTGTGAGGCCGTGGTATCACTCCGGTCGAGCCGGCCCATTTATGCCGAAGCGCGGCTCTCCCACGGTGAATAATATGATTGATGAATAACTACGAGTATACCAACAAAACAAAGGAAGGTGGGTACCAAATAAATGTAAGTGTGCGCCTAAATCATTAAAAATTGTAACAAGACATATTCTTGACTCTATAATGCTGTTATTAATTCTCCTGATACAAGTACAGGTGATAACATTTCGGCTCTAATTTAATATTTTCTAATATTATTCTGAAGTTCTGTTGGTTCGAAAGTAATATATGTGTTCTACTTCTTCGTCCGGCCTTTTCCCGTTTCTAATCGGGGTCGGCTCTCCTTATCCTTCTTCTCCAGAGACATCTGTTCTGGGTCGTCGTAGGGTCCACCTTATCTTCTTCGAGGTCTTTTTTTATGGTCGACATCCATGTAAATCGGGGTGTTACGAAATAATTATTCTTTTACCTGTAATGTAGTGCGATTGTAGTAAATTCCTATTTCATTATATCGCTACAGTGATCCTTGTAGAGTTTTAAATTGATATAACACAAAGTTTTTTAATTACAGTTTACGAAATGTAGCTTCTACCTTTTGTACAATAAAATTAGTAGTTAATTGTAATTATACTCGGGAACAAAACATTACTGTTTATTAATTCATGGGTACCTCATTCTTTATTACCTTAGTTTCTTATGAAGTTTAAGTAAAAAATATATTTCTTTAGTTACTTCAAAAAATTCTCAATTCGCTTGTATTCTTTTGTTTTAAATTTTTCCTGTTCTCGGAACTTCGTTACAGTTTAGTATTAGTAATTGTCACTTTGGGATGTTTTTTTTAAATTTGACTATATAAATCTGAAAAGAAGTCATCCATCAGGTTCTCATCAAGATATTTTTACAAATAGATACTTTGCACAATAACAGTTTTAGTTGCGTTCGCATCGCGCTTGTAATTAAGATATTGTGGACTTATAGGCTCTTGTTTTCCAAGTATGAGACACCTACTTGTAAATCTAATATTTCCTCTAGCTTTAGGAGATTGCCTATTTTGTTAGTAATTTTCCTAAACGATTATACATTCACAAAAAATGTAATATAAATATATTTTTAAAAAGATCAAACAAACACGTTTTACATCATTACGAATTGAGGTATTATGTATAGTATTTGTAAAAATTGGTCCTCAATTTTTATCCTGTTTGCCTCTTGAGGCTTTGTATGGACTTATGTAAGGAAAAGATACATACATTACCTTTCTATACTTAAATAAGTACACGTTCAAAGTTTAGTACAGATAAAAACTAGTTTAATATCGTAGTAAATTACGTATATTTTCCTCTTGATACCATTTCTTTCATGAAAGTTTTCGCTATAAAAGTTTTTATGTTAATTCTTATCTTAAGCTACATTGAGTTCAATTTTCTTTACAATGCTTAATAACTCTTTGAGCATAAATTACGAAAGGGAAACAAACATATTTCATTCATAACATTGACTGGGAGGGCATTTATGACCTAAATGGCCAGATATGTGCCAGTTTCGAGGCTTAACAGTCTCCAGATTGCACTTTTAAACTTTGCGAAGCAGTTAATATTAACTGTAAAAGTACGTTACCTAAATAACTTTGTGTAAGATAAAAAAATTATGTATTTTATAACCAACCATTAAGATAGATGGAACTATTGAAATAAGCATAAAAATAAGCTTTTAAGATATCAATCTTCCGACCTTCTTCATTGTGAGATCTCGACATATATCAAGGACAAATGAAGTAACAGACACTAAGTTTCCCGCCTCAATTACTAGACCACCTCCATGAAAACCTCCACCAAATAAAGCATATTCTTTGCTCGATCAACATAAATTTTGATTAAAATTTCAACAAAATGGTAAAGGTTGAACTGGTAAAAAAGAATATAAAAAGTAGGTTGAAATATATTAAAACTCGAAAAGGGTAACGTACCTTAAAATATATTTAAAAATATTGCTAACGCTTTAGTGGGTAGGTTTTGTAAAAAATATGAAATAAGAGAAAAAATTAAAAGATTAAAGCGCGCCGTTCCGATGTTGATAAAAATAATAGAGCGGAAAATTCAAGTTCTGTGTCGTGTCGGTAGGTCATCCTGCCGAGCCGGAGCCTGCGAGGTTGAATGAATGGCTGCCGCCCTAACTCAGATAACGTTCGCTAAATAAAAGATAAAACTTTATGTGAGAATGGCGCCATTCGTTAAATACACGCATACATATTATAACAAAGTACGTACAAAGTTTGAAGTAAGTAGGTTTATGCGTCTCAATTTGAATTTTGTTTTAATTATAGAATTGTTGGGGTTCTCAAATTTTAGAATGACATTGCCAAGGGCTTTTTAAGGCTCTCCAAGAAACTCACTTTAAAAGGATTTTGTGGGTGGTCGTTGGAAGAAATTTCTTCTCCTGAAATATTATTAAACGTATATTAATAAATTGACATTTAATTAAGTATTACAGAGTAGAAATTTTAAGAAATTGGTAGAAATACTGTATTTACTATTTTGAAATAAACTTATTTATATTACAAACTAACCGACCTACGCAACTTCGTCTACGTCTCATTTCAGCCATAGATCTTATTCGTCTAAGCATCACGCTAATTATGCCATCTTAGTTACGTTAGCAGATCGGTTATATAGTTTCGAAGTTCATCGTGAGCAAAAACGTGACACTAGTTATATAAATAATAATATATTAAATACATAATATATCAATGGTTGCCTGTAAGATATTGCCTTCGGGCGATAAGGCCGCCAATTGTACCTCTTAGCTTTAAGTTACCTTTGTTAAATATCTGGTGAACAATAAAGCGATTATTATTATTATTATATATGAAACTCGTGTCACGATTTTACTCATATTAACCATGTGTGATACACAAATTAGATATATCTCATAAGTGTTGCTAAATATTTAGTTTTTGTAAAGAATTTGCTTTATCAAAAGAAAAGATGGATGTAGAATCTTCTACTATGAAAGAAAGGAATCAACACCTCTTGTATTGTTATAAAAGTTCTTTCAACTAATGCCCATCCTATATTTGAAAAACGATTTTTTTTATTGAATAGTGGGCAAACGAGCAGACGAATCACCTGATGGTAAGCGATTACCGCCGCCCATATACACCCGCAACACCAGAGGCGTCACAAGTGCGTTGCCGACCTTTGAGGGATGGGAAGTGGGATGGAGGGAGGGGTTGGGGGATGGGCCTCCGGTATCCTCACTCACTCAGTGAAAAACAGCGCAAGCGCTGTTTCACACCGGTTTTCTGTGAGGCCGTGGTATCTCTCCGGTCGAGCCGGCCTATTCATGCCGAAGCGCGGCTCTCCCACGAAGATCCGTTCTAGGTACGAATAGTAGTATATTTATTATACGGGGCGTAAGCTAAAATCGTTCCTATAAAAAATAAATTGAGGAACGGTATTTACGACTCGTAGTCGGTTGTACAATTTTTTTACACGATGACGATTCCTTAAATATAGAAACCGAGCATAAACCAGCCTAACTTTCAACTATAAATAAAATGCAAATTTAATGCACCAGCTATATCCAAATCATTATGTTTGTTAACAGTTCAGAAGATCCGGTTTTCTTAAAGTACAAGCAAGAAACCAGATTGAAACCAGTTGTTTTAAAGATTTCCGCTCAATTACAATCATAGTGTCAACAGTTTACTAATGACGTAGCAAAACAAAACAACCTTTAATCAAGCATAACTAATATGACGGCTAATATTTAAGTTGCTGGTCTGGCGGTTAGTAATCTTACTTACCAGCTATGCTGGGAACATTAATTCGACTCTCAGTAAATGATATTTTCTCTCAATAGACAAGACAAATTATTACCAATTGTATGATGACGACGAGAAATGGATGTAATTTCTAATATGTAAAATTCTCGTGTCACGGTGTGCGTAATGAAACTACTCCAAAACGGTTTGACCGATTTTCGTGAATCTTCGTGAGCATATCAGCTAGGGTTGAGAATCGGACAACATCTATTTTTCATCCCCCTAAATGTTAAGGGTGGTCCAACCTTAAATTTATTTTTTATTTTTTTGGACAACATTTTTTGTTTTTATTATTTTATGATACAGCATACAAATATAATATAATTTTTTGTTTAGTATTTTTAAAATAATTTTTTTCCTGGAAATAATATACATGGCAAAACAACGTGGTGCCGGTTCAACTAGTATCTATATAATGTTCACATTTAGAAATATGTAAGCATGTTTATCAGTAGTCTAGATGCGTAGTTTGAGGTCAAACAGTTGTGTCTGGCATGTGTCATTTGAATACAACTTTTGCACAAAATGACCCGAGGATATTTCATAAAGGAAGAAATCTTTCTAAAACTTTTTGCAGTAGTGAGCCTAACCCAGAACTTACGAAAAGTTAGCGATACTGAGCAATTTCGTTATGTACGGCGAAACGGTATAATATAACAACATAACATCTGGGATCTTGGGATCACATCTCTTTTCTTATTAACAAGTTAGGCAAGTGGATACTTAGTTTACCTCACATGTTCTACCTACGCTATTACCTAACTTGTTCCGCCAAAACCTTGATAGTTTCAACAACGATTCAATAAAAAAAACTTAACTTTGACCTTAAATAGGAATGTCAGAAATTATATCTTTATATAAAAATGTAGATTAACTTATTCTTTAAAGAATATAAGACGAAGTTTGAAAGAGTTGATTTTTTAAGACAAACAAAAAGAATCGTGTTCCTAAAGTTTTTCGCCGCTGCTGCCTTGAAAGGGCAGTTATTTTGAAGTGGGAGTATAAAAAAATTAAACAAGCAGAAGTTTTTGGGTCTACTGTGAGTGATTTAATAAATTTATTATTAAACCACCCGTCTTTCAAGTTGGTACTGAACTCCACGACAGGTTTATCTTGTTCTATTGGATAGCTTTTTGGGTACTTCAAATCAATGATGAAGATGAAAAAGAATGATGAAGATGATAAACCACATACAAAAAATGCCACTAGACATTTGTTGTATGTGGTTTATCATCTTACGACTATTTTAAACAAACGCAACGGTTTGCTTGGATGTTAATAATGAATGGAATATATCGAAAGTTGGTATAGACAGGTTGAAGTTTCAAATAGAGCAAAGGCTTATTATCCTGGTAAAATTCATTTACAAAGTCGACATTTAAGTGAGGAAGCTACGGGCTATTTAGCCAGTCCAGGAAATAATGAAAACAAGCGATTGCTTGTTTGTTATTACTTTATTATTATGCGGAAAGCCACAACGTTTATTCTACCTATGCGCTTCAGCGCATTTTCAGATGTTACACTTCATTCCAACATCTGAAAATTTACATGTAAGTATACGACTTTGCCAATCAGTTGATTTTATTCTATATACGAGTATACATAACTACATTCTTTTATATATTTATGACGTGTTAGTTTAATATTCTGGACTAATTATATGCTATCCATAAGTTAACTTTTTCAAATTTTTATATCTATAATCTAATTCGACCCATTTTTTTTTGGGATTTAGCAACAGTTTAAGAGGTGTCCATGGGTGAAGGCAGACACTTACAATTAGGTAACCCATCTGCTCGTTCGAACTCCCATGCCATAAGAAATCCTTTACTCATTACGTGTTGAGGGTATCCTACGTCCTTCTTTGTACCTACTGAACTGAACTTTAGCATGCATCTTGCATGCTAAAGTTCAAGTCCATTATGCTAAGTTGAGATGCATGCCTACTGCATTAGGCCTAGAAGATATGAACAAACTGACTGTTTAATGAATTATATTAGTTATAGTTACAAATCCATTTTTCTTTGCAAAGATAATCAGTCGATCACGTAAAGTTGTCAAATGACGATCATATTAAATTATGTAGGTTTGTATAAATCTCGGACGGAATATAAAAACTCTCGACACATAATAGCTTCCGCGAGTCAAGGACAGACGAGTGTGATTCATCACCTTGATGATGATGAGTGGGAAGTAATATACAGTATGTGTAGCATATGGCTTCTCATTAATGAAAAGTGGCATGACAATGTGTTGAAACACCAAATTGACTGTACGTTTGCCCCAGTGGTTAAGCACTCGCCACGCCGTTTCCTACTTCTCCAACTGACACCCTGACTTAGTATACATACCCTGACTTAGTGTACACACTTTGTGTGATCCACAAATTGTTGTTCTAAGTCAGGGTCTTCTTTGTGTCCGTTTCATGTATGTTTATAAAGTCCCCCGCGACACAGAAATTATTCCAAGTGCTGGAGATGCATTTCTCAAAAAAAAAAGGAAATAAAAAATATACATGTTTGTGTAGCATATGGCTTCTCATAAATGAAAAGTGGTATGACACTCAATGTGTTGAAACACCAAATTGCTGTAAAGCATTTCTTGTATTCTTAACTTAGTAGTTAAATGTTTATGAATATAGTAGTGTAGTAGTTATAATCACAAATGTTAACAGAAAAAACCGACTTTAAGATATGGACCAAATAGAAATGGGACCACACGGGAAGCATCAGCTTTCAAATAAAAAAAACGTCAAAATGGTTCACCTAGGCGAAAATTATGAGGTAACAAACAGAAACAAAATACAGTCGAATTGAAAACCTACTTCTTTTTCAGTTCTATAAAATCTAAATGATCTGATGTTCTTCTAGCCGATTACGGTCACTGTGGTCAGTCACAACGGAGACCAGCCAACTACGCAGTAGATACTAGAGCGCGCAAACACAGATGCTCCTCTATTCCCTCACTCTCAAATCCAATGAGATGGTTATCCGACACGAATAGGGAGAGATCAGGTGCAGGACCGTCAGCTTTACAAACTATCCGAGGTACAAGAGTGTAAACCACATTTTCCAAACTCCGAGTTGTTATTAAGCATTTTTATAATCAGAAAAGCTCGATGACACTTTTTCGCCCGACCCGGAATTCGAACTCAAGAGCTCTTGATCGACAGTTGCATACATCTACCGCCAGACTAACCAGGCACTAAATGATATGTCATTGGTGAGGTACATGTTCAGTAGAAGATTGTGATAGAAATCAGCCAATTACGACGATGATGAAAAATATTCTGAAAGATCACTAAGATATATTTTGTCAATTATTCTATTTGACATGGATATACATTATTGTACATATTTGGACATGTTATGCTTTATGGATGCCTTGTTCATTCTTTAGAAGAATAAGAGTGGTCTATACTAAAGATACAGAAGAGAATGGCGTAGTGGTACGCGTATGCGACTGCTAAGCTTGAGGTCTCTGGTTCAAATCCTGGGTCGGACCAAATTGTGGAATCTACAAATATTTGTTTCGGAGTTTGGGTGTTTTCTATGTATAGTATGTATGTATTTACAAAAAAAAAAGTATATATAAGTATTTATATCAGTTGTCTAGTACCCATAACACAAGCACAGCTTAGCTTGGGACTAGATGGCGTTGTGTGTTAAATAGATGTCCGAAATATTTATTATTATTATTATTATTAATATAGAAGAAAAGAAAGTTACGTCTAAATTACAATTTTACTCGGAAAAAATGGCTAAGTATAGGTGATAAGAGACTGTAACCTATAACCTAAACTATTAATCAAATAACACGTTGTTCTAGTCACATTCAATTTTATCTTTCTCTTGTTTTTGAAATTGGAATTCTAGTCGGAGTACGGAATAATTGAATCAAAATTGCTATCAGCCAGTTATTGGATATATCGATAAAGCTTGTAATAGCAATTGAAAAATAACAGAAAACTAAATAATAATGTTATTTACCATCTCGTAAGCAAATATAAGATCCAAGTTTTGGCACTGAACAAAGAAACAACTTGGAAACTTACAAATCACATGTGTTACAGTCACATGTTCGTTCTCTTATCAGGAAACCTTATTTACATTAATATTTATAAATAAAACAAAATATAAACGTCCGATTACGTCAGTATGTTCTAGTCTATGGTCGTCTTTTCATAGACACTAATTTGTATTTTTGGGAAATAGTACAAACTAATAAGAGGATTTATTTTTCTTTATGATTTTCGTTTGCTCTCTTGTTACACCATAAATCTATGGTAAAAGAGGGCAGGCAAGTGGACTAATTAAAATACTTGATGGTTGATAATTACCGGCGCTGATGAACATCTGCAACTGAAAAGTTACAAGTGTGTGTTGCCTTTTTAACTTCGTTGTTGAAAAGCAACGAAATAGTTGCTTTTCAACAACTATTTCGATACAAACGAAAGAGAGAGCCACTCCCGCAGTACTTTTTGTGGCAAAAGATTCTAATGTTGATTTTGTTTGTTTCTGATAAATAATTATTCCTACTATTGTCGTAAATTCTAAAGGACTTCTCTTTTTGTCTGTTACCTTCACTGTTAAACCGCTGCACCGATTTTAATGAAATTTGACATGGCGAAACTTTGACTCTTGAGAAAAGACCTGTATACACCCATATACAAGCAGGCAGAGTCGCGCGCAAAAGCTAGTATAATATAAAATTGTTTCTTCAAATGTATGGATAAAAATGTATGATTTTCAACTAAACTATTTAACTAAACTTGTATTTTAGATTTCATTGATCAATATATTATTTCTTGGGGGCATTCCTTATTCCTAAAGAAATGTAAATAACAAAGTCAAACTGAATTATTCGTCCCATAAAAGACAGATAGTCATATCAAGTCGCAATATTAAATATGAGCATAAATTAGTCTTAATACTTTTTTGCAGCCTTCATAGTTCTTAAATTATTTTCATAATTGTGTTTCACCGTATTTTATTTCCTTACTTGTAAATTATGAAACTGCAATGCGAATATTAATGAAGCCAAACTCGAACTCAAATGACACGTACCTACCACTTTTTTATTTAATTGGCTTCTTACGGTAAATGTACCAAAATATTATTTGTGAAGTCCAGTTTCAATTATATTTAAACAAATAAGAAGGATACAAATTTTAAACTAAACTTTTTCTTCCCTTAATTTTCATTTTTATGAATCCACTTAGTTCCCAAGGGATAGTAAATTAATTAAAAAAAGGTTTATTAGACTGTAAGGACAGACGCCTAAATAAAAAAGAAATTAGAAATTCCAGTCAGTTTCTATAACCTACTTAATAAATAATGGTATAAAAAACTAATTTAGCGACATTATTGAAATATTTCCAAAAAGAACCTCAAGCCTTTTTTTAAAACCAACATAAAATCATTTTCTACTTTTTAGTTTGGTTTATTTATAAAACGTGTTTTTTTAATTACTATTATTCTCATTATTACATTTAACAAACATATTTATTACATAATATATACATTAGACTTCGGGTACAGGGACCAAGAAACCGGTGGTTAGCTCCAAAAACAGGTACCACCTCACAATACGTGCCGAGTCAAGTACGACTGCCTTCTGTATCAGACCCCCGATCCAGCCTTCTAACGTGAGTCTCATAAGGTGTTATTATTATTATTATATTTCATATTATTGTTATGTCATCGGTCCTTGGTAACTCTACTAAGTTTAAATGAAATCTGACCGTTTGTAGTCGGTCATAATCAAGTCCAAAGGAGTCGGTTACAAACAAACAAAGAGATCCTATTGTTTAAATTTAAAAATATATGAGTTCAAAATATAAATCTCTAAAGTTTCAATTAAAATTTAAGGTTATTTCTATGATATTGAGCGTAATTTAATGCGAGCCATGTCTAAAACATCGTAGTTATGTCGCCTTTATGATGTCAAGTCAAATCAGTTTATGGTATGTACACATCAAAGCGAGAAAGGGGAAAATTTATATTTGCCAAATAAAATGTACCGCAAAATCCCAGTACCCATTCTTTTATTTTTTCTCCGGGAACAATGTTGTCATAAGGGCTTTGTCTCACGGATCAATGTCCTTTGCGTTATAATTAAATAATTAAAAACGAAGACACTATGCACTGTATTGCAGAGTTTGTGAACGAAAAATTAATTTTGAAAAGATGAGTTCAAAAAAAGAATTAAGTATTTAAAAAAAATGTTCTTTACTGTTTTTTTTTCTTTTTAGGTAGATTGTTGTAAAAAACTTTCCTTCAAATAGTTTTGTAAGTCATCAGTCGTCATTAATTAAATTACAGATATAAAGTCAACGTCAAAACTGGCGTCGTTAGTGAAACACATAAAAAACTCTTTTTTTTTTAAATTATACGTAGACGTGAAATTACGTTAAATAGTTTTAATTCCTAAATATTATAAATGTGAAGGTAAGTTTGTTTGTCATGCATTTATGAGAAGACTACTTAACCGATCATCATGAAACTTTGTACACATAATTTTGTATGTATTAGAAGTAATATACGATAGTTTTTATTAAATGCAAGCGAAACCGCGGGCGAAAGCTAGTGTCACTATAAACGATGGTAGCTAACAAATATAACGAATAATGCGTAGCGTTCTTATTTGGAAAATTCTGTTTTAATTTTCTTACAATTTTTAACTTTCATATAGTTTATGTCTACGTAGAAACACTGACGTAACGAAATTAAAACAATTGAAAATACATACCGACACTCAAAATATTAATTTAGTTAAAATATAAATTATTTAAAATAGTAATCTTAATAATCAAGTTTATGCCGTCCGCATTAATTTATGCATAATAAACAGGTCTTTAGTGTTTTGAAACGAACTTACCTCAATGTTTATTAATAGCAATATTGACACCAGTCAAGGTGAACCACACCAATATTTCACAGTTTATTAAACTTCCACCGAATTTCAAAAACAAAATATTTAATCCATATACTAATTCACATTTTATTACACAAGAACATTTTTTTTTAATTCACGTCAAACAGCACTCCGATTTTTATTTGTTTCAAAATGAACGCGACGTTCGATTTTCGTAAATAGCGCGTTTAGAAACACGTTCGTGGACGCGTGCGATCCCGAACACAGACGGTTTAGGACTGCTCGGAAATCGGAATGTTCGGCCTTTGATGTGCCTACTTGTTCAACTGAGCCATTACAGGATGGAGAACCTATGTGGTTTGAATGAGAGGGCTATTATTTTAATAGATATGTGGTCCAGCTGAGTGTAACGGTTGGGTTTGTGAAAACCTGTCTCACTTGTGTGTTAAGTCGTATTCGGTATTCCAAGTCATTTGCATAATTTGTTCGATAACAATTTGCGTAAAATTTATGGTTTTGAAAACATTTCATTATTTTAATGCTCCTACTTGAAGTTTTGTGACAAATGGACTTTTAATTTAATTGTTGAACGAGAGGTTAAGGGCATGTCAAAAGAATATAAGCTTCATAATGACCATTGAGATTGTCTGTCAAATTAAAACGCGTAAGGTTATAAATGTTCAACTGTCCGAAAAATCAAAGTCCATCGTTCTTTTTTTAAATTCAAAGAACGTGCCTAAGGATCAGATTGGATTAATGAATACGTTCGCAATTGATTAAAACAGAATTTTATCTGTTTTAAACCATTCCGAAAATGAATGTAGGCCCTAAAAGAAATAGTTTCAAGTAATTAAATATATCTTAGAAATAGTAGATGTAATGAACATCGCAAGATAGACTTGTGAACCCTTTTGCGTTTAGGCCTTTGGCGTTTTATTTGTTTCTAAGTAATTAAACCGTTCTTCCTAATCAAACAAAAGATATTCAAAGATAAATTGAACAAAGTATCTGATTCATTACATTTGTATATTTAACGAAATAGAATTCCTATCTAACGGTATATTAGATTAAAGAATTTAGGTATAATTATTGTTCCTCCAGGACTTTAAGACTTTTCAAGTAATTTGTTTTTATTAGAGGACTAAAATTATTACTAAAGTACTTTAAGAAAGAATTTCTGTTGTGATTGTAAAATAAGTTCTACATAGGAGGAGTGGTTTCATTATTATTGTTGTCTATCGAGGAAGGGTTTGATAAGTTCGTTTACTGCAATTTGACACTCTGTCTAAATTAGATTAAAGATTAATTTAGTGCTATTTATTACATTTGCTCAACTATCTCAGCGATTTACTTATTACATTTAAATTTAAGATTGATTTTAAGCATAATTTTATATGAAATAACCGCTTCCTTATACAATATTAGATATTTTTTTGATCAGTTTTTATTTTTTTTTACATTTTGGAAATAGTTTCTTCCTGGGTCTTATAAAAAAAAATTGAACATCTTCTTACGACTTACTGAACAAAAAATGATGTAAGGTTTATGTTGAGCGGATCAATAACGCTTACTTAGAAAAGTAACACGAATAATTTACTTTAGTCAAATATCTACCTAAATCTAAAGCAAAAAAAAAATCGCCAGAAACAACTTCAATAACTTCAAAAATCAAGTATACACTTGACATTTTTTTAAACTAGGACATATTTGAAATGCGATGGAAATAATTTTCGAGGACTTCCTTGAAAATTATTTCGTTCAAATTCGTATAATTTTTAAAATTCGTATAATTGTAGTACTTACTACAAATATAGTGCGTTCATGTTGTTTGAAGATGGTATAACATCTGATAGCAACGGTAGGACGCTTTACTCAATAATGAACGCCTATCGAGGCTGAGGCTATCGCGCTATCCAGATATAAGTGCATTCGTTATGTTTAAACAATAATTTTGATAATAGCCACCAGAATATTGAAGCTCTATGAGTTGCCACCTCTAAGAAATAGGAGGTTTTGGTTTAAGATTAAATTAATGCATAGTTCTTTATATGGATCAAGTTTAATCGTCAAAACGATTAATATAACACTATTAATCTTAGAGAGCATAACAAATAAACAAGATAAATTAGCTAAGAAAGTAAAATAAACAGACCACAGTAGAATAGGAGTACCTTTTAGATGGCAAGCGTCAGTGTCACGTCACTCAACGCGAGCCGTGAACTGGGCGCGCCAACGTATTTATGCGGACGGTTATTTATCGTTCGGAAACGAGAAAATGTCTTTTGCTACCGTGGCTCATTGTCACTCTAATCAGACGTTATTGACTTACGTCTAACTGGATGTGGTAACCTTACAATTACTGTGTTGTGTATCGATAGGATTAACGCGGATTGTGAGGTGGTTGCCTGAATTATTCACGCATTCATTGTGTATACAATAAATACAAGTACACATGGTACACAAATACATATGTTATATATTATATTCGGAATAACATTGCTAATTAAGAGGTTATACCCTAATTACCTACCTCTTAATAAACTTTTACCCCTTAAAGTATGAAGTTACCGTTTTATAATAATAGATACTTTGAATTGACATAAAACTTTCATGATATTGCCCTCGTTGGTCTAGTGGTTAGCGTAAGCGACTGCAGATCAAGAGGTCTCGGGTTCAATTCCCGGGTCGGACTGCTGTTGGGTTTTTCCTACAAGAAATTCTTAATAGCAGCCCGGAGTATGGAAGATGGCGGTGTTTCCCGCCCGTGCTTCGGAGGGCACGTTAAGCCGTCGGTCCCGGTTGTCATGAACAGCTATGGCAATCGTTATTGGGAAGTCAGTGCCCTCAAATATACTGACAACTAGTTCAATCTTCGAATTCAGTTCGCCCTCAGGGTTGCGGAGGTCAGATGCCAGTCGCTCTGTGTAAAAACTGATATTCAGGTAAAATCGGTTGAACTGGTAGCCGACCCCAAATAATATTGGGAATAATAAAGGCTAGGAAGATGATGATATTGCCCTACGTGGTTCTTAATTTAAAAAAAAAATGTGCAACTTGCGTTTTTTGACTTTGAATTGTTTTTTATTCAGCTTAGACAGAAAAGATGAATTCTTTGAAAATTCGAGTAATTCATGTTATAACTTTATACAAAAACACACGTGCAATTTTTGAATACCAATGTCTGTCGTGAAACTAACGCGGTAGAAAGTCCCGAAATATCAATGCTGAGTTTAAAGAAGACTACTAATATACGAACCTTGCATTTTTTAATCAACTTCAAAAAAGGAGGAGGTTCTCAATTCGACTATTTTTTTTATGTTTGTTACCTCAGAACTGTCCACTGGGTGAACCGATTTTGATGATTCTTTTTTATTTAAAGTGCTTTCCGTGCAGTCGCATTTCAATTTGGTCCAGTTCTTAAAGTCTTATGTTAAAATCTTTACAGCTTATACGATTTTGTAATTGAAACTTCGACTTGAAGAACGAAACACGTGTAAGACTGGTGGTGAAAGTCGATCCGAGTCAAACTAATCAGCAATTAGCCGAAGATTTCACATTACAGCAATATTGACTCATTTGTATCAAATCAATAAAATAATATGAAAAACGGATGCCTCATGGTTTGACGGTTCCGCAGAAATAATCGCATGTTAAAACTTGCGTTGTCTTGTTGAATCGGTAAAGAAATGAAAGATAATTGGGTCGAATTGTGACATGTGATGTGACGAAAAATGAATTCTTTACGATAACTAAAAACAAAAATGCTAGGCTAACCTCAGATCAAACCCTACAACAGTGCCGTAAGCAAAGCTTACCAATAAAAAGGTAATGGTAACTGTTTGGTGGTATTTTCATGGAATTGTGTTGTTCTCAGATCTGGTCAAGCATTATTCGGTGCAGTAAACAGCAGATGTTTACTGCATCGAACAATGATGGCAAAACTAGCAGTGAAACAGCCCCGACTCGTGAATCGATCTTCACCATTATTGCTCCATAATAACGCAAGACCTCATGCTGCACCGAACCTACGGGGGCTGCAGTTAAAAATCATACGTAATCCTGCTTACTGACCAATTTTGCTCCAACTGACTATAATGTATTTAGTCAATTTTCAACTTGGTGAAAAACTTTCTTTCCAAGAGGCAGTACCAAATACTTTCACACAGAACACATGTTGCATTTTAGAAAAAAATACTGTTTTTATTTTTTTTGTTAAAACGGCATTTTCATACTTCGCACTTCAACCCCTAATTTCAGTTATGTAAATTTTTACTAGGACTTGAAAAGAAGAAGACCGAAGAAAAGAATAAAATTTTGCAAGTCTTTTTTGTGTGCGTTATGATTTGCCCACCACTATACCTAAACACTTTATGCAATTTGAAGCCGTTACCAAAGTCGCATAAAACCAAAATTAATAACATGCTGACAGACGCTTTCTTTAAATATTTATTCTCGATTAGAGAAGATAGACGTGTTAACAGGATTATTCATTACAATCAGAAGTTGACTAACCGGTGATCAATAACTTGGAGTTTAGAAAATTTGTTAGCTGGATATATTTTGTTATCTTTTTCCCATTTAGTGAGGTACGTAGGATTATTTGAATATATTTATCATATTTTCTTTTCTTAATAATAGGACTTCGTGAATTTTAAGACTTTACCGTTAATCCCGATTCGTGGCCTCTTTTAGATGGCCGCACTGCGGTAATTCCTTTTCGTTGTGCATTAGGAAACCCCCTCAGGCCATTACCATTATTAAAAAGTTTTTTGTGAAGCAGTTTGTCGACAAAGAAATAAACAAGATCCGAGAATAACGTATAGAGATCTACCTCTATAGACAAGTTGCATTATTCAAACGTAAACGTTAATAGAAAACTGAAAAAAATATAAGAATGACGTCTCTCAAAGCTAAGTATCATATTCAAAAGAAAATATTAGCCAACAATACTAGAGAAAGGAAGTGTTGGCGACTGTAGGCATATAAACCGTGGGAGAGCTATGCTTCGGCATGAATGGGTCGGCTCGACCGGAGTGATACCAAGGCCTCACAGAAAACCGGTTATAATAGCGTTTGCACTGTGTTTCACCGAGTGAGTGAGGATACAGGAGGCCCATACCCCCAACCCCTCCCCCCATCCCCTTTCCCATCCCCCAAAGGTCGGCAACGCACTTGTGACGCCTTTGGTGTTGCGGATGTCCATGGGCGGCGGTAATCGCTTACCATCAGGTGATACGTCTGCTCGTTTGCCCACTATTCAATTAAAAAAAAATTGACACGACATATTTGCAACTTGGCTAGGGGGCTGGACCTCCTAAATTACCCGACCGATCCTGACGTTTCGAACGGGTTATACAATAAAAGTTGCTAAAGTCTAAAAACAGATCTCCGAGCACGTGGATTTGTTTTATTACTGATTCTGTGGTAATTCCCCTCCATTAAGCATTTTTATAATTTAGGTGGACACAAAATAATGAAAATATGATATTTTTGGATATCATGTGGTCTGTGATACACACTTGATAACAATTATGCAGAATGCAGCAGAAGCATTACTAGGCCGCCATAGTGTGGGTCACCATGCTGCATTGCTGCATTGTCTGGATTCGCAATGTGTATGGCGATTCACTCTTGGATTCTGCTTTATCCTTTACATCAAGCAAAGTAGCGTCATTTTAGGCATTTATTGGCAGGACCAAACATAAAGAAAAACGTTTTTTGTTGGAGTCATCTCTTGAATCACAATTGTTGATAAGCACAAGTAAAATACAAATATAAAAATTTGCATACAGCATTCATAAACAGAAATACAGCAGGTAAAGTACTACTTAATTATAAAAGCTCCAATTCCTCTTATTCGTAAATGAATGTGGTAGAGAAAACAAAGAAAAATAAAGTAGAAAACTAGGTATTTCATTAAATTCTATTATTGAACTAACTAGGTTTGAAGGAAATCTTTATAATGCACGTATTTATACGGCTGTTATTAATTAATGGGTACTTTGAATTTAATATATTCGATATCAAAAGCCGGAGTAGTATTATGGCTTTACATCTACAACACAGCTGTAATCAACACAATATAGATTCATGTTTTTATTCTTAATCTATTTTACTTTTTTATGCGTAAGTTTTCTGGGCTATTATAGCATAGTCTATCTGAAATACAAACATAATAAATGGTCCACCTTTACGTGAAAGCGCTTGGTCACTCGCTAATTCTACATTTATCGTTCGTCCATTGTTTTACTTTTATTTCAGTAAATAACATGCTCTATTGACCCTGGCTATGGTTTTAGACATAAAGCCATGTTCAAAACCAATAGAGCATATGAATATGAAAATTCATTAAAAAAAATTAGGAAATATTGTTAATCGATTTCACTCTTAGATGCGTAAGTTTTCTGGCTATTGTACCGGCCCCGTTTATTCAAAAGTATCGAGATCAAACCCTTGCTAACAATCATATCTCTTTTTGTAATTGATGTTATTTGGTTGGCATTATTACTATTAGGGGAATCGGAAAATATATCAAGTAAATAGATAAATTATATATTTCATTCTAAAAATTTTGTTACTATTTTTTAATCAGTAAGCTCAAAATGTCAAAAAATACAAAGAGCTTCTGCAACCTCTAACTAAGGTATCCTTAACGCACGGACAATTATTCTCTGAATCCGAACTAGTGTCAGCCACTAACTTTAATGAGGCGGTGACTAATATTTCTGTGCGCTGCATACACCAACGTATTGATGATTTGCCAAACAAACAAAATAGACCCAACAACTATGTCTGCGCTGCATAGTTTTAAGTGTGATCTACTAGAACTTCTGTCAACACTCAAAAACACATATCTTTAGCCTTCTCTTACTGACGCGAATTGTGTACTCTTTAGGTGATACTATAATTGAGCTTGAGGATTTTTTTATACAACTCGAGTCTCGGTTAAATGTCGTATTATCAAACCGTGGATGATCCGGAGCTTAGTTCGTTGTATTGGGAACCGAGACAATCTCCACAAAAAATCAAAGTTTTCTCCTGGTAACAACGTTCTTAAATCAATCTTCATCCGATATCGTAATTATTTTAATAATTTAATTAAAAAACTCACTTATTCCCATACAAAAATCTGTTAGTTAATGCAAAAAACAATATCAAGGCTACATGGAAGGCTATTAAAGCCATTACTAAATGTAAAACTTATCAAAAATCCCCTAGTATGCTTCCTCTAAATTCCACAGATACAGAAGTTTAATTAAATAATATAAACAACTTCTTTGTCAACGTTGGTGAAAATTTGGCTTAAAAAATCAAACCTCCATTTGGGCTTATGTTCACTGCCAGGTTACGATAAAAAAATGTAAATTTATCTCCATCTTACCTGTCGATAGTCAGCAGATACATAGTGTTCTAGACGATCTTTATTGATCTAACCAAGGCATTTGACTCCGTGAGCATCCCTACACTGTTCGCAAAAATGGAACACATTTTTTCAGACTACATGTCAAATCGCACACAGTGCACAGAAATCGATTCACTATATAGTGATGACATGAAGACCAATTTTGGAGTTCCTCAAGGTAGTGTTTTGAGGCCTACCCTCTTCCATATTTATATAAATGACCTGTCGCTTAGCAATACCAAATGTGATGAATTCACTATAAGCAGATAATACAGCACTAATAGTCTATGATAACAGCTGGGATAAGGCCAGACGTAGAACAGAAGTGTCTCTTCAATAAGTTATGATTTGGTATTCAGCAAATTTGTTAACTTCAGTATCTATAAATTATTAGGTTTGCTAAGAGAAACTACAACCATAAAAGTGCATACCTGAGAGATGATGATTCAAATACGAGTATCAACGTCACCCTCACTTTGGTCTCGAACATTAAATATCTTTATCTTTACCGTGGGAGAGCCATGATTCGGCATGAATGGGCCGGCTCGACCGGAGTAATACCACGGCCTCACAGAAAACCGGTGTGAAATAGCGCTTGCGCTGTGTTTCACCGAGTGAGTGAGGAAACCGGAGGCCCACACCCTAACCCTTACCTTATCTCCCTCCCCTTCCCCTAAAGGCCGGCAACGCACTTGTGACGCCTTTGGTGTTGCGGGTGTCTATGGACTGCGATACGTCTGCTCGTTTGCCCCCTATTCAATAAAAAAAAAAAAAAATATCTTGGAGTAGTTATTGACGAACAACTAAGCTGGCGCTTCCACATCGAAGCAGTGAGTGAGTTAAAAAACTAATTTATATTTTCAAAGAACTCGACATTTAGCTGATTATAAACCCTTGCGCATTGTTTATAAGAGCCTTGAAGTCTCTGTCATATGATATACAACCCTAATAAATACTTAATAGGCTGTCTGCGAGAAAGGTAAACATTTATGCGAAAGTACTCTGTCGCCAATCTGTATTTATCACTCGTCCACTGTTTTACTTTTGTTGAAATAAATAATATGTTCTATTGATCTTTCGGTTAAAAATCTAACAATGTGAAGCATTTAAATATAACTTAAAGACGTGTCTTTCAAATGCGTTCTTTCGTTTCGTTCGTTCGTCATTTGAGATGAGAGGTACCCTACATCATTTTCTAAACATATATCAGCAACAACATATAATTGTCCACTGCCTGGAGCTCTTAACTTAGGGCTCTCATTACGTACACGTATATATCTATATATCTCAATATATAGTTATATACGTGTACGTAATATATACATAATTCGGTTAAACACAACAAACAAATGAAATAATGAACAAACAAACTCATTTTGAGATTCATAACATTAGGTAGGATAATACCATAAATTTGATCCCTGTTTTATTTGAGGTTACACATTTTTTTATGAATTACGCGGCGAACGTGCTGACGTTTTGCCTGATGGTAAGCGATTACCAAGCAACATCAGAGGCGTCACAAGTGCGTTACCGGCCTTTGAGGGGATGGGCAGGGGGGTGGAGGAGGGGTAGAGGTATGGGTCTCCGGTATCCTCACTCACTCGGAAAAACACAGCGCAAGCGCTGTTTCACACTGGTTTCTTGTGAGGCCGTGGTATCATTCCGGTCAAATCGGTCTATGCATGCCGAATCAAGCTCTCTCATGGTACGGCAATTTACATCTGAATCATGCCTTCTGTATCGTGGAAGTAGGTATCATGCAGGTAGGTCATTTTATTTAGTGTTTTTTACTCACGTGTTACCTTATCATTGAAGATTTCAAGGAAAGCAGGGGTAGTCGAGTCGGTTGTATTTTTTTTCTTTGTTATCTTATAACTTAGTCATTTAGGAAGCAATCTGGAATATACATTTTAATTGTAGGAAAACATAAATACTTCTTGATAATTGCACCCATGGTACCTGCATTATACTCACAGGTGTGCTACCAGCCTACTGTCTAAATAGAAAATCTACTTTATTTAACCAAAACAATTACAAGTACCTAACTACAAATTTAAGAAATTACCACCTTTAAATTGTTCATAAAAACGAAAGTAATAAGACAACTCGCACAGTCGGCTTCAAGCCACGACCGAAGCCAATTAAAAATCGGTCAATTTTCACGAATTGGTTTCGAGCCACTGCATTTTTCGACCAGATAGTAGTTACACAACTACAAGAATAAAATTCTAGAACATCCTGTGTAAGTCAGACAAAGGTTAATGCCGAATTGCACGCTCCACTGTTACACAGAACTCTTTGAACATAATTCGAAGGACCATAAAGTTCTGTACTAGTTGACATTTATAAATTGGAACGATATAGATTGTATACACTTAGATGTATCATTTAAAGGAGAGTAGGGTAGATCTGTTTTAAATTTCCCCCGTGATTTAGGCGATGATGAAACTTTTGGTATCCGTCGTACCTTATGTCTAGTAGTAGACTTAAATGGGCTAAGCTGTTTTTAACCCCTGTATCTATCAATCAGATAGTACGAGTAGTTACATAACAACATAAATTAACTTCTAGAACACACTGTATAAGTCAGACAAAGGTAAGCTATTAATGGTGTATAAAGTGTAAAATGTGTAGAAAGTTTAAAAAAAGATAAATTACTTAGATTTTAAAAATATTAATTGAAACCAAAGTCTAATAACAACAAGGTCCATTGGATAGAGTTACATAATGTGATTATATACAAAAACAATTCTAATAAGAGCTAAATTTTGTACATACATAAATAAATAAATAAATATTCCGGACATCTTACACACAACGCCATCTAGTCCCAAGCTAAGCAGAGCTTGTGTTATGGGTACTAGACAACTGATATAAATACTTATATACTTTTTTTTTGTAAATACATATATATTATACATAGAAAACACCCAAACTCCGAAACAAATATTTGCAGATCATACAAACATTTGGTCCGACCCGGGAATCGAACCCGAGACCTCCAGCTTAGCAGTCGCATACGCTACCACTACGCCACCACGAAATCAGATAATGTTGCCCTGTCTTTACATGTAGTTGGCAATTACTGCCACATAGCCAACTATTAATTACTGAATAAAGCACATAAAATTAATAAAATATTAAATTTTAAGTTTACGTGAAACTTATTTGGAACAATGACCAAGAAGTAGAATTCCAAGAATCTTAACCCTAAAACGTGTTCTTTTAAAACTCTTAATACGTTTCCATCCGTGTGTTGACCTTTCTATAAATTGTGCATATCAAAATTTTTATTAAGGCTACGGTGTAAATAGCGGTTTGTACGCTTCGCATGGATCTCGAACTGATCCTAATATTGAGGACTCTAGAGCCACATTAACACGCCACTACACCGAAGATCTGCCAGTAGTCAGCACGGACGAAATCGAGGTGGCTCTTGGACAGTTGAAAAATGAAAAAGCCCCTAGAGAGGACGGCGTTATAACAGAATTGTTAAAGGCTGGAGGTAAACCCTTGCTGAGGGAGTTCCAAAAGCTTTTTAACGCTGTCCTGTTCGAAGGGAAAACTCCAGAGGCGTGGAGTAGAGGTGTGGTCATCTTGTTCTTCAAAAAGAGTGACTAAACTGGGTTGAAGAACTATAGACCAATTTCCCTTTTATTTAGGTCACGTCTACATGCTGTTCTCAAGAGTCATATGGAACCGTCTTGCGCGAAGACCCGACGAATTAAAAGTAAGCTGAATTTCGGATCGGATATGACACCATAGACCACATCCACACAGTGCGGCAGATAAAACAGAAGATAAAAGAGTATAATCAGCCCCTGTGTTTAGCATTCGTGGACTATGAGAAGGCTTTTGACTCGATCGAGATCTGGTCGGTTCTGGAGTCCCTGCAGCGTTGCCAAGTAAACTGGCAATACATCCAAGTACAGAATCAGCAAACAAGACCCATACCATTATATCGAAGAGTGAGGCAAGGGGGCGTTATTACCCCGAAATTGTTCACAAATGCAATGGGAGATTGGTTCAAGACGCTGCACTGTAAAGGACGTGGCATAAATATCAATGGCAAATACATTTCTCACTTGCGATTTTCCGTCGACATCATTATCATAGCAGAGTCGCTGGACCTATAACAGATTCGGAACGACCTGGCTGACTTTTCTGTGCGCATCGGCCTACGGATAAACTTGGACAAAACCAAGGTCATGTACAACGAAATGAAGACCTAAATTAACTCTTAATTTTGACGTTAGAATAATAAAATAATAAACGAATTAGTCGTGTTGTAAACCAATCGATTAAAAAGTATAATTAACATGTTAACACGACATTTAAGGTCAGAGAGCTGTACGATGAATTGAGAAATAAACTTCTAATTGACTCATAGATGTTAAATAAATTAGCGAAGGGCATTATTACTTTATAGAAGAATTATGGTTCATTAACACGCTCTTAGTTGCTTGGTATTCAACTATTTGATAACTCAACTTCAAATGAATGTCTATTAACGATAATTGTTTAATAAAAATAACTTAGTTTCACAATTTTATTATCAAAGAGAAAAATCGTGAGTTCATTTTACTTAGATAGCGGTCATTTTGTTAATGTACACCAGAGTTGTAGTGGAGTGTCGAATTTTAATGCTTTAATAAAAAATACAAAAAGAATATAGAATGGTCAATATGCTGGAAAATAAATTAAATTGAAAAAGCTTATTGCGATCGATCTTGTACACTGTGACATATAATGGACAAGATGCAAGTTTTAATACGTTTTTGTCTAGCTTTTCTTCCGTTTAATCTCATTTATATTTCTTTTAAATATATCTCCCGCATTAGTAATATATACCGTGCGTCGCGTCGGACTTTACAAACACACATATAACGGACACCAAGAACATCCAGACTCAGTACAACAATTTGTGGTTAACACAAAGTGTGGTCCCGTGTGGGATTTGAACCTACGACACTTGGCACAGTAGAAAGTGGCGTGGCGACCGCTTAAACTACTAGGCCGACAGTGCAGTCAGACTGATTCTGTCCACTGAGATGGAAGCCCATGTTTGAATCATTATTTTCTCAGTAGGTATGTTAGTTTTTATATAGCATAATACATATCAATGTAGATAAATGTAGATAATGTTCTTAGAATTTGTTGATTTTATTTATCGTAACTGGCATGGCCAAATTTATTGTAGGCTGACTTAACAAGTTTCGGTAGTACAAGATCAATACATATGGTTATATATAAAAACGATTTGTATATATTTGAAATTGATTTAAAAAAACCCCTTAAGAGTAATGAAAATATGGCTTCATCCGCTGTTGACAAACAAGATATAGAAAGTGAATTTGTTAAAAATTTAACCCAAATACGAAAAGGGTTTATTGATCCGTGTATCCATCCATATTACTTCATTCAATATCATTAAAACGGTCAAACACTATCATCTTCACGAATAACTCTTTTTTTTTTATTGAATAGGGTTCAAACGAGCAGACGTATCGCTTGATGGGAAGCGATTGCCGTCGCCCATGGACACCTGCAAAACCAGAGGCGTCACAATTGCTTTGTTGGCCTTTGGGGGAATGGTTGGCCTGTGAGGACGTGGTATCACTCCGGTCGAGCCGGCCCATTCATGCCGACGTATGGCTCTCCCCAACAATAACTATATAAAACACTATCTCACCAACGCAACTTCATCTACAACTCTTTTTAATAATGCTCGGTTCGGTCTAAGCGTGAAGTTAATTATCCTACCTTATGCACGCTAGGAAAAGTCATATTTAAAAAAGCGTGAAATTCGGTTAGATGGTTTTGGAGTTCAACATCAGGAACAACGTAGCAGCATTTTAATATCAAATAATGAAATAAGATGTAACGGTAAAAGGTTTTTAAGCTTATAGATATTTTTATAGTACAAGATCTATATAAAAACAGACTTCATAACATTTTGTTAAGTTGATACTTTCAGCATTGTCTACCATTCTACACAAATTAATATCAAGTTAACTTGTTTTCCATTACCTTATACTCAATATATATATTGACTACTACGTTGACCTTTCACCGTGGGAGAGCCACGCTTCGGCAAGCATGGGCCGGCTCGACCGGAGTGATACCACGGCCTCACAGAAAACCGGTGTGAAATAGCGCTTGCGCTGTGTTTCACCGAGTGAGTGAGGATACCGGAGGTCCATATCCCAACCCCTCCCCCATTCCTCTCCCCATCCTCCAAAGGCAGGCAACGCACCTGTGACGCCCCCGGTGTTGTACCCACAACACCGGGGGCATCCATGTCCATGGGAGGCGGTAATCGCTTACCAACAGGCGATACATCTGCTCGTTGACCACCTATTACATTAAAAAAACCCTGATAGCTAGCGTGTGCAACTTAGCAGCTAGTCAAGAACTCTCAGGTTCGATTCCCGAGGCGGGCCAGTTGATATATCGTATTTTTGTTTATGAAATTCTTATTAACTTGCCCGTAGTATGGAAAATGGAAGTGTTACCCGGCCCGTGCCTCGGAAATCAAGTTAAGTCGTCGACCCCGGTTGCCATTAACATCTATGGTAATCGTTATTGAGAAGTCAGTCCTCTCAAATACACTGACGCTAGTTTCAGCCTTTGAATTCAGTTCACACTCAGGGTTGTAGAGGTTTGATGCCGGTCGCTTCGTGGAAAAACTGATATTCAAGTAAAACAGGTGGAACTAGTAGCCGACCCCAAATAATCTTGGGATAAGGCTAGGCAGAAGAAGACCTTATACTTAATCATTTAGGTTTTTTGTTTCGTGAAGAAGTAAAATTGCGAAGTAAAATAATGTAGAATGTAGGTACGCGGATAAATTACAGCGTAGTACCTATTAACAGTTCTCTTAGTGCAAAAAGCCACTCGAGCGATTTATGGTTCTACATTAATACTCAATGGTTTTAGTTACGAGATTCTCGAACATTTTGTTCTAGAAAATTCAGAAACATCATTTTACGTCGGTATAATAAAGATGTACTTGAGTATAGCAATAGTAGTGCAGATAGAATCAAAAGCTGAAGTGAGAAAGCCACAAATTCATACAATTCATACTTTATATTAACTATTATAGACTCGAAACTAGCTCTGTTTGTTTGGTACGCTTTGACGGCTAAACTGCTGCACCGATTTTTATGAAGTTTGTCATAGAAATATTCTGAAGGATCTTCTTTTTAACCAGGATGACCCACTACCACAATATATTATTTACTTTATGTAAAGATACCTGAAATATAGTTATATTAATTAACAGTACAATAGAAAGGAAACATCTGAATACTCTCGAGCAATTCCTAAGTGTTACTCAAAGAACCAAAGTAACTAAAGTTGGTGAAGTCAATAAAATCATTTATCTGCAACCCTGCAACAGAGTTGCGTAGTACATTGTAAACAGTTTATTAATTTAATTATTTAATTACTTTACAATAATAATGATTAACAGCATCATAACAAATTTTGCCAACAACAATCTACACTGAATTATAATAATAGCAAAAATGGCGGTTACCCATCATCCTTGCTACAACTATATATTTACGTGTAAAGAACGGTGGTACTTCCCATAACGCCGCTGTCTCTCTTGACTCCATGTATTTCAAGACTCTAGCTAACATATTTGACGTTACTTTATTTTAAAGAATAAAGAATGAGAACGGAAAGATATACCTCACGGCATGAATAAAGATTACGTAGTTGTAAAGACTTTCCAAGCGGAATATTAAAATTGTAGAGCCATAAGAAGACCAGAGTTTTGCTATTCTAAACCAAAATTTGATCACGATAAAGTTCAAAGTACAGATCAAAATTAAAGTAACATATTTTACAAATTTATAAAGGACTATAATTGCCTGTATTAGAAAGTGCATAAGGATACATCTAGCAGTACAAAATAAATCTCAATAATAACTAAGTATTTGCTTAGAGATACAAAAAAAAATCGTTATTGATGATAGAAAAAAAGTCCTTCTATAAAAAAGTCAGAACTGAATGCGAGGCGCCCAAAGTAGACCAAAATGGCGTGCAATATGACAGGTTTCTATCCAGCAATGAACTGGAATAGGTCGATGAAGATAAAAGTATGCCATCACATAGTTTTTTTATAGAGTGGGTACAGGAGACAAAGGAGCAGATCATCCTTATTGCCTATGCGTACAAGGCAGCATAGCAGACCCACACTGCGGTGGCCTAATAAAAAGCTTTTTCACGGCTCGTTTAAAAGATCAAGGCTGGCAATTCAAGAGTCACAATCAAAGTACATTTTTATCTCAAAAATAAATCTCATTTTGACAAGCAATAATTCCTTCCGTCATGGAGTATTCTACAGAAAACTAGAATAAAAAGTAAGGTTCCAAATTAAAAGTACAAACAAGTACTTCTGAACCACTGTCGAAATATCTTGCTATAAACTTTGAAACATATATTCATTTTTGTTCCTTTATTTGTGGAAAATATTTTAGGGGTTGCAAGAGAGGCGAGGCGCCCTTTGTTTGTAGCAAGCCTTTGAAAACAGTTTCAATGTTATCCTATCAATCAAATTCCGCGCTTCGCTTTGATCCGAATGAAACAGTTCGTCAGTCACTCAAAATGTCGTTGCGTAAACATATTGTAGTACGTTTTAGAGATATGGCTACAAAGTCGGATTTAAGTTGAAATGATTGCGGCTTCGAACACGTTGTCAATTTCAATTTCAACTCATCAATATGTGATCACCGTTGTTGTTCGGGTTGTAATAATTTCTGAAAAGATTTATAGACTACGGGCCCATGTCAAAAATGTATGGGTCATGTGCACCACTAGGAGAGACATTTTATATATTTTTTATCATTAATTTCTTTACGACGACGACTTAAGGACTTATAATTGAAAACCATAAATACTTGACATTGGCAAAAATAGCTGATCCGAGTGATCCGGCTGGTTGCCATTTCATTAAAAGAAGAAGATGTCCATTGATGTCTAAGAGTTTCAGCACGTGTGATTGTGCTAAACCTGAAAATTACCAATTAACTGTTTTTTCTGTTATTTATTTATTTTTTGAACTTGGCGGCGTCTGTTAACATTTTTTGTTTTCCAAAAATTGGATACTTCGCCCACAGAAGCCGCCCAAGTGGTGGCGTTGCTGAAGTCTGGGCTTAGTTAGCGTGTTGTGGATACAATACTATATCTAAGCTTGTCATCAGTACATAGAGTGTACAAACGCTATCGCGAAACTAGGCTATTCACGCGACGTCCTGGTTCTGGTACGAATCGAGTTACAACTGAACGACACGACCGATTCATTGCAACAGTTTCTTTGAGAAATCGGCGTCTTAATACATTTTAACTGCAGCAGCAACTTCGTGTTGTTAGAAATGTAGCAGTAAGTAACTCTACAATTAGAAGAAGATTAAAGAAACGTGTATTGGTACCACACAAGCTTGCATGTACATGTATTGTTTTTTCCTGTTTCCTTCATGATCCACATAGGGTAAAAGTGACTCATTTAACAAATCAGTAAAGTCTATCAAAATTTTATTTGAATTCGGAATATTTTCATTCGGATTTGAAAAGCAAATACCACCTACTATTAAATAACATTTAATATTTATTATCAGTAATGAACGTTTTTCCGATAATTCTTACGAAACTTCAATGTGTGTTTCGATTTTTTCGATGAGAAGTGTAGTCGCGTATTTTTTTTTTTACTATTACTAACTGTAACTCACTCCTCTGCAGAAATGCATACAAAATAAATGTACTTAAAATGCGCACAAAATACTTTCTTATACATCGATTGTACAGGGTGTCTCAAAAGAAATTTTATATTTGTTTAGCTTACTGCGTGAACGCTGTGTACTTGAGGGGTGCGGGGGTTATGTCAATTGGTAGCTTGGCTCTTGGGGATTCAGTCGCTATGGAGCGTTTCTCGGGAGCAGACCGCGCGTTGTGCGTGCGAGAGTTTTACAAGAACGGTGATTCGACAACTGTCGCGCGTAGAAAATTCTGCAGTATTCGAGGTTTTCGCCACTTAAATGATGCGCCAAGCCTTCCTCTCATTCGACATTGACATCGACTGGATCAACGCTGGATAAATCAAAATCCGGGCGACCTAGGTCATCAAGAACGGTAGAAAACGTGGAGAGTGTTAATCAATCTGTACGTGACGACCAGAGCCTTTCAATTCGGAAGCGCGCGAGTGCTTTAAATGTGCATAGATCATCATTACATCGCATTATGCACAAAGATCTAAAGCTGCACCCCTACAAAATTTAATTGGTGCAAGAATTAAAGCCCCAAGATGCCGGTCAGAGGCTTAATTTCGTAAATCAGATGATTGAGCGATTTTCAACGTTTACCAACATTTTGTTTTCGGATGAAGCTCATTTTCATCTTAATAAATAAGCAAAACTGCCGCTACTGGAGTTCAGCCAATCCGAAACGCAAACATCAGAAACCCCTACACTCGCCTAAAGTGACCGTATGGGCTGCCATGTCGGCGCGAGGAATTATCGGCCCTTACTTTTTTGAAGACGAAATGGGGCGTACAGTTACAGTGAATTCAGAGCGTTATGTGGAGATGTTAGACAACTTCTTGGTACCTGAACTGCAAAACTTTCCTGGCTATAACCAAAGAACATGGTTTCAACAGGACGGAGCAACTTCACACACGTCCAATATATCTCTGCCACGTGTTCGTGAAATTTTCTCAGGAAAATTGATCTCCCGGAGAGGTGACATAAATTGGCCTCCACGTAGCCCAGATTTATCCCCTATGGACTTTTTCCTATGGGGTTATCTTAAATCTAAAGTTTACGCCAATAAACCAACTTCACTGGCGCATTTGAAAGAAAATATCCGTCACGAAATGGCAGCCATCCCTCACTCCACCTGTCGAGCAGTCATAAGTAATTTTACTGTTCGATTAAATGAGTGCCAACAACGTGAGGGTTTACATTTAGACGATATTATTTTTAAGAAATGAATTCCCAAAAAGTGTATTTTAACAATAAATAAACATTTTTTCTATATACCGCTTCCTTTTTTTTTAATCAATCCACTAAATATGAAATTTCTTTTGAGACACCTTGTAGAAGACAATATCTCTTCTATATTTCATAGATCATTGTATCTCTCAATAACACAAAAGAGGGTGGCGTTAATGAATGAAGTGTTTCTGAAATGTTCGTTTTGGGAATTTCGATTGGGAATATGGGACAGCTGGCCAAAATAAACTGATGAAACGAGACCGCGGCAGCTTTACGAAGCTATTTTACCAATTTATGCTTTTATAAAGGTAACTTAACGGTTGAGACAGAAGGTTTTATTAGATTCCCGGATCTGAATAAATAATTCCCGTCACCTGGTGGTGCTCGAATGAGTGAAATAGTTATTGGCGGGTATTATGAAAGGATATCTTCGTTTTAATGTAACAACTTTTGTAACAAAACGAACTTTTATAATAAAACTGCTAAAGTTTTTCTGTAATATCCAGTTTTCGATATTATTATACGTGTAATGCTGAAATATTGCAAGAGGAAAAAGTCAGGCACAGTAGAGGCAAAACATCTTTTTTTTACCATTACATAAGATTACATTATTAGCATTGTTAAAATTAGGTAAAATATACCCCAAGATAAATAAAGGGTCAATGAAATAAACCGCTTTTAAAAAGATTTGAATGAGTGAGAAATGAGTTCTAGTTAGAAGTTTTCCTGCTTTCTTTTATTGGTTAGGGGGCAATCGAGCAGCCGTATCGCCTATAGTAAGCGAGCAGTCGTATCGCCTATGATAAGCGAGGAAACGTATCACCTATGGTAAGCGATTACCGACGCCCATGGACACCCGCAACGTCAGAAGCATCACAAGTGCGTTGCCGGCCTTTGGGGGATGGGGTATGGGCCTCCGATATCCTCACTCACTCGGTGAAACATAGTGCAAGTGTTATTTCACACCGGTTTTTTTATGAGGCCGTGGTACTCCGGTAGAGCCGAAGCGTGGCTCTACAACGCTGTTATTTTAGAATCTAATTTAAACAATTGCTAGTTCTAGTTTTTGGTATTAATACTTTTTTTATACACGTTATACGTTTTCGCCGTCTTATACCAGACTGAGAGCAAGAGGAACGCGGTTGGACGATATGGGTCTTTGTCCACTTGCCATAGAAGCCAGTCATGAGAAGCCGAAGTCCACGTGTGTGTGTGCGTGGCTTAGTTGAAAAGCGGTGGTCGCGTTTTTACAGGTATGATATATAAAATAAATATAGTGTACTCCTTCTTAAAAGGCTGGCCACGCACTTATAACGCCTCTGGTGTTGCGGATGTCCATGGGCGGCGGTAATCGCTTACCATCAGATGATACGTCTGCTCGTTTGCCCCCTATACAACAATAAAATATATATATTTAGATATGATACACTTTTTAGGCGAAGTATGGCATACTGTTTTGTTTTAGTCGATTTTATTCTGACACAACGGCCTCGGAAGAGCGACGCGCGACGCCCTAAAGGCAACAAATAAAAAAATGCCACGCAGCTTGTTAAAATTCGTGCGCTGATGAATTTTAAATTTCTTTACTTGAAACAAATGGGTTGTCATGTTGTAAATGGTTTCTTTAATTGTCAAATGTAACTTGGACTTTATTTTATAAACTTATACCAATAAACTGACAAATACAGAGAGTAAAATGTGCCTAAAATTTGATAATTGCAGATATATTGTAATTGAACTGTACAGTCTCATAAAATTATGTTATTGCGCTTGTAGTGTGTCTAAACACTAACATTTAATTAAATATTAAGACCTATAAATATTATTTATGTCTATCTATTTACTTTTTTGTTACTGCCTAAAATCCCAATAGTTTGACTGCATGGTATGCTTAGTGGATTAAGCGGTCGCCACACCACTTTCTATTGCGCCACATGGAACAACACTTATGTTATCCACAAATTGTTGTTCAGAATCTTGGTGTTCTTTGTGTTCGTTTGATGTAAATTCCCTCGCAACATAAGAGGGATTTGTCTTTTTAAAAAAAAAGAAAAAGTAAAAACAGTATTGTTATCTAAAACTTAAAATTTTGTTATTATGTAAAATCAATAATTAAACTATAGTCATCTGAAGCCTTACTTTTGTGGGGGAACGGGTATCATGTTCCACCCAACACAAAGGGAGGATCCTCCGACCAGGCGAGGTGATCATGCCTGGCGGGCTACTGCCCAATAGTTGATGTTGGGATGTTGTATATATGATAATCGGCGCGGGAACTTTATTTGCGCGATTCAGGATTGGTAGTTACTCCGTGCAGTGTAGTTTGTAAGTACAGTGCGTTACTTCGTAGTTCAGTGTATCTTCGGTAGATGGCGCTGTATGTGGAGGTCGCCACATCACTCCCCTCCAAGACTGGAGGTCGATATATATTGCGTCAGCTGTCTGTGCTCTGTTGTGGAGCTTGCCAGTGCCAGGAATGAGTAGTTCCAGTGAGTCGGAACTGAGTGCCGCAAGTTCCAGTGAGTCGGAACTGAATGCCGCTAGTCCCAGTGAGTCGGGGCTGAAGTCCGCTGATCCCAGTGAGTCGGGATCGCATGCGGTGCGCGGTGCTGCGGTGAGGTCCCCAGTGAGTCGGGGCGGTTGCTGCGTAGTGGCTGGCTGTTGCGTAGACGGGAGAGAGATGCTCTGCTTACATAGACCGTAGGTGCAGTGTGCTGTGCCTAGACGCTGTAGAGGCCGTAGGGCTTACCAGGCTGGAGCGGTCGCGTCCTGCGTGTGGTATATCCCAGTTGAGGCCGAAGTTGCTGGCTGGCTTGAGACTTGCTGTGGGAGTGAACATGATGGTGGCGCGGCTTGAAGGCTGCTTCCAATCACGTCGGGGTCACCACTGTGGGGGAACGGGTGTAATGTTCCACCCAACACAAAGGGAGGATCCTCCGACCAGGCGAGGTGATCATGCCTGGCGGGCTACTGCCCAATAGTTGATGTTGGGATGTTGTATATATGATAATCGGCGCGGGAACTTTATTTGCGCGATTCAGGATTGGTAGTTACTCCGTGTAGTGTAGTTTGTAAGTACAGTGCGTTACTTCGTAGTTCAGTGTATCTTCGGTAGATGGCGCTGTATGTGGAGGTCGCCACACTTTGATCAAGGGTGTACACTGATTTCATTAATAAATAAAAGGTAGTTTGTTGTAGTGCGCTTTGGTACTTTACGTAAAGTACAGAATAAATATAAATTAACAAATAACTTTTGTATAAAGTACTATCGTCAATAAATTATTTACGTAGATACAATTATAATCGGTGTACTTAGTATTGATATTGTAAAGTAGCAATAAACTATATCGGATTACGTGTTGGGACTTTTACTTGCCACTCACAAGATTTTTAGCTCAGCTACTCGAGATAAGGTACGGTCTTGTTCTTACAATTTAACCAAATAGTTGTGGCGAAAATAATCCTTTTATATCCAACTAGCTGACCCACGCAACCTCGTTTGCGTTTTATATTGCCCGTAGCGTGAAAATTTCCCCCGTTTTCGAAACATTCTTCATTGGTGCTTCGCTCCTATTAGTAGTAGCGTGATGGTATATAGCTTATAGCCTTTCTCGATAAATGGACTATCCAACACTGAAAGAGTTTGTTAAATCGGACCAGCGGTTCCTGAGATTAGCGCGTTCAAACAAACAAACTCTTCAGCTTTATTATTGGCTACGTATCTCACAAAATGGATAGCCATTGTATCAGAAAAAGCAAGTCTACTTTTCTAAATTTTTAATCGCTCCTGTATTTTTAACATGACATCGAAACCAAATAATAATTTTCGTATTTTTATTCAATCTTTGTTTTTAGAATTTCTTTTATTAAATACAATTAATTCGTCTTGATATCTACAACAAAAAAAATAATTGCAAAATAATAACTTTTTACATGTTGTTTTTTTTAGAGTATTTCAAAAATGATTTTTTCAGAGTATTTCAAAAATGGAACATGTAGAAAAGGGTCACAGAAGTTTATAAAAATACTGAACGGATTAGCAAAACGCTGTACAGTGAGTAAAAAAAATAAAAAACTTTGAATACATTTCGAATGGGAAATACATTTGAAATCCATTGAAACGTTTTGCTACATGTCTGTATAGTATTATTTGAATTTCCGTGAATTGCTTTATTTATTTAAAGAATTCAAATTATTCGAGTTCTAAAAAGCAAGTTGAGGTGTGGGGAGAGGGAGAGGAGGAGGGGTTTGGGTATGGGCCTCCGGTATCCTCATTCACTCGGCGAAACACAGCACAGGCGCTGTTTCACATCGGTTTACTGAGAAGGTATCACTCCGGTCGAGCTGGTCCAACCAACCTGTCTAGCCAGCATGACATAGTAGACCAAAGCCTGCTTTCTAATGAGAGGACGTATCTCCGGCAGTGGACTGTGAAGGCTTTTGATTAGTTGGTTGCGTTTGAAGAAAAGTTTATTGTCACATTATATACTAACATAGGCTCAATCGCTCAATCTCAATCATTCTGTCTTATGTAAATGTTGACTTACTCCGGATTACTCGCTTACCATCAGGCGATACGTATGCTCGTTTGCCACCTAATCCATTAAAAAAAGTTTTCATACCCATCACAGTTTTGTTGTCCTGCGTAGTGAAACAAATAAACTTATAATTATAGAAACAAAGTAAAAAAAAATGTTTATTTTCAACATACAAACCTACTAATTCTTAAAACAAAAGCATTAAGTAATAGTGGCACTGACGCTATAACCGTGAAATATTAAATATAGCATACTAAGACAACGCTAGAGTAGCACTTATTGAAACTTAGTTAAATGAATGTGTGACGACTTCCACATAACACACACAACAATAACATACTACAGCGCCATCTACCGAATCTATACTGAACTACGAAGTAACGCACTACACGGAGTAACTACAAATCCTGAACCGCGCAATAAATATTTCTCACGCCGATTATCATAAATACAACATCCCAACATCAACTGTTGGGAAGTAGCCCGCCAGGCATGATCACCTCGCCTGGTCGGAGGATCCTCCCTTTGTGTTGGAGGGACCTAACACCCGTTCCTCCACAAATGTATTTAGTATTCAGTATTCAGAATTTTTATACATGTGTTAATTTAGCAAAACGATTATAAGCCTTAAGTATATATATATTTTGTACACAATGAATATAAAAGTCACAAAAGTAGCTACTTACATATAATCAAATTCTTTGGTCATTCAACTATAAATCGAATAAAAGAAAGGTCAAGGGACCATCAAACATTTTGCACAAAGTTTTCACTTCTAAATTGTGTTTGCAATGTGACGTAACTTCGTTGTTTGTATGTAATGTTTATGGTTGATTTCCCACAATCTCAAACGTAAATATCGGAATAGTTGCTTAAAATGTTACGTAAACTATATTGCACTGTTTTGTTTACTTTAGCAACTTGAATTAAAAAACACACGCCTTATACTGTAATAGACTACGGGCCCGTATCGAAAATTGATGGGTCATGTGAACCACCAGGAGACTTTTTTAGAAAGATACAGGGGCATAAAACAATAACATTTAGCACTATGCTGTCACTTAGAAGCTGTCCAACTGAGTATAGGTAAAGGGGAGGGAGTAGGAACCGTCCATTTTTCTCCCTTGTTACATAATTTTTGTACAGCGTTGCGAGATAATGGATTAGAAGAGATATTGAAATTGAATGGGATCGATGCCGTACAAAAATAGTGAGCCACAAAGTTGGATTTCTTTTTGATTTCCCGGCGATTGTCTCGCTCAATTTAGTCATTTAATTTTAGACGGCATTGATCCCATTCAATTTCAATATCTCTTCTAATCCATTATCCCACAACGCCGTACAAAAATTATGTGACAAAGGAGAAAAATGGACGGTTCCTACTCCCTCCCCTTTATCTATACTCAGTTGGACAGCTTCCAAGTGACAGCATAGTGCTAAATGTTATTGTTTTATGCCCCTGTATCTTTCTAAAAAAGTCTCCTGGTGGTTCACATGACCCATAAATTTTCGATACGGGCCAGTAGTCTATAAGGTTTTATGCAATAATGTCTCGCGGTGTTGCCTAAAGTTGTTTTTGTACCTTGCCCATCGCATGTGAACACTACTTTTTTCGACGTAGAAAGTATGTGCTATATTATAATCTATCTCTTTTCAGAGTTTCATCAAGAACAGTTTAGCTGTTCTTGCATAAAAAAGTATTTTCACCTTTACAATATTAGTAAGATTATACAGGCACAAATGACTATTCATCGAACCTCTTAGGCTTACCAAATAAAATGATGTAAATGTAAATGTTTGTATGATCTGCAAATATTTGTTTCGGAGTTTGGGTGTTTTCTATGTATAATATGTATGTATTTACAAAAAAAAAAGTATATAAGTATTTATATCAGTTGTTTAGTACCCATAACACAAGCTCTGCTTAGCTTGGGACTAGATGGCGTTGTGTGTTAGATGTCCGGAATATTTATTATTATTATTATTTATTATTATTAAATAAAATAAAGTATAATTATTTCTTCATGCTCTTATGCTCTCGGCTAAGAACAAACTCCCTATCTCTTCCCGAGGGTGCCGTATAAGACGATTTAAGGATTATCCATTGAGGAGGGGAGGCCACGACGTTCATCGGTGTACTTTTTCAGCTTACTGCGATTACTAAGCCTGCTGAAAAGGTACGCGATAATACCGAATTCTTTCTTTTTTTTTTCATTTCATAGGTAATTTATACGAAATACGCCCTTGTGTTAATATTTTTTTGTTAGATTCCTTATATTTAAATGTAAGGTATCTATCTCACTATATTTTAATTTTAAATATAAAAATTTATAGAGTTTTGAAATTTCTACTTGGTCGTGCAATAATACACTAAATAATTATAATCACTACATAGTATAAAACAAAGTCGCCTTTTCTGTCCCTATATCCCTATGTGCGCTTAAATCTTTAAAACTACGCAACGGATTTTGATGCGGTTTTTTCCAATAGATAGAGTGATTCAAGAGGAAGGTTTATATGTATAATACATGCATCATATACTAAGGCAACATTGCTAATTTTAGAGGTTTCTTTTTTAGGCCCGTGCAAAGTCGGAGCGGGCCGCTATGTTTTTATATACAACGTTCATAGTTTTTCTGTAGTGTATTTAATTTAGTATCAGCATTGCACCCGTGCGAAGCCGGGCGGGTCGCTAGTTGCAATTATAAAATAATGGCTTATTGTGACTATAAATGATTACAACGGTTACAAAAGAATATGTCTTGTATCTTTAACAAAGAAAAATGGATTAAACAATTTTTAGTTTAAAGAAAATATAAAATAAAAATATTAAATAATAACCAACATGGATATGTTTTTTTAAACGGGAATGTTATATTTATCGTATACAAGCTGAACCCCGCGGTGGCGGGTAGCCGCGGTACAACAATAATCGCAGGCAACACCGCGAGGCGAAGCAATATCTTTACAAATTGTAGCCTATGTGTTATTCTGATGTATAAGCTACATTATTGTAAAGTTTCATGTAACTCCATTCAGTAGTTTTTGCGTGAAAGAGTAATAAACATCCATCCGTTTCGTTCTCGTTTGTCCCCTATTCCATAAAAAAAATATTTCTTACTGTTTTTAATACATGACCCTATTTCATTACATTTCATGGATACTGCACAATAATCTAAGATAATTTGAGTACTTGATAGCTCAATATATCGAAGTCGTTATGATAACAAGACTGAATTGAAATAGTCTGCGCTTTATGAAGTGTGGCGCCCATTCGTTGTCTGACTCAAGCGCGTAAGGAATTCGATATGAGCTACAACTGTTGTGATATTTATTGAATAATGGGCAAATAAGACTAATTTTATTAGACTGAGCACATAGATACATATACAATAAACTAATTAACTACAAATTAACTTTTATGATAGAAATATACTATGAGGCCTTGAGGATGGCTGTTCTTAAACGATGTAGTCGAAGTAACGAGATTTGAAATTAATATTGGATTTAAAATACCTATTATTTCTTAATCACTAAGTTTTTGAAATTCGTTTAATTTCTACATAAGAAGTAACGACATGTATGAATTAATTTTGAGACTAGTTAAGAATAATTTAATATTTCAGACAGACAGACGCTTACACTTGAGTTTGATTAAGAACGAATTTGGAAAGTAGATCTTTACGGCAATCTGAATATGCTGAAGGTTTCTGTCCATGAAACTATCATAACTGGTAACGGAGCTTTTTTTACTTTAAATACTTGGTCTGTTACTTTTCATATGAAACTTTCGATAAAAATATTTATTTATATAAGTACCTACTAGCTGAACCCCGCGGTGCGGTATGACAATAAGCGCGGGCAACGCCGCAAAGCAAAGCTCTTCTTCTTCACATCTTCATAAATTGTAGCTTATGTGTTATTCTGATGTAGGTAGAAGCTATATCAAAATCCATTCAGTAGTTTTTGCGTGAAAGAGCACAAACATACTCATTTACATACTCACAAACTTTCGCCTTTATAATATTAGTAGAATACTAAATTTACCTGCGGCTCCCTCTGTTTTTATATCGGTTACGGCGGTCCTTCCTTAAGAATCGAAGTATCTCCATGCTAAATTTAATTGAAATTGGTGCAGCGGCTTAGCCGTGGAATGGTATCAGACAGACAGACTTTCAAAATTTGTAATATTACAATCGATTAAATTTTGCGAAGTCAATTATAACAATAGAAAGCGCGCTGCGAAGCGTGTTTAGCCTATTTCTTATTCTATAATTAGTTTAATAATCAGTGAATGAAGTCGTTAAGTAGATCTCCTAATTACTTTTTAATGGTGCAATGGGCACACTTGTCTTTAGACCAACACAGATTTATTATATATCTGTATTATCTAGGAACATAGGAATAAGAATATTATAACTCCAGCTAGTGCTGGAAGAAGCATAACTTGGAAAAAGATAATCACAGATTTTGTATTCGTAACATTCTCTAACTAAAATACTAATAACTGCAGTACAATTGTGTTAGTACGTATTTTATAGTTTTTTTCTTTTCTTAAAATGAGAATTTCCGCCTTAGCAATAAACATTCTGTGTCGCAGGTGACTTTATAAACATACATGAAAGGGACACAAAGAATACCTAAACTCAGAACAACAATTTGTGGTTCATACAAGGTGTTGTTCGATGTCGAATTTGAGTCCACAAAACTCAATGTAGCAGAAAGTGGCGAGGCGACCGCTTAAACCACTATACCAACTGTGAAAGCGACTTGCTTGTATACTTATGCTATTTATTTCACCATAAATATTTGAGACTTTTTTATGGAATAAGGGGCCAACGAGCATACGCATCACCTGATGGTAAGCGATTATCGCTGCCCATGGATACCCGCAACACCAGAGGCGTCACAAGTGCGTTGTCGGCCTTTGAAGGATGGGGAGGGGATGGGAAAAAGGAGTTGGGATATGGGCCTCCAGTACCCTCACTCGCTCGGTGAAACACAGCACAAGCGCAATTTCCCACCGGTTTTCTGTGAGGCTGTGGTGTCACTCCGTTCCATCCGGTCCATTCATGCCAAAGCGTGGCTCTCCCACTGTAAATTATTCTACTTTTAACGAAATAACTTTATCTGGTAGATTCTGAGGTATTTGGCCTTTTGTTTAATATGTATTCAAAGTTCTCTCGTAAAAGTTATCTGAGGATTGCCATTGTGTGCAGATATCCAGCCGAGTTAACTGAGTATTGTACTTTGTATCAAGTATCAACTTTTAAACACAGACTAAACTTTGAAGACAAAAGGAATGTTCGACTACTGTATACCTAAGTAATTGTGAAAAAGAAAAAAAAATACGATTTTTTTTGTGCATGGGGCAGTAAATCCGTTATTTTTTAAATAAATTCTTATTTAGACGTAGCGAATATGTTCTCTTTCTATGGTTTTATTAATCATCATCATCATCAGCTCGTTGCAGTCCACTACTGGACATAAGCTACAGGGAGAGCCCAAGGAACACCACAGAGCCCGGTCTGTTGCTTTTTGCATCCAGTTGCTGGCACCCCTCTTACGTAAGTCGTCCCGCCATCTGGCCAGAAGGCGTCCCACACTACGTTTGCCAAGACGCGGTCTCTATTTTAAGACACGCTTACTTCAGCGGTTGTCTGTTCTACGACATATGTGACCAGCCCATTGCCCCTTCATTCTACCAACTTTCAGAGCTATGTCGGTCACTTTGGTCCTCTTACGGATTACTTCGTTACGAATTTTGTCCTTCAAAGAGACTACTAGCATAACTCTTTCCATGGCACTCTGAGCGACTTTGAGCTATATATAAAATAAAAAGTAATATACCATAACAAAATATATGCCAGTTTCAATAATTTTAGAAAAAAAAAACAACATTAAGTATTCATCATCATCAGCCTATCGCAGTCCACTGCTGGACATAGGCCTCTCCAATAGCACGCCACTTAGTTCGATCCTCGGCTTCTCGCATCCAGCTCCTGCCAGCCGTCTTGCGCAAATCATCACTCCACCTGGCCCGTGGACGTCCTACACTACGTTTGCCGAGACGCGGTCTCCACTCAAGAACCCGTTTACCCCAACGGTTATCAGTTCTGCGGCAAATATGGCCAGCCCAGTGCCACTTCAGCTTGCTAATCCTGTGGGCTATGTCGATCACCTTGGTTCTCTGTCGGATCACCTCGTTTCTAATACGGTCCCTTAGAGAAACGTCGAGCATAGCCCTTTCCATAGCACGCTGAGCGACTTTGAACTTGTGAACCAGCCGTACCGTAAGTGTCCTGCGGCAGCGTTTGGGAAGCTTCGTCGAGTCTTCTCATCATCGATCCCACAGTGCCTAAAGTCAAAAGTCTTCAAAGAGTGCGTCCTACCCGTAATGACATATGGAGCCGAAACGTGGACATTAAGTATTATAAGTACATAATCAATTACAGCCTTCAATAGTCCACTGCTGGACATAACCACGCCTTCGAAAAGTGATTTTGGTCTACTATACCACGCTGGCCAAACGGGTTGGTGTAGGTTTTGTTTCAAGTTCTGAGAGGGGTTCGGCCGTGTTAATAACAGCAGTTCCCGGACCCCTCCTTCTCAGGCGCAGAGTGGCACACCGTGTGGTTTGTTAGTCGGTTCGATTCCGACACACCGCCCCGCCGCAAACCCCGGCGGGGTGACGGCCCGAGGGGGTTTCCACACGTAAAAAGAAAAAAAAAGATTTTGTTTCAAGTTGTCTATAATTATATTATATAAGTACTTTCTCTACTTTTATTGCTCAGTTTATGCTCAATTATCGTCCTAGATTTTAAGAACCTGTAAAATTCTACACTGTAATATAACACAATATAAAAAAGCAGGTCATGGGCCTCTTCCTAGAAAGGAGATTTTAACCTATGTAATGCTTTTTTTATTACTACATCAGTCAATCAACCTATCGCCGTCCATTGCTGAACGAAGGTCCCAAGGAGCGTTAACTGTTTAGGCCCCAAGAAGTGTTAAATATCTCCGTCTTGGCGCAGTCCACACCCATCCGCTTCCAGCCACTTTTTTCAAATCGTCGGTCCATCGTGTCGCAAGGCGTCCTACACTATGTTGCCATAAATAATCACAGTCTTCGTTATGAGTTAAATTATTTTTGCTCAATATTTAAGTGTAACTCATAAGTTCTAAAATTGGATTCCTGTATGAAAATTTTATAAAATAGTATACACTTTAACTTATTTACGAGATTTAATGCACGATCCTAAAATATTTCTACAATAGGTAACACCACAGCCCTCCGAAACACCCTCTCTTTGTGAAGCTTTTCTTTGAAATACGTCACACGAATATTAAAATATATTACATTTAAAAAATGAATGTAAATTGTACTAAAACACGCAAGTAATACCAAATGCTTTCTTTAGCCACACAAAATCATTACTTAATAATAAAATGTTTTAAATGTCTTCCGGTACGCTTCTTACAGAGAAAATTCTCAAGGTAAAGCTAATCGATATGTTTTATATTCCAACTTCGGGAAGTTCGTTAACTGTTTGAGTATGTACGTAAAAAGGCATAAAATCATATAGTCTAGTTGTTACCAAAATAGTCCAAAGCTATTATAACAAAATAAATACTGATTTTAAAAATTACGACACTACATAACATCCATAAATTGAATTTCCCACGCCCACGTTTGAAGTATACTAAATGCAAAACTAATATGAGAAATATGGTGTTCACGTAGTACAAAATGGAGACTTGTTATGTGTAAGTGTATCGCTGTTAGGAAATTTCTGATATAATACCCCAGGTATACTATGATTTTTTAATTACAGATTCAATGGTATTGATTCAATAAAATTATTTTTTTCTTATTCGATCACTGAACAAAAAGTAAGCCTGTGCAAAATTACTTAATAGTACTTAATGGGAGAAAAAGAACACGTTAATCTATCCAATTACACGATCGCTTCTTAACACCTGCTTAAATATTTAAAAAAAGCCTTTAAAAAGCATTGGCTGGCAAAACGTCATGAATTATTAAGCAGTGACACTACTTCTATCCCCACTTCTTTAGCTATTTCCTTTCGAGTGCTACACCTTTCAAGTGTGTAGCCGCAGGGTAAAATAGAACTGTCTAGGATGGCACTTAAAAGTTTTCCGTTAAACGAACAAAATGCCCAGTTGTGAACTTTTTATGTATTCACTCTTGTCAACGTTCAGTAATGTAAATGACAAGTTTTAACTAGTCATCGTCACTCAAAAGCTAGTGTAACGGAATCAATGACAATGGTATTTCTATTTCAATAGGAATAACATTTTTGTTAATGTAACAGTCGAATTGTAAACCCATTGTCGTGCAATTCCGTTTGCAATCTATCCAATTAACAGTTTGTCTGAGTGCTAGCATGTTCTATACAAAAAATTCAGGCATTATTTAGATCCTAGTGAATATTGCTTTTAGGTTTTAACTATAAAGCACATCAGCGGTGTATTTATTGGTTTATCAGTAAGTACACAGTTTACAAAACAAGAAAATGTCATTTGGTACAATAAGATTGAGACATTGGTATTGTAAAATAGCAATAATATGCCTAAAAATGTTTTTTGTCTTAATTACTTTCTTCTAGTTATTGTCTTTACAAGACATTTTTATTTTGATTATTTAAACATTTATACAATACTTTCTGAAAATATCAAATAAAAGTGATAATTATCGCGTCGAAATTCTTACTATGTATATACATAGTAGTGTTTGTGAGAAAAATTAATTTTTCCATGACTTTTGTACCAATTAAAACTGTAAATAAGTATAAAGGAACTAAAACACTATAGTCGTGCCAATAGTTTATTTAACTTTTGACAGCTCTAATACTTAATCAAATAGTGATACCCTGACCCGTTACCTATTCGATTTCTTTCATCGATCGATTTTATGCATTAAGAAGTTTTAATCGATTTAACAAACTCATTATTTTATAGATAATTTCGTACTTCATATTTCTATGTGTTTCAATGTGCGACCTCCTTTGTCAAAATAAAGAAGAAATGGATTAAAAGAATGTTGTTCAAATATGACGGTTCTATGTCATGAAAAAATATATAAAAGGAACTAAATTTTCAAAATGTATTATTGTATTGTGTTGTAATTCAGTGGTTAATATTGTATTTGTTAAACTATTGATGATCTTTATTAAATCTCTCTATGTCTATTTTAAAATAATCTACAGTATTTCAATGAGTAACCTTCAATATAGTTGAGTATTTATATTCCTCCGTATTGATTTATTTGTGAATTCTCACGTTTGGTTGAGTTGAGCGTATCGTTCCTGCCTTCGTTACTGTCAAAATGCCAAAAAAGAAAGTACTCAAAGGACAAACAAGAGAGTTTGTCTTGCGACTTCGTGAATACTTTGAAAAGGAAAGCCGTAATGGTGGGCCTCTTATACCAGTGACTCAAGTTAGAGACCGTGTTGCAGCAGCATTAGGTATTAGTGCTCCAACAGTGGCAAAAATAACAAAAGAAGGCTACGGCAGCAGTGGCATGGAACAGAATAAGCTATCTACACCTAAGAAAAAACGTCCGCCTAGTAAAGTTACAGCCGTTGACAATTTTGACGCTGATGCTATTCGTCGTCATATATACGACTATTACCAAAGAAAAGAGATTCCAACATTAAAAAAAGTAACACAATCTCTTCAAAATAGTGGTTTGTTCCGTGGTCAAAAATCTTCTCTGACAAAGGTATTGAAAGACATTGGAATGTTATTCCAAAAATGTGACAAACGAAAAATTTTAATGGAACGCAATGATATTGCTTTGTATAGATGCGATTTTTTAAGACAAGCAAAAAAAATAGAAGATTGGTCGAATGTTGTTTTCACAGATGAAACTTGGCTCAATGCGAATCATACGCTGTCAAAAACTTGGACTGACAACACCGTTGGCTCCACTTCTACAGTACCAATGGGAAAAGGCGAACGACTGATTATTTGTCATGCAGGAACAGTAAAAGGATTTGTGACAGGCGCTCTATTAGCTTTTAAATCATAGAAAACAGGAGATTATCATGAGGAGATGAATTCGAACGTGTATGAAAAGTGGTTCAGAGAAATGCTTACATCACTCGAAGAGCCATCAATAATATTTATTGATAATGCACCTTATCACTCTCGTCAAATTAATAAAATACCAACACAGGCCAACAAAAAACATGAAATTATAAACTGGCTCGTAACAATGGCGAAGAGGTGAATGAGTCCCTACTAAAAGTAGAGTTAGTAAAGATATTAAAAACAAAGAAGCTGCCAAAACGATACGTCATAGATGAAATGGCAGCAGAGCATGGGCATACCGTCCTCAGAATTCCCCCATATCACTGCCAATATAATGCAATTGAAATGATCTGGGCACAAGTTAAAGGATATGCTGCGAGGAACAATACAACTCCTCCTTTCACCGCAAGAAAAATGCTGAATTTACTGAAAAATGCCTGTGAAAAAGTAACTCCAGAAAACTGGGCGAATGTTGTAGAAAAAACAAAGAAGGTGATAATGTCGGATTGGGATCGGGATGTTGCATTCGACAATTTATCTATCCAAGAAATGATAATCAATATTACTGAGAACTCAAGTGATGATGATTCCTGGTCATACGAAGAAGACGATTCTTTATAATTAAAATTAGTATTACAGTACCTCTTTTGGTTGTTTTATTTTTAATCCGTAAATTACTACGAATTTCAACATTTTGTACCTGTTCATTACAAGTAGGTACCGCGGGTAGTTTTTATTTGAACCAACTATAGTAAGTCTAAACAATTATTTTAGATTCATTAATTTGCGGCGAATACATTCGATCCCATTACTAGGTACGAGTACGATGGAACTGTTTTCATTACGCAAATTATTTATGCATTGAAACAGAGACATTTAGGGCATTTTAATGCAAAATAATAAAGCTTTTTACGTGATTTGATATAAAATATAATCACAATAATTTTATTGTATGTTTTATTAATATAATCGATAATCGATTTATTTCAAAACCGTTTTTATAGTCTGTGGTCATTAATTACGAATGACACATCCCTAAGTAGGCGGAGCCCGCCCATAAAGTACAGTATTATCTGTAGTACATTGTATCAAAAATTATTACAAAACTTTATGTGCGTGATCTGTCAAAAGTTAAATAAAGTATTGGAACGACTATAAATAGTAAATAAACACGAAATGACAATGACATCATTGGCCATGTCAAAAGCGCGCACAAAATGGCGGTGTTTGAATAGCTCAAATTTAGTCATTGTTTTAATTTCACTTTGAAAATTAGTTTGACTATTTTCTATGTTATAGACACTTAAATGATCAGATTAAGAAACATACATCGTCCCTATTGAATTACTTTAGTTTAGTTTATTAATAGGGCGACAATGGACAATACGGACTTAAAAATATATACGAAATATATATATATAGTTTCCTGAAAATTAAGAGTTATAAAGTAGTAGTGTTATCAAACACGTTTCACTTTTACTCATTTTAAACTAGTATAATATCCAAGAAAAGAGTCAAAGAATTTTAAATACTCTATGTGACAAAGAACAACATATTCAATATATAACAGACCATATTAAAGTACTTGTATAGGCTTTTTCAAATTGGCAAGTAAATTTTTGCACGAACGGGCCGGCTCGAGTGGGGAGGTACTACCCGTTTCTTTCTTCTTCTTAAAAAAAACTGTCGTTCGTGCTGTCGTATTTCGTAGGTGAGTGCGAGACCGGAGGCCCAATGATGCAGAAGCATCTTTAGGTTGACATGGTGTGAGTCACCATACTGATTGTTGCATTGTCTGCATTCGCAATAATTATGATGACTACCACTCTTGGATTCTGCTTATGTTTTCCATCAAACATCATTTTGGCTGGACTAAACATAAAAAAAGGGCAACTGACTGTACGAACTGTAAGTATATATTGTACTGTGAAATCAGGCAACTGGTGGAGCGGTGAAGGTTTTTTCCGTTGTATTTAGTATTCAGATAAACCACGAGTGAATTTACATTAACGTAAAACCCAATTTATTCGTACTAAAATAATTGTTACAAGTTTAATTTCCATCCATCATCCAATTGTATACTATTACGCAACGTTTGTTTAGTTCAACGATCGATATTGCACATCAACTTAAATGTTATGTTATTCGATGTATATTTTTATACAACGTAAAGTCATTCATTCATGTAGGAGCTCCTACATATTTATCATCATATATTCTCCAATGATATTAGCCATTTCTTGACAGAAACTGTTGTATAATAACTAAAAAATAATAAAGCTCACTACATATACCCTATTGCAATATGTCAAAATCTTGTTTTGAATATAAACAGAGAGATAATCCTTTGAGTCTTATGTGAAGCTCTACCTTATTAATGGAGCGTGAAAACTGCTGCTTTGCTATAAAATCTTCAGCAAGAGATACTCACATAAAATGTCAAACGAAACCTCTTTGTAAAACACATGCTTAAAATAACGCTCGCAATTTAAAATTGTCATGATAAAAAAATATTATTAGAAGAGTTCTCCCAAAACTTCTTTGACAGTTTTAACTTAACAAAAACCTTTAAAATAATTTAAAAACATTTAACACGTTAGGGTAAAGTTTTGAAATAAGTTGTGTATAAATCTAAAAAGGGTTTGAAATTAATGATACTGTAATAATATTAATAATATTTAGAACTTAGACTTCAAAGAAAGTTAAAATAAATAATACTTCAATATGTTTAAAATCTTTCAACAATGTCCATGTGTCAGAACTCATACTGACATAGCATTTGTAAATAAAGTAGCACTGAAAACATCTTGTATCTAATATCTTACTTTTTTGTTTAGTGTGATTGTAGACTGTTTATATTTCTTTTATTTTTCAACTGAAGCGTTAGACACTGGTGCTATTACTAGTAAGAGAACTTAGCAGGATTACTCTAAAACCTCCATTACTTAAGGACATTTAGTATACTAGCTGAACCCCTCGGTACGACAATAATCGCGGGCAACGCCGCGAGGCGAAGCTAGTATCTTTACTAATTGTAGCTTATGTGTTATTCTGAGGTATAAGCTATATTATTGTAAAGTTTCAGTTTCAAAGCAACAAACATACTGACTTACATACTCACAAAATTTCGCGTTTAGTAGGTATAAACATCTTGGAAAATAGATAATAGTGTCATAACACTTCGCGTTCAGCTTACAATTGACTTTCCAAAAATAAAAAGACGATAACAAAATCTCGAAGAATATAGAATTACATTTTGAGTGACATAAATGAACAAATAGATATCTAATATAGAAAAAGGCAATGAGACCCTCGAAATACAGTTTTGTTTGTGACCCGAACCCCATTAGTTGGATGTGGAGTTCACAATTTGTCAATATCAATTTGGTATATTTTGTGTCAGACTGGAGACCCTCATTATAGGTGAAAAGAAAACATTAGGACAGGGAGCCGTATAAAAACAAAAGACGACTTACGCATCAGTATTATTACTTTTTCCTGTGTGGAGATCTTACCAACAACAATTATAATATAAATAAATAAATATTCCGGACATCTAACACACATCGCCATTTAGTCTCAAGCTGAACTTATGTTATGGGTACTAGACAAGTGATATAAATACTTATATACTTTTTTTTTGTAAATACGTACATATTATACATAGAAAACACCTAAACTCCGAAACAAATATTTGCAGGTCATACAAACATTTGGTCCGACCCGGGAACCGAACCCGAGACCTCAAGTTTAACAGTCGCATACGCTACCACTACGCCACCGAGGCAGTCAATCTAAATATAATATAATATAAAAATATGTATGTAGTAAATCAGAATAAAAAAAGTATGAACACGACTTGTCCAAGACCGAGATAGTTTTCGCATCGTGGGGAAGGAACTTGTCCAGCAGTGAACGGCAATAGGTCGATAGGCTAAAGATAATGATATTGATCACTACTATTTCTCCGAACTCCGCCGCCTGAGTCGTCTAAGCCTCTACGGTACATGACCGTTAATATTACCAGTATAATATTGATATGAAAATTCTTACATCTCACATACGACAGCCGACAATCATTGGTAAAATCAATTAGCACGCCTTCCCATGTTAACATTAAGTAAAATACTTTTGTCCCTTACCAAGAGAAATTGAAATTGCCGAAGCGACTTATCTAAAAATAAGACACGACATTATTTTAAATTTTAAAAATGAGGTTTTGAAGAACCTTGTCCACTTAAGAGTTTATTTTGTTTCTTTGACACTTACATTTAATCTCACTAATTACATTGTCATTAATTATGGCGTCCTTGCCATATATTTTTACATTTATACATAGTTTTGATCATTGTAAAATCATAAATAATAATCTAATAAAAAAATTAAATGTATGAGGGAAATCCTCCAAATAAATTACATATTAATTTCTTCACTTACAGTTGTAGTATAATTTGGATATTAATTATACGTACGAAGGTTAAAGAAGTTAAACTAATTCATTTGGTAATTAATCGACCGCCTTTGAGTAGATTTTCTGTTTAATCGTGTCCGTTTAATAATGGTAAAAGAAAAATAAAGAAGTGTTTAGTTTCGTAATTTCGATGTTTCATTTTTTATTACAACATTCATCATCTTCCTAGCCTTTATTATTCCCAATATTATTTGGGGTCGGCTACCAGTTCAACCGATTTTACCTGAGTATCAGTTTTTACACAGAGCGACTGGCATCTGACCTCCGCAACCCTGAGGGCGAACTGAATTCGAAGGTTGAACTAGTTGTCAGTATATTTGAGGGCACTGACTTCCCAATAACGATTGCCATAGCTGTTCATGATAACCGGGACCGACACCGCCATCTTCCATACTCCGGGCTGCTATTAAGAATTTCTTGTACGAAAAACCTAACAGCAGTCCGACCTGGGAATTGAACCCGAGACCTCTTAGACTACTGGCCCGTGTTGAAAAATGATGGGTCATTTGAACCACCAGGTGACCTATCTAGAACGATAGAGGCTCCTCTATGCCACCACTAGACCAACGAGGCAGTCATTACAACATTACATTAAAAAAAATTAAAATCACAAATAATTTTAAATAAAAATTTAAAATCGGTGGCGTAGTGGTAGCGTATGCGACTGCTAAGCTTGAGGTCTCGGGTTCGATTCCCGGGTCGTACCAAATGTTTGTATGATCTGCAAATATTTGTTTCGGAGTTTGGGTGTTTTCTATGTATAATATGTCTGTATTTACTAAAAAAAAAGTATATAAGTATTTATATCAGTTGTCTAGTACCCATAACACAAGCTCTGCATAGCTTGGGACTAGATGGCGTTGTGTGTAAGATGTCCGGAACATTTATTCATTTATTTATTATTTATTTATTTATAAAATTTTGGTATTGAAACAAAACGTCACAACAAGAAAAAAATATTCTTGTTGGGACGTTTATTTTAAATTGGTTGGAACCAAGGATCTTACTAATTTGTCTATGCTACTGGCGCTATTACAAACAACGTTTTGTGTTTTTCTTATTTACTATTGAAATTAAGAAGAACCGATTAGTACACCATCAAATATTTTAATTAATTTTCGAAATATACTTATAATTGAAACTAAACTCGCATATGCTGTAAGTGCCAATGTAAGTTAAAGTATATTTACGTACTTAAGCTCCAACCATTTAGGCTCTTATTCAATTTGAAGTAATCACCTGAAATAAAATTAGGCTGCGGGTGCTTGAGATGAAGATCGTGCTTACTAAATTGAATCATTTGAAATTGTCGTTAAAGTAATCATATTACGAGACCGATGTCTAGAAGCATTTTTGCTGAAATATAATTAGTTTCTCAAGTAATTTTTCATTTCAATATAATAAACTAGCAAATTCACGCAACTTCGTCTGTGTCTCTCATAATTGTTTTTTCCGGTTTTAGCAACGATTTGTATTAATGCTCGGCTCCCATTGGCCTTAGTATGATGATAGAATACTAAAGGAATTTGTGTGATTGGTCTAAATTTATTTATTTTTTAAATCCCAATTACAAAATAAAACACCTATGACGTGACCTAGGACCTAGGTGAGAACAGTCTCATTCTGTGACGGACTTCGAGTGTGGCAACTCATTTCGATGGTCCCTATTAATAATGTCGGTTAAAACAATAAAAAACAAAAATATGTTCACATTTTCCCTGATATAAAAACAGTCATGTTTGAACATTGACAGTTCTTTGATTGGTTTTATCGTTAAAACAATAGTTGAACTAATCATTCTTTTTGCAGACTTCAAAAAAGAAGGAGTTTTTCTATTCGTTTGTTATTTTTTGCAACTTAATTGTAATAAGTATGTTACCGATCCTGAATCAAACACTACTTATAATACTGTATTAAATCATATTAAAAACTCGTAACTTTTCAATTCAAATTTCCTAAGCTTCGAATACAATTTACGTAAGTAACTTCTGGGCTCAAATTAAAAATAGACGATATTACAACACGAAAGATTATATCAAATATCCTCAAAAAAATATACGAGAAAATACGAAAAAAAGTGTGCGAAACCTTCACCCTCGATAAGCATCAAATAATTGAAGTTTTAATACTCTTCCGTGGCAACCTTGTTTGGCCGCTGTTCCCGCTTTTTCCGTAATATGGTACATTCCAGAGAGTTTTAACTTAATTAAAATTTCTTTTCAACTAAATTAACTACAAAATTCACACATTACATTATCAGAAACCTTTTTATGACATGCCTCATTTACTAATGGCCTTCGAACACCAATTATTTCGATCGAACATTTTATATACCTCAACAGATGTTAATGAGGCCATGTAATTACGCAGTTACCGTAAAAAAGTCAAATAAAAAGCTCAAAAGCGGATATGTTAATGGTAATTAAGAAAATAAACAAATCGTACAGTTAATGGCCCTTGGCGATCGTGTGTTTTGTTTACTCGTAAAATGTGGAGTTTGAGAACATATGTTACTTGTTAATAGCTGCATGCCAACCTTAAGTGTTGCCAAGAGTTTTTTTACCCCTTTTCAACGATTGCAATAATGTTTGTTGTTTGTTGCCGAATCTACAATACAAATGATGTCATTTTGACTACTCGCTATAATTAGTACACATCATGTTTCTGGGTTATATGTGTCTATATACTTACAACTGAACTACCTCTGTTATTTTACATGGATGGGTACCTACTCACATAATTTTTGAGTATGTCTTAAGATTTAGATTAAGATGACCACGTAACTACTTTTAGATATTTGGTTACATAATGAAAATTAGCTTCAGTATGTTTTAATATGTACATAAATTTTACTGTCTTAAAGAATATTTACTGATGTTGAAATAAAATGTTGATTCCGTAGCTTTATTAAATAACTATATATGGGCCGGCCAAAGTGTCTCTACTCTGCCGGATGGAAAGCATGAACAAAGTCCAAGAGTAGTAATCACTATACTTATCGCGAATGCAGACGATACAACAATACAAAATGGTGACCAATACTATGGTGGCCTATTGTGTTGTGAAGTGGAGATGTTTCTGCATTATTTTTGATAATAATATGTAATGTGTGTATTAGGCTATTTTTATCTTAGAATAGCTTCCCCTGGCGGTGGTACCCGTGGTTATTGAAAACAGCCCCGAGTAACACCGCAGGGTGCATCTAGTTTAAAAAAAAACTTCCCACTTTTAAGAATTAACATGCGCTAATTTAGTTACAATCTATATTGATATCTGGTTTAACACCGTCCTCTTTCAGAATGATTGATTGATGAAATTCCTTCGTCTATAGAAAAACATTTATAATAACTTAAATAAACACGCATACTTACACACACACACCTTCATTTGTAACCAGAAGACAACCTCAATAACTAAAAAATACTACGATTTAATTACACCTAAAATATTCCCCTTAGTATTGATGTCACTATCTTATTTTTCTCGTATAGTTTATTCTGTAGGAGGCGTTAGTAAACAAAATTCAGACCAAGAGAAGGGGTCAATGACTCGTTTACTCAATATAAGGACATCCAAAGTGACACTACTCCCAAATGGGGATATCGACCGTAGCCTTTGGCTGATATCTTGGGTTGTAAATATCCGTGTCTCCGGAGATAACTAGGACCGCAACTAAACATAGATATCTATATGAAGTTGACGAAAGAGTCTTAGAGTTTTCAATAAAAGTATCTCTGAATTATTTTAATAATGATAAAGAAAATATACGTAGGGTAAATTACCGATTATTTAGGTATTTTAAAAAGCTGGTTGATGTATGTTGTATTGTGGAGATTAGGACCTGCGTCACCTTAATCGCAAATCCGTCGCCTAAACCACTACCTCTGTTTGCATATTTATTTATAAGATCAACTATTGGAATCCATGTAATTAATTTTAATTAAGTGAGTACAGTTTAAACATTGGCGATTATTAAAAAATAAACAAATTGAACATACTTCCATTACGGCTTTTAATTATTTTTAGGTAATAAATCACTCTTTATTACTTATTTAGATTCAAAACATAAAATACACAGAGTTTTCAGGTATACCGAAATTTTATTCAGTTCAACTTAATTTAAGTCCTTTCAAACAATTTAAAAGACTCTTGAAGACAATGGGCTAGTTTAAAGACTTGACTCTCTATAAAGTTCTGAAGAGCTACTCGAGATGTAGCTTTAGAAGAAATTTATTACCAGATGTACTCGTATATTAATAGTTGCGTACAAGGTAGGTACTTATATTTTCAAAAACATGCTCTGTTTTAACAGTACACTTTTATTCATGTTAAGTTGTATTGTTTGATGTCCATACGGGACGATGTAGTCGCTCAGCGACAAAGTCCTTTTACAAATAAATAAATAAAAAAAAATAACTGTACACTACAATGCAATAATACTTAAATAGTATTATTTTGCAACTAAAGAATGTTTTTAAGAGTTGTCAGGCTGTCTTTTCAGGTAGACAGCTTTTGAAAAAAGTATATACGAGTAAATACAAATTTTAAAAAAGCAAAATTTCTACAAAATACAAAGACGGTAGGAAATTGAAAACTTTAGTAGCATTCATGTTATTATGTACCTATTGCTCCTACATTTCTGTTTGAATATAAATAAGTGGGAATGACATATTGGTGGGAGGGTACTAACGATGTTTTTCAAATCTCAATGTTTTCCAACTCTTTAGTGGAAGTTTCCCATCCGATCATACAACCTACGTCTTTCCTATAATATATATTACAAACTTTTGGCCATGGTTCGACTGTCAACTACCGCGGTAGAGAGAAGCCTATGTTTTTCCTCAAGAATCTTAAAACCTCCAATAAATATATCTGACATTGTAACCACTCTCTTGAAACTCTGTAACACAGTGTACAAATAAAGACCTTCCTATCTTTCTCTCTATCGCCATCACAAATTTTATTGAAATTTGTGCAGCGATTTAGTCATAAAATCATGTTACTTGTATGTACTTACTTTAGAATTTATAAGATTTGTCACCTTTTATAAGTAAATTTATAAAGTTGACTTAACTATAGGCTTTGCAACCTCGGTATTGAATCTATATAGAGTCAAGAGGTTTTCCTTCGCTTACAAAAACGGTTACTAAATGCTCACTAAATTCTTAAAAGTAAATTATTAGTATTCTAACTACTTTAACCACTAGAAGACAGTACAGTGGTAAATAAAGGATTATTTGATGAAATTTCTTAAAAAAATTATTATGAAACGCATAGGCTATGTGAGGTTTTTTTAACTGGGTCAGTCATTGGTATTGTCTACTTGTTTAGTGATAGAGGTTTATAAGATCTTGCATTTAAAATTCAGTACTACCTAAGCAAGTAGTTGTATCCCAATTAAACCTACTGAAATAATTAACTTTCTGACGTCAGAGTGATATCCGGTTAGTGTCTCATTTCGAGAGAAATCTGACGCCAAGCATCGTCTCTTACACCTCTAGTGGTATAATTAACATCTTTTGGGTCCCATAAACATTTAAATTCCTTATAAAGCGATCAGACGGCGACTTTGACTTTGACACACAAGCGAGACACCTTTGAGGCTGGCAAAAAACCGACTACGTACGTATCGGGCGCATTAGGGAGTGCATGCTCCAATACGTCCACACCACCTACACATTTGGAACGCGTTCCTGCCGCGCTCAACCGGAGTACGATGGATCGTGTGCAAACGCCTAAAGACACTTGCATTGACAGTATTCACTTTGAGAATTAACACCAATGTTTAAGTATTATTTAGTTTATGCTTAAAATTTATAGGTACATATAATTTCCTAATTATTATAATAAATTTGTTATTGCAAAAGATATCTTGTATCTTTATAATAGGAGTGTAAAACTGTATCGTTGGTCTAGCGGTTAGCGTATGCGCTTGTATATCACGGTCGGAGAACACTTTAAACCTTCGCGTCGGTTCCGGTTGTCAAGAACATCTTTGGCAATTGTTATTGGGAAGTCATTGCCCTCAATATACTGACAACTACTCTAACCCTCGAGTTCAGTTCACCTTCCGGGTTTTGGAGGCTAATGGCTTTGTAGAAAAACTGACATTCAGATAAAACCAGTTAAACTCGTAGCCAACTACAAATAATCTTGGGAAGAATAAAGGCTACGAAGAATAACGATGTTATGTAACGCAGCTTCATTGAAAATGTTAGGTCTACTTCATTACACATTCCATACTAGGCACTTTACTTAACTATAAATACTCTAGTAGTATAACCACATTCCTAAACAAATATCCTACAGAAAGCGAAAAGATAATATTCCTATGGCTACATGTTCAAATGGTTTTCTAAACAACGAACATGCTACATGTTCACAAAATCATTTGAACACTACATCCTCAATTAAATAAACTTTTGTGTGTTAAAGCAAACAAATAAAAAAGTCAAAACGTTTTGTACTTGCGTTGGATGATAAGTTTTAGGATAGTCACAATTTCTAAAACTTCATATAATCTAAGATTAGCTTATTCTCAACCTTTATTCAGACCATTTTCTATGGAAGTAATTACCCAAGCAAGTGATCTAATTAATATCTCTTATCCATACAGCTACTTGAATACATTCCTTGAAGCTATTTTAGCCAAGTAATAATACAAAAAGGGTAGCTTTCGTTCAAAATGCCTCATTTATAAATTTTCCATTCTTTATCGTTAAAATCTGCCCTCCTGTTTCTATAATACGGCAACATTTACAAAACCGAAATGAGAAATTAGTTTTAAACCGGTGGCTTCTGACCTTATAGATTCCGCAAAGAATTTGTGCATGTGTTACAATTCTAAGAATATTGATATGAATTTTAATAAAATATTTTAGACTAAAATTGTAAACATCTCAAAATAACCCATTTTAACATAGTTCTTAATTTACTTTTGTTTTGATTAGTAGAAAACTATTGTTCTAAAATATGTGGAACGCAGTACTTTTCCATCCCAACCCACGATTTGCGAGAGAGGATTCGTTATTATTAGATTTAATTATACTATTAAAATAATGTATCTTTGGTACCGGCTAATTATTACTAATGAACTTCCTCTTCGGCTACATAACAGAAATAGTGAACAAATGATAAACTCCTCAATATTAATTATAATGATTAAAATAAAATAAGATCACAATCTAAACTCTATCCGCGCGTCGTAAGGACTCTTTTAACTCTATTTTAATACTCGTACTTGTGTTATGTAAGGCGATTTCAATAAAATTAACATTTAATAAAGTTATATACATACATAAACCTAAAAATCTTTACACTTCTATTTGGAGTACTTATTCATGTACCTAAATAAACCCACGTGTAATTTCTCAAAAAAAAATCCAATTTAACTTATTTCAGCAAATTAGAAACTTCTTGAAAGAAATATCATTTGGATATATTTTGCACACATAATTGGTGATAAAATTATTCTGGGAGAATATTTGATAAATTTAATTTAAAAAAGTATTATGACGAAAATAACGACTACCGTATAAAAGTTCGTACATTTATAGATTTTATTTTTCTAATAGACAAGCAGAAAAAAAAATAAAGTTATTAAACTTTCAACTGCTTGTTTATATTTACACAGAAGCTTGACCGAAATAGTTTTTTAACTTAATAACTCTTTGGTGAATAAGTCTAAACTTAATACTAAATGTTCACGCCGCTCGTAAAATACTTGGAGTTGTCTGCGTTTCAATTGGTTACCCAAGACGCCTGTATTCAACGCTTAATGTAATCGTAATCCTAAATAATGTGTTTATATTTGTGTATGTATGATAGTATATCCACAACTTTTACTCTCGTTAATGTAACCTAGGGGGAAGATTTTTCCTAACATGAATACATTTATGTAAATAAAATAATTTTAGCGGCACTTTTGTAGGTTCATTCTTTCTGACCAAACAGTAAACATTACAATAAAAAACTTATATTAATGCAGCACTTATCACTCATTTAAAAATTTTACAAAAAAACAAATGATCTTTTCATCTGATCACCTCATAGTTAAATTTCAAGTTTACCAACATACCGCTTTCAGGGCGAGCTAAATCGTAAGGGAGCGTCTTTTGGAAATGTTTGCAGGGATTATTTAACGCTTAGGACTCCCCGAGGGTCTATTACGATGGGTTTACAAGCGAGTCTGACTGTGCTTTATCGTTGTATATCTCGTTGTCGTTTCACAACACATTTGAGCTTCAATGGTTAGTCTTGGTAAAAATGTATTTTGTTTTTAACATTTACTTTAACAACCAACTGTATCACTCTGTTCGCTATACTGTACCCTATTAACTAGAAATAAAGAACAAGCTTGACACAGAAGATAGATAAAAACAAATTTCTACGCTAGTTATTAAATTTCAGTTTAGTTAATGCAGACATGTTGAAATTTTTGAAGTGTACACACACAAATCAACTTGCAATTTATAAATGTACGTCTACGTATTACTAACATAATTTTGAAACTTCACAGCGCATTAATTGAACCACATAGAATAAGTCCTCAATTAAAATGAATGTTCAGTAGTTTCTCTAACCATAACGAACCAACTTTATTTGTCTATTTCTTTAACAGCTTATTTGACCACAAGTCATTTTGTATTTCCTGTATAATGTCATTAGATCCATCAGACTGTCAAGATATCACGTTGTGTCTTACGTGTAATGTGAGCATTATTCATTGTAACGGAGTCATTTAATTAAGCCTTAATTAAACCTTTCACTCTGTCCAACAATATACGAAAGCGAGATACTAAAATATTTTATTTTAAATGATAGTTAACATAAATTAAAGTCAATTAAAATGTTTTGCAAATCATTATGATTCAGAAAAGACTTATTGATAAGTAAGAACATCGTTTCTTAACATAATGAAAAAGGCAAAGAAAAACCTTAATCTATTTCCAGCAAACTTGTTTTTGTTGCGAATGCTAACTCTAACTCTAAATGCTCGGAGTTTCTCTGCGTGATCAAATCAGGAATGAGGAGATCCGCAAACGAACAAAGATCACCGACATTGCCCGTAGAATTGCCAGACTAAGTGGCAGTGGGCAGGGCACATTGCTGGCAGACAGGACGGCCGATGGGGCAAAAAGGTTCCGGAGTGGCGACCACGTACTTGAAAACGAAGCGTGGGTAGGCCTCCTGCAAGATGGTCCGACGGCCTGGTTAAGGTCGCAGGAGACAGTTGGATGCCAGCAGCACAGGACCGGTTGTTATGGGAACATATGGGGGATGCCTATGTCGAGCAGTGGACGTCTTTCGGCTGACATGATGATGATGATGAAAGCTAACTTGCGTGTATTATATTTAAGCATAAATATACTGTCATACTACCAAAATATTTTTCGTTTCATTTACAGTTTTTATTTAAATTATACATTGTTCAATCTGTACCGTACAAATGCTTCACCCGTCATTGGCCCGTGTTTATATATTTCGATAGTGTGCCTCGATCACGTCGATTCTCTACAACAGTGTCGTGCCCACATCGGTATCGTTCAATGTAAACACGGCAATACTCGCACCAAAAAGTAGAAAATAAAGTACGTCTCCATTAGTTTTGGGAAGTCGACGGCGGAAGGCGCAGGGAAGCCAAGGTTCATTAATTTTTTACATGACGGCCACCTATAAAGCGGTCGTGGTACCACTTAATGTTTTATTTTTATTGTGAGTTCCCATCGTTTTGTTTTTCTTTTACCGGGCACTTGAGCTTTTTGTTTAAAGGCTCTCGAAGCTAATATTTCTTAACAATGGTAATGAATCTTGTGAACAAACGTCAAAATGTATTTGGAATTAGTTTTACTTTTGAGTTATTTTCAAACAACGAATTTATGTAAAACTAGCTGAGCCCTGCGGTTTTATCCGCGGTACATCAACAACCGCGGGTAGCCGCGGGGCAAAACTAATCTAAAAAAAGTAGCCTAGTTACTTCTATAGCCATAGCTGATGTAGTGTAGACTGGTAGAGTCAGATATATACATCAGCTATCTACCAGTAAAGGCTCGTCAAAATCGGTACAGCCGTTCCAGAGATTAGCCGAAACAAATAGACAGACAGAAATATAGTCAAGCAGACAAAATTGTAAAAATGTTATTTTGTTTTTTTTTTTTTTTATTGAATAGTGGGCAAACGAGCTGACGTATCACCTGATGGTAAGCGATTACCGCCGCCCATGGACACCCGCAACACCAAAGGCGTCACAAGTGCGTTGCCGACCTTTGGGGGGATGGGAAAGGGGATGGGGGGAGGGGTTGGGGTATGGGCCTCCGGTATCCTCACTCACTCGGTGAAACACAGCGCAAGCGCTATTTCACACCGGTTTTCTGTGAGGCCGTGGTATCACTCCGGTCGAGCCGACCCATTCACGCCGAAGCATAGCTCTCCCACGGTATAAATATATGGATTATATACATAATATATGGATTTAGTAAAAAGCGGTTATTTTAATATCACAAACAGACACTCCCATTTTATGGTCCTCCGGTATCCTCATTCAAACCGGTTTTCTGTGAGGCCGTGGTATCTCTCCGGTCGAACTGGCCCATTCACGCCGAAGCGTGGATCTCCCACGGTAAATCTTAACGGTCACGGTCTCCTTCTTTTTGGTTTCGCCATTCGGGTAAAAATATACCTAAAGAACACGGTAAAAATTCGACAGCGAGAAATCGCCCGGATCTTTAAAAAAATGGAATATCAGAGTACCATATTATTTTCTTTTAGGAGTTTTTACTAAATGCAATGAGAGTAACATCAGTTAGTCAGTTATAGTCGGATATTTTTCAGCTGGAAAGTCCTACACGCCTTATCAGCGTGAACTTAAGAATATTACTGTCACAAAATATATTAAGTCTATCATAATAGTAACTTATACAGCATTGTATTCTTTGTCACTCGATGGTGTGTTACTACAATAACTGATTCGGCTACAAGATAAACATTCACCCAAAACAGTTACAGTACTTAGATAATCAGACAAAGTATTAAAACTAAGAGTGTCTTAATGTCATTTAATTAAATAATTGATATCAAGATTTTTATTTTCGCTTACTAAATACAAAGCCATGTACAGAATAATATTTGTTTTAAGTCGAGAGGAGTTCCAAGTAATTACGTAAATTTTAATTAGTTATGCACGAGGATTGGGTACTAAACTCCAATTGTTGATTAAATATTTCGTACGCTCACATCTACTATTCTCACAAAGGATGAAACGAACATACCTGACCGGATACCGAATAGTAAAATTTAGGAACCAAACCAAGGTTAAGGCTCTTTTCTATTTTAAGATAATATTTTTTTCTTGATTTATAGGTAGAAGATAAATAAATATCTCGGCCAAGTGCTTACGCACGAAGGATATATGTTCCTTCAATTGATGATGATGAACAAAGTGGAGGCGAAGAAACGCGCTGGACGAAGGAATTAATCGTTACTGCGAAATATCAGGGAACGGACTCGTATCACCTCCATTCAACAATAGTTCTACTTGGGCAATGACAAGGAGGAGTATAGGAAGCTGACGGCCAACCTTCAAGTCAAAGTGTTGTCCTATGTGAGGAACGAACTCACCACACTCAGGGCAATAAGAGGTGGCAAGTGATCGCTTAGACGACTACGCCATACGTGCAGTCATGTTATTGTTGAACTTGTAACAGTAATTATATGAAAATAAGCATTATTGCTAGTCTTTATAGAAGAAGACAGCTTTTAAAATAAAATGTCACATTTTGTCCTATAGATGGACTGTTATTGGAGGAATTGTTTCAAGACATTAAAGGAACATTTATTTATTTATTTACTACCTGTATTAAAATTATAAAGATTAGCAGTTTGTTTATTTGGTTAGATGCGTTAATTTTAAGAACTACTACTTATTGAAAACGAGGATTTTTTCCGTGTCAGATAACCCACTTATCAAGAAAGGCTGAAGGTTCAAAATCACGAGACGACCAATGCATGTTCAATTATATCAAAAATTGGGACAAAATGTGGATCAGTTAGACGATGTTAAATCTCAGACTGAAGTTTCATAGTGTACCAATTTAGATGCATCTAAATCAATTATAAAATTAATTAAAATTCTAGTTTGGTAAAAATAGAAAAAAGTAGTTAATATTTATTTTTTTCAATATATTTCTAATATTCACATACAAACGTCAAATAATTCCACCATATCATCGACTATTGGTACCGTTCTCAAAAGACTAGCAGCATTGGTATGTTGAATGACAATGCTAATTGTGCTGGAAACAGACGCCAGCTAGTTGTTAAAATAAACACCCTTTGACTCCAAAAGGTTATAAAATTCTATAAAATACAAACAGAGTTCACGAACCGTGTAACATTAACTCATAATTACATTTCAAATCATTATTTTACTGTCACACGGCCTACCCACGTAACATATTCCATTTTTTATCGCGTTTTCGATGTCGCGCTACATTGTGTAATGGCTTGGAAATGGCGACAGTTACAGTTCAATGTCATACTGGACGTGACTTACCGACTCAACTGGATATTGAGAGGCTCTATTAAATAGCCCAATCCATGAATAAAACAAAAGTCGTTCTTTCATAAAGCAATGAGAGCTTATGAAAAGGAAAATTTATAGTAGAAAGTATTAGAGGGTTTAGTTTTAATTTGATCTCAACTGGTCAATAGATGACTTTGTATAACTTACATATTATTATCATCTTCATCATCATCTCAGCCAAAAGACGTTGACTGCTGGATATAGGCTTTCCCCAACACTCCATTCATCAGTCAGTGTTATGCTGCCCGTATTCAATTTCCCGCGGTCGTCACCAAGTCGTCGAACCATCTTGTACGGGACCTGCATTTATTTTAGTGCAATTTTAAAGTTTTGTATTGACAACACTGTCTCTTAAAATATATCTAAAGAAACTGCACTATTATATGGATAGCATTATGTTTAGCGGAAGGTGTGATGTAATGTTTTTAGTCTTAAAAGTATTAATTAGTATAAAAATACGGGGCAGTATTTGGGTACTGCCGATAGAAGTGCCTCTCATAGAATAGCTTATGCGGTGCGGTGACGAAGATGTAAGTTGACGCTTTTTGTTTACCCAAAAAGTGCACATATATACACAGTATAGCTCATGGAAAGAGTTCGGTGATGATTTTTGTTCACCTCAAAACTATCCAACGCGCTTAAAAAATTAAATAGCCTGACAAAATCAGTTACAAGAGCATTTGTGGGAAAACGGGTGTCATGTCCCACCAACACAAAGTCAGGATCCTCCGACCAGGCGAGGTGATCATGCCTGGCGGGCCACTGCCCCACAGTTGATGTTGGGATGTTGTATATATGATAATCGGCGCGAGAACTTCTACTGCGCGATTCAGGATTGATAGTTTCTTCGTGTTGTACGTTGCTCCGTAGTTCAGTGTATCTGCGACATCTGCTGTTGTATCAACAACTGTTGCGCTGTATGTGAAAGTCGCCACACATTCTATATTATACATATAGCAATATGGTATAAATAACAAAAGACCAGTTCTACATTGTACGTGTTATTTATACTGTACATCAACATATATATTTACTAACTTACTGTTTAAACACCTAATATTCTGAAAAATAAATATGAAATCATTATTCTTCACAATACTTTAAAGTCCCCCTAGAGATGGTTTATAGCTGGTTTTTTTAATTGTATCTGGTCGCATAAATATCTTTGATAATCACGAAGCTTCCTTAAGTGCTATACTGAAACATAACTTCAAAATTATAAAAACACTAATCAACACATTTAAATACGAAGTGAATTTTAGAAATAAAGTCATTACAGATACCTACAAACGCCTAATTAGAATTAAGTTAATATGCTCATGAAAATTGTTAGAGAACATAAATTCAAATTTATTTTGACAGATGTCAGCTAAATTTGACAGATGAAAGTTTATTCATAAAATTTCAGGAAATATCCAAATTCAAAATAATTTATACTGACATACTGGCACCTAACTTTGAAACGTAGGTATACAAGGTGCAATGTAATGGTACAATGTGCCACGCTGACTACAGCACAAACGGGTCAGCTTGACCGGAGCGGTACAGCCCTCGCACAGAAGAGCTACGTAAAATGATAGCAATGCAATTTCTGATATGTTTCGTAGGTGAGTGCGAGACCGGAGGAACAATGATGCTGAAGCATCACTAGGCTGCATTCGCAATAAGTATGGTCACCACTCTTGGATTCTGCTTATGTTTTCCATCAGGCAGATAGAGTTATATTGGCAGGCCGAAACATAAAAAACGGGTCGTTAATACTCCCTCATACTCCTTTGGGGACAGCACACGGGTAGGCAGAGGTGTATTAAACATTCATGTATACTTTTTCAGGGTTAAGGTCACACGTTTGAACGCAGCAGTAATTGGTAAACCACTAAACCATCCGTGCAGACAAAGTACATGCCATACAAAACAAGGAAAAGTTTATATTGAGTGCTTTAAAATTCGCTATAAGGGTCACCTAACTTCAATATATATAATGCTAATGTTATAATGGTATCAGCTCTTAAATATATTTCTAAAATTACCGAGCATGAAGGATATTGCGTCATCTCATGTATGTATGTTACAAAAATTTAACATATCATGTAATTTAAGTGGGCGTTGTTTAGAAACCAAAACTCAGTACTTAGCGACCATTCGCGATCGACCTACAAAGTTTAAATGTTCCATTAACAATTCAGCAAGTTTGAGAGGTCATACCCTCAACACATTATTACCTCCCACGAAGGCTTCAAACAGGTTCAATGCAAACAACAACTTCCGTTCCTTAACTTTTACATTGTTTTAGTTGTAAGATGGCTTGGAATTAATTCTCTGATTTAAAATTATTTCCTAGTTTATTGCCTGGAATAGCTAGCTTTTTTTGTTATTGAATAGTGGGCAAACCAGCAGATGTATCGCCTGATGGTAAGCGATTACCGCCGCCCATGGACACCCGCAATACCAGAGGCGTCACAGGTGCGGACGGCCTTTAAAGAAGGAATACGCTATTTTCTTAAAGGATTGAAGGTCGTATTGTTGCGGGAATACCGCAGGTGACAGTTCATTCCACAGTTTTGTTATACGAGGCAGAAAGTTGATCACTGCCAATCATCTAAGTGATAGGAATGAAACTGCTATCGCGTAGGACGATGGCAGAAAGAGGTGGCAGGGAATCAGTTTGAACAATTATTCGGAGCACTCCCCATAGTGAATGCGGTAGAAGATGCATAGCGATTGCAAGATGCATGTGTCTTGTGACTAGAATGGATCAAGGAATAAATACATTAGAGGAAGCCTGAAAGCAGCATTATTAATATATTTTATATTATTAAATATACAAGTTAAGAAGCAACAGGTTGTCCTTGTATATCTGTGATGGTTACGATGAACCAACTTTAGTGAAGAAAGTTTCATGAAAAAATAGATCACGAAGTAGATCAAAGAAAATATTAAAAGAAAAAGACAAGTGAAAGAGGACTGAAGCAGGAGTATGCGGACAAAAAGGAGTGATAGAAGGAAATTCATTGCGCCGATCTCAAAGAATTTTGAGAAAAAATATAAAACTAAAAAATAAATAATATCTTTGGTAATTCTTGCCTGTACTAGAACCAAAGACAAAATTGAACATATTTTTGTTGGCAATTGTATTGACAAGTTTCAATAAACACCCAAATAATCATGTTAGAAATCAAGTGCTTAGTACGGAGAGGTCACACACCTTTACGAAACGACTTCAATTGGGACAGAAACTAATCGAGCATCTTTGAAATATTTACATGAATGGAACCGTACCTTTGTTGAAAGAATTCTTATCAAGATGACGAAAATTAATCTACCGAAACACATTTTAGTATCTTAATATTTTTATTTGGTGTCAAACAGGCATGCTTATACCAATACTGTATGGTTTCCCATATTGTACTTTGTGTTGTATTTTTAACATATGTTATTATAACCAAAAGTGATATAAATTTTGATTTTTTCCGTTTCTTACTTTATTGAGATCAACTGTTAGTGGCGACACGTTCGCCACTAGCCACTGAACTGAAAACTGTTTGATTTCATTAAGTCACTCGCTCACTTTAATAGAAGAGCACGCAGCTCACATCGCAAAGTCAGAAGTCCTAGACCGGTCAATCGATGGATAGCTGACCATTTTTTTTTAAATGTAACTGCCACAGTAACTAGTCAGCCTGATGGAAAGTATGAAAAAGGCTAGGAGAAAGAAAGATTTTTTAAACTGAAGACAGGTTTTTTATATTTAAGTATTTTGGTTAAAGAAAATGAGATAAGTAAAATTAAATATAAATAACGTAATATATTTCAGCTTACATAAATCAATCTATTTTCAATAACGATTATCTACCATAGACAAATTAACGTACTCTCCGAGGCACGTGCGGGTAACATGGCCATTTTCAATACGACGACGGGCCGATTAATAAAAATGTCATATCGGAAAGACTTGGGAAACGAACCAGAGACTTCTTGATTGGCAGACGCATACGCTAGCCGCCAGACCAACGAAGCGGTCATAATATCTTACATATTATTTTTTGTAAATATTTATTTATAATAATGATGATCTGATGTAATCCATTTTTTTACAAAAACAAATCCTGCGTAAGGAATATACATCCTGTGTCGCGGGGGACTTTACAAACATACATGAACTACAATATGTGGATCACACAAATCACATCGTGGGAGAGCCATGCTTCGGCATGAATGGGCCGGCTCGACCGGAGTAATACCACGGCCTCACAGAAAACCGGTGTGAAATAGCGTTTGCGCTGTGTTTCACCGAGTGAGTGAGGATACCGGAGGCCCACACCCTAACCCCTACATTATCTCCTCCTCTTCCCCTAAAGGCCGGCAACGCACTTGTGACGCCCCTGGTGTTGCGGATGTCTATGGGCGGCGGTAATCGCTTACCGTCAGGCGATACGTCTGATCGTTTGCACCTTACGCAATAAAAAAAAAAAAGGACGTGTGGCACTCGGTGACTGCTGCGGTAAAGCTATTTCATAGCATTTTTTATCAACTTATGCAATTATAATTATATATTTATTTTATTTATGCAGTATTTTTTTTTCGTTGTTTTTTTTTCTTTGATATTAATTAAAGTTACACTTTGAGCGTGGTGACCGATAAACAAATTAAAACAAAAACAAAAACAATAAGTTCTGGTATTTATCGATAGATGGAAAAACTAAAAAGGATCACCGCTGTGCCGGTCGGAATCAAGGTGTAAGGTTTTTTTCGTTACGCAATTTTCATGATTCGGTCTCCACGCTCAAGGCCCGCGATAGAAGCTATGCAATAGCTTAAAACACGTAAATTGTATACCAACCCTTAGGGCCAGCGTTGGATAGAAGTCAAAATTATATTTTTAAGGAAAGGCCATCAGTGGCTTAAGGCAGTAACCTTATCATAATGTTTTTCTGAAATTGTTTTGCAAATTCTCTTGCTAGCGCCACGATCATGAATAGACTATTTCTCCGTAATCATAGCGCCTGTAACATCCTATATTTAAACACGGTAAACTACTTATTTATAATAGCTTCTAAAAAAAGTTATAGCTTTTGTTAAAAATATGTAACATCTTGTTAAGCTCAACTGTCGAATGAACATTAAATCGTTGTTCCGAATAGATGTAGACACCCCATTTGAACAAGTGACTCCTAACATCTGAATCTAAATTAAGCAAATGTTATTAAAGATTCCACACACTATTGATCTCAACTTATAATTAATTTACAAAATAAACAATCCCTGTTCCTAACATAATCACTTTCCATTCCTAATGGACAAATTACGATTTTAAAGGGTCAAATGTTTATTTTCTTAGTTAATGCTTCAAAGCAATCTTTACAAATGCTTCGGTTTATAAAACTTAGATTGTTTTTGTTACATTAAATCGTGAAATCTTGATTATGAATGTAACTTAGGTTTAGTTTTACCGTCTACTTTTTGTTAAAGTTTAAAACAAATGTTATTTTTATGCTACCAAATAATCTTGGGAATAAAAAAGGCTATGAAGATAAATATACAATTCTTATAAATCTCCAATTGTTTCCAATTTAATATAGTTTAAGTGATCTAGTCGAAGTTCATCGAACGATTTGAGCAGTGTATGTGTTCGCATCAAGTCACTGAAGCTCACCATATATGTGTGTTTATAAGTATCCAAGGAAGAAACCGAGGATCTAACCAAGTTCGTGCAATTGGAGAGGCCTATGTCCAGCAATGGACTGCAAAAAACAACCTGCTTTTGGCAATTTTATAAAAGTATTATAATTTTTTTTCAAATTCATTTCATGCTTATAAACTGTCTCATTTTCAGCTAGAATGAAATAAATAGCAATTATTTGGTATTTCACAGCATAATTCACCGTATAAAATATAGCTTTCTAGTTAATTACAATTTCAATTTCATTGTGAAATCAAAATAAATTGCTTACACCGAAACTCATAAATTTTCGCGAGAGGCTGACAATTGATTCGGAGTGTTATTATTGGGATATATTTGGGTTGACCACGAAGCTATGAAACTTATTTCGATATTATACGAGTACATAATTCAATTATCAACATCATTAGCCTATAACAGTTCACTATTGGACAAAGAACAAAGGAAGTACGTTTTGGCCTATTGTACCACGCATACTACCCAATACCTATAAATTAACAATTCTTGTAAATACACAATAAAATTATTTGAATCTTTAAAAAAGATCCAACAATTTTCATAAAGGTTCGGGGGCAATAAACCAAGCTAGCTAGGATTTATTTTTAGAAGATTTTATAAAAGAAAATACCGAAGAGAGCTCGGATTTCCAGGACTACATAATGTGAGTTTAATCCGCCTTTTCTGTATGTATGTAAAGAGCATGTGGTTTTGGTTAATGATCAATATTGATTTAAAGGGCTCATGACAACATGAGCGTGTTCTCCATAAGATGAGCTGGAGATAAGCTAGAATCCAGACACCTACATATTCTACTATATGTGATCAGAATCCCGGTAGGCAAAGACAAAGGCAATATATCCCAAAGTGATAAGATTAACCTAAATAAAGTGTAGGAAAACTCAAGATATGGGGTTTTATCAGAATAATAGATTATGTCTTATTTATGTCGCCGATAAAGTGTATTCATTACTTTGCCAAATAATGAAAATATTCAATTTCTCATTAGAAATATAAACTTAGAACAACAATTTGCACTGAACGTTTGGCCTAGTGGTTAAGCGGTCACCACGCCGTTCAATACTTCGGCAAATTTTGTGAGTTCAAATCCCATATGGAACAAAACTTTATGTGGTCCACAAATTGTTGTTCTGTGTCTGGGTGTTCTTTGTGCCCGTTGCATGTATGTTTGTAAAGTCCCCCGCGACACAGGAATCATTCATAGTGCGGGAGTTGTCTTTTAAAACCAAAACAAAACGCACTCTTTAGAGGACCGTTTATATATGTAACCGTTTATATATGTGTATATACCATTCGTGTAATTGGTTTGAAAATGCAATTTAAACAACATTTTACTGTTGTCAAGTGTCCGGTGAAGTTCTTTAGTTAATTAGTTAAAAAATAAAAACTACAACGAATAAAGCTTTAGAAACGTTGTATATCAGCTAATATGCTTCCTGAGATTAATTAGAGAAATGTACCTAGTAAATGAAACCCGTACCTCTAACTAAAGGATAAATTGAGCTATGATGATAAATAGACAAAAGGTACCTCTACTATCTCAATGATCAGATTTATTTATCTCTAATTGAATTTGTTGACAGCTAATTCATTACTTGATTGATGAGAACCGTCTCTTTTATTATTGTTATCGATATTATAACAATGGTAGAACGTATTTTTCATTTGTTACATTTCTAACGTTAGGCTTGGAGTGAAGGGTCAAAGTGGTTTGACATATTAGAAGCATGTAGATTATTTATATCGAACATTTGAAATATGCTAATAGAAAGGTATCTATTTTTACTTTATTTTAATGATCATGTAGTGTCATAACGTATGTCTTCAGAAATCGAGCTGAGTTTTTAATGAATAGTGGTTCTTTTCCTCTTCAGAATACAGTACAAGTTGCAGAAGGTTAAACGTATGCAGTTACTGACAAGTTGCTTCTCGTCCTATTATAATAGGTCTTTCCCTATGAAATTGCGTTTCTTCAGTACTGGTCATTTCAAATAAAAAAAAGTTTGTAATGGCTCTGTATTCTAAATTCAAATTAATTTTGTTTTAAAACCATGACATTCTATTTACAAACTCAGTCTTTTGTTTTTTGATTAGCGTTGTATTTTCATTACATTTGAACATTTTTCGTCATAATGGATACTTTAAAAATTCGTGTAATTATGGAATATGAGTTCCGTCGTGGCACCAACGCGACACAAACGGCACGTAACATCAAAAACGTTTACGGAGAGAACTGTACAAACGAACGCACAACCCTTTATTGGTTTTCCCGGTTCCGTTCTGGAAATTTTGACTTGAAAAATGAAGCTCGTGGTCGTCCGGAGACTTTGGTTAACAATAATGAATTAAAGGCGATTGTGGAAGCTGACGAAACTCAATCTACAGCTGAGCTAGCAGCAGCTTTTAATGTAAGCATCAAAACAATATTGATCCATTTGCGACAAATTGGCAAGGTAAAAAAGCTTGATAGATGGGTGCCCCACGACCTTGACGATCGCCAGCGCAACGTACGCGTCGAGACCTGCCTTTCGCTGCTCAACAGGCAAAGAAATGAAGGAATTTTGAAACGAATAGTTACGTGCGACGAAAAATGGATTCTGTTCGACAATCGAAAGCGCTCAGCAAGTTGGTTAGACCCTGGTTCAGCACCAAAACAATGCCCTAAACCAAAAATGACCCCTAAAAAGGTGATGGTCACTGTTTGGTGGTCTAGTGCGGGTGTGATTCACCACAGCTTTTTACAAAACGGCATGAGCATTAATGCAGATATGTACTGTGAAGAACTGGAGAGAATGATGGAGAAGCTTGCACATCTGCAACCAGCTTTGGTCAATCGGTCGTCCCCACTGCTCCTTCACGACAACGCGCGACCCCATACTGCGCAACAGACAGTCTCCAAGCTGCAAGAGCTGGGGTTGGAAGCTCTCCCTCATCCGCCATACTCACCAGACCTTGCACCTACCGACTATTACTTTTTCCAAAATTTAGACAACTTTTTAGTGGGTAAAAAATTCAATTCCCGAGAGGCAGTACAAAATGCCTTTGAAGAGTTTGTTGCCTCCCGTCCAGCTGATTTTTACAAGAAGGGCATCAATAAACTGCCAATGCGTTGGCAAAGATGCGTCGATTGCATGGGTGATTACTTCGAAAAACAGAAATAAAAAAGTTTGAAAAAATAAGTACTTTCACTTATTGCATACAAAACGGCAATTTCATAGGTAAAGACCTAATATAACTCTTATATCGTCTCTTTGCTTCATCAGTAATATCACGTAGGTGTAAACGTTGGTAATGTACAATGCGGAGTTTCAACACACCGCCAAGTCGCTTCGAGCAGAGCTTGTAATATGACAGGTAGATTTACTATAATATACATATATATATATATATATTTGGAGATCATAGAGACATTACGATCATACAAAAATCGAACCCTAGACCTCAAGCATAGCAGTCGTATAAATGCACTACCGGGGTCAGTCAAGTAAGTGATAAACTTTATCTAAACTTCCCGACATTTGTTGCCATTGTCATAAGTTTTTTTAAATCATACAACAGAAATTCAAATACATAAGATAACAATAAGATATAACAGAACTCATTAAAGTAATGTTGCCATAATTTGGAGAAATTCTTAATATTACAGAAATATTAAGCAGAGTCCCGTGTAATTACACTTTGTCGTCCAAGAATTCTGAGTATTTGACTTCAAATGTTTCTACAAATGATTTGATTCTACAGACTTCGAGTTAAGTTCTCGCGTGTTCTTTTGAAAATGAGTATAATAGTATCCATAAAGTTAAAACGCTAAAACACTTTATGGAGAAAAACTATCGTTCTTTCACGAAGTAGCAACAGAACTGAATGTAACTTTTCTTTCAATTGTTTTACGCTTCAATCATTGGTCTCTAACAGTGAACTAAATTTGCCGTTTGCCAGAACCAATCTGAAGCAATTTTCAGCCACATGCCGTTTGCCAAAAATCTACAACAGAATCTGCGGAGAAGTGGATGTGTTTGCCGACAAACTTTCCACTTACAAAAAGCTGTTTTGAGATTGTTGAAACATTAGTTTTTGATACAATGTATTGGAGGTAGTATCAATTTACCTACAAAAATTTGTTTGTTTTATTTGTGTATCTTTGTTACTTCTTTTTAGTTTTTTTTTCACTAGTTCCTATTTGTGCAAGTTGTATTGTGCATTTGAAGTTGAGTTGAAGAGTAAGCAATCATATAATGGTAAAATATAGTGTTTAGTGAATTTACTGTTTCTTAAATACATAAGATTTAATGTAACGGTCACTCAATCAGTTAAAGCAAATTAAATATAATTAACATAATTCAAACCTTCAAGAAAAGAGGGTTCTCCTTCTTAAAAGGCCGGCAACCCACATGTAACGCCTCTCGTGTAGCGGGTGTCTATGGGCGGTGGTAATCGCTTACCATCAGTCGATACGTCTGCTCGTTTGCCTTCATTCCATAAATAAATATCCTTCCTAAATTGTATCTTCGAACCAATACACTACACGCTAGGTTAAGGTTTTTAGTCTCCTTTACCTTTAATTTTAACATTTATTATTTATTTTTTTATTATGTAGCGGGCAAACGAGCAGACGTATCGCGTGATGGTAAGCGATTACCGCCGCCCATGGACACCCGTAACACCAGAGGCGTTACAAGTGCGTTGCCGGCCTTTTAGGAAGGAGTACGCTCTTTTCTTGAAGGTTTGAATCTAGTACAAACTAGTGACTATTCGTGTGTATAAAGCCTTCTATTTTTTGATGATATAATAAAGCCATTACGATAAACGCAGACAAAGATAAAGACACAAAATATTACAATACAAATCAAAGAATGAAAGAAACATAAAATAGAGTAATAAATATCTCTATACACCACATTCAAATTACGTAACGAGTATGAGCTGTGATATACTACACCGGTAATGCTGGCGTCCCACTTGAGCGATAAAAGCTTTTTAAAAAATGATTTTTTGATTGAATAAGGGGCAAATGAGCAGTGCTATGTAAATCATAACTAATACTGTAATGTTTACGCCAAACTAACAGACACGATCTCGAAAATTCTTTTTTGCCATGAAAGCGTATCAGATAGACAGAGCTACGTCCGAATTTATAATATTAGTACGTATTTAGGTGTTATTAATATTTTTACCTATTTTAACCGACTTCAAAAAAAGAGGATGTTCTCAATTCGACTGTTTTTTTTATGTTTGTTACCTCATAACTTTCGACTGGGTGAACCGATTTTGATGATTCTTTGAAAGCTGGTGCTTTCCGTGTGATCCCATTTGAATTTGGTCCATTTCTTGAAGTCGGTTGTTTAATTGTGTAAAATTTGTGACTATTCATATCTGACATATCTTGTTTAACCCATAAACTTCCAAGAATGTTGATAGCACCAAAAACCAACTAACTGACTGAAAGAACTCGCTAAACCTTCCTCATTATAATGTCTGTAAATGTTTAGTCTAAAAATTATTTAATAATAAAACAAACAACAGCAAGCAATACACATTTTGAAACAAGTGAAATTCCAATCGACAAGCACCAGAGCATCCAGAGCTATTGTTTAATAAATTATAAAATATCCTTATATATTTTTAAAATAAGATCATCTTTATTAAGATTATAGGCTGTTTATATTTTTTTCATTTTAATTCAGAGCTCGGTAGATAATTAATTTTTCAATCATCGATTCAATAAAATGAACTTGTAAACAACGGCTTAAGATTTAATTACAAAGATTAGCTACGAAACAAGTAGAAAAATTGTAAGAATTAAATATGTTTTAAACTTAAAAGGTTTTAAAGTGATTTTAAAAATGAAGTGGATATTAATTAGGGTTTTTGTTAGGGGCGCTGGGAACCTACAAGTATTATTTCGTTTAAGGAAGATTAAGAAAGGGTATTATCATCGAACAGTACATTAATGAACTGAGTCGTAAATTCGACTACGGATGTTGGGTGCTTTTGGCGAACTATAATTTTTAGAACGGACTTCAGATTAAGGGTGTTTTCAGCAAAAAAATAATACGCGTTATAATAGTCTTCGAGACACCAGGAAGCACGCGGCATCAAATAAATATTGACGGAGACCTGAATGCAAGGCTGACCATTTTTTATACAAATTCAAATTCAAAATCATTTATTCAATTAAGACGACTAACGACTAACGAAATTTATGAACGTTAAATTGAAGCTACAATTACAAATCGTAGATGAACACAAACAGACGCCACAGCATATACTGGATTGTCAAGGTAAATATGGTGAAAAGACCAAAATCTACTGCCTGCTTGTATCGATCTATACGATTACGAGTTGATGTTAGGAATAAACAAAAACAGTTTGTAAAATTTATATTAAACAGACGTATTAGTAGTTTCTAGTACTGAAGTTTAGTTTTACAAATCGGTAATTAATATTTATTTTACGTAAAAAAAATACTCTAAAATGCAGTCTCGTTCCGTTCTGATAAAGACTGAATACATCAGTATGAAGTCATTTAGAAACTGAAATAAATAAAAGGCTTAAGTTAAATATATAGCGTGGATTCGATTCCTCGTATAGCTTTCGATAGAACGTTATCACGATACTCCAAAGAGATAGGTTAATGCTGGGAGGCTGACCCGCCATATATTACCGAGTCTCTGCGACGTACTGCTGATAATCGATATTGAGATGTTGTGGCACAAAACTCGGTACTTTCCGAACGTTCAAGTTGTCAGTAATGACGCTGTATATTATGTTGGTAGCACTTGGTAATTTGCATGATTGAATACAGATATATCCGTTTCCCTTTAAATTTCAAGGTTTATTAAGATGTTATTATATAATAGCTATAGCCCGCATGTGTATCATGTAACAAGTATGTCACTGTAAAGTTTTACATAAATACGTACATTGTTTTTGTGAAAGAGAAAGAAACATTTATATATTCTTAAAATTTTTCGTATTTATAATGTTAATATAATTAACTGCGGTAGCTATGAATTGACACATTTCGGGGTTTGAGAAATGATACCAATGAGACCATGGTCTCTGATATCTTTTTTAAATCGGACGGACTCAACTTCTAGCTCTTGAAGTGCCGGCGTTCATAGACGGCAGTAGTCAGTAAACTGTCTTGACCCTTATATTACATATAATGATTAAAACGGCTTGTTAACCGATAATAAATAAGTACTCCTGATTAAAATACACCAACAGTGGTTTAACTACTGTCAACTTTTACTTGGATATTGAATAACAACATAAAAATGATTTATAAGGCCATAAAGACCCGTATTTCAACATTAATTTAACGCAATTACCGTAACTCACTAAAACACGATCTGTGAAAACTATAAAATGAAAATATACACATAAAAATATAGTGAAGTAAATTACAATATTTCAATGTTTTTTTAATGAAGAATACACAAACGAAGACTGATTGACGATTCTTTTATGCTTTCATTTAACTACTATCTACGCCACGTGGTATTACTTGCAGTTGTACTTTTAAAAATAAAGTGAGTACCGTATATACTTTTACATGCATTTGGAGAAAAGATTTCTAATTTCAAACATGTACTTCAATTTAATTTATTTGTATGTGTAGATAGTAAAGATAGATAGTAGTAGTTAATGTCTAAAAGAATTAATTTTTAATAAAGATAAAATCGTAACTAGTTCAACCTTCGAATTCAGTTCGCCCTCAGGGTTGCGGAGGTCAGATGGCAGTCGCTCTGTGTAAAAACTGATATTCAGGTAAAACCGGTTGAACTGGTAGCCGACCCCAAATATTGGGAATAATAAAGGCTAGGAAGATGATGAAGATGATGAAAGATAAAATCGTAGACCCTTTTAATGCTTTGAGAGAACCTTTTTTTTCTTTTTTTTACGTGTGGAAAACCCCTCGGGCCGTCACCCCGCCGGGGTTTGCGGCGGGCGGTGTGTCGGAATCGAACCAACTAAAACTACACAGTGTGCCATCTATGCGCCTGAGAAGGGATGGGTCCGGGAACTGCTGTTATTAACACGACCGGACCCGCTCTGAGAGAACCTGGCCTAAGGTTGTCCGAAGAAACACAGTACCTTTTGAAGGTTCTTAGTCAGTAAAAAAGTTAACAAAGTCTAAAAATCTACGGCCTTTTAACAATCATTACAACACATTTTATTAAAAACAAATATTTGTATGATTTCTTTTAAAAAGACGTTTTAAAACAAGTTGCTAGTGTAGCAAAATAGTTTTAATACAGGTCATAAAAAGTTACAAGCTTTAAAATTATTCTAAAGCATCTTCCATGTCGGTAAGTTTTACCTTAAAAATGTGCAGTACTCAATTAACATGTTAGAACTTTGAACAACAATGTTTAAATCTAGAAAGTTTTGCAAAAGTTTAGTATACTCGTACTATATATAGGTATAGTACAGTATACAGAACATAAAGTTTATCCTCAAGCGCCTTTATCATTTTGAGTGTTCTGACGAGCTCTTCCAACTGCTGTCATTCATCATCAAATTAATTCTAGCCCAAAAGAGTAATAAAATGAAAAAATGTCTTGATTTAATTTTTTAACAATAGTCGGTTACAGAAATACAGTTGAACTTAATAAAAGCGTGTTAAAATTGCCATGACACGGTTGTAGATAGCACCAAATTCAATCAATTCGTGTCAGTAATAAATAATGAATGTTTAATTGATTATAATCTATATTAGCGTTGAAAAAAGTACGCAGATTAACTAAACAGTGATATTTATAGCCTTGTCCGTCATTGAAATTTCGTTCGCGGTTGGAGCACAACGGTCCATTAATTTGTTGACAGAAGTTCGACGGTAAATATTTATGTACATGGTCGCAATGCTTGAGGCAGATGGTGAACTTTTACTTTATTTATATTTAGTCTTTTTAATATTCTTAGACACTTAGAAAAATCATTTTTTCTTTCTTATCCATCCATAGTTAATGTCATGAATTCGAAAGTAACTATCTATTTATCAAGTATTGACGGTTAGTAATATCTAACTACTTTTGCCTGTGGATACGTCCGATTATCACAACAGAAAGTAGCCTATGTTCATCTTCAAGGTCCGAATTGTACCTAAATCCTTCCTTTTTCGTCGTAGTTACATAAGTTTTAATGTCAATCGGTGCACAGCGACATGCATAACTTAGGAAATTAGTATGTTGTCACTCAAGGATTGAACGCTATTTTCCGAAATACAGATACAAGCATTACTTGTAAAACAGTTTTAGAACGTATGGTTTGATACACTATGTTCATGTATCTGTCCCTACGAATGTGTTAATGGGTGTCAAATTAATATTTTTTTAAATAGTATGAAGTTTCAAGCGGATAAACATTATCGGGGACTAGCAGACTCCATGTGTTCGAGTAATCAAGATTCGTTTAGAAAGCTGTGCAAAATTACAGTTATTAATTAGCAAATAAGTTCTAAATGAATTACCTTCATAAAAGACTTAAAACAGTGCTTTGCAAATCTTATATTCCACTAAAATCAAAGATTATCGTTACATAAAAACAAATGCTCGTCTATTTACACGGTTAGAAGCTATGACTAATTAATGGTGTCGATATAAAGGACAGGAAAATGGTACTGAAGATCTAACAGTGGGCCGTAATTGGCTGCAAAATGTTGCCGACCCTCAAATGAGCTTGATTAATGAACTGGGGTCAAAAGATAAATGAATACCTACTTACTAAACGTACAAAAGCTGATCTGATTTGTTACAATATTAAAGGTATACCTACGATAGGTGGTCCATAATTATGAAGCTTTAAACAGGGTCGGTAGCGGGAGTTGTAAAGTGTACTGAAAAACCTAATTTAAAGTTTTGGTACAGGAGAGGAATAAAACATTTATTCGTAGACCCTCACTTCATACGTTTTCCCCGTAAATGTAACTTTTCGAGTAACTTGTAGAGATTCTATTAAAAATTTCTTAAGTTTCATACGACCTCATTTCATCGTCGGAAACGATTTTGTCCGATATATAAGATATTGCATTTAATTTTGTTTTTCACAACACCATTACAGAAGGTACCTTTTTGTCTAAAACAAGTTCATCCACTCAATTCGCTTGTCCAAAACTGATCGATTTAATTGAACTGAGATATAATACAAACTAGACAGTCTATAGAATTGTTTATACTTAAATTTGTTACTAAATTTAAAAAGGAAGCGGTTCCCTTCTCTAAATTCTAAACAAAAAAAGGTTACAGCGATTCGAATATTTATTAAAAATAGAGTTATATTTACTCATATGTGATATTAAAGCAGCGTATAATATAAAATATTAATAATTACTTACATACATTTCATTTATTTATTAGAAGACTAAATACTCAAAATTTCGATCTAGAAAAGCAAGAGACCAAACTGGTCTATAAAAATGACCAATTTAAATTGACTGTCAATAATTTCTGGCTACCTGATTGTTAATATTTAAACAGAACAATCGTCCTCGACCTACACAATCTAATTAAAAGGACAACAGGTACCCTCATATACGTCTAATTATATTAAAATGTCCCTGGCACTCTAGTGTTCGTGTTTGAAGGTCGACAACACAAATAATATATACATAAATATTTATATCTATATATATACATATATAGAGTTTAGTTAGTAGTGATAGTCCAGTGCATCTGAGCATGAAAAAATAACAAATACCTAATAATAAACACACACTCTCAAACTTTTCCATAAAATATTTAATTTAAGATGAATGAAGAATGTTCAAATCTTAGTAAAAAGGTTCAAAAACAATTTAATTGAAAAGTAAACAATCAATGGTTATTATAATTAATTGTCCGGCCTCCTGCTACTTAATTTTAGTTTGACTTCGTTTCTCTCCCACGGAGTGTACCACTACATCTGAGGGCCAATTAGAATACGATTGACAATAACAATTAATTTATAAATATACAATGAAAATAATGGAAATACTTTAAAATTAACATTATGGCATTGTATTCTTTGAATACAACGACTTGTCTACGCGTATTTTCATGTCTTTAACCTTAACTTGTGTATATTTTTACCTTCTGTGAACATTCTTTGCTTCAGGGCAATTTACAAACAGGGCTTTAAAAAAAAAACACCCCGCCGGCCGGTTTCAGGTGCCCTGCTCTGAGGAGGACCCGGATCATGTTATTTCAGGTTCCCCACAGGAACACTATGGCGGCCTAGTGATGCATCTACATCATTGGTGTTGTATCATGTATGTATGGGAAGTCCCCGTAATAGAAGACATATTTCCAGTGTCTTAGGAGTTGTCTTTAAAGAAGATGTCACTGATATTTGATATTATGTCGTTGTTCGAACGACATAATATCAAATGTCAGACGGTTCGAACCGATAGTGAACCGATAGTACGCTCACTCAATCTTGATCGAAATTATCTATGTGAGGATCAAGACACAGTAATACTAATCGTGTCAAAATTATTTAATTCAAAACAGCCTATCAACGTAATTCACTCGGATATTATATTATTTAAGTGTCAATTAACCGCCGCTTGAGTTACATTTAATTACCCGGTAATGTCGTATATAATTGAACCATTATCCAAGTTATCCTCCTGAACAATTCAAAGTTCAAACACGTGTTCAGATTCCATCTCAAAATTAATGTATTATGAATAACAGTGAACGGAAGACGATTGTGCTTTGTAACATATTAAATAGGTATTACGCAAATTGTGCGGATATTGTGATAATTATCATATTACCTATTTACAGCATCTGACTCAGTGATTTCGTATTATGGCTATAGAAAGTATATCGACATACATATTTATGCGAATTTCGACCTTGTATTGAATGTCTGTTAGAAAGTTAGTTCATGGTGGGTCATGATTCAAATTTGTCTATATGTAATTTCGATGCAAACTTACTCGTGTTAATTATGCATCTCTGAAAGCGATGTACTAAAATAATTACCGAATCACACTAAAAAATATTTGGCTTACTTCAATACAAGTAAACAATAATTTAATCTTATATAACGTACTAGCTTTTACACGCAGCTCCAACCACGTGTGAGTTTTCAAAAATCACAGTATCTCCATGCCGAATTGCATAGAAATCGGTGCAGCCGTGAAAGTGTTACAGACAGGCAGTTACTTCGGAATCTATCTATACATTTACAAATAAATAAAATTGGAGTGTCTGTTTGTAATATTAAAATGACCGCTTTCTACTACATGCATATGAATGTACTCATATATACGGTACACATACCAAAATATATATTTTTTAAATTTTTGTCTGTCTGTCTGTTTGTACCGGTTAATCTCAGGAACCACTGGTCCGATTTATAAAATTATTTCGGTGTTGGATAGTCCATTTATCGAGGAAGGCTATAGGTTATATATCATCACGCTACTACTAATAGGAGCGGAGCACCAATGAAGAATGTTTCAAAAAAGGGGGAAAATTTTCACACCACGGGCAATATAAGACGCAAACGAGGTTGCGTGGGTCAGCTAATATATAATAAAAGTACTTGTATTGCACTTGTATGTACTTACTATTTTCAACGTTTAACTTTATTACGATAAGAGCTCCCGTTCTTTTTACCCTTTTTTAGCTAAAATGCACTGCACTATTTAATATAGTATACTTGTTAATATTTGAAAGTTAGTTCACGTTGAAAACTGTAAGTAAAGTGTTAACTTCAAAAGAGGTATAACTACATTATAACTCGATTAAAATGGTGCGCACCACTAGGCTTCTGTTAAACACTTAGATTGAAGTTCAATACTGTGATAAGGAACTTGAATAGATATAAATATAGTAAAAAAATATATTAAGTTCAAGTTTAGTATCAACTTTTAATTTTTAAGTCCATTATTCGTCCAGCGGTATATCTTTCATACATATATTGAAATTGTATTAAAGATTTTGAATAAAAACAAATGGTCTTTTATTTTAGTAACAGAAATCAAAACAACACCTTTTAGAATTTGTTCTGATTATCTGTGTTTCTGCGCGCTTATCTCAGCAGTGGCATAACTGATTTGAAAACTGTTTTCTCTTAAATATTTAAGTAAACTAATGTTTCTTTTATGTTAATCGATTCAAAAATAAAAATATGACATTTGTGGCGACCTCCACATACAACATAACATACTACAGCGCCATCTACCGAAGTTACACTGAACTACGGAGTAACCTACAATACGAAGAAACTACCAATCCTGAATCGCGCACTTAAAGTTCTCGCGCCGATTATCATATATACAACATCCCAACAT